>CM068830.1:19548714-20838714 GCA_028554795.2 Sinohyriopsis cumingii
GTGTCAGGATAATGTGACTGGATTGGACATCATGCTACATGTCTGCGACATGATGCCCCAGTGCTAGGCATCACTATAAACTGCCACACTACAGACATCGTAGTGATATAACTGAAATTTTTTTAAAGCTACATTAAAAATCCAATCACACGCACAAACACACAAAATGTATGATTTTTTTTTAAACTTTTCAAATTTCATGACAAGTTCAAATTTCTAAATACTGACTACCATTTCTGACAACATAATGATCTATACATTAGACTTTCATTTAACAGTTTCAGTTATTGCAGGTGTATTTAAAACAAAAATAGAGGCTTATTTTGGGGCCTATCCTGAAAGAAACATAAGGGATCCACATTTAGTTCTTCATTATAAGCAAGTTCATGAATTGTCCAGGGCATGCTGTAAACCAGCAGGAGGTAGTATACATGTCCATTGGAATCCAGCTCATGGATTTGGGGCTTGTGTCGGAAATGCTCTTGTTCATTCTCGCACTGTCATCGGCTTTTTATCTTCTGCCTCAGAGTCACTTTTATATTGTTCTTATTGATCTGCTAAAACTATTTTCTTTGCTAAAAGATGTTCGTAACAAACTACAAAGTCATGAGTAGTATTTCATATATAATTTGAGCATTGTTGGATCACCATTGTAAATAAATTCACTATGTGTTTTGTTGTAAAGAAGTCACAGTCATAATTACCAGTACAAGTCCCGTTGGGATGGTATTGGATTATGTGCTCTGTCATGATGAGGATAGAAATTGCCACAAAACTTGAATTACCATTATTTGTGAAAGTGAAAATCTTTGTTAAAATGGTAAATTTAACAGCATGTTTGTCAAATGGTAGTCTTTGTGTGGTGTGTGTGTGTGTGTGTGTGTGTGTGTGTGTGTGTGTGATTTGGATTTTTAACTTAGCTCCAACAAATGTTCAGGCGTATCGCTATGATGTCTGCTGTGTTGCAGTTTATAATGATGTCTAGCACTGGGCTATCATGTCACAGACATATAGCATCATGTCCCACCAAGTTACATTATCCTGAAACTAGGCCAACCAGTCCTAATGCTAATCTCTTAATGCTGAGCATCAAACGAGGCAGCTGCTAGTACCACTTTTATAAGTCTTTGATATGATTCAGCAAGGGTTCAATCCTGTGACCTCCTGCATCTGAGGCAGATACTCTAACCACTTAGGCCAACAGAGCAGTCAAATGGTAGAGTTACAGCCAAATCCTGAAGGATTCATTCTTTCGGAAAGAAAGTATCAAACAATGACTCCTTTACACATTTCATCTATTTCCAGAAACAGCATCATTGTTTTGATGTAAATAATAGAAAAATTGATTGACACCATTTCTGAGGATGCTGATTCTGCCATGTTTTGCTGGTGTGTTGTGATTGACCAGTGTGCATTTGTGGTTTTAATACAAACTTATTTGTCATTTTTTTCCTTAGCATAGTGAATTATTTGGAGATTCAAGTACAGTTGGCATGCCTAAACACCAGTTAGTCTGCAAACCTTCAGTGGATAACATCAAAGGTAGAATGCTTTACATGTCTTGAAATTATTTAATGATTTTTTCCTACACATGAATTCTGACCTTTTTGGGTATGATTTTCCTATCAAATAAAATGCATATGGTAACTTCCATAAATTCTGACCTTTTGGATATAATTTTTGTATCCAATATAATACATATGGTAACTTCCATGAATTTTGACCCATTTTGGGTGTGATTGTTCTATCCGATACAATACATATTGTAACTTAATGAGTTCTGACCCATTTTGGGTATGATTTTTCTATTCAATACAATACATATTGTAACTTTATGAATTCTGACATTTTGAGTACATTTTCCAGTCCAATACAATACATTTGGTAACTTCCATCCATTCAGACACTTTTGGGTATGATTTTCCTAACTGATGCAATACATTTGATAACTTATATGAATTCTGACCCTCTTGGGTATGATTTTTCTGTCTGATACAATACGGTATATATAGTAACTTCATGAATTCTGACAGTTTGGGTATGATTTCTCCATCTGTTAAAGTATTTTATAACTTCATTAATTTTGACCTTTTTGGGTAGATTTTCCTGTTCGAGTACAATACATATGGTAACTTTATGAATTCTAACCCTTTGGGATATGATTTTCCTATCCTATACATTACATGTGCTATGAATTCTCCATTTTTTTTTCAGAATATTCTGAGAATATCTGCTCCCCACTCATTTGTTAGGTATGTCAGTCATACAGTTTTGGTCTATATTTGCCTCCTACCTTATCTTCACAGAACATTTTTTACTGTCTCCCTCCTTTCTGATGTTTTCTTTTGTTTCAGCAATATTCAAGCCTCTTCAGAATTTCATTATGGAGATAGAGATGGCCACTGAATGTTCTCCAGGGTAATAAATCACACTTTCTAGCATGTTCTGAACTTTGTCCTTCATTTAAATTGGTTTTACGCCAGCTTTTTCACAAAAATCAAAATGTCAGTGGATAAGAAAACATTTCCAAATTTTTTCTAGTTTTTCATCTCCAGCCTCACTTGATATTCAGAATTTTTTACTAGAGTGCAGGTTTGAAGAATGTGAAATTCCTCATAGGAAGAATATAAATTGTGCTACTTTGCTGTCGATTATTTTCCAGTAAACTTTTCATTCTGAATACAAATCATCAGAAATGTCCTTTTCTTTATCATATTCCTGAGTCAAAAGTCCCTCATTCTTCTGTCAGGGATCACTATATCATATTCCTCAGTCAAAAGCCCCTCATTCTTCTGGTATAACTATCATATTCCTTGGTCAAAAATCCTTTATTCTTCTGTCGGAGATCACTTTATATTCCTCAGTCAAAAGCCCTTTATTCTTCTGTCGGGGATCACTGTATCCTATTCCTCAGTCAAAAGTCCAGACCTGCCAACCCTTCCAATTTTGCCATAAGTCTTACGAAAATTACCCTTAAAACAGGGACTTGTGCATAAAAGCAAAAGCTATGGAAAAATAATCATCGCTGAAAAATCCAGAAAATTTGTTCACCTGTGTTTTATTTGGATCTGGGTTTCATATTAAATTTAATGAAATTAGTCAGGGAACCAGACTAACTTTATAGTAGCACCTCAGACACTTTAAACTGCACCTGTTTGTTCATGTGAAGCCTCTGCATGATCAAACTGTTGATTATATAACAATTTTTTAATTTAATTTTTGGAAAATGGCATCCAGCAAGCGATGTATGTTTAAGATGAAAGGGAAAATATACCTCTTGAAAAGTGTTAATAACCAATACAGAAGAATGAAAAGGAATATTCAGATTCTTGTGAATAAAAGTGGGAAGGGACACAATTATGTTTATTGGACATCACGTGCCAATTTGAGTATGACTCGTGGCAGGAAATATGATTGACGTCGTCATGTGAAATGGAAAAAGAATTTCCAAGAACTACGCCAAGTTGAGAGACAGCAACAAACCATTGAGCTGTCTAGGGTTCAGAACTAAAGTTTGTGCAACTGTACTAGTGGTAGATAAAGTCTACACATGGTTTACAAACGTTTGAGTTGAACATAATGTTTATTGTCACTGCATGTTCCAAATACTGAAATTTTACTTATGTTTTCCAGCTTTACAATAGCAGTTTATGGTATTTTGATAACCTGACTGAAAACTGGTCAGACTTACAGAAACAAATCAACTGCCATACTGAGATGGACTCTGCAGGGTTAGAAGGTCTGAAAGTCTCTCATTCTTCTGTCAAGGATCACTCTATCCTATTCTTCAGTCAAAAGTTGACTGCTCTGGTGGCCTAGTGGTTAGAGCATCCACTTTGGATGCGGGAGGTCATGGGTTTGATCTCCAGCTGAGTCATACCAAAGACTTACAAAAATGGTACTAACAGCTGCCTCGCTTGGCACTCAGCATTAAGAGGTTAGTGTTAGGACTGATTGGCCTGTTGTCAGGATAACATGACTGGGTTGGACATCATGCTCCAATGCTAGACATCACTGTAAACTGTCACACTGCAGACATCGTAGCAATATGAGTGAAAAAAAATTTAAGCTATGTTAAAAATCCAAAGCACACATACAGACACACACACAGAGTCAAAAGTCTCATTCTTCTGCCAGGCATCACTGTATCATATTTTTCAGTCAAAAGTACCTCAATCTTCTGTCAGGTATCACTATCCTATCAGTGTAGAATGATTTCTCAGCGCATTATACATGGGAACAAATAGCATTCATACACAATGTACAGGGAGCAATCAGTTTAGACTGATTTCCCTGCACATCATACATGGGAACAACTGGGAATCAGAAGCTCTCCAACTTTTTTCTGCTGCCTTGTGATGCAGAGGCTTGGGCCATGGTTGCTTTGGCAGTCAGTTGGGATGGGATTTAGGGCTACACCTTTTCACCAACTGTTCTGATTCCAAGAGTCATTCAGAAGAAAAGGGAACAGACTTGTAGAGTGGTTCTGATAGCCCCACTCAGGTGGGACAAATTCTGTGTGAATGATCTGCAAGATCCAGTCACAGACATCTGGAAAATTGCAGTGAAATTCAACCTGCTCAGACAACCTGTGGTGTTTCATTCTTGTCTGGAGAGGCTTCATCTTCATGGTTGGCTTTGCTTGGAGAGTTCGGTGTACAAAGGAGTTTCGGTCATAGAAAGGTTCTCATGACTTTGAAAACCATCCACTTTGCTGGTTGAAAAGGGGAAGTGATGGGTTTATAGGGATTGCTATAGAAACAACATCATCCAATTTGATGGTTGAAGAGGGGAAGTGATGGGATTTTAGGGACTGGTTTAGAGGCAATATCATCCAATTTAATGGTTGAAGAGGGGAAGTGATGGGTTTTTAGGGACTGGTATGAGACAACGTCATCCAATTTGATGATTGAAGAGGGGAAGCGATGGGTTTTTAGGGACTGGTATGAGACAACATCATCCAATTTCATGGTTGAAGAGGGGAAGTGATGGGTTTTTAGGGACTGGTATAGAGACAACATCATCCATTTTGATAGTTGAAGAGGGGAAGTGATGGAATTTTAGGGGCTGGTATAGAGGCAATATCATCCAATTTAATGGTTGAAGAGGGGAAGTGATGGGTTTTTAGGGACTGGTATGAGACAACGTCATCCAATTTGATGATTGAAGAGGGGAAGTGATGGGTTTTTAGGGACTGGTATGAGACAACATCATCCAGTTTCATGGTTGAAGAGGGGAAGTGATGGGTTTTTAGGGACTGGTATAGAGACAACATCATCCAATTTGATGGTTGAAGAGGGGAAATGACGGGTTTTTAGCGACTGGTATAGAGGCAACATCATCCCTTTGAAGGTTGAAGAGGGGATATGATGGGTTTTTAGCGACTGGTATAGAGACAACATCATCCCTTTGAAGGTTGAAGATGGGTTATGATGGGTTTTTAGGGACTGGTATAGAGACAACATCATCCACCTTGAAGGTTGAAGAGGGGTGAAGTGATGGGTTTTTCTGACTGGTATAGAGACACCATCCCATTGAATGCCTTAATCTCTCAGTTGGATAACTTTTTTCTGTCACTATTTAAGAAGGAAAGGTTAGCCACTGTTACCATCAGAGATATCACTCTTTGACTTCAGAAACATTAGGCATCATGATAGTTTCATAGCTAAGAACTGGTTGCCATCTGCAGGCAACCAAAAGGTGGTCATCCACTCTTTCTATCCAGTAAACCAAAACCCATCTACTCTAAAAACCAAAACAAATTTCAACACTGCACTAGTTTAATTTTTTGTTCCTGCTTTACTTTTCAGAGCTACAAGTGTTTGAATACCTTATGCTTTTTCTCATTTATCTCTATCATTACTTATCTTAAAATATATTGATTTAAGGCATGGAATGGAAATTACAAGTACCAGATACTATAGAGATCTGTATTTTATTACCAGATTATGGTAATGACATTGCTGTCTCAAGTGGCTTTGTTGATCTCAAAGAATGTTTCATTTAGAAAATGGATTTGGAGGCTTCTTTGTCACATGTGGCTCATTTTTCACTGGGTCTTTCAATTCACAACTCAGCCAAACAAAAAATACACCAAAATTGGTTCCCACAAAAACTACAGTTTAATAGAAGCCATTGGCTGGCATGCACAGCTAATCCTCTTGATTTTTGCCTCGAAGATAAAGCATTACAGAGTTGAGAATTGAATTTGATGGGTATGTTGGCTATGGCCTAGATGACCACCTGACCCATTTGAGGTTGGCAGAAGTTCGTCATGTATGTGGATAAGCACCTCACTGGATTAAGTTTTTGCTTGGTAAGGAAATTTCATTCTTTTATTTTCGAGTGTTGTTGTAACATGTTGCATGACCATTGGTTGTGATGTATTCATTACATGTAGAGCAATATATCTTATAGGAAACTCTCCATTGGGCTAGGCAACAGGTAAGCCATTTTCCCATGGAAGGATGTTAACATGAAACCCTCTCAAACATCCCTGTAAATGCAAGCATCCTCACTAATGTGTCACTTAGCTTCAACTGGCAAACAACAACTTGGTGGGTAGCCTCACAGCTTGGTAAGGAAAAGTAATGGGTCAGAGTTTGTTCCCATTGTGTATAGGGTATATAGATGGCAATATATTGTCTTTTTGGCATTGCTGGATTCTGGATGTAGTGGAGCTCATTTCATAAGGTTAATAAGGTTAATGTGATTCACAGAGAAACATTATTTACAACAACAATTTTGCATTCACTGCAAGTTGTACATAAAAACAAATGGCTTAATCTGATTTTCCAGCACATCATGGAAGGAAACAGTCAATGATGGCTGATTCCCTGTGTACTGCATATGGTATGGTATGATTTCCACACACACAGTGAGAACAAATAGCATAGACTGATTACCTGTGTACTGCATATGGTATGGTATGATTTCCACACACACAGTGAGAACAAATAGCATAGACTGATTACCTTGCATATTGTACATGGGAACAAACTAATTTGCTGGCACATTGTACTTGGGAACCAACAAGAAAACTAATTTCCTGGCACATTGTACTTGGGAACCAACAAGAAAACTAATTTCCTGGCACATTGTACTTGGGAACCAACAAGAAAACTAACTTCCTGGCACATTGTACTTGGGAACCAACAAGAAAACTAATTTTCAAGCACATAGTACATGGGGAAAATCAGTGTAGACTATACAGTACCTTATGCATGAAAACAGACAATGTGACTAATGCCTGGCAAATTGTTCATGGAACAAGTGGTATAGTCTGATTTTCTAGCATATTGTACATGGGAACCAACAGCATAGACTGATTACATGCACATGTTACATGGAAAAACAGCATTCACTGATTTCCCAGCACATTGTACATGGGAACAAACAGTACAGACTGATTTCCTAGCACATTGATGTGACAGGAAATGAGGAAGTATGCTGTGTTGATTTATGCATAAGTAAATTTGTTCATATATCTCTATTTTCAGCTCATCCAGCCTGCAAGAGTTTCTGAAAGACTTCATTGACAATATTTTTCTTGGTCAAGTTCATTTTACTGTATCAAACAACATTAACCTGGCAACAAAAGGTAATATGTTCATTGACAACCGACTGCAATAAATATGGAGGGTTTATGCATTCATTTTTATGTTATCTTTATGAAATCAAGGATAGTTATTGTACAACCTGGCTTCTGTGTTGGCACAGATAAAAGTATTTACATATGCATCACTTGCATCTCAGCTATTATTTCTTCCTTGGGTTTAGAAGCAATTTGGATTGGGTATTTTGGCTCCAACTCCCAGAGGAAGGGCCTGAGTAGGTTACGTTTATAATTTGCCATAATTCTTGTAATTGCAAGCGTCGAAAATTAAATAAATTCAAGGAATATAATGGGATAACTGTCTTGTTTTATTAATATTTTTAACTAAAAGAAAAATATGTTATTTCTGTGATTCTTTAAGCACATGCTTCCAGTCACATGATATGTTTTGTAAACTTTGTGAAGTTTTGATAAGAGGTAGATATGGAATGACATATAACTGATTACACTCTGGTTCATAGAGGTGATCTTTGTAATCATTGATTACACTCTGGTTCACAGAGTTGATCTTTGTAATCATTGATTACACTCTGGTTCACAGAGGTGATCTTTGTAACCATTGATTACACTCTGGTTCATAGAGGTGATCTTTGTAATCATTGATTACACTCTGGTTCACAGAGGTGATCTTTGTAATCATTGATTACACTCTGGTTCATAGAGGTGATCTTTGTAATCATTGATTACACTCTGGTTCACAGAGGTGATCTTTGTAATCATTGATTACACTCTGGTTCACAGAGGTGATCTTTGTAATCATTGATTACACTCTGGTTGACAGAGGTGATCTTTGTAATCATTGATTACACTCTGGTTCACAGAGGTGATCTTTGTAATCATTGATTACACTCTGGTTCACAGAGGTGATCTTTGTAATCATTGATTACACTCTGGTTGACAGAGGTGATCTTTGTAATCACTGATTACACTCTGGTTGACAGAGGTGATCTTTGTAATCATTGATTACACTCTGGTTCACAGAGGTGATCTTTGTAATCATTGATTACACTCTGGTTCACAGAGGTGATCTTTGTAATCATTGATTACACTCTGGTTCATAGAGGTGATCTTTGTAATCATTGATTACACTCTGATTCACAGAGGTGATCTTTGTAATCATTGATTACACTCTGATTCACAGAGGTTTGCTGTGTAATTATTGATTACACTTTGGTTCATATTTGTGAGATATGTAATCATTGATTACACTCTGGTTCATGTTGATGAGCTCTGCAATCAATGATTACACTTTAGTTCATAGAAACAAGCCATGTAATTGTTGATTATACTCTGGTTCATAGAGGTGAGCTATGTAATCATTGATTACACTCTGATTTGATTACAGTCTGGTTTATGAAAAGTAAAGATAGGTTGAATATGATTTGTTGTGGTCCCAGACAATTAAAATTTAGTTCCTAATGCCCAACGATAATTTCATCAGAGCAGAATTATACTTTAATTTTTTAATTTTTCAGTTCTTTGACAATAATAAGATGCCACATACATTGTGCATATTATTGACGCCATTTGGTTATCCTACTATCTGTTCATAAAAGGACAAAATGTATCAATAATCCAGATAATGTAGAGGCTAAGCTGGTAGTTTTGCTCATCTTTAAACCAGAATTCAGATTCTTTGCATTGCAAAGTTTATCATTTGTTGCTCATAGACTGTCAAAGTTCTGTTTTCCTCAGCTGTTTCATTTCGCCCTTCCTTTGGGAGCACTAAATGAACTATTTAAAACTTCATATAATGTGTCAGCTTGGTAACTTAAAAATGTAATATTTCACATTATATTTAATTTTGCAGTTGTTAAGCAGATGGTGAAACATTGGTATCACTTTATTGAGGACATCAAATAGTACCAACATTCTTGTTGTGGTTTAACTTTTAAGATTTTGGGTGAAAATTTTAACAGAGGCTACATTATATTAAAGAGACATAAAATTCCTTACTGAATTTTTTCTATGAACTTGAAGCATGCTGTATTTGAATACCGCAGCAATGTTGAGATTATTGCATGTAGTTACCCATGTCTGTCTGTCTCATCCTGTCCTGTCAGATCAGTCACATATTTCGTTTCTGTTCAGTAACATTTGAAGGACTTGATGGATCAAAATGAAATGGATCAATAACTTTTGAAGGACTGGATCAAAACTGAAGGACTTCATGGATCAAAATGAAATTTGATATTAGGCTATATATTAATTCAAGTTTAATTTTCACCAATTTCCAGTAAAGGTTGTGGCCCTTCTCTGACTGTTAACTTTGCCTTTCAATTTTTTGCCAGTCATGTGCTTTTGAATGACTTTAAGGATTAAATTTAAATTTTGTATGAAACTTTGCATTAGGAAGACCTCAATCAAGATCAGTTTTCACCTTCATCCAGCAACTTTTATGGAGTTATGGCCCCTTGTTTGACTGCGAACTTTGTCCTTCAGTTTCCACTCATTAACTTGTGATGGATTGAAGGCAGACATGCTGTAAGGCTTCATATTACCAACTCCTAGATCAAGTTTTTTTTTCTTCATGTTTTCTATTCAGGTTTTGTTGACTCAGGGCCCTCTTTTTGATTTAGAACTTTGTCCAATAAATGTGTTGTATTGGTGAGGGCATCTGTAAAGTATAGGTACATTTCTAGTCTTCTATTTTTGCTTTCTAGTTGATGTGGAGGAGGAGAGTAAGTCATGATGATTCATTATTGTCCCGTTAACACTTTTATTTCTGTTGCCAAATATTGTGACAGTTTATTTTGTTTACAAAATTTTAAGTTATGAATGCAAATATTTTGACAGCTTTTGGTGTTTTCAGTTGAAAATAAAGACTAAATTTTGTTAGTTCTAAGTTTTTTCTTGAACCAGCCACCACTACTATAATAGTAATATTTACATTTATACAGCTTAAACATAGGATAATCAAAAACATGTAATATGTTTAGAATTCTGGCCACCCATTCATCAGTCTGTTTTTTGTCAACACATAGTTTGCATTTAGGCAATTTTCTCAGATACTGTTGCTTGTAGAGACAGAATACTTGGTATATTTTTTATGAGGAATACTACAGCCATCAGTGAAATCTATGCCACTGGAATATATCTTTCATCATTATCTCATCAGGCCATTATGTCAGGTGAGCATTTGATTTGTCCCTGCATCCTTCATGTGATGTCCAGCCATCAACAATTGATTGTTACCAGCCTGGAGTGCATATTTCCAACCCAGTTTTAATCAAACTTGGAACATGGGTTTACACCAACAAAATCTTGCAGTAATAAGTGAGATATATATAATATAATATATGCATATTAATGAGGTGATATTGCATATTAATCAGGTGATTTGGGCATATTAATCAGGTGATCTTGCACATTAGTGAATTGATCCTTGCATATTAATGAGGTGATCTATGCATATTAATGAAGGGATCTTGCATCTGTTACTTCTCTTGAAGCCAAACTTTTTATCAGTTGCTTTATTGCCATAAAGAGCTTGGATAATTTCAAAGAATGTGCAATTTAGTTATGCATTCATCTTAAAAACACGTTTTTTTCAGGATATGGTCAAATAGGTAAAATCAATATGATATCAACTTTTGGAAATAGTTTATAAGCCTGCTTAGTGAAATGGTCAACTGTTAAGTTATATAACCAGGTAAGTAGTATCAGGCACACTGGCTGCTAGTTTGAAATCATTTTTTTACTTTGATATACCTATTAAATAAAATTCTATAGAAATCTTAAAATAACAAAGAGAATGGTTGTTGAAAAAAAAAAACAGACTCATGATCTAAGGAAAAGTGCCCATTTTAGTTCACAACGCTGGGTTTATTTATTCCTGCCCTTTTTAAAATCAGAACATCTTTGTATATAGGTGTCATATCTCTTATGTATTTGAAATTTTGTGCAAATCTTATTTTATTTTATATTCTTGTTCAAGTATTTGTTTCTCATGCAGATTTGTAATTGCATTGGAAGAGCTTTTGTTGAGCCCGCCTTGGCAGTAGTTTCAAATCGTCTATACATTTGTCCATACCCTTGGTTAACCTATGAAAGGTTTTAGTGGTCATTTTTTTAATACAGGGTCATGTTACTTGGTGTGTGGATATATCTGATGTCTACAACACCAATTTAGCAAAGGCTTATGGGTGGGCTCAACATGCAGGCCTTAATCAGCTTTTTGTTCCAAGATTTTTGTTACATTTTTAATTTGTGTCTGGTTATATTTCAGTCCAAGACAGAGATTCATTTTTTGGTACTCCTTGTTTGCCATCTGTCTGGTTTCATACTTTCTTTTGCTTTATCTTGCATTCTGCTGCACTTTTTTATCTTTATATGCAAAAGACTGGGCAATATTTCACTAGTCTAGGTCACTTTTTGAAGTACTTATATAAGAACAGAAAAGTCTGTAACTGATTTTTAGAATATTACATGTATGTTGCCAGTAAATTTTTTTACATTATATCAGTAACAAGCATAATTAACATCCTCCTCCTGATCTCGATAACAACAGCAACAGCAGTAATAATTCAAGTAATAATTAGAGTGATCCCTTATTCTTTGATAATAATAATAATAAATAATAATAATAATAACTAATTTATTCCTAATTATTAAATGGTTATGCAAGCCATGTACATTATATACAAGTTGAGTCCAACTGCAAACTTCACAGACCCACAGATTTGCCATCATATAATGCACCAGCAAATCTGGGTCCGTGCATTTTGTTAAGAGTAATCAGTAGAACAGGCAACATAGACTCTGATTTGCATATTTTGCAGTGGAAGATCAGGGTTGTTGTTGGCAGTTGGACTCGGCTTAGGCATGAATATATGCCAAGCTTACAAGAAGTATGTTGTGGTGAGGTGCATTTTGGGATTGCGCTGTTGTGATGAGACATCTCTTATTGTGAATGCACAAAGTTTCATCCTGAGGTCTAACTGGCCCTGAATGAAAATGCTGTCTGCCAACACCAATATGACCACAGGATGCCATCTTGAAAGTCTTACAAATAACCTTCCTCAATGGATAGTCAAATTGGCTTTTGAAAAGACTTCTTATGACTTATGGATGGTCCTAAATAAAATTGGTGTCAGTGAGACATCCAGCATGGTCCTAAATAAAATTGGTGTCATTGAGACATCCAGCATGGTCCTAAATAAAATTGGTGTCAATGAGACATCCAGCATGGTCACCAACAATTTATCTTTAATAAAAATGGTGCAGATCAGACCACCACCATGTCCATGCTGTTGTGAACAAGTTTGAAAACCAGACATACTTGACCTTGGGGTCAAGTCTATGGTCATTGCTTTGATTTTTCTACTTTATGGAGTTATGAACTTGCTCACATGCATGTATGTTTTTAACCAGACTTTGTATTTTGTTGGTTTTCAAAAAACAAGTTTTTCATCATCAGCACTCTTGACATTGATTTCAAGGTCAAAGGTCTTGACTTTCATGTGTGTGTTTATGATTTGGATTTTTAATGTAGCTTTAACAATTTTTCAGTCTTATTGCTACAATGTCTGCAGTGTGGCAGTTTCTAGTGATGCCTATTGCTGGGGCATCATATCGCAGTCACATTATCCTGACACCAGACTGACCAATCCTAGCAATAACCTCCTAATGCTGAGCGCCAAGTAAGGCAGCTATTAGTACCATTTTTGTAAGTCTTTAGTATGACTCGGCCTGGGATCAAACCCACGAACTCCCGCATCCAAAACATATGCCTGGGCTACTTGACAAGCCAGATGAATGGGAACTGAAAGTTATTTTGACTGTTTCCTTTGTTTATCCTTTGTATATTTTAAGCCTAATGAATGGAAGCAGAATGTTATTTGACTTTTTCCTTTGTTTATTGCAAGTAAAGTGGGACTATGTGTTAGAGCAAGTTCTTTGCTACAAGTAGGACATGATTTGTGTCATTCTATCCTATCCATGTTTGTCTAAACAGCAAAAAATATTTGGGCAACTGTGGCAGAAAAAGAGACTAATGAAAACTTTCAGGATTAAGTTAACATAAATCTCCATGTTTATTTGGGTTTTTGTTTTGTCCAGTGTGTAATAGTAAATTTTTAAACTATTACAGAAACTATAGAAACAAAATGCTTGTAACAAATGTGAATTTTGACTTTCATTACCACTCTAATTTTTCTTAAAAATGGTTGTACAGTATCTGTCAGTCTGTCTGTCTGTCTGTCTTTATACTAGCACACTCACACATGATCAGGATAATGTTATGACTGATAGATAATATGCAAAGTGCAAAATCAAAAGACGCTTACAGTATTGTGAATTAGATCCCAAATAATCCTGAATGTCCAAAACTATAGAATGTTCTGAATGAATTCCAATAATCTTGAATGTCCTGATGTACCAGAATGATAATGTTTAGAATGTCTTAGAATGAGTTCTCCATAATCCCAAAGTAGCGTTTTAGTCCAAAAAAGCCAATGAGTACTTTGTAATTCCAGGGAATAACTTAAGAAGATAATTCTCTCAAAATTGTATCTGAATACAGCTATAGGTGTTTCAACAGACTGATCATAAAGCAGGAATGAATAATTGTTTACCAAATCCTATAATCATATATATGCTATTTTCACCTAACCTAAGACACAATGGAATTTCATTTTTTTTAAAAACAAGTCTTGAACTCCAATTCTTGTTTACTTTGTATAATCCAGACAAAAATCAAGTAGGCTTTAACTCTACCCTCAATCATGGACAAAAGTTAATCACACAATATAAATTATACATACTTAACAATTGCCTCTCCAACATGGTAAAACAGAAACAACTGTCTGTCTCTAACACCTCTTTTTGTCCTTGGGGAATGCACTAAGCTCATATTTCCTCAGCAGACAAGTGCAATCAAAAGCAAACAACCAACTTTAGCACTTAGACACACATGCACTAGGGAGACTAAGACTGATTCATTCACTTTTTCATCGTAATTTGTTTCATTTAACTCCATACAAGTAGCAACTTTATTTTCAGAATAATTAAAAAATGAAAACTAATTGCACAAATAAAATAATTTATATTTCTTTTATATATTCATCTTCAGAAATAATGGTGCATACGTTTTTGTTAAAACTAGCATGACTATATTTTAATTTACTTTCATGCCTGCACTTATTTATAATCTGAATATTAATGCTTGCATAAAAATATCTTTATTTGACCATGTGCATGTAAAGGCCTTACTTTTCAAAGTTATGAAAATAAACAGAGTAATTGTGCGTGTGTGTGTGTGTGTGTGTGTGTGTGTGTCCTACAGAATATAACTTTATAGCAATAATGGACCCTGATATTACAAGTATTGTCACGTATCCCATTGTATTAGTTGAATTATATTTTTCCATGTGATGCACCCTAATATAAAGCGATGTGACCTATATCATGATATAACACAGATATGGTTGTGTATCCCATTGTACTAGTTGAATTATATTTTCCATGTTACTTACCTTAATATAAGGCACTGTGACCTACGTCATGCTGTACATTTTTATGGTTCCCCATTGTATCACTGTAAATATCTGTGTATAATGTGGACCCAACTGTAAATATCTGTGTATAATGTGGACCAAACTGTAAATAGCACATATCAAGATTTGCAGTCACATTATGTGCTGGCAGATCATGGTTGGTATTGGCTTAATTGGACATGCACTTTGGTGGCATCAGCCTTAGTCAAAAATCATAATTGCAAATCTGCGTGAGATGGTTTTGTTTGAGTGTATGAATGTTTATAAGTACATATTTGGCATAGCGTTACATGTTCATAGTGATTTATAATGTTAGAATAACAATTGCAGACATTTGCTGGTTCCTTCAGGAAACAATTTTCAACCCTTGTTCTAACTAATGTGATGACAATGTATGGTGGCAGGTCTGAGTCTTCTTACAATTGGATGCATTTTATGCATGTATAAAATGATGTGGAAGAGGTCGTCAGTAAAACCTGAGCAGCTACCAGTAATTTATGACCACAATCGTCCTGCATGGATTGATTTTATTGTGTAAAGACAGTAATAAGCAACCAGCTGAATGTGAGCAGTGACCAAGACTTTTAGGCAAAAATATGTTTCTGCAGCTATGAATCATCACATTTCAAGAACACATATAAATTACCTTTGTGACTCTAATTAGTAAAGTCTGCAGATTGTTCTGAACAAAATAAACACTTACCGGTTTCCTGAAATCAGCAGGTAGCATCATATTATATTTGGGCTTATCGCTATATATAAATTTCTTGCTTCAGCGTTATCAGAACTGACTTTTACATTTTATGGATGGGATAGGTTAGAGTTACCTAACAGTTAACCTTGCAGTGCAAATAGCTTAACATTGCCTAATGCCATAATGCCAGTGATACGTGTGAACATCAAATAAAATAAAAAATGTATTTTTTAATGTCAGTAATACCTTACCTGTCACTATAATGCAGTAGAAATACCTCATCTGTGCTAGATGCACCAAGTCTCTCTTCTAGAGATTTCTTACAACATATCCATTTATCCAGTCTGACCTATGTCATCATCCTTTTTTGTTTTTGATGACCCGTCATAATTATTCCTACCGCAATGTCCCACGCCCTTATGAAGAAGTAACAGTAATGTACCTGTGTGGAAGTAACTACCTGTGTAGAAGTAACAGTACCTGTGTAGAATTAACAGTACCTGTGTGGAAGTAACAGTACCTGTGTAGAAGTAACAGTACCTGTGTGGAAGTAACAGTACCTGTGTAGAAGTAACAGTACCTGTGTGGAAGTAACAGTACCTGTGTAGAAGTAACAGTACCTGTGTAGGAGTAACAGTACCTGTGTGGAAGTAACAGTACCTGTGTGGAAGTAACAATATCTGTGTGGAAGTAATAGTACCTGTGTAGAAGTAACAGTACCTGTGTGGAAGTAACAGTACCTGTGTGGAAGTAACAGTACCTGTGTGGAAGTAATGGCTATTTCTAAGAGGATCATGTGCGCTCCTGCACATAAAAAAGGGTAGAGCAGCAACCCTCATCGACAAGATAGTGCATCTTATAAATAGATGGCAGCTTCAGTCACAAAGGCAATAAGCTTGCTGGGTCTGAGTGCACCACCTCCCCACCCATGTATAGGAGGGTGGGGCAGCACTGTTCCAAGATCTAGCCCTAATATGGAGACTGATTGTGCCTCTCCATAGGGGGAAGGTCAAGATTCCCATAGTACTGGTGGTCAAATGATGAGCTGACACAACCCCAGTGGGTTCTTGGCAATCACACACAAACAAGAGCCAGGGTATACTTTCTTTGGTCCTGTAGCTGCTACACAGTCAGCAACCCAGACTTCTGCTGCTACATGGTGATTCATTTTTCCACATTTTAATCCTTTTCATCCATCAGCCACTGACATTACTGACAAACTCAGCCAAATAATAGGGACAGGTAAGTTATTACTGACACTAAAATGTAGATTTCTGGGTGAGTTAAACTAATTTTAACTATGATATACTTACCTGTCACTATCTGATGTCTTTACTCTGTTACCCTTCCTGAAAAAGAATGAGTAATGCACTATAGTGCACACATCAATGCCATAGGTCAGACTGTTTGATGCATGTGTTCAAAGAAATCTCTTGAACAGGAAGTTTCTAGCACTGACAAGGTATTTCCATTGTGGAAAGGTGAGGTTACTAATGGTGATGGGTAAGTATTAGATTATAAACCAGTTGGTCTCCCCAGAAAACTGCATTTTGGTACTGTATAAAAAAAATGTTTATATAAATGAATGTAGTCTTTAACAAGCAGTTCAAATAAAGAACAAAATTTATGTAAAGTAATTATGGTTGGTTTTCCTTCCTGATCTCAGATCATTTCAATGTTGAAAACTATCCCTCCTGCACAGACATATTTTGAGAGACTACATTACTTGAGTGACCAGTTTTTATTGGCAGAAGAGGAGGTCTCTCGAAACAGGTTTTACTGTACTGTAAAAGTACGTTTTTCAATTGCACCCAAAAGTGGACATTTTTGATGTGTCAGTATGAGTGGTGTGATAATTAATCATATGAATTGAAGAGACTTTGCATTCAATTATAGTTTTCAAAAGTCATTTTGAAATATTAAAGTTTTCTTCATAAAATATGATTTTTACATGTCTAGAGGTCAGATAAGGAGAAAATTTTCAAAAAATACATTTTATGTGCGTTTTATATAATGTGCACATTTAAAAATCGGTTTCTTCATTATAAATTACTCTTTCTAAATTCCCTGTTTGCTATTAAAATTGATGTTATGTCAAAGTGTCCTAAATTATTGACTGTATTACCTCTTTTGACTGTTATGTCAAATTGTCCTAAGTTACTGACTGTACTGCCCCCATTGACCATTGGATCAAAATTGTCACAAATCACTGTCTAATGCCTCCATTAACTTTTGTCAAATTGTCCCAGATTACTGACTATTGCCTCCATTGATATGTCAAATTGTCTCAAATTACTGACTATTGCCTCCATTGATATGTCAAATTGTCCCAAATTACTGACTGTATTGCCTCCATTAACTTATGTCAAATTGTTCCAAATTACTGACTGTATTGCCTCTGTTGGTGTTATGTCAGATTGTCCCAAATTACTGACTGTATTGCTTCCTTTGACTGTTATGTGTGATGTAAATTTGGAACAATAAGACAAGCCACTAATGTAAGAGTGCATTGATTTCATTGTTAATTTAGCTTATTTCTTTCTTTTACATTCAATTTTGTCTGTTTGCTACTTGCAAAAAGTAAATCCCAATCAGCTTAATCTCTGGGATGATGTTAGAGTTGTATTCTAATTATTTTTTATTTTGTAATACTTTGTTTATTTGGAAGTTTTTTTTATACTTAATATTCTTTTTTGAAGTCTTTAGATTTACATTTTTAAAACTTTTAATTTGTTATATGCATGATTGCCATTACTGTGCCGCTGTGCCACTCAACCCTAATATATGCATCCTTTTGCAATAGGTCAGAGGTCATTGAGGGACATAATCCATTGGTAATAAACCTGTATCATTCTTTTCCTCCACTGACAACTGACTGTTTACAAAGGGACATAACTCTTATATTTGCCACAGAGAATGTGTAGATTTATTGAATCTACTGATCAATTTTATCTTGTCCAGTACACAAAAGAATATTTTGTGAACTTCATATGATGTAGATAATTAGGTCAACATTTCATAGATTAATTGATGCAGTCATAATTTTACATCACAGAAGTCTGTATTTTGTTCTAGGATCATCAATTTCTTTACAAAGATCCATATTCTCACAACTTTTAGTATAAAACTTGAGCTCATGCAGAAAGTTAGGCAGCTGTGATGTTCTATATCTTTGATTAACAACATCCATGTTAAAGTCATAGAACTCTCAGTATCTTCTTAACTTTGAGTCTTCCAGTTGACATGCTGAATATCAGTTGCATAAAAGACTTCCATTACCACACCTGATTAGGAGGTTTGGGCTGAGTTTTTATTATAAAAGGCCAGATTAAATACTGTGATCTTAATTTAATGTTTGAGTAGATTTAAATATTTAGTTCAAAACAATAATGTAATTTAGAGAGAAAATTGGTCTTTGTAATTGTTAATTGATATACTCAGGTCTTTTCTCGGGTATAATATCAATACTATTTAACAAAATTATATATAAACGTCAATGTTGAAACATCAAATTTATGCCAGATTATAAAATCACAAAATTAGTGATGCACCTTAGTGCTAATATATATTATCCTTAATGCTAAATAGGAAAATGACAGCTTTAAACAGTTGATCCAGCTTTGATGAACTTTGTATGCTTTTGCATGTACATGGCTTCTATTTTAAAAGAAAAGGTAAAAGTGACTTAACGTCTGTGAGGATAGCATTATTACAGGATGCCAAAAAGAGTAAAAAGTATTCTTAAGAACTTTTAAGAAATTTGATTTAATTCCTGGACAAATTTCATTAAGTAATTCTAAAAAATTTCTTCAGTTCCTGGACAAGTTTCATTCTTGTTAGCACTTGATTAGGAAGGCTCAACATAGTTAATTGAACTTAAGCAAAGTGGGAAATCTGAAATAAATTATGCTAGCATACATTCAAGGTTAAATTATGCTAGCATATATTCAAAGTCAAATAATGCTAGCGTACATTTAAGGTACATGGTCAAAGTTAACATATGCAAGTTTACATAAAAGATAAATACTCTAGGTTAAATTATGTTACCATACATTAAAGGTACATGGTCAGAGTTAAAATAAGCAAGTTTACATAAAAGGTAAATACTCTAGGTTAAATTATGCTAGCATACATTTAAGGTACATGGTCAAAGTTAACATATACAAGTTTACTTAAAAGGTAAATAATCTAGTTTAAATTATGCTAGCATACATTCAAGGTAAATATTCAAGGGTAAATTAAATTAGCATAGATTTATGGTTAAATTATGCTAGCATACATTCAGGGTTAAATTATGCAAGCATACATTCAAGGTAAATATTCAAGGTTAAATTATGCTAGCATATGTTCAAGGTTAAATTATGCTAGCATACATTCAAGGTAAATATTCAAGGCTAAATTTAGCTAGCATACATTCAAGGTTAAATTATGTTACCATACATTAAAGGTACATGGTCAGAGTTAAAATAAGCAAGTTTACATAAAAGGTAAATACTCTAGGTTAAATTATGCTAGCATACATTTAAGGTACATGGTCAAAGTTAATATATACAAGTTTACTTTAAAGGTAAATAATCTAGTTTAAATTATGCTAGCATACATTCAAGGTAAATATTCAAGGGTAAATTAAATTAGCATAGATTTATGGTTAAATTATGCTAGCATACATTCAAGGTTAAATTATGCAAGCATACATTCAAGGTAAATATTCAAGGTTAAATTATGCTAGCATATGTTCAAGGTTAAATTATGCTAGCATACGTTCAAGGTAAATATTCAAGGTTAAATTTAGCTAGCATACATTCAAGGTTAAATTATGCTAGCATACATTCAAGGTTAAATTATGCTAGTATACAGTCAAGGTAAAATTATGCTAGCATACATTCAAGATTAAACTTTGCTATCATACATTCAAGGTTAAATTATGCTAGCATACATTCAAGGTTAAATTATGCTAGCATACAGTCAAAGTAAATATTCAAGTTTAAATTATGCTAGCATACATTCAAGGTTAAATTATGCTAGCATACATTCAAGGTTAAATTATGCTAGCATATATTTAAGGTACATAGTCAAAGTTAAAATATGCAAGTTTACATAAAAGGTAAATACTATAGGTTAAATTATGCTAGCATACATTCAAGGCAAATATTCAAGGTTAAATTATGCTAGCATACATTCAAGGTTGAATTATGCTAGCATTTATTCAAGGTAAATATTGAATATTAAAAGATGCATTGTATTGTTTTAGTCAGATTTCACAATTCTTGATGCATGAATATTCTATGCACTTCAAACTTGTACTTAGTTTATTCATTGTTCTCCACAAAGATTAATAAGAAGGAAAGTTTCTCAGATTATCATTGCTGCTGCTACTTGGTTATTCATTCTTTTCCACTTCAGGTTTTGATTCACTAAGGAATGTCATTGATCACAAAACACAGAAAGAATTAGGAGTCCCTCGGCCACTGTTGCAGGTAACATCTTGGATGTCAAGTAATGTTTGTATTTAATACTGGATGTTGAGAAATATAAACTCAAGGTTACGTTTTCAAACATTTTCAAGATATAATTTTTTTCTAATTATTGCTGATCTACATAAATTAAATTTGTTTTATGCTAAGTATGACCAGGTTTAAAGAGTCCAGGCTATGAAACGTGGCTGCAATTTGTTTCACAGTAGTAGATAATTTTTTATATGTCCTTCTCCAGACAACCTGCATTTGAGAACCCAGGTGTGATTGGAAAGCAGAAAAGGGTAAACTTGATGGTAACAAATCAAGGTTCAAGTGTTCATTGTGTTTTAATTGTTAGCTCACCTAGTCATAAGGCCATATGATGAGGTAGGCCTCAATTTTCACTGCAGAAATTACAGCCATGCTCAAGCTTTTGGACTACATTGAAGCCTCTCAATAACAATCTGCACCTCTCCCTCAGCTCACACATAACAGAGTAAAAAAACATAGACTTCACTATAAGTGAGGTCACACGTTACCAGGGGACCTGTAAAATATGGAGGAGGGCATGCCATCTCAGCTAGACAACAAGAAGACCATCAGTGGGGGTGAGGTGGCATTTAATGGCTGAATACCTATTTTATAATCACTTTCAGAATAATTGTGTATAAAGCTTATTTTTCTGATAAAATTGGGTTTTTTCCCTTAATTTTCAGGATAACTATCTTTGAAAGATTGTGAAAAACATCAACACATAACATAAGCTTGTGCCTCATTGTGTACCCACAAAATTGTATTATTTCACAGCTTTTTGTACCATAAAATGGGATTTCTTGGTTAAAAAAAGGTACAGACATGTGGGGGGACTGTCAACATTGAAACTCCAATTTTTAAAATTGTTTTAGTTGTGAAATATTGACACTGTGATTTCATTGCAAGTAATAGTGAAAATTCTACTCATCTTTTAGTATACCTTTGAGTACTAATTTGTGAATTTTAAGTTCAATACAAACTATGTAATTCATCTCTCCATAATGAACTATATCTATCCAAAACAAAGTCTTTGAATTCAACAGGTTTTGCATGGTTGCCTTGCTATCTTTGGTCACATTTCTGAATGATTAAGATCACTTATGGCAATTTAATTGTTATACAGTGATATTGATTGATTAATGTGTGTGTGTGATTTGGATTTTTAGCGTAGCTTTAACATTTTTTCACTCATATCACTATGATGTATGCACTGTGGCAGTTTATAGTGATGTCTAGCACTGGGGCATCATGCTGCAGACATATAGCATGATGTCCCACCCAGTCACATTATCATGATACCAGGCCTACCAGTCCTAACACTAACCTCTTAATGCTGAGCGCCTAGCGAGGCAACTGTTAATACCATTTTTATAAGTAATTGTTATGACTTGGCTGGGGTTCAAACCTGTGACCTCCCAAATCCAAGGCAGACTCTCTAACCACTAGGCCGCTGTAGCAGCTGATTGATTAATTTAAATGATTTGACCTGACACACAGCTGTGATAAAAATTTTATCAGTGATTGTTATTTACAGTATAGTGAGAATGCAACATAATCTACAGATATTACAGAATTATAATATTGTCGTACAGTCTGGAACAAGTATTCAGTACTGTTGACTGCCTAGTTGCATTTGTGCAAAGAGTAATGTAAGAGCAGATAAAGAAGCCAAAGCTGCCTTGCAGTTGCCAGTTTCTGTTGACTTCAAATATTGTATCAATCGGCTTGTTTGTCAAAGAATCTCTACTGAAAACTCCAGAAACTTAAGAACATCAGACTTGCTAATGGAGAGTGGCATACCTGAGATAGAAGAAATCCAAGAGAAAGATGGTATTTTTGTGAAGTTCCTGTGTTGGACATGTACCTGACTTGTGCATACTTCCTGAAGGGTAAACCTGAGCAAGAGTTTGTATCCTGCCATTGTCCACACGTTCGTGTTGAGCATTTCAATCAATTACCACTCCATGAGACAGAAGTATTTTGTTGTGAACTGCCAAACATATGAGGATATACCAACTAAGAAAATCTTGGATTTTTTTTAAAGAAATGCGGTTTATACAACATTTTTATAGATATTAAATTTAAGGATCATATATGTGTGATCTTCATTTATTAATTTATTACATTTTGCAGAATTTCAGGACCATTATATTATTCCATTTTACTTAATTTACAATTTAGGGAAAGGTTTAACTTCCTAAATTTTGTGTAATTCATTTGTACATTTTTGGAACTTAAATTTTTGTTGTCACTATATACCCACTTTTGTGCTGAGGTGCCATAAAGTACTGCCACACACATGCACACAGACAGACAGACAGACACAAACATATATGTACACACAAGCACACACACACTATTTTGGAGAATTTTACCAAACTTAACAGAAAGCATCCAGTCATAAAGATTTCAGATTTGTACAATTGACCATCCAATATATTCACTGCTACCACAATAAAATAACTTTCAGATGACTGCTTCTAAGCTACTAAATTGGGCTAAATGTGATAGAAAACACGTTTCAAATTTCTAGAATAGATACCAGTCCACCATCAGATAAAAAAGCTTTAATCAAATTATTATCTGTAAGGTCAAGTGAGCTCATGGTTTGATGTCCATTGTGCATCTTTCCTTGTATATAGTGTGTTGTTCATCATGCATCCTTCCATTAACAAGGTAATGACTTGAGTCTGTATTTCTGATCTTTTTTTCAATCAGACCTGGAATACAGGTTTATATTATCAAAATCTTGGACATTTTCAATTATAAGTCCATGCATATTAATGATGCAATCTTGCATCTGATTGGTTAACTTTGTCACAACTCTGGAGGTCGTATTTGTGATCTGATTTCGATCAAACTTGGAATATATGCATAAATATCTAAAGTCTCAAACAAGTTCAGTAATTTGGGAGATCCATGCATTCTAATGGCAGGATGATGCATCCTAATGGGTGAGATCCATGCATTCTAATGGTAGGATGATGCATCTAAATTCTCAAACAAGTTCAATAATGGGTGAGATCCATGCATTCTAATGGTAGTAGGATGAATCCAAATGAGTGAGATCCGTGCATTCTAATGGTAGGATGATGGATCTAAATTCTCAAACAAGTTCAATAATGAGTGAGATCCATGCATTCTAATGGTAGTATAATGCATCTAAATTCTCAAGCAAGTTCAATAATGGGTGAGATCCATGCATTCTAATGGTAGGATGATGGATCTAACTTCTCAAACAAGTTCAGTAATGGGTGAGATCCATGCATTCTAATGGTAGTATGATGAATCCAAATGAGTGAGATCCATGCATTCTAATGGTAGGATGATGGATCTAAATTCTCAAACAAGTTCAATAATGGGTGAGATCCATGCATTCTAATGGTAGTAGGATGAATCCAAATGAGTGAGATCCATACATTCTAATGGTAGGATGATGGATCTAAATTCTCAAACAACTTCAATAATGAGTGAGATCCATGCATTCTAATGGTAGTATAATGCATCTAAATTCTCAAACAAGTTCAATAATGGGTGAGATCCATGCATTCTAATGGTAGTATGATGCATCTAAATTCTCAAACAAAGTTCAATAATGGGTGAGATCCATGCATTCTAATGGTAGTATGATGGATCTAAATTCTCAAACAAGTTCAATAATGAGTGAGATCCATGCATTCTAATGGTAGTATGATGCATCAAAATTCTCAAACAAGTTCAATAATGGGTGAGATCCATGCATTCTAATGGTAGTATAATGCATCTAAATTCTCAAACAAGTTCAATAATGGGTGAGATCCATGCATTCTAATGGTAATAGGATGCATCTAAATTCTCAAACAGGGGCCCCGAGTGGCCGAGTGGTCTAAAGCGCTCTCCGTTACGGATCACTGCCATCTCACCTCTGTCTGCGTGGGTTCGAGTCTCGGATTCGGCTAATGTGGATATGTGAGAAAGCTTGCCAGTAGCTTCTCGTGGGTCGGTGGTTCTTTCCGGGCTTTTCTGGGTTCTTCCTCCACCATTAATACTGGCCGCCATGTATAGCCTATCGTGTGCTGAAAAATGGCGTTAAACCATACAACAACAACAACAATTCTCAAACAAGTTCAATAATGAGTGAGATCCATGCATTCTAATGGTAGTATAATGCATCTAAATTCTCAGACAAGTTCAATAATGGGTGAGATCCATGCATTCTAATGGTAGTAGGATGAATCCAAATGAGTGAGATCCATGCATTCTACTGGTAGGATGATGGATCTAACTTCTCAAATAAGTTCAATAATGGGTGAGATCCATGCATTCCAATGGTAGTATAATGCATCTAAATTCTCAAACAAGTTCAATAATGAGGATATCCATGCATCTTAACAGCTGGATGATGCATCCAAATTAGTGAGATTGATGCATTCTAATGGTAGGATGATGCATCACAAGTCTCAAACAAGTTCAATAATGGGTGAGATCCATGCATTCTAATGGCAGGATGATGCATCCAAATGAGTGAGATCCATGCATTCTAATGGCAGGATGATGTATCGCAGGTCTCAAACAAGTTCAATAATGGGTGAGATCCATGCATTCTGATGGTAGTATGATGCATCCTAATGAGTAAGATCCATGTGGTCTTGGTGACACTCTACAGTTTCGTATTTTGCATAGGTTAGAATTTCAAAGAAAAAGAATTTCTCCAGCTTTCCTCACTGGTTATACTGGCTATTTAAAAAAGACCTTGTATATCTTAGGTATAGCTCAAAGAACCTTTAATTCCCTTTATTTTGTTGTATGATTAATGGGTGTAATATGGGTTATAGAGTATACAGCTTAGCCTTACTCCAGATGCGCAACTTTCAAAAAAGTGCTAGTTCCACTTGGTCATTTTCACTTCCTGAACTTCAGAGGTAAATTGTATAAAAAGAGCCAATAACTTTTTTTACATTTTATATGTTTGGTAATTCATTCATTGAACTTTCAAAAGCTGGTATTGTCTAGTCTGGCAAAATTCATTTTCACTATTTTAGTAGCTGCTATGGATAGTGTACTTTAGCCTAATTCAGGCTGATTTTTTTTAGCGCAAGGGAGCAGTCATTTTAGTTAGCAGTGTGGTTAGATCATGTACAATTTCCATAAGTACAATATCCAAAGAATTGTCAGCCACATTACAGTAAAGTAGCATAGAGGTATGCCAACATTCTCTCTACTGTGCATGTTTTAAATGCAAACAACTTCACCTTACATACATCACTCTTTCAAAAGTACATAATAACTGGTGAGCGCCCCCCTAATGGCAGGATGATGCATCCAGATGAGTTAGATCCATGCATTCTAATGGCAGGATGATGCGTCCAAATGAGTGGGATCCATGCATTCTGCTGGCAGGATATAGCATCCTATTGAGTGAAATCATTGCATTCTAATGGCAGGATGATGGATCCTCTGTGTGTGTGTGTGATTTGGATTTTTAACATAGCTTTAACAATTTTTCAGTCATATCACTATGATGTCTGCAGTTGGCAGTTTATAGTGATGTCTAGCACTGGGACATCATGCTGCAGACATGTAGCATGATGTCCTACCCAGTCACATTATCCTGACACCAGGCCGACCAGTCCTAACACTAACCTCTTAATGCTGAATGCCAAGCGAGGATGCTGTTATTACCATTTTTGTAGGTCTTTGGTATGACTCAGCTGGGGATCGAACCCACGAATGATGGATCCTAATGAGTGTGATCATTGCATTCTAATGGCAGGATGATGCATCCAAATGAGTGAGATCATTGTATTCTAATGGCAGGATGTAGCATTCTAATGAGTGAGATCATTGCATTCTAATGGCAAGATGATGTGTTCAAATGAGTGAGATCCATGCATTCTACTGACAGGATGACAGATCCAAATGAGTGAGATCATTATATTCTAATGGCAGGATAATGGATCCTAATGAATGAGATCATTGCATTCTAATGGCAGGATGTAGCATCCTAATGAGTGAGATCATTGCATTCTAATGGCAGGATGATGTTTTTAATTGACTGATCTTGATAATGCTCTGGAGGCCACATTTCTGATTTTGTTTTGATCCTACTTGGAACATATGCATAAGATTTCAGACAAATTTGATAATAAGTGAGACCATCACATACATATTCATTAGGCAGTCATGCATATGACTTACTGAGCTTGTTACCCCTTGGGAAGCCATATTTTATATCTGATCTTACGCAAACACAGGATTTAATGTTACTGAACCGATGACAAGATTGCCAGTGCCACAAAAATAATCCATTTTAGTGCAGAAAAAACAAAATAAAGAACCGGAATTCTTCCAAGTAAACTCACAGTTATTAAAATCTTTTGTTTAAAGATGTTATGCACGGAAGGTCTGTTAGATGTGACTGCTGTGTCATATTTCTTCAGTACCCCACCCTAACAACATACACAATATCAATCCATGCAAATGTGTTAATAAAATAAAAATCTAATTTCATATTAATTTGATAAAATACACAATTTGAAGCATTATATCCAGAAGCTAAATTTGTAAAAAGTCCCTGTCCTAAAATTATTGTAAATTTTGGAACTTCTTTTATTTCATTTTAGTAATGCAGCTGTTATTTGCATTGACACAGAATGGAGAAAATAAATCCTTGCAAATCTATGGCTTTTGCTTAAAAAATATATAATGAAAAGGATGTCTATATAAGATATATATAAGAGGTTTGGAAAATTTGTGAAACTGTTGTCGGACATCCTATTTGCTCTGTCATGGCTGGTTGTAGTCAACCCAGTGTACTCTAATAACCTGTCCCCCTTCGTCTTGCTTCAGAATGTGAAGTGCTGTACATATCCACTCACATTTTTTTGTTTATTCAAGTTTATAGTTGTGAAATTACAATATGCTTAAATTCTAATACAATCTTTTATTTCCAAAAATGTGGCCATAGAAGTTGATGTTAGGTTGTAATCACTCAGATACACATTTGCCAGTTGGCATTGTACTACATGGATAGGCCACATGTAACATAGCTGGATAATGACTTTGTAAGTCATCGTGGTACAGGAGTTGGTTGTTATAATCTGACCTGCTACTCCATGTATTTTACTTTGCATTAGCTCCGAGTCATAGCTACCAGTATGCATTTTAATTTTTATAGCGATCTTGTCACTCCCTCATTTGTTTGGATCCTTCTTTATCCAATGAAATTGAATAGCTAGATTTGAGGTAGGGAACTAGTTTCATGGTCGGTTACATTGTACCATTTACAGAATCATCAAGGCGTGTTGTAATGCCCATCTTAAGTATAAGGTGAGGTCAGTATCCATGTAAGAGTTTCAGTTCAAACGATTATTTATTAAGTCTGAATACGAGCAGAAACTCCCAGTGTCCAGTTTGGGCATGGTATAGTTGGTCAAAATATCAGACCTGTTATATATACAGAGTATTGAACCTAGTTACTTGAAATTAGGCCACCCATCCCTTCCCTGCATGTAGAAACCCCGTACCTTTCTGAAGACTCGCACATTTGCAAAAAGTATAGAACATTATCACAAATATATGCATTCATGCAGACTCATTAGTTGGACAACCCAGTAGTTAACTCTCCTGTAGATAAGGCCAGTCTGGATTCCTGTTAGAAATGTACACTTGGCAAATAGAAGTTGTTATTTATTATATTTAATTATTTTTGTAAAATACAGACAGACACCAAGCAGATCAGAGCTATATCTATCAGATTTCCTGAACTCCCCATATTTGCCAGACAACCTTAAAACTGTCAAATGACAGTTGCTGTCTGACATGCTTGACATGGGACATGAAGTGCCCATTTTAGGGTCACAAGGTTAAAAGTCAACGTAACTTTGAAAGAAAAAAATCATTTCAACACAATAATATTCTACAGTGCAGATCTGGACCATACTTTGTTGATGGCTTAAACTTGCTGTAAAGAAGAAACGTGTTGATTTTAGTAATGGCTTACAAGAAACTTATTGATTTTAGGGATGGTTTACACTTGGACTAAGGAAGAAACCTATTGATTTTAGGGATGGTTTACACTTGGACTAAGGAAGAAACCTATTGATTTTAGGGATGGCTTACACTTGGACTAAGGAAGAAACCTGTTGATATTTGGGATGGCTTACACTTGGAGTAAGGAAGAAACCTGTTGATTTTAGGGATGGCTTACACTTGGACTAAGGAAGAAACCTATTGATTTTAGGGATGGTTTACACTTGGACTAAGGAAGAAACCTATTGATTTTAGGGATGGTTTACACTTGGACTAAGGAAGAAACCTGTTGATTTTAGGGATGGCTTACACTTGGACTAAGGAAGAAACCTGTTGGTTTTAGGGATGGCTTACACTTGGAATAAGGAAGAAACCTGTTGATTTTTGGGATGGCTTACACATGGAGTAAGGAAGAAACCTGCTGATTTTAGGGATGGTTTACACTTGGACTAAGGAAGAAACCTGATGATTTTTGGGGTGGCTTACACTTGGAGTAAGGAAGAAACCTGTTGATTTTAGGGATGGCTTACACTTGGAGTAAGGAAGAAACCTGTTGACTCTAGGGATGGCTTACACTTGGAGTAAGGAAGAAACCTGTTGATTTTTGGGATGGCTTACACTTGGACTAAGGAAGAAACCTGTTGGTTTTAGGGATGGCTTACACTTGGAGTAAGGAAGAAACCTGTTGGTTTTAGGGATGGCTTACACTTGGAGTAAGGAAGAAACCTGTTGGTTTTAGGGATGGCTTACACTTGGAGTAAGGAAGAAACCTGTTGGTTTTAGGGATGGCTTACGCTTGGACTAAGGAAGAAACCTGTTGGTTTTAGGGATGGCTTACACTTGGAGTAAGGAAGAAACCTGTTGGTTTTAGGGATGGCTTACACTTGGAGTAAGGAAGAAACCTGTTGGTTTTAGGGATGGCTTACACTTGGAGTAAGGAAGAAACCTGTTGATTTTAGGGATGGCTTACACTTGGAGTAAGGAAGAAACCTGTTGGTTTTAGGGATGGCTTACACTTGGAGTAAGGAAGAAACCTGTTAGTTTTAGGGATGGCTTACACTTGGAGTAAGGAAGAAACCTGTTGGTTTTAGGGATGGCTTACACTTGGAGTAAGGAAGAAACCTGTTGGTTTTAGGGATGGCTTACACTTGGAGTAAGGAAGAAACCTGTTGGTATAAGGGATGACTTACACTTGGACTAAGGAAGAAACCTGTTGATTTTGGGGTGGCTTACACTTGGAGTAAGGAAGAAACCTGTCGACTCTAGTGATGGCTTACACTTGGAGTAAGGAAGAAACCTGTTGACTCTAGTGATGGCTTACACTTGGAGTAAGGAAGAAACCTGTTGATTCTAGGGATGACTTACACTTGGAGTAAGGAAGAAACATGTTGGTTTTAGAGATGGCTTACACTTGGACTAAGGAAGAAACCTGTTGATTTTTGGGATGGCTTACACTTGGAGTAAGGAAGAAACCTGTTGATTTTGGGGTCAAAAGATCAAGGTCACTGTGATGAAAGAAGAAAAGCAGTTTCTGGACAAAAAAATTAATTATCTATTTAAAGGACTATTTAAATATTTCTTGTTCAGTTACTTTACATTGGGAAACATGCCTTAAAAGAGAAAAGAATGCCAAACTTCAAAGTCAAGTGCTTTAACGTCAGCCAGTTTGGCAACAGTAGGTCCACTATAACTATTGTACTGGAAATGCGAGATACCCACATGGGTTAATTTAGAACAGAAAAGGTTCTCTATATGGGATACATTAAATACCCTAATAAAATGGTCTAATCTAGAACAGAAAAGCTTTCTCTTTGGGGCACATTAAATAGCTTCATAAAATAGTTTAATGTAGAACAGAAAGGTTCTTTCTGTGGGGAACATGAGCACAATAAATTATCAGGTTGTGTCTCAGTCACAAGCAATCTTGATTGCAGAAATATTGAAGTACATAAAAATTTGGATCAGAAGTTCAAACCCAATTCAGCATTGCAGTTCAAAACAATGCTGAAAAGAATGGAATCTTAAATGATTGTGTCAGATTTATGTAGACAATATGATAGTGTCAAATGTATATAGGCAATATGGCTACTAGGAAACATAGAGTTGAGTGCCAAAGTGTGAAGATCAACTTCAACCTTTCATTGCTTAATTCAGCCTTAAGAATATTTTGTCAATATTTTTGTGTGTGATCTACATTTTCTTTGTAATTGCTTATTTTTGATAATGTTGTGAAAATGAACAAGAGCACAATAAACACATGAACCTTGATTTGTCCCCATCATGTTTACTCTTCCATCTTCCCAGGTTCCCGATCATGCTTGTCAATTTTCTAACATGCAGACTGATTTTCACACTCATTTTCACTAGGGGATGATAAAGGTTATTTCTGTAGTCATTGCTTGGTGTTGTCAAATCCAGTTTAGTGCAGATAGAATATTCAATAGACAAAACTCTGTTTTGAGCTTCATTGAGAGAGCTGTTCAAACCATGAAGCCATTCTGCCTCTCTCTTTGTAATAATGGTTTTTGCATAAATCTGTGTAATTTTTGTTGCAGAGCACAGTGACGGTGGATCGGAGCATCATGGAGTTACGAGAGTTGATGCGTGATTTACCTGACTATGCTGAACAGTTTCTGAACATGATCTGTAATGTTCTTCGTGGATATATGGACACGTGTCTCTTTGCTTACAAAGGTACAAATAGAATGCAGATAGATCTAGTATTTAAATATTTGCTCTCAAGGTGGGGTTTGTCCTTTGTAATGTGAGTGTCTTTGATTTGCTCTGATGATGTGGAGCAAATTTTCTTACTTTTCCAGTTTTACAGTAGCTGTTGTGTAGCTGTGTTTATTGCGTATTCATCTGCTTTGCTTTCCTTCAGTCACATGACATCACAGCAAAAGGGACATATCTGTGGTTACTGCCTGTCCATCTACTTTACTTTCCTTCAGTCACATAAGTGACAACATCACAGCAAAGAGACATATCTGTTTTCTTTTTCTGTTGAGGTGAAGGAATGACCCAGCACAGATGCATTCATACACCTTCAGACCTTTTTGTGTTATTGGTTGGTATGTAGTGGAAACAAAAAGACTTACCACAGGTAGATCCAGGATTTTTTCTAATGTTTCATTATGATGGTTTACATGGCATAAGTCGTCCAAATTTATGTTATTTAAAATTGAATTGTGCTATTTGTTTTGATGGAAAGGGGAGTTGAATTGAACCAATTGTAACCTCTAAACAGGCACCTGGTAACATTCCACCTTTCACAGGTAAATTTGAATGGAATAGTTCCAACTATTTCTTAATAGTTGGGAACTTGCTTCATTAATCAGAGCATTTTTCTATTTCCAGAGAAAATAATCACTTGAATTCAGTAATTTGAAGAAAATAGATTCCAGCCTAACTAATACTGGACAGGATATACAATACAGCTTGATTGTGTTGGAACTTAAATCACGAATGAAAATCCTCTCAGTTACAAGATTATATAGTTCTCTACTTGATCTCAGGTCACAATTAGCATTTTCTGTATATACAAAATTACCTATTGGAAAATAACCTTCTAGAATTATCTTCATGTTTTTAAAATAAAAATATTAATTACTGATGGAAACCATAACCTAGATTATGTAAAATACACCTAGGAAATTCCAAAACCTAGACCTAGACCCAAATAAACATATTTACTTCTATTAATAATAATACTGATTTTAAACCCATACACATAGAGAATAATTTAGCTATGTATTAGCTGTTTGCAGAAGAAAGTCAAATCAGGTCAATGTCAAGCAGAAATGAACTCAATTTTGGACAAGGTCAAGTCCAATATTTAATATTAAATTACAATAGCGTGTAATGAGGTGACAATATTTTAAAAAAGAAAACTAACAAACAAACAATGCAAATTAAATATGATAACAAATTATTTAAGGTTTACGGACAAAACAATTTATGATCTGGACCAGAACAAAGTCAAAATTAATCAAATTCCATTGATACTGTAACTACTATCACTAAGCAATATATTAAGTTAACAGTGGAATAATACAAGGAAAGAATCACATTCCTTGATACTAAAATATTTCAGAACTAGCTGTATATTGCTATTATAGAGTTTTAGTGAAAAGCTCATGTTGATAAAACCATCGAAGAAGAGTAGTAATATTATTTAAGATAGGAATAACTATATCACAGCAAAGAAGTGTTATTTGGGGGATTTTATTGTTGGTATGACAGTTCACTGTTTGGGAGGTCACATTGGCGTTATTATCTTTGAGGACCAACTATATATAGCTAGAAGTGTTTAGCTGATACAACTATCCCTTCAAAAAGAGTCGTGATAACATTTTCAAGATTTCTAGAATTCATCAGAACCATTTTTATTTAGGACCAGCTAGCTAACATAAGTCTTTCAATGGAAATCCAGTGTCTTTAATAATAATAATGATTTAGAGAGGGTAATTCAGTTGGTAGCAATCTACTGTGCTAAGCATAACTGACATAACATGTACAAATCCTCATGACCAACATGTCCAGATTACTAGCACAGTGTGACCCCACTATAACGTGGTAGTTGGGAGCCATAAAACCCTACTGTGTTATGGACCAAACTATGCTATAAGCAACCAGGTCAGTTAGTTGAAGAAAATAATGCATGTACCCCAAAAAAATTGCGGATGGGGGGGCTGGGTAGGTTATAAATGTTGGCGCAAAAATACGTGCTTCATTGGCAAAGTTACCATCTTAAATCGATGCATATTAAAAAAAAAACACCTGTAGTGAAAGCAGAGAAGGCATATTTAATATTTTACTCTATTCAGAGAACCACGCATTGATACATATAAGTGTATACTGTTTATATGTACATGTCTAATTATATACTGTTTATATATACATGTCTAATGTATAGTATGAATAGAATACCAACACATTGTACTCACCCATGAATCTCATCACATACATTGAATACACAATACAAGTAATTCCATTGAAAATATGTGCACACACAGATTTGTGTGTGCATGTGTGTGATTTAGATTTTTATCGTAGCTTTAAATAAATTTCAGTTATATTTCTACGATGTCTACATTGTGACAGTTTATAGTGATGTCTAGCACTGGTGCATCATGCCACAGACATGTAGACTGACCAATCCTAACACTAACCTCTTAACGCTGAGTGCCAAGCAAGGCAACTGTTAGTACCATTTTTGTAAGTCTTTGGTATGACTCAGACAGGGTTCGAACGCGTGACCTCCCCCATCTGAGGCGGACGCTCTAACCACTAGGCCAATGGAGCGATCTATCACACACAGATTTAAAATATTCAGTAATTTTGTCTCAGGTCATATAGGTCTGAATTCAGTGGAAAAAATAGCACAATCACATAACAAATGAAGCACATTTACTTTTCAGTACATCCCAAGTCAGTAAAAGTTAGTTTGCATTTGAAGCTACCATTGGTAATTTTTTCCTGCAAAAAGGAAACTTTATTGCACAATAAGCATGTTCCAGTGGCATTAAAAAATGAAACAATCCATCAGATTCCATTGCTTTTATTTAAGTTTGGTACTGACTTCCTTTGAAGTTTATAGTCCGCTTTCTTTGATGAAGGGTGCATGCGTTATTGAAGTCACCACTAAAGGACAGCTTTGGAGAACCAAACGAATGCCTGTTTCTTATTGTGGCGGCAACATTGAATAATTGTATTGCATAATTGAAACTGATTTTTTTCCATTTGGTTGGTACATTTTCATAACAAAGGCAATCTATTTTCTTTGAAATTTCAGCAAACTATTTTATCTGGGTACATTTTAAAAAAAGGAATGGCCATCATTGGGTCAATTGTAGTTACTGTTCCTCCCTGCCATTTGAATAGACCAACAAGTAAGATCTTGTTTTGGTTTTGTTTTGTTTTGTTTTTATTTTTATAAATTTGTGGTAGCGGAGAAATGTTGTCTTCCATACATGCATCAGAAATTAAAAAATGGAATCAACGGACAATAGAGATGCAGGTGTTCTGGTCAGATCATAAGGATTACTTCAGAAATGTGAGTGTTCTGAAGGATTTAATTTTAAATGAAAAAAGGAATTTTACTTACGACCCACATGCAAATGTCAGTCTGTTTAAATATATTCATTACTTGCGAGCAGCCAAAAATCCGACGAAAGTTAGATTATGAGATAATGCCTCATCTGGATGATCTCCACTAACAGAAATGTTAACAATTAAAAAAAGTGGGTATCTCGCAACATACAGCACTCATGCTGGATGTCAACATAAACAGATTATGATATAACAATGCACTGTTAAGATGATTTGTCAATATGGACAAAGAATTTGTTAATGTAACAATAGATACATTTCAGTGCATTTTATGTCAAGTTTGTGGCTTCTTTTCAGGGTCCTCTGAATTTCTCCACTCCAAATCAATGGTGTATATACAAGTTCAAACAGCCAACAATGTTGCCAATTAAAAATAATCACCAGATGGTATATTTTGCCACCAATAAAAAGAAAAAAAAGAGCAATTTGTGACATTAGCAAAGCCTTGTGTGATCCTTGAATAAACTTTTTACAGAGTATTTTTAGTACTTTTGTAAAGAAAAAACTATTTTTTTATGTTTGGAAAAAACAAATGTATATGAATTTTGGGAGCCACAACATGACTGTGTTATATCCAAATAGTTACGTGTTATAATGGAGTGTGCACTTCTGGGGTCACGCTGTACATATATAGATGTATCCCAGAATTTATTGTTGTTATCTGTATTGCTACAGAATTCAGTGAAAACCACAGACTTTATTGTTATTAGTCTGTATTGCTACAGCATGCTAGAAAAAACGCAGATTTCATTTATGATAATCTTTATTGCTACACCATGCTAGTGAAAACAATAGACTTTACTGTTATTAGTCTGTATTGCTACAGCATGCTAGAGAAACCACATACTTCATTTTTATTATTCTCTAATGCTACAGGATGCTAGAAAAAAACAGACTTCATTGTTATTAGTTTGTATTGCTACAATATGTTAGAGAAAATCACCGACTTCATTGTTATTAATCTGTATTGCCACAGCATGGTAGAAAAACCCACAGACTTTATTGTTGTTAGTCTGTATTGCTATAGCATGCTAGAGAAAACCACAGACTTTATTGTTGTTAGTCTGTATTGCTGCACCATTCTACAGAAACCACAGACTTCATTGTTATTATTCTCTTTTGCTACAGCATGCTAAAAAAAACCCACAGACTTCATTGTTTTTAATCTATATTGCTACAGGATGCTAGTGAAAATCAAAGACTTTATTTGTATTAGTCTGTATTGCTACAGATTGCTAAAAGCACCCACAAATTTAATTGTTATTAATCTGTATTGCTACAGCATGCTAAAAAATTCCACAGACTTCATTGTTCTTAATCCGTATTGTTACAGCATGGTAGAAAAAATGACAGACTTGGTTATTGTTAGTCTGTATTGCTACAGCATTGTATAAAAAATTACAGATTTGTTGTTATTAATCTGTATTGCTACAGCATGCTAGAGCAAATCACAAACTTTATTGTTATTAATCTGTATTGTTACAGCATGCTAGAGAAAATCACAGACTTGGTTATTGTTAATCTGTATTGCTTCACCATTGTAGAAAAATTACAGACTTTGTCATTGTTAGTCTTTATTGCTACAGCATGGTAGATAAACCACAGACTTCATTGTTATTACTCTGTTGTTGTTGTTGTTGGGTTTGACACCATTTTTCAGCACACAATAGGCTATACATGGTGGCCAGTATTAATGGTGGGGGAAGAAGCTGGGAAAATCCCGGAAAGAACCACCGACCCATGAGAAGCTACTGGCAAGCTTTCTCACATACCCACATTGGCTGAATCGGAGACTCAAATCCACACAGACAGAGGTGAGATGGCAGTGATCCGTAACGGAGAGTGATTTAGACCACTCAACCACTCGGGGCCCCGTTATTACTCTGCATTGCAAAATAGCATTTTCTTAGCATTGCATTTGCTGTTAACAGCTTTATGCAAGCTACATAAGTTTTTGCCAACAGAACTAAGTTTTGTTTGAAATTTGTGTACTGGATAAAATGATCCTCAGATCATAATTGTGCCAGATAAATACTGTCAAAGACATGAGGTGGATTACAATTCTGAATGACCAGAGGTGGACTAAAGTCACTATAACAGGTTTGACTGTTGTTCACTTAAGTTCACCAAAGTTTGTCATGAAATTCTGACATGATTCACAACTAGACTTCTGTATCACATTTTCCAGTGCATTGGACATGTTAAGATATTATGAAGAGTGATAAATAAATGTACTTGAAAACCTGGGATCCTTCACTGAAAGGTCTCATTTTTAACACTCGTGTTTATAAGGCTGGTATGGCCATGGATTCCATTAAATTGTATAATACTCATTAATACATAATGTACCCCACTGTAAAGTACTTCAGAATAACAATCCTCTTTATAACACGGGTATGGCCATGAATTCCATTACAATATGTTATACTCATGAATACATAGCATACTCCAATGTAAGGTACCTCAGTGTAACACAATCCTATTTAAAGACCAATATTGCCATGGATTCCATTGCAGTTATGTAATACTCATGAATTTATAATGTACCACACTGTAAAGAACCTCAGTATAACACAATCCTCTATAAGGTAAGTATGACTATGGATTCATTATATATAATATTATTAATAAATAATTTACCCCACTGTAAGGTACCCCAGTATGACATGATCATCTTTATAAGTCATGTCCTGGACTCCATTACATTATGTTATACTCATTAAAACATAATACACCCCACTGTAAGGTACCTGAACATAATACACCCCACTGTAAGGTACCTCAGCATAATACACCCTACCGTTAGGTACCTCAGTGTATCACAATCCTCATTATAAGTCAGGTATGGTCATAGATTACATTTCATTATGTAATACTCATTAAAACATAATATACCCCACTGTATGGTGCCTCAGTATTAAACACTCTTTGTTATAAAGCAAGTAAGTCATGTTATACAGTGTTGTAGCGAGGGAACACTAAGTAATTTTCACTGACCTTGCAGTGTTATAGTGAGTGATTGCTGTAATTCAGTTTCACCAACCTTTTATAGGTATAGTACAGTTTGATACAGATGATGAGTACTGTAATTCATTTTCACTGACCTTTTGTAGATATACTACGGTATGATACAGATGATGAGTACTGTAATTCATTTTGTAGTTATAGTACAGTATGAATCATATGATGAGTACTGTAATTCATTTTTACTGACCTTTTGTAGGTATAGTACAGTATGATACGGACAATGAGTACTGTAATTCATTTTGTATGTCATGTACAGTTTGATAGTGTTATAGTGAGTGAGTACTGTAATTCATTGTAGGTTTAGTACAGTATGATACCGATGATGAGTACTGTAATTCCTTTTGTAGGTATAGTACAGTATGATACAGACGAGAAGAGGATCATCAGTGCAATGTGGGCGAAAGATGAAGATATCAGCAGATTTCTTAGGCAAGTTCATATTCATAGGTTGAATATCAAGTTGTCTAATAATAATAATAATAATTAATATATGCTCATTTTATTCTCTGTTAACTTTACATTGTCAGAATCGTTCAATATTTTACGATATTGCACACCTTCATATTGCATTCATGTGCATAAAGGAACTACTTTCTATTGTAAACAAACAATAGATGCAGGCGCCAGCACTTCTGATTTGTAAACAAATCATGTACACTCGTGTAGTAGGCGCTTTACGTTTTGGTTGATTAAATTTGTTTTTGAATGAAGTAAAACAAATTTTTTTGTGGACTGCCACATTCCAGCTACTTTGGCACATTCCGTGTTAAGTTTTTTGATACAGTGTTTCAGATTTAGGTTAGCTAAATAGTTGGTGCCAGAAAGGGTCCTTACAAATAACATACAAGTGACAAGGGATAAACTGTCTTCTTTAGCTGGTAATAAGAATGACAAAAAAATATACTTACAGTTTTACATTCTAAATTTCCTCAAAATGTACTTTCTTAGTTCTGCAAATCTAAATTATATGAGCCATGTCATAGGTTCTCAATCTTGATTACATATTTCAAAATGGTACTGTAATTTTGAATGTAAGTGCAGTTACATCCTCCTTACTGCACTCAAAATAAAATAAGCAGCAAATTCCATAGCATCTTTTTGATAATTGCAATTGAGAGACTTCATAATTTTTACCACATTTTTATTTCAAACATTCAATGACAGGAACAGAAACACATTTGCTTCTCCCTTGCTAAGTCAGTTGTATGTATTTCATGTGGATTGTCTCCTACAAATCCAGTCCATAAGCACAAAATTTCATAGAATCGAAAAAAATGCTAAAATCTATTCATTCCAGATCAAATGGAAAAGTTCATTCATAATATGACTCCAAATTTCAATTTTAACTAGACACTCCATTTTCTTTCTAAAGTTATGTCAAGCACGCGACTAAGTTCAAATTTATCTTGGCGGAGTTATGTGCGCAGTAATGATGTTGTTGTTGTGTAATGATGAATCTGCGCTTGTGTATTTAGTTTGGAATACGGCATACAGTTACTTTGTTTCTTGTAGTGTATTTTGTTAATATAATTAAGCATTAGGTAGAATAAGAAAATGAGCATATAATAAAAAGGTTACTGCATTTGTGCGGGAAAATATGAACTCGTTTTGTCAGATGAATATACTGCACTCCCAAGGTTGTGTAATATTTACATCCAAAAAACTCATATTTTTCCATACAAATGCAGTAACCTATAATAATATTAATAATAATAATAATATCAAGGACTAGAGCTACATCATATACATGGTTGTACCAGGGACTTCCACATTATCATGACATAGACAGAGTACCAAGAAAGGTCGGAAAAACACGGGCAGATCATGCCATATGTGTTGGGAGCACAGTGAGTAACACAATAAAATCTTGACTTGAAAGACCATTGCTGTTGGAGTCCACCTGTCATGAAAGACCAGGTTCTGGTTGCATGCATTAATTTTAGGGCCAAGTAAGCTTGTGGTACTGTCCATTGTCCACTGTGTATTGTCCTTCAACAATTAGTATTAATTTATTTTCAAAAAAATTACTGGGCCACTCTGTTGGCCTAGTGGTTAGGGTGTCTACCTCATATTCAGGAGATTGTGGGTTCAAAACCAGGCCAAGTCATAACAAAGACTTACAGTACTCACATCTGTCTCACTAAGCGCTCAGCATTAAGAGGTTATTGTTAGGGCTGGTCAGCCTGGTGTCAGGATAATGTGACTACATGTCTGCAGCATGATGCCCCAGTGCTAGATATCACTATAAATTGCCATACTGCAGACATTGTAGCGATATGACTGAAAAATTGTTAAAGCTATGTTAAAAGTACAAGAAAAACAAACACACACAAAAGACCACTGGACCTATTTGAACCAAACATGGTAGAAAGTATCCAGGCATAAAGTCTTGTATTAATGATATCAATCCTTGGTCAAAAAATGGCCACTGCTCTTAATAAATGTTGAATCTTGAAACAATTTATGAAAAATCACCAAAAAGAATTTTACTAAATTTGATCAAACAAATGATTCTTACAGGTCTCAGGGGAAAAAAAGTACCATTTAATTGTTTAAATTTTCCACTTTTGAACATTAGATTTTTTATTTTATTTTTTACATTGGAAAAATAAATATTTTTACATGTTCTGTCCGCACATTACCTATACCGCTCCGGTGGCCTAGTGGTTAGAGCATTAGTCTCAGAAGCAGGTGGTTTTGCATTGAATGATAAGATGTACAACCCACATTTTTTCATTTGTCTGACAATATCTGAACTCATAATAATTAATTGACATTTTAATTCTGATTCATGTTCTAAACTAGTTGTTTTATTACAATGTGAAGAGAAGACGTAGTATGGCACAGAATGCACTTGTTTACCATTGCTTTAAATCATGTAAATTTTATGTCAGTAAGAAATCCTGATTTAGAAATTGATCTGTTGATAAGTTGAAAATCTACTAATCTGATTTCCTGATGCTATCAGACATATTTAAAAACATTTTGGCATGATGGGCTTTCAGTTTTCTTCAAATGATACCAATCTGCTGTCACCATCATTGCTAAAAATAGAACAACCTTCAAATGACTTCTCCAAAACTCTTAAATATGAGCTGAAATTTACAGAAAACATTCTGAAATCAAGACCTTTTAATTTGATATGTTAATCTTCAGTTAAAACTCTGGTGTGCCCATTATAATTTGGATACACTGTCTTGGTAAATGTTAACTCAGACAGAGATATATTTCATGGTTGTCATGTTAATCCAATATAAGTATAAATTAAGTATAAATATTTGACCTGAACTTTAACATAGTATCTTGATCTTGAATTAGAAATCAGTATGAATCTAGTCAGACACAATCTCAGTGTGTGTTGCATAAGAAACTGGTACTATGAGAGACAAGCTATTCATCCTAGCCATATACAGATATTAAGCACAGACAGTCAGTGAACAGGGACACAGTCCAGCACTGTTTTATTGTAAACCAATCAAATGTCATGTAAAAAACAAAAATCATTGCACTATCTTGAATGGCAGAATGCTGTTCTCAATGAAAACAAAACAAAATCTTCAAGATTTTAAAAATATAAAATATCACATTAAGCCTGAGAACTAAATCTTTCATCTCATGGTGGGTCCAAAATCACAGTACTCATTACATTCACAAAAATACGATATGGTTTAACCATATGTCAACACAATACAGTAATCTACACCATTAATACATGTCCAATTAATCTCACATACCTGATCTGACATTTAATACAGCTGTTCATTGTGTATTTCTGTATCACACACCTAGATGTGAACTACCTTAGTGTCTACTTTGATGTCTACATGTAGATGCAGTGATTCAAACTTTTATTAAGTGCAGTTTTGACTTCCATTCATAAAGTTCAACTTATTTAGAAAGGATAAAATAGGTGGTATGTAATAAATATGGAACGACATTCATGTTTTGTACTGAGGTGTTTGAAAGAACTTGTTTGATATGGCATATGAATAAGTTCTGGCCTGATGGCCTCAATGCATCCCTATGCTACATCAAATTTGTTTTTTCCACCAACTCAGAAGAAAACGTGCTGTTTTGTGTATTGATAATGCAATATTTGTGGCGCATAAATGTCAGCCATGTTATGCACCAACATTCTGCTGATTCTCATATCAATTTTTAACAAATTAAATGATGTTCTGGGCATCTGTTTGTTTAAACATTGATCTAGTGTGCTTAGTTTGGATTAGAAATGAGCTGATATTTTCGTTTCAGATCTCTCCCTAGCTGGAGAACACTGCAACCTACAGATGGTCAGGAGCTGAACAGGACGGTATGTTCTGAGGAAGAGATGAGGGCCCTTAACTCTAAGGAGGCAATCATCCTTATCACCAATCTGTCAACAGATGAGGCATTCATTCCCCAGCATGAGATCATCACAGATGTAACACAGATGAGAACTGTGGCAAACGTTCATGAAAGCCTGGTACAAGAATGCATCATCTTTTATTTATTTCTGTTCAGTTATATGATGTCATACAAAGCTGCAATCATTGAACCAGATTTTACACTTTTTATTTCTGATCAGTTTTATAAAATGTTATATAAACTTCCATCATTGAATCAGATTTTCCACAAAACCTTGTCCCCATTTCAAGTTCACCAAAGTTGTTATCTTAGCACTTTATTAAGAGCACATAGATTCAATGCCACATATTTTGAAATTTTTTTCACTAAATTCTCTCCATCTCTTATAGAAGTTTGTGAAAGTCTTAAAAGCTGATAATATTTTGACTAAAACTTTTACGCAAGAATAAGTACATGCAGAATTACCTGCAAATTATATGCAAATCTTCTTGATCATCATTATCTGATAGCCAGTTTTCTAAAATTAATATATACATACACAAGATACACCATGGTTCTAAAATTAATGTACACAAGATGCACTATGATTCTAAAATTAATATCAGTGTACACAAGATATACTATGGTTCTAACATAAATATCAATGTACACAAGATACACTATGATTTTAAAATTAATATCAATGTACACAAGATACACCATGGTTCTAAAATTAATATCCATGTACACAAGATACACTATGGTTCTAACATAAATATCAATGTACACAATTTTATTTTATGCTAGGCTGTAAATGACTGCATTTTCCAAGTAAAATAAAAATGCTAATTCACTGGAAATGTTATTCTTAGATGCTTTTATGGCCATATGGTATAATGGCTGCCTCGTGCTAAAGCCGATTCAAGCTCAAGGCACGTATTATTTTTTACTTTAATATGCTATTAATTTTGAATTGGGAAGAAGAATTATGTAACTGTTTACATTTTCTGTGTGAATAATCACAAAACAGCAGAACATAAACAGTAAACTGGATATTGCATGATTCAATAAGAAATCTGCTACTTTGCTTGCTATCTAGTGAATAATGGATACATTTCATCTTGTGGGTGAAAAATGTCTATTTTCACCCACTTGATAAAATATTTCCATTATTCACTCATAAGAAGCAAATATCCTCAATGTTCTAAAATAAATATTAACATACACAAGATACCTGCTATTCCACAAGGATTCAATGACAGTAGGACAACACCAGATTCTGGAAATGTCTGCAGATTCAACATTTCAGGAGCAATAACTTGACTCAGAGGAAGAGTTTTCTATTTTAGACTCTAAATTTTGTTGTTTTGGATTAATATATGTCAGTTTTGTTTTGGATTAATTTCTGTAATTGTACTGCCATCAATATCTTTACTGCCATCAGTATTTGTACTACCATCAATATTTGTACTAATTAACATCAATATCTGTACTCCCAACAATATCTGTACTGACATCAATATCTGTACTAACATCAAAATCTGTACATGCATGACCATCAGTATCTGTACTACTATCAATATTTGTACTAATTAACATCAGTATCTTTACTACCATCAATATCTGAACTGAAATCAATATCTGTACTACTATCAGTATCTGTACTACCATCAATAGTTCTACTATCATCAATAGCTGTACTACCATCAATAGTTGTACTTCCATCAATAGCTGTGCCATCATCAGTTGTACTTCCATCAATAGCTGTACTACCATCAATGTCCGTACTACCATCAGTATCTGTACTAGCATCAATAGCTGTACTACCATCAATGTCTGTACTACCATCAGTATCTGTACTAGCATCAGTATCTGTACTACCATCAATATCTGTACTAGCATCAATAGCTGTACTACCATTAATGTCTGTACTACCATCAATAGTTGTACTTCCACCAATAGCTGTACCATCATCAGTTGTACTTCCATCAATAGCTGTACTACCATCAGTGTCTGTACTGCCATCAATATCTGTACTACTATCTGTATTACCATTAATATCTGTACTAGCATCAATAGCTGTACTACCATCAATGTCTGTACTACCATCAGTATCTGTACTAGCATCAATATCTGTACTGCCATCAATAGCTGTACTAGCATCAGTAGCTGTACTACCATCAATGTCCGTCCTACCATCAGTATCTGTACTAGCATCAATATCTGTACTGCCATCAGTAGCTGTACTACCATCAATAGTTGCACTTCCATCAATAGCTGTACTACCATCAATGTCTGTACTACCATCAATAGCTGTACTAGCATCAATAGCTGTACTATCATCAATAGCTGTACTAGCATCAGTATGTGTACTGCCATCAGTAGCTGTACTACCATCTATAGTTGCACTTCCATCAATAGCTGTACTACCATCAATGGCTGTACCACCATAAATAGCTGTACTAGCATCAATAGCTGTACTGGCATCAATAGCTGTACCACCATCAATAGCTGTACTACCATCAATAGCTGTACTACCATAAATGTCTGTACTAACATCAATATCTGTACTAGCATCAATATGTGTACATGAATGATCATCAGTATCTGTCTTACTATTAATATCTGTACTACAGTAAAACTTGTTACGCGAGACTGACCCTTCTGCCAACAGAAAGGGGTCTCTCAAGACAGGTGGTCTCATAGCAGATTTGTACAAAAAGACCAGTTTCCAAGGTCTAGTTTCAGAAACAATTTCAAGAAAAATAACCACAATCATTGTACATATATTCCATTTTTTATTACTAGTTCTTGCTAAAATATTGTTTGCATTCATCTGCAAACAAAATTATAAAGCAATAAAGATATACTTCTATCATTAAACATGAAATCACATTTACATTTGAAGATCACATATTTTAGCATATGAAATTGTTTCTGAATAACTCATTTTCCTTTATAACAACCTAGATTTGTTTTACCGACATTTAAACCACTTTTTAGCAAGTGGTGTGCTCTTTTCACTTCTTTCAGTTAGAATATATATTTTCTCCCGCCTTAAAATTTGTCTCTTTTTAGTTGGAGGTTTGTCCATTGTTATTAAGGTTCTAGGTGTTAAAATTATTAGTGCTCAGTTGTAATATCAACCTAAAGACAGTTTTGACTGGGCTGTGGGAAAGTATCATATAAAAAATTGATACAGGTGCGTTGCATATCTAACAATTAGTGAAATAAAAAGAAAGAATTATCTCATCCAGAAACAGAACCATTTACTCAGAGACAAAAATCAACGGCTTCATTCAAAGATGACATACAGAGAATAACTCTATAAGCAAAGTGTGTAACCCAATCACACCAACTTGAATAGACAACAGCTGTGTGATTGGGATGTAATCACTTAACATCAGGGGGAAATACAACAAACATCACAAATCTTGAACACTATCAATCGAATCCCGCAAACAATTCCCTCATGCTGGTTTAATAGGCAGTGACCTTATTTACCCCCGGCAATAGAGATTAACTCTTATAGACAAACAATATGCATGACATGGTTTGCACAGATTTGAAAAGTATTTTAATTTTCTACTGCTGGATGAAAAGTGCTTATTTTTTTAAAATCCTCTTGAAAAAGTCCTTAAAAAGTGCTTGAAAATGAGCAAAAATCCTTAAAACAAGATTGAATTTTTATGAAAATAAAAGACCATAATTTTTTTTACAAAAAGGAACCTCAGTGGAAAATTTGCAGAAAATGACCAATCAACTCTGTCTTTTACTTTCTTTGACTTGGTTGGTAACTAAGGAAAGGGAGATTACTCAAGATTTCCATTTAGCAGGATTGTGGGAATGACAATATGGTGGCTTTCTATTTCTTACATTGCACCTTGTGGCCTTGGTTTCTACATGAAAATGCCGCCAGGGAAGTTTGTTTTTAATCATGAATAGAAAGGCTCCCATAAGTGGGTCAAGGAGACCGAGGACAGACAAAGCTTTGTGTTGTGTGTGCAACAAAGCTATAGACTTGGTGAGAGTGCCCTTATAAAACACCGAAAAGTGAAGCGCCAGTCTCAGCAATGAGTTTGGATTAATTTGGAATAAAAACAGACAAAATCAAGACGTATCAGAAACACTGACATTTTATCTAAAACAAAGTCGCTATCTGATAAATTAATGACAGGATTGATGTTACCCCCACCCCCATCTTATGCAGCTTCAACCACACATTCAACATTTGCAGATATTTCCAACTTCATTTCCAAGAACATGGACATTGCGTACTGTGGTCACACATGCATTCTACAAATCAAATGAATATATTGCTGACGTTTTTCATGTTTCCAGACAGTGATCTGGCTGCATAGTTTTCATGTGCAGAAAGGAAAACGTCATACTTGTGTGTTTTTGGCATTGCGGAACACCTTAAAAAATTAATTCTATCAATGTCAGTGATGTGTTTGTGATTCTTTTTGATGAATCCTTGAACAAGAAAATGCAAGAAAAGCAGATGGACATACATGTCAGATTCTGGGATGGTGGGACACACCACATTGTGACCATATACTTGGGATCACAGTTTTTAGGTATGTATATTGTTTATTATTGTTATTTTTATTTTATTTTTATTTTTAGTTTCTTTTAAAAAAATTTCGTCAGCTGTCAAGTTTCTAAGTATTGATTGCATTCACATTTTCCTTGGAATTACTAAAGATAGGTGAATAAAAATAAATAAACTAAATGAGCATAAATCGTTGATACATATATAATGAATTGCATGAACTAAAAATAAATAAATTGACACTTTGTACATTAATTATTTCTTAGCATGGACCAAGGCAATTGGTGAAGATTTATATGTATTTATCCTCTCTGATTGCAGGCCATCTACAGCTGATGATATAGTTGATCATTTTAGAGAAGAAACAATGAACCACTTGAATATCCACAACATGGTGCAGATAAGTATGGACAGGCCCAATGTGAATTTGAAAGTTTTAGACATTATCCAAAACCAGATAAATAGGCCATGATTTAATTAATATTGGCTCATGTGGACTGCATACTTTGCATAATGCATTTAAGGCAGGTGTACTTGTTACAGAATGGGGAATCGCTTCACTTCTGTGCAGTCTGTACTATCTTTTTAAAGATTCACCTGCCAGGAGGGAAGATTACCAGAAATTAGCTGGCAATACAATCATGCCACTAAAATTTGTAGGCCATAGATGGTTAGAAAACATACCCATTTCCCAGCGAGCATTGCAGGTGTGGGATTCAGTTAAACTTTATGTCAAGAAGGTTCAGTCAAAACAGTTACCTAAACCTACCAACAAATCATTTGATTTAGTAAGTCAAGCAGTGAAGGACAAGCTAATCGGAGCAAAGCTATAATTTTTTTGTTTCATTGCAACCCTATTGCAGCCTTTCCTGGCTAACTACCAAACAGATAAGCCCATGGTGCCTTTTATGGTGTATGACTTGACTACAGTCATCAAATGCTTGATGCGGAAAGTTGTCACGCCTGAAGTTTTGGACCAGGCAACCACACCAGAAAAGTTGCTACGGATAGATTTAGAGAAGACCAATCTTTTGACATTCAAGAAGGTGGACATCGGTTTACTAGCTGAAGAAAAGTTGAGAAGTGCAACCATGAGTGAAAAGGAAGTAATGGAGTTCAGAATGGAATGTATGGCATTTATGATTGAAGTGTTAACAAAGATTACTGTGAAATCCCCAATCACTTATTCTTTGTTCAGAAATATAGTATCTTTGTGTCCAAGGGAAATGGCCAGACATACAAATCTCAGCAGGGACAAAGTTAAGAAACTTATGAAGTTGATATTGCAACAAAAAGATTCAATGTGCTTGATGGTGAAGTCATCCTGCAACAAGATAATGACTTTCTTGACAGTATAATAGTTATTATTACTGATAAGTTTACAGGCTTTGATCGATACAAGGATAGACTGGACAAATTTTTTGTGGATCACATGTCAGATGCTAGGTATGGGAAGCTGCTGGAGATTGTTAAGCTCCTGTTGACCCTTTCCCATGGACAAGCAACAGTAGAGTGTGGCTTTTCTGTGAACAAGGAAGTAGAGTGTGAAAATTTAAAGAGTTGCAAAGTGTGGTTGCACAGAGGATCATATGTGATTATGTTAGAAATGTGGGAGGAGTACTGAATGTTCCAATCACCAATCGGCTTCTTGTAAGTGCAGTTTCAGCAAAGATAGAAGTATGAAACTTATTTAGAGAAGGAGAGGGAAAAGAAGCAGTCTGAGTCTGGGCAGAAGAAAAGAAAGCATGTTCTTGATGACATTGAAGATCTGAAAAGAAGAAAAAGGCAGGCCAGATTAGATTATGAAATACTTGTGAAGAAAGTAGATGAACTGTCTTTAAAAACAGAAAAGACACTAAAGTGGCAACTTGTTGCACAGGCCAATACTAATAGAAAAGGAGCTGGGGAGAACCTTGGAATTTATGAAGGTCTTTGCAATAGGCTGGATGCTGAGATCAAGGAGTTGAAGAGAAATTAAGTTCAGAGGAAGAACTTGTTAAGAAACTTTTTGTTAATTTGGCTTTTTGTTTATTGTACCTATCTTAATGAACTTTATTGGGAGAGGAAAATGCAGTTACATGAGCCACAAGTCAGTCTGAAGGTTGTTCCAACTGTAGATATCTATGGTGAGTTCAGATATAAGACTCCTTGAAAATCAAAATAAAGTCCTTCAAAAGTCCTTGAATTTTGTCATATTTTACTTGTATGAACCTTGCATGACCACTATGTCAGCTTTGACACTACAACTGCAATTTGTGACATGTACATTAGCCAGCTTTATGGACTGTAGCATCTATCACTGGTAGCAACAATCCTTTTTTTTAAATATTCCTTTTTTGTTTGTTTTTTATCAGAACAATCATTACTAATCAAGCGGTCATTGTAACAATTGATTACATATAGGTCAGTGGTGCCTGTCTGTTCTTGCAATACATCCATTGATAGGGATACCGGGCCCTATTGTAAGGACAGAAAGCAGGCTAAGTGTGGGAATAATTAGTCTGGTTCCCTGCGTTTTTATGTTCCCTGCATTGCTCACCCCTCTTCGAGTAGCAGAGAACAACACAGTGAGCATATGAAGCAGGGAACCAGACTAGGATAATCTACATATACTTTAGTCTAGTTTACAACAGAAACTAAAACACTGTAGGCATAGCTTAAAAAAATCAGCTATCAATAGCGAGCCTTTTTTTATAAAAATTTAGAATGGTATGAACAGTTGTTTTTACAGGGATTAAATAAAGGTCAGTGGAATTTATCCTCGTTTTTTAGATGCTGTCGTTCATAGCAGTGTCAAAATGAATATTTTGCCAAGACATCGTGGTCGTGAGTCATGTTCAGCAGATGGTCACTCATAACAGAACGTTTATATAATAAAATTGATCCATGCATTATGATTGTGGTCAGAAATGACAGGTGGTTGCTCATAGCAGAGGCCGCTCTTAGCAGTTTTTACTGTACCATCAATATCTGTACTACCATCAATATCTGTACTACCTTCAATATCTGTAAATATACTACCATCAATATCTGTATATATACTACGATCAATATCTGTATGACCATCAATATCTGTAAATGGATTAAACCATCCCTCGATAACTCATGCCCTGATAACTTGCAAACCAGCTTATAACGTGGGGTCAGGTGTGGATCACCATTTATAAATCAGAAAATACCCCAAAACTGATCCCTATTTGTTGAACTTGAAGAAAATCGCGATCAAAGTTGGTAACAGAAATTTTGATATATTGCTTGCTTTATTGTCAAAAACGGTAGATAGGACCTGAAAATTTTAATCAGCATTATGAAATATCAACTTTTAAAAGAAGTCATACAATTTGTACATTTTCTTTTCAAATGACATTCTTAGTACACCGTAATTAACGATATTCAAGGAAATTTCAATCAATGAAAATGTCATGCCTCATGGAGGCAGTACTTTAACAAATTAATACCAATTAAATATTTTTTTATTAATTGAAATTTGTGTTATAGTTTTCTCTTTTAGTTCCTTTTAAGTGTAATCATCATAAGTGCAATGTGTCCTTGTAATTAAATGTAAAACAGCTATGTCCACGATCGTTTCTCTGAGAGCCTAATTAAGTTCCGACTGTGTTTTCATATCAGACTAGTGGAAGCATTTGTTGTATTGCAACACTAAATAAAAAGTGGGCCTCCTCTTCTATTGTCACATTAATTAAGTTAAAAGGCATATAAATCCTACATGCTTAAAAACCAGCAGCCCTGGTCGTATGTTGGTTAACTCATTTCAGTCAATCAAGCGAACACTGTTGTCGAATACTGTTGTAAATATTATTGTGTATGTAATCTAATTAAACTACCTTAAATTAACCTACTCAATGATAACTGATTAAAGATAGCAAGGCAATCAAGCAAAATGAGTACTTTTTAAAATAAAAAACTTTGTTTCACTGATCACAGATAAGGACAATTGTGGAGAAAGCAAGTTTCAAAGAATTCTCGAATTTGTACATAGATATCTTCCAGGATCATAAGAAGTTTCACTGTTACTTGCAATGAAATCATGGCATCAATATCTTACTAATTGAAAAATTGAGTTTCAACGTAGATGATGGTCTCACAAAATGTTTCTTTTTTTTATAAAATGGAATCTTTCAGAAAATACTACCCACAACACTCCTGGAACCAGACTAATCAACAAAACAAAAAGCCGTGATGTAATACACAAATGTTTTTGCGCACCATGCTGGTTCTTGAAACCAGTGAGAATCATGTTATCAATCTTTCAGATGTTGGAAATTTTAAAAATAAATGTAATTTATACAGAATAACGAACAACTTTATCGGAAAAAGTGCTTTATTGTATTTTCAGTGTGATTGTAAAACAAGGATTCAGTCACTAAATAGCCCAGTTCCTCCCCACCCCCAAACCCAGCAGTTCTCTGGATGTCTAGCAAATTTTTTGTAAGGTCCCTTGGTAACTTGCACCCTCGCTTATAGTGTGGTCTATGTTTTTGAACCCCAATGTGCGCAAGTTATCAAGGGAGAGGTGTACTATCAATATCTGTACTATAGTCAATATATGTACATGTACTACCATCTGTTATATCCTTACCAAAAGTTGCTGATACAGTATGCTATAGTTAATAATAAAAATGTATTGCAATGAAAGAAAATATGTCTGTTTACTTTAACTTCCACAAGATGTTTTGGTAAATTATGTCCACATTTTCTGAGAAATTAGCAAATAAATAAAAACAAGTTCCTGAACAAAGTCTTCAAAAATAAATTTTTACAGTTGTCAGTTTGCAGAAGTATTTGAAGAGTCGATTAAAAAAATTGAGGTTGTCACTCTTCAGCAGTAATGAACACTCAGATTAAAAAATTATATATGTGGTTGTCAGTCTTCAGTAGTAATGAACACTCAATTTACAAAATTATATATGTGGTTGTCAGTCTTCAGTAGTAATGAACACTCAGTTTAAAAAATTATATGTGGTTGTCAGTCTTCAGTAGTAATGAACACTCAGAGTAAAAAATTATGTATGTGGTTGTCAGTCTTCAGTAGTAATAAACACTCGGTTTACAAAATTATATGTGTGGTTGTCAGTCTTCAGTAGTAATGAACACTCAGTTTAAAAAATTATATATGTGGTTGTCAGTCCTCAGCAATAATGAACACTCAGTTTAAAAAATTATATATGTGGTTGTCAATCTTCAGCAGTAGTGAACACTCAGTTTAAAAAATTATATATGTGGTTGTCAGTCTTCAGCAGTAATGAACACTCAGTTAAAAAAATTATATGTGGTTGTCAGTCTTCTGTAGTAATGAACACTCAGTTTAAAAAATTATATATGTGGTTGTCAGTCTTAAGCAGTAATGAACACTCAGTTAAAAATATATATATGTGGTTGTCAGTCTTCAGCAGTAATGAACACTCAGTTAAAAAAATATGTGGTTGTCAGTCTTCAGCAGTAGTGAACACTCAGTTTAAAAAATTATATATGTGGTTGTCAGTCTTCAGCAGTAATGAACACTCAGTTAAAAAAATTATATGTGGTTGTCAGTCTTCTGTAGTAATGAACATTCAGTTTAAAAAATTATATATGTGGTTGTCAGTCTTCAGCAGTAGTGAACACTCAGTTTAAAAAATTATATATGTGGTTGTCAGTCTTCAGCAGTAATGAACACTTAGTTAAAAAAATTATATGTGGTTGTCAGTCTTCAGCAGTAGTAATGAACAGTCATTTAAAATAAATTTGCATCTTTAATATAGGTTGTGGTTCTTTTACAGGAATGGTTCTCAAACAGACTGAAAAACTTTGCCATAACATTAGCGGCCAAATCCAGTCAAGTGATGATTCCAGAAGTTATCTTGCTGGTAAGGTTCCTTCTTTTGATTGTCCCTAATTATTGCAAGTTCTAAATTTAGGGTTTAAGATACTAGATGTAAGTAGGAGATAGAAAAGAGAAGCATTGGAACATTAGACAATATTGGAAGGCAATCATAATGAAAAGAGATTTATTGATTAAAGATTACTGTTAAAGCAAACAAATTAGAACATAAGATAATTTACCAAGATTAATCATCTAAAAATATTAAAGATGTATTCTTGAATGATTTTGTGGAATACAAATATTTACTACAGATTACCTGGTAAAATTTCATTGAACAAAATTCTTTTGTTCTCACAGTTGAATTAATTTATATTGTATTATCTGAATTCAGCTACCAAACCACAGGTCTACCAAATATGGCCAAAATACAAAATCAAAATTAATCTTAGCACAACACCTATCTCATAGTAAAACAAGGCAACCGAGTGTCACAGTCCTCCAACCTGGAGAAAGAGTAAATTTCAAGGATTAATTCACAAACTCCATATTAGATGGAATCCATACTCTTCTGCCATTGCCTGAGCTGCAGATAGAAATGATAGGTATAGTTTGTTGGACTGTAGCAATGCACTTGTGTATGTGTTATCACTGTATATCACTATTCACAGGGTTTCCATGCTACTGATAAATCAAGAAAACATTGGGAGAAAGAATATATTTGTTCCCAACTGGGAAGATCCCATTTATTTTGCAATATTGGTTAAAGGAGGGAATCTTCAACTGCCATTTGATCAAATAAAATGCAGTTAAGTCATAACAGATAGGGTGTTACGGTTACTGAGTTCTTACAGGAATTTTTGGAGGTTACAGAACTCTTCAGTCAGGTGAGGTAAAATGGCTGCATGGATCATTTGGGTGCTAGTCCTAAACATTTGTATTGTCATTTCAGATGCTTTGATGATTTGATTGTCTAGTAGTCGTTACCTCTTAGTCCATGCCATATTGCTGTGGTTTTGATTTTAATATGGAAGTTATGAAGACTAGTCTATCATCACAATTTGCCAACATTGCTATGATGCATGATAAAGGTTAATGTAGGAGAAAAAGAATAAACTTTTTTTCCCCTGTTCCCTTTTGATATTTAAAGTTAATGAAAATGTTTCATGTTATTATATGTATTTAGGGGGATATTAGTATAAAAAAATGTAGTATTTGCTTATAATCGCAAAAAGGGACATGATTATCATGGTCTAAAAATGTATGTTCATCCTTTTGATCCTGTTACAAGAGTATAACCTGAAACATCAAGCTATCTGTATTTTCAGTACTTTTATTTATAGAATTATGACCCATTTTTATGGTTATGCCCACTATTATTTTTATCCACAAAATTCCTATGTTTAGGTCCATCCAAAACAAATTGTACCACATTGGGTCTTTCATATCCATATGGTTCCTATGATTATACCATCCAGAGCAAGTTGTACTACATGAGATGTTTAGTATCTTTTGTTCAGAACCCTCCAGAGCAAACTGTAACAAATGGGATCTTTTGTGATGCACCCTGTGTTGATAACTCTAATTTTGTCCAAGCTTGTCTAACATACTTTGCTTTTAACTTCAGTTAAGTAAAGTGAAGTTTGGTCTCTTCATATTCTACAATATTGTAATTATTTTGTATCTTTTAACTTTTGTATTTAATAAGCTATGTACCTTAGTGCAAATATAATTCATTTTACGTTGATTTTCAAGCACTGTTTAGTACAAAAGTCTTGTCAGAACTGAACATTGCCCATCTAGCTTTCTTTCCACAACATTAACTTTTTAGGGATAGATCAGTATCATGGATACTTCATTTTGTTATTGTTATTGTTGTTAACCCATGATGTCTGATAATCAGTAAATATGTTATTGTCTTTTGCAGGATATCCCCCCTGTGTCTCAGAAAACAATAGAGTAAGTGTGCTTTACATTGATGTAGATTTCAAATAACTTCCGTGTGATACATATTCAGCTATATCACTCCCTATCCGATCTTCTTGATATTAGGAAATTTCTCAGGATGCACATTGGCTTTACGTTGTGATTAAAATGTCATTGAAGGAAGGTACCACATGACAGCTACAATCCAAGTAAGAAAATATTGAATTTTTTCATTAAGCTGCTTTCTTTGTAAGTGGTACAAGGCTGTTCAAATGTACACCAGTTAATGCTGTCAGTGGTGAGAGCCTGTTCAAAATGTACACCATTTAGTGCTGTAAGTGGTAAAAGGCTATTTAAAATGTACACCAGTTAGTTGTGTAAGTGGTAAAAGGCTATTTAAAATGTACACCAGTTAGTGTGTAAGTGGTAAAAGGCTATTTAAAATGTACACCAGTTAGTGTGTAAGTGGTAAAAGGCTATTTAAAATGTACACCAGTTAGTGTGTAAGTGGTAAAAGGCTATTTAAAATGTACACCAGTTAATGCTCTAAGTGTGCAAGTGGTAAAAGGCTGTTCAAAATATACATCAGTTAGTGCTGTAAGTGGTAAAAGGCTGTTCAAAAGTACAACCGTTATTTCTGTAAGTGGTACTAGGCTGTTCGCAATGTACATCAGTTAGTGCCATAAGTGGTACAAGGCTGTTCAAGATGTACATCATTTGGATTTAGTTGACAAATTGCTCAGTGCCACCTATTTCTAGAATGTATCAGTATATAGTTCATTATTCTCACTGCTCTTTCAATGTAAAAAAGCTGGAGAAATAGTCTCTCTAACCATTATACTTTCATATCTGCTCTATAACACTATGGTCATTTGTGAATAAGGATACATATTACATCATAATTAAAAGGTATGTCACATATTACATCATAATTAAAAGGTATGTCACATACAACTTTGGGGTCATGTCTTCGTGGTCAAGGCCACAATTAGGTATTTTAAGTTTTCTGTCACCATTTCCTTTCAGCTTTGTAACTTTAAAGTCATTTGAGACTAAAGGTTGAAACTTGAAATATTTATACATCACTTTAGTGTGTGTTTTATATCATATTAGGGGTCCTAACATCAAGGTGAAGGTCAATACTCAATATTTTACATTTTCTCCATATAATGGATAAAACTTTCTATATTCATACATCATCACTTGAAAGAGTGTCACATGCCACAGGGGGCCTCGGGTGGCTGAGTAGTCTAAAGCACTCACTTTTACTGATTACTGCGATCGCACTTTTGTCCATGTAGGTTAAAAGTCTTGGGCTCAGCCAGTGTGGATATGTGAGTAATCTGGCCATTAGCTTCCCCTAGGTCGGTGGGTCCTACCTGGGCTTTCTCAAGTTGTTCTCCATACCATTTATACGCCCATCTTGTGATGAGAAATGGCATTAAACCCCATAACAACAACAACATACCACAGTAGGATTCCTGTCTTAAAATTCAAGGTTTGGGCTTGATATTTTATTTTCCATCACTTTTCTTTTGGCTAGAGGTGTTTGAGATTAAGGTTTGTAACTTATATACTTGTACATCATTGTTAGATGTTATGTCATTTAAGTTCTGTCATGAAGGTCAAGGTTTTGGTGTAATATTTGAAGAGGGTCTTACCTTCAGACTCAGTGTTATAGTGATTTTTTCCATTACAGTTTCCATCCTTTAATTTTAGAGCCATTTTAAATAAAGGAATGAAACTTGCCATAACTAAATGTCAGCACTAAAAGGTGTATTGCATACAACATCAGGGTCCTATCTACAAAGTCAAGGTCACATTTTCTCTTCTGCATTCTAATTCGGGCTCTGTAAGAGAAACAGATGAAGCATGATATAGTCAGTCACATTTTGTCATTAAGAGATCTGTTGCTTTGCACATTTTTTTGTCTTATCATCAAGGTCAAGGTCACAAAACAATAACTTGAGCTCACCTGGCCTGAAGGCCTGACGAGTTTATGGTATGCCCTGGATCCATCATGAAGTTTGTGTTGTCTGATCATCAACAATTGCTTTTTACCTTTCTGGAGCCCATATTTCTGATTAATTTTCACTCAGACTTGGAATGTGGGTTGATATCATCAAAATCCAGGACAACTTTGATAACGAGTGAGAGCCATGCTTTCTAATGAGGTGACCTTGCATATGATCATCTGGGCTTGTTGCCGCTCTAGAGGCCATATGTCTGATATGACTTAGATTGTTGCCACTTTAGAGGCTGTATGTCTGATATGACTTGGATTGTTGCCACTTTAGAGGCCATATGTCTGATATGACTTGAATTTTGCCACTTTAGAGGCTGTATGTATGATATGACTTGGATTGTTGCCACTCTAGAGGCCATATGTCTGATATGACTTGGATTGTTACCACTCTAGAGGCCATATATCTGATATGACTTGGATTGTTGCCACTCTAGAGGCCATATGTCTGATATGACTTGTATCAAACTTTGTATATATACTTAAATTGTTAATGAATTCAATAAAATGAGTAAGATCCACACATAATAATGGACTCATCTTACGTATGATTGACTGAGCTTGATGCAACTCTGAAAGCCATATTCCTGATCCAATTTTTTTCAAATTTGGATGAGTTTGATAAAGAGAAAGATAAAATGCTTAAGAATGAAGTAATCTTTCACCTGATTGGTTGAACATGCTAACGTTATGGGGGCCACATATTTGACATTGATCAAACATGGAATACATCAAGGTCTTTGACAAGTTCAATAATAGGCAGGTTCCATGTATATTAATGATGTGATCTTGCATCTGATTGGCTAAACTTCATGCCACCCTTAATGCCACATTTCTTATTTTGATGAAACTTGAAACATAGGCTTAAATGATCAAAATCTTGCATGAGTTTGGTAATGGGCAATATCCACCCATGTTAATGAGGTTTTATTGCATAGGATTGGCTGAACCTAACTTTTTAGAGACTCTCCATTTCTAATTTTGTGCAAACTTAGTAAATTAGACCTAACTCATCTAGTTCTGTGATAGGTAGAATTAGGAGCAAGATATGTAAATTAGACCTAACTCATCTAGAGCTTAGATATTAGGTAGAGTTAGAAGCAAGATCTGTAATTTAAGCCTAATTCATCTAGAGCTTAGATAGGTACAGTTATGAGCAAGATCTATAAATGATACCTAACTGATCTAGGGCTGAGATAGGTAGAGTTAGAAGCAAGATTTGTAAATGAGACCTAACTCATCTAGGCTGACATAGATAGAGTTAGGAGCAAGATCTGTAAATGAGATCTAACTCACCTAGGGCTTAGATTGATAGAGTTAGAGGCAAGATCTCTACATTAAACCTAACTCATCTAGAGCTTAGATGGGTATGGCAAGATGAATGGATATTGATTAGGTGATTATGCATCTGTTTGGCTAAGTGGGAGTTGACCTTATGAACTGAGGAATCATTAGATACATGTATTTTTGGTACAGTTGCTGGCAAGGATAATCTACCCTGTCACTGCAGTGTTGTAATTATGGATCAGAATTTCTTTACACAGTTAATGTGATTTGTTGGCAAGGAATGGTGGTTTTAGCTCACTGGCCATAAGATCAAGTGAGCTTATGGTATGGCCATGTTTCTGTGTGTGCATAATGTATGATGTATTTCTACATTAATTAGCAAAAAAAATTTTGTAACCTCATCTGAAACACCCCTGATCCAATTTTGACCAAATATGACACAGTACTTTGGTATGAAGGGCTTTGAAATTTATACAGATGACGCCAATCTGCTGCCACTGTTACTAAATATAGCAAAACCTGTAACCGATAAACATAATTTGAACAAATTTGACAGAATTTATCCTGGCAAGAGGATCTTTCAAGTTTCCATAAATCAGGTGAATGTCTTAAAAATGGCCACTGTTACTGAAAATGGAGTATACTTTAAATGACCTCTTCTCCAAAACTTCTTAATACAATTTGACCAGACCTAACAGAAAGTATCCTTAGATGAAGACCTTTACAATTTATAGAAATTATGCCGATCTAGCATCAAATATGGCCAAGATCAATAAAAATAAAACAGAAATTTAAATTACTTCTCCTCAGCTGCTGAATAAAGTTTACAAAACTTAACAGAAAGCTTCCTGGCATGAATACCTTTCAAGTTTGTACAAATTATGCAGATTCACAATCAAATATGGCCACTGTTACTAATGATAGAAAAATAGTTAAATATGGTCACTGTTACTAATGATAGAAAAACAATTGAATATTCCCACTGTTACTAATAAAAGAAAAACAATTAAATATGGCCACTGTTACTAATGATAGAGTAACAGTTAAATATGGGCACTGTTACTAATGGTAGAAAAACAGTTAAATATGGCCACTGTTACTAATGGTTGAAAAACAGTTAATTATGGCCACTATTACTAATGGTAGAAAAACAGTTATATATGGCCACTGTTACTAATGGTAGAAAAACAATTAAATATGGCCACTGTTACTAATGGTAGAAAAACAGTTATATATGGCCACTGTTACTAATGGTAGAAAAACAATTAAATATGGCCACTGTTACTAATGGTTGAAAAACAGTTAAATATGGCCACTGTTACTAATGGTTGAAAAACAATTAAATATGGCCACTGTTACTAATGATAGAGTAACAGTTAAATATGGCCACTGTTACTAATGGTTGAAAAACAGTTAAATATGGCCACTGTTACTAATGGTAGAAAAACAGTTAAATATGGCCACTGTTACTAATGGTAGAAAAACAGTTATATATGGCCACTGTTACTAATGATAGAGTAACAGTTAAATATGGGCACTGTTACTAATGGTAGAAAAACAGTTAAATATGGCCACTGTTACTAATGGTTGAAAAACAGTTAATTATGGCCACTGTTACTAATGGTAGAAAAACAGTTAATTATGGCCACTGTTACTAATGGTAGAAAAACAGTTATATATGGCCACTGTTACTAATGGTAGAAAAACAATTAAATATGGCCACTGTTATTAATGGTTGAAAAACAGTTAAATATGGCCACTGTTACTAATGGTTGAAAAACAATTAAATATGGCCACTGTTACTAATGATAGAGTAACAGTTAAATATGGCCACTGTTACTAATGGTAGAAAAACAGTTAAATATGGCCACTGTTACTAATGGTAGAAAAACAGTTAAATATGGCCACTGTTACTAATGGTAGAAAAACATTATAAAAAACCATTTACATCACATTTTTTGAAAAGCACTGTTTAAATTTAGCAGAAAGCATCTTGGCATAGAGGGCTTTCAAAGGATACTAATCGACTACTAGATATAAAAAAAATAATATTGACAACAGTTTATTTATAAAATGATTTAAGATTTTGAATTTCGACACAGTCCAAGGGGTCATTTAATATTTAATGAATTAGGCTGATGTGCTGTCAGATACGGATGAAGATATTAAAACTTTATATTCGTTGAAACATTTGTACTCATGTGCAGTCAAAATTCCTTGGAAGAAATTTCAACAGAAAGCATCCTACCAACACAGATTTCATGGTCAAATGCTCATGCATACAATAAAATAGGTAGATCTCAGGCACATGTGTTATCTCAGTCACACAGATGGCAGGTATGTGTGCTATCTCAGTCACACAGATGTCAGGCACGTGTGTTATCTCAGTCACACAGATGGCAGGCATGTTTGCTATCTCAGTCACACATGGGCTCCTTTTTTTTTCTCACATTTATTTTGCTCAGAAAAGAATTTGTATTTTGTCCAAAACATTGTAAAAACATATAAATTTATTTGCAGATAATTATTTTAAAGATTTTACCACATATTAAATTTTTAAATATTTAGAAACAAGTTTGATGTTTGGTGAAATTGAATATGACGGCTACTAGTATGCTGATGTTAATGTGCCTGAAACATTCATTATTTATGTATTATCAGATACATTGTGCATTCTTTTTTGGCATTTCATATACTCAGTGCCATGACTCCCAGTTATTTTAGCTTTGAACTATAACTTGATTAGAAATACTACATTGATGGGGAGGGTTGGATATTGTGATTAGTCTGTACATTAATGTTTGGTATCAAAACGTACTACTTTACAGCTCGTTGAACAGCCTGGTCAAAGATTTTAAGGACTTAGCTGAGATTTGTCTCCTTCTTCTTCACCTGGAGGTCAGAGTTCACTGCTTCTACTATCTAATGCCAGTGGCAAAGCAGGTAATTAAAATTAAGTAAGAGTCATGTTAATCCAAACCTCTAAAAATTTGCTTGTTGTGCAGACTGTTTTTAAAAGAATTTACTATGTGAATAATTTATTGTGGTATTCATGGTTTGCTTGTTGGTCAGTTGAAATTGAATGTAATGGATAAAGAATTAAGATAGATTTGATGACCTTAATTTTTGGAATAAAATATAAGAAGTGCATGTGTGTGCATGTGTTTGTTTTGGATCTTTAATGTAGCTTTAACAATTCTAGTCATGTCACTACAATGTCTGCATTGTGACAGTTTATAGTGATGTCTAGCACTGGGGCATCATGCTGCAGACATGTAGCATGATGTCCCACCCAGTCACATTATCCTGACACCAGGCCAACCAGTCCTAACACTAACCTCTTAATGCTGAACACCTAGCGAGGCAGCTGTTAGTACCATTTTTATATGTCTTTGGTATGACCCAGCCTGGGTTCGAACCCGTGACCTCCCACATCCATGGTGGACTCTCTAACCACTAGGCCACTGGAGCAGTTTGAAACTAGGTGAATGAAAGTGTTTTTTAAAAAACATCTTAAAAGTGATAAAGTATTATTTTTATCAAAAGGCTGCAGGTTACATGTATCAAGTTTCTTGAACAGTGTGCAACTTTGTTCTGTCTCTTATTTGTTACCAGCTTATTTACATAAAAATCATTTTTTATTTTAGTTACAAATTGTTTTATTCATTTATTTATTTATTTCACTATGTATTTATTTCACTTGTTTGCGGCATGATGCCCCAGTGCTAGACATCACTAAAAACTGCCACATTGCAGACATTGTAGCGATATGACTGAAAAATAGTTAAAAGCTGCGTTAAAAATCTAAATCACAAATCACATTTATTTCACTCATGCACTCAGTAGGAATCCCTGGAATGTCTCTTCAATGCAAAATCACACATTATCTCATGGGAAGTGGACATGAGCAGCAAAGGGGCAGTAAGAATGTGAAATAAGACCCCTGGATTGAACCCAGGCTGGGGAGAGGGATACAAATGTGACACCTTGGGTTATATCTTCTAAACTATTGAGATTTCCCAAAACCTTGGATACTGCCAAAAACTCGGGTATGCAAGCCACTCTGGCCCAAAGCTCCATTACCCCTAGAGACTAGGCCATATATATATAGATATCGGGACAATGTTAAAACTGTTGAGCTTGTGCTTATGTGTATTTGAACACACTCGAGTTTCTTTACTTTTCTGGATACTTCAAACCAAAATATAGAGAGGATTTATGCAAGGACAATGCCAATGATCACCAAGGTTAAAATGAACCTACTTTGAGGAAAATTAAAGCACTCAATGTTACACACAGTCTAATAAATGAACCTACCTTGAGTGAGAATAAAACAACCAATATTACACACAATCCATAATATAAATGTCAACATGGGATATCGCCACCTGAAATGTTGAAAACAAAAGTTATACATTTGCTCAATTACAGCATAAATGTCTTTGTTTCTCTTATAAAAAAAATAAAACATGAAACTGGTGAACTGCAGATTATACACCAGCACTGTAGTTCAAAGTCCTACTTGTTAACACTAATTGGGCATACATGAATCTGGATATGACTGAGCAACAGGTCTGAATAATCTGGACTTTTTGTCTGAATAATCTGGGCTTTTGGTCTGAATGATCTGGACCTTTGGTCTGAATAATCTGGACCTTTGGTCTGAATAATCTGGACTTTTGGTCTGAATGATCTGGACCTTTGGTCTGAATAATCTGGACCTTTTGTTTGAAAAATCTGGACTTTTGGTCTGAATGATCTTGACCATTGGTATAAATAATCTGGCCATTTAGTGTACATGTGTGATTTGAATTTTAATGTAGCGTTAACAATTTTTCAGTCATACTGCTACAATATCTGCAGATTGGCACTTTTTAGGGATGTCTAGCACTGAGGCATTATGCTGCAGACATGTAATAATAATAATAATAATGATAATAATAATACTTTATTTAAAGAGGGTAACACAATTAGCTAAGAACATGTAGCATCATGTCCCACCCAGTCACATTTTCCTGACACCAGGCCGACCAGTCTTAATACTAACCTCATAATGCTGAGCACCTAGCAAGGCAGCTGTTAGTACCATTTTTATAAGTCTATGGTATGGCTTGGCCAGGGTTCAAACCTGTGACCTCCTGCATCCGAGGCAGACTCTAATCACCAGGCCACCAGAGCAGTCTAGGTCATTTAGTCTGAATAATCTGGACCTTTGGTTTAAATGATCTGGTCCTTTGGTTTGAATAAATCTGGACCATTGGTCTGAATAATCTGGGCCTTTGGTCTGAATAATCTGGCCATTTAGTGTACATGTGTGATTTGAATTTTTAATGTAGCTTTAACAATTTTTCAGTCATACTGCTACAATATCTGCAGTATGGCAGTTTATAGTGAGGCTAGCACTGAGGCATCATACTGCAGACATGTAGTAATAATAATAATAATAATTGTTGTTGTTGTTGTTGTAGGGTTTAATGCCATTTTCCAGCACACGATAGGCTATACATGGCAGCCAGTATTAATGGTGGAGGAAGAACCCAGGAATACCCTGGAAAGAACCACCAACCCACAAGAAGCTACTGGCAAGCTTTCTCACATACCCACATTAGCCAAATCCGAGACTTGGACCCACGCAGACAGAGGTGAGATGGCAGTGATCCATAACGGAGAGCGCTTTAGACCACTCAGTCACTCGGGGCCCCAATAATAATAATAATAATGACTTTAATTAAAGAGTGTAACACAGTTAGCTAAGAACATGTAGCATCATGTCCCACCCAGTCATATTATCCTGACACCAGTAAGTCCAGTCCTTACACTAACCTCTTAATGCTGAGTGCCAAGCAAGGCACCTGCTAGTACCAGTTTTATAAGTGTTTGGTATGACTCTGCCAGGTTTTGAACCATGACCTCCTGCATCTGAGGCAGACACTTTAACCAATTAGGCCACCAGAGTATTCACTAAGAAGGGTGTAAAGCAGAGGCAAGGACATTGGATGCCATGTAAATAAGATATGGTGTATAAAGCAGAGACAAGGATATTGGATGCCTTGTAAATAAGATATGGTGTATAAAGCAGAGACAAGGATATTGGATGCCATGTAAATAAGATATTGTGTACAAAACAGAGACAAGGATATTGGATGCCTTGTAAATAAGATGTTGTGTATAAAGCAGAGACAAGGATATTGGATGCCTTGTAAATAAGATATTGTGTGTAAAGCAGAGACAAGGATATTGGATGCCTTGTAAATAAGATATTGTGTATAAAGCAGAGACAAGGACATTGGATGCCTTGTAAATAAGATAATATGTATAAAGCAGAGGAAAGGACATTAGATGCCATGTACATAAGGTATTGTGTATTTTGGATGCCTTGTAAATAAGATATTGTGTAAAAAGCAGTCAAGGACACTGGAGGTCATGTAAATAAGATATTGTGTATTTTGTATGCCATGTAAATAAGATATTGTGTATTTTGGATATTGTGTATAAAGCAGAGGCAAAGACACTGGAAGGCATGTAAATAAGATATTGTGTATAAAGCAGAGGCAAGGACACTGGATGGCATGTAAATAAGATATTATGTATTTGGGATATTGTGTATAAAGCAGAGGCAAGGACACTGGATGGCATGTAAATAAGATATTATGTATTTTGGATATTGTGTATAAAGCAGAGGCAAGGACACTGGAAGGCATGTAAATAAGATATTATGTATTTTGGATGCCATGTAAATAAGATATTGTGTATAAAGCAGAGGCATTGACACTGGAAGGCATGTAAAAAAGATATTGTGTATTTTGGATATTGTGTATAAAGCAGAGGCAAGGACACTGGATAGCATCTAAATAAGATATTGTGTATTTTGGATGCCATGTAAATAAGATATTGTGTATAAAGCAGAGGCAAGGACACTGGATGGCATGTAAATAAGATATTGTGTATTTTGGATATTGTGTATAAAGCAGAGGCAAGGACACTGGATGGCATGTAAATAAGATATGTATTTTGGATGCCATGCAAATAAGATATTGTGTATAAAGCAGAGGCATGGACACTGGATGGCATGTAAATAAGATATTGTGTATAAAGCAAAGTCATGGACACTGGATGGCATGTAAATAAGATATTATGTATTTTGGATGCCATGTAAATAAGATATTGTGTGTAAAGCAGAGGCAAGGACACTGGATGGCATATAAAAAAGATATTGTGTATTTTGGATGCCATATAAATAAGATATTTTGTATAAAGCAGAGACATGGACACTGGATGGCATGTAAATAAGATATTATGTATTTTGGATGCCATGTAAATAAGATATTGTGTATAAAGCAGAGTCAAGGACACTGGATGGCATGTAAATAAGATATTGTTCTTATTGGATGCCATGTAAGTAAGATTTGTGTAAAAGCAGAGGCAAAGACACTGGGTACCAAGTAAAAAAGATATTGTTTATAAAGTGGAGGAGAGAAGATTGGGTAAATAATATATCATATAATTGTATATATGTATTTATTGTAATGAAGTTGATGAATTTCCTATAAGATTATCTTCCTTTTATTTAGGCCAACTTTGCAGGACCAATCGATGACCTTGATCCCGATTCCAATGTTCTGAAGTTGAACAAAGATCTAAGCAGCATGGAGGAAGTTTTGTCACAAAGCTTACAACCCAAGAGATTCAAGTAATTATTTCCTTTATTCTTTGAAACACTTCTGCAATATTCAGTCAAGGGACAAAATCATTTTGTTACTTAGACACACACACACTTATACACACACACACAAAACCAGGAGGGTTTTCCTCCCAAGATGATGGGTGTCTCCCATCCCCCTCATCAGTCTTTAAGTCTCACGCCTTGCTTTCAGTGTAGTATATTTACAGTCATACTACCTCACAAAAGGATTAAAGACAATAATGGAATATAGTTGGATTACTAAAGAGCTCAGATAGCATTAGATTACATGATTAACATTACATTGATTCTCTCTGCAGGGTAGGTTCTGCTCAATGCTTAAAGTTGTCGAGATGGATGAGAGTATATACTATATGTGATAAAGTAGTTTGGACAGGATTAAAGATGTTAATTGATTATGGTTGGATTACTAAGGAGTTTAATTGGTACTGAAAAAGGGGTCAGTTTAACTCTGATGTTTAAAATTTTGTTGAGAGGTCTAAGGATGCGTTATCTTCCAATGTTAAAATGCCAAAATCTAAGCAACTGAAATATCATGTGAAACTAACTGATGGATGGAAATGGGATTTTCAATACGTCAAAAAGTACATGAACATTCATCCTGCTCATGCCGTAATTATGTCATGTTGTCTGCTTCTCTTTTTTTCTTTTTTCCTGACCTGACTGGTGGCACCAGTCTTGTTAGGAATAGAAAAAGGATAAAAAGGTGGAAAACAACTTTTTGGTCTAGCAGAAACCCCATCTCATGTTTGCAAATTAAATGTGACAAGAAATATACTATCCCTGAAATCGATGTTTGTGGAATCAGCATGAAATGTATAATAATATGATAGAAATACATGCTGAGACACTGTCTGAAACATTATAGCTGAACATAATATTCCATTTATGGTAATATATCATTTTTCAGATCAAGTGTAAATAATATTTCCCACAAAAATTCTCAAACAAATGGACAACTCAATTAGTGACCCAAACTTTGGGTCCTCATTTGGATAAGAATGTCAAATGATTTGCCATTGTCATTGAAAATCATTTCTCTTTTGAAATCAAAACTCCTTCATTTTTCAAAGTCCTAGGCTGACTACTTGTTCTGTCAGTGTACCATATATACCTTCTTGTAAGTCAAGTTCAAATGGAAACTGCACAATCTCAGATCTGATGTCATAAAATGCACCAGCAGGTCTGGGTCTGTGCAGTTTCTTGGGAGTAATCAGTAGAACAAACAAAATATATCCTGGTCTGCAGGACTGGTGTATTATGCTCTGGCAGATCAGAATCATTGATGTTTGCAGTTTGACTTGACTTATAAGTGAGTATGATTGCAAAAAAAACTTGTAACAAACAAAATCATTCTTTATGTAGAAAAAAAACCTTGTATATTGATATTTGCATACGTGCTTTGCATATGTGCAGTAATGTACCTTGTATATTGATATTTGCATATATGTGCAATAATGTACCTTGTATATTGATATTTGCATATGTGCAGTAATGTACCTTGTATATTGATATTTGCATATGTGCAGTAATGTACCTTGTATATTGATATTTGCATATGTGCAATAATGTACCTTGTATATTGATATTTGCATATGTGCAGTAATGTACCTTGTATATTGATATTTGCATATGTGCAATAATGTACCTTGTATATTGATATTTGCATATGTGCAATAATGTACCTTGTATATTGATATTTGCATATATGTGCAATAATGTACCTTGTATATTGATATTTGCATATGTGCAGTAATGTACCTTGTATATTGATATTTGCATATATGTGCAATAATGTACCTTGTATATTGATATTTGCATATATGTGCAATAATGTACCTTGTATATTGATATTTGCATATGTGCAGTAATGTACCTTGTATATTGATATTTGCATATGTGCAGTAATGTACCTTGTATATTGATATTTGCATATGTGCAATAATGTACCTTGTATATTGATATTTGCATATGTGCAATAATGTACCTTGTATATTGATATTTGCATATATGTGCAATAATGTACCTTGTATATTGATATTTGCATATGTGCAGTAATGTACCTTGTATATTGATATTTGCATATATGTGCAATAATGTACCTTGTATATTGATATTTGCATATATGTGCAATAATGTACCTTGTATATTGATATTTGCATATATGTGCAATAATGTACATCAATATGATAGACTCATAAGGATTGATGTGAATCCTGAATGGAGCCATACAGATGTGGATACTTGTGATGGCATCCATCTTCTTCTTTTTCTTCAGAAATAACAAAAACATTATTTTAAGATTTTAAAGTACATACAAATTCCCGTTCATAGTTTTTGTATGCCTTTAGAAATTATGAAGCCTGGATATTAAGTACTTCCCACCATGATCTTGGTGCTTTCCAGTAAGTCCATATAATCACAAAAATGAAGTCCTGCTACAGTGAGCTTGGTACACTCCAAAAAGTCCAAACAGCCATCCAAAGTCCATTTGCTGTCCTTTATTTCCCAATTACATATTAGCTCTGGCTTATATTGGTAATTGATTTTTGAAAGTTTTTTTTTTTTTAAACCCATGTTTTAAATTTTACTGCCTATATTTCCCCTTCTGTTTGTTATTTTTTTTTTTTTAACAAAGAGGGTCTCATCAGAGAAATGTTAATGTACTATGTATAAATAAGGCATTATTATTATTCCAGTTAGTCTGTGTATCTGACATCAATACTTACATAAGGATTTATGCTTAGCTCAGGATATTGTATACTTTTGCCAGCCGGGTTATGTAAATTAAAAAGTAGCCACCATGAATAGTAACCTCAGGATATTGTATAATTTTGCCAGCTGGTATATATCAATTTAAAAGCAGCTGTCATGAGAAGTAACCTTTTGAGGACTTTATATGTGTTATCTTTATTTGATACCTTTAACAGAGTTTTAACTTCTTTAATTTTTAAATTTCACCATGTTGTCGTTCATGTACCACATGCTAACATTTCTCAGAAAGGGTTTATCTTCCTAAAGTTTTCACAAAGGGTTTGTCTTCCTAAAGTTTTCACAAAGGGTTTATCTTCCTAAAGTTTTCACAAAGGGTTTATCTTCCTAAAGTTTTCACAAAGGGTTTATCTTCCTAAAGTTTTCACAAAGGGTTTATCTTCCTAAAGTTTTCACAAAGGGTTTGTCTTCCTAAAGTTTTCACAAAGGGTTTATCTTCCTAAAGTTTTCACAAAGGGTTTATCTTCCTAAAGTTTTCACAAAGGGTTTGTCTTCCTAAAGTTTTCACAAAGGGTTTATCTTCCAAAAGTTTTCACAAAGAGTTTATCTTCCAAAAGTTTTCACAAAGGGTTTATATTCCTAAAGTTTTCAGTAATTCTTAATTTTACATGTATCCATTTAATTGGCACCTTACACTCATTTTTGTGCCATGGTGTCGTTAAATGCTAATACATAAGTACTGGTGCATGAGAAGTAATGTGTTATGACTCGATGGTCATAAACTAAGTAACAGAAGAAGCAAAACCAACAAGATTTGTAAAATTGAACAGATAATTTAATTATCAAAGTTAACGTGGAAGGAACAAATAATTTAATTATCAAAGTTAATGTGGGAGGAACATACGGTATTATGAAGTGAATCCAAAAGTTATCCTGAAAAAAAGTTCTGTTAAAGTTCAAAACTGTCAACACATACATAAGCACCTATTTATAGATCCTATGCAATTTTACATTCTTTAATATCTTAAAATAGACCCTTTGCACTTATGAAGTCCAGCTGTTGATAATCACTTCAATTTACAACCATAAATAAAAATTAGAAAAATCAGACAAAAATCATGTAATAGTTGCAAAAATGTAGATATATTTAATGATTGAACTAACTATTCAAAGTTAGATCTTTGTGAGGTATTTTGTACATTCATGTTGATTTGTTTTAAGTTTTGCATTTAGCTCATTGTCTAAAAGTATTGACTACAGGCTATGTTACTTGATATGTTGATACATTATGAGAAGTACTATACCATTCAAGTAAAATTAGGTCACTTTCACCTATATTTCATGCTGCATTGATTTGTGTAACGTGTTGTAACTAGCCCAGTTGATCTACTTAATTTCCAGAGTCCAGCAATACAGCCATTGTTGGTTTTTAACATTGCATTGTATATTTACAGGTATATATTTGAAAGCCTTGGTTTCCTGGTTTCTTCCATTTTAGTGAACAGTATGCAGTATATAAAAAAGATAAATGAAAATGGAATCAAAAAGATGTAAGTACAAAGATTAGGTACATGCTGTAAATACTTATTAGTTGGGTCCAACTGCAGACAAAATAGACCCTGATTTGTTTTCAGATTATGCACTGGCAGGTCAGGATCTGTGTTGTTTTGTTCTACAGATTACTGCAAACTACATAGACCCAGACCTATTGGTATGGCCTGCACTGGCAGATCTGGGTCTATAAAGTTTGTAGTTAGACCCATCTTATGGGCAAGTATATATGGAATAGTAATTTTCATCAGTTCTCTAGTCATCGTCTTTAGTTCATTGTACAGTAATTGTTGAATCTGTTGATGTTTTATTTTTCAAAATAGTTCTATATCTACTTATTACTATGAATTAGGGAAATTTATTAAGAAGTATCAGGGTTGGGCCTGAGTTTGAAAACAAACAAAAAATTGCATCTGATTTTTGGCAGAATTATGAGCCACTTGACATTGTATTGTTTTTGTATATATTTTTTTTGTGCCATAGTCATATCAGCTTTGTTTTCACAAAGAATTGGCTTAAGATTAAATAGCACCACTCTCCATTTTTACAGAGGTCAGTGACTTTAATATAAAAGAATATATGGTTTAAAAAAATTAATACAGGTATGTTTGTACATTTATATGTGTAGATATAATCACAAAGGGCGTTATTTTATGTGAGTATGTATGGTCTTGCACTTGCTCAGCTGTTAATTCGTAAATAAATGATTTTGACATTTTTTGTAGACACTTGGTACACAGGCAGATTTTTAAGGTGGCGATCAATAGGCCAACATGGGGCATGAAAGTTTTGGAGTTCAGCATCATTAGAGATTATGTTGATTCAAAACAAAGGGGGTCTTATTCTTATGGGCATTGTCATGGTGTTGAAAGTTAATGTCATTTTCCTTTTCTCTGTGTAATTTTGACAAAATGAAATTTGGTCACATACCTTATCAGGGGTCTTACTTTCAAGGTCTAAGGTGATAGGTCATTAGTTTATCTGTCACTTTTTTCCACCTACTTTAACTCGATCTGTTTAAGATAAATGGTTGAAGCTTGGTATACTTATGAATTGTCAGCTTTTTAGGTGTCTTACCAGCAGGAACAAGGTCACAAGTCATTACTTGTTTGGTGTTGTTGTTTTCTTTCTGCTTTATATCATAAAAGCTTTTTGGTGTACAGCAATGTAAATTTAAGCATCATAGTTAGATGATGTCTCTTGTCTCAGAGTCAAGATTTTTATATTCAAAATCAAGGTAACTGATAGATTTTGTTCACATTTTTTTTTCTAAATGCCTTTAGACAGGATCATGAAACTTGGTTACTTTACATATCTGCCCAGTCCTTTACAGTTCTCTCTTAAAGGTCATTGTCAGATTTCATTATTGTGAATTTTTATGACCTCAACATGGTAGCCTCGGGACAAAGAATTCATTAAATTCAGCATACTTAGACAACATCCTTCAGAAATACTTGGTTAGTTCAGTTTGTTTAATGATATGCTCAACCTTTGTCTCATTCAGAATTTTAGGTGCACAGTAAATGTGGACAAGTAAATTCTTGTTTCTTCCCAACATTTCATGCATTTGGATATAAAGGTCTTCACCTCTATGAACCTAATCTGTCATCCTATATGAACCTAGTCTGTCATCCTGTATGAACCTAGTCATCCTATATGAACCTTGTCTGTCATCCTGTATGAACCTAGTCATCCTATATGAACCTAGTCTGTCATCCTGTATGAACCTAGTCATCCTATATGAACCTAGTCTGTCATCCTGTATGAACCTAGTCTGTCATCCTGTATGAACCTAGTCATCCTATATGAACCTAGTCTGTCATCCTATATGAACCTAGTCTGTCATCCTGTATGAACCTAGTCATCCTATATGAACCAAGTCTGTCATCCTGTATGAACCTAGTCATCCTATATGAACCTAGTCTGTCATCCTGTATGAACCTAGTCATCCTATATGAACCTAGTTTGTCATCCTGTATGAACCTAGTCATCTTATGTGTACCAAGTCTGTCATCCTTCCAAACACATAGACTGCATTGTCCAGCATCATTGAAATAAGGTGGAATGAAGTAAACATGACTATGCCTATTGTTATGGGACGACCTTCTTTGGTGTTCTGAACATGACATAAGCATTCAATTACGACATTCTGGACAGGCTGAATGTTTTGGTCAATTCTTTGGCAAGGAGGGGATAGCTACTGCACAGAGTGGTCCCTTCATGTCATCTTCCATCACTGTGCAACCTGTGTAGTCAACTGATGGTCAGTGGTCGACCTGTTTGTGTTAAGGTGGAACAACAAGCTGCCCACCTTTGTCTCCCCATTTCTATATTTAAATGTGGAGCTGTCTACTCCCTTTGAATCAACTGGGAGGGACTTTGGGCCTATGCCTTCCCTCCATCAGTTCTGATTCTGAAGTTAATCCATAAAATGAGTGGTACAGATTGCAAAATAAACCTGTCTTCTGTCCTGCTGAATCATCTATCCTACAAGACATGCAGCTATCATACAAGACATGCTTCCTGATTCAAGAAGAGCAAGTAAGCTTCATGCTGTGTCCACAGATCCTAACTACCAACTGTTTTGTTCTGATGGTTTAGTTGTTTTAATGGCCCAATCAGGTTTCATGGCTAATTACAGGCCTCCATCTACTGGCAACCAGAAAATAAATTTATGGCTGTTTTTACTTGATCGATACTTACAGAGATGCAATGCTACAGGACCTTGTTGAGGTTGTCCAAATTTATCTTAAGTGAAAATAGTTTCTTCACCAGCATTCCACATTTATTGAGTTATATCCAAGTGCTTTTTTTGTCTTTGGTTTCAATGGCATTGCTTTACCAAGGATTATTTTAACCAAGTTAGGCATCCAGATTTGTAATGATGAAACATTGAAGTAGTTTAATTTCTAGCTATCCACAATATCATTTAGAAGAATTATGTTCCCTGATAACATGTCCTCTTTATGTTTGTGTCTGCAGCATTACTTTATGATGGGCCCTGTGTTCATTGGAATTATATTTCCAGTTTTCCAATCCTTATCAAGAGGAGTTATGTCCCCTTAATTACTTTTTCCACCCAGGTTTCACCAGCACAAATTCCTGTTACAAGCCCAGCCAAGAAAATGACAGTTTGACTCGGTTACTGATAGTTCTAGTTATCATAAATGTTGCCATTTCATTCTTCTTCCCAGGAAAGCATGTTTTAATGTATACAGGCTTAGATAAAGTGATTTACAAGACATTTTTACAGACTTATCGATCTGAAAATGCATCTCAAAATATGTAATTAAATAATTTTTTAGGTGCCGAAACATTTTTGCCATTCAGCAGAATTTGACAAACATTACAATGTCAAGAGAGTCAGATCTGGACCATGCTAGACAGTATTACGAACTTCTGTACATAAATCCTGATGTAAGTAACAGTGTAGTATTTCTCAGTTAATAAGGAACCCGGAAACTTTGTAAAGAGTTTATGTACACACACACGCACGCACGCACGCATGCACGCACACACACACACACACACACACACACACACACAAAAAAACATGCAAAAAAAGAACATTGCAGAACAAGAACAGATTTTAGCTTGCAACGCTAGTTACAAATTTGTTTTCCACTGTTTGTGGTCAGTGTTAGCCAAATATATTAATTAAACCCTGACAAACGTAATTCCTTGCTGGATCCCGTGCAGACATAACATGATCCCAGAATTTAATAGCTCTTGCTGGATATTTTTTCATGAATCTTTGCAATTTAAGCTTTTCTGTTCCACTCACATGACAGCCATTGTTTTTATTCTTGTTATCAATGATTGTGCAGACCAGCAACAAGCTTATTGGCATGAATCTATTAGATTTGTTCATTTTTAATTCCCACCATGCTTGAAGTAGAGTACACCTAGATCTAGTTTCACATAGTACTATTTGCAGTGTTTGCTTTTAAAGTACAAGTCACACAGGTCATGAAGGCATTCAGCACCAACTATTTCAGTAATGGGTGTCATTCTTTTACATTTACCCAGTTTAATAGGATCCTTGACAAGAACCACATTATGAAATGGATAGTGGTATACTGAAGGACTTATTAGAAGGGAATTGGTATATTGAGGGGCTTTAGAAGAGGGACTGGTATATTGACTCGCTTTATAAGAGGGACTGGTGTATTGACTGACTTTATAAAAGGGACTGGTATATTGAGGGGCTTTATAAGAGGGACTGATATATTGAGGGGCTTTATAAGAGGGACTGTTATATTGACTGGCTTTATAAGAGGGACTGGTAAATTGACTGGCTTTATAAGAAGGACTGGTATATTGAGGGACTTTATAAGAGGGACTGCTATATTGATGGGCTTTATAAGAGGGACTGGTATACAGACAAGGTTTATAAGAGGGACTGATATATTAAAGGGGCTTTGTAAAAGGGACTGGTATATTGAGGGGCTTTATAAAAGGGACTGGTATATTGAGAGGCTTTATAAGAGGGACTGCTATATTGATGGGCTTTATAAGAGGGACTGGTATACAGACAAGGTTTATAAGAGGGACTGATATATTAAAGGGGCTTTGTAAAAGGGACTGGTATATTGAGGAGCTTTATAAAAGGGACTGGTATACTGAGATGCTTTATAAGAGGGACTGGTATATTGTGGAGCTTTATAAGAGGGACTTGTATATTGGCTGGCTTTATTAGAAGAACTGGTATATTGAGGGGCTTTATAAGAGAGGCTGGTATACTGAGGGACTTTTTGAGAGGGACTGGTATATTGAGGGACTTTATAAGAGGGACTGCTATATTGATGGGCTTTATAAGAGTGACTGGTATATGGACAAGGTTTATAAGAGGGTCTGATATATTAAGGGGCTTTGTAAATATTTAGTGGCTGTATAATAGGGACTGGTATATTGAGGGGCTTTTTAAGAGGGACTGGTAAATTGAGGGGAATTTTAGGAGAGACTGGTATATTGATGGACTTTTTAAGAAAGACTGGTATAATGAGGGGCTTTATAATGGGGAAGTGGTATATTGAGGAGCTTTATAAGAGGGACTGGTATATTGAGGGGCTTTATGGTGATAGATTAGTGTACATGGTTAGATTCAGTATGCAGTCAAAATTGTTTCAAACCACCTAGTATGTGAACACAGTCTTTTTTATAAAACAGATATTATATTAGATTGACATTACTGATATATCTTAAAACATGTCTAACAATTTGGTCTTCCTGTCTCTCACCTCTTTTAGCAGCATGTAATATTGATAAATATATTTTTTTGTGAAAAATTGTTTGTATAATTTCAGGATATTCTCACATCAATTGCTGAGAAGGGACCACAGTTTACAGAGAATGAGTATGCACAACTTCTGCTGCTACATCATCGTAGTCATGGCGACTCGACCCAGTTAGACCAAAGAATGCAGAGGCTGAATGAGGTCATTGATAAATGGCAGGATGAGGCTAGGAGTTAAATGAGCATAATTACCTGGCATTTCTCTTGTCTTCAAGGAACTAGTTGAGCTGATATATTTATATGCTAAGAGATGATTTAGCTATACTGACCTTAAGTGTGACCAAGTCTCCCAGAAAAAAGTCTGCTACCTAAATTACCATATTTATTTTAGTTTAGGTCCCTTTTCAGCCAGTTTCTACTTTGAGAGTGCCTGTATTAAGTTCATTTTTCAAAGGTTCAGTTCACCAACCTTAGAGGGTTTCAGCTTTAAGTGTTCAGTGCTGTCACATTAGGAATGTTATTTGGTATTCAGTGCTGTCACATTAAGAATGTCATTTGATATTACTGTCACATTAAGAATGTCAGTTGGTATCGCTGTCACATTAAGAATGTCATTTGATATTCAGAGATGTCACATAAGACTACGGTATTCAGTATTGTCACATTAAGAATACCATTTGGTATTGATGTCACATTAAGAATGTCATTTGATATTCAGAGATGTCGCATAAGACTCATACAGTATTCAGTATTGTCACATTAAGAATGTCATTTGGTATTGCTGTCACATTAAGAATGTCATTTGATATTCAGAGATATTGATATTCTGTGCTGTCACATTATGATTATCTTTGATGATTAAATTTTATTCAAATGGTTACAGCACAAGTGCTTAGTAAGGAATGTTGATGTCAAAAGTATAGTTCATAAGTAATTTTTCAGAAATTACTATAATATATTGTCACATCTGGATTTCTCTGTTAGAGTATCCATCATTTTTTGACAACGGATACACTTCCTTAAACTATACACTGTTTATGAAGTTAACAGTAATTTCAGTGACTGTGTAATGGAATTTGCTTGTAAAAATACTTTTGAAGACTTGATTTAGTCTTTTATTACATATAGTATGATGTTCTGTAATTATATGATTCTTGGATTACTCATTTCTTGCATTTTCTATATAAAATCTCTCCAGTTTACATTATAAGTTCTATCTCTCTTTATTTTATGGAGTTTACTGAGTTTGTATTTTGTTGTTTATGCATAACTTTCATGGTATAAGTGTTTAAATACAAAAAGGTTTGTTACAGTGATATACATTGATGCTATCTCTTGCAATTACTAGTACATTGCTAATATATTTCTGTCAGTATTTGATAAAAATTATTCCTGTATACTTTTTTTCTTGTTTGCTAGCAATTAGTATTATTCACACTCAACATAATGTCGTTGTTTGATTTCAGTGGGTTCATTCATTGAGCAATTTCAGATTTTATTTGGGGCCCCCAGTGGCCGAGTGGTCTAAAGCCCTCACCATTCTGGATCACTGCCATCTCACCTCTGTCTGCGTGGGTTCGAGTCCAAGGCTTGGCTAGTGTGGGTATGTGGGAAAGCCTGCCAGTAGCTTCTCATGGGTTGGTGGTTCTTCCCTGGGTTTTCCAGGGTTCTTTCTCTACCAGTTATACTGGCCACCATGTATAGCCTATCTTGTGCTGAAAAATGGCGTTAAACCCTAGAACAACAACAACAACAGATTTTATTGAAGTTCTATATTGCCCACCTGAAATTTTTTTTCATATTTTGTAACATGTATATTATCTTTATGATATAGATTCCTTGTGGAGGCAAGGAGCTGTGCTTCTGAGCGCTTTCATTAGAAATACTGGTGGTAACGATACTAAACTGTGTTTTCTGTTGATGGCTGTGTTCAGTGGCAGTTCTTGTCCAGGGAGAGTCACACTATGTTCAGGCAATAGATCCCTCCTGTTTTATTTAAAAATGAGTAAGTGCCTGAGGACATCATGGAGGATCTCACTGGATCCTGAAGTGTGCATAACTGCACCTGCCCATAATACTTGATATAGAAGGGTGTGGCAGTAATTGGAAGAAAGAATGAAAAGCATATTAGAAAATGAGAAATTTGGTTATAAGTAGGAAGTGGTCACATTTTGAGGGTTAACTGCTGTAAAGGTGTTTCCAAACAGTGCCATTAACAATATTGACAGTTACAATGCCAAACAGTGTGCCTTCCATCGAATGGGGATGTTAAATGGCAGTCCCCTGAAAAACTATCCAACTGATGAACACTTTAGCATCGTACCCGCCAATAATGCTAATGGGAGTATATTGGGAAATAAAGGTTCTTGCTCCCACAGGGATTCAGGTAATAAAATGAGCCAGGATGCCTGGGTAGATTTTGTTTTGTAACTCTTGCCATTATCTTAAATATTGGTCACAGATTTTCTTTTAAGGTCTAACTATTAAGGATTCTTTAAGTTTGTATGAAAACAGCAGAGCACAAATATCGCTTTTTTGAATAATCAGAACTCATCTGTTGATGTTGATGTATTTTTATTCATGTGCAATACATGAATGATCATTGTTAGGTTTATTCTTGTAACACGCTTTCATTATAATGGAATTGTTTACAAATTATTATTTATGAACAAAAATAAAGAAAAGTAATTAGTGATGTCTTATTTTCTTTCAGTTTAAATTTATTGTTTTCAAACTATTAATAATTATGATGAAATATATACTAAACTTCACCAGCTGTTTTTTCTTGACTGTTTATTGATGATTTCCAGACTGTTATGACACTGTGGTCACAAACTTAGTAACAGAAAGAAGCAAAACCAAAAAGTTTTGTTAACTAAACAAATAATTTAATTATCAAAATTATATGTGAAAATGTGAGCAACTTATAGAATTATGAAGTGAATCCAAAATAATCCTCACAAAGTTCTTTGAAAGCCCAAATAAATGAAAAGTTCTGTATGAATTTAAAACTGGAAATGTGCGGGTACTCCATTAATCATAACATTGTTAAGATTCAGGGAGTACAGACCTCCTTTGACTTGTTCAAGACAGTTCCAGAATAAAATTATAGTCCAAATAATGAGCACTTTCTACTTCCATGGTACAGTCCAAACAAATGATTTTGCTCTTGAATAATATCAGTAAGTACAACATAAAATATATCTGCAGACTTAAAACAGGAACACAAGAAATGAGAATGACTCCAAAATCAGAATGAATCTGATTGCTCATTTCTCATATACACCTTCTATTGCTCCTAAATTTCACAATATACCCCACAATATACTCCATGTGACAGATCTTGCTACTCATTTTGCCTCGAATGTACTATTCGTGTGACCCAGTACAACCAATGGAAAGTTAATGAAATCTTCTAGAAACATTGAACTCCTATCAGTCAATGAAAAATTAATAGTTGTTAAAACACAAAAGTAAATATCTGTTTATAGATGCTGTGTAATTTTTGCACTCAACAGTCTCGGGTCACATAGACAAAATCTAAAAAAAGATATTCTGTACAATTTCCAACCATGAATACAAATTTCAAGTGGAATCTGTCAGAATCTTTTTAATAGGTCTAGCTTGGTGACATATTTTGCATTTCCAGTTCTGTCAATACAGTCATTAATTCTTGGAATTGGAAATGAGTATGTTTTGATGACACAGATTGCTTTTCTGTAGTCGGTGCACATACAGAAAGAATTATCTGGTTTCAGCAAGAAAATGCACAGCGAACACTAGTTACTTTTGCTTGGTTGAAAAAAGTCATTCTCCAGTAAAATATTCAACTTTATTTTTCAAACATTCCTGCTTCAGAGGACTTGTCCTGTATGGATGCTGTTTTACAGTCTTGGAATCTACTATTTCAACATTATGGTGGACTTTTTGTTCAAGTTGGAACATCTGGGAACAAGTGCTCATATTCACATATTGACTGCTGTAACTCTTTCTTTAATATTTCAGAATTTTGAAGACTGGTTGAATCAAAATCACCACAATCTGGTTGTACGTCATCATTTAAATTTTCACTGTGTGGGACAGGAACAGCTAAATTTATTGAATTATTTACAGAGCTATCTCAATCAACCTGCTCCTTTAACATATTGATATGGCAGAATTGTTTCTGTTTCCACCTTCCAGGAGTGTTAAGTTATTTACATTCTTTTTAGCAGTATAGGGACCATAACACCATGCCTGAAGAGGACTTTGAGGTATGGGCAAGAGAGCTAGAACTTTATCACTAGGTTGAAAAGTTCTTTTCTTTGTAGTACTGCCATACCTTAATTTCATTTGTGATTGGGTAGACTGAAGATTATTTCTTGCCATTTCACAAGCTTTAGATGGGACATAATCAAGCAAATTAATCTCGGATTCTTCTGTTGAAAGTTTTTCTGTCAACAACTGCAATGGTCCACGAACATTGTGTCCAAATATTAGTTTAAAAGAATTAAATCTAAGAGAGTCTTGAACCAGCTCCCTAACAGGGAACAACAATAAATGAACACCTTCATCTGAATCTTTTCTGGTGTCAGAGCAATATGACCTTATATTCTTTAAAGTCAGATGAAATCTTTTCAAAGCCCCCATGCATTCAGGGTGATATGCAGAGGATTTGAACTGTTGAACACCTAATTCATACATTGTTGGAAGATCCCTGATATGAAATTAGAACCTTGTTCAGATCGGACAGACTTAGGAAGGCCAAAAAAGTGTTAAGAACTTTATTAGGGCTTTGACTATAGTTTTGGTCTTAATAGTCCATAAAAGAATTGGCTTTGAAAATCTTGTTGACATACACATTATCATTAACAAATATTGTTTGCCTGACTTGGAACCTCAACAACCTACCTTCATTCTACTAAATGGTTCATGAATTGCTGGAATGAGTTGTAAATGAACTTTAGGTATCTTTTGTTTAGGTTTTACTACCATTTGACAAGCGTGATATCATTCTTAATTTTTGGCCAATAAAAATTATGTAAGATTTTGTGGTTGATTTTATTGACTCCTAAATGACCAACAAAGGGTGTTTCTTGGGCTTGATTAACAATTTACTATCGAAATGACTTGGGCACCACACTTTTAAATTGATAGCTCACTAAGCATTTGTCACTTCATGTAGTCTCCATTTTGTCATTTAAAAAAAATAGCAAGCTGATACCGTAACAGAATCAGCTTCACTAATAGCCCACTGAAATGGGAAATCTCAGGCTCTTTTTCCTGTTTGATGACAAGTGATTATTGTTTGTCACCCTGATTAGAAATAGGAGAATGAGTACTTGAAAGGGGATCACAAAGATCAATATCTTTTGACTATAAGTAACTGGAGCAAAAGTGACATCGTCAAAAACCAAACCAACATGTTTGTCAGCCAAAGGAATTATTTCCTGATAATATTCATTTTCAAGAGCTCTTTTTGCCATGCCTCTAGTAACTGCACAATCGGGGTAAAAATCAGGGATTTCATTTTCAAAAGGATCAAGTTTTTTTCATCCAAACAAGACTTGTCAGTTACAAGTTGATTAACAATGACCTGATCTCCAACTAAGTCACTGCCTTGCAATAAACACCCACAATGGGCAAAGAATTCACAACACCAATAGTTACTGGTCCTGAAACTAAGTCTGATGTTAAATTAACATTATGAAGAGTAATTTGGATAAAACCACACTCTACTCCCTGAAAAAGATCACTATCAGAAGAAGACTTCTCAGACAAAGGCAAATTACCTGATACTAAAAGACTCTGAGAAGATTTTGTGTCCATTAATAGTTTAATAGGGTTAGGATTGGTCAAATCACCAATAAGTGATATAAAAGTCTTCAACATGAATGGTTCATAATTCTCCATAATAGAGTCAGAGTGGGGTTTGTTTGACTATACAAATTTATTGTTTATAATACATGACCATGACCATAACCTATGAGCATTTGGAACTGCTCTGTCCTTAATATGTTGCTATTTTTTAAAAACTTAAAGCACTCAGAAAAAATGTGCCCTATTTTCTTGCAATAAGTGCACATAGGAAGAGATAAGGATTTCTGATCAGTCTTATCAGACATTGGAGTCTTATTACTTATACCAGACTGAAATTTTTAAATACTCACTTGAGACTGGTTCCCAACCAACCATCTGCTGAGAGGAAAACTTATTGACAAATGAAACTTTGTGAACCAAAGAATATTCATCAAATGTAACAGCAACACTTTCTAAAGTATCTATCATGTGTTCAAGATAAATTCTGACATCACTATGGATGCATTTCTTGAATTCTCCAGCCAATATGAGTTGTCATTTTGTTATAATCTTTATTAATCTGTTTATAATAGTTGTTCTTTTTCCCATGCAAACACAACATGGGTTTGGTAATTTTTTTTTGGCAATTCTGAAACCTCTGTTGATATGTGTCAGGTACCAACACTTCAAGATACATTCCTTGGCCAAACCATAATCAGCACTTCATGAGCTTTGCCAATAAGTACACACTGTAATAACAAAGTCCAGTGCTCTCTTGGCCATTTTAAATTCTCTGCTATATTTTGAAATGTGAAAAATATTGATCTATGTCTTACTAATTTAATATGTTTTGTAACATTAAAAGGCTTACTAATTTAATATGTTTTGTAACATTAAAAGGCTTACTAATTTAATATGTTTTGTAACATTAAAAGGCTTACTAATTTAACATGTTTTGTAACATTAAAAGCTGAACTTTCATGAGTGGAGTGCTTTCTGCTTGCCAGTACTATTTCTTTATCTTTTAATTGCATCTGCATCTCTCTTTCTTCTCTTGTACTTGCAATATCATTTGCCTTTCTTTTTCTTCTCTTTGCTGCATTTTCCTCTCTTTGTCTCTTTTCTTCCTTTTACATTTGCATCTCTTTTTTTCCCCTGGATGTGCACGTTCATTTCTATTTCTTGTTCTTCTTTTTTGATTTTTCTTTCTTCATTTTGAATCTCTCTCCCTCTCTCATCCTTTTGAATTTGTAAGCTCCATCTCATTATTGTATTTTAATTTAAATTCTGTAACTTGCATGTTAGAGCCAGATGAAGACTTACTCATCAAACCCAAATCACTGTTATCCAAACTATTCTTTTCTACCAAATATTTGAACAAAAATATTTGTTATATCTTGTTTTAACAAAGATGGTCTTGCCTCAGAAAGATCATACTGGAACAATTCATTCTCAAACTATTCCTGGGTAGGATTTGAAATAAAGTTCTCCACTTTAGATGACATTCTGAAAGCTTGTTGGTTTCACTAAGTAAAATCAAAAATTCATGGACTAATAAAATTTCAAAATAAAATAAATTTCAATTTTGATAAAGAACACTTCAATTTATTTTAGATATTCTGAAATTTGTATCCCAGATGAACCCCAAATTTTTGTAAGCAAAACCAACAAGATTTGTGTGTGTGTGTGTGTGTGTGTGATTAGGATTTTTAACATAGCTGTAACAATTGCTTAGTCATATCGCAATGATGTCTGCAGTGTGCCAGTTTATAGTGATGTCTAGCACTGGGACATCATGCCACAGACATGTAGTATGATATCCCACCCAGTCACATTATCCTGACACCAGGCTGACCAGTCCTAACACTGACCTCTTATCGATGAGCGCCTAGCAAGGCAGCTGTTAGTACCATTTTTGTAACTCTTTGGTATGACTTGGCCGGGGATTGAACCCACGACCTCCCGCTTCCAAGGCGGACGCTCTAACCACTAGGCCACCGGAGCAGTCCGAACAAGTTTTATAAAACTTAAATAATTTGATTATCAAAGTTATAAATGTAAATGTGAGAGGAACTTACAGTATTATGAAGTGATTCTAAAATAATCCTGACATTGTTCTATGAAAGCCCAAATAAATAAAAAGTTCTGTATAAATTTCAAAACCAAAAATGTGCTGGCCCATTTAGAATTGTGACATCCAGATGGTGACGTCCAGAACTCCTTCAAATAATTTGCAACAGTTCCAGAATAATATTATAGTCCAAATAATGACCACTCTCTACTCTTGCTGAACAGTCCAAACAAATGTTTTCCCTCCTGAATAATATCTAAGTACAACATAAAATATATCTGCAGACTTACAATAGAACACAAGAAAAGAAGATGACTCCAAAATTGGAATGAGTCTGATTGTTTTTTGTCATTTAAAAAAAATAGCAAGCTGATACCGTAACAGAATCAGCTTCACTAATAGCCCACTGAAATGGGAAATCTCAGGCTCTTTTTCCTGTTTGATGACAAGTGATTATTGTTTGTCACCCTGATTAGAAATAGGAGAATGAGTACTTGAAAGGGGATCACAAAGATCAATATCTTTTGACTATAAGTAACTGGAGCAAAAGTGACATCGTCAAAAACCAAACCAACATGTTTGTCAGCCAAAGGAATTATTTCCTGATAATATTCATTTTCAAGAGCTCTTTTTGCCATGCCTCTAGTAACTGCACAATCGGGGTAAAAATCAGGGATTTCATTTTCAATAGGATCAAGTTTTTTTCATCCAAACAAGACTTGTCAGTTACAAGTTGATTAACAATGACCTGATCTCCAACTAAGTCACTGCCTTGCAATAAACACCCACAATGGGCAAAGAATTCACAACACCAATAGTTACTGGTCCTGAAACTAAGTCTGATGTTAAATTAACATTATGAAGAGTAATTTGGATAAAACCACACTCTACTCCCTGAAAAAGATCACTATCAGAAGAAGACTTCTCAGACAAAGGCAAATTACCTGATACTAAAAGACTCTGAGAAGATTTTGTGTCCATTAATAGTTTAATAGGGTTAGGATTGGTCAAATCACCAATAAGTGATATAAAAGTCTTCAACATGAATGGTTCATAATTCTCCATAATAGAGTCAGAGTGGGGTTTGTTTGACTATACAAATTTATTGTTTATAATACATGACCATGACCATAACCTATGAGCATTTGGAACTGCTCTGTCCTTAATATGTTGCTATTTTTTAAAAACTTAAAGCACTCAGAAAAAATGTGCCCTATTTTCTTGCAATAAGTGCACATAGGAAGAGATAAGGATTTCTGATCAGTCTTATCAGACATTGGAGTCTTATTACTTATACCAGACTGAAATTTTTAAATACTCACTTGAGACTGGTTCCCAACCAACCATCTGCTGAGAGGAAAACTTATTGACAAATGAAACTTTGTGAACCAAAGAATATTCATCAAATGTAACAGCAACACTTTCTAAAGTATCTATCATGTGTTCAAGATAAATTCTGACATCACTATGGATGCATTTCTTGAATTCTCCAGCCAATATGAGTTGTCATTTTGTTATAATCTTTATTAATCTGTTTATAATAGTTGTTCTTTTTCCCATGCAAACACAACATGGGTTTGGTTATTTTTTTTGGCAATTCTGAAACCTCTGTTGATATGTGTCAGGTACCAACGCTTCAAGATACATTCCTTGGCCAAACCATAATCAGCACTTCATGAGCTTTGCCAATAAGTACACACTGTAATAACAAAGTCCAGTGCTCTCTTGGCCATTTTAAATTCTCTGCTATATTTTGAAATGTGAAAAATATTGATCTATGTCTTACTAATTTAATATGTTTTGTAACATTAAAAGGCTTACTAATTTAATATGTTTTGTAACATTAAAAGGCTTACTAATTTAATATGTTTTGTAACATTAAAAGGCTTACTAATTTAACATGTTTTGTAACATTAAAAGCTGAACTTTCATGAGTGGAGTGCTTTCTGCTTGCCAGTACTATTTCTTTATCTTTTAATTGCATCTGCATCTCTCTTTCTTCTCTTGTACTTGCAATATCATTTGCCTTTCTTTTTCTTCTCTTTGCTGCATTTTCCTCTCTTTGTCTCTTTTCTTCCTTTTACATTTGCATCTCTTTTTTTCCCCTGGATGTGCACGTTCATTTCTATTTCTTGTTCTTCTTTTTTGATTTTTCTTTCTTCATTTTGAATCTCTCTCCCTCTCTCATCCTTTTGAATTTGTAAGCTCCATCTCATTATTGTATTTTAATTTAAATTCTGTAACTTGCATGTTAGAGCCAGATGAAGACTTACTCATCAAACCCAAATCACTGTTATCCAAACTATTCTTTTCTACCAAATATTTGAACAAAAATATTTGTTATATCTTGTTTTAACAAAGATGGTCTTGCCTCAGAAAGATCATACTGGAACAATTCATTCTCAAACTATTCCTGGGTAGGATTTGAAATAAAGTTCTCCACTTTAGATGACATTCTGAAAGCTTGTTGGTTTCACTAAGTAAAATCAAAAATTCATGGACTAATAAAATTTCAAAATAAAATAAATTTCAATTTTGATAAAGAACACTTCAATTTATTTTAGATATTCTGAAATTTGTATCCCAGATGAACCCCAAATTTTTGTAAGCAAAACCAACAAGATTTGTGTGTGTGTGTGTGTGTGTGTGATTAGGATTTTTAACATAGCTGTAACAATTGCTTAGTCATATCGCAATGATGTCTGCAGTGTGCCAGTTTATAGTGATGTCTAGCACTGGGACATCATGCCACAGACATGTAGTATGATATCCCACCCAGTCACATTATCCTGACACCAGGCTGACCAGTCCTAACACTGACCTCTTATCGATGAGCGCCTAGCAAGGCAGCTGTTAGTACCATTTTTGTAACTCTTTGGTATGACTTGGCCGGGGATTGAACCCACGACCTCCCGCTTCCAAGGCGGACGCTCTAACCACTAGGCCACCGGAGCAGTCCGAACAAGTTTTATAAAACTTAAATAATTTGATTATCAAAGTTATAAATGTAAATGTGAGAGGAACTTACAGTATTATGAAGTGATTCTAAAATAATCCTGACATTGTTCTATGAAAGCCCAAATAAATAAAAAGTTCTGTATAAATTTCAAAACCAAAAATGTGCTGGCCCATTTAGAATTGTGACATCCAGATGGTGACGTCCAGAACTCCTTCAAATAATTTGCAACAGTTCCAGAATAATATTATAGTCCAAATAATGACCACTCTCTACTCTTGCTGAACAGTCCAAACAAATGTTTTCCCTCCTGAATAATATCTAAGTACAACATAAAATATATCTGCAGACTTACAATAGAACACAAGAAAAGAAGATGACTCCAAAATTGGAATGAGTCTGATTGTTTTTTGTCATTTAAAAAAAATAGCAAGCTGATACCGTAACAGAATCAGCTTCACTAATAGCCCACTGAAATGGGAAATCTCAGGCTCTTTTTCCTGTTTGATGACAAGTGATTATTGTTTGTCACCCTGATTAGAAATAGGAGAATGAGTACTTGAAAGGGGATCACAAAGATCAATATCTTTTGACTATAAGTAACTGGAGCAAAAGTGACATCGTCAAAAACCAAACCAACATGTTTGTCAGCCAAAGGAATTATTTCCTGATAATATTCATTTTCAAGAGCTCTTTTTGCCATGCCTCTAGTAACTGCACAATCGGGGTAAAAATCAGGGATTTCATTTTCAATAGGATCAAGTTTTTTTCATCCAAACAAGACTTGTCAGTTACAAGTTGATTAACAATGACCTGATCTCCAACTAAGTCACTGCCTTGCAATAAACACCCACAATGGGCAAAGAATTCACAACACCAATAGTTACTGGTCCTGAAACTAAGTCTGATGTTAAATTAACATTATGAAGAGTAATTTGGATAAAACCACACTCTACTCCCTGAAAAAGATCACTATCAGAAGAAGACTTCTCAGACAAAGGCAAATTACCTGATACTAAAAGACTCTGAGAAGATTTTGTGTCCATTAATAGTTTAATAGGGTTAGGATTGGTCAAATCACCAATAAGTGATATAAAAGTCTTCAACATGAATGGTTCATAATTCTCCATAATAGAGTCAGAGTGGGGTTTGTTTGACTATACAAATTTATTGTTTATAATACATGACCATGACCATAACCTATGAGCATTTGGAACTGCTCTGTCCTTAATATGTTGCTATTTTTTAAAAACTTAAAGCACTCAGAAAAAATGTGCCCTATTTTCTTGCAATAAGTGCACATAGGAAGAGATAAGGATTTCTGATCAGTCTTATCAGACATTGGAGTCTTATTACTTATACCAGACTGAAATTTTTAAATACTCACTTGAGACTGGTTCCCAACCAACCATCTGCTGAGAGGAAAACTTATTGACAAATGAAACTTTGTGAACCAAAGAATATTCATCAAATGTAACAGCAACACTTTCTAAAGTATCTATCATGTGTTCAAGATAAATTCTGACATCACTATGGATGCATTTCTTGAATTCTCCAGCCAATATGAGTTGTCATTTTGTTATAATCTTTATTAATCTGTTTATAATAGTTGTTCTTTTTCCCATGCAAACACAACATGGGTTTGGTTATTTTTTTTGGCAATTCTGAAACCTCTGTTGATATGTGTCAGGTACCAACGCTTCAAGATACATTCCTTGGCCAAACCATAATCAGCACTTCATGAGCTTTGCCAATAAGTACACACTGTAATAACAAAGTCCAGTGCTCTCTTGGCCATTTTAAATTCTCTGCTATATTTTGAAATGTGAAAAATATTGATCTATGTCTTACTAATTTAATATGTTTTGTAACATTAAAAGGCTTACTAATTTAATATGTTTTGTAACATTAAAAGGCTTACTAATTTAATATGTTTTGTAACATTAAAAGGCTTACTAATTTAACATGTTTTGTAACATTAAAAGCTGAACTTTCATGAGTGGAGTGCTTTCTGCTTGCCAGTACTATTTCTTTATCTTTTAATTGCATCTGCATCTCTCTTTCTTCTCTTGTACTTGCAATATCATTTGCCTTTCTTTTTCTTCTCTTTGCTGCATTTTCCTCTCTTTGTCTCTTTTCTTCCTTTTACATTTGCATCTCTTTTTTTCCCCTGGATGTGCACGTTCATTTCTATTTCTTGTTCTTCTTTTTTGATTTTTCTTTCTTCATTTTGAATCTCTCTCCCTCTCTCATCCTTTTGAATTTGTAAGCTCCATCTCATTATTGTATTTTAATTTAAATTCTGTAACTTGCATGTTAGAGCCAGATGAAGACTTACTCATCAAACCCAAATCACTGTTATCCAAACTATTCTTTTCTACCAAATATTTGAACAAAAATATTTGTTATATCTTGTTTTAACAAAGATGGTCTTGCCTCAGAAAGATCATACTGGAACAATTCATTCTCAAACTATTCCTGGGTAGGATTTGAAATAAAGTTCTCCACTTTAGATGACATTCTGAAAGCTTGTTGGTTTCACTAAGTAAAATCAAAAATTCATGGACTAATAAAATTTCAAAATAAAATAAATTTCAATTTTGATAAAGAACACTTCAATTTATTTTAGATATTCTGAAATTTGTATCCCAGATGAACCCCAAATTTTTGTAAGCAAAACCAACAAGATTTGTGTGTGTGTGTGTGTGTGTGTGATTAGGATTTTTAACATAGCTGTAACAATTGCTTAGTCATATCGCAATGATGTCTGCAGTGTGCCAGTTTATAGTGATGTCTAGCACTGGGACATCATGCCACAGACATGTAGTATGATATCCCACCCAGTCACATTATCCTGACACCAGGCTGACCAGTCCTAACACTGACCTCTTATCGATGAGCGCCTAGCAAGGCAGCTGTTAGTACCATTTTTGTAACTCTTTGGTATGACTTGGCCGGGGATTGAACCCACGACCTCCCGCTTCCAAGGCGGACGCTCTAACCACTAGGCCACCGGAGCAGTCCGAACAAGTTTTATAAAACTTAAATAATTTGATTATCAAAGTTATAAATGTAAATGTGAGAGGAACTTACAGTATTATGAAGTGATTCTAAAATAATCCTGACATTGTTCTATGAAAGCCCAAATAAATAAAAAGTTCTGTATAAATTTCAAAACCAAAAATGTGCTGGCCCATTTAGAATTGTGACATCCAGATGGTGACGTCCAGAACTCCTTCAAATAATTTGCAACAGTTCCAGAATAATATTATAGTCCAAATAATGACCACTCTCTACTCTTGCTGAACAGTCCAAACAAATGTTTTCCCTCCTGAATAATATCTAAGTACAACATAAAATATATCTGCAGACTTACAATAGAACACAAGAAAAGAAGATGACTCCAAAATTGGAATGAGTCTGATTGTTTTTTGTCATTTAAAAAAAATAGCAAGCTGATACCGTAACAGAATCAGCTTCACTAATAGCCCACTGAAATGGGAAATCTCAGGCTCTTTTTCCTGTTTGATGACAAGTGATTATTGTTTGTCACCCTGATTAGAAATAGGAGAATGAGTACTTGAAAGGGGATCACAAAGATCAATATCTTTTGACTATAAGTAACTGGAGCAAAAGTGACATCGTCAAAAACCAAACCAACATGTTTGTCAGCCAAAGGAATTATTTCCTGATAATATTCATTTTCAAGAGCTCTTTTTGCCATGCCTCTAGTAACTGCACAATCGGGGTAAAAATCAGGGATTTCATTTTCAATAGGATCAAGTTTTTTTCATCCAAACAAGACTTGTCAGTTACAAGTTGATTAACAATGACCTGATCTCCAACTAAGTCACTGCCTTGCAATAAACACCCACAATGGGCAAAGAATTCACAACACCAATAGTTACTGGTCCTGAAACTAAGTCTGATGTTAAATTAACATTATGAAGAGTAATTTGGATAAAACCACACTCTACTCCCTGAAAAAGATCACTATCAGAAGAAGACTTCTCAGACAAAGGCAAATTACCTGATAATAAAAGACTCTGAGAAGATTTTGTGTCCATTAATAGTTTAATAGGGTTAGGATTGGTCAAATCACCAATAAGTGATATAAAAGTCTTCAACATGAATGGTTCATAATTCTCCATAATAGAGTCAGAGTGGGGTTTGTTTGACTATACAAATTTATTGTTTATAATACATGACCATGACCATAACCTATGAGCATTTGGAACTGCTCTGTCCTTAATATGTTGCTATTTTTTAAAAACTTAAAGCACTCAGAAAAAATGTGCCCTATTTTCTTGCAATAAGTGCACATAGGAAGAGATAAGGATTTCTGATCAGTCTTATCAGACATTGGAGTCTTATTACTTATACCAGACTGAAATTTTTAAATACTCACTTGAGACTGGTTCCCAACCAACCATCTGCTGAGAGGAAAACTTATTGACAAATGAAACTTTGTGAACCAAAGAATATTCATCAAATGTAACAGCAACACTTTCTAAAGTATCTATCATGTGTTCAAGATAAATTCTGACATCACTATGGATGCATTTCTTGAATTCTCCAGCCAATATGAGTTGTCAGTTTGTTATAATCTTTATTAATCTGTTTATAATAGTTGTTCTTTTTCCCATGCAAACACAACATGGGTTTGGTTATTTTTTTTGGCAATTCTGAAACCTCTGTTGATATGTGTCAGGTACCAACGCTTCAAGATACATTCCTTGGCCAAACCATAATCAGCACTTCATGAGCTTTGCCAATAAGTACACACTGTAATAACAAAGTCCAGTGCTCTCTTGGCCATTTTAAATTCTCTGCTATATTTTGAAATGTGAAAAATATTGATCTATGTCTTACTAATTTAATATGTTTTGTAACATTAAAAGGCTTACTAATTTAATATGTTTTGTAACATTAAAAGGCTTACTAATTTAATATGTTTTGTAACATTAAAAGGCTTACTAATTTAACATGTTTTGTAACATTAAAAGCTGAACTTTCATGAGTGGAGTGCTTTCTGCTTGCCAGTACTATTTCTTTATCTTTTAATTGCATCTGCATCTCTCTTTCTTCTCTTGTACTTGCAATATCATTTGCCTTTCTTTTTCTTCTCTTTGCTGCATTTTCCTCTCTTTGTCTCTTTTCTTCCTTTTACATTTGCATCTCTTTTTTTCCCCTGGATGTGCACGTTCATTTCTATTTCTTGTTCTTCTTTTTTGATTTTTCTTTCTTCATTTTGAATCTCTCTCCCTCTCTCATCCTTTTGAATTTGTAAGCTCCATCTCATTATTGTATTTTAATTTAAATTCTGTAACTTGCATGTTAGAGCCAGATGAAGACTTACTCATCAAACCCAAATCACTGTTATCCAAACTATTCTTTTCTACCAAATATTTGAACAAAAATATTTGTTATATCTTGTTTTAACAAAGATGGTCTTGCCTCAGAAAGATCATACTGGAACAATTCATTCTCAAACTATTCCTGGGTAGGATTTGAAATAAAGTTCTCCACTTTAGATGACATTCTGAAAGCTTGTTGGTTTCACTAAGTAAAATCAAAAATTCATGGACTAATAAAATTTCAAAATAAAATAAATTTCAATTTTGATAAAGAACACTTCAATTTATTTTAGATATTCTGAAATTTGTATCCCAGATGAACCCCAAATTTTTGTAAGCAAAACCAACAAGATTTGTGTGTGTGTGTGTGTGTGTGTGATTAGGATTTTTAACATAGCTGTAACAATTGCTTAGTCATATCGCAATGATGTCTGCAGTGTGCCAGTTTATAGTGATGTCTAGCACTGGGACATCATGCCACAGACATGTAGTATGATATCCCACCCAGTCACATTATCCTGACACCAGGCTGACCAGTCCTAACACTGACCTCTTATCGATGAGCGCCTAGCAAGGCAGCTGTTAGTACCATTTTTGTAACTCTTTGGTATGACTTGGCCGGGGATTGAACCCACGACCTCCCGCTTCCAAGGCGGACGCTCTAACCACTAGGCCACCGGAGCAGTCCGAACAAGTTTTATAAAACTTAAATAATTTGATTATCAAAGTTATAAATGTAAATGTGAGAGGAACTTACAGTATTATGAAGTGATTCTAAAATAATCCTGACATTGTTCTATGAAAGCCCAAATAAATAAAAAGTTCTGTATAAATTTCAAAACCAAAAATGTGCTGGCCCATTTAGAATTGTGACATCCAGATGGTGACGTCCAGAACTCCTTCAAATAATTTGCAACAGTTCCAGAATAATATTATAGTCCAAATAATGACCACTCTCTACTCTTGCTGAACAGTCCAAACAAATGTTTTCCCTCCTGAATAATATCTAAGTACAACATAAAATATATCTGCAGACTTACAATAGAACACAAGAAAAGAAGATGACTCCAAAATTGGAATGAGTCTGATTGTTTTTTGTCATTTAAAAAAAATAGCAAGCTGATACCGTAACAGAATCAGCTTCACTAATAGCCCACTGAAATGGGAAATCTCAGGCTCTTTTTCCTGTTTGATGACAAGTGATTATTGTTTGTCACCCTGATTAGAAATAGGAGAATGAGTACTTGAAAGGGGATCACAAAGATCAATATCTTTTGACTATAAGTAACTGGAGCAAAAGTGACATCGTCAAAAACCAAACCAACATGTTTGTCAGCCAAAGGAATTATTTCCTGATAATATTCATTTTCAAGAGCTCTTTTTGCCATGCCTCTAGTAACTGCACAATCGGGGTAAAAATCAGGGATTTCATTTTCAATAGGATCAAGTTTTTTTCATCCAAACAAGACTTGTCAGTTACAAGTTGATTAACAATGACCTGATCTCCAACTAAGTCACTGCCTTGCAATAAACACCCACAATGGGCAAAGAATTCACAACACCAATAGTTACTGGTCCTGAAACTAAGTCTGATGTTAAATTAACATTATGAAGAGTAATTTGGATAAAACCACACTCTACTCCCTGAAAAAGATCACTATCAGAAGAAGACTTCTCAGACAAAGGCAAATTACCTGATAATAAAAGACTCTGAGAAGATTTTGTGTCCATTAATAGTTTAATAGGGTTAGGATTGGTCAAATCACCAATAAGTGATATAAAAGTCTTCAACATGAATGGTTCATAATTCTCCATAATAGAGTCAGAGTGGGGTTTGTTTGACTATACAAATTTATTGTTTATAATACATGACCATGACCATAACCTATGAGCATTTGGAACTGCTCTGTCCTTAATATGTTGCTATTTTTTAAAAACTTAAAGCACTCAGAAAAAATGTGCCCTATTTTCTTGCAATAAGTGCACATAGGAAGAGATAAGGATTTCTGATCAGTCTTATCAGACATTGGAGTCTTATTACTTATACCAGACTGAAATTTTTAAATACTCACTTGAGACTGGTTCCCAACCAACCATCTGCTGAGAGGAAAACTTATTGACAAATGAAACTTTGTGAACCAAAGAATATTCATCAAATGTAACAGCAACACTTTCTAAAGTATCTATCATGTGTTCAAGATAAATTCTGACATCACTATGGATGCATTTCTTGAATTCTCCAGCCAATATGAGTTGTCAGTTTGTTATAATCTTTATTAATCTGTTTATAATAGTTGTTCTTTTTCCCATGCAAACACAACATGGGTTTGGTTATTTTTTTTGGCAATTCTGAAACCTCTGTTGATATGTGTCAGGTACCAACGCTTCAAGATACATTCCTTGGCCAAACCATAATCAGCACTTCATGAGCTTTGCCAATAAGTACACACTGTAATAACAAAGTCCAGTGCTCTCTTGGCCATTTTAAATTCTCTGCTATATTTTGAAATGTGAAAAATATTGATCTATGTCTTACTAATTTAATATGTTTTGTAACATTAAAAGGCTTACTAATTTAATATGTTTTGTAACATTAAAAGGCTTACTAATTTAATATGTTTTGTAACATTAAAAGGCTTACTAATTTAACATGTTTTGTAACATTAAAAGCTGAACTTTCATGAGTGGAGTGCTTTCTGCTTGCCAGTACTATTTCTTTATCTTTTAATTGCATCTGCATCTCTCTTTCTTCTCTTGTACTTGCAATATCATTTGCCTTTCTTTTTCTTCTCTTTGCTGCATTTTCCTCTCTTTGTCTCTTTTCTTCCTTTTACATTTGCATCTCTTTTTTTCCCCTGGATGTGCACGTTCATTTCTATTTCTTGTTCTTCTTTTTTGATTTTTCTTTCTTCATTTTGAATCTCTCTCCCTCTCTCATCCTTTTGAATTTGTAAGCTCCATCTCATTATTGTATTTTAATTTAAATTCTGTAACTTGCATGTTAGAGCCAGATGAAGACTTACTCATCAAACCCAAATCACTGTTATCCAAACTATTCTTTTCTACCAAATATTTGAACAAAAATATTTGTTATATCTTGTTTTAACAAAGATGGTCTTGCCTCAGAAAGATCATACTGGAACAATTCATTCTCAAACTATTCCTGGGTAGGATTTGAAATAAAGTTCTCCACTTTAGATGACATTCTGAAAGCTTGTTGGTTTCACTAAGTAAAATCAAAAATTCATGGACTAATAAAATTTCAAAATAAAATAAATTTCAATTTTGATAAAGAACACTTCAATTTATTTTAGATATTCTGAAATTTGTATCCCAGATGAACCCCAAATTTTTGTAAGCAAAACCAACAAGATTTGTGTGTGTGTGTGTGTGTGTGTGATTAGGATTTTTAACATAGCTGTAACAATTGCTTAGTCATATCGCAATGATGTCTGCAGTGTGCCAGTTTATAGTGATGTCTAGCACTGGGACATCATGCCACAGACATGTAGTATGATATCCCACCCAGTCACATTATCCTGACACCAGGCTGACCAGTCCTAACACTGACCTCTTATCGATGAGCGCCTAGCAAGGCAGCTGTTAGTACCATTTTTGTAACTCTTTGGTATGACTTGGCCGGGGATTGAACCCACGACCTCCCGCTTCCAAGGCGGACGCTCTAACCACTAGGCCACCGGAGCAGTCCGAACAAGTTTTATAAAACTTAAATAATTTGATTATCAAAGTTATAAATGTAAATGTGAGAGGAACTTACAGTATTATGAAGTGATTCTAAAATAATCCTGACATTGTTCTATGAAAGCCCAAATAAATAAAAAGTTCTGTATAAATTTCAAAACCAAAAATGTGCTGGCCCATTTAGAATTGTGACATCCAGATGGTGACGTCCAGAACTCCTTCAAATAATTTGCAACAGTTCCAGAATAATATTATAGTCCAAATAATGACCACTCTCTACTCTTGCTGAACAGTCCAAACAAATGTTTTCCCTCCTGAATAATATCTAAGTACAACATAAAATATATCTGCAGACTTACAATAGAACACAAGAAAAGAAGATGACTCCAAAATTGGAATGAGTCTGATTGTTTTTTGTCATTTAAAAAAAATAGCAAGCTGATACCGTAACAGAATCAGCTTCACTAATAGCCCACTGAAATGGGAAATCTCAGGCTCTTTTTCCTGTTTGATGACAAGTGATTATTGTTTGTCACCCTGATTAGAAATAGGAGAATGAGTACTTGAAAGGGGATCACAAAGATCAATATCTTTTGACTATAAGTAACTGGAGCAAAAGTGACATCGTCAAAAACCAAACCAACATGTTTGTCAGCCAAAGGAATTATTTCCTGATAATATTCATTTTCAAGAGCTCTTTTTGCCATGCCTCTAGTAACTGCACAATCGGGGTAAAAATCAGGGATTTCATTTTCAATAGGATCAAGTTTTTTTCATCCAAACAAGACTTGTCAGTTACAAGTTGATTAACAATGACCTGATCTCCAACTAAGTCACTGCCTTGCAATAAACACCCACAATGGGCAAAGAATTCACAACACCAATAGTTACTGGTCCTGAAACTAAGTCTGATGTTAAATTAACATTATGAAGAGTAATTTGGATAAAACCACACTCTACTCCCTGAAAAAGATCACTATCAGAAGAAGACTTCTCAGACAAAGGCAAATTACCTGATACTAAAAGACTCTGAGAAGATTTTGTGTCCATTAATAGTTTAATAGGGTTAGGATTGGTCAAATCACCAATAAGTGATATAAAAGTCTTCAACATGAATGGTTCATAATTCTCCATAATAGAGTCAGAGTGGGGTTTGTTTGACTATACAAATTTATTGTTTATAATACATGACCATGACCATAACCTATGAGCATTTGGAACTGCTCTGTCCTTAATATGTTGCTATTTTTTAAAAACTTAAAGCACTCAGAAAAAATGTGCCCTATTTTCTTGCAATAAGTGCACATAGGAAGAGATAAGGATTTCTGATCAGTCTTATCAGACATTGGAGTCTTATTACTTATACCAGACTGAAATTTTTAAATACTCACTTGAGACTGGTTCCCAACCAACCATCTGCTGAGAGGAAAACTTATTGACAAATGAAACTTTGTGAACCAAAGAATATTCATCAAATGTAACAGCAACACTTTCTAAAGTATCTATCATGTGTTCAAGATAAATTCTGACATCACTATGGATGCATTTCTTGAATTCTCCAGCCAATATGAGTTGTCAGTTTGTTATAATCTTTATTAATCTGTTTATAATAGTTGTTCTTTTTCCCATGCAAACACAACATGGGTTTGGTTATTTTTTTTGGCAATTCTGAAACCTCTGTTGATATGTGTCAGGTACCAACGCTTCAAGATACATTCCTTGGCCAAACCATAATCAGCACTTCATGAGCTTTGCCAATAAGTACACACTGTAATAACAAAGTCCAGTGCTCTCTTGGCCATTTTAAATTCTCTGCTATATTTTGAAATGTGAAAAATATTGATCTATGTCTTACTAATTTAATATGTTTTGTAACATTAAAAGGCTTACTAATTTAATATGTTTTGTAACATTAAAAGGCTTACTAATTTAATATGTTTTGTAACATTAAAAGGCTTACTAATTTAACATGTTTTGTAACATTAAAAGCTGAACTTTCATGAGTGGAGTGCTTTCTGCTTGCCAGTACTATTTCTTTATCTTTTAATTGCATCTGCATCTCTCTTTCTTCTCTTGTACTTGCAATATCATTTGCCTTTCTTTTTCTTCTCTTTGCTGCATTTTCCTCTCTTTGTCTCTTTTCTTCCTTTTACATTTGCATCTCTTTTTTTCCCCTGGATGTGCACGTTCATTTCTATTTCTTGTTCTTCTTTTTTGATTTTTCTTTCTTCATTTTGAATCTCTCTCCCTCTCTCATCCTTTTGAATTTGTAAGCTCCATCTCATTATTGTATTTTAATTTAAATTCTGTAACTTGCATGTTAGAGCCAGATGAAGACTTACTCATCAAACCCAAATCACTGTTATCCAAACTATTCTTTTCTACCAAATATTTGAACAAAAATATTTGTTATATCTTGTTTTAACAAAGATGGTCTTGCCTCAGAAAGATCATACTGGAACAATTCATTCTCAAACTATTCCTGGGTAGGATTTGAAATAAAGTTCTCCACTTTAGATGACATTCTGAAAGCTTGTTGGTTTCACTAAGTAAAATCAAAAATTCATGGACTAATAAAATTTCAAAATAAAATAAATTTCAATTTTGATAAAGAACACTTCAATTTATTTTAGATATTCTGAAATTTGTATCCCAGATGAACCCCAAATTTTTGTAAGCAAAACCAACAAGATTTGTGTGTGTGTGTGTGTGTGTGTGATTAGGATTTTTAACATAGCTGTAACAATTGCTTAGTCATATCGCAATGATGTCTGCAGTGTGCCAGTTTATAGTGATGTCTAGCACTGGGACATCATGCCACAGACATGTAGTATGATATCCCACCCAGTCACATTATCCTGACACCAGGCTGACCAGTCCTAACACTGACCTCTTATCGATGAGCGCCTAGCAAGGCAGCTGTTAGTACCATTTTTGTAACTCTTTGGTATGACTTGGCCGGGGATTGAACCCACGACCTCCCGCTTCCAAGGCGGACGCTCTAACCACTAGGCCACTGGAGCAGTCCGAACAAGTTTTATAAAACTTAAATAATTTGATTATCAAAGTTATAAATGTAAATGTGAGAGGAACTTACAGTATTATGAAGTGATTCTAAAATAATCCTGACATTGTTCTATGAAAGCCCAAATAAATAAAAAGTTCTGTATAAATTTCAAAACCAAAAATGTGCTGGCCCATTTAGAATTGTGACATCCAGATGGTGACGTCCAGAACTCCTTCGAATAATTTGCAACAGTTCCAGAATAATATTATAGTCCAAATAATGACCACTCTCTACTCTTGCTGAACAGTCCAAACAAATGTTTTCCCTCCTGAATAATATCTAAGTACAACATAAAATATATCTGCAGACTTACAAAAGAACACAAGAAAAGAAGATGACTCCAAAATTGGAATGAGTCTGATTGTTCAGTTCTTTCCTAATATACACCTATTGCGACTAAATTTCACGACACACCCCACTTAATGGATTTTACTACTCGATTTATCTCAAACTTACCTAATCATGTGACCCAGACCAACAAATGGGAAGATGCTGAATTATAGAAATGTCAAAGCCCCATCAGCCACGATGAATTAATCCAAAGGCACCATTAAGTCTTATTATTAAGAATATTAATAATTGTCAACACATACTAAACATGTATTTATAGATCCTATGTCAATTTTACTCGAGTCGCATAGGCAACATCTAACTCGAGATGTTCTGTACAATTTACAACCATGAATAAAAATTACAAAAATTAAATAAAACCATGTACTGAGTTATATAAAATATGCATGACACAGACAATTTAAAATATTACTAACAGTAATGTTCTCTTGTGTGTGTATATATATATATATATATATATATATATATATATATATATATATATATTAAGGTCCCCTTGGTAGATCATTAGACTTTTAATCAAATAAATTATGACAAATCAATTTTCCCAAACCATTTTATTTGTTCTCATTCTTACCTCATTAATGTCTTATATAATAAACATGCATGTACATTAATAATCAGTCATGTCAGTATATATGAATAATTATGATTTTACCTTATCACAAGTAAATTCTTTTTACTGAAATTACTTTATCACAGCCATTAAATACTTCAAAATAAATTACAGCAAAGTAAATACATAATCAAACAGTTACCAAGCATCCTTTTGAATTCAGCTAGTTAAATATTTTTGGCATGGACAGGGATATTTCAATGAAATAAGTATCCTTACTTTACAGAAAATGCAAACCCTTATTTATTCAGTTTATCATAACAGCAAAAATAAAAATATTTTAAACTGCACTGAGTGCTTTTTTAAATGTTCTACTTTGAACTAATTTGCTGAGTTTGAAAGACCCCAGGACTTTTCAAATTCACAAATTTTGCATGATTTGTGTACTGGCACAATTCTGCCAGCTTCTTTGATTTAGGGTGTGGATTCATGTAGGGTTAACAAAGTAATGACAGAATGATAGCTTTCCTGAATTTCTGCCATAGTGGAATTGACAATAAAGAACACCATAAGCTGATCTGCCATAATAGAATTGACAATAAAGAACACCATAGACTGATCTGTCATGGTGGGATTGACAATAATGAATATCATAAGCTGATCTGCCATGGTGGGATTGACAATAATAAAATACCATAAGCTGATCTGCCATGGTGGGATTGACAATAATAAATACCTTAAGCTGATCTGCCATGGTGGGATTGACAATAATGAACACCATAGGCTGATCTGCCATGGTGGGATTGACAATAATAAATACCATAAACTGATCTGCCATGGTGGGATTGACAATAATAAATACCTTAAGCTGATCTGCCATGGTGGGATTGACAATAATGAACACCATAGGCTGATCTGCCATGGTGGGATTGACAATAATAAATACCATAAGCTGATCTGCCATGGTGGGATTGACAATAATAAATACCATAAGCTGATCTGCCATGGTGGGATTGATAAGAATGAATACCATAAGCTTATCTGCCATGGTGGGATTGACAATAATGAACACCATAGGCTGATCTATAAGACCACAAAAAACTGACCTGAAGACTTAATGTTTACTTCCTTAATTATTGCTAGCACATTTTTGTTTTGTAATTTCAATGTGTTTGTTTTTTTAAATCTTGTCACTGAATATGATTTTATGTATTACCTAATAATGCACTTAAAACTTCTAAAGATTAGCTGCTGTACTAATCCACATTATTATTATTATTATTATTATTATTTATTATTTATTATTATTATTATCATCATCATCATGGCAGGATTGAAAATAATGAACACTGTAGATTAATCTGACATGGTGGGATTGACAATAATAAACACCATAAGCTGATCTGATATGCAGGATTTAAAACCATGAACACCATAGGCTGATCTGCCATGGTGTTATCCAGCAAATGATCTGGGTCTATCTACAACTGAATCTGTGTTCTGACCAAAAGATGTCAACCATGATGATTTAACCAACTTATACTTGCCAAAGTTTGGTGCTCCTTGATGTGCAGGTAAAAAAATGAGATCTGATCTAAATATGACCTAAAAACTTTATTTGGTTTTCAGACTGGAAAGATTCAGTTATTTGTACAAGTTATCTGGCAATGGTACACTTGTGGAGAATCACATTTAAATTCATACACAGAATGGTGCAGTTTATCATATGATCAGTTTTGGTGTTCAATCCTACAATCTATGGATTTTAAGAGAAATGATATCAAAATTAATTATGATTGCCATGTAGATAAAAAAAGTCACTGACTGCAGATTTCACAAAATGAAAGCAAATAGATTTATATGGTAGTGTCTCAGATGGTAATGACCAAAGTTTTAGTAAAATAGAATCATAATAGCCCTGCCAAAATATACTGAAAAGTGGTCAGTTTCAATTATGTTACTGTTAAATATTTAATTCCTATTGTGTGCTTGACTTTTGTCCATGATTGAGGGCAAAGCTTTGCCTACCCAAATTTTATCAGAATTTTGTAAAAAACTTTTACTAACAAAATCAAGACCTAACTTTGTTTATTAGCTTAGGAGGTTCTGGAAGTGAACTTGTTTACAATTAAGTGTCATTTTCCATTAGGATGATTGGATTTTCCAGAACATTCTATTTTGACACAGGTCAAGTGAAATGTATATATAAAGGATTGGTGAACAATTATTTATTCCTGTTTCATATTAGTCTTTCAGAATCTATTATTTGAGTTTGCAGTTGTGTTCAGATACAATTTAAGAATATTATTTATTTAAATTATTCATTGGAATTCTAGGGTGCTCATTGACTTTTTGGACTAAAACACTATTAGGGACTATTGGGAATTCATTTAAAGACATTCTGGATTATATCACGGTGGCACATAAGGATACTCAAGATTTGGTACACCAGGACAGTCAAGATTCTTGGTACATCAGGGCATTCAAGATTACTTGACTTGATTCAGAACAATCTATAATTTTGGACTTGTGATAGAAAAGTTAAGATTATTTGGAATTTAATTCACACTGGTGCGTCTTGTACTCATATAACTTTTTTAATATGGGGCCTGGTCTTGTGCTAAGACAGCTTTGTAACTATGGGGCCTGCCCTTTGTGCTTAGACAGCTTTGTGGCAATGGGCCTGCCCTTATGTTCAGACAGCTTTGCAACTATGGGTCCTGCCTTGTACTCAAACAGCTTTGTTATTATGGGACCTGCTCTTGTGCTAAGCCAACTTTGTGACTATGGAGCCTGCCTTTGTGTTCATACAGCTTTGCGACTATGAGGCCTGCCCTTCTGTTCAGACAGCTTTGTGACTATGGAACCTGGACTGATTTGCTAACTCCTATGCATATAATTTGAATGCTGCTACCATGGAAAAGTACTATAATGTTTCACCATTTGTTGAACAAAATCCATCAACATTTGTATAAACCAGCTCCACATTTAATATTTCACAGACAACAAAACTACATTTCTGGGAGGAAAACAAAACAAAAATAAAGTTTCCCAAAAACTATTTTAAATTTTCAGGTTTGTCCAGATGAAATTACTGGTCACCAGTATAAAAATATCACATAATGTACATGTTACAATATAATCTTACTATATATATATATGGCTGATCATAATTAAATAAACTTAACCAAATATTCATAAATGATTCTGTACATGAGTTCTGCTATGTCATGTATGAAACAATTTAATCTATAGTGATACAAATATGTCCTTGGAACAGATTACAAGAAAAATTTACTCAGATGAGACTGGTACACAGTAAAAGACAAATCTACTCAGATGAGACTGGTACACAGTAAAAGACGAGACAAAAATAAATTCATTATCAAGGACGCTCTTACCTCATAATAGTTATGGATATAGGTCCAAAACAAAGTTTTGTTGTGTTTTTGGTTTTCCCTCTTAATATTAATATTATTAGCCACTGTGTTTTGACTAGTCTTTTTGAATGGCTCTTTGGTTAGCTTGAGGGGAATAACTTATTTATTCTAAAGAATACAATGTTAGAATCTCTTGCAGAAATATTTCATTTTCATTGTGTTATGCATATCTAACTGCAAACAGTACAGACCCAGACCTGCTGCAGCTTAATGCACTGACAGATTAGGGTCAAAGAGTACAGACCCACACCCATTGTGCTGGCTGATCATGATCAACTCTGTTGGAAATCAACAAGCAGCACATTTACATATTTTATACAAATGACTAAAAATGCCAAAACAAATTTGTTCCTTCGTTAAAATCACGCAAAACAATTTCATCTGAAGCATTTAGTCCCAAGATGTAAACTTAGTGCAGTAAGGAAATACCATGCTGTATAATGGCAACATGAAATCAATATGATTGGGTCAAGCTCCAGATATTCTATGTTTCCAATGACAACCATGAAAACATTCAAATAGAAGCATATAATAAAATGCATTTTAAATTGGTCTTGGTTACTGACCCCGTTTTAGGCGTTCTAAATTGGTCTTGGTTACTAAGCTTATTTTAGGCATTCTAAATTAGCCTTGGTTACCAAGTTTATTTTAGGCATTCTAAATTAGCCTTGGTTACTAAGCCTGTTTAAGGCATTCTAAATTAGCCTTGGTTACTAACCTTATTTTAGGCATTCTAAATTAGCCTTGGTTACTAAGGTTATTTTAGGCATTCTAAATTAGCCTTGGTTACTAAGCTTATTTTAGGCATTCTAAATTAGCCTTGGTTACTAAGCCTGTTTAAGGCATTCTATATTAGGCTTGGTTACTAATCCCATTTTAGGTATTTTAAATTAGTCTTGGTTACTAAGCCTATTTTAGGCATTCTAAATTAGTCTTAGTTACTGAGTCTGTCTTAGGCATTTAAAAGGCCTGATTAAAGTTTGCATGATTAAGACTCTGTCAAGTAGTGTAGTAGTGTATGTTGTATTTTGCATTGTTCATAATATACCTGATCAAATTTTTAAAAATGCAATTAGTTCCACAACTGGATGAAAAACATTAAATTATTAGGTTCTAATATTGAGCTCTTAATAAACCTAGACCAGATACCTTAAGAGTAGCAGATTTTTTTGTGACTGATGTCTACCTTTAATACATACTTAACCAAAGGCTGCATACATTGACAAAAAAATTGTCAAGGACTAGAAATTAAGTGTTTTGGTATGGGCAGTATAATACAGGTTAAGGCCATAATAAAAATGAACCCTGTACAAATTTTCTGAACCATTAATGAAAACTTTTATAAACCAAACAAGGCAGCATAGAGATTGACCAAAATGATCTACCATTTTAAATTCAATGGGACTAGCCTTTAACAAGATACTGGTGTACATGCATGGCATGGATAAATGAACAGTTTATAATCATGCATCTACACCATTTACCTTTTTCATGGTTGGCTGTTGCCCTTGTAAGTATTCTGATTAAAGGACTACCTGGTCATTTTGTCTGAACTATTCCAATACATATTTGCCTCCCCTTAACCAGTTTTCATGTAAACACATAAAACTTCAGAGCAATCAATGGACAATTAAAATTTAACATTAATCACTGATGAAAAAAGAAACTTTATATGATTATGTAAAAAACTTAAATAGGTATTCAAAACAACCTTAATTCATAATCTGGAAAAATCTCAGATACTACAATTACAGACACCAAATAACAATTCATACAATTACAGACACCAAATAACAATTCATTACACAAAATGAAATAATAACATAGCAGCTGTAATGCATCAACAATATTTTTTGAAGCAAAACATTTGAAAATACAGGAAAGTGAAAAATCAATATGACATCAATATATGATTAAACAACCCAAAAATGTTAATAAAATCAATTCAAACACGCTTGTGTAAGTTTCAGGTCAAAATCAAACTTAATATAATAAAATATGATGTGATACTTTCCAGTGCAATATGTATGCAAAAAGTGTATACGCTTTCTTGACAAATATTCTTCTTAAGTGAGACACGGTCCTCAAACATGGAAAACATTCGTAATTAGAGACTATAGTATTTACCTATATGCCCTGCAGGTGATTTGAAACAAAAACAACAAGGCTGTAAGAAGTGCACAAAATTTTATCATTTCACTCATCAATTCATAATTTCTAATCTGACTGTTGCCAGGTGGCCCCGAACATTGTCATCCTGATTGTTTTACTGTGTTAGTAAAGAAACTGCTGTTTGGTTTTAAATGTGAACAACATAATAGTGTTAGAGGGGGTTACAAACTGCCTGGGGAATAGGTGAATATTATAATGTCTAAATGGGATCTTAGCCTTGTACAAAAAAATGTCTTCGTAATCTTCTCTGGTCAAAAATGATGTCTACAAAATGTAAATTATAAAATTATAAGTTATCTCTATGCTTTCTAATTCTTATATATATATATATATATATATATATATATATATATATATATATATATGCACACACACACACACACACATACATACACAAATACATTACATACATACACTAATACATTACATACATACATACATACATACATACATGCATACATGCATACATACATACATACATACACAGATTAAGATAGATATTAACACCAAAAAATTACAATAAATAGTAATCATAATTTTCCTCCATGGACATTGAAAATCTATGTTACTGTGTATGCCATTTATCTTTTTTGAAAATTGTAATACCAACAATATCTCATTGATACATATATCATAATTATTTTCTATGTACATCTTTCATCTTTACTGCTCGTGACAATAAAGCTTCATTAACAATATCAGATTCATACATGACACCACATGACACTGGGACATATCTATATGAATAAGAAAAACAATCTTTCAGAACCATCTTTATGTTGATGACCCCAGACTAAAGCATAGAATTACATAGTGATAATGCTGACTCAGCAAAAGAACTATGCACCTCTATTTCAATAATCTGATTCAGCAAAAAATATTGTCTCTTTTCTTGTTCTTTAAAGCAATGCCTACTCTGTATGTTTCTAACTCAAGCAACTTGGCCAAAAAAGACTTTAAGCTGTTCAAGACTTGCATTACTTGGCAGTAGGATTGATCTGGCAAGAGAATCAGAGCAGATTTTCTAAATCTGACCATGCTGTGTTATGTTTTGAAGATGGGCGCATACATCTGGATCCAGCTGATAGGACTGAAATAAAAACAAATAATAACAAGATGATTTCTATATAATCAATTTCAAACTTTACCAGCAAAGTCATCAACATTTCTTTATGGTATCATTTATAGAATTGTCATACAAAAAACAAACAAAGCCATTAGTGAATTTCCTATCATGAGTCTATAGATGTCTATGAAAGTACTCATTTATATATATATATATATATAAACACATTTGACAGTACTCTTACATTGCACCAACATGTCATGAACATATGCAAGGCTGCATATCTTGAGCTGAGACGCAGCAGCTCAATTCGCAAATATCTTACAGCTGATGCCACTAAAACACATGCGTGTTCATTAGTACTTTCAAGACTGGACTATTGTAACTCAATTCTGTCTGGTTCATCTCAATATCTGCTCCAGAAACTTCAAAAAGTTCAAAACACAGCTGCTCGGATCATACTTAGAGTACCACGATCACAGTACACCTCCCTGCTGCTCTGTACCCTACACTGGCTATCCATTCGATCCAGAATCAAACACAAAATTTGTTCTCTGTGCTATGTTTCACTGACGGACTCCAGCCCAACATACCTATCTGACCTCACCCATGTGTACACACCAGCAAGATACTTACGCTCCGCTTCTGACAATCGTATACTCATTATTCCTACTATGAAAATGAAGTCATATGGACAACGTTCTTTTGCATACCAGGGCCCAGCAACGTGGAATGAATTGCCCACTGAACTTAGACACAAAGACACAGTGATCCCATTCAAAAGTGCTCTTAAAACTCACTTATTTCGACGGCAAGAACAAACTTAAAGACCTAATAATGTTTCCTACCTTCAATATTTTCAGCATCTTTTTTTTATGTTTTTTTAATTCATGGTGTTTGTTTTTGGTAATCATATCATTATATATGTTTTTTATGTTATAGGTGTTGTCTAATGTTGTAAAGTGCTTAGAGCTTCTACAGATTAGGCACTATACAAAGTCCTCATTATTATTATTATTATTTTAGTATATATATATATATATATATATATATATATATATATGTCTGTTTCTGTGTGTTTTGTAGTTTTGTAACTCCTGGTACATCATTTTATATTATTTTAGAATTTATACTTATGGTTGCAATGTGTACTGAATACATGTATCTTTCTTTTAGTTTCCCTACATGACTCGAATCTGTTAAGATCACAATATTTCATAGGATCTATAAATAGATGTCTATGTATGTGTTGAAAATTATTAATAATAAGCCTAATAATAAGAATGCAATGGTGCTTATGGTTTGATTTCTCAGTGAATTATGGGGTTCAACATTTCTAGAATAATTCTCTAACTTCCCATTGGCTGGGCAAGGTCACATGAATAGGCCAAAGTGACACAAAATAAGTAGTCATGTAGGGTCTATTGCAAAATACAGTTGCAATATATGGTGTATATAAGGAGAGAATTAAGCAATAAAGTTTCATTCCAATTTCAGGAGTCATTCACACTTACTGTGTTCCTGTTGTAAGTCTGCAGACATGTTTTATGTTATACTTATATATCATTTGAGAGGAAAAACATTTGTTTGGACTGTTCAATGGAAATACAAAGTGCTCTAGCTAAACATCAGTATCTCAAAGTCCAACTAAACATCAGTATTTCAAAGTCCAGCTAAACAACAGTATCTCTAAGTCCAGCTAAACACTGGTATCTCTAAGTCCAGCTAAAGATCAGTATCTCAAAGTCCAACTAAACATCAGTATCTCAAAGTCCAGTTAAATATCAGTATCTTTAATTCTAGCTAAACATCAGTATTTTAAAGTCCAGCTAAACATCGGTATCTCTAAGTCCAGCTAAACATCAGTATCTCAAAGTCCAGCTAAACATCAGTATCTCAAAGTCCAACTAAACATAAGTATCTCAAAGTCCAGCTAAATATCAGTATCTTTAATTCTAGCAAAACATTAGTATCTCCAAGTCCAGCTTAACATCATGTTTAGCTAGAATTAGAGATACCGATGTTTAGCTGGACTTGTGATGCTGCCTAATGCCAGTAAATTTGTACGATAATCCTTTCACACCATATGCAAATGTGATGTTAACTTGCAAGGTGATTTCCTAACATGCTGATAACTTTTCCATGGAAAATTGAGCATACATACATATATATATATATATATATATATATATATATATATATATATATATATATATATATATATAGTATGTATGCTGCATCAGTCATATACCCCTTGTTGTATACATTTTACATTACAAGGAAACGAGGCTTTCTGAGTTTCCTTTTAATGAAAAATTTATATGTGGTATATCATTGATACAGTGTACATGCTGTACATATATTTTATTTATATCACATACAAATACATACATTTGCCCTTTGAATGAAGTTAAGATTTACTATAGGCAGCTGTGTATTTTGACTGAGTGAATTAACTCCTCACATTCCCAAATGTGTCCGCTACAAAATGTAGTTTTATGTCTTTTGTGGCTATTCACAATCACCTTTGCATACTGATAAGTTGATTGTTTTCTTTTTTAGTTCCTATTGTTCTTCAAATTGATTAAATCAATATAATACGCATTTATGATTTAAACATGAAAGATTGTTTTAATGATAAAAGTAGAATAACTACAAACACTTGGTTAACTATGCCATTTACATGAACGCTTAGTCATTCATGTACCGGCATATGGAAATTAATGTGAAAAAGAAACTAAGTGAAATAACAAACCAACAGGAGGTAATTAAAATATTTTATATATTTATAGTTGATTTAAGTCATTATTCTGCTTTAGTAACAATACCACTGACCATAAATTCTCTATCTGGTCAGTTTGACTTTAAAACTCTGTCTCTCTCTCTCTCATCCTTTTGTTGGTTTGACTTAATGTTTACCATCATTCGTAAGTCCAGAGACATCATGGGATGACACAAATGAAAATCCTCAACACTCGTCATTTATAACTTATATCTTGCTATGATGGTCCAGAGAGAGAGGCCTTTCGACATTTTCATATTTAATTAATAATAACCAATTTTTAGAACATTATAATATGTTTAAGAAACAACAACAACAAAATATTAAATACATCACAGTATGTGTACCACGTAACTGAGAAATTTACAATATAATCTCGAAATGGTTTGCAATTTTGTATCATTGATAAACACTGTAGATAAATCCCAAGGAAAGTGCACACATATCGTTAATCAAGTAAAATCGTCATAATTTAGGTGAGAAACAAGTAAATTATGAATTGTCTTATAATTAAGCTCATATCATGAGAAGTGATTCCTGTACTAGTACATTACAGTCTATTTTGAATTATTTTTGATCAAATGGAAACTAACTGATGGATGTTCAATTAAATCAGTGCCTCCTGTTTGCAGTAAGCCACCTACACCCCCACCCCCAAAAAAGATTAGTAATGCACTTACCAAAGAGTAACATTTTTTGGCTTCTACAGGATCTTTCTTGACCCCCAATCCCTCATGTAAACACCTGGCATGATAGAATGCTGCCATGGAAATGCCCTTTTTGATGTATGATGCTACACAGCCTGTTTCCTTGGCAATTAAATCAACATCTTTCAACTGTGCCACTCTAAAATCCAACAATTTAAACATAAATTAATATTCATGATTCATATAAAGTATAACAGTTAAGTTTTGTTTTGGTACAGCTAATATCAACACTATAAGACCTGGTCCTCCATGTCAGGCCCATGATTGAAGCACCAAGTAGAAATGTGACCTTGACAACAAGGTCAAAAGGTTGAGCATATATGTCACAGAATGCATTGTTTTAGCTTCATAATGATTCACACCATGTATAACAAGAATCTATGATAGGGTTTAGGAATTATAAGCAAATTAAATAATTTAACCAAGACCTTAGCTTCATTACGAATCCTCCCAAGTGTGAACAAAATCCATCAACAAGATTAGGAAATACAAAGGAAATGAAAAGCTTTTATCAAAATCTTAATGCAAATTTCCATGAAAATGACCTTGACCCCATGATCAACTGGGAGAACAAGTGTGTTACAAAATGAATTGACTTAACTTTATCATTTGTGATAAGTATGATAAGAATCTGTCAATAGGTTTATGAAATGTATGTAAATCTATCAAGAGGTTTAGGAAATTATGTAAATCTGTCCATGGATTTAGCAAAGTATGTAAATTTGTCAATATGTGAAGAAATACATGTAAATCTATCAATGGGTTTAGTAAATACATGTACATGTAAATCTGTTGATAGGTTTAGTAAATGTAAGTAAATCTGTCAATGGGCTTAGAAAATGTATGTAAATATATCAATACATTTAGGAAGTATATGTAAATAAATAAACCTGAACCAAAACTTTAACTTTGACATAACTGCAGGTGTCAGCAAAAAAAGTAACTGTTAAAGTAACTGTTATGTCTTTCTGTATCAATAATGTGCGCTGGATCAAATTTATGTGCATGTCCACTGCACTTTATATCTAACATTTGGTCTATTTAAATCCCCTAAGAAGACACAATCTGAGATACAACTGCTACAGTAATAGTGGTGATTTATATTTGAATTATACCTCAATAGTAATTATATCTGAATCATACCTCAATAGTAATTATATCTCAATCATACCTCAATAGTAATTATATCTGAATCATACCTCAATAGTAATTTCATCTCAATCATACCTAAGTAGTAATTACATCTCAATTATACCTCAATAGTAATTACATCTCAATTATACCTCCATAGTAATTACATCTCAATGATACCTAAACTGTAATTATATCGGTCATACCTAAATAGTAACTACATCTCAATCATACCCAAGTAGTAATTACATCTGAATCATATATCAATAGTACTTACATCTTAATCATACCTCAATAGTAATTATATCTCAATTACACCTCAATAGTAATTACATCTCAAGCATATCTCTACAGCAATTACATCTCAATCATACCTAAACAGTAATTACATCTCCATGATATCTAAACATTATTTATATCAGTCATACCAAAATAGTAATTACATCTCAATCATACCTAAATATTAATTACATCTCAATTATACCTAAACAGTAATCACATAACATGCAGAATATGTGCTTACTGAAAAATTAAACCAGTGTAACAAAATGTTTACAAAAATCTCAAATTTTAGTCCCATCTTTAATTTAATTTTACCTTAGGATTAGTTTAGAAGTTTCTGTTTTATGCCAAGTCAAAACATCTGCTTCTGTCAAGCTGGAGTTTGAAAATTAAAACTGTTGCAGTCCAAACAGGTCTTTTCATGTCTTCAGTTGTTTTCTACTTGGAATGGTGCAGCAAGTGATTAATAGTAGCCAGTCCTTAACAACTGACTGATTCTGGGTGTTCCAAGACTGAACAAGTCATTTGACTGATACTGGGTGTTCCATGACTGTACAAGTCATTTGACTGATACTGTGTGTTCCAAGACTGAAAATGTCATTTGACTGATACTGGGTGTTCCAGCAATTATGTCTGTGCATGTTTCCAAATGTTTATGAGCAAAAATAAATTTATTTAATTTACTATACATGTGCATGATTTAATTTTCATTTCACTATTTTTTTTATGTGCTAGAAAACATGCCATTTTACATAGTGATTGTTGCTTCACGCCTAAACACTAACAAGTAATTCAAACTAATTCAAACCTGGATGCAAGATCTGCAGCTTTAGTGTATAACTTCCTACGGTAATAGTGAGCTACTAGAGCCCCCATGGCATACACATTTCCCTCATCAGCTGATCCCTTCAGGCAGATGTAGGCAGAGTCTGTGTCCCTTCTCACTCCAACTCCATACTCATACATTACACCCAGGGCTCCTGTTGATATGCAAGGTCATAATGTAAGTGTGAAGAAAGGTTATGAACTTAATTTACATTAGTCAAAACTCAGATTTAAACAACTATCAGACATGTTTAAAACATTATAAGCCTGTCCCATGTTTAAAACATTATAACATGTCTCATGTTTAAAACATTATAAAGCCTGTCCCATGTTAAACCATTATAAGCCTGTCCCATGTTAAAATATTATAAGCCTGTCCCAGGTTTCAAACATTATAAGCCCATCTTATGTTAAAACATTATAAGCTTGTCCCATATTTAAAACATTATAGGCCTGTCCCATATTTAAAACATTATAAGCCTGTCCCATGTTTAATACTTCTATATGTAGGCACTAGCTGAACATGGCTAATTCTACTCAGAACTGGCAAATGGGCCACAGTGACACTAACCATGACCCTTAAACCCTGCAGGCAATAGGTTCCTTCCCTGCCCAAAAGACAACTACTTTGTTAATTTAGTCTGAAGATGATGTAGAAAACTAACTGTATTTATTAGGATCACTGTGACCTTGACCTTTAAGCTGTCAACCTCAATATCCAATATCTGTCCTTATCAGCTTAGCCCTCATCAAGTCAGTACTTGTTTGTGGTGGGCCCTTTTCAACATCACTGTCATCAGTTCTGTATTTATAACCACTTGTTTGTGGTGGGCCCTTTTCAACATCACTGTCATCAGTTCTGTATTTATGACCACTTGTTCGTGGTGGGCCCTTTTCAACGTCACTGTCATCAGTTCTGTATTTATAACCACTTGTTCATGGTGGGCCCAATTCAACATCACTGTCATCAGTTCTGTATTTATGACCACTTGTTTGTGGTGGGCCCTTTTCAACGTCACTGTCATCAGTTCTGTATTTATAACCACTTGTTCATGGTGGGCCCAATTCAACATCACTGTCATCAGTTCTGTATTTATAACCACTTGTTTGTGGTGGGCCCTTTTCAACGTCACTGTCATCAGTTCTGTATTTATAACCACTTGTTCATGGTGGGCCCAATTCAACATCACTGTTATCAGTTCTGTATTTATGACCACTTGTTTAGCTAGTGGAAAAAAGGGTACTGAAAGACAGATGTTACCAACTGATTCTTTCTTTTCTTTCTTATCATTTGTGAATGTTTATTCCAAAGGTTTTGCCTAGAAGATGTCTTCTAACTGATATAATGTGTCAAAAATAATAAACTCTGGTATGCCTCTTCTCTGTAAGTAAATCTGTTTCTAATATAATGTTGTATTACTAAACAGGTAAACTGGACCATTAGTTCCACTGTCCCATACCTTGTTGTATTAATAAACAAGGCAAAAAGACCTTTGGTTCCACCTCCAGTACCTTGTTGTAATAATATACAAGACAACAGGACCTTTGGTTCCACCTCCAGTACCTTGCTGTAATAATAAACAAGACAACAGGACCTTTAGTTCCACCTTCCAGTACCTTGTTGTAATAATAAACAAAACAGGACCTTTAGTTCCACCTCCAGTACCTTGTTGTAATAATAAACAAGAAATCTGGACCTTTAGTTCCACCTTCCAGTACTTTGATGTAATAATTTGATGTAGTAATAAACAAGACAACAGGACCTTTAGTTCCACCTCCAGTACCTTGCTGTATCAATAAACAAGAAATCTGGACCTTTAGTTCCACCTTCCAGTACCTTGATGTAATAATAAACAAGACAACAGGACCTTTAGTTCCACCTTCCAGTACCTTGTTGTAATAATAAACAAAACAGGACCTTTAGTTCCACCTCCAGTACCTTGTTGTAATAATAAACAAGAAATCTGGACCTTTAGTTCCACCTTCCAGTACTTTGATGTAATAATTTGATGTAGTAATAAACAAGACAACAGGACCTTTAGTTCCACCTCCAGTACCTTGTTGTATCAATAAACAAGAAATCTGGACCTTTAGTTCCACCTTCCAGTACCTTGATGTAATAATAAACAAGACAACAGGACCTTTAGTTCCACCATCCAGTACCTTGTTCTATTAATAAACAAGACAACTGGACCTTTAGTTCCACCTAAGGTCCACCTTTCAGTTCCTGATCAGACAAAAACTGTTTTCCAAAACTGAAGAGTAACATCCACAAAGATATTGCTTGTATCAAACCAGCTGGAACCAACTAATCATGTAAGAGTTAATTACTGAACAAATTCAAATGAATTAATGAATTAATTAAATAAATAAAATTAAGATTAGCGATAAAGACAAATATCTGGTGGAGCATTAAATTTAAGATTCATATTGCTAGTTGTCTTTGCAAATGACATATATTGTCTAATTATGTGAAAATATATAAGAAAAGTTTTTTTAATATCCATATCAGTTCTTTAAAGGTATCTAAAGTGACAGGCAATGGTCTCTGTTAGGTCTGTAAACAGATTCAAAAATGGAAACCATATCTGGAATGTTGACCTTGAGATTCTATGCTACCATTTCCACAGGCCTCTGAATGCCAGAAGAAGGCCTTCTTCAGATCTTTGGTTTCGTCCCGAGAGTAAAACATGCCGAGTGTGGTTTGAGCCTTAACGCTGGCTTTGGGGTTTCCATCATCTGCTGCCAACAACCACCATCTATAAAACATCAAAATACAAAACATACTGTAAACAGTGAAACTTCACTAAACTAAACAACCACATCCCTTTTATAGAGGTAACCAGTATGAAAAGATTTGATTTGTATAAGAACTGCCTAAGACAAATATATGGGACCATTCTACTGAGGAAGCCTAGGCTAAAAACAGGGTTGTTTTAAAATACTAGAAAAATTTAAAATGAGATTGATACTATGGTGTTAGGTATCTTAAAATATGGATGCAACGATAACTATTACCAATATACAAACATATTCAATTGTATTAAGAATGCAATAATAATAATTATCCTTATTTAACAAGGGTATCTCAGTTAGAATATAGATGTATCTAGTTTCTCTTGAGGCCCTCAGCTACTTTCAAATAGTCTACATACATTCATCTTACTAACAAAACCCCCTGGGCCCCAGGAGGCCGAGTGGTCTAAGGTGTTTGCCTTTACAGATCATCGACATTTTAGCTCTATCCATGTGGATTCATGTCTCATGCTTGGCCAGTATGGGTATGGGAGAAAGCTTGCCCGTAGCTTCCCATGGATTGTTGGTTCTTATGGGTATTTTTCAAGGTTCTTCCTCCACCACATATATTGATACTGGCTGCCATGTACAGCCTATCACATGTTAAAAAATGGTGTTAATCCCCCACAAAACCAAACAAATGAAACGTGTTGGAAAAAAGTAACACTATTTAACAAGGAAGACTCATGTGTAAGTTACTCTAAATATGATGAATTATATTGAAACAAAAGATGGATTAACATGCAAAAACAATTATGTTAAAACAAAAGATGGATTAACATGCAAAAACACAATTATATTGAAACAAAAGATGGATTAACATGCAAAAACACAATTATATTGAAACAAAAGATGGATTAACATGCAAAAACACAATTATATTGAAACAAAAGATGGATTAACATGCAAAAACACAATTATATTGAAATAAAAGATGGATTAATATGCAAAAACACAATTATATTGAAACAAAAGATGGATTAACATGCAAAAACACAATTATATTGAAACAAAAGATGGATTAACATGCAAAAACACAATTATATTGAAACAAAAGATGGATTAATATGCAAAAACACAATTATATTGAAACAAAAGATGGATTAACATGCAAAAACACAATTATATTGAAACAAAAGATGGATTAACATGCAAAAACACAATTATATTGAAACAAAAGATGGATTAATATGCAAAAACACAATTATATTGAAACAAAAGATGGATTAACATGCAAAAACACAATTATGTCAAAACAAAAGATGGATTAACATGCAAAAACAATTATATTGAAACAAAAGATGGATTAACATGCAAAAACACAATTATATTGAAACAAAAGATGGATTAACATGCAAAAACACAATTATATTGAAACAAAAGATGGATTAACATGCAAAAACACAATTATATTGAAACAAAAGATGGATTAACATGCAAAAACACAATTATATTGAAACAAAAGATGGATTAATATGCAAAAACACAATTATGTTAAAACAAAAGATGGATTAACATGCAAAAACACAATTATATTGAAACAAAAGATGGATTAACATGCAAAAACACAATTATATTGAAACAAAAGATGGATTAACATGCAAAAACACAATTATATTGAAACAAAAGATGGATTAACATGCAAAAACACAATTATATTGAAACAAAAGATGGATTAATATGCAAAAACACAATTATGTTAAAACAAAAGATGGATTAACATGCAAAAACACAATTATGTTGAAACAAAAGATGGATTAACATGCAAATACACAATTATATTGAAACAAAAGATGGATTAATATACAAAAACACAACTATGTTAAAACAAAAGATGGATTAACATGCAAAAACACAATTATGTTAAAACAAAAGATGGATTAACATGCAAAAACACAATTATGTTAAAACAAAATATTGATTAACAGGCAAAACCACAATTATGTTAAAACAAAAGATGGATTAGCATGCAAAAACAATTATGTTGAAACAAAAGATGTATTAGCATACACAAACACAAAACTGTTGTCGTGGAAACAGGAGTTTCACAAAAATATATTGATATGAAGAAATCAATTAAAATCAAGCTTACAAAATTTGAGATGTTCTTTTTAAAAACATTCAACAGAAATGGCTGATCTAACTGAGGTGAGCAAAAGAATTCCATATCTTTGTTCCAGAATATTTAAAACTTGTTCAGCAATGTCTTTTTGGAAAATTTCAATTGGGCACAAAAAGTTAACCATGAAGCATGTGGCTCATGATTTTCATTAAATAGTATCATATATTCAGGCATATTACAATTCATACATTTATAGACAAGTACTGCCTTTTGAAAGTTTATTCTGCCATTTATTTGAAGTCATTTCAGTTCACGTAAAGGAATACTTGATGGTGTGCCTTACAAGAAGCAATTTAATGCATGTTTCTGTCTTACCTTTCAGCCTCTTCATCTGACTGCCTGTGAACACCATAACCCTCAAAGTATGCCCGCCCTAGGTTGTATTGGGCAGCATGTACTAAATGTTTGGCCTGGCGGGCATCAGAAGTGGCTATCTTTATTAGATAATCCACTGCCTGTTTCTGAAAAGAAATAGGATAACAATAGAGTAATAGCACAGTAATAAATACAGACTGCAATCAATGTAAACAATTGTGGGATATAATTTAATGGGATTCATTTAAGTGTCAACATGGTGGGATATAATTTAATGTGGGATTCATTTAAGTGTCAACACATGCTAAACTGACAATGCTAATCAAACCTGTCCAAAAAGTGACCTGAGTTTAGTGGTCACCTAGTCACAATTGCCTTTTGAATCCCCCTGACACTTTTTCTTTATAAATGTCATGTTATCAGCAGTCATCTGTTTTCAACAGTTAGCAGCCAGGTGTATCTTAACCAAGCAGTGGTTTTACCCTGCTTTATACAATCACTGGATTGTATCAGCATTGACCGCTCCAGGTATGCAAAGTAAACTAAGCAATGGTGTATATATAAAAGTATGTGCATATATAAAGTTATGTGTATATATATATATATATAAAGGTATGTGTATATATAAAGGTATGTGTATATATAAAGGTATAGTATGTGATTTGATGTTTAAACATTTCATATTTCAAATGTACTTCAAAATCAACTGAAACTCAAAGGTGTCAAAGTTGGCTTAAAAAGCAAAGCAGTTTTTATCCTTACAGAAGGTACACTGCACTAATTTATGGTTCAGTAATCTGAGTTTCCTCTAACCCTTCCCGCCCCATTTTTGATATTTGGACATTTATGCTGGGGTGTAGGGTCAGAGTCAGTTGCCTCAGGGAGCTTCTTTTCATGCCCTAATCAATGGTCACAAACAAAAGCCAACTGGTTTTCGATCTCAGTGAGTCTGAGCAACAGCTTAATCCATCAATTGTTTAAAGTGTGAAGACCTGTTTTCATGCCTCAGTATACCAACTGAACAAATAAAATGTCAATCATGTGCTTCACAATTACAGGTAAGCTGTCAATTAGTCCTTTTATTTAGGAGCTGATGAGATAATAGTGCATGAGAGAGAGAGAGAGAGAGAGAGAGAGAGAGAGAGAGAGAGAGAGAGATAGAAAGAAATGATTGCATGTACACAGATGTAATTTTCTTGAACTTTGCTAAATAGCTAAACTAAATACATGTATCTTGGTAGCATACTAATAATGCTAATAATAATGATAATTAACTGATTAATGTTTTCTGATACACAAGGATAGATCACATTTATACTCTACTAAAATTATTTAAATAAATAACTATTAATGAACTAAATCAAATTATAAATAAATTACACATGTAGTCAGTTGTCTCAACATTTTAAAGCTGAAAAAACTTCAGTTCCCAATTTCCAGTGATAAATATTTTATACATATTGTGTTCCACTACATGTACATTACAAGGTTGGTAACAAAATTGGCAAATTAGACGAGAATGTTATTAATCTATTTATAATATCCACTAATATATTTCACAGGCAGTGGAAGCCCAGCTACAATGTTCTTGCCAAGATTTTGTAAAACAATCCCCTGTAGATGAGATCTAACTGATTATAGTTACCTTACAGTTACTGGAATCAATACATGCTTTGTGCTATGTCACCATATACTTTACATTCACACCTGAATCACCTGGATACACAATCACGCAATTACTTTGCATAAATAGATGCTGCCATATGCTATATAAAAACACTTTACACCTGGTTCTAGGCTGTGACACATACAAACTTTAATTTATTGTATTTCAGTATATAAACAGTTGCATGACACCCATCAGTGCTAAAACTAACAGAAAACACCCGTCAATGTTAAAACTAACATTGAAAATTCCCATCATTGTTAAACCTAACACTTAAAACTTGTTAGTCCAAATTTTAATTCATTATGTCAGAGAACAATCTCAGATCACAGGTGAGATAATATGTAGGCAGGCATGGTAGATAGCGCTAAATATTCTAGACTGACACAATGTTTAACAATGTCACCTTTGTAAAAGAATGTGTCAAGCACTGTTCTAAAGTCATTATACCGTAATGGATCAAATTAATCTCCAGCACTCAACACAGAAATGTGTTATGTCAGTGTTATAAAAACTTTTGGGGTTCCCAACTATTGAATAAGTAGGTAAAACCATGCCCATTAAAGAAATGTTGATTTTGTTGATTTTAACAGCAATTTACACACTCTTGGCTTTATTTTGTATACCCTTAAGCAAATGTGTCCTATTTCAAAATTCAAAAACCAAATGATTATCTGGTACAAAAAAGAACCAGACATACATATGCTGCATCAAAGAATAAAGACATATGTTAACACAAAGTATACATAATAAAGACATATGTTAACACAAAGTATACATAATAAAGACATATTGTAACACAATGTATACATAATAAAGACATATGTTAACACAAAGTATACATATGTATAACAAAATACAAAAAAAACAAAAAAACTTTAACTGACATGTGAGCATATAAATTAGAGATATAATTCTTTTAGGTGGATAAATATTAAAAACCAAAAAGAATCTGACTGAACAAAAGGCCAACACAAAAATCCTATAGCAGACATAACATTATAGCATACACACAACATACTATGCAATGGTAGCTATCCATGGACGAATATGTTAATGGCTGGAAATACGGTGCATATAATGGATTATCAAGAATTGGAATAGAGAAAGAAATAAGGTCCTGAATATTCAGGAACCCTGAAGTATGACTCGCCAGAGAAAGATTTTTAAAGCATTAAATAAAGAGAAAACCCCTCAACAAAAACAATCATATATATAAATTTTCTTCTCAAAATTCTATTTTATTTTTTCATGAAAGAAACAACACACAACATAGAAGGGTGGTAACATGAACACATAAAAACCTTTAAATGTTTCGGATAAAAGCCATGGGGGTGGGTCAAACTCTAGGACAATAGCTTAAAATTGCTGAAGGTCAAAAGGTGTGCCCACAAATAAAATGGCTATATAATTCAGATGAAATGGGAGCTAAGTGCCTTTCCCAAGGACACACTAAGATGGCTGACCCTGGCTGACATAGGTGTTTACGAAACCATTGATTGTTTAATTCAGATTATGAGTCCAACACTCCAGTTCAGGTAAGCTACCAGATCTCCTCCACTGTAGAGAACCACAGTGAATACAGAAAATCCTAACTAAAGACACTTTCAAAACATAAGTTAACTCTAACAGCAGATGTGTTTTCTTAAAAATAAACCTTTGGCTGGTGCATGCACGCTCCAAAATTCATGCAGGTAATAGAGTTGAAGACCACCTCCTGTGTGTAGATCCTGATCTCAGTTGGCTTGAGGAATTGCTCACTAACATCAAATTATACATCTGCCACATGTAGTGTCTAAAATCATATATGTACTAATGACAGGTAACTAATTGCTAAGCAGCAAGTTATGAACTGGCCTTAACTATGTTAATGTTTTATATCCAACTACATTCCAAATTTAACTAAACATTAGCATGTTTCAGACTCATCATGCTATTAAATGCTACCATTGCATTAAGGCCATACGCTGTAGTATGTTTCACATGCATCATGCTATTAAATGCTACCATTACTTTAAGGCTGTAAACAATAGTTTCACATGCACCATGCTAGTATGTGCTACCATTGCATTAAGGCTTTAAACAATAGTATGTTTCACATACATGTACACCATGCTATTACATGCTACCATTGCATTAAGGCTGTAAACAATAGTATGTTTCACATGCACCATGCTATTAAATGCTACCATTTCATTAAGGCTGTAAACAATAGTATGTTTCACATGCACCATGCTATTATGTTCTACCATTGCATTAAGGCTTTAAACAATAGTATGTTTCACATACATGTACACCATGCTATTACATGCTACCATTGCATTAAGGCTGTAAACAATAATATGTTTCACATGCACCATGCTATTAAATGCTACCATTTCATTAAGGCTGTAAATAATAGTATGTTTCACATAATAATAATAACGAGGACTTTGTATAGCGCCTAATCTTTAGAAGCTCTAAGCGCTTTACAACATTAGACAACACTTATAAGATAAAAAACATATAATAATATTATTAAAAAAACAAACACCATGAAATTAGAAAAACATTAAAAAATAAAAAACATGCTCAGAATATTTCAGGTAGGAAACATTATTAGGTCTTTAAGTTTGTTCTTGCAGTCAAAATAAGTGAGTTTTGAGAGCCCTCTTGAATGTGATCACTGTGTCTTTGTGTCTAAGTTCAGTGGGCAATTCATTCCACGTTGCTGGGCCTTGGTATGCAAAAGAACGCTGTCCATATGACTTTGTTTTCATACTTGGAATAATGAGTATACGATTGTCAGAAGAGGAGCGTAAGTATCTTGCTGGTGTGTACACATGGGTGAGATCGGATAGGTATGTCTGACAGTGAAACGTAGCACAGAGAACAAATTTTGTGCTTGATTCTGGATCGAATGGATAGCCAGTGTAGGGTACAGAGCAGCGGGGATGTGTGCTCTGATCGTGGTACTCTAAATATGATCCGAACAGCTGTGTTTTGATCTTTCTGAAGTTTCTGGAGTAGATATTGAGATGAACCAGACAGAATTGAGTTACAATAGTCCAGTCTTGAAAGTATTAATGAACACACAAGTGTTTTAGTGGCACCAACTGAAAGATATTTGCGAATTGAGCTGATGCGTCTCAGCTCAAGATATGCAGCCTTGCATATGTTCATGACATGTTGGTGCAATGTGAGAGTACTGTCCAGAGTAACACCTAGGTTTCGTACTGATTGTGTGAATTTAATGTTGGTGTTGCTGATATTTATTGTTTGAGGTAAAGGATGTGAATGAGAAAGCCTTTGTGTTGTGATCAGAATGGCCTCAGTTTTATCATCATTCCTCTGCAGCTTGTTCCATGTCATCCATGATTTCACATCAGAGATGCACCTCTCTACACCTTGGATGGTAGCATCAACTTCAGTTGGGTGGCTAGATTTGTATATTTGGGTGTCATCAGCGTACAATTAGTGAGACACTGGATGATGATCTATGACACTTGAGAGTGGCTGAGTGTACATAATGAAGAGAACAGGTCCAAGAACAGACCCCTGTGGAACACAACAACATAGATCAACTGGGCTGGAGTGTATTCCATTTGCAGATACAATTTGTGTCCTGTTGACCAAGTAGGACTTGAACCACATTAAGGCCGTATCATGAATGCCAAATACATGCTGGAGACGGTGAAGTAATACATCATGGTCTATTGTGTCAAATGCTGCAGACAAATCAGGGAGGGTGAGGACTGTAATCTTTCCGCTATCCAACGCTGAGAGAATGTCATTAACTACTTTTAGAATGGTAGTTTCAGTACTATGGCAAGGGCGATATGCAGATTGTACACTGCTAAAAAGACTGTTTGAATTTAGATGAGATACAAGCTGGGATAGAACAACCTTTTCTAAGGCTTTAAACAATAGTATGTTTCACATGCACCATGCTATTACATGCTACCATTGCATTAAGGCTGTAAACAATAATGTATTTCACATGCACAATGCAATTAAATGATACCACTGTGTTAAAGCTACAATGTTTATCAAAACACTGAAATATTTACATGGTCAACAATGATTGAAACAAAGCCACCTAACTGAAACAATTTGAAACTGGACTCTTGCTTCTAACTGACCATGAGACTTACTGAACAGCTGGCAACTTTTACAATGCACATTTCATATCTACCTTAATCTGCCAATTGTTTCATTTGCTGGAGACATTTGACTTCATATGACAGGATTCGATAAGCAAGACATTTTTTTGCTGGCTATATTTGAAAAGTTGTAAAATATTCCAAGGATCGAAGTGATGATGTTTCCCATGCTTGCTTCTGTGCATCTACATTAACTAAGAAACCATGCAGTGTTTCATAAACTTGAAACAGTCTTTCTTTAAAACAAAATGTGTGATTAACCATTCTGTTAACAAACAAGTGTTTCAAAGATAAATTATAAAAGCTGAATAGGATTAAAGAAATGCTGTTTATTTTGGGGCAAAACTGTACCTTTCTTTAATTTTTTTTACTTGTCTTGAGAATTTTTAATTTTTAAAATTATTTTTTTGTTGAAATTTCACCATTTTTTGCTCCAAATTTCAAGATGTTTTTCTTGAATTCTGAGCATTTATTATTTCTTTTACATAATCTTAATGGCAAAAACATTCTAGTTTTCTCAAAATTGTTAGTTTTCATTATTTGTTGTTTTTGGTAACCTTAATAGGCTTTGATAGAAAATAATGTAGCATTGCTTCATTTTCAGTTGGTACGTGAGAAAGCCTGCCAGTAGCTTCTCGTGGGTCGGTGGTTCTTCCCGGGGTTTTCCAGGGTTCTTCCTCCACCAATTATACTGGCCGCCATGTATAGCCTATCTTGTGCTGAAAAATGGCGTTAAACCCTACAACAACAACAACAACATTTCAGCAACTTTAAGAGTAAATTAACCCAATATGTAATATGTACCACAACCAATTTGGGTCAACATTTGCTTTTGGAAAAGAACTTACACAGCTCTTGTAGGCAGAGATGTGGAAATATACTGGTAGGCTAGTCCCTGCATTACTGTCAACCACATGCATGTTTGTTGGCACATTTACTGATTTTGCAAATGTTCACAGGCAATAAACTAATCTAAGTCACTGACATGTATAAATGTTTCCAGGCAGTAAACTAATCAAAGCAATTTACATGTATAAATGTTTACAGGCAGTAAACTAATCAAAGCAATTTACATGTGTAAATGTTTCCAGGCAGTAAACTAATCAAAGCAATTTACATGTATAAATGTTTCCAGGCAGTAAACTAATCAAAGCAATTTACATGTATAAATGTTTACAGGTAGCAAACTAATCAAAGCAATTTACATGTATAAATGTTTCCAGGCAGTAAACTAATCAAAGCAATTTACATGTATAAATGTTTCCAGGCAGTAAACTAATCAAAGCAATTTACATGTATAAATGTTTCCAGGCAGTAAACTAATCAAAGCAATTTACATGTATAAATGTTTACAGGTAGCAAACTAATCTAAGCCATTTACATGTATAAATGTTTACAGGTAGCAAACTAATCTAAGCCATTTACACATGTAAGTGTTTCCAGGCAGTAAACTAATCAAAGCAATTTTGCACGTGTAAATATTTACTGCCAGTAAACCAATCAAAGCAATTTACATGTGTAAATGTTTACAGGCAGTGAACCAATCAAAGCAATTTACATGTGTAAATGTTTACTGGCAGTAAACTAATCAAAGCAATTTACATGTATAAATGTTTCCAGGCAGTAAACTAATCAAAGCAATTTACATGTATAAATGCTTACAGGTAGCAAACTAATCTAAGCCATTTACACATGTAAATGTTTCCAGGCAGTAAACTAATCAAAGCAATTTTGCACGTGTAAATATTTACTGCCAGTAAACCAATCAAAGCAATTTACATGTGTAAATGTTTACAGGCAGTGAACCAATCAAAGCAATTTACATGTGTAAATGTTTACTGGCAGTAAACTAATCGAAGCCATTTTGATGTGTAAATGTTTACAAGCAGTAAACTAATCGAAGCCATTTTGATGTGTAAATGTTGTAACCTAACTCTGTCCCAAGCAACTGCCATCATAATGGATGAAATTCTTTGGTCATAATCATACTGAGATCTTGTGAATTTATGAAACAAAAAAATAAAAATGTATGCTTGCAATAGAAAAATGAGTTAGTTATAAAAGTTATAATGAGAAATTGTTTTGTTTTTTTATTATGTTAGTACACAAGATACAACACCACTTAGGTACATGAAATAATTTAATTTAGAATTACTGTCAAAACAACATTAAATAGTGTAAATCAGAAACAGTCAATTAAATATAATCAGCTAAAATACTGCTGTACACTGCTGAAATCCCACTATTTTTCTCTACTGAAATCCTTCTGTATACTTGAATCCTAATATTTGTTCTACTGAAATCCTGCTGTAAACTGCTGAAACCCTGATATACTGAGCAAAAAGTAATATGAAATGCTGAAATCCAGCTGAAAACCCTACTACTGATCCAGTTCTGCATTTACCCCAAAACCCTGCTGCCGATCCAGTCTGCATTTACCCTAAAATCCTGCTGTTGATCAAGTCTGCATTTACCCTAAAATTAAGCTGCTGATCCAGTCTGCATTAACCCTAAAATCCTGCTGCTGATCCAGTCTGCATTTACCCTAAAATCCTGCTGCTCTGATCCAGTCTGCATTTACCCTAAAATCCTGCTGCTGATCCAGTCTGCATTTACCCTAAAATCCTGCTGCTGATCCAGTAAAACTCTGTTACTGAATATTCAGGGTTGTTGCTTTATGTCTCATTGCATATGTGTGTGTGGTGGGGGGGGGGAGGGAAAGCTGCTAAAATTATTCTGTAACTGCTACACAGTACAATTTACAATTTGCAGAAAATAAGCATATTTAATTGAATAGCTGAGACAGTTACTACTCAAACATTTGGTACAGATTATATTTTACAAGGAAGAAAGAGTATATCATACAAAAAATATAACCTTTACCATATGCATCACAAATTTACAGTATAGAGTCATTGTTCTTGGAATGAAATTTGAAAGAGATTAATATTCAAATGATTGCATCAAAATCTACAGTATGATATTTGAATTTATCAGCAGATACTTAAATTAATATTATGCACATGTGAACCCATGCAAAACAAAACTGTAATTAATGAAATATAGTACAATTACTCTATACTGTATATACTAACTACTCAATAATTTGTACTGCCATGTGTATCAAGTCTAATATTTGTAAAGAATAAGTATTTTATTCAGTTGAAAGCTGTCTCAATCCATCAATAGTCTTGAATGAGTCCAAATAAAAAGACTGAAACACATTTTAAATATCACCCCAAACTATTAGTCTGCAGTCAAACATACAAGCAGACAGACAGACTGATACAGAGATTGACAGACAGAACTATGTATCACCATATCATCCCTGAAGCTTTAAACAGAGGATTGAAAGTATATAAACAAAGCAACATGTATCTGAATGGTCTTGATGACTGAAATTATGCAAGCAAAGCAACATGTATCTAAATGGTCTTGATGACTGAAAGTATGCAAACAATGTATCATGTGCATTTAAATAATCTTGATGACTGAAATTATGCAAACAATGTATCATGTACAGTTAAATAATCTTGATGACTGAAAGTATGCAAGCAAAGCAACTTGTATATAAATAGTCTTCATGACTGAAAGTATGCAAGCAAAGCAACATGTATATAAACAGTCTTGAGGACTGAAAGTATGCAAGCAAAGCAACTTGTATATAAATATTAAATAGTCTTGATGACTGAATGTATTCAAGCAAAGCAACTTGTATATAAATAGTCTTGACAACTGAAAGTATGCAAGCATAGCAACTTGTATATAAATGGTTTTGATGACTGAAAGTATGCAAGCGTAGCAACATCTATATAAACAGTCTTGATGACTGAAAGTATGCAAGCAAAGCAATATGTATATAAATGGTCTTGACGACTGAAAGTATGCAAGCGTAGCAACTTGTATATAAATGGTCTTGATGACTGAAAGTATGGGAGCAAAGCAATATGTATTCAAAAGGTCTTGATGACTGAAAGTATGCAAGCAAAGCAACATGTATATAAATGGTCTTGATGACTGAAAGTATGCAAGTGTAGCAACTTGTATATAAATAGTCTTGATGACTGAAAGTATGCAAGCGTAGCAACTTGTATATAAATGGTCTTGATGACTGAAAGTATGGGAGCAAAGCAATATGCATTCAAAAGGTCTTGATGACTGAAAGTATGCAAGCATAGCAACATGTAAATGGTCTTTAAAACTGAAGGTACGCAAACAAAGCAACATGTATATAAATGGCCTTGATGACTTAAAATAGGCAAATAAAGCAACATGTATTCAAAAGGTCTTGATGGCTGGAAGTATGGGAGCAAAGCAACATGTATTCAAAAGGTCCTCATGACTGAAAATATGCAATCAAAACAACCAGTATTCAAATGGTCCTGATGTCAGAAAGTATCCAAAGAAAACCAACATGTATTCCAATGGTCTTGATGTCTAAAAGTATGCTAGCATAGGAACAAGTAAATAGCCTTGATGACTAAAGTATGCAAGCAAAGCAAAAAGTATTCCAATGGACTTGATGACTGAAAGCAATTCAAGCAAAGCAACAAGTATTCAATTGGTTTTGATGTTTGAAAGTACACAAGGACAGCAACATGTATTCAAATGGTCTTGATGACTGAAAATATTCAAGCAAAGCATCAAGTATTGAAATGGTCTGATGACTCAAAGCATGCAAGCAAAGCAACAAGTATTGAAATGGTCTTGAAGACTGAAAGTATGCAAGCAAAGCAAAAAGTATTCAAATGGTCTTGATGATAGGAATTTTGAACAATATGATATACTGCAGTTTCAAAAGCAAGTAGTAAAATACATGAAAACCCAAAGGATGCAAAACTTACAAGCAATCAGGAACTAAATTAAAAACTGCTTAAAACTTTATAGTGTTTCATATCCATATAGACAAAAGGTTCCTAATTCAAACTTGATAGTGTTTCATATCCATATAGACAAAAGGTTCCAAATTCAAACATGATAGTGTTTCATATCCAAATAGACAAAAGGTTCCTAATTCAAACATGATAGTGTTTCATATCCAAATAAACATAAGGTTCCTAATTCAAACTTGATAGTGTTTCATATCCATATAGACAAAAGGTTCCTAATTTAAACTTGATAGTGTTTCACATCCAAATAGACAAAAGGTTCCTAATTCAAACCTAATAGTGTTTCATATCCATAGAGACAAAATGTTCCTAATTCAAACTTGATAGTGTTTCATATCCAAACAGACAAAAGGTTCCTAATTCAAACATGATAGTGTTTCACATCCAAATAGACAAAAGGTTCCTAATTCAAACTTGATAGTGTTTCACATCCATATAGACAAAAGGTTCCAAATTCAGACTTGATAGTGTTTCATATCCATATAGACATGAGGTTCCTCATTCAAACTTGATAGTGTTTCACATCCAAGCAGACAAAAGGTTCCTAATTCAAACATGATAGTGTTTCATATCCATATAGACAAAAGGTTCCTAATTCAAACCTGATTGTGTTTCATATCCAAATAGACAAAAGGTTCCTAATTCAAACCTAATTGTGTTTCATATCCATATAGACAAAAGGTTCCTAATTCAAACCTGATAGTGTTTCATATCCATACAGACAAAAGGTTCCTAATTCAAACATGATAGTGTTTCACATCCAAATAGACAAAAGGTTCCTAATTCAAACTTGATAGTGTTTCACATCCATATAGACAAAAGGTTCCAAATTCAGACTTGATAGTGTTTCATATCCATATAGACATGAGGTTCCTCATTCAAACTTGATAGTGTTTCACATCCAAGCAGACAAAAGGTTCCTAATTCAAACATGATAGTGTTTCATATCCATATAGACAAAAGGTTCCTAATTCAAACCTGATTGTGTTTCATATCCAAATAGACAAAAGGTTCCTAATTCAAACCTAATTGTGTTTCATATCCATATAGACAAAAGGTTCCTAATTCAAACCTGATAGTGTTTCATATCCATACAGACAATAGGTTCCTAATTCAAACATGATAGTGTTTCACATCCAAATAGACAAAAAGTTCCTGATTCAAACTTGATAGTGTTTCACATCCAAATAGACAAAAGGTTTCTAATTCAAACATGATAGTGTTTCATATCCAAATAGACAAAAGGTTCCTAATTCAAACATGATAGTGTTTCATATCCATATAGACAAAAGGTTCCTAATTCGAACATGATAGTGTTTCATATCCATATAGACAAAAGGTTTCTAATTCAAACATGATAGTGTTTCATATTCATATAGACAAAAGGTTCCTAATTCAAACATGATAGTGTTTCACATCCAAGTAGACAAAAGGTTCCTAATTCAAACATGAGAGTGTTTCATATCCATATAGACAAAAGGTTCCTAATTCAAACTTGATTGTGTTTCATATCCAAATAGACAAAAGGTTCCTAATTCAAACCTAATAGTGTTTCATATCCATATAGACAAAAGGTTCCTAATTCAAACTTAATAGTGTTTCATATCCAAATAGACAAAAGGTTCATAATTCAAACTTGATAGTGTTTCACATCCATATAGACAAAATGTTCATAATTCAAACTTGATTGTGTTTCATATCCAAATAGACAAAAGGTTCCAAATTCAACCCTAACAGTGTTTCATATCCAAATAGACAAAAGGTTCCTAATTCCAACTTGACAGTGTTTCACATCCATATAGATAAAAGGTTCATAATTCAAACTTGATAGTGTTTCACATCCAAATAGACAAAAGGTTCCTGATTCAAACTTGATAGTGTTTCATATCCAAATAGACATGAGGTTCCTGATTCAAAAACTTGATAGTGTTTCATATCCATATAGACAAAAGGTTCCTAATTCAAACTTGATAGTGTTTCATATCCATATAGACGTGAGGTTCCTGATTCAAACATGATAGTCTTTCATATCCAAGTAGACATGAGGTTCCTGATTCAAACTTGACAGTGTTTCATATCCAAATAGACATGAGGTTCCTAATTCAAAAACTTGATAGTGTTTCATATCCATATAGACAAAAGGTTCCTGATTCAAACTTGATAGTGTTTCATATCCAAATAGACATGAGGTTCCTAATTCAAAAACTTGATAGTGTTACATATCCATATAGACAAAAGGTTCCTAATTCAAACTTGACAGTGTTTCATATCCAAATAGACATGAGGTTCCTAATTCAAAAACTTGATAGTGTTTCATATCCATATAGACAAAAGGTTCCTGATTCAAACTTGATAGTGTTTCATATCCAAATAGACATGAGGTTCCTACTTCAAAAACTCGATAGTGTTTCATATCCATATAGACAAAAGGTTCCTAATTCAAACTTGATAGTGTTTCAAATCCATATAGACGTGAGGTTCCTGATTCAAACTTGATAGTCTTTCATATCCAAGTAGACATGAGGTTCCTGATTCAAACTTGATAGTCTTTCATATCCAAGTAGACATGAGGTTCCTGATTCAAACTCAATAGAATTTCATATCCAAGTAGACATGAGGTTCCTGATTCAAACTTGATAGTGTTTCATATCCATATAGACATGAGGTTCCTGATTCAAACTTGATAGTGTTTCATATCCATATAGACATGAGGTTCCTGATTCAAACTTGATGGTGTTTCATATCCAAATAAACATGAGGTTCCTAATTCAAAAACTTGATAGTGTTTCATATCCAAATAGACAAAAGGTTCCTAATTCAAACTTGATAGTGTTTCATATCCATATAGACATGAGGTTCCTGATTCAAACTTGATAGTGTTTCATATCCAAATAGACATGAGGTTCCTAATTCAAAAACTTGATAGTGTTTCATATCCATATAGACAAAAGGTTCCTAATTCAAACTTGATAGTGTTTCATATCCAAATATACAAAAGGTTCCTAATTCAAACTCAATAGTGTTTCATATCCATATAGACATGAGGTTCCTGATTCAAACTTGGTAGTCTTTTGTATCCAAGTAGACATGAGGTTCCTGATTCAAACTTGATAGTGTTTCATATCCATATAGACATAAGGTTCCTGATTCAAACTTGATAGTGTTTCATATCCATATAGACATAAGGTTCCTGATTCAAACTTGATAGTGTTTCATATCCAAGTAGACAAAAGGTTCCCAATTCAAACTTGATAGTGTTTCATATCCAAGTAGACAAAAGGTTCCCAATTCAAACTTGATAGTGTTTCATATCCAAGTAGACATGAGGTTCCTGATTCAAACTTGATAGTGTTTCATATCCATATAGACATAAGGTTCCTGATTCAAACTTGATAGTGTTTCATATCCAAGTAGACAAAATGTTCCCAATTCAGACTTGCTTTTTATTCATATAACAAATCTGAGTTCAATCATAAAAAGTATGGTCAAACTGATAACAAAGTGGCCTGTACCAAGTGAAGACAAACATAAATTGACATAAATTTATTAATTCACTTCAAAAGTATAAGAAACACAACATCTTTAAGGTGCATTGTGAACTGTTCATTGATATATGTAAAGTGGAACATAGAGGTCTGGTTATGAGGCAACTGGTCCTTTGTAAGTTGAATCCATGAATCCAATGCTGATTCCATGCTTTCAATACATTTAATTTGTGAAAGACAAAGATGTCCTAGCAAGGTCAATTTGATCCCAGGGACCATATAGTCTACTGCCCATGATTGCAATTCTCACTTTGATCTTAGTGTCAGGAACCCTAATAGTCTACCGTCCATGATTGTAATTCTCACTTTGACCTTAGTGTCTGGGACCCATATAGTCTACCCTCCATGACTGCAACAGTCACTTTGATCTTAGTGTCTGGGACCCATATAGTCTGCCCTCCATGACTGCAATAGTCACTTTGACCTTAGTGTCTGGGACCCATATAGTCTGCCCTCCGTGACTGCAATAGTCACTTTGACCTTAGTGTCTGGGACCCATATAGTCTACCCTCCATGACTGCAATAGTCACTTTGATCTTAGTGTCTGGGACCCATATAATCTACCCTCCATGACTGCAATAGTCACTTTGATCTTAGTGTCTGGGACCCATATAGTCTACCCTCCATGACTGCAATAGTCACTTTGATCTTAGTGTCTGGGACCCATATAATCTACCCTCCATGACTGCAATAGTCACTTTGATCTTAGTGTCTGGGACCCATATAGTCTACCCTCCGTGACTGCAATAGTCACTTTGATCTTAGTGTCTGGGACCCATATAATCTACCCTCCGTGACTGCAATAGTCACTTTGATCTTAGTGTCTGGGACCCATATAGTCTACCCTCCGTGACTGCAATAGTCACTTTGATCTTAGTGTCTGGGACCCATATAATCTACCCTCCATGACTGCAATAGTCACTTTGATCTTAGTGTCTGGGACCCATATAGCCTACCCTCCATGACTGCAATATTCACTTTGATCTTAGTGTCTGGGACCCATATAGTCTACCCTCCATGACTGCAATATTCACTTTGATCTTAGTGTCTGGGACCCATATAATCTACCCTCCATGACTGCAATACTCACTCAGGGACCCATCAAGCCTAACCCTCATGATTTCAATGCTTATTTTGGCATTACTAGCAAATATTATATCAATGAATTCACTATTAAAGATGGTGCCATGGCTTAAATTGAAATCACCATAAAAGATGATGCAATAGCTCATACTGAAAACAGTGTCAAAGATGGTACTATAGCTTATGCGGTACATTTAAATCACTATCAAAGATGATGTCATAGCACTGAAATCACTGTCAAAGATGGTGTCATAGCTTTTACTAAAATAAATCAACATAAAAGATGCCACAGCTTATATTGAAATCACCGTCAATGATGGTGCCACAGTTTACATTGAAATCATTTTAAAAGAGAGTGCCATATTATATACTGAAAAAACATCAAAGATGATGAAATACTTTACTCTGAAAAAGATGGGCCATAGCTTACACATAAATCACTGTCAAAGATGGGGTGACAGCTTACATTGAAATCACTGTCAAAGATGGGGTGACAGCTTACATTGAAATCACTGTCAAAGATGGGGTGACAGCTTTTATTGAAGTCACTGTCAAAGATGGGGTGACAGCTTATATTGAAATTACTGTCAAAGAAGGGGGGACAGCTTATATTGAAATCACTGTCAAAGACAGGGTGACAGCTTATATTAAAATCACTGTCGAAGATGGGGTGAGAGCTTATATTGAAATCACTGTCAAAGTTGGTGCCATAACTTCCATTGAAATCACTGTCAAAGATGGTGCCATAGGTTACACTGAAATTACTGTCAAAGATCAGGTGACAGCTTATATTGAAATCACTGTCAAAGATGGGGTGACAGCTTATATTGAAATCACTGTCAAAAGATGGGGTGACAGCTTATATTAAAATCACTGTCAAAGATGGGGTGACAGCTTATATTGAAATCACTGTCAAAGTTGGTGCAATAGCTTACACTGAAATCATTGTCAAAGATTGTGCAAGTGCCTACTTATGAAATTACTGTCAGAAGTGAAGCCATAGCTAACTATGAAATTACTGTCAAACATTATTATATGGCTTACATAAAAAAAAAAGAACTAATGCTAAACACTACCATAAATCTAGTCTTACAACTATAATATCCCATGGTCTACTGTACAATTTTTGTCATCTTGACTTGACATCACTTGTCAATCAATATCGTGTGGTCTACTGTACAATGTTAGTCATCATGACTTGATATCACTTGTCAATCAATATCGCATGACCTACTGTACAATGTTAGTCATCATGACTTGATATCACTCAACAAACAATATTCTGACCCATGCTTTTGAAATAATCATCAACATTTCAAATACTATGACAATATTTCAGACTTATTAGAGTAATGACAGTATTCAAAAATCTTGACTGGCCAAGACAATAAATACAATGACTGACACAATGACCATCACAGAATTATGTTTGACTGTTCATATAAGGAATCATCATTTTCAATTACAAAACTGTATAAAGGTGTATTTTCAATATTTGTTGACTTACTGTGTTTGCTTTACAGCCGATGCCATCATACAGCATTACTGCCAGCATGTACAGTGACTGATAATCAAAATCTTTAGATCGTTCAAAATATCCCAATGACTTCTCTGGTAAGTTCTGTGAAAAAAAAAAGAATTGTAATAGTAACTAGAGAAGAAAAAGCACTGAATAATTATAATAATAATGAAATTGAAAATTATACTAATAGCAATAATAATAATAATAATAATAGAAAAAGAAGCAATTGAAAAAGAATTATCTTGAGGTAGCAGAAAAACACAAGTCCCTTAAATAGACTGATGGATGAAAAGAATTTCAAATACTTTAAGATGAGACCACTTGTTCCATTTCACAGCTGAGTGTAGAAACCACCTGTGATTTCTTTAACAATAACAAGATTTTCAAATTAGCTGCTGTGGTTTTAGTACTGAATGTCAGACTGGCACCATTTTTATCTGCAATAAACAAGATATCATAAGAATTCTGGTTGAAACCCTCATGAAGATATGAATTTCTGTATTGGATGAGTAACTATCACAAGATTTACAAGATGGCTACCATTATATCCATATTAGATATCAGACTGGCACCATTCCATTTCAGACCAACCAGATATCAAAAGAAAGCTTCTGATGAAAGTATAATATCAAAATGACCTGCAATCTAGGAGAAGTACAAGATTTTCATGACGGCCATTGTTGTGGCCATATTGGAAGTCAGATCAGCACCCCTTTCATATATAACCAACTAAGGTGGTGCCCTACAGTTTCGTATTTTGCATAGGGTTAGAATTTTAAAGAAAAAGAATTTCCCTGTCTTTCCTCACTGGTTATACTGGCTATTTAAAAAAGACCTTGTATCCTTGTATATCTTAGGTATAATTCAAAGAACCTTTAATTCCCTTTATTTTGGTGTGTGATTGATGGGTGTAATATGGGTTATAGAGTATACAGCTTGGCCTTACTCCAGATGTGCACCTTTCAAAAAAGTACTAGCTCCACTTGGTCATTTTCACTTCCTGAACTTCAGAGGTAAATTGTATAAAAAAGAGCAAATAACTTTTTTTACATTTTATTTATTTGGTAATTCATTCATTGCACTTTCAGAAGCTGGTATTGTCTACTCTGGCAAAATTCATTTTCCCTATTTTAATAGCTGCTATGGATAGTGTATTTTAGACTAATTCAGGCTGATTTTTTTAGCACAAGGGAGCAGTCATTTTAGTTAGCAGTGTGCTTAAATCATGTACAATTTCCAAAAGTACAATATCCAAAGAAATATCATCCACATTAAATTAATGCAGCATAGCGGTATGCCAACATTCTCTCCAGTGTGCATGTTTTAAATGCAAACAACTTCACCTTACATACGTCATTCTCTCAAAAGTACATAATAACTGGTGAGCGCCCCCTAAACAAAATAAGACGTCTTTCTGTGAAAACCTCAAGCTCATGTGACCATTCTTTCAAAAGAATTAGTGATAAAAAAAGATTTTCAAGCTGGCCACTATGATGGCCATCATAGATGTCTGAGCAGTACCATTTTCATTTAGGACCAACTAGACATCATAAAAAGGTATTTTTTTATATAGTAAAAACGCAAAGCTGAAACAGCCATTCATTCTGGAGTAGAGATAACAAGACTTTCAAGATGGTGGCCATGACAGATATGCAAGTGGTGCCATCTTCACTGTAATGGCAAGATTCCTTTCATTCAGGAGGAGTAGTGATATCAAGACTTTAAAGATGGCCACTGTGGCAGTCATATTCAACATTAGATCAGCACTGTTTTCATTTATGATGAACTATACATCAAAAGAGATCTTTTAAAGAAAACTCCATGATGATAAAACAATCCACTTAGCAGGCATAACAGCAACAATATTTTCAACATGGCCACAGTGGTGACTTAACTGGACATAAGATTTGCACCATTTTCAAGTAGGACAAACTAGATATCATAAGAAGTTTTTAAGTGAAAACCCCGTCAATAAGCCTTACATTCTGAGCCATAAGATTTTCAATATGATTTATAGTGGCAATATTCTATATCAGATCAGCACCATTATCATGAGGACCAACCTGGCATATTAAGACGTATTTTAGTGAAAGCCATATGTTAATATGTCCATCCAATCAGAAGGAGCTGCTATATCCAGATTTTCAAGATGGCCACTGTGGTGTCATACTATGTCAGAGCAGCAGTAAGGACGAACTTGAGCATGCGATGAATGTGTGTTTAAAGCATTATGGCAATCCATCAAGAAATATACAAATCTGTACTAACAGCTCCATGACCACTATGAATGGAACTAAAAATATGGTCTGATTGAAAATGCCATCCCAGTCCCACCCCCACAGACACCCAAAACTGAATGGCTGGTCTCTTGACTGCTATAATGTAAGATTTCATTTTTCTCTAGGTTGGAAACTATTAATAAGTATTATGCAAACAATCTTCTCTTCTGTGAACTAAATTATCATCACTAAATTTAAAACAGGTATCTTTTTTTCTATTCCAAATTGAAGTAATAATAAGTATATAAATAAAACCTTAATGTATCCCAGTTTTTCAGAACAGAAAAGGTAAGGACTACAGAATCTGTCTTGTTACATTTTGCATCCAATTAAGAACAGCATCTTCATCCATTCCATACAGACTGGTTGATTATTGGTTCAGCAGAACTGAGAACAATTGCTTGATGCATGATCTCAGCCTGAATAAGAACCATAAGTATTTATCTTCTTTCCTTTCAGCTACAGTCAAATATGGTGATTATGTGATAATACTGATATGTGAAAGGCACATCCTTGATGTGTGCCTGTGTAAAAATCCAGAGTTGTTTTGTAATAATTTATCAGAGTTCTGTAAATTATGCTGTATGAAGAAGGAAGGTATGAATCAGCAAAATGGGTGCTTACTGACAATATACCCATATGAATCAACATGTCAGACATTTTACTTACATTCTGACCTTTATACAAAAGATAAAAACACATTACGCACATCATTTACCATATGAATATAAGACACTTATTGTAACAAATATTCTATATTTATTAAAAGTCTACATCCATATTTTCTTTTCAAAACAATTTTGTAATTTGTTTATAATTTTAAACATCTTCAGCATATATACAATATTGTAAAGTAGGCCTACATAATCTTCTACCAAGACTTTGCCTACACCACAATACATCATCTTCTTAAGCTGGATATTTTTTATATTGATTTTAGTTTGTGTATTAATATAAAAACATTAGAGGCTTCTTACATACCCATAATGCAACCCATCCACCAAATTTGGTCCAGATCTGTCATGTAAAAACTAATGTTACTATGTGGAAACTAACTTTCTTCTTTCAATTAACAAGGCCTTGACCTTTGAACCATACATTTGATGGATTCTTCCTCGTTGCAAGTTTAGGCTATACACAAAGTATAGTCCAAATATGTGATGAAAAACTAAAAATGTTATTCTGCAGAAACCAACTTTCTGCTATCAGTCAAAGTGACTTTTACATCTGACAGCTTCTTCCTTACTGAAATGCAAGCTATTAACAAGGCTTGGACCACAGTGTATTATGTAGATCTAATGCTTTTCTGCTGAAACCATTTTCTTCTTTAAATCATATTAACTCTGGCCTTGGACCTTTAAACTTAAAATTGATTGGCTTGTGCCTTACCCCTTGTGCATGTCCTCCAAAAACTTAGGTCACGGTATGTGGTCAAGAACTGAAGATATTATGCAAAAGCCAATTTTCTTATTTCAGTCACAGTGACCTAATTAAATTTGCTTCTTTTTTTAACATACATCCAAATCATCCACAAACTTTCATGAAGGTCAATGGTCAAGAACATGAACTTTCATACCAATTTTTTTTCTTCTCCTGTTTGTCAAACAGACCTTAACTTTCAACCTTTTGACCCCAAAATCAATAAGCTTCTTCCTTTCCCCAATGTAATTTATCTACAGAGTTTGTTTCATGTATGTGACCTTTGGACCCCAAATCTGTATGCCTCTTCTCTAATTTAACAGCAAGATATGCACAAAGGATGTCCATGTATGTGACCTTTTGACCAAGAAGTATGTCCATGTATGTGACCTTTTGACCCAGAAGTATGAACATGTATGTGACCTTTTGACCCAGAAGTATGACCATGTATGTGACTTTTTGACCCAGAAGTATGTCCATGTATGTGGCCTTTTGACCAAGAAGTATGTCAATGTATGTGACCTTCTGACCAAGAAGTATGTCAATGTATGTGACATTTTGACTCAGAAGTTTGACCATGTATGTAATGTACTAAAATATTTTTTCTTCTTTCAGTCTTATAAACTTGACCTTTAATATTTTACCCCCAAATCAAAAGATTTGTTCTTTACCTCTTGAGTACCAAAGTACATAGCCAGAATAAATGTCATTACACAAAGACCAGTTTCCTTGCTTCAGTCATAGTGACCTTCGTATTTGACCTTTTGACCCCAAAATGAAGAGGGAACTTCCTTGACAAAAATGCAAGCCACCCACAAAGTTTTATAACTGTAGATAGTGGAGAATTACTGTGAAGAAAAAAAAATTGGAAACAGACAGATGGATGAACAGAGATCATAACATGAAATGTTCTGCTATATGTACCTCAGTTCATGAACTTTTTAAGATGTTTTTGAATATATACTTTTGCAGAACTGCTGTTAAGTCATGAACATGCAACATCATTTTTAAAAAAGGTCTTGACATGTTTAAAGCTTAACCTGTAAATATAATTAATTTATAAAGATTGACCTGTAAATATAATTAATTTATAAAGACTGACCTGTAAATATAATTAATTTATAAAGCTTGAACTGTAAATATAATTAATTTATAAAGATTGACCTGTAAATATAATTAATTTATAAAGCTTAACCTGTAAATATAATTTATAAAGATTGAACTGTAAATATAATTAATTTATAAAGCTTGAACTGTAAATATAATTAATTTATAAAGCTTGAACTGTAAATATAATTAATTTATAAATCTTAACCTGTACATATAATTAATTTATAAAGCTTGAACTGTAAATATAATTAATTTATAAAGACTGACCTGTAAATATAATTAATTTATAAAGATTGACCTGTAAATATAATTAATTTATAAAGCTTGAACTGTAAATATAATTAATTTATAAAGACTGACCTGTAAATATAACTAATTTATAAAGATTGACCTGTAAATATAATTAATTTATAAAGCTTGAACTGTAAATATAATTAATTTATAAAGCTTGAACTGTAAATATAATTAATTTATAAAGCTTGAACTGTAAATATAATTAATTTATAAAGACTGACCTGTAAATATAATTAATTTATAAAGATTGACCTGTAAATATAATTAATTTATAAAGCTTGAACTGTAAATATAATTAATTTATAAAGCTTGAACTGTAAATATAATTAATTTATAAAGCTTGAACTGTAAATATAATTAATTTATAAAGACTGACCTGTAAATATAATTAATTTATAAAGATTGACCTGTAAATATAATTAATTTATAAAGCTTGAACTGTAAATATAATTAATTTATAAAGCTTGAACTGTAAATATAATTAATTTATAAAGCTTGAACTGTAAATATAATTAATTTATAAAGACAGACCTTTAAATATAATTAATTTATATAGATTGACCTGTAAATATAATTAATTTATAAAGCTTAACCTGTAAATATAATTAATTTATAAAGCTTGAACTGTAAATATAATTAATTTATAAAGCTTGAACTGTAAATATAATTAATTTATAAATCTTAACCTGTAAATATAACTAATTTATCAAGCCTGACCTGTAAATATAATTAATTTATAAAGACTGACCTGTAAATATAATTAATTTATAAAGATTGACCTGTAAATATAATTAATTTATAAAGCTTGAACTGTAAATATAATTAATTTATAAAGCTTGAACTGTAAATATAATTAATTTATAAAGCTTGAGCTGTAAATATAATTAATATATAAATCTTAACCTGTACATATAATTAATTTATAAAGCTTGAACTGTAAATATAATTAATTTATAAATCTTAACCTGTACATATAATTAATTTATAAAGCTTGAACTGTAAATATAATTAATTTATAAAGCTTGAACTGTAAATATAATTAATTTATAAAGCTTGAACTGTAAATATAATTAATTTATAAAGCTTGAGCTGTAAATATAATTAATATATAAATCTTAACATGTAAATATAATTAATTTATAAAGATTGACCTGTAAATATAATTAATTTATAAAGCTTAACCTGTAAATATAATTTATAAAGATTGACCTGTAAATATAATCAATTTATAAAGCTTGAACTGTAAATATAATTAATTTATAAATCTTAACCTGTACATATAATCAATTTATAAAGCTTGAACTGTAAATATAATTAATTTATAAATCTTAACCTGTACATATAATTAATTTATAAAGCTTGAACTGTAAATATAATTAATTTATAAAGCTTAAACTGTAAATATAATTAATTTATAAAGATTGACCTGTAAATATAATTAATTTATAAAGCTTGAACTGTAAATATAATTAATTTGTAAAGCTTGAACTGTAAATATAATTAATTTATAAAGCTTGAACTGTAAATATAATTAATTTATAAAGCTTGAGCTGTAAATATAATTAATATATAAATCTTAACATGTAAATATAATTAATCTATAAAGATTGACCTGTAAATATAATTAATTTATAAAGCTTAACCTGTAAATATAATTTATAAAGATTGACCTGTAAATATAATCAATTTATAAAGCTTGAACTGTAAATATAATTAATTTATAAAGCTTAACCTGTAAATATAATTTATAAAGATTGACCTGTAAATATAATCAATTTATAAAGCTTGAACTGTAAATATAATTAATTTATAAATCTTAACCTGTACATATAATTAATTTATAAAGCTTGAACTGTAAATATAATTAATTTATAAATCTTAACCTGTTCATATAATTAATTTATAAAGCTTGAACTGTAAACATAATTAATTTATCAAGCTTTACCTGTAAATATAATTAATTTATAAAGCTTGAACTGTAAATATAATTAATTTATAAAGATTGACCTGTAAAAAAAATTAATTTATAAAGATTGACCTGTAAATATAATTAATTTATAAAGCTTGACCTGTAAATATAATTAATTTATAAAGATTGACCTGTAAATATAATTAATTTATAAAGATTTACCTGTAAATATAATTAATTTATAAAGCTCGAACTGTAAATATAATTAATTTATCAAGCTTTACCTGTAAATATAATTAATTTATAAAGCTTGAACTGTAAATATAATTAATTTATAAAGATTGACCTGTAAAAAAAAATTAATTTATAAAGATTGACCTGTAAATATAATTAATTTATAAAGATTGACCTGTAAATATAATTAATTTATAAAGATTTACCTGTAAATATAATTAATTTATAAAGCTCGAACTGTAAATATAATTAATTTATAAAGCTTGAACTGTAAATATAATTAATTTATAAATCTTAACCTGTTCATATAATTAATTTATAAAGCTTGAACTGTAAACATAATTAATTTATCAAGCTTTACCTGTAAATATAATTAATTTATAAAGCTTGAACTGTAAATATAATTAATTTATAAAGATTTACCTGTAAATATAATTAATTTATAAAGATTGACCTGTAAATATAATTAATTTATAAAGATTTACCTGTAAATATAATTAATTTATAAAGATTTACCTGTAAATATAATTAATTTATAAAGATTGACCTGTAAATATAATTAATTTATAAAGATTTACCTGTAAATATAATTAATTTATAAAGCTTGAACTGTAAATATAATTAATTTATAAAGCAGAAGGACAAATCAGTGTCGTGAGTTACTTTTGTAAATTTATGACAAAGTTGATATTACTCATATACAATCTATTAAAAGTTTTTTAAAATAACAATTTGTAATTTTCATAACTTTTAATTAGATTCACCAAATCTAAAAAATCTATCATCATCTATCATCTAGTTATCTTCCTCATCAAGGATAATCTAATCTTTTTCATCATGTATCATCTAGTTATCTTCCTCATCAAGGATAATCTAATCTTTTTCATCATGTATCATTTACTTATCTTCCTCATCAAGGATAATCTAATCTTTTTCATCATGTATCATCTAGTTATCTTCCTCATCAAGGATAATCTAATCTTTTTCATCATGTATCATCTAGTTATCTTCCTCATCAAGTTCATGCTACATGTCTGCGGCATGATGCCCCAGTGCTAGACATCACTATAAGCTGCCACATTGCAGACATCGTAGCGATACGACTAAAATTTTTTAAAGCTAAGTTAAAAACCCAAATCACATCACAACACACATCAAGCATAATCTAATCTTTTTTATCATGTATCACTTAGTTATCTTTCTCATTATGTATCATCTAATTTTCATTATGTATCATTGAGTTATTTTCTCATCAAGTGTCACTGAGTTATCTTTCTCATCATGTATCACCTAGTTATTTTTTTTCTCATGTAGCATCAAGTTCTCTTTGAAAACCAGGGAGTTTCCCTTAATGTATTCTTTCTGCATTGCTGTGAATGGATTTTTTAATAAAAAAAATTGTACAAATATATCCATTCCAAACTGAAGCAAGTCAGCAAACTGCAGCAAGTCATATATAGCGAAAACAGAGAATGTTTCTTCAAATGTTTTGCTGCTGTATGTTTAAAGTTATACTAATAATAAGAAAAATTAAGAATGCAGAAGAATATATATGTGGGAAGTGCTATGTTGTTGAGCAAATTTATGAATAATAATACTGACTTTACTTCCTTAAAAGGTAAACATTACAAAAATTAACTAATTTGCCTTTTTGTTACACAGTAAATTAGATTTAATGACATTTTGTGGTTGTTATACACTGATGTTAATGCTAAAGTATACATTCAGGATGATTCTGTACTTTTACTCCTATCTCTGTTGCTACTGATTAGATATTTGTAACTTTCAATTTTTTTAAAAATATCTTCAAGGCAAGTCTGAGCAGTACACACACTGGCCAAGTATTAAATAAAAGACCTGGAGATGTTTTAAGTGTGACATCAAGAATGATTTAGAAAACTGGAATATTGATCTCAGGTTTGTACTAATTTAAAAAGAATCTATATTGAAGAATAATGTTTATGTTACTTATTGAAAAGTCACTACAATATTTATAATCAGAATTCCATCTTGACATCAAAATAAAATGCATAAAAATAAAAGGTAATTTCCACATGGGAGAGGAAAAAGCAAGGAGATTGTCCAATATTAACAAGGAGCAATACCTAGCAAGTAGTCTGCCCAGTCCTGACAGGAGATTGACTGGCACTAACATTCAGGAAGACTATCGATTCCTGACAGGAGATAGGCCTACTTGTACACTCTGCCAATTCCTGACTGAAGATAGAATGGCATTTACACTCAAGTAGACTATCCATTCCCAACAGGAAATGGAATGACATTTACACTCAGGTAGACTATTGAGTCCCAACAGGAAATGGAATGACATTTACACTCAGGTAGACTATTGAGTCCCAACAGGAAATGGAATGACATTTACACTCAGGTAGACTATTGAGTCCCAACAGGAAATGGAATGACATTTGCACTCAGGTAGACTATCCATTCCCAACAGGAAATGGAATGGCATTTACACTCTGCCCATTCCAGATAGAAGATGGACTGTTATTTATACTCAGGTAGTCTGTCCTTTCTAGACAGGAGATGGACTGGCATGTACATTAAGGTGTGAAAATTTGCCCACTGCCTGGGACAGACATGTTTCTTCTGATCTCAGGTTGTTTAACTTTCCTGTGTTATTTAGCTTCCTGGTTTGCATCCATTGATGCTGTGGATGTGAACATACTTGATGTTTATGTAATACTGAATTACTCCCCCCTACATCATTAAAAAATTGGAGATATTAAACCTTGGAATATAAATGTAAAGTTAATGTAAAGAGATAATCTCATTCTACCTTTCAATTTGATGCCAGACAAAGAAAGAGTTTGATTCTACCTTTCAGTTGGATGCCAGACAAAGAAAAGAGTTGGATTATACCCTTCAATTGGATGCCAGACAAAAAAAGAGAGTATGAGGTGTGTGTGAGAGGATTATGTGAGATGGTGACTGATGGAACAACCTACCTGTTCATAGTAAAATAATCCAAGTTGAAAGTAGGCAGTTTTATCACCAGCTTGAATTTTCTCCAGTAAAATATTTTCCACTTTTTCCATCAACTGTTCCTCAGTGAGTGAGGAGTAGCCTGGGGTGTCCTTAGTCTCCTGGGCAATATCATTCAGGATGTTCTTTTCTTTTGAGAACCAGACATTTTCAGAGGAAAGGTCCTTTGTAAGTTCCATGGCTGTAACACAAGAAATGAAAATGTAACAGTTAGATATTACTGATGGATACAGATATATACATGTACACTTAAAGAATTTCACATGAATTTCTTTGCATGCAGAAGAACTGGTAGACTGAGAAATTGACCAATCCTACTAAACTTTACTACCCAACAGTCTACTGAAATTATTAAATGTACTAGCCAAGCAGAAAATTAAACAGCCTAGCAGACTACCAATACTTTAATGCTATCATAAAGTTGCACATATACAGGCTAATGTACAATCATCAGAAATTATATGTATATTACAGTAACATAAATTATATATTTATATATATTGTGTGCTAAGCTTATTGTGTGCTTAGCTTGTTTCCATGATTGTCTTAATTCCTATTTTAACATCAGTCCTTAACAGAATCAATCTGAGTTGTATTCAGTTTTAATTTGAGGTTTTATTTATTTATATTATTTATTGTAATGAAAAACACCTCAACATTAATTTCAGGGTAAATCACTATTTTGGGATTATTGTGAATTCATTCAAGGACATTTTGGATTATATCATTGTGATACATCAAGACTGTTAGCACACTGTCACATTCTAGGCTATTGGTACATCAGCACTTTCAAGATTGGAATTCATTCAGAAAACCATATGAATTTATTTGGAGCTTTATACATTTAGATTTGTGATAGAACTTTAAGGAATTTTTGGGATTTAATTAACAATACTGTAAGTTCTTTTCAAATTTTCAATAAACCTGCTGGTTTTTGCTCTTTACTGTTACTTAGTTTAAGACCCACTGAGTCTTAACAATTTGGACAACAGAAAAACAGAATGATTTTTTTTCTTCAAAAGTTCTAAATTGGTCTTAGCAAATTAGTTAATCCCTCAAGCTTAAACTGTACCTAGAGTTATACCTAGGTTATGCTAAAGACTGCATACAGTATGGAACTGCAACACTTGGTATATATGGATACAAGTGTGATATTTAATTCTATATTAAAAAGTAAGTTGTCACATTCTTTAAAAAGATCTTGATGCTATTTTAAAAAGACTTATTTAATCCTATAGTCAATGCCTGTTTTGGCATCTTTGTTACATAATGTGCTTGTTCCTTTAGGAAATGTCCCCAAAAGAGCACACCTGAATCAAGTATGTGAGTAATACAAACATGTTGGACATGATATTTGTTAAATAAGACTCCAACATTTACCAAAAGTTCTAAATATGTATACAGTACCAAAAAGATGATATTTAATCAAACTGATTCAAAACTGAACCTTTCCCTTGATCTGAGAGCTATTTCTCTGTATGATGCTGGCAATATTCATGTAGTACTTTGACCACTTATGATGGTTTCATTTACCTTTTCCATTTCGTTATGACAAGAGTCAGTTGTAAAACATGATTTTCTTGAATACAACTTAGGTAAACTCATTCAATCATATGGTTTTGTAGTGCCATATATATCTACCTGATGAAGAAAAAACAACAATAATGCAACCTGAGGCACTGCAAGGACATGCCCGAAGGATGTTTTTGTAGGCTCTACAATAACCAAGCAAATTCTTCTCCGTGACCAGCAAATTTGTAACTGTGCCTCATGAAAATATTATGTAAGTTTTCAAAGGTTCTGCCAAATGAAAATATTGGATAAATAATGTAGTTTACAAACTTTTGTCAGCATTATCAATATCCCAATTTGGAATATAAGACTGTTCTTCTAATCAGCTTAGTCTTTTTCTTACAGATCCCTTCATTAATATAAAAGGTATCCATCCTTTAAGAAATGAATGAACAGAAAATTCCAGCTACAGCAGTGGTGTGGAAATATGTACTCTGTGTGTATGAGATTTGGTTTTTAACTTAATTTTAACAATTTTTCTATCATATCGCTATGATGTCTGCAGTGTGACAGTCTATAGTTATGTCTAGCACTGGGGCATCATGCCACAAACATGTAGCATGATGTCCCACCCAATCACATTATCCTGACACCAAACCAACCAGTCCTAACACTAACCTCTTAATGCTAAGTGCCAAGTGAGGCAGCTGTTAGTGCCATTTTTATAAGTCTTTGGTATGAATCTGCCAGGGTTCGAACCCATGATCTTTCACATCCGAGACAGACACTCTAACTACCAGGCCACCAGAGCGGTTAAAATATGCATTGAATTATATGGAGTGGCTCATACATTTCACTAACTGCATGTCCATTATGCACAGTTACCAATTGTGTAACCATTTAAAGGCATTAAACTAATCTAAGCCATTTATACACGTAAATCTTGCAGCCCTATTGTTATACCTTCTTTGTAAAGCATTCACAATGGTTTGAACACTGTACAGATTTGTTTAGCCATGTTCTATGATTCAGCCACATATACACCAAAAGCTTTCTATAATTTCACAGCATTTCCATGTGGTTATTGAAGAAAAGATTTTGATGGTTCTAGCTTGTTTACTGCTAAGTCATATGCATTATTTTATGCTTTTAATTGCCATGCTGTTGTTTTGGCACCACTTTTCTAATCCATTTGACACCACTGTATTAATCCATTTGACACCACTTTACTAATCTATCTGACACAACTTTACTAATCCAAGTATATCTTCCTGCAAATACAATGTTATTTATGCAAGTGTATTTCCATTTAAATACACTGTAATGTCAGCATATTATTTATATATAGTGGATTGTCAAGAGGATATTAGGTGGAACCCTGTAGCAGTTAACTGTTGTGTTGTAAGACGGACTGACTGCTTGACAAAAGTCTAGTAAAGTGTGACAGAAATTTTGATATACAGAACCAGCCCAAATATTGAAGCCTGTGTCATATATGTGACATTTTGTTTTATCTGGCATGCTTAATTATAAAATATACATGTTTTAAAAATGGAAGTAATCCATCTTGTGTTGATCTCATTCTTACAGAAAAACAAAGCCAATTTATCAATACCTTAAATGTGACTGCTGGAATGAGTAAATTTCCTAATAATGACTTTATTCAGTTAAGAGATACTATCCATTCTGCAGCAAGGGAAAAACAACATGATATAGAAATATAAAAGATTTTGATGTGACTGACTTTGTAAACAATTTACAAAATGCTCAATTTACTGCCCTATCTTCCAGTATTGACTCCAAATCTGTCAACTCTGAGTACACTGAAAAAGTTTTGTAATTGTTATTGACAAACATGCTTACAAAACCCATACACACCCACATAAAAAACTATTACCCATTGGAAGAGATGACTGTGAAAAGCTATATATGCTAAACAAATGCTGTTTACAAAATACACTTGGTATCGATCATGCAAAATCTAAGAAAAAGAAAGAAAGAAATGTATTCAACAAATTAAAGAATAATTATCTGAGAGCATTAGGGGGTGGAGGCACTGAGCAGATTTGTACTATAAACTTCTGAGAAAGTGAGAGGTGTAAGGTGAAGTGGTGTGCATTTGCAACTTGCATGATGGAGAATGTTGACATACATGTAAGTTACTTGCATGTGTTGTGTCTCAAAATATTTTGGAGATTGTACTTATGGAAAATGTGGAACTAAGCACACAGTTAACTAATATGACTGTTCCCATGTGCTCAAAAATCAGCCTGAATTAGCCTAAATGACACTATCTTTAGCAGTTATTAAAATCTGGAAACAAATTTTGCTAGATTAGTCAATCCCAGCTTCTGAAAATGCAAAGAATGAATTACAAACTATATATAAAATGTTTTAAAAAATGTTATTGGCTCCTTTTTTTAAAAACAATTTACCTCTGAAGTCCAGAAGTGAAAATGACAAAAAGAAGCTAGCAGCTTTATGACAGACGAACACCTGATGCAAGGCCAAGCTGTATAATGTATAACCCATATTACATCCATCAATCATCTACCAAAATAAGGGATTTAATAGTTCTTTTGCCAATACCTAAGATATACAAAGCCTCTTTTCAAATAGCTAGTATAACCAGTGAGGAAAACCTGGGAAATTATTATTCTTTAAAAATCTAAGCCAACACAAAATACAAAACTGCAGAGTGCAAGGGGCATTAAATCTAGGAACTTCTGCTCAACTATAAAGGTGGCCCTCTACGGTTTCATATTTTGCATAGGGTTAGAATTTTAAAGAAATAGAATTTCCCCGGCTTTCCTCACTGGTTATATTAGCTATTTAAAAAAGACCTCGCATATCTTAGGTATTGTTCAAAGAGCCTTTAATCCCTTTATTTTGGTGCATGATTGATGTGGGTAATATGGGTTACAGAGTATACAGCTGGGCCTTACACCAGATGTGCACCTTTCAAAAACTGCTAGATCCACTTGGTCATTTTCACCTCCTGGACTTAAGTGATAAATTGTATTAAAAAAAGAGCAGATAACTTGTTTTACATTTTATATATATAGTAATTCATCCATTACACTTTCAGAAGCTGGTATTGTCTAGTTGGACAAAATTTATTTTCCCTATTTTTAGTAGGTGCTGAAGATGGTGTACTTAAAACTAATTCAGGCTGATTTTTTTAGCATAAGGGAGCAGTCATTTTAGTTAGCTGTGTGCTTAAATCATGTACAATTTCAATAAGTACAAAATATCCAAAGAAATGTCAGCCACATTACATCAAAGTAGCATAAGAGGTATGTCAACATTCTCTACACTATTCATGTTTCAAATGCAAACAACTTCAACTTATATAAGTCACTCTCTCAAAAGTACCTAATAACTGGTGAGTGCCTCATAAGCCATATTTTTCTAATAAATCTTTAGATGGTCAAGATAAGATCATTCTTTCTGAAGGTATAGTTGACATATTCTCATGGGTTCCATAATCTTGTGGTATTGACTACATTCTAAATAGATACTTGCATTATCTGCTGGTCATTTATAGCAGTAGTTTTTATTTTTAATAAATTGAAGCATTTATTCATAACTAATAACAAACTGTTTGTTATTTTGGGTTTTAAAAAAAAATTATTTCATTATATGCTATTGTAATGAATATTGGACTAAACCTTGTCCCAAATCAAGTTTATTGTCTACTTGACCTGAATTATTGATTTTTTAAAAAAAATCTGTAAACAACTAATGCATAGCTAAAATATTATATATGTGTATGGGTTTAATATTAGGATTATTAATAGAATAAAAAAAATTATTTGGGTCTAGGTCTAGGTTATTGGGATTCCCCTGCTATATAACTGCTATACCTGACATAGTCCAAGTTCTATATTATAATTTTAGTGTGTGTGTGTGTGTGTGACTTGGAATTTTAATGTAGCTATAACAATTTTTCAGTCATATTGCTATGATGTCTGCAGTGTGGCAGTTAAATGATATTTAGCACTGGGGCATCATACCGCAGACATGTAGCATGACATCCCACCCAGTCACATTATCCTGACACCAGGCCAACCAGTTCTAACACTAACCTCTTAATGCTGAGCACCAAGTGAGGCAGCTGTAAGTTCCATTTTTGTAAGTCTTTGGTATGACTCAGCCAGGGATCGAACCCACGACCTCCTGCATCTGAGGCAGATGCTCTAACCTCTAGGCCACCGAAGCGGTTATATATAATTTTAGTAATAAATTTCTAACTATATAACAATGATTTTATCTTGTAAACATTATGAACCTTTTAGAAAACTATTTTCTGTTTGATAATGGGTTTTTTTAAAACAAAATGTTAATTGTGACCTGAGGTCATGGGAAAGACTATATAGTCTTGTTACTGGAAAGATTATTCCTTCATGCTTTAAGATCTAACAGAATCAACTTTGTATTATTGTTACGTCCAGAAGTTGATTTTGGCAGGAATTTATTTCTTCAAATTATTTAATTCAGTGATTATTTTCTCTGGAAAGACAGAGTAGAGTACTCAGTAAAAAATAATATTCTTGGACAGAGACATTCACAGGGATTTATGCTGAATTCAAGCCTGGAATTATATTGCTGTGTTTCAACAAAAGACTGTTGGTACAGCAAGACAATACAGGCTGCCACAGGCACATCAACACCTTCAGCACTGAACTTAATTTGGATTTCCATTCATGTTTATTCAGAACTTTCATTATTAGGATGTGTGTCCCTAATTCTAAGATTATTTTGGGATTTGCAATAGCCTAGTTGTCACCATCCTGGCTTCCTGGGCCATGGCAAATGAACCCCAGGTTCAAAGGGTGGGGCCAGTTTCTAGAGACTGCACGCCACCTAAAAGCTCCATTGCACAGGCATGAAGGAACAGTCTGTCTACTGTTTACGTTTGACTCTATCAAGCCCTGAAGTAACGGGAAATGGGCAAAAATGGCTGGATTCACTGGAAGCCACAGTCCCAATCCTGCATGCAGGTGACTCAGGCCTTTGGTCATCTGGTGTTGATCTGGAGATGACACCATCACCAGGCAGCAGCCTGAGTGACCAAGCAGCCTTTTCTAGGGACAGCACTGCTTGCTCTGCATGGTGAGGGGCCTAGAAAAGGTGGCCTAACCAAAGCTTGTTTCCTTACCCCCCACCCCCCAGTTGGCCTGCCACAGCCAACAGGCATCTTCCAACATGGTCAAAACATAACAGAAAAAACAAGGCATGCCACACCTGCCTCACGTTGTGGGAAAAGACTAAAACTGGTTTGTTGGAACATCAGAACAATGCTAGACTCAACCAACAGCAACAGACCAGAACAAAGCTCTGTCTTAATCACACATGAACTCTCTTGTCTTGGTGTTGACATTGCTGCACTTAGTGAAGTCCACCTTTCTGAGGAGGGAAGTCTGAGAGAACTCAGTGCTGGATACACCCTGTACTGGTCAGGAAACCAAAGACTGAAAAACGACTTTCAGCAGTCGGTTTCATGGTCAAGGACTCAATCACCACTAAGTTAACAAACCTTCCCATTGGCCACACCAACTGCATCATGTCCATGGGTCTCCCATTAGGGAACCAGCAACATGCCACACTTTTCAGTGTATATGCTCCAAAACTCCAGGCAGATTGGGAAAAGGATAAGTTCTATACTGACCTGCACAGACTTCTTAAGAGCATTCCAGAGGGCAACAAAATAATCATCCTTGGAGATTTCAATGCCAGAGTGGGCTGAGACTCAGAAGCCTGGAAAGCAATTACAGGGAAACATGGAACGGGTGGCTGAAATGACAAGGGGCACTGCTTCTTGAATTTTGCACAGAATTACAGCTCGCCATCACAAACACTGTATTACAGCAGAAAGACAGCCTGAAAGCGACCTGGATGCATCCTAGATCAAAACGCTGGCATCTAATCAATTACATCACAGTACACCAGAGGGACATAAAAGATGTCCTTCATACCAGAGTGATGCCCAGATCGTCTTCTCTGATGAAAGCTCAACTTCCAATTCAAGCCTCAGACAACAAGGAGGTACCCCGAAAAGGAAGCTTCAGATCAAAATCCTGTTGTCTGAAGATGTCAAGTCAGATTTTCAAGACAGCATGCAGCCTAGACTTGGAAAACCTAACTTTCCACCAGATCTACCCCTGGAAGACATGCAGAACCACATCAAGGCTGCCATTCTGAAAACCTCAGAAGAAATCCTTGGATTCACCGCTAACAAAAACAAAGACTGGTTTGATGTTAACAACCAAGAAATCCAAGAACTGCTTGCCAAAACTAGATCAGCATACCAAACCCACCTCACACAACCATCCTGTCCACAGACGAAAGTAGCCTTCTGCCTTATCTGCAGTTCCCTCTGAGACATACAAAATGAACAGTGGACAAAGCTTGCAGAAAGAACCCAGCTGTAATCTGACACTGCTGACTACAAGGGGTTCTATGAAGCGCTGAGATCAGTGTATGGTCCTTCTTTCCAAACACAGAGCCCCCTACGGAGTGCAGATGGCCAAGAGCTACTCACTGACAGGGAATCTATCCTGAACCGATGGCCAGAGTACTTCCACACCCTCTTCAGCACTGGCCATACAGTCCAGGAGTCAGCCATTAATCGCATCCCACAAAAGCCACCAAAGATGGAACTCAATGAGGCACATCCACTGGATTGACTTTGTCACCAACACTGAAGTCCTCAAACAAGCAGGGATCACCAGCATTGAGGTCAAGCTCATGAAGATACAGCTATGCTGGGCATGGCATGTGTCCAGGATGGAGGATCACTGCCTACCAAAGATCACATTGTATGGTGAGCTGTCCATTGGTCACCATGATAGAGGGGCACCTCAAAAGAGATATAAAGACCCTCACCACCTATGGCATCAATCACAAGCTGCTGACCATGAAAGCTGGCAACAAATAGTTCACCGGGCCACTGCCACTTTTGAACAAAACAGATGGGCCATCTTGAAGGAAAAATGATGGTGAAGAAAAAAACCGAGAACCATCAGCAGCACCCATGACAATTCCAGACATACCCCTGCAGCCTCTGTGGACAGATGTATCTGTCACATATTGGGCTCATCAGCCACTAGTCCTACGATGTAAGACATAGCACATGTTTTTATTTTAGTGCTATGTCTTACTACCCAAAAAATGCCCTTGCCAAAGTATGTTTAAGTAGGTTAATGTGATGGATATTTCTTACAGTTCCAATAGGCATAATATATTTTTATTCATTTCATTAAAGAATAATATTTCAACTTAACCGGATTTCAGCATTTCCGGCTTTCATCGCTTTCCAGCCAACTGAAATGTAAGCCAACAAAACTTGAAAATAGGTCCATTTCTTCTGTGAGAATTTGAATTTATTAGAGAAAAGACATCAGAGTAAGTAAAGTCTGACTAAAACATTATGACTTTACTTTGTAGAAAAGCATTGTTATTTTAGTTGACAGTTGTGTGAAGACCTCTCCGGTGGCCTAGTGGTTAGAGCATCTGCCTCGGATGCAAGAGGTTGTGGGTTTGATCCCTGGCCAAGTCATACCAAAGACTTACAAAAGTGGTACTAAACAGCTGCCTCTCTTGGCGCTCAGCATTAAAAGGTTAGTGGTCAGCCTGGTGTCAGAATAATGTGACTGGGTAGGACATCATGCTACATGTCTGCGACATGATGCCCCAGCACTAGATATCACTATAAACTGTCACACGGTAGACATCACAGTGACATGACTGAAAATTATTAAAGCTACATTAAAAATCCAAATCACAAACACAAAAAAAACAAACAGTTGTGTAAAATATTCCTGAAAATTTGACTTTCGTAATGATGTTAGTCGAGATAAAAACACACTACACAGCGTCGTTAGTTAGGCTGTAAGACCTTGACACCCACAACATAAATGTCAGCATCAAGGTCTTACATGTAGGACTATAGTTTGACTATACATCCCGTTTGTTTGTACCCCCCTACCGATTTCAATTAATGTGATAAAAAGTGCAAGGAACTTAGTCAGTTCATTCATTGATTTACAATTTCTAACCTTACTGGGAGTAGATTGTCCCTAACACCATGATCGTCTGCGTGTTTCATGCTTAACGGAAGTTTTCAATATAATAGATGGACATGCCCATGATCGATTTCTAGTTCCTGGACAAGTCCATTTCCAGCAAAGGGGTATGTGAACGATTACAGATGTACATTCATATGTTGTCTGCTTCCGATATGGACAGTGTCGAATCAAGCACAGGAAAAAAATGACAACAAAAAATTTGCTTTTCACACGGATTTAACAAGCGGTTTAATTTCTAAGTTCATGTATGCAAAGGATATAATTCCAAACTCTCAACGTAATGGTAAATTACGGAATTATCTGGCAGTTACTGAATTGGATGAACTATGTCATTATGTTGTCTGATGGAAATAAACTAGTCCATAGTGTACGCAATATGGCGCCGTGTTAGTATGAACAGTCCGTTAAGCATGAAAGGTTCAGGGGATGCCAGTATTAGTGCCATTGTGGTCAGTCAGGTTAGAAATTATAAATCAATGATTCAGTTTACTTATTTATGTGCACTTTTTATCACATTTAACGTTTTTGTTATTGAAATCGATAGGGGGGTACAAACAAACGGGGATCTATACAGTAGTCAGACTATAGTTGTAGGACTAGTCAGCCACCAGCGCGCATGCAATAGGTATGGACATCCCCTTCGTAAATCTACGCAAAGGAAGTCAAGCTAACAACAACTTTGATTTTAGAAAACACCAATATACAAAACTTATAAACAATGACAGTAGTTTGTTTTTTATGTAAATGTGGCATTAGACATTGGAAAGGATGTTCATTTTAATACCCTTTTCTAAATTTATTTTCTTTCCTAAATTTTCTAAAAAGTTTAAGGTGAATGACTTCGTTCGAAACCAACTTTTTAATTACACTTGCCTTAATAATATCACCTCTGACGCCTAATCCACAGAGTGTATCTTTTCACCAACAAAAACATCCCAGCTCTCCCTCTCTCTCCAACCCAAGTTCCAATTACACACAGTGTGCCATGACGACAATGGTCCAATCGGAATGTGTTCGGTCTTTTCCATAACACTATAGTCCACTATCCTAGCCTGGTTCCCGGCCTATATATTAATAACAGCCTTAAGGTATAACCCACTTGGAACCAGTCTAGCACTGTGTGGATGATTAGATTGGTCCTCTGTCGCACGTTTACAGCTGTCTCGTAGCTAAACAATACCGGGAATCAGTCTATTGTATCATGCTTTACGTGTACCAGTCCATGACTAAACGAAACTGGGTGTTTGGTGAGTTGACTAATCGTATTCGACGCAATAAGCTATTCCTTTAATTTAATATACATTGCAAAAGCGATCTGTTGAAATTTCTATCTGCATTATAGCATGTATTAAATTTCAGCAGTTAAGAACAGAGTATGGACTGGCTGGTCTTGAGTTAAACTGTTAAAATCAAGGTGACATGCATTTCCGAGGTTTGGTCTTGATGATTCATTGACTGAGGTTTCTTGTGGTATTTTTCTTCAATCAGTTATAAATTAATGGATTTTGAAAATATATTGTAGGAACATAGCTATTATCGTCTATTCAATAAAAACTCTTTAACTGTGTTAGCAGTGACAACCTCTTAGGGATATAGTTGGTGAATTAGTGGTTACTAGAAACACCGAAATCAGTCATACAATGTAAGACATAGCACATGTGGTTTTTGTTTTGGTGCTGTGTCTTAGTCCCCCCAAAACGGCCTTGTATAGCCTATTCCAGTGTCGGTTGATATTGGAATGAGTAGTCAAAGTTTCAGGAATATCTGACACACTTGGCCTCCTATATTGACACTCTTCCTCTAATTTATGTGTAATTAATATACTTACTGTGCTGTCTTTATCCTGGCGGAATGAAAATGTGACACTAGCAAAGGGACGTATTTTCATGTTCTGTTGACATGCATTTGAATTTGTTTCAATGCGACGGTAGTCAAGGTATGTCGAAGTATGTTTAAGTTGGTACATGTGGGGGATTTGTTTCTTGAACAAAATGTTGCTTACAGTTCCAATAGGCATAATATATTTATTCATTTTATTGAAGAATAATATTTCAACTTAACCCAATTTTGCCATTCCCGGCTTTCATCCCCTTCCAGCCAACTGAAAGGTAGGCCACCAAATCTTGAAAACAGGTCCATTTCTTTTGTGAGAATTTGAATTTATTAGAGAAAAGACATCAGGGTAAGTAAAATCTGGCAAAAACATTATAACTTTACTCTGTAGAAAAGTGTCGTTATTGGTTGCCAGTTGTGTGTGATATTCCTGAAAATTTGACTTTCATTACACTGTTACTTGACATCAAAACATGCTACACAGCACCATTAGTTAAGCAGTAAGACCCATCACCTGCCCCCCCCAAACAAAAATATCGGGTGATGTGTCTTAAGTTGTAATCTACACCAGAGTATGCTTAAAAAAAACAATATACACAATTATTTACATCTTTTGGGGTATTAATTGGTGTACACACCGATATTATGATTTGTAATTGTTTTAATGATGATGATAATAATAAGCAAAACAAACTTTGATTTAAGCGATTTTGATTGAATTATTTCGTTTCTACAGTCTCAAGCACAGTTGTAGTCATACTTTTTATGACCTCAGCCCAAATATTTATGTTTTATGAGCATCAAGGTCTTACTGCCCAAATAGCAGTGCTGTGTAAGCAAGTTCTGATGTTGATAAATGATGAGTCAAATTTTCAAAATTATCTCACATTCTTGGCAGCCCATATCAGCGCATTTCTACAAATTAAAGTTATAATGTTTTAGTCAAGCTTTACTTACTCTGATGTCATTTTCCTAATAAATTCAAATTCTCACACAAGCAAATGGACATGTTTTCAAGTTCAGTTGGCCTACATTAAATTTTGCTTTAATTTGATGGAAGCCAGGAATACCAAGATCGGTTAAAAGAATGATAAGAATCTTGAATGAAATGAAGCTATCTAAACACTTTCTTCAGTAGGTGTGGACCCCATTTTTTAAAGTAGAAAATACCCTAAAAAATATCAGCCCTATTTGTTGAACTTGGACAAAATTGCGATCAAAATTGGTAATTGAAACATTGATGTATCGCTTGTTTTATTGTTGAGTATGGTACATTGGACCTACAAATTTTAATCAGCATTAAAAATTATCAGCTGTTAATAATATGACATATTTTTTTACAGGGTCTTTCCAAACAACCTTCTTTGTACGCCGTAAATAATGGTATTCAGTGAAATTTTGATCAATGAAAATGTCACGCCGGCTGGAGGCATTACTTTAACTCATTCAGCCCCAGCACTGTTATCAGTATCTCTGCTGCTATGCCCCAGAAGCACTGAGCTGTGGCTAGCTGCTTTTGCCCCAGAGTTTTTGTTTTTAAAAATTTGAAAACATCGTGCACATGCATTCACTCTTACCTTAATTTCTCTTCTTATATCCAATTAAAATCCACGAAATTTTCACCAATTATTTCAAATGAATTTGTCTACATAGTGATTTATTATTTTCCTTTTTGTCCAAGTCTTTCACAACTTATTTATACACTATTTACAAAATTATGTGCAACGTTTATCAGCAAGAACTCTATCATCATCGCTGTCAGCATCCTCATCTTCTGATGATTCAATCTCAGAAACTTCTACGTCTTAATCTAAATCTTGCAAAATATCCAACTGCCAAACGGATCTTCCCTCAGCTTGCTCAATATTTTTTAGATGAGATCAAACCCGAGAAATTCCTCATTTTTGTTGCTCTTATCAAAAATCACTTTTATGTCCACCATGATTTACGATTTTTCATAAACAGAAAATGTGTAGTGAAACTGCTCTTAAACAGTAACCCTTGGCTTATGAACAATTCAAATTTCCACAAATGAAAGAAAAATCATTTCTGATTGGTTTAATAGTTGTTTAGTTCTTGAAAAAAAAAAACATTTGTAACCAATAAGAGACATTGTATCCAACACACATTCATCTCGACTGGAGATGGGATCGGCCATCGAATGCAGTAAACAAACCAAGACTACAGACGGGATTGGCCAGTGAATGCAGAAACCAAGATCATGCCTACAGACGGGATCAGGGCAGAATGAGTGAATAAATAAATATCAATAAAATATTTGTTTATCCAGTGTAATTTGTGCTTTAGTTCTATCTTTTAGTTTGGTTTAATTGTAATCATCATGAATGCAATGTGCCTTCTTGTATTCAAACATAAAATGAATCAATCAACTGTAACAAGTACATCCCTGAGCATTTTGTTCTGTGCCAACCGTGTTTTGATATCGTGGAGTATTTGTGGTGTGGTTTCATTGAATTAAAAGCTGGCCTCCATTGTATTATCATTTTAATTGTGTCATTTGTATCAAAGGAGGTATATCTAAGAAACGTAAAAGGTATGCAAATCCTACATGCAGAAGATCTAGCGACCCTGATCATAAATCAGTTGAACACATTCCAATTGATCAGTCAAACACAGTTATAACTATTTTTATGCATGTAATTTAATTAAATTACATTAAATTAACCTACTCATTGATAAATATGATCAATGATAGCAGTGAATTTTTTGTCAAATAAAGAGCTTTGTTTCTGATAGGATTATTTTGGAAAAAGTGAATTTCAGAGAATTTCTGAATTGGCACTTTGAGATATCTTCATGGGTGAGGAGAAGTATTACTAATATTTGCAATGAATCATAGCCACATTATGTTACTAATTAAGCAATACAAAAATTTAGTTTTGACTTAGACGGTTATTCACAAAAGTCGCTGGTGTTTGGAAAAGGGTCTTGTTTCGGGGTGTATAAACAGTTAGTCATGTCTTTGTTTTGGAGATTCACTGTTTCAAACTTTCTAGCCCGTAATGAAGCAGGAAACCAGACTAATCAACAACAACATAAAGCAATGACATAATACACAGATGTTCTCACATACAAGTGAATATTGTATGAAAAGGGTTGGAATAATGTTAACAATCTTTCAGATGTTGGGCATCTTGAAAATAAATTTATACAGAATAAAAAACAACTTCATTTGAAGAAAGCTTTATTGACAAGTTTTCTCAGCATGAATATTAAATGAGTTATCATACATTAAATAGTACATTTAACCCAGGGGCCCTGAGTTTCCAAGTGGTCTAAAGCGCTCTCCATTACGGATCACTGCCATCTCACCTCTGTCTGTGCCGGTTCGAGTCTTGGATTCAACCAATATAGGTATGTGAGAAAGCTTGCCAGTACCTTCTCGTGGGTCGGTGGTTCTTTCTGGGGGTTTTCCAGGTTCTTCCTCGACCATTCTTACTGGCCGCCATATATAGCCTGTCGTGTGCTGAAAAATGGCATTAAACCCCACAACAACAACAACAACATTTAACCCAACCCACTTCCAGTTATGCAGTTTACTCAGTGTCAAGCGGGGATGGATCACTTATTTTTTGGAGGTCCCTCTGTAACTCACGCCCTCATTTATAGTGTGGTCTATATTTTTGGGCCCCAATATGCATGAGTTAATGAGAGAGAGATGTATTAGGATACAAAAAATCTGTGTATTTTGGTGTAATTCAGTTTTTGAGAGTATTTCGATGTTTCTAGTAACCCCAGAATTGGAGTTGGACATTAGAACTTTACAAGAATTATTGTACTATTTTGGTGTTTTATATTATAAAAGGAAAGGTTCTGAGCATGTTCTTTAGGCACACCGGGATTTGCAAATACATACACGCACATAATGTTTTCTAGATGCATTAAAAGTACAGTGCAGTAATCCAGTGAACATGTACAGTATCAGTTCATTATCTGATCAATTTCAGTCACATCACTGGTAGTGAATATTTGCACATAACTGAGTGAACCCTCTAAGTCTGTATGCAAAATTTAAAATAATTTGTACATTTTGTGCATATTAGTAGGGCTTAGAATATGGCAGGTGCCCATATGTGCGGCCATGCAACAATACAGGGCTCAAAATTAGCGTAGTCCGCTAGCCCAAAGCTAGTAGATTTCCTGTTGGACTAGTAACTTTCATAAAATTAATAGTCCAATGGGTTAATAAGTTTCGGTTATCAATAGTCGGCGTTTGTTTATGCCATTCCCTAATAAAGACTTGACTTCAGCAGATGTTTTGTAGAATCAAAGCAGTGACCATTGTAAACACAGTCATAAAATATTAGCGTGAGAAGATGAAATCAATTTCTGACTCAAGAAATTGTTCTTTCTATAACAAGAAGCCATCCGATTTTGTGCATTTTGCTTTAACAGTGCAAATTTATGGTCCCGTCATTAACAGTAGAAGTTTGGTAATTGATCCTAATAAATCTGATAATGAACTAAATGAAAAAATGATGTGGAATCACTTTATTCACTCAACCACAGTAACAAACTACAAAACGGTATACCACATAAAAGAACACAGCAAAACTATTAAAAGAAATTAGTTTCCATGTTTTTTTGTTTATGATTGTTTTTGTTTTTTTTGCTCACTAGCCAAATGCTCCAACATTCACAAACAGGAAACTGCATATTTTACATTTGCATCAAAATAATTATAAGAATTAGATCAGTTTATTATGAATATGTTATTGACACATCCTTTCCATACAACTACTTTTTCTATGATGATAAAAAAAGTTTATATATTTTTTCCCTTATAAAAATGAACAAATAATTTAATGTACATGGAGATGTCCAAGCAGAATGCCGTACATTTCTTGGGAATTAAAATCTCTGAGCAAGGGCATCTAAGATTTGAAAATTTTCTGCCTTATTATTAATATTTTGATAAAATACTTGTCTGGTGGCTAAGGCGAGTCCTGAATCTCATCAGATGGAGCAGCCTTAAATGACCTAATTTTTTTAATAAAAATCGCTGACAACTAACATCTGTTTTAAAGCATTTTTGTTATCTTGTCATGGATGAAAATGGCATGTAAATAGGTGCTAAGTATATGTCTGTCTGTAGTCTAGATATACAACCAGTAAATCACATAAAAGGGCATGACCTTCAATTGACAGCCCTGTTAAGGATGGAAAGATCATCAAGTTAATATGTATATTGATAATGTATCATATCATAGGCTGTGTATCATGAACCATACCAGTACACATCATAGATGTATCATTTCTCCCCTAGTTATTTTTTGGTGAAAAGACCTCCATTAGAAAAGAACTCAGTATTTAAGTGTGAAAATGAATCCTTGTAAACTATACCTTTTTTCTTAATTTATCCAATTATTTAATGCTATTTTACTTCAGTATGATGCTGACATTTGATTGATGCAAAATAAACAAAAGATGGGAAAGAGTAAAAGTCAAATGAGAATCAGAAGTGGAACGGACTATTGCAGGGTCAGCTAAAACTTTAATACCAGGTAGCCACTTTAAAAAAAAAATATGTAAAAACTTTTTAAATAAATTTTATTTCTTTTCTGGTGATAAATATTGGATCTCTTACATTGGCTTGTTTATTCTTTTATTTTTTTTCCAACAAAAGTTTTTATTTTTTTAAATTGTTGGATCCCACAATGTATCTGCAGCCAACTGTCTGAATAAAGTTCATATTAGTGTTGGGTGATTTGTTATAGGTAAGGAGCCATACTTGTGCACATGATGTTGGCTGTTCATTATCAAGATCAATCAACACTACCAGTCACTTAGAGTGAATTCTTAAATAAATAAGACTTGAGAACCTTCACCTGTTGTCAGCACACAAACAAATGGTAGAATTGTTGTTGTTTTTTTTTAATCTCAACACATGGATTGCCTTAGATCTAATATTACACTTATTGGGATGCTGTGAGAACACATGGTTATTTCTTACACATGTCAATTGCAATTTCTTGGCAGGTACAGGACTCCGTTAACAATAAACAGGTCAATTACCCATGAAAGCCATTGTTACAACAAGAAACAGATCAATTACCCATGAAAGGAATTGTTACAGCAATAAACAGATCAGTTACCCATAAAAGAAATTGTTGTAGCAATAAACAGGTCAATTACCCATGAAAGGCATTGTTACAACAAGAAACGGATCAATTACCCATGAAAGGAATTGTTGCAGCAATAAACGGACCAATTACCCATGAAAGGAATTGTTAAAACAGTAAATTTCAGCAATTCTTTTACTAATTTTCCATACATAATACAATTTATTTACAGCATATTGAAATATACAATGAAGTTACTAAAGATGATATTGTGACCATTTCTGTTCTCTTTTATCCAGGGTCAAACATTCGTGATGATATAAATCAAAGTCAACATTGTAGATGATTATTGATGGAACAAAACTTGGGTAAACATAGAGATTTCACAGGAACAGAAGAGGGTTTAGATAAATCTATGGAGAGTTTGTCAGTACAAGAAAAATCTTCCAAAGAAGAAACTGTCAGAGATAGTCAAGATGATGCTGTTCATGTTGATAAGGTGACTTTTGGAAATGGGGAACTCGCAAGTGAGCATCCAGCCAAGAACCTTGATATCGCATGTGAGAAGGGAGATAATTCAAAACAAGAGTTGGAATTGGAGACGAATGATAAGACTAAATGTTATTATCATGTGGACAAAAAGCTTTGTGGCTTAACTAGTGAGCATGAATCTGATAATGAAATGAATGTACAAGAGGCTCAAACTATAGTACCTGCCTTTACAAGTAATATTTCTCCCAAAAGTGGAAATGATGGTGACAACTCAGATGAGAACAGCAATGAAAGTGAATGTTACTCAAGTGAGGAAGATGAGGAACGATGTTCCTCAGAATGTGAATGTGAAACTGATCGTGATAAGAATGTATCAAAAATGAACAATGATGAATGTAATAATAAAAATGAAAGCATTAGGGGAGATAATCCAACTCACTCTTCAGACACAGAGGAGGAATATGAATCTGCTGAGGAGGGGGATGAACAGATTGAGGTTGAAGAGGAAAATAGGAATGCTCTTGAGGCAACCCTTTCAGAAGAAGAGAAAGAGGTAGATTTTGCCTAAATCGCTACTGTTGGTGTGCTGTGTTTTGCACATTTTGTAGTCATATTCACCCTTGCAGTCTTGGAATGAAATCTAGTTAAAACAATGCAAGGGTAAATGTTCATACAGCCAGGGTTTATAATTTTCTCAAAGTTAAATGAATCATGTTTTTTCCACTCTGAAGGACTATGCTAACGTAATACGTGAAGTTTTAATTCCATTAATGTAAAATGACGGGAGTGTAATGATACGATGATCAGCTTATTCTGGAAGTATTACCCATCAGTAAATTCTTAATCTAACAGCAACAGATTTATTTCACTGAGATATAAGAATAAGCTGTATAATTTTGACAGTTCTTAGAATAATCACTTGTTTGATCAGTGATTGTTTTGATAGTTTTGTCAAACATCTATCTCATGTGAGACTATATTTGCTTGCCATTCTTTTTCAGGAAAGAAGGACAAAAGCCCAGGCACTCAAAGATGAAGGGAATGCCCTGTTTAAAAGTGGAAGTTATAAAAGTGCAATACGATGTTACACACAGGCCCTTTGTATCTGTCCCATGAAGTTTGTCAAGGATCGTGCTATAATGTATTCTAACAGGGCTGCCTGCAAACTACGGCGGGTAATTCTTTCTTTCCAAAATCAGTGTTTACACAAGGATATCTCATCAAACATACTAATTCCCAGTTTAAAATGTTTTGTCAAAGGAAAGGTAAAGGAGCCTGTGTTGAAAGAACAAGTTTTTTAGACACATGCCTGGTGCCGGTCAAATCACAAGCCCTGACTCCAATTTCTACATGCCCAAAATTGCAGTATTTGTGTTTTAATATTATTTGCAATTGCTGTGCTTCAAATATGCATATATAAAAACAAAATCATGTTAAATTGACCTGTGTGTTTAGTCAGCACTGAAAATTTATTACATGATGCAATGTTTTCAAGGTCCTGAGGTCATCTAATTGCTCTCTCAATGTCCTCCGTCTCATTTGATCAGCAGTGTTTGTGTAGCTTGTTTTGATTTATACGGTTTCTCTTGACACTTTTTATGTTGTTCATAAGTGTTGCTTGTTATATTTAACAAGTGTTGCATTACAGTAGTGTTAAGTGTGAACAAGGGGCAGTTCAAGGCTAAATAAAAATATGTTTCCAGTCAGCCAACCATTCCTGTTTTTAATTGCCAACCCTAGTACTTGTTAACCCATATTTAAAAAAATATCACATTAAGATCACATTAAATATATCTAATGTTTAAAAAAAGTTACCTACCTATCCAAATTTTAAAATGAGTGCGGTGGGAATAATTCAGATTTTTTTTCTTCCCCTTATTATTTATGAAAACTTGAACCTGAAACATCTTGAACAACTGTTATGACTCTAGGCCTTGAACTATGTAACAGAAAGAAGCAAAGCCAACAAGTTTGCTAAAATCAACAAATAATTTATTACTCTAAGTTGCAGAGTGAAAATTTAACAAAGTAATCATAACTGTCTTATCGCATGTCCAAAAGTAGAGAATGTTCCAAATGAATTTCAGTAGTCTTGAATGTCCAGATGTACCACAGTGGCACAGTATAGAATGTCTTTGAATGGGTTCTCAGTAATTCTAAAATAACATGTTAATGCAAAATGTAAATGACCACTTAGTAATTTCATTGAATAATTTAAAAAAATAATTCCTCTCGAACACAACTGCAAAACTAAGAGCATGAATTCCCACAGACTGATATAAAACAGGAATGAATTATTTGTTTACCAAGTCTCTTCATATCCCCACTTGACCAACAATGCATTAAGATGCTCTGGAGAACTAACTCTAACAGAAAATTCCACCTGATCTTGATCTCAAATTCTACTCATCTCAAATTCTGCTCATTCTTGTTTACAACTTACAATCATGGGCAAAACCTCCATCCAGAACCCACAATCATGGATAAAAGTCAGGCACACAGTATAAAGTAAATATACATAATGCAATAGCAGTTAAACAAGGCCATAAAAAGATCAAGATAAGTGTTCCAGCCAAAGTCATTTTTTGGTTGGTCTTTCCTTTTTATCTCACCTCTGCCAAGGTACGGACAATTTTTAATCAATGACTCAAAAGCCATTTCTTGACGGGCCTGATTTGATCCATACAGTACTTATGATACCTTAAAAACATTACACATTTGGGCTCAACTCTCCAGATTACATCAGTAAAGTATCATTTAGTAGTTTTTTGTGTATACATGCTAGCCTTAATCCAGTTACTTGGCCACGTCCATCATCATTTCAGTTGCAGCAGCTCTGATACCCTTTAGACTTGTTCTGGCTGGTTTCTGTAATATACATAAATATCCAAAACGGTGTTTTGTCCTACCTCCAGTAGAATTACATGTATGTAAAATCCAAGTGAGCACTAATTATAGGTAACCCAGGCGTCACAGGTCACATGCTACACATTGTACACAAAGTTTACAACTTTTGATAGAAATAGTAGATGATCTTCATATGGTTAAGGGGCATACATGGGGATAGAAATTAGTAATTTAATAGTCTTTCAATATCATGAAATTACATTTCCACATTTCATTATTAAGTTTATGAGACAAGTTAGATTTTAAGAAGCCCAATGGGTACCTCATTTAGAACTCAGGATGGGCCCATCTGAAATTAGAGGGGCTCCAGGCATCTGGATATCAGATTTTTTTTTAGCACTGGGGAGCTCTTCCTCTGTTCAGGCTAAATTTGCAGAAAATAGACCTAAAAATTAATTGATCTAATTTTAACCAAATTTGAAGGGTATGATTCATCTGTCTCTATCGACCAAAAGGCTGAAAAGACATACTGCCTTATTACTGTTACATCTGTCTGAGGCCATTGTAATAAAGTGACAGATCTTGAAAATAGATATCTTTTTTTATCTGTCCAGGTGGTAAAACTGTGTGAGCTTAATGCAGTGCTTGCCAAAATGATGAAAGACAATCAAAATGTTCAGAGGGCAATTCATTTCAGTTAAATTAAATTTTGAAGACTTTTCCCATTTTCATTTTTGCAGTCACTGTCAGCTGTGTGTGTAACATATTTATTAGGTTTTACAAATGTTTGATAATAAAAAATTTCATGTGAAAAACGTTAAAAAGGGCATAATTTAACATCAGTTCAAAATATTTTTATTGGTTTTAAAAGAAATGTTCAGTGAAATACAGGCAATAGTGGCCATTTATGAGGGAGTATCTCAGTCAGTTGATATTTGGTTTGTAAGGCTTTTGATTAGACAAACTTAGATGATACTTATTTTATAAAATCAGGCCAGAATTTCACAAGATTTCACAGAATTTCAGATTGAGTGAAATTTAAATCTGCCTTAAAATTGACCAGTCATTTGACTCAAGATGGTGAAATTCAGGCCAATTGCTCAAGGCTCAGCTTAAGTTAGTTCCAGATTCAAGTTCCATTTTTCCTTGAAAAAGTCTGATCTGCTTACAGGACAACAAAGAGGAAGCTATCCGTGACTGTACAAAGGCACTGAATCTTCACCCACACTACGTGAAGGCATTGCTGAGGCGTGCAGAACTTTATGAAGCATCAGAAAAGCTGGATGAAGCATTGGCGGATTACCAAAAGGTGGTGGAGCTGGACCCCAGTCAGAATGTGGCCAGACTGGCCTGCATGGTATTGGGACTACTTTTGCTTACCCACTCATTACACCTTCCACCACAACCCTACAGTGAAACCTGCTTTACCATACATATCTGTATAAATGACACTTATTGCTTTACCATACATGTATTTATAAAGGGCACCTGCTAATACAGAAACAACATTTAAATAAATTTGTATACCTATTAATTTCGCCTATATGAAGCATGTGCTTCACAAATGAAAACATTGCACAATCTTTTGAGTGGCTTTTATAGGCCAGTTTTACAGATTAGTACACCACAGTATAACAAACACATTCTGTCTCCATCTCTCTCTATAGTACACCACAGTATAACAAACACATTCTGTCTCCATCTCTGTCTATAGTACACCACAATATAACAAACACATTCTGTCTCCATCTCTCTCTATAGTACACCACAGTATAACAAACACATTCTGTCTCCATCTCTGTCTTTATAGTACACCACAATATAACAAACACATTCTGTCTCCATCTCTGTCTATAGTACACCACAATATAACAAACACATTCTGTCTCCATCTCTCTCTATAGTACACCACAGTATAACAAACACATTCTGTCTCCATCTCTCTCTATAGTACACCACAGTATAACAAACACATTCTGTCTCCATCTCTCTCTATAGTACACCACAGTATAACAAACACATTCTGTCTCCATCTCTCTCTATAGTACACCACAGTATAACAAACACATTCTGTCTCCATCTCTCTCTATAGTACACCACAGTATAACAAACACATTCTGTCTCCATCTCTGTCTATAGTACACCACAATATAACAAACACATTCTGTCTCCATCTCTCTCTATAGTACACCACAGTATAACAAACACATTCTGTCTCCATCTCTGTCTATAGTACACCACAGTATAACAAACACATTCTGTCTCCATCTCTCTCTATAGTACACCACAGTATAACAAACACATTCTGTCTCCATCTCTGTCTATAGTACACCACAGTATAACAAACACATTCTGTCTCCATCTCTCTCTATAGCACACCACAGTATAACAAACACATTCTGTCTCCATCTCTCTGTCTATAGTACACCACAATATAACAAACACATTCTGTCTCCATCTCTCTCTCTATAGTACACCACAATATAACAAACACATTCTGTCTCCATCTCTCTCTATAGTACACCACAGTATAACAAACACGTTCTGTCTCCATCTCTCTCTCTCTATAGTACACCACAATATAACAAACGCATTCTGTCTCCATCTCTCTCTATAGTAAACCACAGTATAACAAACACATTCTGTCTCCATCTCTCTCTATAGTACACCACAGTATAACAAACACATTCTGTCTCCATCTCTCTCTATAGTACACCACAGTATAACAAACACATTCTGTCTCCATCTCTGTCTATAGTACACCACAGTATAACAAACACATTCTGTCTCCATCTCTCTCTATAGCACACCACAGTATAACAAACACATTCTGTCTCCATCTCTCTGTCTATAGTACACCACAATATAACAAACACATTCTGTCTCCATCTCTCTCTCTATAGTACACCACAATATAACAAACACATTCTGTCTCCATCTCTCTCTATAGTACACCACAGTATAACAAACACGTTCTGTCTCCATCTCTCTCTCTCTATAGTACACCATAATATAACAAACGCATTCTGTCTCCATCTCTCTCTATAGTAAACCACAGTATAACAAACACATTCTGTCTCCATCTCTCTCTATAGTACACCACAGTATAACAAACACATTCTGTCTCCATCTCTCTCTATAGTACACCACAGTATAACAAACACATTCTGTCTCCATCTCTGTCTATAGTACACCACAGTATAACAAACACATTCTGTCTCCGTCTCTCTCTATAGCACACCACAGTATAACAAACACATTCTGTCTCCATCTCTCTGTCTATAGTACACCACAATATAACAAACACATTCTGTCTCCATCTCTCTGTCTATAGTACACCACAATATAACAAACACATTCTGTCTCCATCTCTCTCTATAGTACACCACAGTATAACAAACACGTTCTGTCTCCATCTCTCTCTCTCTATAGTACACCACAATATAACAAACGCATTCTGTCTCCATCTCTCTCTATAGTAAACCACAGTATAACAAACACATTCTTTCTCCATCTCTCTCTATAGTGCACTCAGAATTCATCCATTTGATGTTGTTATTACTCTGGTCTTAAACTAACTCACAGAAAAGAGCAAAAACCAACATGTATTGTAAAATTCAACATATAATTTATTTCCCTAGAATATAAAATATAAATTTTAAAAGAACTTTAAAATCAGCAATACATTACCTGTAGCTAGTATTTAGCTTACCTTTTTCTAGATATAATTGCCCTCATCCATGTAATAAGAACTTATCTTTCCATAGTTGAAATTTCCAGGCAGTCCTTGAGGTTTAGACAATTAACTCATACCAGCCTGCACCCCCCCATGTCACTAGCCCAGTGCAGTATTAGTAATAACAATAATAATAATAACTCTCATTTCATTCCTGGAATTGATTCTGACCTCCATTTCAGTTGTTTTCACTTTAAATTTTAAAAAATCTGAGGTAAAAATAATGATTCCTTGATCGTGTGGCAGGGCTTGTGTTTGTAAAGTGCTGGAGAGCTGCAAACTGCTCTCCTAGTATTGTTGAGGAGAGTTATTCATGCTCCTCAAATATTTAAGACATTGTTTATGGCACATCATCTTTTATGGCAAATGTTTTCATATATTAAAATGGTGGAACCTGTAAATATATCAGTATTTGTGAAAGGCAACTGCCATGAAATCTGGTACAAAGATTAAGAAGTTCACTCAGAAAAAATCTGGAAATCTTAGCTGTGAACACTAAGATTGGGAAGAATGTTGGATCGCTTTTCTGGAAGCAATCTCAGGAGTGCAACATCATGCAAGTGTGAGCACGCTGCTCAAAACACATGGTCTGATGTTTGCTAAGTTCTAGACTCAGGTAAGTTGCTGCACACTAATTTTTCTCGCTTTACTAATTTTTTTCTTTTTGAGTGTTCAGGTATTCATATACTTTAGATTGTCCCAATGGCAATTCATTCAAATTCAGTCATTATTATGTAGGCATGGTGGCTCAGTAGTTAGCTTGCTGGACTCACAACCAAAAGGGTGCAGGTTCAAATCCTACCATCAGGTCAGCTAGCGTTGCCTACTATGGTACATCCTTAGGCAGGGTACTTTACTACAATTGCCTTGAAACTAAATAACCTACCTGTATTGATGTGCTGTAAAGTACCAAATGAACAAGTCCTTTATTATTATATTACATTTTGCTGCCAGTATTCAGGTAAATAAGTATTGCTGTGTTAGGCTTGACCACAGCACATATCTCCATCATCATAGCTAGATCATTCTTTTGTTTGGGAATTTTAGATAGTATTTTATTATAGTCTGTGGGCATTGTAAAAATGGTCTTATGAAATACTTGAAAGGTTAATTAATATAAGGAGCTCTTACACTGGTTAATTCATTTTGCTTATTGTGGCCAGTGACTGTTTTTTTTTGCAAGAGAGCACTTGTTCGAAACAATTCGTCAACTAGCTAAAGTATTGATTAGAAATGGAATGGCTTGATAATTATTGGTTGGTAAAGATGAGCTCCATATCTCTTTCAAGTCCATTTTATTCAAAGGAAGCAACTCAAACTTGTTTAATAATTAGAGCTGATTGTAGTTATTGCCCTTGACTATTCTTTGTAATACTTGAAACGATATAGAAAATGCCTTTTGATGGAAATCACAACAGTAGTTCCTCTGATAAAGTGTCAGGTGTTAATTTTGATTCTCAGTTAACATAGTATAAGATAAATTAGAGCAGTATTTGCAATACCTTCAGTTATGTTTTTCCATCAGATCTGCAGATCAGTATCACTTGAATAATAGAAGCTTGAGACTTTACCATGCTATATATTTAGCATGGTACTTAGAGACTTTTCCACAATATCAAATTATTAAGGTACTTTGAGACTTTTCCATGATATCAAGTTATTAAGGTTCTTTGAGACTTTTCCATGATATCAAGTTATTAAGGTACTTTGAAACTTTTCCATGATATCAAATTATTAAGGTTTGAGACTTTTCCATGATATCAAATTATTAAGGTACTTTGAGACTTTTCCATCATATCAAATTATTAAGGTACTTTGAGACTTTTCCATGACATCATATTATTAAAATGCTTACCATGATATCTAGTTATTAACTCATTAACCCCTGGCGCCACATTTACATGGCATGAGGTACTAGCCTACTACCAAGCTCTGTAGCATCAAAGTCATGTATGATACACTAAAGTGGGTGGTATTATAGAAAGGTAGATAGATGTATCTTTACAATGAAACCAAATAATCTGGAAGTTCTAGTTGCACTACAAAATACAGAGGGAAAAACCTAAATTTTTTAACCCGATTTTTTCCCACTTAAAAATCGCCAGTGGTTGGAATCCAACTTTGTGTACTGATTTTAGACTTTTTGGTCTCAGATTTAAGGCAGACCAGTCTGAACTGCACACAGACAGATAAACCTTTGCGAAAAGTAGGATAAGATGGGCATTTGGAATAAAGAGTGGTCTGGATATGAAAATAATGGGTCTGTTAAGCACCAAAAAAAACCTCCAACTTTTACCCTTCTGCTTATGTGCGAGTGAAAAAGCCAATGAAAAACGATGTTTCAACACAACTAGGAATTAGATTAATGGAAAATCACTTGGAATTCAATGTATTAGGATGTATTCAGAAATATCCCACAAAATGTGTTTCCCACTCACATTTCAGGTGAAAAACGGCAAAAACCTCCAGGGGTTAATGAGTTAAGATGATTAACACTAAAACTTGTCTTGTAGGACCATTGCAGTGATAGACCACCTGTCTTGACATACCACATTCTTAATTGACCAATCAGTCAAGTTTATAGAGTCTGCCTGCCTAATGAAACCAGTTTTTGTTGGCTGAAGGGGTGGTTTTACAAGACAGGTTTTATTGTATAGTGATGCCTAGAGACTTTAAAATGTAACTAGATGAAATTCAGACTAGTAGGGTATCATTTTCTCTGCTCTTTATTTTCAGAAACTTCCAGATCAAATCAAAGAAAGAAATGAGAAATTAAAAGAGGAAATGATGGGTAAATTGTGATTTTAGCATTAATGATATTGAAAGTTCCATGCAGCATCTCTAATGTAATATGGCTGTTGGGATTTGTACTTTATCTTTTTCTGTATGGAAGTTTTTAATATATTCTTAGAGAACATGCACACGGTAAGCCTCAATGTCAGCTGTCCAGATTACATATATTGCTCTTTTGGCATTGTTACCATTAGTTGTAGGGGCCCAGAGTGGCCAAGTGGTCTAAATCGCTCTCCATTAGGGATCACTGCCATCTCACCTCTGTCTGTGTGGGTTCGAGTCTCAGATTCGGCCAATGTGGTATGTGAGAAAGCTTGCCAGTAGCTTCTCATGGGTCGGTGGTTCTTTCTGGGGGTTTTCAGAGTTCTTCCTCCACCATTAGTACTGGCCGCCATGTATAGCCTATCATGTGCTGAAAAATGGCGTTAAACCCCACAACAACAACAACAACCATTAGTTGTTCCTAGCCATTGTTATTTTGGTATGCTGCATATCGAAGGGGGTCTTCCATTTAGTATGTACACTTAAAATCAACCATTCCCCCACCTTGTTGTGTGGTGTACTTTTTTTCTACACCCTTTCCCTGTGTGCACTTATGTTTTTGCTTAGTTATTCATGCCTTTGTATGCATTCAGATTTCACTGCTTGATTATGGCTGATTGTACCATGCATTTGATTTTTACTGCTTGATTATGGAAGACACAAGTGAACAATGTATTCAGTTTTCACTGCTTGATTATGGAAGATGCAAATGAACAATGCATTCAGTTTTCAGTGCTTGATTATGGAAGACATAGGTGAACAATCAGTTTTCACTGCTTGATTATGAAAGATGCAAATGAATAATGCATTCAGTTTTCAGTGCTTGATTATGGAGGACACAAGTGAACAATCAGTTTTCACTGCTTGATTATAGAAGACACAAGTGAACAATCAGTTTTCACTGCTTGATTGTGGAGGACACAAGTGAACAATCAGTTTTCAGTGCTTGATTATGGAGGACACAAGTGAACAATCAGTTTTCACTGCTTGATTATGGAAGACACAAGTGAGCTGTACATAAAGTTTTCACTGCTTGATTATGAACTATACATTCAGTGCTTGCTTATGCTTGATAATGAACTCTGCATTTTAATTTCACTGCTGTGTACTCAGTAGCTTATGACTGGTTTTATTTAGTATGTTTTTAATCTCATTTTGTTGATTTTGCACAATTTATTGGCAAAAAGGTTAAAGTTTAATTTAAGCTTTGTTTAGGGCTTGCATAAATTTAGTTTTGCATTTGAATTTCAGTTTTGTGTCTTAAATACTTGATTCAGTACTTCATTTATCCAGTTTATAAGAAATTGTGCATTTAAATATTCTCTGTGTTAAAAACTAAATTCAGTACTTTTACCCAGTTTAGAAGGAACTGTGCATTTAAATATTCTCAGTATTGAATATGTGACTTCATTCGGTACATATTTATTTTAATAACATACAGCAAGGTGTATTATATTATGATTGCCATCAATCTGACTGTAATCAATTTTGTTTTCACTTAATAGTTTGGGTTCTCAGTTACCAAGCTTTGTGTATTTCTTGCACTTTGAGCAACTTATGAAGTCAAATAGGTCAGTTCTCCGTAACTGAAAGAACAAAAATTATTTCTGCACAATGACATTAGTTCTGCATCATATAATTAAGCCAGAGTCTGTAGATGGCTTGTACTTGGAGCAGTGAAGAAGCCTGTTGATTTGGAGGTCAAAAGGTCAAAGTCAAGGTCACTTTGACTGAAAGAAGAAACATAGTTTCTGCATCACAATTTCAGTTCTTAGCCATTTACTTTCACCAAAAATTCTAAATGACTTACATGTTGGAGAAGAAAAAAGACTGTTGATTTGGGCTTTAAAAACGGTCATGGCCACTGATTGAAAGGAAAAAAAGCTGTTTTTGAATAATAACTTTGGTTCTAGATTGTGCACCTTTTCCAGGGTTTATGGAGAGCTTGCATTTAATGTATGGGAGATCTTTCTTGATTTTGTGGTCAAAAGGTCAGTGGCAATTGTGTCTCAAAGAAAAATGGGTTTTGCAGAATAATTTTTGTTTTAGATTAAATTCATTGACCAAACTTTGTCAGTGGTTTGCATTTATGATAATAAAGAACCTATTAATTCTGAGGTCTAAAGATGTATGGTCAGGATCATGGAAAATCTGTTTCAAAAATAGTACTTTCTGCACATTAAGTTCAAGACCATATACTATGACCAAAGGGTCAAGGTCAATGAGACCCACTGGTTAATAATCTCCTGCATCAACCATACCATACTACAGTCTACACAGAGGAATAGCACATGGTGGTATGTATATAGTGTGTGATATGTGGTACCATTTTCCAGATATTTTTTTAATTTGTTTGCAATTTATGGGAAAAGTTTGCACTTAAGGTTCACTTTTAAGGTTAAGGATTCCAGCAGGAAAGAGCTAGAAGGGATCACAAGCCTGCCAATCAGAATGCTCTTCCCTTGTCCCATCTCTGTGTCTACTGGCCCTTTAACTGCACCCCCTGCCCCAACTCTGCACCCTACTGGCACTTTAACTGCACCCCCTGCCCCAACTCTGCACCATACTGGCCCTTTAACTGAATCCTATGTCCCAACTCTGCACCATACTGGCACTTTAACTGCATCCCATGTCCCAACTCTGCACCGTACTGACCCTTTAACTGCATCCCATGCTCCAAACTCTGCACCATACTGGTCTTTAACTGTACCCCACTGCCTTCTTAAACTGCAAAATGTATTTGTTCTTTCTACCACATGAAATAATAAGTGTCAGTCACCAAATATTCCAGGCATTTGTTTATTTTTTTTAAACAAAACAGTGCAGCTATTAGCAGTATATCACAATTGTTCTAGAGATTTACACCAGTTGTACAACCATGCAGAGTGAGAAGGTTGACTTTTCCAACACCGTCAGTCATTTGATCGACTTGGCTAATGATCACTAGGAAGGCCTATTTCTGATTAGATTTTGTTACATTTAGAATGTAAGCTCATTTGATCAACATTTTGGATGAGTTCAGTTATGTTTTGGTGTTCAGTATCTGTAGTACCTGAGAGCTATGGATGCATTGCTCTTCTTTCCAAGCTAAATATTCCTTCCTTTAATTGGACCACTCTGGTGGCCTAAGTAGTTAGAGTGTCCTGCTTGGATGTGGGAGATCCAGGGTTCAAACCACAGCTGAGTCATACCAAAGACTTAAAAAAATGATACTGTCTGCCGCCTAGCTTGTCGCTCAGCGTTAAGAGGTTAGTGTTAGGACTGGTTGGCCTGGTGTCAGGATAATATGAATGTGTGGGACGTAACTGCCAAACTGCAGACATCATAGTGACATGACTGAAATTTTTGTAAAAGCTATGATAAAATCCAGTTAACACACACACACACACACACATTCCTGCAATTATTAATTGGAAGGCCCAAATTGAAAACCAGATGGTCCAAATCTGATTCCATAGCTATATAAGGCTATTCATGCTGAGATGACATGGACCATGTCTACAGGAAGTTATGGCAGGGAGGGAGGAGGGAATTTTTGCAGTAGTCGTAGAGAAGTATTCAATAACTAAAATTAGTTTCACCCCCTCCCCACCAATAAAAGTACATTTCGATATGAATAAGACTTTGCCTAACACTGTTAAAGCTGATGGCCTTGAACAAAACCTGATATAAGATAAGCAGATGGAGTTACCTTTATCGGAGGAGTGTTCACTACTGTAAGCTGGTACACGGCTTGGCTATGTGTTTTGCTGTCATGATTAAACTTAATGTTATGGTAGGAGCGTTCACTGCTGTAAGTTAGACAGCTTGGTTTCATGTTGTGCTGTCATGGTTGGACTTAACCTTATGGTAGGAGTGTTCACTGCTGTAAGCTGTTAGACAGCTTGGTTTCATGTTGTGCTGTCGTGGTTGGACTTAAACCTATGGTAGGAGTGTTCACTGCTGTAAGTTGTTAGACGACTTAGTTTAATATTGTACAGTCATGATTAGGCTTAACTTTATGTTAGGAATGTTCACAGCTGTAAGCTGTTAGTTAGCTTGGTTTCAAGTTGTGCTGGCCTGATTGCAAAGCAATGTGATATTGTCGGTTAGATAGCATGGACTAGGTACGCTCCTCCTGAATTGATGGTCATATCAAAATGGGATTTTCACAGCAATGCTTCTTATGATGTCTCGTGGCCATCTTGAAAATGGGTTTCACCTTTTCTGACTGAAAAGTAATATTGCCTTGGTGTTTTCACCAGAAGACTTCCTATAATGTTTAATTGGTCCGCAATGAAAATGGTACAGCTTGCATATCCAGAATGGCTGTCACAGTGGCTATCTTGAAAATCTTGTTATTGCTACTCCTGAATCAAAGGTTATATTAGCATGGTGTTTTATTGTGTGACTTTTTATGAGGTCTGTTTGGTCATAAATGAAATCGGTGCTGATCTGACTTTCACTATGACTGCTACAATGTCGATCTTGGCTACATCCTAAATGGATGGTCATATCATTATTGTGCTTTACCAAAAGACTTCTTATGATGGTCCTAATTGTAAATGGTGCCAATCTGATATCCAATATGGACACCATGGCAACCTTCTTGAAAATATTGTTATTGTTGCTTCTCCAAAACAGAAAGTCTTATCAATATGGGATTTTTACTAGAAGACTTTGTATGAGGTAGTATTGGTCCTAAATGAAATCAGTACCAATCTGACGTCTTCTTGGTCCTAAATGAAATCAGTACTAATCTGACGTCTTCTTGGTCCTAAATGAAATCATTACCAATTTGACGTCTTCTTGGTCCTAAATGAAATCAGTACCAATCTGATGTCTTCTTGGTCCTAAATGAAATCAGTACCAATCTGATGTCTTCTTGGTCCAAAATGAAATCAGTACCAATCTGATGTCTTCTTGGTCCTAAATGAAATCAGCATCAATATGACGTCTTCTTAGTCCTAAATGAAATCAGTACCAATCTGACATCTTCTTGGTCCTAAATGAAATCAGTACCAATCTGATGTCTTCTTGGTCCAAAATGAAATCAGTATCAATCTGACGTCTTCTTGGTCCTAAATGAAATCAGTACTAATCTGACGTCTTCTTGGTCCTAAATGAAATCATTACCAATTTGACGTCTTCTTGGTCCTAAATGAAATCAGTACCAATCTGATGTCTTCTTGGTCCTAAATGAAATCAGTACCAATCTGATGTCTTCTTGGTCCTAAATGAAATCAGCATCAATATGACGTCTTCTTAGTCCTAAATGAAATCAGTACCAATCTGACATCTTCTTGGTCCTAAATGAAATCAGTACCAATCTGATGTCTTCTTGGTCCTAAATGAAATCAGTACCAATCTGATGTCTTCTTGGTCCAAAATGAAATCAGTACCAATCTGACGTCTTCTTGGTCCTAAATGAAATCAGCATCAATATGACGTCTTCTTAGTCCTAAATGAAATCAGTACCAATCTGATGTCTTCTTGGTCCAAAATGAAATCAGTACCAATCTGATGTCTTCTTGATCCTAAATGAAATCAGTATCAATCTCACATCTTCTTGATCCTAAATGAAATCAGTACCAATCTTACATCTTCTTGATCCTAAATGAAAAAAGTACCAATCTGATGTCTTCTTGGTCCTAAATGAAATAAGTACCAATCTGACGTCTTCTTGGTCCTAAATAAAATCAGTACCAATCAGATGTCTTCTTGGTCCTAAATGAAATCAGTACCAATCTGACGTCTTCTTGGACCTAAACGAAATCATAATCAATCTGACGTCTTCTTGGTCCTAAATGAAATCATTACCAATCTGATGTCTTCTTGGTCTTAATCAAATCAGTACTAATCTGACATTCATAGCAGATAATTTAAAAATCTTGCTATTGCTGAAGAATATGACATGGTTTCAACACTCATCAGTTAAAAGGAAGAAATTGTTTTATCTTGAATTCATGGAAATTGTTTTGGGACAGTACCACATCAGTCACTTCAAGGGACTCTTGTTCTGTCTTGGAGAAAATCAGTCCTTCCATTCATATGGCATAGTGTCCATTCTCTTTTATCAAATATGACTTATATTACTTATAATACTAACAAACTTTATTTTTAAGAATTAATGCTAAAGGATAGATTCATGGACTTCTCATGCAAGGTTTTTATGTCAAGGGAGGCAGCTCAAAATTTTGGTGCATGATTATCTCTGATAAAAGTTATCTTTCTTGGATATTGTTCCACTGACAGTAGTTACTTGAAACAATGTTTTTATAGGGAAATCACAATAATTTCTCAGTGTTTCAGATATTGATATAAAATTGTCTAGTGATATATAAATAAACGAAATTTAGAAAAATATATGAAGATTATTTTCAGCAATACCATGAGTAGCACACAGTATCTCTGGATTTATGTTATTTTTATGACTTAAAAACTTTTTAGGTCACCAGTATTCTCAATACTTTGATTGACAGTTGCAACAGTGATTATGACAGTCATTATTAGAGTCAAGTTTAATTCATATTTTTAACAAATCTGAAACCTCAAAGCATTTACAGTATTTGACAAATATATTCCTTTTTTCTTTCAGGAAAATTGAAGGACCTTGGAAATATGATCTTAAAACCGTTTGGGCTTTCCACAGAGAATTTCAAAATGACTCAGGACCCAAACACAGGTGGCTACTCTGTGTCCTTCCAACAAAATTCTCAGGAGAAGAAGCAGCCAGAATGAACATTTCCACACATGTCACTACAGAGGACAACTACTCCAGAAGGATGGTTTCTGGAATCCCAAATTTTCCCCAAAATAGAACAGATAAATGAAACTATCATTGTAATCCTTCTGCAGTGTCTGCTATTATTATTTTCATTTCAATTTTAGATGACTTATGCGTGTATTAGCTATCCTTTTTTTGACCATGCATTACTTGTTTTTGTTGTTGAGACTTTGATGAAACATGTTATCTTACAAATGAATATAATCAAGAAAAAAAAACTCTGTACCTAATAGTCAGTCCTTTTGATATCAGATTTAGGTTATGTTTGGATTTTAATTCGGAATAAACTCTCTTTTTCCATCAAAAGTCAATATAGGACAAATTCACACTGACTTTTATCTACTTTTGATGTGGCCATCTATGGTACACAAAACACCATTTAGTGATTTTAATGATTGTCATGGAACAATGAAACAGTGTATTGCATAAACAATGATGGTCCCCTGCCTCATGGGAAAATGTGACTTGTATCTTTATCTGGGGTATAACTATCGAACCATAGTAGATATTATAAAGACACCTTGCCCAAGCATATAGCATGACCAGATAGGATATTTTATAGCCACATTCTTGCCTGAAGGTCAAGGACACAGTGATGGAAAATGTAATTATGTCATTTCTATCCTCATCTAGAATATAAACTTTTGAACCTCTGAGATGTTTTCATTTGGCCAAGTTTATGCCAGATTTTATTCTCAGCAGTGTTTAAATACACTAGATGGTGTTTCATTTATTAGCCATGCCCAATGGTTCAAGATGAGGTTGTTGTTGTTGTAGGGTTTAACACCATTTTTCAGCACAAGATAAACTATGCATGGCAACCAGTATAAATGGTGGAGGAGAAACCTGGATAAACCCTGGAAAGAACCACTGACAAACAAGAAGCAACTGGCAAGCTTTCTCTCATACCCGCATCGGCTGAACCTGAGACTCAAACCTACACAGACGGAGGTGAGATGGCAATTATTCGTAACAGTGAGCACTTTAGACCACTCTGCCACTTGGGACCCCTCAAGTTGAGGTAATGGATAGGGAAGAGATATATATATATATATATATATATATATATATATATATATATATATATATATATATATATTGGTGACGTCTGGCTATATATGTGTAGAACTTTTGAAACTATGAAAATATTAGAATGAACTTTAACTTTTTATATATCTTGACTTCATCTGTCATTCAGTCACACTCCCTGTTCAAGGTCAAGGTCACCACAAGTGATAATGTGGGTGAATGGCTTTTTTCCCTCTTATAAATGCTGTCAGTTTCTAATCCTGCACTTTATCATACATTAGTCAAGTTCCCAACTCATAGGTTAATGTTATTAGTATTGAAAAGTTCTGAAAATTAGCACATCATCTTGTTTTCTCGATATCACACAGGATTTTTAAAGCAAAGGTCAAGGAAGCCATGGTGGCTGTGTGGTTAGATTGCGGGACCTGTGACTTGAAAGGTTTAGGTTCAAATTCTGGCCATGATTTATGCTTCTGGATAAAATATTTTTAAACCAGGCTGGGTTGGCCATGAATATGTGTTTTTGGGTAAGAATGTTTCCAACCAGGCTGTGTTGGCCATGAATATATGTTTTGGGGGAAGACAGTTTCAAATCAGGCTGGTTTGGCCATGGTTATGTGTGTTTGAATAAGACATTTTTAAACTAGGCTGGGTTGGCCATGAATATCTGTTTTGATGTGTTTTTGGGTAAGATATTTTGCCTCAGATGCCTCAAGATAATATAACTACTAATGTATTGATTAGAAAATTCCATAAGAACTGAAGTAGAATGGAGGGGGTCCCAGCTACCAAAAATGGTTATAAACATTTCAGAGAGGTTTCATTGATCTCTCATGAGCAGAAAAAATTGTAATATTTATTCAGTCAGCTTGAAATATCTTTTTATGAAGTTATTGATTTTAGGGGAAAAAATTATATTAGTATTGAAAACAAATGTTAAAAGCAACAACTAAATTCAGTCCTTTGTGTCATATTCCAAAAATGGCAAAGACAGGTCTGTACTTGAGAGAAAAAGGACAGGTCTATACTTCAGAGAAAGGTAACCCCTATAGACTTACACCCAGTCTCACAGCATCACCCACCCCCCACATCAAAGACTTGGACAAGAAACAAAAGAGCAAGCTTAGACCAATTGCTTTTGTCCTAAAAAAAATATTTTGTTTGCCCTGATGTCAGTTAGATTTTCATTGCCACAATAAAATATCTTACTGTATTGGATTCCTTAATTGTCATTTCTTAGAAAAAATTACTTGTTTATTACAACTTTAGCATATCTCATCATACTGTTTGCAATTGTCCAAAGTTTATTAAATGGTCAAACCTCATGACTATTTATAAATGCCATTGGGGCATAAACTCACCTGTTTCCAAATAGGCCAGTCTGGCAAAGTGAGTTGTCTCTTGCTTGGGTCCATTTTTGCCTCAGTTGTTGTGGTGCTTAAATCAGGCCCATTTAACCTGTACATGTTTGATAGTCTTGCTTATTGTGACCTATTTGCAGTTGGGTTGTTAAGGGAGGTAACAGTGCAGTTGTTCAGCCCTCTGATGCTGCCAAGTGACTTGCAATATGATGTTTATTTTGTTGATGACAACTTGAAGCAGCTGTGATATTTAACTACTTTATTTTTAACTTATAAGTACAGAATGACTACTGTGTAATTTTATTGCATTTGTAATAAAAAAGAAACCAGGACCAATTTAGTTATGTGGAAATTCTTTACGGCTTTATAGAAATGCACTGGATAAATGTTATGATAAACAGCAGTCATTCATTGGACTGAACTGAGCTAATTGCTGTAAATTAAGCTTATAAATGTGACTTGTCCGTGGGCTGCACTAACCACTATAACATAAATTCCTAAACATGTAACTTGTCATGATTAAGTAATTTTGTTGTGTTGAAAAAAATCCAAATGTATTTTTTTTTTTTTTGCAGTGAAGATTCAAATGTGTTTGTAATACTTATTTCTCAACAGTGAAGATACAGATGTGTTTGCAATACTTATTTCTCAACAGTGAAGATACAAATGTGTTTGTAATACTTATTTCTCAACAGTGATGATACAAATGTGTTTGTAATACTTATTTCTCAACAGTGAAGATACAAATGTGTTTGTAATACTTATTTCTCAGCAGATGGAAGTTTCATTCACATTCATAAGGTGGGTGAATTATGTGATAGCATAACTCTGTACATGGTTTCCTTGTACAGGCTGTAGATTTTCAACCACTGAAGATATTTACATAAAACATTTACCCAGATAAAAATCGTGACTAGACCATATGTCCAGTACCACATTCTTACTCTTTGCTATAAGATCAAGTTTATGGCAGTTGCAAATACAACTTTTTAACCTGTTTCCCTTCCAAAAGATATTTTCTAATTACAAACCTGTTTATTTATTGAGAAACCTATTAATGAACCACCTGGCTTAAAAATACACCCAACTTGGCAGAACATCCTTAGATTCCAGTGTATCCTGACTACTGACTATGCAAAAACCTTTTAGAAAAATCTCTAACCCATAACATTTGTTTCATGTAGGATTTAAATCGATCTGATTAAATCAGATCTCCATTGAAGATCTGACAGTGACCACTTAGGGGTCATGTTCTGGCAAGCTATGTTATTACCATGATTGCTGATTTTATCAGCCAATCAGATGAGTCTTATATCTTCATGTTTGGAGACTGAGTAGTGTGGATGAAGAGCATGAATGTGTACTGAACGATTTGATTCACTTTTAGAGTTTTGAAAGTTGTATTTCCATTGGCTCTTTCAAAGGTCACCAGACCATGACCCCTAAATGGTCATCATCTAGGACAGTGGAGATCTGATTTTAATCAGATTGGGTTTAAAATTATCCTGAATAAATATGTTGATATTTACATATATTGTTTAATGCAGGGTTTCAGCATATTTCTTATACCATTTACTTTTCAGATCTAAAACATGTTTTCTCCATGTGTCAAGGCCATACAGAAATTTTCTTATTTGTCTTTTTTTTGTAAACCAAACAACTCTGAAATGGTTTTAATTAAGGACCAGTGTATTGGCTTTATTTTCTTTAGCTGTATCCATGCATAAAGACTACCAACAGAATTATTGACTATTTCATCACCAGATTTTTGCAGGTTTTTTTCTCCTTCCAGTTGTTTCCTAATTACTTGTGCCAGAATATGTGGTCATTCATGACTCTGGAATTCTCGTTTAGTAATCAGTCCTGTGACATTCTACACTTTTAGTAATCAGTGTGTGACATGCTACACTTTTAGTAAATCAGTCCTGTGACATGCTACACTTTTAGTAATCAGACCTGTGACATGCTACACTTTTAGTAATCAGTCCTGTGACAGGCTACACTTTTAGTAATCAGTCCTGTGACATGCTACACTTTTAGTAATAAGTCCTGTGACATGCTACACTTTTAGTAATCAGTGTGTGACATGCTACACTTTTAGTAATCAGTCCTGTGACATGCTACACTTTTAGTAATCAGCCCTGTGACATTCTACACTTTTAGTAATCAGTGTGTGACATGCTACACTTTTAGTAATCAGTCCTGTGACATGCTACACTTTTAGTAATCAGACCTGTGACATGCTACACTTTTAGTAATCAGTCCTGTGACAGGCTACACTTTTAGTAATCAGTCCTGTGACATGCTACACTTTTAGTAATCAGTCCTGTGACATGCTACACTTTTAGTAATCAGTCCGTGACATGCTGCACTTCTAGTAATAAGTCCTGTGACATGCTACACTTAGTAATCAGATCTGTGACATGCTACACTTTTAGTAATCAGTCCTGTGACATGCTACACTTTTAGTAATAAGTCCTGTGACATGCTACACTTAAATCCAGTTAATCCATGTGATATACATTGACCCTGAATCTTTTCACGATGTTTTAGTATGTAAAATATACTGAATGGCTTTTAAAGTAGTTTCATGTGTCAGGATTTGAAAACAAACATGAGAATAAATCTTGTGTGCATATTAGATACATGTGAATTATTATCATGTATAATATCCTGGAAAAATATATAAGATAAGGAGTCAGTTAGCAATGGCAAACAAATCAAGCTAGCTTTTATTTCAATACCAGTCCTGGAGATCAAAGAAAAGCTAAAATTTATAATTGAGTTGACAATCATAACAAAGAAGGAAGTTTTCAAAAGTAAAATAATTTGTGTTTGGCTATTAGTATAATCACAATCTCAGAGACTGTACAATATCCAAACAAAAATACACACCATGACACCTACAGTGTTACCCATAATATTTTATTACTCACCGCCACTTCATTTGTATGTGCATATAGTGTTACCCACAAGCATATAGTGTTACCCACAGCCACTTCATATAGTGTTATCCACAAGGATATAGTGTTACAAACAGCCTCTTCATTTATAATAGCATATGGTGTTAGCCACTACCATTACATTAGTTAGAACATGAAGTGTTATAACCATCACTACATTAGTAGGGGCATTTAGTGTTACCCACCATCATTACATTGGTAAGGGCATAGCATGTTTTCCACCATCACTATATTGGTAGTGTTACCCACCATTACTATGTTGGTTGGAACATATAATGTTAGCACACCACCCTATTGGTTGGGATATAAATGTTAGCACACCACTATATTGGTAGGGGTATATAGCGTTACTTTCCACAATGACATTTATTGAGACAGTTTGCTACTACAATGACATTGGTATGGGCATATGGTGTTACCCACTACAATGATAGTGGTAAAGGCATGTGGTGTTACCCACCATGATAACCAGGGTAGGGGCATATGATGTTACCCATGGCCATGACATTGCTAGGGACATATTGTGTTACCCATGTCTTTCCATCCCACCTTACGTTCTATATTTAGATCTGTGACCCAGGTTCGTGTTTGTCACCAGTGGTTGGTATTATATTAATATTAGATTAACATTCAAACTTACATAAAAGGTCATTGGAATGCATCCTGTATATATCTGTGGTTCATCTTTAGTAATGTTTAGCAAAGGAGCATTAGTCTGTTTACAAGTAACCTTAGTGATTTGTTAAAGCATAGACCTTGCATTGTATCAGAAGTTGTATAATCGAATGTTTGGTGACCAAGCTAAGGCACTCGCCTTTACAGATCACAGACATCAGGCCTCTGTTTTCATGGCTAGATCGCATGCAGTAGCTTCCCATGGGCAACTTTTTTTTCCAGGTTCTTCCTCCACCAGATATTTTGGCCATCAGGTAAAGCCTATCATGTGCTGAAAAATGACATTACAACCACGACAACAACAACATACTAGTAGATTATTCAGTTCACTTCAGACATAACAAAATTGGGTAGAGGTACAACCGAATTGAGTGGCGAGAGCAGAAAGCATAATTGTAGTAAAGAATAAGGTAGGATTTTATTAGGATTCATCTCTGATAATGGTCTTTGCATGATCAGTCAAGTAACTATGATATGTATAGAGTTTTATAGCCGTATTGACACAAATTCTAAATACCCTGTTAGAATGCCTTAAATGATTATGACAGGTTTGGGAGAGAGAGAGATTGAGATTGAGATTGTAAGGCCTTTTGGTCCTAGTACTAATGACACACTGTCCATACGCTCAAACTACTGACTACTGTGCTACTGGGAATGTGACACTTGGTCCTAGTACTAGTGACTCAGTGTCCATACACTCAAACTACTGTGCTACTGGGAATGTGACACTTGGTCCTAGTACTAATGACACAATGTCCATATGCTCAAACTACTGTGCTACTGGGAATGTGACACTTGGTCCTAGTACTAATGACACAGTGTCCATATGCTCAAACTACAGTGCTACTGGGAATGTGACACTTGGTCCTAGTACTAATGACACACTGTCCATATGCTCAAACTACTGTGCTACTGGGAATGTGACACTTGGTCCTAGTACTAATGACACTTGGTCCTAGAACTAATGACACACTGTCCATATGCTCGAACTACTAACTACTGTGCTACTGGGAATGTGACACTTGGTCCTAGTACTAATGACAGTGTCCATACGCTCAAACTACAGTGCTACAGGGAATGTGACACTTGGTCCTAGTACTAATGACACACTGTCCATATGCTCAAACTACTGACTACTGTACTACTGGGAATGTGACACTTGGTCCTAGTACTAATGACTCAGTGTCCATACGCTCAAACTACAGTGCTACTGGGAATGTGACACTTGATCCTAGTACTAATGACACAGTGACCATACGCTCAAGCTACTGTGCTATTGGGAACGTAATGCTTAGGTCAATAATTTTAGTACAAGATCATGGCTAAAAACCACATTTTAAATTTAACATTTAAGTGCAAAAGTAACTTAACATTTTAGAGCATAGGAGAGATGGAGTGAAAAAACACCAGTGTATTTCATGGTAATGTTTGCTGTAAAGTTGTGGAGAAAGCCCTGTGTAATGTCAAAATTGAAAAAAAATTATTTATTTGATACTTGTTGTCTTCAATTTATGCCAATTTTAAACATTTGAAGATTCTTCCTTAGCCTTGTAATTTTGGGGTGTTGGGGATAATTCTGATTAAAATTTAGCCTTGATCTTTGCCTCACAGTGTAATTTAGATTCCAGGCAAGGAACCTCCAATAAATATTTTGACAGGGTCTTCTATTGTTTCATGAATATGAACCAATTTCCTCTTTAAATCTTTGCTGTTGGCCATGACTGTTAAGGTTTATCTAAAACCTTGATGTTAACCATAGTTCTTATGTCTTGTCTATGATGTTCATGTTAACCTTGGTTTTTATAGCTTGTTAACCAGCTGTTAACTATATATTTGGCTTGTCTAACATCTTGCTGTTAACAGTGGATCATTGGGCTTTTCAGGCTTGTGGCTTGTCTAACATCTTGCTGTTAACAATGTTTCATCTGGCATTTCCGGCTTGTGGCTTGTCTAACATCTTGCTGTTAACAATGGATCATTGGGCTTTTCAGGCTTGTGGCTCGCCTAACATCTTGCTGTTAACAATGGTTCATCTGGCATTTCCGACTTGTGGCTTGTCTACCATCTTGCTGGATCATCAGGCTTGTTCAGCTTGTGGCTTGTCTAACAACATAATGTTAACAGTGGTTCATTGGGCTTTTCCGGCTTGTGGCTTGTTTAACATCTTGCTGTTAACTATGGATCCTCAGGATTGTCTACCATCTTGCTGTTAACTTCAGGAATGTCTACCATCTTGCTGTTAACCAGAGTTCTTTAGGTTTGTCTACCATCTTGCTATTAACTAGGGTTCTTTAGGTTTGTCTAACATCTTGCTGTTAATTATGGATCCTCAGGATTGTCTACCATCTTGCTGTTAACTTCAGGAATGTCTACCATCTTGCTGTTAACCAGAGTTCTTTAGGTTTGTCTACCATCTTGCTATTAACTAGGGTTCTTTAGGTTTGTCTAACATCTTGCTGTTAATTATGGATCCTCAGGATTGTCTACCATCTTGCTGTTAACTTCAGGAATGTCTACCATCTTGCTGTTAACCAGAGTTCTTTAGGTTTGTCTACCATCTTGCTATTAACTAGAGTTCTTTAGGTTTGTCTACCATTTTGCTGTTAACTAGGGTTCTTTAGGTTTGTCTAACATCTTGCTGTTAATTATGGATCCTCAGGATTGTCTACGATATTGCTGTTAACTTCAGGATTGTCTGCCATCTTGCTGTTAACTAGGGTTCATCAGGCTCTTTAAACATCTTGACAGAAAGAGGAATCATGTTAACTGTTGTATGGAAGGGAGGGGGGACATGTCTAAATGTGTGTTTTGTTACATGATAATATAATTCTAAAAATTGAATCATGCATATCATGTCAAGATACAATTGCACATCAAAATGGTTTTTGATGAAGTAGGAATAATGAATAGTTACGGTACATAAATATTGGAAAGGTTAATTAAAGATTTACCATTATCTTTTTCTGCTCATTACTGTGTAATAAAACGGACCATACTTTAAGTTTGCTCATCTTTCTTTGGTTCATACTTAAGTGAATATGAAAAAATAAACTGATCAATCTTTATAATTACCTTTTACATCTAATAAAGACAAAATGAGGAAATTTCTTTTTCAAGTTTGTTAACTATACCATTCCAATTTTTTTTCTAGCATGAAGAATCTCAAAGAGGGAATAACATTTGTTTAATTGAGATGTTACCAATAATAGTCTAATTTAATACTGCCAGCATAAAAAAAAAAAAAAATTATTATTGCTGGTGAACATGCAGATTTAATAAGATAGATTTCTGTTTGTGTTGGCATGGTGGGAAGATGTATTATATGTTCTCAAGCCAGCATTGTTATTTTCCTACATGAATTCTTTTATTTATGTTTACAAGTACTCTTTGTTGCCTAATGGATTAGAGTGCTGCATGACAATGTTGATACAGATATTATGGGTTCGAATCATGCTTGAGATTTTAAAAAACTGTTTTTGCTTACTGATTGAAGAGATGGTTATGCTTAGATTGGTTGCACATGATAGGAAAATAAAATTTACGTGCCAGACATGCATGATTCTTTCAGAGGTAGTTGGATCTGAAACAACCTTGAAGCCTTCTAAGATGACTTTTGTTACCTAGGGTTCATTTGGGGCTGTAGATTCACACCATAGTAACTGACACTGACTCAACACATCTGTTAACTGTAAGAAAATATGTGCAGCAGTTTCAAGCAACTGTGCATTATCTCAAAGAAATATATTCAGCCGCACAATCTGTGAAAATATCGGTGATGAATGTTAAGTTAATTTAAAGATAATTAAATATATTAAACATGAACATAGACATTATCAAGTTGATAATTTATGAAATAAATGGATATAAACTTCAGCCACAACTGGAAGTGAAATGTTTGATGACATCCAACAGCTACTTGCCGCCTGAATACAGATTTGTCAAGGAACTGCTGCAGTACCTTAGTTCAGTGTGGAAGTGAAATCATTATTGCCAGTCACATGAGTGGCTGAACGTGTCGGAGCTGTACTGTCACGACAATACAAACAACGAAATGATCCATGACTTCTAGCTCAGCACCTAAAAATGTTAGGTTGAAATGGTTGAAATTGCATTCGAGATGCAATGCAGTCACGAAAAACGCACATCTGATTATCTGGTCAAACAAACTGCAATTTTATTGCTTTCGACAACATTTCCAGCTTCACCTGATTTAAGTATTCTGTTATTTTTTTATTAAAATCAAACATTTTGATAGTGGTTTTCTAAAATCCAACAATTTCCATTTATACCCATTTGGTCCATACATCTTTTATATTCGATGGCATTATCAAAACGAATTGTTTCCACTCTGGGGTTATGTTATAAGTGGCATTTCTGAGATTTTCTTAAATCCACTGACAAATTCGTTCATTCAAATTTTGCTGTGGTGTTTTCAATACTGATTCATACACTGATGATGGTGAAGGTGGAAGATTCTCAATTGCCTCTCCAACGTTTTTATCAAGTTCATGGGTGTCGTTTGCAACCACGCCAATCATGCCTCGGATTCCCACAGTCGTATCGGGCAAGCATAGGGAACGTACCTAAGAATTAATAAAGGGTGGAACAGGGAAAATACCCATAAAAGCTTTGATATTTTTGAAAAAATGAGGAGATATTCATAAAGTTCTTAACCAGCTCTATATGATGGAGCGAGTCTGTGGGATATCCATGAATAAAGAAGTACAGATTTCTGCTTAAATTGCATGTGTGTGTGAGTGTTTTGGAAAATGGTAAAAGTCTGACATTTTTCTCATGACACTTGTAAAGTGAAGAGTCGGTGCAAGTGTCAAAAGCTAAAGTCACATAACCTTTTTACAGCTGGTAAACATTTCCACTTTAAAAAATGTGAAGTATCACAAGTTAGTATCACACACAGAAGTGGAACATAGGGTCATAACAGTTGTTGTTTAGATGCATCCAATCAACTGAACAACGCACCTGCTCTGTCTCATATTTTGGTCTTTGAGAAGACCACCTTTGTAGTTTCAGCAACAATGGTAATAGCAGTAGGAGACGTAATCGCTGCTGTCGAATAAGGATAGGTCTTGACAAAATGTGTTTAATATTTTTTTTAAATATCAAAGAAACACGGGTGTTAAACCAACGTTGGTAGACACCGTGTTCAAGGACAGTAGAAGTGATAGAGAGAAGGAGACATCGTTGCCGAGTAGAGTGGTTTTCTGGAGTACGTACGTGTCCTAACGGCACCGTATCGTCGCTAGCTCTCTTAATGACACCAACTGTCTATTTATTTTCTTTCTTGAAACTTTTTTCTTTCGTGGTAGGGTTTGAATCGAAGGGTTGTCATGATGCATGAGGTGTTTAAGTATCACCGTTGTCGTTCGCATAAGTCAGCCACGGTTCTTGTATGTTTGGCTTTCACTGGCCCTTGTGAAATATACCAAGTCATTGTCACAACAAGAGTTAGAAGGATCAGCAATCGAGATTAAGCGATCGTACGATTTCAGTGAGAGAAGGTTAGAGGCAGCGACGTGACGTATCGCTTCACACTCGAAAAGTAGTGTTTGCTCAACTCGAAGACATGAGCAAACCTGAACCAACATCTTCCACGTCTGCGACCAGACCGAGAGACCCTACTCTAAACCAAACTCCACCAGTATCACCCGAAGAGTATTACCTTCTTCAAGAGACGTAAAAGCCCTCCTCTCGAAAATTTAGAATTACGGCCTACGCGTACACGGTGAAGTTTAAAGATTTCAAGTCAGACGTACCGCTGAAGAAAGCAGAAGAGTTCATCACCGATTTGTGGGATTTTATGTTAATCACATTGAAACGACAATGTGAAGCCAAATAAGACGATGTCTTGAGACTTTTCATTTATCACGAAAGTTTGAAGTTTCCTGTTTTGGATCGAGTTTAGCAGAACTGACACCTTCCAAAGTCTTCGACAAGATTCAACACGTGCAGAAATCAAACGACAAGTTTCGAATCACCCAAGGACAAGCGACACAGTACATGACCAATGTTTCTTTTTCCAAAAGGACCCGACAACGCAAAAACGAACTTCGCAGTATCAAGCGCAACATAACCCAAAATTAACAAGACTCAAGACAAGATTTGTTTAGCACGAGCCATCATCGTGGGACGAATGTATGCTGAGAAGAACGACACGGCAGGGCGGAAAAGAACCTGGAAATTATTCAACGATCAGACCGAGCCAAACGAATTGAATCAGAACTCCTGTTACAGCAATGGATCTTAGACCCTATCGACTGGACGTGGGGCCAAGAGGAAATCAATTGTTCAGGAGATAGCTATGCCACTGTGATGGCTCCTCACAATTTCTCGGGATACAATGGACAGTTTCTTTTGAAATACTATACAGAACAAGGCACTGAACGCCCTAAAGTCACCTTGAACGGAGCCAAAATCATCTCCATGCAAGTGGGACAACTGCAGTTTAAAGACTCAATGAGTTAGTTGGCCGTGCCATTGAGACAAATGCCTAAAACGTTTTGAATGACAGAAATGGTCAAAGGCTATATCAGCACTTTTTTAGTACCGAAACCAATAAACATGCCTTTCTGTCACATTTGCCTGATGCTCACTACTATGTATCCGCCAACATGCGAACCGAGCAACGAGAAGCTTTCAACGCTTGGTACCATTCTCACGCTTCGAACCGCTTCGACTTTCAGAAGGAAATGTTAAAGTATTGTCGCACTGATGCGGACATTTTATGGCGTTAATGTGGAAAATTTCGAGATTTGTTCATGGAGAACGAAGTGATCGATCATTTGGAAGAAGCCTGCACCATTGCAAAGGGTGTGTTCCTTAGTGTATCCCAAACGATTCTCAAGTGGAGTGTGAAGCTGTGCCTTTCGATGCCGTACACTGTGACCTCGTTGATTCAGTACATCATGGGAACTTTGCTATGACTACTACTACTATACTATCAATGCAAATGAAACCATGCAGCTACCACCCTACGGATGTCATGTAACCCTAAGTAAACTCCTGCGGATTTCACCCTGCCCTCATCGAAATGAGCCTGTGAAAGACAAATATTCGTTCCCTCTGCATTTGCCTGAATACTGCGACTTTGAAAGTCGATTTCAAACGTTCCAAGGAAAATGTCATCCTCCACGTGAAACCATGCAGCTACCACTCTAAGGATCAAAGTCGCAGTATTCAGGCAAATGCACAATGAAATGAAAATGTCATCCTCCACGTGAAACCATGCAGCTACCACTCTACGGATGTCATGTAACCCTAAGTAAAATCCTGCGAATTTCATCCTGCCCTCATCGAAATGAACATGTGAAAGACAAATATTCGTTCCCTGTGCATTTACCTGAATACTGCAACTTAGAAAGTCGATTTCAAACGTTCCAAGGAAAATGGTTTAAATATCTGGGAGGACGTACCCCTTAAAAATTAGTCAGAGCTTGATTTTTCTACTTGGGCGAAAGAGATGAAATCAATTGCTTCAGTTGCGGTGTATTGCTTCACAAGTGGAAGCAGAAGGAATCTGCTTACCTCTAACATGTTCGATGGTCTTCGCATTATCACAACCTACCTTTAGTGGGACCCTAGTCATTAAAGAGGCATACCATATCGTTTAAGAAACCAGCTTGGCTGGGAGTCAAACGTTGGACAACACCGAGACAAGAGTTTAAACCCCATTTGAAAAGTAATATTCAAGGATTACCAAACGATCTGCAAGAGAAGATCTACAAGGATCTTTGGCGGAGACTTGCAAGAACAAAATTTCATTTGGTGACTGTAGAACTTTTGTGTCGAGAAACTCACAAGAGGAAAGGGAAAAAAGTCAACAAACTCATCAGATTTCTCTGGATCAAGTCTGCGTTCATCTGATTATTACGTTTTAGACCATTTACATTAGAAGACTTTACTGACATTCTTTACCGTTGCCCTGAATGGCAGTGGTCAGAAATTACTGTGTCCATTACTTTAGCTCTAGGAGATAATTTTAAATAAAATAATACTGACTGACATGATCATGGATACTTTACAAGAGAACATTCATGGTTTGCCTGTGGAGTAGAGAGAACGCATTTACCGAGAACTGCTCAAAATACACGGGAAACGCAATAAACTATTGCATCCGTCCCGTCACCGATGTTTAAGCCATTGGTACCTGAATGCTATAAGAGGACTGATTCAGATGAAAGTGCTCCTTAGGTCAGACATTGTTAAACTGGACTTGGGTGAGAAGGATTGGTTTGTTGTGATTCGTTCTTTTTACATTGGTAGACATACTGCAACGAATTCCAGAGGATGAGTTAGAGGGTTACCAAAATATTTTATACATCTGTTGTGATGTATATGTTAGTGACTAATTCATTTAGATTTGCCACTGGATTATGATCATCTATGTGCAGAAAGTGCCTCCGACAAAAAGAGATATAAAAACGACCTGCTATGCCATGACTTTTTTCAGTGATGATACAACAGATTTCGTGGAAGGAAATCGATGAGAGTATTCAAATGGTGGAGGATTACCAACACTTGTTACGAGAATTGATTCCCATGAATTGGAGTCGACATGTGGTGTGTGTCTTAGTGACTTGCTTTCTGGGATTTCGTTTACCAGTCGATTCCTTGTGGACTCTTTACGATCAGTACTTACCACCAAATAAAGCATCAAAGTGGTCCATTTAAATGTGCACGAGAAACTCGTTCTGCCAAAAGCCTTGTGTTTTCATCTGGACACTTCTTGTCCTCTACGGGGAACAAAGATTCGCCAGTTTTTAGGTACTGAAGATGTGTACGACGTGTGTATAGCTTGTGACTTACGCCCTCACTGGACAGATGTACATGACATGGAAAATTGGGATTTCGAGGCTTGGACAAATTATGCCCAAGAGATGTGATCCTAAATATAAAACGTCCAGTGAAAAAGTAACTTTTAAACCTGTGTTAGTGACAGTGCCAGAAGAAGAACCCGTCACCGAGGACAATAACTTCCTTCATGGACATTTCCGAAAGGCCATTCCGGGAGGACACCTGTGTGACTTTACCCAATGTAGAGACTGTGAGAACATTACACACCTAGAACACCTTTGTTACCAAAAACATGTTGTACAGTCACTTGTTTATATTCCACTTTGATTGTTTTGATGTGTATTTTATCGCTGTACTTAACCATTTGTCTTTCGTGTTTTTGCATTTCAAAAAGATAATCGTGTCCTGAAATATTATGAAAACTCTTGTCTTGCCTGTCTTCGTGTCAAAAGTGATATTCCCTGCACTATGACTACCTCTGCTGTCTCTGCTCCTTCTTCCTCCTCTTTCTTAGTCATCGACGAACACTTAGATCGTGCCAGTTGGGAGGCCTTGTATCTTCGCCATCCCTTTAACGTGTTGATTGCTGGACCTAGCGGTTCAGGCAAAATAAAAATTGTCAAATGTTTGATCTAACATAAAATCCACCTCAATGGATAGTGTGGTTTTACAACGAGTGACCATCAGCGTACAGTCTCTTGCGAGAAGGTCAAGGCGATTCCATCATGGAAGGCATTCCTGGCGAAGACAATGGAATCGTGTCTGACCCCAGTCAAGCCCATCTGGTCATTTTCGACATCTTAGGAGAAGGCGAAGAAGAAACTAAACTGGTTTACGTGCAAAGGGCATCATCGTAATGCCAGTATCAGTCACATCACCCAAAATTTGTTTCAACAAAGTAAAGCCCATCGCGCCATCAGTCTCAATGCTCACTACGTGGTATTTTTTAAAAGCCCTAGAGCACCCAAGTGGTGGGCATAGGTCATCATTGGCAAGATGATTTAACCGATGTTTCTCATTTGGTCACTTACAATCGTGGCTACAAATATTTGTTTTGTGTCATCGATGTCTTTTCCAAATTTGTCTGGGTCGTGCCACTGACATCCAAATTGAGCAGTGAGTTAGTGCGTGCCCTCAAACTGGTGTTGCAACAAAGTGGTCGTCACCCTCTTCGATGACCAGCCGACAAAGGCTCTGAATTCTGAACCAAGCTTTCCAAAAAGAAACGAAACATTCATATTTCCGAGAATCCCGAAACCAAAACCAGCATCGTGGAACGTTTTCAACGCACCTTGAAAGAACGCATGTGGGAATATTTTAGGCATCAACACACTCTCAAGTATATCGACATCTTACCACACTTGGTTCAAGCGTACAAAACCAATCTTACCATCCTAGCATCGGATGCCCCCCATCCCCCACCCCTTCCAAGTGACTCCCAACAGCAAAGTGACTGTTTTTGAGCACCTGTTTGGTACGTCCCCGACGGTGGCGTGTCTTCAAGAAATGTGGAGTGTTGTCAGCAAGAGATTGGGTGCTCATTGGCAAAACCAAACGCACTTTCGACAAAGGTTACTTACCTAGCTGGACCACCGAATTGTTTCGTGTCACTGGACGAGTGCGTGGCCGTCATCCTGCCGTCTATAAATTGGAATACATGAACGCGGAAGTGTTGAAAGGAAGTTTTACTTGCCCGAGTTACAACGCATGATAAAATAAGAAGACGAGTGTTCGATATCGAAAACATTCTCGAACGAAGAACCCGAAAGGTGGGAAAACGACATGTCAAGGAAGTCGAAGTACGTTGGAAAGGATATATTCCCAGTTTTGATTCTTGGATCGACGCTTCGCAAGTCATCGACTATAAAAAGAAATGATCGTCATGCCCTTCAACACAGACCCAACCGCTACCAGCTCAGTGACCACTTCTTCACCCAGTTCTTCTCTGCAAGATCTACAAAAACGACCGTTGTCTGCCAAATCTTTCTGGTGTGTCGTATCATTGTCACGTTTACCTGCCCGCGATTACGTAAGTCAGGAACAAAGGGATGGGATAGCGCCATGAGTATGTCGACCATGCACTGCCGTGGCGATTTGTGTTTGTACAAGAGCCGCTCCGTTAGGTGTCAAAACTAACATGTAGATGTTAGAAGCTTTGTGCTCGAACAAAGGACCCTCGATGCTGTTGTAAATCTCCCCGCGTTGACAGATGGCCTGAGGCTCGTCTGTTAACTAGACCGACTGGGGTAGAATTGATATCCAATCAGAACTGAGAAAGGGTGGGGCCATCAATTCGAACATAATTTAACAGTCATTTGGGCTGGGAACGAATTAGTCATTGTGAAGCATCGTGCTGACAAGTTGTAGCAATAACTCCGGGAGCCACTCGTGATTTGGCGGGAAAAACCTTGGTACATTCAAGGACAGGAAGCTTCGTAAAGGTCAGTGAGTTATTTGCTCGATTGTTGCAGAATGTTACGGCATTGTAATTGTAATTATGTACAGTATGTATATTTACTTACTAGAATCGTTAGTACGCAGAATTACCTTTGTATTGTTTAATTTACATGCGTACTTGAGAAATGAGCTATGATTATGTAGATTGCTTGCTCGTCAGAATTAATATTGTACTTCGCTTTTAGTTACTTCGTGGTAAACTAGTGTATTTATTTATGTGATATTCTAGATTTTGCAACTGTTGAATTAAATTGTAACTTGTAAAATGGTTGCAGTGTGTAAATTTAAATAGTATGGATATTTGAATATTTGTGTACACTTGTGGGAGTGTAATGTACAGCAATGCGTCGGATTGTTGTGATATTGTTGAGAATAATTTGATTAAGAATATATATATATATATATATATATATATATATATATATATATATATATATATATATATATATATATATATATATATATATATATATATTGATGTGACGCAATTTAGTGATTTCTGTATGATAAGTAGGATACCGCTCTTATTACAACGTTGTCTCTATAAGAACGTGTGGGTTTTTCGATGTGCACGAATGCGTGACCAAAGATGTAGATAGCCTTTATCTGATGATTGATTGATTGTTGATGTAGTGTGAGGCGAGTTGGCTAACACAAATGCTAACGTCCTTGTGTTTTTCGTAGGAAGCTTTTGGGGACAGAACTACCGGGTAGTCAAGTCCCGAGTCTCAGAGAGACATGATAGAAGTAGGCGGAGAACAAGCCTCGTTGCTGGAGAAAAAGAGAGAAAAGGAGGAGGAGAAAATGAGACAAAAGGGGAGAGGATAGGAAGAATCGGAAAACGCCGAAAGGAGGAAAGCAATTGGCGGAGTAAACACAGATGAATAGAAACCAAGTACAGGGGAAAGCCATCTCACACTATAATCACGTGATGAAATAGGTTGTTACATGGTCGAGAGGAAGAAGATTGGTTGAGAAATTAATATCGTTTAATTTGTATTAAATTGTTATTCTTTTGAATTTCACCTTTGTGTTCTTAATAATTTATTTGTCGGTATTGCTGACTTGGGGCTCGGAGCTTTACCTCTCTCTATGACTAATTTCACTTCCTATAAAACGAGCCAGGGTGGGAATTCCATAGTAATTCAAATAAATATTGGGAGCATTCCACCCCAACGCGTAACAGTGGGTCACTTAGAACTTCACAATCATCTGTGCTGATATTGCCAATTTGAGTTTTCAGCAAGGAAGCAAACAGTTGTGGACCATTTTATTGAGCAGTTGCATCGATTACCTTCTTCCTAATCCTTCTTTGAAATACTCCTCAAACTGGAATAACGGAAGTGTTGTGTCCAACGTCAGTCACCACTCCAACAATAACATTCCAACAATCCTCTTTTAAACACTCTTCTGACTATGAGTGAACTCTCCTACAGCAGCAGAACTCTGGAATTATGAACAGCAATAACCAATTTAATTTAATGTTACCCAGCGACAGTTCCGCGAAGGTGTTTCCGAACAATAATTTGTGTTGTTACACGGACAAATTACCTCAGACCATCCAATTGGCTCACGAACCCCATTTGGAAGTGACTTTGGTGAAAATGATTCACCCGACTTAAGTCCAAAACATCATTAAAAATCAAAACACTTTTCACGTCGAAATCCTGAACGATCAAGTGCAAGAAGAGTTGATTGCCAAAGATAACAAATTCTGCAAAGATAAAAAAGAAAAACACAGCACTAGGCAAAGCTAACTTAAGTATCTATAAAATGGAAACCCTAAAGAAGCTTTCTTGAGAGCATGCAAAAATGATTTGCTTCAAACGGGTAAAGACATTTTGGACCGACGAGAAACTCCTATAAATGATCTGGACGCTGCCGAGTCAGGCATTCCTGCTTCCGTGACGCAACAGCAAGGACAATGCACAAAAGACGACGAAGACACCCTCCAGAGGACTTCATGCTCATAAAGCAAGAAAGACTAAGAAAAGAAGAATAGTCTGAGACTAAGAATTTTTTGATTATTGAAACATCACAGAGAAGACATGATGCACCGAGAGTCATGCGCATGTTCCAAGTCGGAACTGGATCTGTTTGCCATGCCACCCACTATGATGACGATGCAAGAATCTAAATGGGTCGAATTTCATCCCGTCTCCTCTTTGACGAATTCAGCTTCCATCGAGTTTGAAATCAAAGGACAGTCCGAAGATCGCATCGATCTGAACAGCAGTCACTTGTACCTAATAGTCAAATTTCTAGATAAAGGTGGAGGTGTTATAGATGACGACGAGAAAGTAGCTCCGTCAACAATTTCATGCATCATTTGTACAGCGGATTGGACTTGTACTTGAATGACAAACTAGTCAGCAGCAGCTTGGATACTTACCCTTACCGTGCTTACTTGGAAAACCTCGACGTACGGAATAGACGCAAAGAACATCCATCTAGATGTCAGTGTACATGTTCATACAAGTTCGACACATTATTGAACGAGATTTGAAGAGTGACCAAACAAAATCAAGGATGGACGTAGTTAAGAACTGATGGATCGTTTTCATTTAGACATATGATTGCAAAAGAAGTATTTGGTGAACGGCGTGGATGTTAGCCTGAGACTGAAACACAGCAGTGCCGCTTTCCATTTGATGGATGCAACTGATGCCGCTTTCAAAACCATCATCCAAAAAACCCAACCCTAACTCTACGTGCGACGCGTGGAAGTGTTACCTAAATTGGGAAAAGACATCAGTCGCACTTTAAGCAGAACGACCGCCAAGTATCCGATGCGACGCGTGGAAGTGAAAACCTTCACCATTCCCAGGGATCAGCGATCCATTATCGAAGATCATCTGTTCCATGGACAGTTACCCAAACGTTTACTCATTGGTATCGTCGGGAATGAAGCCTTCAATGGAACCAAACTTTAAAAAACATCCTTTCAAATTTCAACACTTTGTCGTGTCCGAAATCGATGTCAGTCGTGATGGCAAGACCTTGTGTACCAGACCCTTTGAACTTGAATTTAATGAGAAGAATTTTCTGAGATCATACTTGCCCCTGTATGAAGCTACTGGACAGTTAGGAACCAACACTATTCACTGTATTACGTACGAGGATTATGCAGGAGGCTATGCTTTCTGGGCTTTTGATTTCACACCAGACCAAAGCAACGACGAGGGGCATTTCCACTTTATATAATCCGGCCAGATTCGTGTGTAACTTCAGTTCGCAAACCGAGATCCTGATGTAATGGTGAGCTTCATCCTGTTTGCCGAATTTGATAATACGATAGAAATCAACAATTTGAAAGCAGTCATTCTAGACTATGATAAGCTATGGAAGACTGTAATAGCTCTTTGAATGGTGGAGAATCTATAGAAATGGAATGGAAGGATACTGTGAAATTATAACCCAAAGACAAAGATGAAGAGGACATAGTGATAAAGTCAAGATGGCTAGAACAATTACAACATTTAGTCCCCTGTTTTGCCAAACACCTGGCAGAAACGAATTATGAAATTGATCAAGAAAGATTGTTATGGGTGTCTAAATGATCATCCTAGTTAAATTCAAGACGATAAATGCCTGATGCTGAGTCAAGAAGAAAAATTGGACGAGTATCTGGACGAAGCTTGGATTCTTATCTCGGAAAACCCTTTGAGGCTTTCTTGGCTTAGAGTGGGGAGACGAACCGAAGAAATGGTTACTATTCAGAGATTTTAAAGCAAAAAAAAGTTCGGATTGAATTGATGACTTATCGTTACCTGTGAAGAAAAACACAACAAAACAACACAAAAATGGATGTCTGGGGACGGAGACTGTCTTACTTTTTGAACCACAGTTCGTACACCGCGTCTTAGAATCCTGTCGTGTTTGCTAAAGATGAACTTCCTAATTGCAAACCTCAAGACCAACAAGCTTATGTCATCAACACGAACGACACCATCTCCCAGGAACCCATTGGGTAGCCGTCTACTTTCCCCGTGATGGGCGTGTGGAGTATTTTGATTCGTATGGATTGCCACCTTTGAAAGACGATATCATCGACTTTATGAGAAGAAATGCCCAGACGACACCAGTCAGTAATGTGAAATTACAAGGCACATATTCCATGGTGTGTCGAAAATATTGTGTGCATTTTCTTCATCAACGCAGTCTTGGATATTCATTAGATTATTTAGTCACTTATTTTGATCGTCACTCTTCTAGATACGACTATAAAGTAGATCGATGGTTTTGTGACTATTATGGCTATCGTTTTTCTTTAGCTTGGAAACATAGCGTAAACCAATGGCCCAATGACTTCCTTCAGTGGAAGTCTAGCTTAACTTCACAACGTTGTCAACCTTGTCAAAACTAGTTTGTTATTTAAAAAATGATTTTTGTTTGTTTGTTTGAAAAAGTGTTTTATGATTAATTGTTGGTTGTTAGTTTTTTGGATAAAAAGTTATGTTTTCAAATGTTATCATTATACGTGCTCTTAGACTTGTCTCTATACCTCACCCTAAAATCAACAATCATTGTGTTCCGACTTTTAACATTGTAGGGACATTTTCTTGCCCGCCCGCGCTTGAACCATATGAAGCGAAACAGTCTCCAGTTGACCATCCATTGATGACTCATCCTCTTATGAAGATGCCTTCAAATTTAGCAGACCTTATCCTGTGGAAAGCCTGTCGTCAGACGGGGACGCAATCTTCGACAATAAAAGACTGCCATAACTCCCCGTCCACAAAAAACAGCCCTTTTCAGGGCTACCCCAATACTCTAGATCAAAAAGATACTAATTCAATTGCTAATTGTATGTTAGTAAGTTTTAAAAAAAGAAGTGTGTTTATAAGCACTTCGTTTCTTTGTTTTATGTTATAAAAATAAAAGGTCGTCTATCAATACTTTATTTCCGTGTCTTGTCAAAATATAGTCTGTGTGTTTTTTTTTTTTGTAATTAGCGTTTGTAGGTAAAAAGTGAGTGTTTCTTTTCGATCCGCGCGTTCCATGTTTTTTGGGGGGTAATGATATGGGTCTTGTACGTTTTCGTATCAGGGTGATGTTTTCCTTCACGTGCGTGCTTGACAAATATAAAGGGAGCGTTCTTCAGTCTGGCTACATGTCGTTGATCCATCAACTGAAAGATGAGCATACTCAACAAGCTTCTGGAACTTCAGATGCACCTGGAGTATGCCAGGCACCTCCTGGACGAGTTTGCCATGGAGGCAATTGCATAATGTGAATGAATTGAAGAGGAGGAGGAGAGGACAATGAAGAAAGAGAAGGAATAAAGAATCCTGCCTCACCTCGTGTTAAGGTCTCACTGGATATTTTTGTATTTTGACACCTCCCTAATTTTTAAGATAGAAGGTATGAACCCAATTACCACAAGCCTAGCATTTATAAATTAACACAGAAGCTAAATCTGTAATGTGGTTGAGATTTATTTTGAGTTAGGCTTGGAAATGGGTTGGCTTGTTGTTGACTGCCTGTCACAGTTAGACGAGCATTGGAGATCAAATGCGTAACTTGGGCTGCAAATGAGCAGCCGACTTGGCTTACATGTGTCTGCTACAGAGGTAAATATCTAAAAATCTAGATGGTTGAGATGTGATGAAAAGTATGCTAATTTGTTACAGTACTAGTGAACCTGATTCATGCATAAGGCACATACTGATTCTTTTAGCTGCCATATCACAGGAAAATATTCAAAATAGCTCTTTCCTGTCAAAAATGAATGTAAAAAAGAGGGGTTGGTGGCCGTGTTTCATCAGCATAAAAGCCACCAGTTGCATTAGGAATTAACCTGATTGCCGCTGTCAAAATCGCACATGTATGCTTTCTACAACAATCATTAGTTTGTTTTTATTTGTATCTTCAGTGTAAAAATTATTCTCATTTTTCTGCAATAGGTCATTGTCGGATGAAAATTCACCAGATAAACTGTCCAGTGAGACCAAAGGCCTCTGTGTGAGGTCAAGCCTGAGGTGAGAATGCCTCCACAAGCAGGACCACCACAACCTTGTCAGCTACTTCCACTGCCACAAACACAGCCTTTACCACCCGTAGCAAGAGTCGTGATCCCCCAGATGGAAAACTGGGAGGAGAAGTTGCGAGAGCAACCACATCAACAACATCATCCCCGTGTATGGCGCAGGAGAAGACAGAGGGAATTATTCAGGGTCCCACAAACTGAAGCTTGGGATGATGGGACCACTCAAGCTATCTCCCAACTCCCATCAGCTACAGTCAATTGGGACAATGACTGGAGCCGCCGTTATGTCTGTGGTGCCAGGCCTGGGAGATGTCACCATTAGCTATGTGCATCTGAAGTTCAAAACAACAGCCCTTCTCAGAGCTACCCAGTACTCTAGAAAAGAGACCATTCAAGTTGCCAATTGGTGTGAGTGTGGAGTAGTGTGATTATAAACACTCACTCCTTTACTTATGAAAGTGTGTGTGTGTGTGTGTGTGTGTGTGTGTGTATGCGTGTGTGTGTGTGTGTGTGTGTGTGTGTGTGTGTATGTGTATGAGCTCGCATACGTTTGTGTGGATAGTAGCGTGTGTGTTTGTATAAGTGCTCATACGTTTGTGTGGATAGTAGATTCTTTTGGTTTGTAAGCGTTCGAGTACGTTTGTTTGGATAGTAGATATTGTATTGGGGTTGTTGTTTTTTTTTCTCGTTCCTGTGTGTGGATAGTAGATACTGTGGTTTTTTCTCCTTCCCGTGTGTGGATAGTACAGACTGTGGTATTTTTTTCTCCTTCTTGTGTGTGGATAGTAGATATTGTTTTTTTTAATAGTATATTTTGGGTTTGTATATGTTCGCGTACGTTTGTGTGGATAGTAGATATTGGGGTTTTTGATAGTATATAAAAGTTTTTCTACCCTTCTGTGTGGATAGTGGATGTCATGTGAAGTGAATGTAATAGGTGTTTTCCTTCATATCCGTGCTTGAACTATATAAATCATAGCCGTCGTCAATTTGTGGACAAGGTACGCAACAAAAACATCGATACCACATACATGAACATAATAAGGTACCTCAAACAAATTAACAAACATGGCAACATATAAATACACCCCCCAAGTAATTATAATAACAATTAATAGATGGGATAAACAGTAAGGTAAGACTGCTAGCTGAAGCGCAAGCCCGTGGTTGTTATTGTTGTGTGTGGGGTTTTTTTTCTCGCATGTAGGCATGCAGCTAACACAATACTAACCATCAGAGAAAAACAACACATATATTCCCATAACTATGTATACATATTATAAAAGTGGCAAATCCCCGCCTTTAGGCACAGAAATCCGCGACAACAAGAGTAGTAAGATATAAATAAACACAAACATTCTAAGGCCCCAACCATCTTAAGACTATAGGCGTACTAATTTATACAACAAAAAGGGGCACAATATACCTTCCAAATTCAATATAACTATTAAACAAAGAATCATGGCAATAAAAGACCAGTCGCAAACATCAAGATCTAAGGCAATGGAAGTCGAGTCGAAGCAGAACAGCAAACTCTAGCAAAACAGCCAAACACTAAAACAGCACGAAGAAGAAAGAAAGAGGGTAACACAGAATGAAGGAGTAAAGAAGAAAACGGACATCGACTTTCAAACTGCCAATTTATGTGAGGTTCTTCCTTTGGCTATTGAAGACCTCTTTCGATAAAAGCTCTATCCCCACAACCCTAACTCGATCCTTTGTATGCCACCATCAAAAGTGAAAACCGAAAGTAAACACAGCGTGACCCAAACATGTATAGGGTGCCTGACACCCAACTGATTATAGGGTGCCTGACACCCAACTGATTGACAACATTTCGGAAAATCAAAAGTACACCATGTACACCAAATTCCAACTTTAGTTAAAAATAGTAATGAAATTACACAACTCAAAGGATTAGGAAAATTACACAAGTGGCTTACACTCCACTGGAATAGATTTCTGTCCACTAGTACAACTGGACTTGATCTGATCTTACGCGCTTTGCTGTTTCTGGGCTTAGAGCTTTCCTATAGCGTTTCGCGACCCGCCGGTCCATTGCCTCCTTACCTCGGCCGGACATGTTCATGAATTAAAAAGTACGACATTCGTACATAAAAGCGGGACTGTAATGGCTCCATTCCTACAGTCCCGATCAATTGAAAATCTCGACCTTCCAGACTTAACCAGTCGCGAAAGCACTAGTTGCTTAGGCGACTTAAATCCTTTAACTGATTGATTGACTGAGTATGGTGACATACCAATCTCCCTCACTGATACTGTATGTAAGGTGACAGAGACATTTAGAAACAACAGACTTAAGCATCGCCTTGAAAGCAACGATCTTCTCTCACAAATCCAAAGTGACTTTCGCAAAAAGATCCACCCTAGATCGACTAATAGGGCTTGAGTCTCGCATTAAACTAGCTTTCAATGCTCAACGAAAATGTGATCGACATCTCCAAACTATCTTTCTAGACCTTGAGAAAGCCTTTGATCTAGTTTGGACATTGGAATCAACAGCCACATGCATAAATGGATCAAAAACGTCTTAAAAGACAGACATATCAGAACTAGAATAGGTGCTCAATATTCAAAAGAACATGTGCTGGAGAATGGCACCCCCAAGGAAGTGGCTAAACCCAGAGCCTATTTAATATCATGATAAACGACATACAATGCTCTGTTGACCTCAGTAAAATCGATCTATCGCAATTTGCTGACGACAGTGGAATATGGAAAGCGGGCAATCCACGCAGCCAGCAGTTAATTACTGAACTGCAAGCCAATTTAACCAAAATTGGCAAATGGGCTGACAAATGGGGGTTCAAACTATCAAAAAGAGAAACAACTGAAATACTATTCTCTCCCATTAAGGGTACACTATAGAACCCCCAATCCTATACATTCAAGGCGAACTCATCAAATTTGAAAAAGTTGCATATTTTTAGGTATGTATTACGACCAGCACCTCTCATGGAAACATCACATCACTGAATTAGTACGCAAATGTAATGGAGACCTAAATCTCCTGAAAAATATCAACGGTTTAAAATGGGGTGCAGACCAAGACACATTTGTAACACTCCACAGGGCTTTAATTAGATCCAAGCTTGATGATAGATGCCAGATCAACGCCTCTGCCAAACCATCATTCCTCAAAGGCCTTGACATAATCCAAGCTAAAGTTCTGCGTATATGTACAGGTACACTCAAACATACCTCCAGAGAATAACTACAGATCCTTGCAGGCGAAACATCCTTAAGAAGAGAAAAGTAACATTAAGATATGAAGCTAGAATCTCCTTACACAACCCCAGCCATCCCACAAGGGGCATCATTAACAAATGCAACATCCCATTTAGCCAGAGACTCGTCCCCATCCGGGAAAAATATTCATTCATTATGTTAAGAACTACAACTCGACTGCCTTCGTGCAGAACCAACACGATATCCAGACCCCACACCATAGACAAGCAAAAAACCTAATATCAACACCTTAGCAATAACTTTCGGATCCAAAGAAGAACAACCATTAGAAATAAGATCAAAGATCGTGACTATATTAGATAATTCATATAAAGAATTCTTCAAAATATACACAGATGGATCAAAATCAAACCACCCAGACAGAATTGCTGCATCACTCACTATCCCAGAATAGAATAAGGAAATAGGACGCAGACTCCCGGATAATTGTTCAATATATACAGCAGAACTTTGAGCCATAACTGAAGCACTGAAGACAGCATACTAACAGAAATTCCGGAAAATATTAATAATAAGCGACTCACTTAGTGTACTAAAAACCTTGAAAACAGGCAATTCGAAGGGGCGTGAAAACCTCCTAAAACAAACAAACTTGTTACTTAACAATATGGAGAAACAAAACCAGATTGTAGAATTCATGTGGGTCCTGTCCCGTATTAACATTCCAGGCAATGACTGTGCCGACCTAGCAGCAGAGAAGCAACTCTACGAACCAGAACCGGTCCTAATAGATTACAGCGTCATAGATTAATACAGCATGATATTAAAAACAATTGCCTCTAAATGGCAAACCGAATGGGATATATGCCCCAAAGGACGAACGCTGTACTCGATACAAAAAACAGAGAGTCGCAAGATCAAAGCACAATCAGCTAACACCAAACACCATCAACGGATCATGAACCGAATAAAAACAGGAAAAACCCTACTTGCAGGTAGTATGGGGAAATATGCCCTGGCTATTGTGGAAATGGAGAAAAATGACACAGTTGTGTTGATGATGAAGACCTCCAGCATGTATTCAACATATGCCCGAAATATGAAGAACAAAGGAAAAAATTAACTACCACGCTAAAGAAAATTGGCTCATCCTGTACCTACCCCGAACTACTGTATCAAAATAATCATAATCCCAATCAAACAAATGAGACCATGTTAGTCTTCCTCAGGGAGATTGATAAAATTGGCAAGATATAACCCTGCCCATTATACTCAGACCGGTTTGACGTTTCATAAAGCCTATATACCTACATAATAACATCTCATTCAACCCAAACACCCAACCACTAGTCTCATTCACTGAAACAGGTGGGGAAGTGGGTACGGAGGTAGTATATGGTTTACCGCCTAAGTAGTGGTGCGTACCGCGAAACTCGGGCTGATGCTGCACCTGCACCCATCAACCACTACGGCACCCTGGGTGGTTATATCGGTAATGCAGTATAGCGACAGATAGAAAAGCAGGTCATCTCCCAATCTCCACTTATACAAAATCTGGTCACTTCATCACTGAACGCCCCTCTTGAAGTGACTGGGTGGGGATTTAGGTGCGGAGGTAGCATACGGTTTACCACCCAAGTAGGCGTGTGTACCGCCAAGCGCGGGCTGATGCTGCACCTGCACCTATCACCTACTGCAGTACCCTGGGTTGTCCGGATGTACGACCCTCTAAGCAATGCGTTAGGTGATTGGTAACCAATTAGCCATCAATACGTATACTAACAACATCTATCTGCTCTCCCCTCCCACTTAAGGCATGATGAATCATTTAAAATATAAGAATTAAAACTGACCAATAAACCTAGACATTATAAGGTGGCTTAAACCCCAGCCATCAGGACCTGCTACACAATGTGGCAACGATTGGACTAATAAACTTGTTAAAACATAAAGTTAGAACCTAAAAGTTAGATCTACAAGGTGGCTAAAAACCCAAAGCCATCAGGACCAGCTACACAATGTGGCAGCAAATTTACATAATTAGGAAATATGTCCCCAAAATTTAGATTTATAAGGTGGTTAAAACCCAGCCATCAGGCCCCCACCCCGCACAAGGCGGAATAATTAATGACTAGAGTATGAACCACAAATATCAACAGTATAAATCAATTTCCCTAAAATAGACTAGGAAGATTAATCACGTGATCTCTATATTATCCTACAAACAGCACAAATAATGCTTTTCCAATTTACACATACGGCAAGACGACGCCATTTACTATTCGGAAACTGGGGAGCAAAAAACACGATCCCCGATGTAAGGCACATACCTTTGCCACTGCCAGACATTTACTATATGCGTGAGTGCGTGTGGGCCATTCCCACTCACCATGAGTCCCGTGAGAAATCAATGTCTCGAAATCGGACTAATCAAATAGCACTCTCTAAGTGCAATAATGCGTTGGGGGAAGTGGCACCATTCCTTCCCCCTCGAAAAAATAAATCCGTCCCAAACGGGTCACTAACTAGTCGTACATGCCCATATGGGCGCAAACGACTTAAATTAAAATGACTGAATAACAGTCTGGTGACCAAGTATTTGGCTGAACAATTTGACGAATGGGGTCTTACGTACCTACTACAAAATGCTGGTGCAACTAAATATTTCAAGGATGCACTCAGAACAATAATAGAGCTCGCCAAAAAGTCTACTATGATGGACTATTAGGAAAGAGAGCCATGAAGAAATTCGAAGACGCAAAAGAAGCCATTGTAGATATCAGCACTCAAGGAGATGATTTTTATGACTGTCCAATACCAATCCTGGCAATACTGATAAATGAGCTTCAAAAATTCCATGGAATACATACCAAACCAATTAAAAAAAACAACATCACAAATGGATTCTCTTAGTCTTGGGAGACGAATGCGGTATTGAAGAATACGAAAATCTGAGAAGGGAGAATTTCATCCTGCCTCAAAAAATCAAACCGTTCCTGTATCCATTCTCTGAGGTGTAACCTCAGCCCTTCTAAGGGTTACCAAACATTGCCATTAATGAAAGATTTCAATTTGGCTTGAAATCTCGACCCGATAACACTCTTTATAACCTAATATGATCCTTTGGCCACCGTTCTAAATTAAAACCACAATCCTTAACTTGACAAACTAAATTGTTAATGGTCTCTCAGAGCTACTTCTTTGATTTAAATAACAGATATGCACACTATTTACCTTTCGATTTAATTTAAGTAGGACAATTTAAAACTAAAATTCAAGACTCTAATTACAATTGGACAACACAAAATTGGTAATAGGGAATACCCATTATATAGGCAACTGGGTTAATTTTGCAATATTAATTTTGGCGTTTCAGGTGCCTTCCGGTCGACGTTGGTGTCTCCTCCCGGGTCCCTCTTCTCCCTGCCTGGACCAAACTGAAGAGTGAGCGGTGCTCACATTAAAGCGCATGGGGGTGAAGCTCCGATTCCCCCCCCCCTCCCCGTGAGAATAAATAAAGATCATACGGTGCAAAAATTGACGGGTCGCACACTCCCGAAGGGGCGAAGGCCACCATAATTAAAATGCAATCAGCCAGACTGGCTACCCGGCGTTGACTAGTCAACACTTTTGGAAAATGGATTTATTCAGCAACTTAAAAGACAGTTGGTACTGGATGGTGGATGCAGCTTATGTAGTGGAAAGGCTTGAACATGAGAGGTGGCACCCTGTTACGAAAGGCTTTGTGACAAGTCAAGTGACAAGACTTAATGTAGTCAGGGATATATTGAAAGGCATGATCGAAGAGGAAGTAGAAAAGTCAAGAAGCTTCATTCAGCCTAAGTATGTGAGAGTGGGAAGATTGAAGCAGGCCCTTGATAATGTAATCAAAGTGAGGTGCTTTTTTACAAGATATATTGAATTTCACAAAGTGGTCTTTTGTAAAGTGGGGACTAGATCAATTAAAGAAAGGAGAAGAAATGATGAGAAAAGTACTGCAAGAAGAGGTGAAAAAGATATCTGGGCTAAATAGTTATTGGACAAATACCGCATAAATAAAAAAGATGACTTTGAAAAAATGAACCAAAACTGGATGAAAGTGCAAAAAAAATTTAGGTTGATGGGACATCCTGACTGGATACCAGACGATGAAAAGAGGAAGAAGAAAGGAATTATTGAGAAAGTGAGGAGATGGTGGAAGAAGTGGAGAAAATAAAAGAAGAAGAAAAACCCAAAATGTGTGATAGATTGATGTTCATAAATCTATGTATGTTTGCTGCATGTTGTATGTGTTATGTATGTCTATGTCCCGCCAGTCCCTTTCCCGCCAAATTTTCTCGGTTTTTCCCTCGCTGTTTGGTCCGATTGAGGTCAGCCACGTGCAACATTGTTGCCAGTATTCAGTACAGTGATGTCACTCATGTTCCATTCCTATTGACCCTATACAGACCCAATCCATTCCCTATTTTAAATTCTTCTTGACCCTATACAAATCCATCCATGTTAAAGTCTCCTAGACCTCATAGACCAATATTAATTTTGGCGTCAATAACTCTTTAAATGTGCCATTTAATTTCATTCTTAACAATGCATGGCACAATTAATTGTTGTAGATGTATCTGTATACTTGTATGTATGATATATGTGTTCTTTTATGTTTACAATGTTTTTACTTTATAATTATATTTTAATTTAGAGGCATGGACTTTGTAGTCTGAAATAAAGAATTCTCATCCTTATTCTATAGTGCCGCGGCACCTATTTGACTTGTATTTCCATAGACCCTATGTCGCCCCAATTACTACTGACGATGAGAAAAAAATTGGGCGTCACCATTCACAAAATACAAACAAAAAACCCAAACGAACCAAAAAAAAAAAAAAAAACAAAAAAAAAAAAAATAAACAAATAAAAAAATATTAAAAAGCAAATAAAAAAAATAAAAAAATGGCAGTTAGCCCAATCACACTCACACACAATGAGAACCATTGTACTGACAGTATTTTTAATTATTATTCTTTTTTTTTACACGGGAAAATTCATTCTGCAAACAACAAGCCCTTTTGGCAACAAAGGAAAATAATTTTTGGCAAAAAAGTACCTTTTTGGCACAGATGTGTCCCTTTCGCACTTGCTTCCTACGAAGTAATTCTTATCATGAAAAAAGATATTAAGGTATATAGCTATTTATTCAGTACTCCCCACCCCAAAGGTCCTAAACAATGGTGATTGCAGGAAGGATGAAGACAACGTTATATTACTTAATTCTAATGAGAGATCATTCTGAAATACATATACATGGATGTAAAAACTGCCCTAGCGCAGAGCATAATATGTGTATATTCATTTTTTTTTTCTTCTGTAGGCTGCTCTCTGCGTTTGATAGCATCAATAGTGTAGGAAAGTACATCTATATGTCTCACATAGCACGTGTAAGAGTGTATGGAGAAAAGGCTGTAATTTGAAAATGGCGATTGCAAGAAAAAAAAATTACATTTGTAAAGTATTACGGATGTGATACATTTCTTGCAATTTATTGTTATTTCTTTTCTTCAATCTGAACCCTATATTATTAGCGTAATTGAATTTGGATAGTGTCTATTTGTGTTCATTGAAACGACTTCTTATTTTTAGAAGTTCTTATTGATTTCGAAAACCATACAGGCTGACATTTACAAAATCTTAAATTTATTGATCTTATTCAGTATAACTTAACTATATATCATATAATCACCAAGCGGGAAGAACAAAAAAAAAATAATTTTGATTACTTCCCTTCCAGGGAGCGGTGCGAGTTTGTCCAATCGGGTAACTTCGGTCTTTTCTGTCAATCTAGAATTTAGTTTGTCATTCGTTTGGCATGCGTTATTCTGTGCGCAGGCGTAGCGGCATTGACCTGAAAGTTTCTACCGGCAAGTGGGAGCAACAAGGCTTGGTGTTCGATCCAGAAGTTACGGATATTTATGCTATCGAAAGGTGAGTTTTACGTTTAAAATAATCTGTTACTGCCTCACCATAGACGTTTTGTGCAGATTGAATGCCATGCTTATACATGGCCATGTTTTGCATGCTTAACTTGAAATGCAACTGGTTTTTAGTTTATCTTTTTTTGCTATATCTGGAAATGTGATTGGGATACTGTAGAGTGGTCTGACCTGAAATTGAATGAGTAAACAATTTGTGTTGGAGGGCATGCCGGTTGAATGCAAGAACTCTTGTTTACCGGGCATCCTTTACCCGCTTTGGACAACTTTAGCTTTTTATAGACGTGGTATTTTATCTTGTCAAAAACGGTGTATATCGATGCCTCGTAGAAGAAGCTGGCCAAGTTTACAGTCGATACAGTAGTAGTCCATCAACGTAAGATGCATCACCCGATATTTTTATTCTGGAGGGTGATAGTAGCTGTTATCTAGTTGGACTTATTTATTTATCATTGAATATTTTAGAACTGAACTTTTAATGGACGTTTCTTAAGGAAGAGGCAATATTTGTAACACAGGTTTTTGTGGATGACAGGACGATGTCTATAATGAAATTTAGATTTTAATATTTTTTTTAAATATTAGCAGATAAAAACACGGTAATTTGTTTTTCCTGTATTAAATAAAAGGAAAAATAAGCGTAATAAATAGGAAATAACACTGATTTGTGTATATAAAAAAACGATTTAGTGGTGTGGATAGAAGGGATAGGCTGTGAAAGCAGGGCGTGTAGCGTAACTCTAGTCTTTGACGGGTGGATGATGACCATAGCTAGTAGTATGACGCATTTATGTTAATATATTATACAATCCATTGAAAACCGCATCTAATTTCACTTGTTTCTTTAAAAACTTTTCAGGAATGCTAATTTCAGTTCAAAAAGTAAAGTTTAAGATATGACAGTTTAACTTATGATGGCAACATTTTTCCATCATTGGATCAGTTAATTTTAAGCGTGTTTCACCATTGTGGTTAAATGCTAGATTATAGCCACCAAGACTGGTTTAAACAAGTTGTGCAGTTCCCCACCATATACTGCAGATTTATTTAATAAAAAATATTTGTTGTTGTAAGTAACTAAATATAATTTGTATGCACTTGTCCAAAGAGGCAAAAATCGCACATTTCAGAGCCCGTAACTTCAGTTTGGTACAACGCAGAAAAGTCAATGATGGCTTGATGAATAGAAAAATATATAGGAGTAAAACGAGCCATATAGTATGGATATGTGCCTTTAAAGATGGAAATAGCAGAAGGAATTCGAGGTTCATGAGTGGAATGAAATATTTGGAAGTTACATGTCTTCTCTCTTATATAGTATGATAGAGAGGGTCCTATGTAAAAACAGGTCTTAGGGGTAATCTCACCCTGTATGAATTTTTTCCTTCATATTTTTTTTCTTTTCTTCTCAACATCAAGCTCATGTCGAGCACCTGTGCATTCTTGGAGTAAGCTTACTGATAACAAGATGCATAAGGACTGAAGTCCATTTTTAGCTGAAATTGGTTGCTTCCCCTGTTTATGAGGAGTGTTTAGACTTTTTAAGGTTTATGTACAAAACAATTTAACATTTATCTTATTTTAATCCTTTGAAGCCAGTAAAGCACCACAGGAAATAGCAGTTTATGGTGTGAGGGTATGTAATTTTCTGCTTGGCTATCAAAGTAATTCTACTGCTGTTAGCAGTGGGGCAATGTGTCTGCCTGTGAGATTGAGAGAATATTCATACATTTGATAACATATTGTTGGAAAAAAGAACAGGAAGGCCTACCCAGGACTGTGCTTTAACTGTTTACAAGTATGTGCTGTTTATCATTTATTGTTAAATTAACTTTTATTGTAATGGTGTCCTTTGTATTATATTGTTGGTTGATTGCAAATTTAAATGTAAATTTATGGTTTATATCCTGCTCTTGTATTTAGAACATTTTTCACTTAAAGATTTGACAGATTTCAAAATCAGATTGTAGCCACTTGGCTACAACACAAATGAACCTGGTTGATACACTAACTCAGATTCAATTCCTTGGAGAGGGCACATTAATGTGAAACTTACACAGGGACCCCTGTGGTATTAATATGAAACTTACACTGGGGACCCCTGTGGTATTAATATGAAACTGACACTGGGGACCCCTGTGGTATTAATATAAAACTTACACTTGGGACCCCTGTGGTATGATTGGCATTGATATTCAGAACTTGTGGTTTACACTCATTCTGTCAGACTGGTTTGTTCAGTGAGGACTGGTCAGTCTGGCTGTCACTTGTCTGAATACCACCGTTATGGCTGGTGCATCATTGTAGTCAGGTGATACAGTAGTAATGATCAGAAGAGATGCCAAACCTGATTAGTTTTATGGATACATTATTGTGATCAATGTTTAGGTTGATTATGTAATTATCCAGATAGAGGCCAAATTTTGCCCCAAATCCAGTGGCATGTGTAGTTTTCTTGTTTATTATTCAGTGGTTGCTATTTGATATTTTCCATTGCACTGTTGCTATCTAATTTAGTCCCTACTCAATATTTTCATTCCACTCTTTTTCTCACACTTCTTTTCAGACTTTAGCAAGTTTTAATTATTATTCAGTAATGCATTTCTTCATATTGTTAAGAAATCATGGCTATTAAATTTATACAGCCTTGAAAATCAGTTACACTAGTGCTGACTTTATGCTGAACAAATGCATATAACAGCATGTGACATTAAAATTTTTTTGAGGTGTCAAACATTTGGCTTTTAGCTGTACTGATTATAGACCTGATGAGTTTATGGGATGGTCAGTTATTCTGGTACATTGTCAAATGACATCCATCATCTGATAGCACATATTATTGCTTCTCCTCTTAAACTAAATGGGGGATTGTCATGAAATTTACACATTCATCCCATGGTCCAGTTGGACCTAAAGAAAAATGATACTGCTTGCACATCCAACATTGCCACTGCAATTTCAGTGCTGAAATCTTATCACTGTAGAAGAAGAATAGATTGTTATATTAATGTTTCCACAAAATCTCTTGTTATGGTGTCTAGCTGTTCCTAAATAATAAAAAACTGGTCTGACATCCAATATGGAACCGCTCTGGTGGCCCCTTGGTTAGAGCATCTACCTCGGATGCAGGAAGTCACATGTTTGAACCATGGCCGAGTCAAACCAGAGACTTGTAAAAAGTAGTACTAACAGCTGCCTCGATTGACATTCTGCATTAAGAGGTTAATGTGGACTGGTCGGCCTGCTGTCAGTTTAATGTGACTGGGCAGAACATGATGTTACATGTCTACAGCATGATGCCCCAGTGCTAGACATCACTATGAACTGCCACACTGCAGATATCTTAACAATATGACCAAAATACTGTTAAAGCTATGTAAAAAAAAATCCATATTTACACACATGCACACGTACAATATGGTTGCCATATCAGCCATCTTGAAACTCTTGTTATTGTTTCTCCTGAATGGATGGTCATATCAACATGGGTTTTTCACTAAACAAAATACCTATGGTGTCTAGTTTGTCCTAGAAGAAGTTGATCTATGTCTGATACCCATTATGGCTACCGCAGTGGCAATCTTAAAAATTTTGTTGTTGAAGGAATCCTTTCAGTTTTTTTACCTCATTATGTTTTATGCTCGTCTGTACATGGATTGTGCTTTTGTTACATTAAAAAGTAATAAATAAAACAGTAAAACGTTGTCATCTTTTTAATATTGTCATCATTTGCCTGTTAAATCTAACCCCAAATCTGTGTTGATACTGAGGGTTGATTTGTGGGTATGATTTCGCTTGTTCGTTTGTGGTTATGTTGTCACCTGTTCATTAAAATGTGCAATTTTACTGGACGCAGATATTTCCAGAACAGCGCCGGCATACAGTTTAAATGCTTACTTGTTTTTGGTACCAGCCATATCTAAAGCTAAATTCAAAATGGCTCAATACATAGGGTTGAGCTATTCAACATCAATGTTGTCAGATGTAAAATTTGATCTGGAAATGGTATTTACATACCACCAAAAAAAAAACATCAGCCATCAGTAATTCAACAGCTGCAGGAAATATGGGTGAGTTTATAAAATGTACATAAATGTGTTCTGACAAAAGTGTCTGCAAATATTTGCTTGTTTTAATGAATATGTGATATCACTTGCTAAACCTTCAGTCAGTATCATGACAGCTGTGAGGCTGATTTGTCGGCCTAACTTATTATACAAATTTGAGAATATTCTATTTAAAAAATCACTGCTGCATAAGAATAGTATAAAAGTTAATTGGTCTGGATGGAGACACTCATTCATAAAATTCCTTTTTGTACTTTTCTGATCTTCTATTGGTAATCAAGTTAGTTATCACACCAGTCTTTACCTTTAAGAAAATGGCGCCAGATGTTAGGCAAAACAGGTCTTTATTGTTTGACTTGTAAATGAAAATTCTTGGAGCAGTTGGGGCTTTTTAAGCTTCAATTTTGAAGATATGTCAGATCAGAAAAACGACAAATCAGTACTGCTTTACAAATTTAACAAGAATACAAAAGTGATGAAGCACTTGGATTGAGCACATTCAGTCATGTGACTGGACACTTCTCAACAATGTGGTGCAATAAATGTGTCTACATGACATGGAGTATTCAAATATACAGTCGAATCTATTTGGCTGTCACAACTGCCATTCTGATTTCCCTCTCCCACAGTAAATTTCCTTTTTTTTTTCCTGTATGTAACTGACATGCAAGTCTTAAGCAGCCAGATGTTTCCTAGCCAAACAATGGTTGACCCTGCCTCAAGTGGTCACTGGAGCATAATTGTAGTGACTATGCAAAAAAAATACTTTTGTTTGAGGAGAAAGGCCTTTTTTGTATATAAAGATCTATATTGTGATTCATTGTTTGTCAAACTGGAAGGTGTCAAGATGTCAGCTTTGTAAGCAAATTTTATATATATATATATATCTGTATTAGAGAATATAAGCAATTTGCTTGATGTATGGTGGGAAAATTTGTTGTGTTGTCACTGCAGAAATGGAAGTCGCCTTTTGTGCTTTATTGGCAGATATAGGTAGATAATTTCATATGTTGTGAATTAAAGCTATCTCTAAAGACATTGAGACAATATGAGTTACACCCCATTTCAGAGGGTCAGGGGTCATTCAGTATTCAAAATGTGTCTGAAGTCAGGTGAAGTTACAGATCATGGCTCATGACAAATAGCCATATATGGCTTCTTTTGATAGTCAGTTCATCACAGGTTTCTCATATAAGCCAGCCGTCTAAGATTGGTGTACATTGTTAAGTTGGTGATGATTTCATTTCCAGGATGTATTGTTGTTGTTGTTGTTCTAGGGTTTAAAGCCATTTTTCAGCACAAGATAGGCTATACATGGCGGTCAGTATAACTGGTGGAGGAAGAACCCTGGAAAACCCAGGGAAGAACCACTGACCCACGAGAAGCTACTGGTAGGCTTTCCCACGTACCCACAGTAGCCGAGCCTTAGACTAGAACCCACGCAGACAGATGTGAGATGGCAGTGATCCGGAATGGTGAGCGCTTTAGACCACTTGGCCACTTGGGAGCCCCAGGATATATAGTAATCTATGCATAAATTTGGGAGAAAACAATATATGCCCATAATTAATAATTATTACAGTGCATATAAAACAATCTTGATAATAACCTTGTTTCCATTTACCCTCATATTTTCATCAGAGTCCCCATTTTTAATCTGACCCCCAATTTTGGCACCATGGTTTATTTTTTTACTCAGTCTTATGCCCAGTTCTGACACCAAGGGGATTTTATTACTCCCAGAGGATACACTGAATAATAATAATAGTAATAATAATAATACAGTCTGTATGTGATTTGGATTTTTAATGTAGCTTTAATAATTTTTTCAGACATGTAGCATTATGCCCCACCCAGTCATATTATCCTGACACCATGCAGGTCAACCAGTCCTAACACTAACCTATTAATGCTGATCACAAAGCAAGGCAGCTATTAGTACTAAGTGAACGGAGTGGTCAAAAATAATAATAATAACACAAATGTGATCTGTTGCTTAGTATTTGTTCAAAAATCAATTTAAAGGGTGAACCTGTGTTCATTGGTCACCTGTGTGGAAAGAATTTTGCTTTTTCCCCATATCAGAGAGACTACTATTGAAAGGTTTGTTTGTCAAAAGATATGAATTTGTATAAGAAAAGTGTTGCCTTTGATTTTTGTTGTTTTGAATTTTGTGTTATTTGCAAAGTACTTGTAGATGCAGGTGAGATTCCATGGAAAACAAATGTTTTTCAACTGAACTACTGATTCATTTTACCATAGGAGCTTGCTTTGCAAGTGCTGCACTTGTTATTAAATTATAGATTTTTTTTCCAGGTTACTGAAAGGATTGTACCTTCCACAACCATCAGATCCATCACTATCACTTGCTGGTGAGTTTTTACATGTACATTAATGTTTATATATATATATATATATATCTGGTGGAGCTTATGGGATGGTTTGCTCTCCATCATCAGTTGTCTGTCTCCCAGTTAGTGCAAGTTTGTTATCTCTTTTCTGTCTAAAATATGTGAATTGCATTGAAATTCAGCATCGCATGGTCTAGCTTGACCCATAAGAAAATGGTGCTGCTTTGTTCACATTTGTTTTGATATTTTTTTTGTCATATTTAGGAGTAAGTTTAAATCCCACAAGGGCAAGTTTTTTTTTAATGGATGGTCTTAAGTGAAAATGGTGCAGTCCGAATAACCATTATGCAGTGTCTAATTTCAGTTATGACCCATGTGGCAGCTCTCTTGAAAGTCTTGTTGCTACTTCTTCAAAATGGAAGTTATATTGACATGGTATTCACCAGAAGACATCTTATGTTGTCTAGATGCTCCTGGATGAAAATGATGCTCCATTGACCTCCAGTATGGCCACCGTGGCAGCCATCTTCAAAATCATGTTATTGCTATCCCACTAGAATTGATGGCATATTTTTCACCAAAAGACTTATGATACCAGGTTGGTCCTAAATGAAAGAGAATGCCCTGCAGACATCCTGTCTAGCTGTGACAATGAACACATTGAAAATCTTGTCGGCCATTTTTCTGAATGAATGGTTATTTTGGTATTGGGTTTTCACCAGAAGTCTTTTCATGCTTTCTTGTTCATCCTAAATGGAAATAGTACTGATCTTTTTTAAGTATGACTGCTCAAGAATATCAGAAATGGTTTTAACACTGAATTAAAAAAGAAGAAATGGTTTTATCTTGAAATCCTGGATGTTCTTTTCTGACATTACCCTTTCAGCCTGTTCCCTTGTTTTATATGAGAATAGATGGAAGAAAAGAAAATGACAATCTTTAAAAACTTGAAGACAAATAGCTTTTCGCTGCTGCTTTCAATTCAATAAAATTGTTAGTAATTCAAGGAAATAGCAGTTTCTTTTAGTAACATATCAGTTGACTCAGCCTTTTGTCTTGGATGGCATTTATTGTAATTCCTCACTACTTTTTTTTGAAGTCAGATAGACCAAATTTTTATTTTAACTGAAGAAATCAAGGGTTAGAATTGAATTCATTTATTCTGTGGAAACAAATTCTTAAAAACATGGGCAGTAAAGTATTGAAAATAATAATATTATCCTCTGATCCATATAGTTGATGAAACATATTTTGTTCGAGGACTTTGAGTGGAGCTAGTTTTTTCTTGTGTGGGGTACATGCACTTGTTTTTGTCCGTAAGAATGTTTAAAACTGAACATCTTCCTTCTGTCATTGATCATAGCCTGTTGATTGGGAGATGTTCCCTTTGCTGTTGATAGAGGGAGGGTAGATGTTCACTTTGCTTTTGATAGAGGAAGGGTAGATGTTCCCTTTGCTTTTGATAGAGGGAGGGTAGATGTTCACATTTTTACACATGATTATTATGAACAAGTGTTGCCTCTATGAAGGACAGTTGTCCTGTGACAATTTGCAATAGTGGCCTAATAGTTAATGTGTTGGAATTGAGAGTTAATGGGCATAATGAGATCAGCTACCGGGTATGTATTCTATACCTTGAAAAGTGGTTTTGTGCTGTTAAGCAGATTAGCAACACACACACACCACAACCACACAGAGCTCTACATGGTTATAATGCATAGTAGGGATCTGCATTATGTACGGAACTATGCTATACTGAGTACTATGAAATGGAACCATGGTATAGCAGGCATTTTTCTTTCAACTCACATTGCTGTACATTGAAATGGCCTGGGTCATGTAATATATAGTAATGCCACATTATATCTGGAATTGCAACATAATGAGATGCATTATAATGTGGGGAATGATTTTTATTTGTGTCTGTATATGAGAGAGGGAGAGATGTTTGCAAAAATGCAAGTTTGTTTTGCACAATGCTTATGTGCAGAATCCATATTCTGTGCCTTTGTGTGTACACTAATGAGTAAATTACATATCTTTGCATTATTAGAATCTTGCAGTATTTTTCCATACTAAATGACTTGATACTACACGCATGTGTCTAAAAATATTATCCTGTATTAGGAACTACTTTGTCAACAAACCATGTATGCTCATGTAGTAGACATTTTAGCTTTTGGTTGATTAGATTTGTTTGTGGATGGACTAAACAAGCCATTGAAAGTAGAGATGACAAATCACTGAGTCATAAAAAAAACTTTCAGATAAGCAAACAAATGACTTTAATGCGTCAGCAACAAACATGAGAGATGTGGTAATTGAAAATAACATTCGGATCATTTAAAAAAAAATATTTTGGAGAAATATTTCTAATTTGTAGCAAATAGGATGGTTCAGACTATGACCAATGCTTTCTAGGGTCTATATAAACAGCATAGAAGAGCATTTTAACACCAAGGGCTATCATACTGTTATTCCTGGAATCGTGAAACTTGTTGATGGGATAAAACTATAAGAATGTTAGAAATGTAGGTCACTGCGACCTTTAATTCATCTTTCACTGACTTTGCTTCAATTTTGTTGTTTATTTCCCAAGCTCGGTTCATGATTAAAGCAATGAAGTACATGATTTTGTTTCTGTCTTGGTATCACATGGGCACTTTAAAGGAAAAACGTACATTTCACATTTTATTTACTTAAGTTTAAGTTCTTGTGTTTGCACCCTGTGTATTTACTGTTGTAACAAGATAACCAAGTGGGATTTTGGATTTACAACAGAATACTTTTGATGGTGATACAAATACAATGTTTAATGATGAATGAGAAAAGAATTATGATTAATATGTGTGTATAATATCCAAATATTGGATCAATTAACATAATCTGCACAAAGTAAATAATGAAAATACAAATTAATAACTCACTCACCTCTACAGCTGAAGATTGCAAGTCCTTAAAGTAGACCGCTCACTGACAAGATGTTTCATAATGTAAAGATTTAGTCTTATGATGAGGCATTTATGCACAGACATCGTTTGTGAGCTGGAAGTTTTTGGTTCTTCCCATCGAAAGTGCTTCACACGTGCGGCATAAGATGAACTGAACTCACTAGTTCGACATCTTTGTAGAATATACATAAATCACCATTGGGTATCCTTGTACACAAAAAACGAAACCTGAGTACATGTACATGTATCAGTGTTTCCCTTTACGCACATTTGTGTGTCAGGGACGCACACTGGAGAAAATTGACGCACCGATTTTGTTGCTGTGCGTTTTTTTGATGCAAAGGATTTTCATAATGTGTTCAGGATTTATTTAATACACAATGCATTGGATGATGGATGGCATCGTATATACTTCGAGCATAGGCATTGACTGGTTCCCCGCTTTGTCTGTTCCTTGCCTTGCACGCCTCTATTCATATAGCAGAGTGCAACACAGGGAACATTCGAAACAATGAACCAGACTAGCATAGGCAATGTTATGTTGGAGTAGCATCCCCTAATCTCACAAGGTCTCACGCGATTTCCATTGAGCTCAGCAAGCCGTCATCTAGGTGTTTAATCTCAATGCTTGTTGCACTAGAAAGTGATCTCCAGATTAAAATGCCTTGCACTAAAAATCATTAGCGAAAAATGTGAAAGAAGCAGAACATAAAAGAGTAACTGGATCTAACTTTAATGAAAAATGGAGAAAAAAATGCCCTTAACTGGAATACGGTATTCATATATTAGGATTACCGGTGTGACTTATGATCGCATGATTACGAAGACTGCAAAAGTGAATAATCCTTTCTTGACAGAGTTTTAGAATTTTTAAATTTTGCACTTCTTCGCCACAAGATATCTGGAGAACACATTATAACCCAAGACATTCTTTCACAACAAAGAAATCAGTAAACTTGCAGAGACAAATGCATTATTTGGAGTACAAAGACAGCTGGTCATTGCAGATTTTGTTGGTTTTTAACTTTGATGCAATAAAAGATAGATCTTAAAGTTCAAGTGTAACTTATTAGAAAGAAGATGAATCATTATCCTCCTTGATATTTGGATAAATTTGTTCTAGGACGAAGTACAATGAAACCGATGATAGTACACATTTTAGGAAAGGCAGTAAATTAACCGCCGTTTGGTTAAAAAGATTTATTTGGCTTTTTGTATTGGCTTGTATGTACTGTGTTGGGCTATAATATTGCTTCATATTGATTATAAGGAGACTTAAAAGTACAACATTAAAAGAAAAATGAACTAATAAAATTATTCTTTAAATGGACAATGCGTTTGTTTGTTAATTGTGCATGTTGATTTATTTGTATGTTTAGAGAGAAAGAGTATGTTGTGCAAGTTGCAATATCCTATCCCAGTTCTGACACCAAGTTTTTTTTTTAACCCTCAGTTTTACACCCCTGGGGGATACACTGATGTATTTAATAAATAAAAGGATTTATACAATTCTGTGACAACTGTTACACCTAAATTCTTGAAAGATGGTGAGGGGATGAATCTTGATGCGTACTATGCCCTCTTTACAAAAGCAGGTCACAGTGAGTTACTTTTCATGGTTCATTGGCTGTAGTTAAATTTTGTCTTGTTTGCTTCTCAAGCTCTGTTGATTCTAGAATCATCAAACTAAATAATTGCACTTACCTCAAAAGAATGTCACAGTGACCGACATTTCAGATTTTAATGGTGGCGGTTAAGTTTTTGAATTTAGGTTTATTATCCTCAGCAGGTTATCTGTGCATTGTACATGTGAACAAGTACAGGCTTGGATTAGTTTGGTGTTTTAAAGCACAACAATACAAGCAGGTTATTATGCACGATTAGAGTAACTTTACTTGCATAAGGACAAATCAAAATAGCAGAAACAGAGTTTTAGAATTTTTAAATTTTGCACTTCTTCGCCACAAGATATCTGGAGAACACATTATAACCCAAGACATTCTTTCACAACAAAGAAATCAGTAAACTTGCAGAGACAAATGCATTATTTGGAGTACAAAGACAGCTGGTCATTGCAGATTTTGTTGGTTTTTAACTTTGATGCAATAAAAGATAGATCTTAAAGTTCAAGTGTAACTTATTAGAAAGAAGATGAATCATTATCCTCCTTGATATTTGGATAAATTTGTTCTAGGACGAAGTACAATGAAACCGATGATAGTACACATTTTATGAAAGGCAGTAAATTAACCGCCGTTTGGTTAAAAAGATTTATTTGGCTTTTTGTATTGGCTTGTATGTACTGTGTTGGGCTATAATATTGCTTCATATTGATTATAAGGAGACTTAAAAGTACAACATTAAAAGAAAAATGAACTAATAAAATTATTCTTTAAATGGACAATGCGTTTGTTTGTTAATTGTGCATGTTGATTTATTTGTATGTTTAGAGAGAAAGAGTATGTTGTGCAAGTTGCAATATCCTATCCCAGTTCTGACACCAAGTTTTTTTTTTAACCCTCAGTTTTACACCCCTGGGGGATACACTGATGTATTTAATAAATAAAAGGATTTATACAATTCTGCGACAACTGTTACACCTAAATTCTTGAAAGATGGTGAGGGGATGAATCTTGATGCGTACTATGCCCTCTTTACAAAAGCAGGTCACGGTGAGTTACTTTTCATGGTTCATTGGCTGTAGTTAAATTTTGTCTTGTTTGCTTCTCAAGCTCTGTTGATTCTAGAATCATCAAACTAAATAATTGCACTTACCTCAAAAGAATGTCACAGTGACCGACATTTCAGATTTTAATGGTGGCGGTTAAGTTTTTGAATTTAGGTTTATTATCCTCAGCAGGTTATCTGTGCATTGTACATGTGAACAAGTACAGGCTTGGATTAGTTTGGTGTTTTAAAGCACAACAATACAAGCAGGTTATTATGCACGATTAGAGTAACTTTACTTGCATAAGGACAAATCAAAATAGCAGAGACGATGCAAGGATGTGCAAATATGCGAATGTGGGAGTTCTACAAAACTGGTACAAAACTATATTGCTCTATTAGGTTTAAGATAAATTGAATAAATAAGAATCTAAAATGAAATAAAAAAGTAAAGATATTTATTTGATCAAAATATTTTTCATATAAAGGACACTAGGACATTGATGTACTTAAAACCCTAATATCATTCTGGAGCATCTGGTATTATTGTCAGCAAAGCACCGATTCAAGAAAGTGAAACTCGGACAGTACCAATGAGCAGTGGAAAATTGTTCACAACAACCAAAAAAGGACTGTTTGCCAACTTGTTAAAGCTAGCTAAGGTAGATAGGTATATACCAGACAGTGAAATGGAAAATCTCATCACATTATTCATACACAGGTGATGCACAGATTAATCTCAGTAATAATCAACAAATTAATGCTTATACAACTTGAGGCAACATCTGTGAAAGATTTTGATTTCATTAGAGCTCTAACCTAGTGGAGCATGAAGAAAGAGACCAACATACTGAAGTGTTAAGGAAATATTGAACTTGGGCTGTTTCATCCCCCTTCCTTTTTCTACTTTCTCTTATTTTTGTGACAAGGGGGAGCAAACCCCCCCATTAGAAAAAATTCTGACAGCACCTCTGCAGTAGCCAACCCATGCAAATCCTGTAGTTGGATTTGAACTAGCACACTATTGGTTGGGAGTAAGGCATGCTACTCACAGCACCTGTGGAGGTTTCTTTTCCAGGATGGTCACTAATATTATCTTGTCAAGCAGATTTTAAGAATATTGATTTCAGAAGGTTAATATAAAAATAACACTAATCTTTTATCAACTTGTGACCTGGACCTGTACTTTTTGATGTGATAGAAATGAATGTTCTTTCTTAATATTTTGTCTCATTTATGCTTTATTAGAGTAATTGGTTGTGTAAGAGATTTTACATTATGTATGCACAATACTAGCTGTATTCTATGCCAATTAAAAGTGCATGTTGACATTTTTAAAATGATTCAATCATGATTTGTAAAGATAAAAGATTGAAAATCTTTTTTGTTAGAAAGGGGATTTCTGTAGTCTAAAGATGATGTTTACAGTGTCTACTGGAGACCAGTGAAAGTTAAGGTGATCTGTGTAATCAATGATTATGTTTTTCTGGTTATACATTTCTATGACAGTGTCAGGTGCCTCTGATGGGAGTGGAAGTAGAAGGAATGAGAATGTCCCTTCTGATGTATGAAGTTGCATACATGTATTTGGTTTTTCAGTTAAATCAAATTAATCATCATTTGTTTTGTGTATATTTTGCAGAAATGGGAGATTAACATTATAGTGAAACATCCATTATACAGATGTCACTTCTTGGAATGTTCCAATCATATGACCAACTCAAGAGTTCTCTGCATGCACTATTTAACAACTTATTTTGTTCATATATATCAGTTATCCAGATAGACAATTCTGTGACTAACATCCATGTACACATATCCTTCAGAGCTTTACAGATTGTATGAAAATCAGCTTGCCCAAGGAAAGGCAAGCTGACTAGAAAATTGAACTTGCCCTTGGGAGATTTGAGCTTGTTTAAAAATGTCAACACATCATCACATTTAAAGTTAGAATATTAGGTAAACTAAAATATGGGTTGGTTTAAGAAACTTTATTTCTTTTATAACTTTAGAACGTTTGTTTTCTTTTTACTCTGTACATAATTAAAGTTATAAAAATATATACATGTATATAAATAATACATGCAGAAAGATTTGTAGATCAGGTTTAGAATTTGCAGACAGATAGGTAGGTAAGTAGGTGAAATAGCTAGAATTTTGAGAGAGACATATGCATAGGTAAATGGTTCTTCGACTGAAAAATGTAACAACTAATTTTCTTTAAAACATTCATTAGATTGGTTCCTAGATACACTAGCAGACATGTCTCCATCTATATCAACAGTTATGGAAGCTAGCCTGGATGATTTGAGAACACTTATTTTATCCAATTGCTTAATAATTATCACCCATTTACTTAACAATTATCACCTAATCATCTTGAAATTGGCAACTTTCTTCAAAAGAATTGTCACCTTAGTCACCCTGAAATTGGCAATTTGCAACAGAAGAGTTATCACATAGTCACTAGAGCTGTCAGAAGCTTAGAAAACTACTTATCGATCCTAATGATAGGTTACCTGAGTACCCAATCAAACGGAAATTGTGTTAAATGTGTACAAACCTGAAGTTAAGTCTCTGATGTTTGGTAGACTAAGTGAGGTGCCCATAGGGCTTGTTGAAAACTTGTAATTTGCCTGATAAAAACTTGGATCGCTCTGATAAAATGTCCAAATGGTATTTTTAGCATCCTTAATCATGCCACAGATTTAACTTGGTGCAAAATCGCACATATCAGTTTAAAATTGCTATGTTACAGCGATATCTGCACAATTCACTCTGCTACCAAATACAGAAGGCTAATCATTAGAGATGAGAGCATTTCCAACCAAAGGAGTCAAATAAACATAAGAAAAATTATTAATAATTGTCACCTATTCATCTTATGTAAGTAATTGATATGCATTAAAACAATCTTTGACAGGTTCAACACAAATCAGTGACTACTCGCAAACTACTAATGACTAGGTTATGGCTTGAAAGTTGTTGAATCCCACATATTTATAGGAATATTTTGCCTCCACCAGGTGTAGCCTGGGATGGTCCCATCTCAGAATGACTGTTGGTGGTGGTGGGGCTTGTTGGGATTTTGTTCTAGCTAATTGAAAATGCCTCTTTGCTAGGCCAGACAAGACATTTCCCTCTTCCCCCACCAACAAGGCCATCTCAGACTGGGTGTTTTTATAAATTAAAAGAAATGAAAATAATTTTTGTATAATGCCTGCCCTAGCAATTGTGAGTCAACCTGCTGTTGGCTATATTGAATGTTTCAAGGTAATACCAAGGGCATTTGACTAAAACTATGGAGTAGAGAGGTGATTGTGAAAATCTGTTGGTGAGTATTGTGGTATGCATATGGCATCATATACAAGAGGATGTAATGTCTACCCAACATGGATTGGTTACAGGTTATATAATCTACCCATGCTGGAAGTTTAGTACTGGAACATTAACTGATTACAGGATGTAGAGTCTACCAGCTGGAAGTGTGGTTCTAGAACATGGACTAATTAAAGGATGTATAATCTACCCATGCTGGAAGTGTGGTACTGGAATATGGACTGATTACAGGATGTATAATCTACCCATTCAGGTAGTTTGGTATTGGAGTATGGACTGATCACTTGATGTAGTCTACCCATGCTGGAAGTGTGGTTCTAGAACATGAACCAATTACAGGATCTCTACCCATTTTGGAAGTGTGACGCTGGAACATGGACCAATTACAGAATGTATAATCTACCCATGCTGGAAGTTTGGTACTGGAACATAAACCAGTTACTGGATGTAGAGTCTACCCATGCTGGAAGTGTGGTTCTAGAACATGGACCAATTACATGATGTAGAGTCTACCCATGCTATGAGTGTGGTACTGGCACACCGATCAATTACAGGATGTGTAGTCTAACCATGCTGGGGGTGTGGTACTGGCACACTGATCAATTACAGGATGTGTAGTCTGACCATGCTGGGAGTGTGGTACTAGAACATGGATCAGTTATTTGATGTCTACCCATTCTGGAAGTGTGATACTGGAACACAGACCATTTTCAGGATGTAGAGTCTACCCATGCTGGATGTGTGGTACTGGAACATGGATCAATTGCAGGATATGTGCAAGTTGTGGTAACCATGCAGGAAGAGACCTGAAGAGAGTAGAAATCGGGTGGGGTGGGGTATTTTAATAAATTTGACTGTGTGCAAGAAGCAAAACAAAAATAAATTAAGATAATTGTGATGACATAACCCAAGCACAGCAAACAAAATCCATTTAGAGAATGATACACTGCTCTCAACAGATTCAGGATCAGAGTCCTGGACTCTTCACTCAATGGATCTTTAATTGCCCGGAATAAACATATCATACTGCCCTCTACCATCTGCAGACTAGTCATAATTTTCACACTAATTTTTAGAGTTTACTCATCAGCGTATGAGATTGACATTTTTGCACAGCAATCTTCAACAATGAGCTGTGCTAAATTCATAATTGCTAAAGGCTTATAGCTACAAATTAGTATTTTCATTTTGAGTGATGGGATTTTGCTTTCTAGCAATCTTAACCACACACACGCACATTACTTTTAATGTACCATCTGATTAAATTATTTTAAAGATTATACATGTCACCATGCTTATAAGTGTATCTCACTTAAGTTGAGATAGAATCCACATTAAATATCCATGAGTTCGAGTTCTCTTTGTTGTCTTCACTTTTGCTTTCACTTCTGTAAAATTTTTGCCTTTTGTTAACATGAGTTTCATTTTCATCACAAGTCCAGAAAGTTTTAAGACAGATTTTGCTGACTTGTTTTTTACAGATCCAGTTATCATTCTGCACTCATTTACTAAATGTTAATGAGCCGATACCGCAGTGTCATAGTCTAGATCACGCGCACTGAAGTAACGTTCATTGTTGTTATTTATTATACTCATCATAGACCAGAAGAGCTGGATAAATACACATTTGTTATCAATACTTCTCCTAAACTACTTGATTGATTGCCATGAAACTACACATTTATTCATCCCATGGTCCTAATTGAAAATGGTGTTACTTGGACATATAGTCTCCACAGTGTCCATCATGACAATCTTGTTATTTCTTCCCTGAATGGATGGTCATACATGTATCGACAGAATTTTCACTTAAAGACTTCTTATGATATCTAGTTGGTCTTGAAAGAAAACTGTGCCACTGTGAAATCCGTTATGGATGCCACATCAGTCATCTTGAAAATCTTGTTACTGCTACTCCTCCCCAGTGCATGGCTCTAGTAGAATGGGGGTTTCACTTCTTTGCTGATCCTAAACTAAAATTGTGTCAGATTCATCAAGTATAAATATTATTAATTAAACTGCTGAGTTAGAAGGTAAATATGTGTGGCTGAGTGGCCTAAAGCGCTCTCCATTATGGATCACTGCCATCTCACCTCTGTCTGCATGGGTTCAAGTCTCAGATTCGGCCAATGTGGTTATGTGAGAAAGCTTGCCAGTAGCTTCTCGTGGGTCGGTGGTTCTTTCCAGGGTTTTCACGGGTTATTCCTCCACCATTAATACTGGCTGCCGCTGAAAAATGGCGTTAAACCCAACAACAACAACAACTGATTTGTAAAGCTTGCATCAAATAGTTAGATAATATGTTTGTACAGGTACATTTGAAATTGACTTTGACAAGAGGATGAAACCGCCAGACTTTTAACAGTGTATTGTGTGAAATAAAGGATCATTAGTTGACCCATAGATGAAAGAAACTGCAGGCATTTATGCTGTAGAAGTACATATGAACTCTAAATATAGGTGCTCATGTATGTAATGTGGTGAGATCAGAGTATGCATCTTATATAACATTTAAGTATATTATGGGAATAACCCTTAGTTTAAGACTGCCACATTGTAATGCATGTTACTTTAATTATCTGCCTATTAATGGCGAGGGAGCACTGTAATAAACTGGGTTACACACCATTTTGATAGAGCAACATTTTGTCAAATTATGCACCAGGAGCTGTAATTTTGCAGATACACCAAAATATAACAAACTTCTTGATTATGTTTTATTAGTATACCTTCCCTATGTCTTGCCAGCTACCAGTATACATTATCAGATATGACAGTATTTCCCTTGGCACTAATTACACATTCTACCAATTTGGACCCATCATCTTTCTCATTTTCCAGACATTTTCATCTACTGTTTGCCAGATGTAGCCATGATGGTGAAGAAATTATGTGGCATTGGATCAGGTGTGGGGGAGGAATTAAGGAAGTATATCCTGGTTCCTACAGTACATCTATGGTCCTTGGTTTATAACAAAGTATTAAATGCATCAGTTTTTCTGCATGGCAAAGATCACTTTGAAAGTACATGTAGGTGTACTTGCTAAAGTTCTTGAAAGACTTGTTGCTAAGCAGTTGTGGCTTATTGATTGATTATAGTAAGTTTGTTCAGAAGTCCATCTGCAGAGATGCTGCCAGGACATGTGAATGCAAGAATCATGCAAAATTTGTATAAATTGGACACTTTGAGAACAGTGATGTGCTAATTCGCACAAATTAGTTTTAAAGTCGCACAAATCAAAATGTACTCTGTGCAGTATACCATTTTTGTTTAACTGTAAACTCTGAAGTCATAAGTCATATTGCAGATATTGTAGCACTTGTTGCAGCATCTGTCTCTTTTCAGGCAGGCAATTATTTACAAATCTGGGTTCTTTGGCTTGATGTGGATTGTTGTTAAACTGAATTTTAATGTAACTTTGGCCCCATTGTAGTTTGAACCTTGCATCAAGTATATTTTTGAAATATATAAGTTTAATATACATCCACTTCGGAACACCACAATGGCTGATTTCATGTTTCATCTTTGGATGACAATTTCATTGCACAGAATAATAGCTGATGAAAGTGACAATTGCAATTTTTTAAATTGTGTACTTTAACAGATTATTGGAACTGGGAAAGTGTAGTATTAATGAAGATATCAGTGAGTGACTGATCAGAAATGATGTTGAATATGAGTGGACTGACAGTTAAGAACAGGCAGCATGTAGGTTGGCAGGGCCCTCTTTCAGCTGCATTTCAAAATTAAATGTACAAAAATCAGATTACCAAGCCTAATTAAAATTTAGACAATTTAAAAGTAGAATTCAGTTTTAATTTCTTTTATCATTCAGTTTTGCCCTGCATGATTTTGTGTCATCTGAGTTCCTCTGACCCTTTCCACCCTATTTGTGATACATGGACACTCGAACATAAATATCCAAATGTCAAAGATGGGGTTCAGAGAGTCAGCGGAAACTAGACCAGTAAGGTTCCAGATAAATTGATAAGTAAGAATCTTAAATGAAATTAAAAAGTGGAGATTTATCATTCTTTAGAATGACTGTTTATTGAGGGACTTAAAACTCTACTGTAGAATTATGGAGCAGATTAGAAATACGACTCAGTAGTAGCAGCAGAATACTGACTTAAGAAAGTGAAACTGCTAAACTTGGGTTAGTGAAAGATCTTATTTTGAAGAAGTATCCAAAACACAATACCTATAGCTGTGAAAATTTCTACATAACAATAAAAATAAAAAAAATAACGGTTTACCAACTTCTTAAAGCTGGCTAAGCTAGCTCTATATATATATATATATATATATATATATATATATATATATATATATATATATATATATATATATATGCCTTTCAGACAGTGGTTTGTAAAAGGGTGATCTCAGCACAGTACAGTCCAGTATACATACACAGATTAAGCCCAGAAACAGATTATGTTTATACCAATAGATGCAACATATTTACAAGATTTTGATTTCAATAGAGCACTGACACTGGAGCAGGAAGAAAGACATATTTAAGTGTTAGGTAAATATTGAACTATGGCTCCTCCCCCTACATTTGTTTTGCAATTTTTTTGACAAGATGGGAGCTCACCATTTAGGTAAAACACTGGCAGCATCCATGCATTCTTCAGTGTCAGTGCTGTGTAAAAGTTGGGGTTTGTGTTTTTGTCTTTTTCTCACACCTTGTTGCTAATTGAATCCAATTACTTGGGTTGTAAATGTTTTATGATGAGCATAACAACCATTGGTGAAAACTTTGTAAGTGTGATCTGTATTTCAATGTATCAAAATTGGACAAATGGGTATTGATCGGTGTTTTTTTTTATTTTATAGTGTTATTGTCTTGTAGGATCACTGCTATATCATGCTAGACCAGATTCTGAATGCATATTTATTGATTATATAGCATTATACCCTGTCATGAGATAACACCTGTCTTAAGATTTTCAGTAGAATGGTGGTCTTTAAGATAGTTTCTACTCCAGTTATCATCTTGCATTTCTGGTTACAAAATTCAACAGGAAGCTCTGCTTGCAAAAATTTCATTGGCAATGTTTATGATTCCCCATTTCAAAGTGATGCTGAGCTTCAGGAAGACACTTAAAATAGGGATTACAGTGGCAATGCTTATTGCCCATACAGTCAGTAGTATTTGTTATGGAGATTTTACCATCCCACTAACAGCAGACACATTTGTCTTTCATTCTTTCCATCCTACTAACCACACACACACACACATTTGGCTTATTCATTCTTTCCATCCTCCTAACCACATACACACACATTTGGCTTATTCATTCTTTCCATCCTACTAACTACACCCACACACATAAACACACACACACATTTGGCTTATTCATTCTTGCCATCCTACTAACCACACACACATATTTGGCTTATTTATTCTTACTATCTCACATCACCTAACAATATGTAATTGAATTAGAAAGATGAAATTACATTTACAGGGGGAACGTGAGATGATATGATAACAACCCGCTATCTTGAGCATCAATCTCTTGAACACATATTGCTACATCAGCTTTATATCAGCTTGTGCTGCAGTATGCTATTTAATGCCATTTTGTGTGTGTGTGTGTGTGTGTGTGTGTGTATATATATATATATATATATATATATATATATATATATATATATATATATATATATATATATATATATATATATAAAGAGAGAGGAGAGAGTGACTCATATCACGCGCTTGTTGCATTTTGATTATTTGCCACATTTGCTTCAATAGATGCATGTACATGTATGAAGCAGTCTGTTACAGACTGGTGTAAGAGAAATGCTTCCAAAGCAACATTTCATAGATAATAAAGGGCATTGCATCTGATGAATTATGCAGCTTGCAGTGTTTGAAGCAAATACAAAATAATTGTTGACTTGGAACCTATTCCCCAGAGAAGAATGATCAAGTGTAGACTGGGAACTAATACTGTCAGTGGAAAAGGTGAAAAGGCATTTGCCAGATCTGCTGCTAAACAAGTCAATAAAATTTAATATATTGCAGAGTCAGCATTTCTGTGCCATTTCATTGACTGTCCATAATATGGTTGTTCATGTTTTGTACAATATCATTTAAAAATGGAAAACTCCAAGTGTAAAATTCATATGCAATGATTTTTTTTAAAATACAATTTATATATTAGAGACTTAAGATTTAATTTTATGGGGTGAGGTGGGAAAACAATTTCCAGCCATCAGATAGCTTTAAAAAAAATTCCCTCAGTTTTATCAAAGGAATAATATCTATTATATTAGTGGAAAACAATGAATAATCTGGATGTTGAAGAACAATAATTGTCATGATTTGAAAGAAAATCCCAGCCCTATGTCACACACCATTTGCAATGATCAATAATTTCATATAATGATTGTATATTTTGAAGCAAGAGAAATACAGACTTACTCAGAGTTCTGTAATAGTGATTTGTATACTAAATGGACATGAAAAGCAGTCCGGGCCACTATTGTTACACTATGTTTATCAGCCTATTGATATTGATACAAGTCTAGAATTTCAGTCTGGTGTAATACAACTAGATGAACTCCTTACATGTACAAACCAGGTGTTACTTCACACTTGGCTACCCCACATCAGTCCAGTTGTCAATCACTCTTAAGATGAACTTAATTTAGTGTTTAGCCAATGTAATTCAAGTCCTGACTATTGGTATATTGAATATATGCCAGGGTAAAAGATTCATTAGGATAGTTGTTGTGTTGTAGATAAATTGACTTGAATATGTAGGATAGGTCAGTGCTTTGAATATGCAGGTTTGTTGTAAGAGTTTTTCATGGTCTGATGCAGATAACATAACCTTGAGCCTCTAGACATAGAGTGATAGTGTCAACTATGGGACACATATCAAGCTTACTTAGAAGGATATCTTTTTATCTTAATATCTGTGGTAGATTGCTAAAAAAGGGGTTTCTAAAAGCATGCTTATTGCTCATTAATTCATATAGGTAATGAATAGGTTGGCTGTGTTTCTGGAGGGTACTTAGATTTTCACTAATCTCCCATACTTAGAGGACATGAGACAACAAAATCTATCTTCATTAAATTTATTGCGCTACATCTAGTGATTACTTTGTTCTTGTTGTATCTCCTGCACGCATTGCAAAATAATGTAATGAAAGATCATTTTAAGTTTGGATAACAACATCAGAGTGGCAAAAATAAACTACTTTTGATGTATTTCAGACAAGCAGTCACTGCTACACACTGTCTAATGCCTTTCAGACAAGCTGTTACTACTACTCACTGTCTGATGCCTTTCAGACAAGCTGTTACTACAACTCACTCCATGTAATGCCTTTCAGGCAAGCTGTTAACACTCATTCTAATGGCTTTCAGACAACCTGTTACTACTGCTCACTCTAATGCCTTTCAAACAAGCTGTTACTACTACTCCTCCATGTAATGCCTTTCAGACAAGTTGTTAATACTATTCACTCCATGTAATACCTTTCAGACAAGCTGTTACTACTACTCATTCTAATGCCTCTCAGACAAGCTGTTACTTCTGCTCATGGGGGCCCTGAGTGGCCGACTGGTCTAAAGTGCTCACCATTATATATCACTGCCATCTCACCTCTGTCTGCGTGAGTTTGAATCTCGGATTCGGCTAATGTGGTTATGTGAGAAAGCTTGCCAGTAGCTTCTTGTGGGTCGGTGGTTCTTGCCAGTTGTTTCCAGGGTTCTTCCTCCACCATTTATACTGGCCGCCATGTATAGCCTATCTTGTGCAGAAAATGGCGTTAAACCCTACAACAACAACTTTTGCTCACTCTAATGCCTTTCAGACAATCTGTTACTACTACTCACTCAAAAGCCTTTCAGACAAGCTGTTACTACTACTCACTCCATGTAATGCCTTTCAGACAAGCTGTTGCTACTACTCACTCCATGTAATGCCTTTCAGACAAGCTGTTGCTACTACTGCATCAAAAGCCTTTCAGATGAAATGTATATAATGTACTTTAAAAATTTTTATGGCCCTTGAGTACCCTGAAAAATTCTTGCAATCAGTCTGTGTTTGTTTTTATATTGAATATGATAATTTTCTGTATGAAAGTAAGGGGTATAGTTGCAAAGAATAACTTTAAGGAGTCCTGACATTCCTGAATTGGGAATGAGTGAGTCACTTTACAATCCAAAAAATGATAGATTTCAGAGGTCTAATTTGGAAGGCCAAGGTCATTAAGACTCCAGAAATAAAATGGATTGTGCAGGGTAACCTGAGTTCTGATGAATATACCCAGAGTTCTAGTGAAAAATTTAATAACCTGGCAGTTTATTCTTTGCTTTGGAGCTTATTGCATTTTTTTACGTCTTATGTAGGAATATTGCAATGTTTTATATCTGTCTGTCATTTTGGGTTTAAGATCATTTCTCACCACAAGGTAGGCAGTATAAGTGGTGGAAGAGGAACACAGGAAAAGCAGAACCATGACTCACGTACCTGTAGTATTACTGGTGGAGCCTGAGTTGAACAAATGTGGACAGACACTGGTGAGATGGTAGTGATCAGTAAAGGCCAGCATTTTAAACCACTCACCACCTGTCTGTTCCCTATTTCATTTTCATGCACTAACTGGGTTCATCACCTTCTACAGTACCAGTCTACATGTGTGTGCATGTATGTATCTTGTTGTTGTTGTAGGGTTTAACGCCATTTTTCAGCACACGATAGGCTATACATGGCAGCCAGTATTAATGGTGGAGGAAGAACCCGGGAAAAGCCCGGAAAGAACCACCGACCCACAAGAAGCTACTGGCCAGCTTTCTCACATACCCACATTAGTCGAATCTGAGAATCGAACCCATGCAGACAGAGGTGAGATGGCAGTGATCCATAACGGAGAGCGCTTTAGACCACTTAGCCACTCGGGGCCCCTGTATGTATCTGTGTGTGTGTGTTTGTATATATATATATATATATATATATATATATATATATATATATATATATATATATATATACACACACACACACACACATATGGCTTGCATTTGGGTTTATTAAGAAGCCTATTGATTTGAGATTTAAAAAATCAAAAGTCAAGGTCACAGTGACACTAGTTCTGCATTTCAGACCTGGACCAAGTTTTGTGGATGGTAGACTGGACTTGGTAAATCTTGCAACTGGAATTTAAAGAATTACAAAATAATTTCCTGAAAACAGCCTTTGACATGATTAAACTTCAGGTCATGAAGATCAGTCTTTATAAATTTGTAATATCTAGTTGAGCAAGAGCTTTTTCTGGGTTAGTAAAAAAAATTGTATTTGCCTGACTGGCAAGTAAATTTGAGAAATTTTTCAGCCCTGGAAGGATTTGGCAAATACTTGTACTTGCTAAAAGAAGACAAAACTTTTCTTGTGTTATTTAGTTTACATGTACAAGTATGCCGGGCTTGACTGCACATATTTCTCATTCAAGACTAGTTCACATAAAATTCAGCTGGCCTTCCTAATCAAGTGATAAATAATCACTTGTAGAAAATTAACTGGCCGGATGTACTTTGGCTGGCTTTATTGTCTTCCCGCCCCCCTTTAAAACCTTCAGACCATGGCCTGGTTGCAGGCCCTGGGCTGTCTGGATTGTATGGCCCTCCTTAAAACCCACAGGCCATGACCTGGTTGCAAGCAGCTTAATGAACCACTGTGTATATTTAATCAAGCCCATTATTTGACATGCATATGGTGTAGTTGCAGATCTAGTAGATAGAGCTATATCCACCTAATGTGAACAAATAGACCAAGCTAAACTCAAAGGTTGCATCTAGGTATGCTGCTTAGTTGCATTAAGTTGTTGATCCTGAAGTAAATTTATGCAGACTTTTCCTTGGTTCATTGATAGGTCATATTCATTTTAATATGAAAGAGAAAATGATACTTGAAAATGATCAGTTCATTTAATATTTGTATGCAAGTATTTTAAAGTACCTTAGCACAAAAATGCCATTATGGCAATTATGAAAAGGACAAATCTAAGTTTGTTTGCCTGCCTGAAATGGTGATATGGTAAATGAAAAGAGTAAATCCAAGATTGTTTGCAAGCCTGAAATGGCAGTATGGTATATAAAAAGGACAAATCCAAGATTATTTGCTTACCTGAAATGGCAGTATGGTATATGACATGGGTAAATCCATGATTGCCAGCCTGAAATGGCAGTATCATGCAATATATAAAAAGGGTAAATCTATTAATCTGCCTGAAATGAACATATTTAGTATTTACTGAGGATTCTGTGTAGAAACAATTTTGAGTACCATTGACTCTTACATATCAGAAATGTATTCAGGTCTTTTCAAGGTTATTCAGTGGATTTGTCTTTGCTTTAGTTACTTATTTAGTTACCTTGTTTCCTTATGTCAGTTGACTATATTCTGACACTGATGGACTGTTGAGCAGTGCATGTACTTGAGGTGTGATGAATTGTATAATGACATGCCTTCTGACAGCTTGTTTGAAGAAAATTAGGGTTATCCCTACATACGTTGTAGACTGACATATCTTTCATAAAATATTACAGATGTTACAAGTTCAGCATCTTCCAAAAGTGTTTTGTATGATCTACAATGAAAGTGGCATTTTGTGGAGGACAAACCACTGTTACCCTTGGCAATCCACCATCACACTTTTGGAGTAGTTTTGTGTTTTGATATGTCTTCAGGTTACATTATGGGCCATCTGTGTTCCATCTGTGCATTTGTATTTCATAAGTTATACACAATATAATTGCAGTTCATATTGACTCAGAGGATAATTGCAAGGCTACTAAATTTCCCTAATGGACTATTACCGTATGTACTCACTTATAAATCGAGTCAAACTTCAAACAACAAAGATCCTGATCTGCCATAGCATAATGTGTCTGCAGATCAGGGTCTATGCTGTTCTACTGTTTACTCCTAACAAACTGCACATACCCAGGTCTGCAGGTGCTTTGTGCAACAACAGATCTGGGTCTGTGGAGTTTGCAGTTGAACTCGACATTCTACTAGTCCTTCTGGCTACATGAATTCTAGGCCTGAATTGTCATTTAAAGACAAAGATACCCTGTGATATGATATAGTATGCTAATTTGTTTTTGGATCTATTTTCTTCACAGATTCTCATGGATTTAATTATCTAAAACCAAGAAAAGCATCTTACTACTTATTGGTCATATCTGTCTTTTCGATTAAAGTAGTTTTTGAAAATTTTATGTGGTACTAGCCTCAGTGGTTAGAATGCCAGATTCTTGCTAGAAAGGGTGTTGGCTTGAATCCTTCCTTAGGATTAGCCCAGGTCTGTGACAATGATGTGTCCTTGGGCAAGGCACTTAAATTTTCTCCAGTTGTCACATCATTAAATGTTACCGTGCCTTAGAACACCATACCCACAGTGTTGTTTAGTGTGCCTTAAAACACCATGCCCACAGTGTTACTGTAGCTTAAAACACCATGCCCACAGTGTGTAAGATTAATTTCTTCAATTGATGATGAAACAAAAATATTTACGTTAAAAATAAGTCATTTCATCATAAATTGGAGTTGTTTATTTGTTTAATCTACTAGTGCAAACAAAATGTTACCAGAGAAAGTTCTGAAATAGACTAGACAAACACCTATTACTTATACCAACAAAAAAATCCTTTCCCTTTAGTTTTTACTTTCCTACATTTAAACTCCTCATGGGTCTGTTAAGCCAAAAAAAAACAAAATAACTCAAACTCCAACTTTTACCCTTCCGCTCATGCGCGAGCGAAATAGCCAATGAAAAATGACTTTTCTAACACAAGTAGGCATTATGTTATTGGAAATTGACCTGGAAGTTGATTTATTAGGATTTATTCAGAAATAGCCAATGAAAAATGTGTTTCCAACTCGAATTTCAGGCAAAAATGACAAAAACCTCCAGGGGTTAACGTGTAAAAGGAAAGAAACAGGTCACTGGCCAGATCTGACCCCCAGGTTCTATTTTGTCCACCCCAACGTTTGATCCTGTTATGTTGAATAGATTCATTGGATTATTGAGCACCCATGCCATGTATCAAGACCTATTGGTAAAAGAGCAGGAAATTGTATAATTCACCAGGCAGAAAATATCACCCTAGAATTATTGATTTTGAAAGGATTGATACTGACATGATATCATTTCAATATTAGCACCTTTTTGTGTCTGATTTTCATTTCCAGCCACAGCTCACTTAGGGCTTTATCAGGCTTCGCTTGGCTGCACCCAGCTGTAACCTCCACTTTCAATACATACACAGGTCATGTGTTAGCTGAAATTGTTGGTATTCTTTTCAAATAGAGTTTCATATCATTGCCATGTAACACACAGGGCTCATTGTCATTTCTCTGATACATACTGACTGTAAGGCTTTATGACTCTGATCTTAATGGCAATGTCTCTACATTGTGGAATAGATATCGGAACTTGATGATATTGGTTACTTTTCATAATTCTCTTCCAGTATTAAGGTGATATTTTTGTCTTAGGGAATAAAAGCAGATATATTATTGGGGAAAATATCTAAAATACACATACTTTTGCCATCTGATTACACAGACAGACAGACAGACACACACACATATATATATTGCGAGTTACGTATGCATGAAATCTACACATTTTAGTGATGTCATGAAACGGTGCTTGAAAAATCTTAAGCTCTTTCTAGCCCAATATACACCATGGTTAAAATTTTTATGTCCCACCAAGACATGTAAGGCATATAGTGTTTCCCTAGTCCATCCATTCATTACACCTTCCTTAACTCGTTAACCCCTGGAGGTTTTTGTCTATTTCGCCAGAAATATGAGTAGGAAACACATCTTGAGGGCTATTTCTGAATACATCCTAATACATCGACTTCCACGAGATTTCCCCTTAACATAATGCCTAGTTGTGTTAGAAACATCGCTTTTCATTGGATATTTCACTTGATCATGGGGTGGTCGAGTGGTCTAAAGTGCTTTCCGTTACGGATCACTACCAAATCACCTGTCTGCATGGGTTCGAGTCTCGGGATTCAGCCAATGTGGGTATGTGAGAAAGCTTGCCAGTAGCTTCTTGTGGGTCGGTGGTTCTTTCCAGGGTTTTCCCAGGTTCTTCCTCCACCATTAATACTGGCTGCCATGTATAGCCTATTGTGTGCTGAAAAATGTTGTTAAACCCTACAACAACACTTGATTATGAGCTGAAGGGTAAAAGTTTGAGTTCCCTTCTTTTTTTTTTTTTTTTTGCTTAACAGACCCATCATTTTTGTATTGAGACCATTCTTTATTCCAAATGCCCATCTTATCCTACTTTTTGCAAAGGTTTGCCAGTCTGTGTGCAATTCAGACCAGTCTGCCTTAGATCTGAGGCCCAAAAATCTAAAATCCGAACACAAATCGGATTACAACCACAAGCGAATTTTGGGTGGAAAAAATCGGGTCCAAAAATTGTTTTTCCCTCAGTATTTTGTAGTGCAACTAGATATTCCAGATTATTCGGTATCATTGTAGAGCTACATCTGTCTACCTTTCTATAATACCACCCACTTTAGTGTATCTTACATAACCTTGATGCTACAGAGCTCGGCAGTAGGCTACTACCTCCTGACACATAAATGCTGTGCAAGGGGTTAATTAGTGTGAATTTAGTTTCAGGCATCATTGACACATTGTCATCCATTATGTAGGTGATAGTAAAATTCAAACCAATCCCATCTTTAGTAGCCACTTTAAGATTAAAAGAGAGAAAACTCACTCTGAAGACAGGTTTTGCTTCATACAGGTGACCTTTTACTCTGGTCCAATTGTATATTAGTGATTGCAACAAGCATTAGCTCCCTCATTTGCTGAGTAACCAGCACAGCCAAGTGAGCTTATGATATAGATCTGTCATATGCCCACCAACAATTGCTATTATAACCTTTTTCTCAAAAATCACTTAAGCCATTCACGCCAGACTTGGCACAGAGCATACTGGCTCGAAGAAATTTTAAATTTGTGCAAATGAAGGTGATTCACAGTCAGATATGACTATTATTATAAAAAAAAGTTTGAGGAACTTGAAATACTGGAAGAAAAAAAAGGCTAAATATAATTCAACAAAATTCTACAAAGTATTCTTGCATGAATAACTTTCAGGTTTGTACAAATAATGCTGATCTGACATCAGATTTGGACAGTGTCACTAAAATGAATAGAAATATCTTTTAATGACTTTATCTATAGAAAGATCCCAGAATTTGACAAAAATTTTAAATCATGCATCCTGGCCTAAAAACTGTATGAAAGAGGCAGAAATGCTGGCAGCTACAGAAAAAAAATTCTTAAAACATTCTAACAAAAGTTTCTCAAAAACTGCTCCACAAAATTTGATTAAATTTTGACAGAAAACATCCTAGGATGAAGCACTGTCAATTTTATTGGATGATGATGATCAGCCATCCAATATGGCCATTCATTACACAAAAAATAGAAAAAACATGTTATCTAATACTTCTGAAAAGAACTCAACATAATTTGACTTAGTTTGTTAAAAAAAACCTCACAGAAAGTCATTTCAGGTTTATTCCAAATGGTGTCAATTGACCATTAAATGTGACCATTGTTACTAAAAAGTGGACAACAAACTTGAAGAAACCTCTGTTAAAAAAAACTACTGTTCAAAGATTGTAACCAAATTATGCCAGTTTTTTGCATGAAGGCCTCTTAGCTTTGCAAAATTTATCCTGATAAGTTGTCAAATACTGCCATTATTCGAAATAGCATAATATGTCTTCATTCTCAAAAAATCTCTGATCAGAATTGAACAGAAAGCATCCTGGCATGATTAAGGTCTTTCAGAATTGGACAAAATTTGACATAAAGCATCCTGGCATTAAGGTTCGTCAGAATGGGAAAAAACTTGACAAAGCATCAGACATTAAGTGCAGTCTGAATTGGACAAAATTTGACAAAGCATCAGAGATTAAGGCCAGTCAGAATTGGACAAAATTTGACAAAGCATCAGACATTAAGGCCAATCAGAATTGGACAAATTTGACAAAGCATCAGACATTAAGACCCACCAGAATAGGACAAAGCATGACATTAACTCTCAACAGAATTGGATTAATTTTTTTTACAAAGCATCTAATATTAAGGTCCATCAGAATAGGACCAAATATGATAGAAAGCATTAGGCATTAAGGCCCATCAGAATAGGACCACATTTGGCTAGCATCTGGCATTAAGGCCCATCAGAATTGGACAAAGCATGACATTAAGTCTCATCAGAATTGGATTTTTTTTTTACAAAGCAGCTAACATTAAGCCTCATCAGAATTGGACCAAATTTGACAGAAAGCATCTGGCATTAATTCCCATCAGAATAGGACAGCATTTGACTAGCATCTGGCATTAAGGCCCATCAGAATAGGACCAAATATGATAGGAAGCAACAGGCATTAAGGCCCATCAGAATTGGACCAAATTTGACAGAAAACATCTGGCATTAAGGCCCATTACAATAGGACCAAATATGATAGAAAGCATCAGGCATTAAGGCCCATCAGAATTGGACTAAATTTGACAGCATTCTGGCATTAAGGCCTATCAGAAGAGGATCAAATATGATAGAAAGCATCAGGCATTAAGGCCCTTCTGACTAGGACCAAACTTGACAGCATCTGGCATTAAGGCCCATCAGAATAGGAACAAATTTGACAGCATTCTGGCATAATGGCCCTTCTGATGTATGTAGTGATGTTGATCTGTTATCAAACATGTCCACCATTGGTAAAAATAGAACATAATTTGACAAGAACTATCTAGGCCAGAAGGCCTTTCAGATTTTGAAATGATGCTGATCTACCACCACAAATGGCCACATTACTCATAAAACAAACTTGAAATAGCATCTAAATATAATTGAAACAAGTTTGACATATAGCATCTTGTCATGAAAACCTTTTATTTTGTGCAAAGGATACTGAGCCATATTTCAATTTGGCTTTTGTGACTACATTTAGCAAAATAGAAAATGACCAAATTTCACAGAAAACCATCTGACATAAGCCATTCAGATTTGCGCAAATGCTGATCCACCTTTTAATACAGATGTCATTACCATTAAATGAAAAACCAATAAGTATCAAACTAAATAGGACTGAGTGGGCGGAATTTTATAAGGGAGGGGTATTATGAAGATAGGCCTTGCAGATATGGTGTGCAGTTTTTAGTTTTGGTGAATACACCCTGTGCCAATCCACATGGCTGTTGTGTAGGTGTCAACCAGGTGAGTGATATAGGGCCTACTTTAAATCCATTAAATCATCCTTAAACCTGGACAGATATTGATAGGCAGCATGATCACTATATGCACTGATGCATTGTAGAAAGATCTGTTTGCAGCAATCACTTGGTTTTATTAATAGGTGCGATCATAACTGCAAACCACTCATCAGTATCAATACAGGTTTGGGGAATAATTTATCAGACTAGCTAACATGGGCTTGTTAAGGAAAACATACAGCAGTTTTACAAGTCAGAAGGTATAATTTGTACTTGATCAGCAATCCCTGATGCATGTAGCCCTTAAAAAGGGCTTGAAGTTTTGAATACAGTCATGGGTAACTTTCTAAACAAAGGTCAAATTGTTGTTTTGTTTTTGTATTTTTACCATGATTTATTGTAGTTATTAAACTGTAAAACTGCTGGGGTTCTTTTTTCCATTCATTTGATGATTAATCTATTTAATTCAGTTAAAGCCAAGTATTGTTCATAACATTCTCCCCCCTCCCCATTAGTCATATTTCATGGGAAACATAGGCATGTTGTTTGTTTCCACCAGCAAGTGTAACCTTAATCATATAGCACTGCATCACCTTTTCATGCTAACTGTTAATTGTATTGGTTGACCTTCATTGTGGATAGATTAGCTTTTGTTTATAGAGAACAACTCTTTTACCATTCATGTCACAGATTGTTTTGATGTATATTCAAAATTAATCATAAAGTACTTATTGTTCCTACAAATGTCAGGCAAGTTTGCAACTGTGGCATGTGTATTTCATAGCTTTTTTTTATTGCACTCACCTCTTCCTGGAATACTCCAGACCAATCAAAGGGTCCTTAAACATCAAATGCAGCACCTCTTCATGGATAAAGCCTGACCAATCAAGGAGTCCTTAAATATCAAATGCAGCACCTTTTCGTGGATAAAGCCTGACCAATCGAGGGGTTCATTTAAAATTAAATGTAGCACCTATTAATTAATAAATTGAGACCAGTGAATAGGTCCATAAACATCAACTGCAGCACCTTTTCATAGATAAATTCTGACCAGTCAAAGGGTCTATACGCATAAAAGGCAGCACCTCTTCGTGGATAAAGCCTGACCAATCAGGTGGTCCTAATAAACATCCAATATAGCACCTCTTCGTGAATAAAACCTGACCAGTCAAGGGATTCATTTAACATTAAATGCAGCACCTATTCTTTAATAAATCGAGGTCAGTCAATAGGGCCATAAACAATAACTGCAAGACAAATTGGGAACATGATAACAAGGGAGACTTGAATTTAGCATATGCTAACAGCTGAGGATGGTGGCATGTTCTTGCAACTTTTGATGATATCGAGTATTGTTGCATGCTTTTTTCTATAGAAATATTATATAATTAAGATTTCAAAAGTCAAAATTAAAGTCATTATGATGATTTAATAAAGTTGGACTTTGTTAGTGGCAGAGAGATCATGTATCCATTGTAACTTTATTTTTCATAGTGGCAGAGAATGTGTTCATCATAAGCAAATACAAAAAAAAACTAGACTGCAAAATTACACTTATAAACCAATGGAACCAAGCCATAAATATATTTGCACATGTTAACTCCTCAAGAATAGTGATTCTAATGTCACCACATACTTCAATCACATAGCAATGTAGCACATAGCAATGACTGAAGACAAACTCCACTTCATTTTAGAAATGAAGACAGTTCAAACATGGTACATGTAGTTACGTGGTCCTATATTACAACACTACATCCAGATTTTAAAAATAAGCAAATAAAAATGGAATGACACAAATGTGTGCATTTTGTTATCCACAAATTAGCCAAAAGCAGAAACTGTTGGTGTGTAATTTTAGCAAGAAATTAGGCTAACCATAAACCTGGATGTTATGATATTGGTGCCATTCATGTAATTGACCATAGAAAATTAATGTCAATTTAGCTTGTGACATCTTGATAAAGGACCATTAAAGTTCTGAACAGTTTTTAAAACATAGCCAGATTGGCAAGTCGATTAGCACTCGATTAGGCTTGCAGGAACACTTGCAGCAGTTTTGCAGCCATTGTTGGTCCCACCCCTCACCCCATGCAAAACATAATTTCGGGACCTGTCTCAATCCCCCTTCTCAATTGTGGAGTATGCTTGGGCAGTTGCTATGCCACTGGCTTTTAAGCATTGAAGTGATGGTCAGTTGATATGTTTCATGTTAAGTGGAATAGTGCATATAACATTTATGATAATTGCATTTAAATTGAATTAAGATATTGAAATGTGAATTAACTTGAGCAGATTTCATTTATTTATATTTACTGCTTACCTTGTTGTAACCAGTGTGCAATGATCAACATTTTTATTGATTGATATTTTGTCATTGCTTTGTTTATTGAAAATATTTTTTGTAGAAGAATATATTTTGTATTAAAATTTTTGAATAATGATATCATTTCAAAATTTATGTACACTGCTAGTTGCAGTGTTAAAATTAATGAAGTGTTGAGCTTTAATTGGCCAGTTTTGATCACTTTTTCATGTTAAGCAAAGAGAAGCCTATCTCTTGCCTTTCTTTTGTAAGAAAAATGAATGGGTTCCACACCTCATGTTATAAGCAGTCATTGACACAAGAAAGTGGTGTACCCATTTAGGCTTACATGGTTGATTTTGACTAAAATACAGTTGCTTTATTCATATTTCTATATCACATACTCAATTTAGAACAATTTCAGTTTGTTTCCCCATTGAATGGTTTTGGGCTGATATACATTATACTTTATACATTCCAGTGTGGGGTATGTAATAAAAACAACAGTGCATTCTTGGTTTGTTCCAAGTCAGGTGAAAGAACTCGTTTGGTATGGACAAGTTCTGGACCAATGGCCTCAGTGTCTCCCTCCAAAATCAGTCTCTGGTGACACAGAACAGAACATTTATCTTGTTTTATGTATTTCTCTGACATGTACTTTATTTATACGTATATCAAGCATTTCATCTCTGAACTAAATAGACAAACATCTGTTGCATAGTGGACTTGTAGATCAAGATTTTAACCAGCGTAATTGCCCGGCAAAGATAATGCTATGAAAATTGTCTAGAAACTGCAATATTTCAGTTTTTAAAAAAAAATGTATAAATTGGGCTGTTTCAGCTTTTTCACTTGCCCAACCCTGCCTGCCTCTCTTCCTTCCCTTACCCCTTGAACTTTTCAGGATTGTGTAAATGTTGTTGTTATTAGACTAGTCACTAGCAGAATTTGTGGAATGCATGACGTAACTACTTTTGGATCACTCCCGAGAAAGAATGGAATTAATGAGCAACTTTAGTGAATGAATTAAGAGGTGTCTTTTGTTGTTGTTGTTGTAGGGTTTAGCATCATTTTTCAGCACACAATAGGCTATACATGGTGGCCAGTATTAATGGTTAGGAAGAACCCGGGAAAACTCTGGAAAGAACCACCAATCCACGAGAAGCTACCCGCAAGCTTTCTCACATTGGCTGAATCCAAGAGGTGGCACTCTTAACTCTAAATTGATTATTTGAATGTCGTTTAAACCTAATGTCTTGTTTATTTCAAAGAATGTTTAATGCCAGATAGTTTGTTTAGCAAATCATTTCCTTCCTTCCAAACTTTAGACGGGAAGAATGGTGAAATTTATGAAAAATGGTGGCATTTGGGCTTTAAGATTATGATGTCCATGTCATCTCAGATAAGAGCAACACATAACATCAATGCACATTTTATACAGCTCTTTGTACAGTGCTAGATATATGAAGTTCCTCTTTGATGCGTAATTAGGGTATTTGCTTGCCCATGGAAATTTAATTCATTTGCCCATAGCAGTGGGCAAAGGAATTTTGAGGGCTTATAATATGTAGCATCATTACCAGAAATGCCAAAAACACTTAATGATTTTGCCACATGTCTTAGAAAATGAACCTTAAAATACAGAATTATGGAATAAAAGCAAAATATTGTGGCGATATGATTTTGCAGTAGACTCTGGATAATTGGCCCTTCCGCATTTGATTTGGATCTGGGTTTTATGTTAGATTTAATGAAGTTGGTCAGTGAATCAGATGCATTAGACTGCACGTATTTTGTGATGCAAAACACCTGCATGATCAAGCTGTTGCTTGTAGAAGTTTACAAAATGACGTCGAAACATGCGATACACGTTTGACTTGAAAGGGAAAATAAGCCTGTGATAAAATGTTAATAGTACATAAGAATAAAAAAGGAATATTCAGATTCTTGTGAAAAAAGAACAGGTAGGGCAACACTTTATTGGGTATTATTTTTTACTTTTGAGTACGTCTCATGGCAGGAGATGTGACTACCATCATCACGTAAAATTTAAGAAAATACAATCCAAGAATTACGGCATCTCTAAGATGGTGACAAACCATTGAGTATGGAACTGATGTTGGTGCAACTGTACTTGAGGTAATTAAGGTTAAATTTTAGTTATCATAATGCATTCATCGCTGTAGAACATCTGAACTTGTTCAGTACATGTTTTCCAACTTTACTATTGCAGTACATGATATTTTGTTACACCTTACTCAGACTATCTTACTGAGAAGGTCTTGTTAGCATCGGCAAATCTGCATTTAGGAATAAAAACATTTGGCAAATATTTATATGTAGGTGGAAATGTTTTTTTGTGTGTGTTTAAAGCCTGAGTTTATTTTTCAAAAAACTACCTGGACAAAATGAATTAACAGTGAACTGGTATGCTATACTTGCTTCAGTACAAAAGTGAAAGGAAAGATACCATGGTTTTGAGTTACAGTTTTGTTTTTGTGTACTGGTGGATCTGCCACTAAATTTGGTGTGAAGGGGGATTCTGGCTGGAGCATAAACCTGTTAGGCACCAATTCAGACTGCATAGTCACTCCCCTGGCATCTATTATGTTTGTTTTGGTTGAAAGTTTCACCTGATGTTTAACAGGAGGTTACTTGGAGGTCATGTATTAAGTACTTGGAATGTGTAGGAATCTTGCCCAAAAAATTCCACTTTGAAGTTTCTAAAATTTGTGTTGCAGGGACAGTCAGTAATACCAGTTAGGCTGTGATACAAAATGGCCAATATTACTTGCTTGTAGAGTGTGATACAAAAACAGCCTACAATACCACTACAGTGTATTAGGCTGTGGTACAAATGTAGAAATAACATTGGTGTCTGAGATGCTGTGTACTTGTTCTATAATAGGAAAGTCTTTGTTTGTGTGATTTGGATTTTTAATGTAGCCGTTACAATTTTTCTGTCATATCACTATAGTGTCTGCAGTGTGGCAGTTTATAGTAATGTCTAGCAATGGGGCATCATGCCACAGACATGTAGCATGATGTACCACCCAGTCTCATTATCCTGACACCAGGCCAACCAGTCCTAACATTAACCTCTTAATGCTGAGCATTAAGTGATGCAGGTGTAGTACCATTTTTAGAAGTGTTTGGTATGACTTGGCTGGGGTTCGAACCCATGACCTACCACATCCGAGGTGGATGCTCTAACTAACAGGCAACTGGAGCAGTCTGAGGAAAGTCTTTACAGATTGCCAGTATCATTACAATGAAATGAACCTCTATGACATATTCGGATGCTGCGACCCTTTACAACATTTCTGTGCATAGTTATGAAAGTTGACATGTGCATACAACTTGGGTAGTACAGGGTTTACTGTGAAAAGTTGTTGCTTGGCGATGTATATATCAGAGTGCAGGCAAGCAGTTCCCTTTCACCAGGCGTTCATAGTGTTAGACCAGTATTGCCTGGAGTGTCTGAGCATTTTGTAAATGAATAATTTCTGGCATGCATGATGTTGCAACTCTCCCTTTTTATAACAGTGACCATGGAAACGATTCAGTATGCCTCTCAGGTGACCTAAGTGGTTACAGCATCCACCTCGGATGCAGGAGGTTGCGGGTTTGAACCCTGGCTGAGTCATACATAAGACTTATAAAAATGGTACTTAAGCTACCTCAATTGCTGCTCAGCAGAAAGAGGTTTGTGTTAGGACTGGTTGGCCTGGTCTCATGATAATGTGTCTGGGTGGGACATGATGCCACATATCTGCGGCGTGATGCCCCAATGCTAGACATCACTATTAACTGCCACACTTTTTTTCTTTCTGAACATAGGGAATGAAAGGTAGAGCTTGACAATATATTGCTTGATATTTTTGCATCTGGTTGGTTTTAGCACAATTTTTTAGAAATAAGCATGAATCCAGCAATCACATGTTCATAAACATCCTACAGTAGTATGTATCTGTAAGCACATTTTCATGCTTCATTGACTTTTACTAGTTTACACCAGGTGCCCCCTTTGTATATCATGAAGATGAAGCAGTACCCTACTTCTGAGTTCTATAACATCATTTACAATAGACCAAAGTGGGTGTTTATTACTGATACAAGGATATCAAGTAATGTTGACTTTCTTCTGATGTTTTTAAAGAAAAAGCAGATTTTTTTTGAGACCCTATGTTTTTTCATGAGAAAAATTACTTGTGTTGGAATCAGTGTGTGTCTACATTTTAAACTTTTTGGCCTTGGATCTGAATCCGACTGACCTGAACTGCATATGGATAGGTGAACCATCACCAAAAATATGGGCCAGGACAAGAAAATTGCAACAAAATTTAGTTCCCACCTTATGTGCTTGAAATAGCTAATAAAAAGATCTTTTAAACACCAAAACTGTAAGCAGCAGGTTAAATCAAAATATGGATGATTTGGATCCATTTAGAAGTAACCTCAAAAATGCATTTCCTACCACCACTACCCTATTTTAGGCAAAAAATTTCAGGGGGCATTGAGTTGAGCCTTGTAAGCAGGGGTAAGTTTCCTGGACACTGCTGTTTGTAAAGTCTGTTTGTTTGTAATCTGGTTTTATGGCATCTCAATAGAAAAAGTGGCTATATATTTTCAAATGTGTACAAATTAATTGAACAAATTTTAATTGTAGTATGCCCCCAAAGTGACTGAAGTTTCTGATTTGAAACATTCTATTTTTCTCACTAACAAATTCCTAATAAAGCATTTAGGATAAAAATCAATATATTTGTCCCTGGAGCAGAATGCTAAACATGTGGTAAGAATATGCATTCAGAAGTAGGGAAGGGAGTAGACATTAAGGTGAAACACATCATCATCATCATCATCATCATATAAATTATAGACATTTTCGGCCATATGGGCATGTACATCTGGTTAATGTCCATTAGCAGACTATTTAATTGATCCCAGGGGAAGAAAATTAGAGCTTCATCCCCCAGGCATTACTGTGCATAAAAGACACTGTTTAATTGAGCCGTCAGGTCTTGGGTCAATATGACTGGCTTCATAGACCCTAGTGAGCTGAATGTAGGGCTATACTCGAGTGGGGATAGACCCAACACACACTCGAGTTAAAGGTAGCAATTCAGTCTGCATTAGCTGCGCTAGGTGTCAACCAAGCAGTATGTGATGCCAGTAGCGATTGGTCGCCACTATGACATCACATCAGGACACCTAGGTATATATTCCCATTGGGAGGGTTATTAATTGTTCATGAAGAGAGGAAAAAGTGCCTCTTCCTTAATGTATTTAATATGTGCTATGCACGTTTATTAATTTAATGTCCGGCAGTGCATGGCGAGGAGGAAGGTTCATTGCATCAGTTAGGAAGATATTGCATGATAACTGGATTTGATAAATATAAATTTTGATAGCATGGTGTGATTTTGACCAATGAATATTTTTTATTCCAAGTGTATTACTTGCTACATGTGGTAAATCGCACTTCAGATGTTTTTTTTTTGTTGGCATGCCTTTTTGATGGAAAACTGCAAGACATAAATGTGATTTTATGGCATGGCTTGGTCTTGATGGTTAAGTTTTTTAGAAGTCCATGATAAAGTTTTCTTGCAGACTGATAACTAGTTTTTTTTGTAACCAACAGAAGGTTGGTATGGGGAGACCAAAATTGGAGAGCTCTAGAGTTCCACAGAACCCTTGATAAAGGATACTGAATGTATCATTTTACCATTCCTGTCTCTTATGATGGTAAAGAATGTTCAGTCAAAATATGGCCAAGTCTGCTTCCAGTGGAGATGAAACTAACTGGAACTGAAATCTGAATTATACTTGTACATAAACAAAGACTGATTTAAGCCTTTAAGTTCAAGTAGAGCTACTCCTATCCCTCCTTGATAAGGCACTACTGTATAGCAAAGTACCCTGATTAGATTTATGTACAATATAATCAATCCAGTTCCCCTTTCCTGTCTTTTAGTCTGATAATTTGTTGTGGAACATGTACATCCATTTCAGAGGAGACGCAATGGATCTACCTTTTGGGTTTTTCATTTATTATGTTATAGGGCCTCAAGGAAGAATAGTCCTTGACTAATGAGTCACCCTTTATAAATAAAGCATTATTATTATTATTATTATTATTATTATTATTATTATTATTATTATTATAGGTTTTTCCAATCTTATATAAAATGTCAGAAAAACTTTTCCAAATTTTTGCACAGAAAAATACTCAAAGCCTGTAGACAACTTTTGCTTAGGAATTGCATACTAGAGTACAATGCTTTATAACAGTTTTGCTAGGTGCTTCCTGATACTAGGATCATTACATACATATTCTCTCTTGTCTTTCTTAACAACCTTTCCATATTTGCTTAAACCTGCCAGTGCTCACTTGTATATGAAAATCTTCCAAATGAAAACAAAATAAGAAATTGTATGGACCTAATATGCTTGTTCAGATTGGAGTAAAATCAAAAACATGTAGGTTTAGAGATATTTGGGTTGTTTTGTCCAGTCGGGAACATTTCCCACATTTTGATCCACATAGAGAACCATGATGCAGTGCCTATAATGATTGCCATTGGATTGTTTGTAAGTAATTAGATACATAGGCACTCTACAAGCTTGATTGTCATTCCCAAAGGTCTATAAATTCTGGTGATGTGAAAGGTTGATATCTATGTTCAGTATGTATATATATATATATATATATATATATATATATATATATATATATATATATAGTCTCCCTCTCCCATCTATTTCAGTGCAGTACAACCAGTTTTGAGACACCGCTTTTGCCAAGAAAAGCATGCTATCTCAAAACAAGTGGAGTTTGTACCAGATCATATCACTTTATATTGTAATCAATAAATCTGCATGGAGAATCTTGTCAAGACAGGTGATCTTTCATAGCATTGGTCTTTCAAGACATGTTATATGGTAGTAGATAGAAAATAATTTGATAAATTTGCTATCTGTGTTTAGAATAGATCTGCTGTTGGGAACATGCATGATGTAGACTAACTAAAATTGCTCCATCTATATATTCAGTTGTATTCTCATAACAGAAAAAAACTGAAGTTTCATTTACTCAGATCTGTTTGTACATAATATAGTTTTAAGTTTGCACTGAAAATGTGCAGGTTCTCTACAAAACATTTTAATTGCCACGTGTGGTCTGAAGTGCTCACCAGTATGGATCACTGCCATATCACCTCTGTCTATATGTGTTCAAGTCCTGGGCTCGGCCAGTGTGGGTACATGAGAAGCTTGTCATAGCTTCTCATGGGTCAGTGGTTCTTTCCTGTGTTTTCACTGGTTCTTCCTCTCACTGGCAGCCATGTATAGCCTATCTTGTGATAAAAAATGGCATTAAACCCCATAACAACATCAAATATTTCATGCTGTGGTAGAGATGCATGAATCATTGTTTTAAGTTGTTCAACATGCAAAATCTGTACAAAGCATTTATAATTAAGTAGTGACCATATGCAGCTGCAGACATTCTTGCTGATCGTGAGAACTAGTCGTTAGTAAATAATTGTTTTAACAAGATGTATTATCCCCAGGCCAGTTGTAAGGGTAGTTTGTGCCTTAGGCGAACCTTCCACCTTGTGCACCTCCATCCACCCCGGCATTGCTTATTATAAACTTTTAAAAATGAATATTATATAAAGCAGCATTCGTCATTAGTATTAACACACTTTGGCTCTTGAAATATCTTTTTGGGCATTGCTTTGTGGTGCTCCCTTCCCCAAATTTACCTGGACTAAATTTTGTGGATTTCTTGCACATGTGGCAAGGAAGAAGCCTATCTATTTGGCACCAAAAGGTTAATAATCAAGGTCACATGGACTAGAAGAAAATTGGTTACTTGAACATCACATAATTGGACGAAAATTATTGGATGGCCTGCACTTGGGTTAAGGAGGAAGACTTTTGGGGAGGTCAAAGGTCATGGTCACTGCTAGAAAAATAGAAAAATAGTTATTGCATAACAACTTTGCTTGTACACCATAAACCTTGACCATATTTTGTTGAAGGTATTTAAGATGCCTAATGATTTTGTGGTCAAAAGTCATTTTGGCAACAAATAAAACAGATTTTATATATTAACCTTTGCCCTGGAGCAAATTTCTTTGTGGATGGCTTGCATTGAGGTAAGTAAACTAACTTATACATGTAGATTCTGGAGTGAAAAGTTCACAATCATGGTCATTAATGGTATCTGTACATTTACTGTTTTATGTCTCAAGTCTTTTTCACTATTAAACACACTACAGGTGTATAAATGTGCTATTTTCAATTTGCTCTTCTTGTATTTGAATTTTCTTTCATTATGTGCACAATATATTAGACCCATTCTACCTAAACTCATGAAAATTGAGATTTGGTCAATCACAGCAAGAGAATCTTGACCATAAGAAAATTGTCAGTGTTACCCAATTTTCATGCCAGACTGAGTTTCTTATTTTCAGTTATCTGTTTATTACACACTCCTTTAGATTAGTTTCTGTTTCACCTACATACTAAAGCTACAACATGACCAAGATTTCACATGTGGCTTTTTTTTAAAAAAATCATCTTTCAGGGTTTTTTTGCCCTAAATATCTTGAATCCTGTTTCCATTACTTGCGTTATCAGTACTTGGGGAAAATAACTATGAATCTTAAGGAGCAGTATTCAGCAATATAGAAGTCAAGTTAGTGTGACCAATCTCATGCTTGAGTGCCTTTTTGGATTTTCAGTTTTCCATTCATTGGAACCAATTTAATTTGCACTCATGACTGTGTGTGTGTGTGTGCATGCATGCATGTGTGTGTGTGTGTGGCATCTTAGCGTAATAGTGGCTATATGGTATCAGCTTAAGGTAATGTTTGAAAAACGTTAAAGGAACTGCAAAAAAATTATGGGATACAAACCTTTACAAATAAATGTAGACACAGAAACAACAAGATAAATGTAAAACAAAGATATTAAAATTCTGTAAAATGTGCATAAAGATCAAGATAATGTGTAAAATCCTTAAAATATACAAGTATTCATCTCATTTAGAGTAAGTAATCTACACCAAAACTAGGTCATTGTGATCCACATTTCATACCGAGTGACTTTTAAAGGTTCAGCTATCCGTTTATTACACCATTACACATCTTAGGTCCTATTTCATGTAATTTTTCATACAAGAAAAAATTATTAATTTCAGTGTATGAAAAATTATATGTAAAATAAATATCATTTGGTGGTACTGACCATGTACAAAAAATAAAAGGAATGTACCTGAACAAGCTCTATGGAACACATGCAACTCGACAGTACAAATGTACACAGTAAACGTATATTTTCTGTCTCATTCTGCTTTCACCTCAAGAATCTAATTACAATAAAAATAAAAGCACTGAAAAAGACTTATGTTGTTAGTGAACGAGAGAGAGAGGATTATGTCTCAGTGCAAAAGCTCGTCTGCATTTAGAGCATATATATGTAGCTGTTTTGTTGTGTAATGCTGGCAAAATGATAGTTCTACATGTAAGACATATCACATGTTATTATGTGTTAGTGCTCACAAAAGTCAAAACAAAAATATCAGCATCGAGGTCTTACTTCTAAAACTACCAAAATGATTAAGATGGTTTGAACCATGTGTTAGTTATGGGTATTATTTATATGTAAATTGTGTGCACAATACGAGTCCACATTGTCAAGACGTCAAGTATAACTTATATTTTTACAGCAGCAATAATCTCATCAAATTGCAATTAAAAAAGAACTTGAAATCACGTTTTAGGTAATGTGCATGAGCGTGTGCATCGCCCATGTATGTGTGTGTGAGAGAGAGAGAGAAAGAGAAAGAGATTTTAAAAAATTGTGCCAGTGTACAAGACCGTATTTATTCAGGGTGGTTTTTATTTGTAGCTTTTGCAACGAGAAAAATAAGGCTTTTCAGTTACCAGACAACTGTGATGATCCTCCTGTATTATGAACCTTCTATATTCCATTATCTACAACCACGTGGCTATTGCAGTGTTATTTACACAGTAATTAAGCATGCTTAGCGCTTTGGTTATCCAGTTGAAACCATATTGAGGTCAGGGGGCCTGAGTGGTCTAAAGTGCTCTCCATTATGGATCACTGCCATCTCACCTCTGTCTGCGTGGGTTCGGGTCTCAGGTTCAGCCAGAATGAGTATGTAAGAAAGCTTGCCACTAGCTTCTCGAGGGTTGGTGGTTCTTTCTGGGGATTTCCTGGGTTCTTCCTCCACCATTAATACCGGCCGCCATGTATAGCCTATTATGTGCTGAAAAATGGCGTTAAACTCTGACAACAACAACAACAACAACCAGACTGATGTCAAGAATGGACAGAAGAGGTCAAATCAGAGAGGCTACCAGTAGGGAAATGTGGCTTTCTTTAGAGAAATGAAAATCTGTCAATGGGCTGTTGAAGCTGTTGCCCAAGCAGAATTTATTACAAGGACAAGCATTCATATGTATTACTTGTTATTCGAACTCGTGAATAAAGATAATAGTGAGGTATATCATAGAATAGATTTGCAAGAAAATGTTAATTATATCTAAGTCAAAACAGAACAAGCTCTTAAAAGATAGTATAGGTATATATAAAAAACAATTTAACAGTCCTTGACTTTCAAATTGACAATGCAGAATGACAATGATTTATATTTTATATTTGTATGACTATAATGAAACAATAAGACTAGTTGGCCAGTGGTCTATGGTCTTCACTTTAGCATGTGCTGAGATGTAATTTCTGTTGGATAAGAAAACATCAAAGGGCTTCCGAACTCATTTTAAAATGCATGACATGTTTTGTTACGGTGACAGACTTAAAAAGGAGTACTATAATTAACGATAATACTTAAAGGTATGGTCTGTGAAGTCTTTTTTCCATTTGTTAATAAACACCAGTAGATATTATAATGACAGTAAGAGAGCTTATGTACATGGGTGCCCGCAGGATTTTTTTTCGGGGGTTGGTGTCAGGATATTTTGCAGGGAGGCGGGTCAGTCAGTCATGGCTGAGAGAGTTAGTATAGTAAACAGTCTGAAACTAAATCTGATATTTACCAAGCACTTTGAACTGAATCTTGTGACATTTTCAGCTTCATTGGATGATTAAACTTGTTGGAATTTTTATATATATCCATATATATTTGCAGTATGATTTGGGGGGGATGTGACCCCCCCCCCCCACCGCCTTGACCTATACTACAGGCGCCCATGTTTATGCATCAATCATTGTATTTTCTCACCAACACTTTATTATTAATTTTTGTAAAAACAAAATGGCAATATGGTCGTTTTTATCTTTTCTGAAAACGTAAATCTTAGAAATTTTATGTCCAATAATTTAATGGATTTTTTGGAAAATATAAAGTGATATGTACGAAAAATTATTATCTTGATAACTGGATTGTGTACAAAAAATTAAAGGATATGAAAAATACATGAAATATGGTATACATATGGCATTGTGGATGCATATTAGGTGAGTAATTCTGTGATATTAAAACTACAGCACTGTGATCTAATTTCAATGCTTGAGTGACTTAGACATTATTCCCATAATGTCTGACACTTTTTCATCAAAACTGATTAAATATGGCATGTAGATTCATTTCAAGGAGTGTGACTTGATGATACAAAGAACTACTCACAGTGACCTAATTGTTTTACCACTCCAGTTGCCAAGTGGTTAGAGCATCTCTTGGATGTGGGAGGTCATGGGTTCAAGCCCTGGTCAAGTCATACCAAAGACTTACATAAATGGTACTAACAGTTGCCACGCTAGGTGCTCACCATTAAGAGGCTAATGCTAGGACTGGTTGGCCTGGTGTCAGGATAAAGTGACTGAGTGGGACATGTTGCTACAAGTCTGCGGCATGATGCCATAGTGCTGGACATGACTGTAAACTACCACACTGCAGACATTGTAGTGATATGACTAAAAGAATTTTAAAGCTACTTAAAAATACCAAATCACACATACCCACACTCGTTTTCTTGCTTGAGTGACCTATGTATAGTTACATTTGTTAAACCCTCAGTATCTTGGACCCAAATTGATTTATGAATGTATGACAGGGAGAGTTATTCAACCATACAAAACTTGTGTATCAATGACCAAATTTTCAGGCATTAGGAACTGTTGTATTTTCACCTACACCAAATGTGCTCCTGTTTATAAGGGAATTCATGTTCATGAGCTAGTTGGTTGTTATATTCTGCACACGTGTGTAAGACTGTGCATCTCTTATTATGACTGCAGTATATTTTATGAAGAATTACAGCATATAATCTAATCAGAATTCAGTGGTTATTTTCGTCTTTCCACGAGCCTATTCAGATGCGGGCAACAGAGCTATGAATCAATAAATTATCATTTTCAATTCAAAAGTCAAGATCAGAATTCAGTCAGTTGGTATTTTTGTACTCCCTGGTGTGGAAATAATTATGTTTTTTGGGTTGCTTTTGAAAAAAAATTCAATAGGGTGTTTTGTGGATACTGCAAAAATATAGAATATTCAAGATTTAACCAGACCTCTTTAAACTGACACTATTAACTAAGTATTAGTCATTAAGACATTTACTAATCATGCTGTTTAGAAATGCATCAAACGTCTTGGCGATCAGGACTATTTCAGAATGTGTTTGGTCATATGTCTTTGAGTCATTTTCAACATGTATGGAACATGCAAAACTCCAGAAGCATAATTGATGGGATTGAATATGCCAGCAATAGAAAAGACTTCCTCTAATAAAGAGATGCTGGACTAATTGCTTACAGTAAAATGGTATACTCTGAATACATTAAAAAATTTGACGATGCATATTTTGTAATTTTGCATACAAATATATATTGAATCTGTCATCAGTATGGTCATGTTTGAGTCATGTCATGTTTGATATTGAATCTAATCACAGTATGGTCATGTTTGAGTCATGTCATGTTTGATTTTGAATCTTTCACAGTATGGTCATGTTTTGAGTCATATCATGTTTGATATTGAATCTGTCACAGTATGGTCATGGATGAGATATTTCATATTTCATACCGAATCTGTCTTAGTATTAGGATTCCTCGATTGTAATGTGGCATACCTGTGTGATTCCCTGAACAGTATTCTAAGTGACTGCTGTGCACCAAACTGATTTAAGATGCCCACCAAGAGTCCAAATGCTGGTTATATAAACAGTGGTATAAAAACATGGCAAATTCCAATCTGATTTTTGCACATCACAGTCAGACTGTATGGGTCAAATACACACTTTACCTTTTTTTTAAAGACAGAAATAGGTGTTATCACATTTTTGTTGTTGCTTTCTTGCATCTTAAACATACTTCCTCCTCAGGTATGCATGAACTTGATTGATATCTTGACAATAGTGGAGTAGTTGTGTTTGAAATTTTCAGCAGTTAATGTTTTTGGCAATTATATTGCGCTTGCTCTGGCATGAAAGCTGATGTAGCTATGTGGGAAAGAGATGACAGCTACATTTTCTGTGCCAGGAGCTAGAAGATAAGTTTTTCATCATTTTGGCAGCCATGGCTTCATGCTTGTTACATTATTATAAATCAGCATGAGAAGATGAGAAGGAATTATGGCCACGTTTAGAATTACAGGTTTCAAATAGAGATTCATATCAGTGCTATTTAGAGCATATTACTGTAAATGACAACATAAAATATGTATTTCCAAGCTAATATTTTTTACATTTATTCCTTTTAAACTTGTGTGATTAAAAGACCACAATGTATTTGCCATTAGGTAGGGCTTAAAATTAATGCCAGTCTGCTAAAACAAAGGTCAGTAAATCTACCTATGGATCATTAAAAGAAAATGGCAGTGTTCACAAATCCGTTGGGTAAGTAAACTTTTTCTGCTGGTTCCTATCTTGAATTTACAAGAGGTTTTGTGTTTGATGCATCAGATGGCCATCCTTTTCATGGTTAATTAATCTGTTAATTGAGTTAATTCAGTAACTGCCAAGACTGTACACCTGGCAAGGTACAACTCGATAACTCAAGCACAATGGAATGAAAAAGCATAGACCCCGCTGTAAGGAATGGTTTGAGTTAGCAAGGGACCTCCAAAAGAAGTGATGCTATCCCCACTGGACATTGAGAAAACCACCAGTGTGGGGTGGGGGTGGTCAACTAGTGTTTAATGGCTGAATATTTTATTTATAATCACATTGAAAATAATTGTGAATAAAGTGCTTTTTCTAATGAAGATGTTAATTTTTCTGTATAAATTACCTTTATTTTCAAGAAGCCCAACTTCTGATAAAGATCATTAACATTTTTCCAACTAGTTTCAACAACCTTCATGTGTACTTGAAAACATTCTGTATTTTGTAACTGCTTTTTGTTGTTGGTGATTCATTTCACAAACAAACAAGTTTTCTTTTTTCAAAAACATGGGACTTTGTTTGAATGAAACAACTGTCAACATTGAAACCCTTTTTTTAGTGTTCTATAAGTAAAATGAGGAAATCTGAGTGCCATTGCAGGGATTTGAAGTTAACTCTGAAAATTTGCTTCGCTATAATAAACCATATCTGTGAAATATATTTATATTTACTTGCCTTACCTGCCATTGTACTTGTAAACTTGTATTACTAATTGCAGGTTAATATCACTTATGTTAACACAAAGTCGGTTAAAACAATTTTTGAAATAAAACAAAAATAATCAGTGAAACAATTTCTTGAAATAAATTTTATTTTGTAATGTTCAGCTTTATCCCATCTATATCTTTTTTGTTTCTGTGCTCCACCCACACAAAACACTTTAGATTGTCAAGTGATGTCTTACCCTTATAGCATTTTCAAGTACTGAAATATTTACTTAACGGGTGGGTACATGACATCTATTGACTTTTGATTGTTTGCATTCTTACAAGTATATGCATTTTCATTTGGCTTCAAAACCTGACCCTCTTTTACATGTTTTTTTTTTAAACAAATATTTAACAGAAATTGTTCTTTATGAGTTTTGAGCCATTAAATTGCTGAACAGAATTGTTATGCTATTATAACAAAAAAAAATTATTTTGCCTCATCTGCTGTTGGGTTTTAAGGGCAAGACGAGCATGTATGCACTATTTCATCTCATTTTAAATGTAAATGAAAAATGTAGCCTGCATGCAGGTCTGTCAACTTTCAGAGTTGTGCTTTTTCAGGTATTGCAATAACTTAACCCTGGCTATTGCATAGCTTTTACATTTTTTGTTGATAAACCTTGTCCATTTGATGTGAATTGTTAAGAAGACATTGTCCACTCATGCACCTCACATGCCCATTTGCACAACAACAGGGTTCACACTGTACATTGAAAAGTACTTGACTTTCAGTTTATCCTTGAAAATCGTTTTTACCTTGAAAAGTCCTTGAAAATAAGCCTCAGTCCTTGAAAATATAAAATGAATCGACAAACAAATGTTTAAATGTTTATTTTCATACCATTACATCATGTAATTAAAATAAAACTGTTTGGTCTTGGGGGTGGGGTTACAACACGTGACCAATCAGATATTTATAATTGTGCTGACATGATTATGGAGAGCATTAAAAAGTGCACAAATCTTTTCCAACAATCATTCTTTGTTGATTTATTTTCTGCAGCAGCAGTACATCTTTGTTCTTTAAATCCTGGTAAATCAGCTGTTCAAACTCTCAAAACAAAAGATAATGAAAATTATACACAAAAATGGTTGCAATTTGTTCTTATCTTATATCCAAGCTTATGATTTTCGGCATACGATCTAAAATTCGTAAGTCTGCTGGAAGTCTATTATTGACTTTCGGAATCACAACCAAACTTTTGAGTGAAAATTGCGGCCATATGCCTGTTAACAGAAAGGCTGCTTTCTAGACTATGTACTTACACCTGTGTGTAAATGTACATGTAAAATTTGATGAGCGATCATGCGACATCAAATATAAAAAAAATTATATGTGACAACACATGGCATACTTTCATGGCGGACAATTTTAAGATGCTGTGTGAAGGCATCATATCATGCATCAAAGTTATTCCAGAAATTGATTTTGTCCACCTTGGACAACTTCAGGTACGCATAAATTATGCAAATTGCTGTATACAGCATTGGCCAATGTGTTTATGTGAAGTGTGTCGAAGAGAGAAGGTGGGCTTTGGCAATCTCCATAAACTCTGATCGCTACCAAATATTCAGGAGGTTGCATTCACATCTTTTGATCTTGAGTAGTTGTAGTGCAGTTGGAGTTAAGAATTTTAAGAACTGTTGAACTTAGTGTACCTTATTTGTTTTTCTATCTATAGGGGGATTTTCTTTTGTTCTTCATATAAAGATCTGAATTTATTTGTTTTTCTTAGAATTGAAGTGTTTTTATTCTCCTTAGATTTTTTTTTTTTTTTTTTTTAATTCTCTATTATAAAGTCTTAAGGCTATTGCACAAATATTAGGAATCCCTTGTTAGGAAATTTAAAGATTCTCACTAATCGATTAAATGGCCATTAGATTACCATATTGTATCCTACCCTTTAGGGGTTAGAGTACAGCATTCTCTTTTACAATATGTAGTTAGTTACATGCAAGTCTTGTGAATGCATGTAAGTAATATTCCAACAAAGGCCTTGCCTCAGCATAAAGGGAACTTGTATTTATTTCATTTTTAAAAATTATTTATTAAACGTCAGTTTGGTGTTTTCTACCATTTTACATTTTACATTATATTAATAATGGTTTGTGTAACTCTTGTCACATTGTTATTGTGTGCCGGCATTGCATATAATGAACAGTAACGGTTTAGTAATTGAATGTCATCCTCATTAAGAAAAGACCAGAAATTCCTTACGAGATAATAATTGTTTACCTTATGAAAATACACTGAAGTATATTTAGCATACACTACAGACAAGCAGGTGAGCTGAATGTGTGGTGGCATCCACCAGAAAGGCTGGAGGCATAACATCATTCAGGAAAGACAAGTGGTCTCATCTTCCTCCTGAACCTGTAGTACACAGAGACCCCCTTTTCACCATATTTAGACCCAGAGTATTTTTGTGTCACTTCCACCAAAGGACATAGTGATGCCCAGTTACTCTAGCTCATTTGATGCCTTCTATGATGGGTACCAGCTCCTCACGGTTGGATAAGGAGTTATAGTCCTTTGTTAAGGCAGTAAATGAAGTTTGCTGCCTTTTACCCATGGACTTGGCCCAAAACCATCTGCTGCACAAGCCAAGAGGAATTTACCATTTCGGAAAAGATCTATAACACTCAATGACAATCAGATTTCATTCTTCTTACTCATTCCTCCATGAGTGAGGAAGTATAACAGCTTTTCAACAGATCAGGACATCACTGAGTAATGTAGAGGGTGGTCCATTTCCCACTCTAAATTCAGACCTATGGTTTCTGCTTTGAGATGCCATTAAACAATTGAAGCAATTGAACAGAAAATCTGGCTTTTGGTCACCAAAGCTTCTCACTCTAACATTTCTGCTAGTATGCTGAAAGAGGCAGCACTGAATCCAGCCACATTACAACATATGCTAGAAGCTTTGGCCAAGACATCCCAGAATGCAATTTATGTCTCAATGGCTTTATTAGCAGAACCTATGCAAATGTGCTATGATGTTATGTTGGACTGTTACATAATCACTATAAGGAACTTTCAAGGACACTCCATTGTAAGCCTAGGCTATTTTAGTTGGACTCTTCCCTACCATGACTTCACAAGAGTTGTAGCATCATCATCAACACAGATCCTTCACACCCATGCCTGACCTAATACAATCAGTCCCCAGGGGGTTTGTCCGCTAAATTCTTCTAATAGATGCAGTCCAGTTTGCAACCTTGTGCGAAGCTGACTTGAACCATTTGGCTAGACAAAGATAGTTTTGATGCCTGTCTCTGATTTCAAGCTGACTAAGTGACAGTTGATGATAATGCTGTTTGACTTATGAGATTTCTTTGGCAGGTGAGTTTCGGAAGAAATTGCACTCTTTCTAAAAATTAGCTATAGGAAAATCTAGCACACAAGCGGTGTTTATGTACATAATAATCGACAGCTAATTCATTGGATCAAAATAATTGTTCTCAAAGGTAGAAATGACTAGAGGCCATTTTTCTCAGCCTATATTGATCAGCACGGAAAATTTGCTTGTACACGTCTCATTAAGATCTTGCATGTGTTTGATAATGAGTGAGATCCAGACTGACTGAGGCAGTAACCTTGCATTAGGTTGCAGAGCATGGAACTAATCTCAAGACTGTATTTTATATCTGATTTTGATCAAACTTGGAATATAACAGGGTCTGTAGGAGACCTTGAAAACCTTGAAAAGTGTTGAAAAATGATTTGTTCCCTCAAGGCCTTGAAAGCACCTTGCAAATTCAAAAATTGTCTGGGTACCTTGAAAAGCCTTGAATTTCATGAAACCAAAAGGAATTAATAAATAATTTTCGTTTTACAGAATTGAATAAAAAGATAAGGGGAAAAAACAATAAAACATTCTCTTGCTAAGTTTGTGTGGGAATGGAAACGTTTCCCCAACTGGCCACTGTACAGTTGTACATTTTGAATTTCTGATTGTATGAAGCCCAGATGTAGCAGTGGTTTAAATTTGACTCATTCTCTTCGACATGGCTGGCTGCTGATTCAAACTTCGGTGGCTAGATGAAGAAAAATATAAAGTTTGGATTATGAAATCTTTCTCTTAAGAGCTCTGTAAAATACATATTATGCCAGAAGGATAAAAAAAAAATAAAAAAAAAAAAAAAAAAATAAAAAAAAAAAAAAAAACAGAAAAAAAAATAAAAAAAAGATAAAAAAAAAAAAGAAGAGAGATTATATATGTCTATAGATGGCATGAAATAATTTTTAATGAATGACATATGTCTTGTGAACACAGAAGTTCAAGTTTTAAAATAGAAAACTTGTATATATTCTTAAATTGGGATTGAGTGGAAATAGGACAGACAATAATTGCAACGAACAAGACAAATCTAAAAAATATCGAATACAGCTAAGCTGAGAGAAATATCAATATATCTGATATGAAATAGTTTAAAATATCCATACACTGTTTTTAAATAAGTGATAATATAAAAAACAAATATCTGTACTTTTTTTGTTTATGGGGATGAGTGAAGAAGAAAGAAAGGTACTGAAAAAGACATCAAGACAACAACAGCTGCTGACTATGCGTTGAAAGCAAAGGTCCATAGGATAATATGAGGAAAAATGAAAAGGACAAAAATGCTAAACTTGGAGCTCTTGAAAAACAGCTTGATGACAAGCTACAAGAACTGAAAAATTCACTCTAAAATATTTTGGACTGTGAAAATAGTGTAATGTAGACCAGAGTAAAATGAACTTCGTTCAGTGACTGCATTATTCTATTGCCCAGATGTAGGATGTTTGATATTAATGGGAAAGATATCAATGATCATACTATTGACTTCATGTTTTATTTTTGTTTTTCAAAAAATAAGTTTGCAAGAAATGTTCCTCATATGAAGTGATAGTAAGTATTAACCTGTGTTTACCTACAGCTTTGTTTATGTATCCTTTAAAATTAATGTAAGAATGAACCTTGAAAAACATGATTTTGAACCTTGAAAAAACTTTTAAAAAAACCTTGAAAAGTTTGAAAGAAATATGCTACTAACCCTGACATAAGCTTGTGTCCTGAGCAAGATTGTAGTAGTGTCCCCCCCCCTTGCCTTTTACTATAGCAGTCCTCGTATGCAATCATTACAGCCCACATTGCTTTAGAACACACCAATATGATATGAACCAGTACTTTACTGTTTCCTGATGTCCTTGTTCTGTGCTTCACTAACCCATTTTCACATGTTGATATGTTCTGCCACACTAAAACAAATCCTGGCGATGCTCCAAAACGTCCTCACAACCCTATTTTGGGTTATGACGTTGTGGTTGCAAACCACTGTGTTAAATGAATCTCCTGTCATTTTTTTTCAAGCCCATAACACTTGAATGACTGCTGTTTCTGCCTCTTCTTGGGTATATAATTAAGATGACCACTGATTATTAACTCAAATTTTTTAATTGTGGGGGGGATTTGTTTTAAGGGGTTGAGGTTGCACCTGTCTTTGCTCAGCTGCCAGTGTGTGAGTTTTGATGCTCATTGTCTTTGCAATGACATATCATATGATCACCATGCCATAATGGAATCTACTGGTATTTCATATATTTCAGTAATTTCCATTGCTGGCTTCATAAGTGAACATACAACCTTTTCAGTTAAGAAAAGTTTTAATGATCATTCTGTAAAATGGATATTCCACCTTAAAAATTTGAAAATTACCGACTGCTTGGTAGCCCCATGTTGATCTGGCTACAAAAATTAGAGATTGGTGATTGTACAACCAAGGCCATGAATTTTTAAAAACCTTTTAAATTTTGTCAAATTCAGCTTGTTTCTATCATATCAAATAAGGAATGTAGAGTGGCTAATTTGAACTTTCTGGCAAAAAGTTTTATTTCATAGGGATTTATATATTTAGAGATGTATGTGCTAGTTGGCATATTGTCGCTATTTGACAATCTACAAGGGTATCTAATGAACATCAGCATTGAATTTATCAGCAACATTTTTTTATGAAAGAAGAATGGATGAGAGTGGTATTTTCTGTGAAGTTGTGTGAATATTTTGATGGATCGATATTTGTGCATTGCAAGGAAATGCTTGGTACAAATATCTTCAAGCAGAATGCATTTACTTCAGTGATACATGTAATCTTCATATGGACTAGATTGGTACATATTATATCTTCAAGCAGAATGCATTTACTTCAATAATACATGTAATCTTCATATTGACTTGATTGATACAAATTATATCTTCAAGCAGAATGCATTTACATCAATAATACATGGGGCCACGAGTGGCCGCGTGGTCTAAAGCACTCCATTACGGATCACTGCCATCCCACCTCAGTCTGCGTGGGTTTGAGTCTTGGATTCGGCTAATGTGGGTATGTGAGAAAGCTTGCCAGTAGCTTCTCGTGGGTTGGTGGTTCTTTCCGGGGTTTTCCCGGGTTCTTCCTCCACCATTAATACTGGCCGCCATGTATAGCCTTTTGTGTGCTGAAAAATGGAGTTAAACCCTACAACAACAACAACAACAACAATAATACATGTAATTTTCACATTGGTACAAATGATATCTTCAACTTCAAGCAGAATGCATTTACTTCAATAAATCATGTAATTTTCACATGGACTTGATTGGTACAAATGGTATCTTCTAGCAGAATATAATTACTTCATTACCAATACATGTAATTTTCACATGGACTTGATTGGTACAAATGGTATCTTCTAGCAGAATGTAATTACTTCATTACCAATACATGTAATTTTCACATGGACTTGATTGGTACAAATGGTATCTTCTAGCAGAATGCATTTACTTCAATAAATATGTCACTTTCGCATGGACTTGATTAGTACAAATGATATCTTCTAGCAGAATGCATTTACTTCAGTAAATATGTCATTTTCACATGAACTTTTGGTACAAATTATATCTTCAAGCAGAATGCATTTACTTTGTTACCAATGCATGTAATTTTCACATGGACTTGATCTGATGTAATTTTTTACTAGAAAGTTAACTGGTAGACCTATACATAGATACAATAAAATTGTTGTAAAGTTAAGACAGGTTAAGCTTTTTGTGTGGATATGCCAAAAGACTCAAAGCAAAATGAACGTCTCCGGATATTCATACTGGTTCTGGCATTTTAATCAAAGATTGTGTAGTATGCATAATCAACATGCACTGCTTGGAAAACCAGTCGTGTCTGCCATTTTTTGTCTAATCTCCTTACTTAATGAAATCATTCCGACATAGAGATACATTCCTCATGTGTGATAGACAGATATCTGAAACCAGAGATGTTTTCCTTTCAGCAGAAACATGACTTGGCAGATTTTGGTTTGCCCTTTAGAAGTCAAACCGCCAGAGCTTGTAACAAGCATGCAGATAGGTGTTCATAGGATCTTTTGACGACTAAAAGAAGGTGTTTGTTACACAAGTTTTTATGCTTAAAACAGTTATTGTTGGGGATGGCTTGACCCAAAAAAGGAAACTTTATGTGCAGGAATTTGTAATATAAAGATTGATTAAAATGAGGGACTACTAAAATTTGCTTAGAATATCTGGCTTGTCTCCAGAATTTACTGATCTGGATTTGTTAACTGTTATCTTAATTTTTGTGTGAAATCTCAGCAGAGTTGGTCAGATGTAAAGAATTTCTCAGAAAATTATTTTGGATCTTGGTTTGAATATAATGCCATTCCATCACCCAAGAACTTGCTTGAAGTACCATATTAGTAATTTTTCAATTATTATTTTATGGTACATTAATTTTTTTGTTAAGGGATTTTTTTTCTTGTAAAACATCTTTTTAAATATTTTGAACTTAAAGAATTGAGCTAAAAGAATAGTTGAAATGTTCAGTCCTGTATTTATTATTATTCATGCATCAAAAAATTATTAGATAAATCTATACAAAAAATGACATTATGGTAATGTTCAAACTGGATGTGTGTGATCCAACTGTAAACTTGCTAACCCAAGCTTAATTTCCTTGATGCATCTGAAGCAGTTGTACCAACATTGATTTTTGGCTGGACCAGATGCAATCTCTATATTGATATATATTCTGATGTTAGAATTGCACTCTGTTAAGGCAGGAGCTAGTCATAGACAAGTGTTGTTGCATTTCCCATTATAGTTTGGACTTGGATTAATCTTGTTGATTATGTTATCACATGAAGTATGCTGTTGATTATGTTATGTTATCACATGAAGGATGCTGTTGATTATGTTATGTTATAACATGAAGGATGCTGTTGATTATGTTATGTTATAACATGAAGGATGCTGTTGATTATGTTATGTTATCACATGAAGGAATCCTCTACTCTTGAACTAAGAGCACCAGTAGAAAAAAATGCCCTTCAAACCATATAATTGTAGGTGCATGAAGCTGGATATATATATATATATATATATATATATATATATATATATATATATATATATATATATATATATATATATATATATATATATATATTCTATGGGCTAGGCATCAAGATCTTTTTTGGAACATTATGGGTTGCTTAAAGCTGATGAGAAATTATCATTAAGTTGAAAGTGAAACATGGAATATTTTGTACATTATATTGGCAGTAATGATATACATTTTAGTGGCAGAGTATTAGGGAAATTCATTCAGAGAGAAAAGTAATTATTAGTTCATTGTTTTCACATATTTAGATCAGTGAGGGTAATGTTACTTAATCCACAAGTAATGTCTTACATTTTCTTCACCCAAATTTTCCAACCAAAACCAATCATGCAAAGATAACATTTAAAGTCTGCAGCCATTTTGGTGCTAAAAATATTTGGAATTCTTCTCTGGAACAGATTTTTGTGAAAAGACTCAAATCTATACATGTTTGTGTGTAAATATTGATATCATATGGTTTAATGGTAAAGCAATTCATGTGAATTAAGTTAACTTCTAAAGATAATAATTGCAAAAAATGCTTTGGCTCATAATATATTTTATATAAAGTATGTATTAATGAAGTAATATAAAGTATAACTTGTAGAAATCAAAATTTTGTACTTGGGCTTCTGGAGAAAGAAATGTACCACATTCAGTTTATATTGACGATTTTGCTTGTGTGGGAACTAGGGACTGAGCATTATATTGCAGAGGTTCAAAGTGAGCAAGGGATGAAGTGATCGCATTATCACTGTCCTTATCTAGGTCCTCATAATTGATGTGCAGCTTTCGTTCTTATGTAATGAATATAATACAGCAATATGACCATGGGCAAGATGATGAACTGACTTAATTTTCTTTGCAGACTGACCACCCCTCGTGACCAGGATGCAGGCCCCATCTCAATTCCGCCTCCAAAGTATCCAGCAACAGCAGCCAAAGATTCCACCAGCAGTCCGCTCTCGCTACAGGAAGTTTGACCTCTATCGTGATGTTAGCCAGTTCAAATTCATAGATGACCATGCTATACAGGTATGTATTCAGATTCTGTAATTTGCTCTTTAAGTATTCCATGTCATGACAAATGTTTTGAACATTGTTACGTATGTCTGTAATTTCTGTCAGTTTTATTCATGACTGTAAATTAGAGTGATTATCTTTAGTTGAAAGTTCAGATGTGTATAAGTTCTATTTTAAGATATTAATAATGCAAATTGCATAGGATCTAAAAATAGATGCTTACGTTTATACTGACAGTTGCTAATAATAATACTAGTTGTAAAAATGATGAAAAGTTGAGGTCTGTATCCCATTGAACAAGTTTTGGTCAGGTGGGCTCTTAGAAGAATTTATTTTCTATTGGAAGGCTAGGTCATCTGAAGTTATTTCAAAAAATTGAAGTTTTATGGTGAAATTATAGAATGAGAATACTAGTGTTATGATGGAATTATAGAATGTCAGTAAGAGTTTTATGGTGGAATTATAAAATGTGAATGCTAGTTTTACGGTGGAATGATAGAATGTGAATGCTAGTTTTATGGTGGAATTATAAAATGTGAATGCTAGTTTTATGGTGGAATTAAAGAATGTGAATGCTAGTTTTACGGTGGAATGATAGAATGTGAATGCTAGTTTTACGGTGGAATTCTAGAATGTGAATGCTAGTTTTATGGTGGAATTATAAAATGTGAATGCTAGTGTTATGGTGGAATTAAAGAATGTGAATGAGAGTTTTAAGGTGGAATTATATGTGAATGCTAGTGTTAAGGTGGAGAATGTGGATGCAAGTGTTATGGTGGAATTATAGAATGTGAGAGTTTTATGGTGGAATTATAGAATGTGAATGCTAGTGTTCAGGTGGAGAATGTGAGTGCTAGTGTTATGGTGGAGAATGTGAATGCTAGTGTTATGATGGAATTATAGATTGTGAATGCTTGTGTTATGGTGGAATTATAGAATTTGAGAGTTTTATGGCGGAATTACAGAATGTGGAAGAGATTTTTGGTGGAATTATAGAAGGTGAATGAGTTTTATTTTGGAATGATAAAATGTAAATGGTAGTTTTATGGTGGAGAATGTGAATGCTAGTGTTACGGTGGAATTAAAGAATGTGAATGCTAATTTTATGGTGGAATTATAAAATGTGAATGCTAATTTTATGGTGGAATTATAGAATGTGAATGCTAGTTTTATGGTGGAATTATAGAATGTGAATGCTAGTTTTATGGTGGAATTATAGAATGTGAATGGAGTTTTATGGCGGAATTATAGAATGTCAGTGCTAGTTTTATGGTGGAGAATGTGAATGCTAGTGTTATAGTGGAATTTTAGAATGTGAATGCTAGTTTTATGGTGGAATTCTAGAATGTGAATGGAGTTTTATGGCGGCATTATAGAATGTCATTGCTAGTTTTATGGTGGAATTTTAGAATGTGAATGCTAGTTTTATGGTGGAGAATGTGAATGCTAGTGTTATAGTGGAATTTTAGAATGTGAATGCTAGTTTTATGGTGGAATTATAAAATGTGAATGCTAGTTTTATGGTGGAATTCTAGAATGTGAATGCTAGTTTTATGGTGGAATTCTAGAATGCGAATGCTAGTTTTATGGTGGAATTATAAAATGTGAATGCTAGTTTTATGGTGGAATTATAAAATGTGAATGTTTTATGGTGGAATTATAAAATGTGAATGCTAGCTTTATGGTGGAATTATAAAATGTGAATGCTAGTTTCATGGTGGAATTTTAGAATGAATGCTAGTTTTATGGTGGAATTATAAAATGTGAATGCTAATTTTATGGTGGAATTATAAAATGTGAATTTGAGTTTTACAGTGGGATTCTATAATGTGAATGCTAGTTTTATGGTGGAATTATAAAATGTGAATGCCAGTTTTACGGTGTTTTTATAGAATGCTAATACTAGTTTTACAATGGAATTATCTGATTTTATTAGCTTAGCAGCATTGCAGACTTTGGTATATATAAATATTTGAGACGTGTCTGTCAATCAAAGACCCAAAAAACTGAAGTACATTATTCTCTGCAAAGGAAAGTTTGGGTGCTTTGCAGCTGTTGTGGTCCAGTTGAGAAGAAGAAAAAAAATGAAAATCATGGAAGCAAGCGTAGCAGTTGCTGATTTAAGGATATAATCTGCCCCTGCTAAAATAAACTTTTGTTTTTAAGACATTCCTGGATTTCACACACACACACACACACTCACACTCACTCAGCCTCCATATGAAAACTGGGCCGAGTCCTTTTGAAGATATAGAAGGCTAAGAAGGTTGGAACTTAGTGTTCTGGAAAAAAGAGGGGGATTTATTATATTCAGTTTATTAGGCAGAATGCTTTTCATATTGAACTGAAGTCCTTTTTAATCAGGGATCATTGTTAATGATTACATTTTATTAAAGAGTTGTAATGAATCCATTGTCCAACATAGATATTTCTTGATCTATTTGTAATATTGTAAAGGTTATGTAATTATTGATTGCAATTGGTAATTAGTTGTTTCAAGTTAAAGTATGAAAGTCACTGAATTGGATAAGTTTGCTATTCAGTGGTAGATGCTTTCTATAGATAGATTCATTGTCAAATTTTATTATATATGACTTTTTACCAGTTGAAGTTCACTTGCTTAATATTTATCAGAAAGCAGTAACCTTGATTGTTTAATATATATCAGAAAGCAGTAACCTTGATTACTTAATATGTATCAAAAAGCAGTAACCCTAATTGCTTAATATATATCAGAAAGCAGTAACCTTGATTACTAAATATGTATCAGAAAGCAGTAACCTTGATTGCTTAATATATACCAGAAAGCAGTAACCCTAATTGCTTAATAATTACCAGAAAGCAGTAACCCTAATTGCCTAATATATATCATAAAGCAGTAACCTTGATTGCTTAATATAGATAAGTATTAGCCCTAATTCTTTAAATATATATCTAATAGCAGTAACCTTGATTGCTTATTATATATCAAAAAGAAGTAACCCTAATTGCTTAATATATTTGAAAGAGTATTATCCTTAATTGCTTATTAAATATCAAAAAGCATCAACCATAATCTGCATTAGATTTCCCTTTTTACAAGAAATGTTCAGTGCTTTACACGCCATCAAAGTTGCTCGGCTTACAGCTTGAAAGGAGTGATCATCAACTTAAGAGGTACGTCTGTTTCCTTTCAGGTAGCCCAGGTTGTTCATGCATCATTCCGTGATCTCATCTGGCATCTGTGCTATAGTGTCAGCCTTCATTCAGAGCTAGATAGAGCAAGGTAATGAATAAATAAAACACTTTGTACATCATTCCTCAGTTTCATTTAAATTCTCAACATTTTGTCTTTCAAGTTGAATTTACATTAAGATCAGGGATGAGACCAATACAAAATTCTTAATCCAGAACCATATCAGATGTTTAATTCTTGAGTGTCTGTGATTGACAATAAGAATTCAGGATGTATCCATAACATAATTATGATCATTACTAATATATGTAGTATTATTTTTACGTAATGTAATGGGGCTCATTATCAGTACACACCTTAAACAAGGGACTCTTACAGTGAAGTGCCTGATAGTGAGTGACACTGTATCAGTTACTGGGTGGCAATGGTGGCAGTGTTATCAGCATTTACATTTTTTTGAGGTTTAAACAATATGACATCCAAAAAACAAGGTATATTGCTGTAGAATCCCTTGTCATGTATAAATTTCTCATATCCAGCTATGAAGCACAATATATTGTATCGTAACACCTGTCATTATCTCCATATAACTGTTCCCAGTTTCTTTTCTGCAAAATGATTCAAGTTCTCTACTTCCTACTGTTAAGAAACTTTGTAGATGGCTTGCACTTGGAGTAAGGAAGAAATCTCTTTATTTGGGGGTCATAATGTCAAATGTCAAGGACACTGACTGAAAGAACAAAGATGGTTTTAAAAACAGTAACATAAGTGCTATCTTGGACCTGGACCATATTTTGTGAGTGGCTTGTACTTGGGATAAGGAAGAAGCCTATTTATCTATGGAGGGGTTAGAAGGCCAAAGTTCAAGAGCACTGTGACTCAAAGAAAACTGATTATTTCTGCAATATAACTTTGCTTCTACTCCAAAGATCTGTGCTAAATTGTGGATGGGGTGCATTTTGGAGAAAGGTAGAACCATATTAAGTTTGGATGTCAAAAGTTCAAAGTCTAAAATCATTGTGCTTCCATGAAAACTTTTTTTTATAGAATGAGTTCCTTGACTAAACTCTGTGGATGGCTTGCACTTAGGGTAATATAGTAACCTACTGATTTTGGGGTCTTGATGTAAAGGTCATTGTCATGGTAAGTCTGATGGTGTATGCACATTAAGTTTACTTTAAAACTGCATACTGTTACGAGTGTGTACTCTTAAAATAAGTAACAGAAAAGAGTGAAGACAACAAGCTTTGTAAAATTTAACAAATAATTTATTTCTCTAGAATACAAAGTGAAAAATGAGAAAAATGAACTTGGTTTTATGAATCAAATCCAAAAATAATCCAAGAATTAAAAAACAAAAGCCCAATCAATGGAACGTTCTAAGTGAATCTCAGTTCAAATCCCAATGAAATTCAAGATGGAAGGTGATGACGTCTGTAATAGCCAGAGCTGTACTGATGTGTCGACAGTCTCTTCTTGAATCACAGAAAATATTCCAGTTTTTGAATTCCGTATAAATTCCAGTAAATGTCTTTGTTCAAGAATTATCAGAGCACTTTTGTATTTCCAGAGAAAATAATCACATGAATTCAATAATTTGAAGAAAATAAAATTCAGCCCAAACTGTTCACAACATAATACAACTTAATGTGTCAGATGTTAAAGCATGACTGATGGAACTTTTATCAGAACATCAGTTATACACCTATCTAAGATGCAAAACAGATTCCTGGTTGGGGGTCAAAAGTCCATCCTTCTGGAAAAAATATAAGTTTGTTTATCAATTGACACATACTTAGTGACAGGTAGTCCACGTGTGACCTTGACTCGACTTACTGATTCTTACTCTGAGAAAAATAATTTTAAAACAACATAAAAAGTTGTTTACCAAAACTGTCACTGGTTTTGAAGGTCAGCAACTAGTAGAATGTGTCAGTTCTGGACAATGTCAAATCCAGTAAACAGTGTTACATTACAATAGCATGTACTGGAATTTAAAAAAATTAATCTAACAAACAACCAATTAAATTAAATATGTATTTACAATATCTGGACCAAAGGTTCAAGTCATTGAAATCCATGGATAAAATATCTCGACCAATTGTAGATAGCTTGCATTTGGAGTAAGGTAAAAGCCTATTAATTTAAGGTGTCAAAAGGTCAAAGTTCAAAATCATTGTGTTTCCTCTAGGGCCTATATAGAGGACAAAATGGTGGGCATAAAATGTGCCATTCATAGTACTCTTATATCCTGGAAGAAGGAGTCAGTGAATTTATAAAGAAAACCTTAGCATTACACAATGGGTGTTAGTGGCTTAACATCTCATGGAAAAAGGGAAAAGCACAAAAGAACAAAATGTTGACAGTGCAAATAAATTTATAGTATTCAACAATACAGGTCAATTTTTCTTTAATGCAGAAAAGCTCAAGGAGCCAGACACTCCTTCAAATAAGATTCTTAACTCCAAATCTGTTGCACATGAGATGATTGAATCCCCCCCCCTTCATCTCCCCCATTACTCCATCCCACCCACTCCTGATGCGCCAAACCACTTAAGCTAGTTGAATAAAAATAATTATTTGTGAGCTTTGTGAATGAAATAAATACATTTTAAATTTTGTGGACTGTACATACCATAATTAATATTCTTTCAAAGTTTAGATGCAATAAATTATAGTACCAAAAATTTAAAAGTATTGTCCTTGAAAAGTGCTGGAAAGCTGCATTTCCCAATGAAACTACTGTATGAACAACGATTTCTATTTTACATTTCCTAATAATATGCGTGTATTTTGCTGAATTTGCTTTAAGGAGTTGTTGTAACAATGTGTTGTATAACATTAGAGATTCTGCACTCACGAAGAAAGAGGTATGAGCTTTAAATCTCAGCTCAAGTTTTCTAAAGTTGCATTGTATGAATATGCAGGTGTTAAATTCAAGCCCTGTTGAACAAGTAGAAGGAATGCACATGCATCCAGATTCCTTCTTGATTGCGGTTTGAGGGTTATAGGGTAAATTTATACAAATTGACTCTGGATGGTGTACAGTTATAGAAGAAAACACCTCTATGATTCTTCCATACAATTTTGCCTTTATTCTGGGAAAGATGAATTTGTTGAGATCTTTTGATAATAAATTGGTCACCTGAATATTTTTTTAATTAAGTGCTGATTTAAGGTCCCTTTTATACCTCATAATAAATATTAGTAGACTTTTAGTGTATTTGTTACAGAGAACACATTTTACAGATTGATCTTCATGAGTGTTCTTATGCAACTTTATGGAGACAATTAAAACAAAAAACACATCAGTTTATGTTTATGGTAATATAAAAATAAATAATGTGTATTTGATGTAAAGTATAACAAATAACTCAGAAATTTAAAATAATCGTATATACAGAAAAGAAAATTTGCTTTTTGTGTAGAGTGCATATTTAATGCAATAAAAATGAAGTCTATCCATATATTAAGTGAATGAACCTTTGATCTATTTCTGTCTGTACATTAAGTGCATGAATCTTTGATCTAACGACTCCGATCTCATAATGTCAATAATTAATTTAATTGGACAATAAACCTATCGTAAAATTTTCATCTTGCTAAAAAGATGTGAAATCATAATCTCTGATAATCAGTTTGGTTTCAAAAAGCAGCATACAACAGATTTATGCCTCTATGCCTTTCAGGAAACTCTCAGCTATTATGTAGAACATGGCAGCCCAGTGGTTGCATGATTTTTGGATGCTAGTAAGGCATTTGATAGGTTCAGTCATTTGACACTCTTTAAAAATTTGCTCAATATTCAAATACCCATCTACATAGTTCATACTTTAGTTAACTGGTATAACATACAGTTCTACTATGTGCTTGGGGGAAATGTAATATCCAACTCTTTCCATGTAACCAGTGTGATGAGGCAGGGAGGTGTTCTTTGCTCTTTGTTATTTAATATATACATGGATGAGTTAAATTGTAAACTGGGTCAGCATCACATATGGTTACATCTGCCACCAGATATGTCATTTCTTAACAATTTAGTTTTGCTGATGATGCTATTGATAAGTCCTTCTATCGCAGGTTTAAGGAAATTATCAAAGATATGTGAACAATACATATTCGAGAATAATATCTATAATACACAAAAATCTGTATAGATGGTCTTTCATTCAACGTCTTTCGAATTACCATCTCCTCCCCATGTATATCTTAATGGCCATGCTGTTACATATGTCACCAGTTGTATGTATTTGGGTTACATATGTCACCATTTGTATGTATTTGGGTTACATATGTCACCAATTGTATGTATTTGGGTTACATTTGTAAACAGTTGTATGTATTTGGGTTACATTTTAAAATCCAGTCTGTCAGATGATGAAGATATGATGAGACTTTACTGATTTTTGAGTTCTTGAACAAGCAGACTTCTACATAAATTTAGGAAATGTTCATTGAATGTTCATTGAATATCAAAATTATAGTATTCAAATCTTATTGCACAGTTTACAGTGTGCTTGTGTGGACAAACTTTAGTGACTCAGGAAAAGAAAACTAGTTATTGGTTTTAACAATAGTCTTCGTTTCCTGTTAAGTCTTCCAAGATGGAACAGTGCCTACATGTTTGTAAATTATAACATATTCAGTTTTGATGAAGTAATGAGAAAATTTGTGTTGTTCAATGATGACAAGAATATCTAATAGTAAGAACTATATCTTGGAATCTCTGTGGAACTATGACATCCACTTTAATTCTCATGTTATAAGTCAGTGGACAAATTACTGTTTAATGTTTTGCTTTGAAAAATTGTGTTTTGTTTTTATTATAGCACTTAAACATTTAACAACAAAGTTATTTTTTTCTTCTTTAAAGTTTCATGTCAGTTGGACATTTTCCTTTTGTGTGATATGATGTACATACTTTTAGTAAATGTTCATTGTGATACAATGTACAGACTTCTAGCCTGTGTTCTTTGGGCATACTTCTAGCCTGTGTTCTGTGGGAAATGATGTATGTACTTCTAGCCTGTGTTCGTGGGAAATGATGTACATTTAGCTTGTGTTCTATGGGAAATGATGTACATACTTCTTGCTTATGTTCTGTGGGAAATGATGTAAATACTTCTAGCCTGTGTTCTGTGGGAAATGATGTACATACTTCTGGCCTATGTTCTGTGGGAAATGATGTATATGCTTCTAGCCTGTGTTCTGTGGGAAATGATGTACATATTTCTAGCCTATGTTCTGTGGGAAATGATGTACATACTTCTAGCCTACGTTATGTGTGATGTGATGTACATGCTTCTAGCCTATGTTCTGTGTGACAGGATGTACATACTTCTAGCCTATCTTCTGTGTGATATGATGTACATACTTCTAGCCTATGACCGCTCCGGGGGCCTAGTGGTTAGAGCATCCACTTCGGATGTGGGAGGTTGTGGGTTCAATCCCTGGCCGAGTCATACCAAAGACTTACAAAAATGGTACTAACAGCTGCCTCGCTTGGCGCTCAGCATTAAGAGGTTATTGTTAGGACGGGTCTGCCTGGTGTCAGGATAATGTGACTGGGTGGGACATCATGCTACATGTCTGCGGCATGATGCCCCAGTGCTAGACATCACTATAAACTGTCACACTGCAGACATTTTAGCGATATGACTGAAAAATTGTTAAAGCTACGTTACAAATCCAAATCACATCACATCACACACACTTCTAGCCTATCTTCCGTGTGATATGATGTACATACTTCTAGCCTATGTTCTGTGTGATATGATATACATCTAGCCTATGTTCTGTGTGATATGATGTACATACTTCTAACCTATGTTCTGTGTGATAATGATGTACATACTTCTAGCCTATGTTCTGTGGGAAATGATGTACATGCTTCTAGCCTGTGTTCTGTGTGATGTACATACTTCTAGCCTATGTTCTGTGTGATAATGATGCACATACTTCTAGCCTATGTTCTGTGGGAAATGATGTACATACTTTTAGCCTGTGTTCTGTGTGATATGATGTACATGCTTCTAGCCTATGTTCTGTGTGATATGATGTACATACTTCAAGCCTGTGTTCTGTGTGATATGATGTACATACTTCTAGCCTGTGTTCTGTGTGATATGATGTACATGCTTCTAGCCTATGTTGTGTGATAATGATGTACATACTTCTAGCCTGTGTTCTGTGTGATGATATACATACTTCTAGCCTGTGTTCTGTGTGATAATGATGTACATACTTCTAGCCTGTGTTCTGTGTGATAATGATGTACATACTTCTAGCCTGTGTTCTGTGTGATATGATGTACATACTTCTAGCCTGTGTTCTGTGTGATAATGATGTACATACTTCTAGCCTGTGTTCTGTGTGATATGATGTACATACTTCTAGCCTGTGTTCTGTATCATATGATGTGCATGCTTCTAACCTATGTTGTGTGATAATGATGTACATACTTCTAGCCTGTGTTCTGTGTGATAATGATGTACATGCTTCTAGCCTATGTTGTGTGATAATGATGTACATACTTCTAGCCTGTGTTCTGTGTGATATGATGTACATGCTTCTAGCCTATGTTCTCTGTGATAATGATGTACATACTTCTAGCCTATCTTCCATGTGATATGATGTACATACTTCTAGCCTGTGTTCTGTGTGATATGATGTACATACTTATAGCCTATCTTCCATGTGATATGATGTACATACTTCTAGCCTATGTTCTGTGTGATAATGATGTACATACTTCTAGCCTGTGTTCTGTGTGATATGATGTACATACTTCTAGCCTGTGTTCTGTGTGATATGATGTACATACTTCTAGCCAGTGTTCTGTGTGATAATGATGTACATACTTCTAGCCTGTGTTCTGTGGGAAATGATGTACATACTGTAATGCCAATTTACAGTTTTGAAATTGGTCTGCATCAACATTCTCATATTTCAACAGTTACCTTCATATTTTAGTGGAGGGTGGGGTTAATCATTAGAGGTTGGTACATCTATTGACAAGTGCAGTGTATCATGACATGTACCACAGTAAATGTCATCAATACAATATGTATCAGGATTGTTCCACAGAAACTATAAAAAAATACTAGTCCATCAAAGACAAGTGAGGATGACATCCTTCTGGATATTTTGCATGGGAAACTAAACAGTACAAAAGGGGACTACATCCCTCTGGATACTTTGCATGGGAAACTAAACAGTACAAAAGGGGACTACATCCCTCTGGATACTTTGCATGTAAAATGAGGCAAAACAAACATTGCTTGTATCATTGCAGAAACCTATTATAGAATAGACTGAATTACATAAATGAAGTTTTTTTTATAAATATTCTGTCAATCTTTTATTTGTTCAGATTCAGTAAAATGATTTTAGAACACTACAGTTTTCTGTAAAGTGGAATTTAAAAACAGTGTAGCAGTTATTTAGATAGATATAGTCGGTTTAAGGAAGGCGTTTTTGATACATGGTTGATGTGGCCCTGCCATTAACTTCCTTTTATGGGATAGTTTAAATCTGTAGCTTGATACACAAGAGAAAATATTGCAGTTTATCTTATGGATGATATCAAACCTTGGTCATCCATTTTCCTTCTTCTCCATAATGCATTGCTTTGATGGTTGCAGAAGTTAAACTACCTACACATTAGGGATTATTGCTGATGATGGAGAGAGAAAATGTTGTGTATGAAATTTGTAGATGACAGTATGTTTCTGCTAGATCTAAAAGTAAATGATTGTTCAGGAACATTTTGTAATTCTTTGTATCGACTGTTTAATAGGAAAATGATACAGTCTCTTAGAAATTAACAAAATTGCTATCTTCAGGAATGTATACAAATATAATGTTGCTCCATATTGGGGCTATTCAGTTGCAGAAATACACAAAGAATTATGGAGGTCAGTATCCTCAATATTATGGTGGGGGGGCATGTGCATGTGTGTATTTGTGTGTGTGCTTGCTAATTGTATGACTTTCTCTGAAAATGGTTTCAGTCAATGTCAGTCTTTCCCTAATCCAGTCTTTTCCATATGGGGGTCATGGACACCATCTTGTATGCTGTCTTTTTGTCCTGGGATGCATCTTAAGATGATCTTCCATTTGAAAAGTTCTTTGACTTTTAAAAAGAATGTGGTTGATATCAGGACATGAATTTTTTTTTTAATTGTGCCCATTTTTTCTTGCTTTATGTTATCTTTTAGGATCTCTGAACTTCCTTAGCCATGATTAGACAGGATTGTATGAATGTGCCATTCCACCTTATACATAACATTCTACATCAAGGAAAACTAGACCTCCATGAAGTAAATGCCATTCAAACAAATCCTGCAAATTCAGCATTTTCTTGTCAGATGTGTATTTGTTATTTGGTGCTATATGGCCCTCTAATTGCCAATGCAGCACATTGTACAATGATAATTAGATGTAACAGTGTGGCTTGGTGCTAGACCATGTGCCAGGCAGGTCTTGATATAATCACATTGCCAGAATTGTTTATAAATATATATATATACATTCTTGTAGAAAGTATGGAGGGGGAAGAAGGGGGAATTAGTGTTAGAAATTTTTGAACAATTTACAATTGATCAGTTATTTCTATATGTCAATCTATGATAGAGAAATAATTGATTAGTTTGTAAATATACTGTCTTTGCAATACCATTACTCCCTTTCAGAATCCTTGAAGTCCAAAACAGAATGGTACAAATTGATTTTCATTGAAACTTAATCATAGAAATTGATGAATTATTTGGTCAGTGAACTGAATATGATTAATGTTAAACCAAAATCAGGCAAATAGAGTAGCATGTATGGGTGGCAGGAGAACCTGATATTCACTATATTGGCAAATTCATAGGATTTCTTGTGTGATAAAAGTATTACTTTAGTATATAAATAAAATTTGTGGGGACACTTCCTTTACTTCAGTAGGTATCACAACGGAAATTCAAATTGTTGTACTTTAATGTTGAGGTACACATATCAGCTTTCATTTGAAATAAGTAAAACCTGTCTTGAGCGACTTCTTCCAACAGGTGGCCTCTCAAAACAAGTCTCATTACAGATCCGTGTAGATGGGCCAGTTTTTATGGTTGAAATTCAGAGTTCAGGAAGGAAAAAGTCCCATAAATACAGTACATTTATTTTAATATTTATTCATGTTTCTTGTTGAAAGGTGCCCTGGGTAGCGGAGTGGTCTAAAGTGCTTACATTTGCTGATCTCAGCATCTCATCTCTGTCCATGTGGGTTAGAGCCTTGGGCTCTGCCAATGTGCATACATGATAAAATTTGCAAGTTGCTTCCCATGGGTTGGTATTTTTACCAGGGTTTTCCCATGGTTCTTCCTCTCCCAGCTGTACTGATCATTATCTACAGACAAACATGCATTGAAAAAAAAATGGTGCTAAACCCTGATAACAACATGTTGTTGAAATATACATTCATCTCTGTCATTTTCAATATTTTAGATTCATAAACATTGTCATTTTATTAGCTCACCTGACCACAAAACCAAAGTTGACTTATGGTATGGTCATTTGTGCATCACTCATCATTTGTGATCCATCCATCATCAATTCACAATTGCTATTGAATATCAGTAATACATTATTTCTATTGCCTTGCAACAGGGATGCCAAGCCACCTCATACCTCTATTGCCTTGCTGCAGGGATGTTAAGTCTCCTCATACTGCTACTGCCTTGCTACAGCAGACCTGCCAACTCTTAAGATTTTGCCATAAGTCTTACGAAAATTACCCTTAAAATACAGACTTACGGATTACTAGCAAAAACTAAGGAAAAATGATCGTTGCTGAAAAATCCGGATAATTGGTTCATTTCTGTTTTATTTGGATCCGGGTTTCATCTTAGAATTAGTGAAATTAGTCAGGGAACCAGACTAACTTTATAGCAGCACCCCAGATGCTTTAAACTACACCTCTTTGTCCATGCGAATCGTCTGCATGATTAAAACCATTGATTATAGAATTTTTAAAAATGGCGTCCAGAAAGCAATGCATGTTTAAGACGAAAGGGAAAATAAGCTTCTAGAAACATGTTAATAATCAACACAGAAGAATGAAAAGGAGTATTCAGATTCTTGTGAATAAAATCTGGAAAGGATACAGTTACGTTGATTGGACATCACGTGCCAGTTTGAGTATGTCTCGTGGCGGGAGATATAATTTCTGTCGTCATGTGAAATGGAAAAGAATTCCCAAGGATTATGTCAAGTTGAGAGATAGCAACAAGCCATTGAGCTGCATAGGGTTTGGAACTAGAGTTTGTGCAACTGTACTAGTGGTAAATAAATTCTACATGTACTTTTAAAAAATTCAGTTGAACATAATGTTTATCATCGATGTGTCAAACTTTTAATTACGTTTTCCAGCTTTACAATAGCAGTTATTGATATTTTGTTATGCCTTACTGAAAACTGATCTATCTTATGGAGAAAAAAAAATCAACTGCCTTACTGAGACGGACTAGTCAGGGTTGGCAGGTCTGGTGTCCCCTTGTTTTTTGCATTCATGGGTATACAGACAGTAAACTCATTCTTGCATCAATATAATTTTATTGTACTTCATCATCAGTATATTTTCCATTGTCTAATTGCTAGACTGTACTGTTTTACATTTTTGCATTAAATTATTTTGCACAGATGTGTAGTTATGACTAGGTTAGCAGTACACTGGCAGCACATCCTTGATTGTTGCCTTAAATATTTGCAATGCTTTGAGCAATTACTTGCTTTGGAATTTTGTCAGGAGGGTATTAGAGTCACAATTTAGACCTTCAGTTTTGTTTGCAAACTGATTCCTCTGCACACCCAAACATTTGGGTGTAATCTATCAAAGGCCACGCTTGTTTTAGCAATTGTGGCATTGGTTTCACCATTAATACGGTCTGTACTTGGCAGTGTACTGCCAAAATAGGAGTCCATTGCCAGGAGGATATGGCCATTTACTGGGAAGGTAAGCTCTGTTTATAACTACTCATGTGTTGTTGGTGCATCACTTGTGCCTTCTCGATAATGGATTGTGAGACCTTTAGACAGATGTGGGGCATGTCCTTTCTCATGCCTACACTTCCGAAACACACTGCGACATTTTATACCAGCAAAGAAAAATGTCCTGAAACACCAAACTGACGATAATGAGTGGTGTGAGACATCTGAAGTTATGATTCAGTATTAATGTACCATCATATTGTCTTGTCAAGATATATTAATATGTAGATCAGCTGATTGGAGGTTTCAGCCTCTTTGTATGTTTTGAAGAAATAACAAAATGTCAACATTCACATGATCCAGACAAGCTCTCAGTTTAGTAACAGTTGATCCTTTGATTTAAGGCTCTTTCACTAGGTACAGACATTGATGGATGGAAATATATTATTTTGCTAATCGAGCAAGGTGACGAAACTGCCTAGTGTCAAAACCACAGTATTCCGTAATATATCTGTAATACACTTCTTCTGAACATTGGCTGGTCCTCTTCCGCAAAAGATGGGTAGCATCAGCCAAGGACTCGACCACTCTAACAGTGTCTTCCACATTTCTCCCAAAAGAGTCTTGGATATCCAAAGTGCTCCAATCTGCAGGCTGTGAAATAGCATCCTCAGAAATTGGTGTCATAAACTCTGAGCTGCAGTTAAGTCACTTCATCATTATGTTACTGGAGTTCCATCTGGTAGAAACATCTTGAACTTGGTCCAGAAATTTGAAACCAGGCTGCAGATCTTTGAGAGCCTTTATCATGACTGTTAAGGGATAACACTCTTTCATATTGTTTGCACTTTCATTCATTAGGTGACAGAGTAGAAAAAGGGTGTGAGCAAAGCAATGCATGGACACAAAGTTAACCGAACTAGAAGGAATCGACATATTTTTTTAACATTATCTGTTACCAAGGCACTGACAAAGGAACACCAAGTTCCATGGTGAGCGACTTGAGGCACTCAGCAATGTTCGCATGGTATGGTGGTTCTGTATAAGTCATGCGCTAAACATTGGACTTAAGTTCCTGGTTATTATTGATAGAGAGCTATATTTGACCAATGGTCAAATGTCTGGGAAATAAGCTTGCCCTTCAGTTCATCTTTGATTGTCTCTCTTTGTAAAGTAATTGGCAGTATTGTGATCTAGTGGGGCGTGAAGGCACCATATACTCAGGATTAAGGGAAGCAGCACAACTCCTAAAATCCACTGACAATACTTGTAGGAATTAGTTTAGCAACAAGCTGACTGGTTGTAAATTATGACCAGTCAACAGATATTGTTTGTATCTGGAATTAAAAAAGAGTTTTCTGTGCAGTCATAATGCTCCTAAACCAATTTTTGGCTGCACGGATTCATACTTTTATGTTTTAGCTGCATGTGATTTCTCATACAAGAAGTTCCTTAATTATACAAAAGATTACACAGTATAAGTTATAATTTTGTGTAATCTAAAAGCTTTAAAAACTTCCCTATTGCAGCCTCTTTTACCTTTTCCAGTCTGGTGTATCAATTAACTTGAGGCAACACCAACAGTGGTTGCCCGCTTAGGGAATATGGGTGCACTGTAATTAGTTTGCATAAACCCACTCAGTATCCTGTTTGATAAACAATCATTGATGCCATTTGATGATGTAATACCATACTAAATTAATTTTTTTATGATATGCAGTGCTAATGGTTATCTCTACTAAGATTATAGTCTTTAGTATTTAGATTATGACATTCCCTTGGGAAAATTAATTTAATTATTAACATGTGAGTAAATGAATGGCCACCACCCCTCTTGTGTTTCACCTTTAATGTTTTTTCATTGAATTTACTGCAGTATCATCAATCACTTGCTCCTCATCTAACTATCCAACTTCTGTCATTAGTTGGTTGTTTTACTAATGACTTTGTATGTAACACATTAGCTAAATCTTGATGAGGACATGCATGCCTTTCTCAAGGACATGCCACGACAACTGCAAGGTATTGAATGCATTACCATTGGATCAGGAATCAGGTGCTCTACCAGGTGTGCTACCTTGGCTTTCCTGTCAGTGGTTTATATATGTATTTACAAGCATCATTTATTTTGCCCCCCCCCCCCAATTTGGGGATATTTTAACTGTCCTGGGAAAGTAGAGCAGTATTTGCAGGTCTAGTGCATTGAGATCTGCACAATTATAGATACAATCTATCTGTCCAGCAACCTTACATAAGTACATGTCCTGAATTCGTGCTACACCAGAAAAGTTAGAAACTTGAAACTTCGAAACAAATAGTAGTTTTATTGGTGTGGATTGTGCCAAAACTTTTGATCATAACCTTGAGTTGGCAAGAGGGTTAGAAGGTAGATGGACCTTATAAGATGAATGCATTTATCCAATTGAAATTTACTGTATATACTCACATATAAACCCGTTCGCATATAAGCCAACTCCCAAACTGAACACTAAAAATTGTTTGACCCATGTATAAGCCAACCCACAACTCCAAGACATTTCAAGATGCACAACGTCAGATCTAAATGCATTTATTTAGGCAAACTAATATTAAAAAAGTTACATGTATGCTTATCTCCAGGTTGGCATGCATGACTATTAAAAAGAAATGGTATGAACTTGTTTGAAAAGTAATTTTTTTAATTGTCTGTTTTTTTTTATTGTTTCTGCCTTATTTAGATTTTGTGTATAATTTGATTGAATGACAAGAATTTAGCAATCATTAGTTTCTAACACTACCTCTCTCTTTTGACTCGATTATTGTTTGTCATTGCATTATTGCATTGGACATTTTATATTAGTTCACCAGTAATTGGGGCCCCGAGTGGCCGAGTGGTCTAGAGCGCTCTTCGTTATGGATCACTGCCATCTCACCTGTCTGCGGCGGTTCGAGTCTAAGATTCAGCCAATGTGGGCATGTGAGAAAGCTTGCCAGTAGCTTCTCGTGGGTCGGTGGTTCTTTCCGGGGTTTTCCGGATTCTTCCTCCACCATTAATACTGGCCGCCATGTATAGCCTATCGTGCTGAAAAATGGCGTTAAACCCTACAACAACATCACCAGTAATTACATTTTTACTTTGCTTTACAATTGTAAATACCTAACTCATTAAAATGTAATCCCAGTATGACAACACAACGAACAAACAATACGGTTCGATTCGAGGCTCGCAATTAGGCTACTGAATGTATTTACATAATGGCACCACCGCATGCACATTGTAGGTTTATGCCCTGAATTAAGTACATTTCTTGGAGTCTAATCATGGGCTCCATTGCGCTAAAATTTAATATCTCCAAAATACAATAATGAAGTTTCAGAAATAATGACTGCTCTGGTGGCCTAGTGGTTAGAGCGTCCGCCGTGGATGCAGGAGGTCATGGGTTCAATCCACAGCTGAGTCATACCACAGACTTTAAAAAATGGTACTTACATCTGCCTCGATTGGCGCTTAGCATTAAGAGGTTAGTGTTTGGACTGGTTGGCCTGGTGTCAGGATAATGTGACTTTGTGGGACATCATGCTACATGTCTGAGGCATGATGTCCCCAGTGCTAGACATCACTATAAATTACCACACTGCAGACATCGTTGCATTATGACAGAATAATTGTTCTTGTTGTTGTTGTGGGGTTTAACGCCATTTTTCAGCACATGATAGGCTATGCATGGCGGCCAGTATTAATGGTGGAGGAAGAATCCCGGAAAACCCCGGGAAGAACCATCGACCCATGAGAAGCTACTGGCAAGCTTTCTCACATACCCACATTGGTCGAATCCTCTGAATAATTGTTAAGGCTATGTTAAAAATCCAAATCACACACACAGAGAAATGCTTCAAATTTTTTTGCTAATACCGTAAAAGCTGAGTTGTAGTTTGCTTTGATATATAAGTGACCTTTCAACCATACCTGTCAACATTCATGCTGGAAGAAAAAAATAATCTCGTTTTTTAGGATTGCTCCACACCTACCTTCAGATTTCATAATATCTTCTGATTTTTGCAGAGAACTCCCAACTATTACATTGTCTTCGATTTTCATTTCTTTTATTCAAGAAACATCCTACATGTTCTGTTGTATCACCTGTGAATTGTTGTGACCCAATAATTACTAGAAAGAATTCACTTCTTCACTAAATAGAATGTTAAGTTTAACCATTATTCACATAAATTAATGATTTTGTTTACCTCTACAAGAATACAAAAGTAAAAAATAAACCACAACAAAAAAATAAACCACAACAGTAAAATCGTCTACAATTAATTTCAATCCCACGAATGATCACTATTTATGCTGCAACTCCATATGCTATAGTGCCATTCCCACGAAAGAAACTCACACGAGTGAACACCTGGCATTTGTATACCATATATAAATGTTAATTACCATCATTAAATTAAAAGGAATGAAAATGCATACCACGCAGAAACTGTCCTCAGAAAACTAATTCAGAATACATGTTTTATAGTAAACAATACTAAATGCTTTATGAGTTGACAATAAGAGAATAAGGTAAGATATACGATGAGGGGAAAAAAGTTTGCACATGTACGGAACCATGAGGCTGCCTACTTAGGTACCTTAAGTTCAACAAAATTGGGAATCCTTTATTTGCCAATCAATAGCTGGTGCTTGCATAACACACAGTAGTGTAGAACATGTTTCTTTTAATTACGACGGAGGGCCAGTTGTTTTCACAAAATAGTTGCAGCGATAAGGATTAATTTTTAATTAGTTGCGCTGGCTTTCTTGCTTGTTTAGTTAAGACTGATCTTTAGCTATTGTGCAGTTTGGCCACAGCTGACTAGAATATGAAAATAATGCATGTCCTGGGACAAAACAGGGCGTGTCACAGGGAGAAAAGGCGAGTATTTTTGCAGATGTCCTGCATATTTTACCAGGAAGATTGATCAACATTTAGTGAAAACAAGGTTTTAAAAATGCCAGGAAAAACCCACCCATTTTAGGTGCCAATCTCTATTTTTTATTCAGTCTCCCTACTTGGCTTTTTACAAATTTATAAATATGCCTTACACCCTGTTTTACAAAACTATGGTAGTCATGCTAATATTATGGAATAAACGTCAATTACACATTAATGTACTGGTATAGTTGCCGGTCAAATGTCCCTTTTAACACAAGCCAGTTTCAGGGTTTTAATGATTAACTGGCCTGTACTGCTGTTGCAAAACGAAAGACAAATTCGCTGACTATCAACATAAGAGATGCCAAAACATCAAGTGTTCAGTTGTGTGGAAAGTTGTGTTTGTTCAGCCAAAACACAAAACTAAAATTGCTTGGTGTTGATCTTAGTTGATCTATATGAGAATTGTAACCTTTATAATTATCACTCTTTGTAAAGATATAAATTATGCTGTTTATGTGCCTTGTACAATTAAACGTGCGTACCTTTTTGAAAAATATTACCTCAGTTTGTAGGATTGCTTAAATCATTGAAAATGAGTAACTCGTGAGTGCGTGATCAATTTAAATGAAACAGTTATTATGGACTACCTGAAATGTTATCTGGAAGAATGCAATTTGGTCGAAACAATGAATAAAGCAAAATCTGCATCTAATATATTTGGGAATAAATAAGGATTTAAGTGACGCTTTCGACTGTGTAAGTACTGTACATTATAGTTCAGCCTGGTTACCCAAATAAACTCAACTGGCCTGCATATTATGAAGTCTGTATTTACCTTTATTTAATATTTCATGTTGGAGAAATCAGAAAATATGCACATGCAAAATAATGACAAAATCGATCATAGAACTTTAATACAGTTTAATAATTGTCAGGTTACCGAAAGTTATTTTTTTACATGCCTATCTCTTTGGATACAGAAAAGATATTTTTTTGTGTCCCAAAATTTACAACCATTACAGTAGTCTACAAAAAGACAAAAACTATCAAGTTTAGACATTGGCCTGCAGATAAGCCGACACCCCCTTCTTCCAGGTCTTTTTTGTTCTTCTAAATTATTCGGTTTATGTGTGAGTATATATGGTACGTTTGGTGCCATCATTAGGAACTTGCCTTAGAGGCTGAAACTTAGGGTGATGAAATGGAGAAATGCAGGAATACTTGTATTACATACAGAATTGTAGTTGTTGCTATTCACAAATAGTACTATATTAGCAATAAATTGTGTCTGGCTTTCTCTTGGCTAGATGGATAGATAGACGGAGGATAACTTCATACCAAGCAGAGTTATTACTTATCACAAATCAAAATCAGTGCAAGAATTCGTGCAGCTTATAATTGCATCTGTTGATTCCTGATTTCTGTTTATAATTAGCCCCTACCTAACAATCATTAGGCAATAGACTGTAGAAACAAGACATGAATTTAGTTTCCAGCTGATCTGTTCCATAGTCCTAATATAAACAGGAGAACAGGTTTTTTCCCCAAATGTACCTCAGTAGTATTGCATTCTTACAAGATTCTAATGTAAACTCTAGTTTTGCTGATTTTGCAGGTTAATTGGGATCGGATCTCCCACCTCCCCCAATTACTGTATGTTTTATACCACTCAGGTTTAGACTGGGAGTGTAATTAACATACATTGGATTAAAATATCAACATTATGAACCGCTTTTTTCTGTATAAATGTTAAAACAGTTTTGTTGAAAATTGCTATGACAGAATTTAAAATCTGCAGGATTACATGACTTGTATCTGGTAATTGGTTCAGAAGATAATTGGTGTTTGTTCTTGAATGTGCAGTTGTGCAAATCCCTTACAGATGTTGAAGAATTCACCACCACCACCCAAAACAGGACTTTAGATCAGTTTCTTTAATTCAAGGGCTTTTTTTTATTTTTAAAACGAGTAATGCGATGCTGTCACTGATTAACTAGTTGTTAAAAGTGTTTTACCAGCAGCACTTGGCAAGATTGTACTGAAGAATGCTAAGAAGCAGTTTTCAGTATCTGGTAGTAATGTCCCAGTATTTGGTGGTAACGTTTCAGTTTTTACATGTAGTTCTAATGCATGTGGATGGTGCCATTGTCATAAGTCACAGTCACTTAACAACTACAGTTTTATCTTCATTTGTTAATAGTTATTTATTGTACACGTCTGTTGAAAGGTACTGTAAAGGGTCAGTTCATATTATCATACACACATTTGTTGAAATTTACTACAAGGGGTCTGTTTACAAATACTAATCTCATATATATGCCACCCCACCTCACCCATGACAACCCCCCTTTCAAACAAAATGACAGATCTTACTGTGGGCCTTTTCCTCAATCCAGGAATTTAAGAGCTGATGAAAAACCTGTTAGAAAAACAAATTTTCACAAAACCACTAAACAAAAAACAAGTAAGTTCACAGCAGTCATTCTGTCAACACATAGCCAAGTGTAAATGATTAAACTATGTAAAGAAAATATCTGTTAGCCATAATACTTGTTGTGTAAAATTATTATCAAAGAAAAAAATAAATACAACAAAGACCTTTGTTTGTTGCACAGACATTGTGGTAAATCTGTATGAAAACCCAAACTCATTTAGGATGCGCATTCTCATCAAGTTATATTTTTAGCAGCTAGATATGTGCATATATTTTGGGCACAAAATCTGTATTACAAACAGAAGCTTTGAATTGTTACCACATGGGAAAGAGCAGTAATCAAAGTCTTGTCTATGCCAAGGGAAGCAACTCATACTCAGTTATCAATGGTTGAACACTTTGATTACCTCCCACTGCATTACAAAACCCCATGTGTTGAACATTTATATATATATGAAGGCTCCCTCCCAAATTATTCACAATATAAACATGCTTGTATGAACCACATATGCTCCATATCACTGGCTCACATTTATCTTGTAATTCAGTAAAATAAAGACAATAATCACAAATATTCAATATGCACCAACTACAATAATCTTCATCAGATCAATACTTTGCTTTAAAAAACAACAACAACCTATTGTGGCCAAAAGTCTATGTCAGCATGCTTATGCAGGTACATTTGTTAACAAAAATTTAAATGTTTCTTCTAAAATTTAATGCTAATATAGTTTTACCGAAGTCTATTCAATCTTAACTGTTGATTGCTCAAGTTCCTTAAATGGCATCAAAAAACTAACAAACAACACATACTGCTCACCAGGAACTAAACTAAGTCAAGAAAAGAGTGTGTCAGGTCCTTCATCAGAAGAAAAAATCTTTTTCAGCACTGCAGTTTTCATTGTGACCTCACAGCGTGTGATATTCAATCTGGTTTGTACTTGCCCACACCTCAAGGTTAAACTCTTCCAAAAATGTCCAAATACTTTAACATTTATTTCTTTGATGCACGTTTCTTGAGTCATGAAAATAATGACCTTCTAGAGGAATATAAATGTACGAGGATCCAAATAAAGAGAATGGACTGCATTTAAAGGTATGTGATCAAAATCTAAACTTTGACACCCATTACTGAGATTGTCCCTATGACATTTATAACTTGCAAAATAGAATTTGATGGATTACAATATCATATTTGCCTGGCAACTCCTGTGACCACTATGTAAGTAGATATGATTAAGAATATAATAATTCTTTATTTCAGACTGCATAGTCCTTACATCTAAATTAAAATACAAAATTGTTTTACACATAAAAGATCTTGTGTGCAAATATTCAGATGCTTCTTCAACATTGGATTGTGTCCAGCACTGTTAACACTGGGTAATTTGTTCCATTTAGCTATAATACAAGAGTTTCAGTGAATGACATGAGATTATAAGATAAAATTCATATGATATTCCTGTCATCATTGAAAATATATACTTATGTCCGACTTACCTCCCTTTGTGATAAACAGTGTGATTGCAATTTATGCAATCTTAATTTACGCGAATTCAAAATAATGTGAGATGGGGGAAAATGCAAAAAAGATCGCTGCAATTGAGGTAACTCTCTCATACATATAGATTGTGCCACCGTCACAGGCAAACATTATACACAATGTCCAGCTCTTACGCCTCCACCATTCTGTTTATTGTGACCTCAGTGTTGCATGTGTATGTACATGTACAAATTGTTTGTTACAATTCTGGAATGTTATTAGTGATATCATCTAAAAGACGAGCAAGTGATCGTCCAAATGGAGACCAATGAAGGCTATTTCTTTCGAGTTTAAACTTGAAGTAGTGAAAAGGTATGAAGCTGGTCAGAGTACTGCCATGATAAAGCATGCTTTAAACCTTACTGAAAGTACATGTAGAACAATACACGCCAGTGCAGAAAAAATAAAAGCAAGTGTGAAAGCTGGAACCTCCTTTTGAACCAGAAAAGTTGCTATACCCACCCCAACTTAATGGACAGGATGGAAAGGATGTTGGCAACGTAGCGTGATGAACACTACTGTTCAATGCAGCTTTATAATAATAATAATAATAATAACCTTATTTAAAGAGGGTAACACAATTAGCTAAAAACTAATCTACCTTGAGGCCCTCATACAAAGGAATTCATTTATTTAAGCTGCATCTCTGAAGCCACTGGATATATTGGGTTTGGAAGAAGGAAATAGAGTGGGCATTTCTAATCTCAACTGGAATACTATTCCAGAGCAGAGTTCCAGAGTATTGGAAACTTTTTTTTAAATAACTCCTTATTTGGTTTGGGAATTTTATACTGTTTGGTAGACATGGATCGCAGGTGGGGAGTATTACCAGGTAGCCTATACTGGAAAAGTGATTGTAAATATTCAGGAGCACTATTCTGATATATCCTGTACATTAATTTGGCTTTTCTCAAACAGATTCTGTCTTTAATAGGTAATATTTTTAACCTACCAGCTAAACTTTCCTAATGCTTTCTTTCTGGATTGATATTAGCCCAAATGCTCTTTTTTGAAGATGTCCCAGCTTTGCTATTTTTTTATCATTTGAATTACCCCATACTGTACTACAGTAGTCCAGATAGGGTTGTATGTAACTGTTATAAAATAGTTTTCTGTGCCTTTCTGGGAGAAAATGTCTTATCCTACTGAGAAGCCATAAACTTGAATTGACTTTTTTACTGGTATGTTTGATATGTTCAGTCCATGATAGGTTATTATCTACCAGGACACCAAGTAGCCTATCATGACAGACTATTTGCAGATTTGTATCCTTCCATGTCAGACATAGTTCATCACTATCAAGATTTGTCCTTCTTTGCCGTGTTGAGATAAGTAATATTTTAGTTTTACCAGTATTTACCACCATGCCATTACATGTGCACCAGTTTTCCAGTTTGTTTAGTGCATTCTGTAAAGAAAATTTCAAGCTCATGCTTTGTGTTTTGGATGTCTGACAATGTTGTGTCATCTTCATAGAGATCTGTAGATGATATTGAGTCTCTTAGTAAAAGTGGTAGGTCATTAATAAATAAAATGAATAGTAGTGGACCTAGAATTGAGCCTTGTGGTACACCATATCTAATTGTTTCAGGTTCAGACAGAACATTATTTATGTAAACATGTTGTGTTCTCTCATTTAAGTATGAAGTAAACCATCTAATTGTTCTTTCATCACACTGGTAGATTTTCAGTTTCTTCAAAAGGATTTTATGATCCACCATGTCAAAAGCTTTTCTGAAATCTACAAAAAACATTTCCTATTATTCTACCTTTGTTAAGTGCTTGAAGCCATTTATCAGTTAGGGAGATCAAGGCAGTCTCACTGGAATGGTTCTGTCTAAAGCCTGATTGATTAGGGTGTAACAGCAAGTGTTTGGTTAAATATGACATGAATGAGTCATGGACATGTTTTTCAATCAATTTTGACAAGTTTGGTAGTATTGAAATTGGTCGGTAGTTATCAGCATCATCCTTAGAACCAGATTTGTGAATAGCTTTCAATTTTTAATTAAATGTACATATGTTCTATTGATTAAAATTCACAGTTTCACAGGGTTTTTTGTTTTCTATGTTTTAAGTTCATTTCCCTATGTATTTTATAAAAACTTTATTAGTTTTTCATATTATTCTACTTTGCAGAGGCATCCCCTAATTTGTAACATACTGAATTCATACTGAGAAAATGATCTAAATTTACACGAATCTCAAATTATGCATGCGCTTCAAAAATGTAACCCTACCATAAGGCGCAATCACGCTATATGGCAAAAAATATCACTTGCCTCCATATGCACCCTCACTTTATTGAGCTGGCCCTGTAGTCGGTCACTATTGAACATATTAGCCTATTCTTTACAACTTTCTTATTAAAGTTGAAACAAAATTCGGACTTTATTGATCAGAAGTGAACCATTGCAATCTAGCAAAATGCATGATATTAAAATTATGATATTAATAATTTTGAAGTATTTGGGCATTAGCAAGATCCACGATTTATGGGCACTTGGCACTTTTGTACATGGAAATACTGAGGTTATTATGCATTAATAACAGAATTGACTATCTGGATGTTTGTCTGTAGGACACTTTGGTAGTTTTCTGATCTTCTTACTTTACAAACCTCCTGTTTTTTGTTTTTTTTTTTAAAAAAAAAATTTCATGCAGGTTTAATCCTGGCACTTTTTAAAAGAAAATACCGTATTAATCAGTTGACACTATTTCTTTGATGTTTTACTCAAATACTTCTTATTGGATTTTATGCAGAGATGCAGTAATTACTAAAATCAGAACCACTTGTGGGATCTTGTGTTGCATTGCAGTCTGTACTCAATCATATACCATCTTATGAGGTGACAAATTATAGCCTGTTGAACAGATTTTGTTTTTGGTTTTGGTTTGCATGGGTAGCTAGTGGACGCTACACAGTGTCACGTTCAGTGACCATAGTACTTTATTAGGTTGCTTTTGCTGCATGAACTATGTGACATTCTTCATAGCAGCTTCATAGATCCGCTTATGAATAGTGAGGCTAGTGGAAAGCCAAATCCTCTCATCCTTATGGAGTTTTCTTTTAGTAATGTGAAGCTGGTACCTAGAATTACAATAACATTTTTGAACTGATGCCCTGCACTTAGTTGCTGTGGTTATGTTTTTCAAGCAGTGAATGCAAGCACTGGTCAAGTCATGCTACTGTAGGAGGCTCATTGTTTGATCTCTTCAATGCAAACAGATAACAAGTTCATGGACAATGCAGTAGCTTTTTTGACACTGATAAACTTTGGATGAATTGTTATTTTTGAGAATTTTTCGCAATGGACAAAAGATAATTAAGTGAATTGTCATGCACAAACACCATTCCCATTACTCTAATCACTGTCTTCATTCCCAGCACAACAAGATATTTTCTTATAATGACTGGCTTTATCTTTTTTTCAGAGCTATTTTTAGATGGATGACTGCACAGAACTTGCAGACCATTAGCTTTCAAAATGTCCAGCCCAACACCCCCGAAGATGTGCTTACTTCCTTCAAAAACAAGAAGCCAAGTACTTATGCCAGGATTTTTGAGACTATGTGCAGGTAACCTTTCTGACCAATCGGAAATCACCTTGCATACTTGTATAACATGGTAGACTATCCATATTTCATTCTTGCACAGATGATGAGACTTGCTGTCTGTATTTACTTTAGCAAGATTAATTCAAATTGAGTCCTGCTTTTCTTGAAGAGAAATAACTTTTTTAAAACAAATTGATGTCAAAATTTTGATTTCATTACTGCAAAAGGATTAGTTTTTCATTTAAATTGAACTTTGTGGAAATAGTGATTTAATTGGTCTTGTTTTGAAATTGAATATAAAGTTGGCCACTGTTAATTTGTTGCCTGTTGCTAGTTCAGTGTTAGTTGTACTAATTATAGCACTGGTCTCACATAACAAATGTATGGTCTCATAGACAAAACAAATGTACAGTCTCATAGACACTTTAAAAAATGTACAGTCTCATAGACACATAACAAATGTACGGTCACATAGACACATAACAAATGTATGGTCTCATAGACACATAACAAATGTACAGCCATATAGACATATAACAAATGTACAAGATTTGCCAACTTGTCCTGTACATTCTATAGTGCATGTCGATATGGTACAAGTACTTATCCTAAATTAAATACTGATTGTTCTGAAAATGGTCCTGATCTGATGTCCAACATGAAAATCTTGTTGACACTACTTAATGGATGGTCATCTGAATATGATTATTTCACTGAAAGACTTCTTTTGATGTCTAGTTGGTTCTTAAAATAAATGGTGCTAATCTGACTTCTATTATGGCCACCATGGCAGCCATCTTTAAAATCTTGTTATTGCTGCTCCTAAATGGATGGCATCTTCAACATGGGGTTTTCACTAAAATACTTTTTATGTTGTCTAGCTGGTTTTAATATAAATGGTAACTATCTGACATCCATTATTGCCAGCATGGCAGCCATCTTAAAAGTCTTATCACAACTCTACTTGAACAGAAAGTCATACTGATATGGGGTTTCCACAGAAGACTATGATGTCTAGTTGATCCTGTATGAAAATGGTTCAGATCTGATGTCCAATATGGCTACCACAGTGGCCATCTTGAAATATTGTTATTTCTACTCCATCTAAATGGAAAGTAATATCTTGAAAATCTTGTTATCTCTGCTATTCTCCAATTATCAATATAGGGCTTTCACCATTAGTGTTCTGATGATAAATAGTTTCTCCTAAATGAAAATAGTTCCCATGATACATCAAATTTGGCTGTAATGATGACCATTTTAAAAATATCTTTGTCACTACTCCGCTTAATTGATGAACATTATGACATCAGGCTTTCATCAGAAGACTTCTAATGATGTCTATTTTGTCCTAAGTGAAAATAGTGCCATGATGACACAGTGCCATGCTGACATGCAGTATATGTAACACAGCAGCTAACTTGAAAAAGAAAGTTGATGAATATCAGAGATGGTTTCAACACTCTACAGTTAAAAGGAAGAAGTGGTCTTAAATTTAATTCTTGGAAATTCTTTTTGTACAGTAGAGTGCAAGTTCCTTTGAAGAACTCTTTTTTTTTCATGTCCCATTTTGTTGCAAACAGTTTGGAAAACTAAGATCAATCAAGATCATTCTTGTGTGGAAACCAAAATACATATAGGAATGTTTCCATTTATTGGGCAGTCAGATATATGTGGAGTAATATATTGGGAAAGTGTCCATTAGATTTGATTGCTTACAACATGAGTTAATAGATTTGTTATTTCCTTCAAAAGTCATTGATTCACACTTTTACTCGTTAAACAGATTTTCTGGTCTGCATTGTGTTGTTTTGACTGGATTTGCCAAGGGTTTGGATTATCGCCCAGGAGACAAGTTCAAGGGGACAGATTACAACCACAGCTGGAATGCAGTCTACATTGATGAGAATTGGTACCTTGTTGACTCGCACTGGGCCACTAGATATCTTGTCTCAGAGAGAAACAAGCCTGAGGATTTAGTAAGTTACTTGTACAGATTTGGGAGTCTGTTTGATATGGCTGAAACTAAAGAAATAAGGTACAAGGAATGAACACATTATTAGTCAGAGATCATAAGAGCTTATTGGATGGTCTCTTGTCCGTCATCTATAGTCCGCTCACACAAGTGTATTATTGCTACTCCTCCATGAAACTTGACATACAGTGTGACCCCGCTACAGCATGCACTGTTATAACACAAATTCGGATATAACACGGTCATGATGTGGCTCCCAATTTGTCATATACATGTATTTTTCTCGTACACAAAAATTTTTTTAAAAAAATTCGTAGAAGTACAAAAAATACATAAAAAGTTTATTTTATCATTTTGGCAAAGAGATCATGTATGGTGTATGAATAGTACAAGATGATCTTGGCAGGGCTTCTGAAATTTTATATATATTTTTTCTCGAACACAAAAGAATATCTTTTTCTTCTTAAAAGTACCAAAAAATATAATGTGTAATATATAAATTGGCAGTGTTACATTATTTTCAAGCCATGAGAATGACATCCCTCAGTATCTCTACTGCTTCGTCATTATGGCAATGCATCTTCCTGTTTGCATTATGTATCTGGCAAACTTAATTTAAAACTATAGCGGGACAATAAAATGCCCGTGCTGAAATCGATGGAGTATTTATTTTTAACTAGTATATTGTTAAAATGTTTAATAAATCGACTTTATCTCCACACAGAAAAGTCTGACAAATTACGGTTACATCAACATGACACCACACTTTGTAAAGTATGAAAATTGAGGTAAACTTTATGCATTTGATAGTAATAAGTATAAATAATAAAATAATAATGTATAAAATAAGAAAACATACTTACGACACGAGTAGTTTGTGAATATTAGAAATCCAAGTGAGCATCAAATTTTAGAGCGATAAACGACAAGATCTTCACACACAGGAGTTGAACCATGAAATGAAACTCGTTTCATTATCAAAGGAAAAGCGCGGTTTTGAGTATGATTTGATTGGTTGTTTTGGGCCACCCTGCACACAAAACGAAAAAACCCTATACAAAACAATTTTTCGCTGTACACTGACGAAAATGGACAAAAACATACAAATTACGGGTAAACCATACAAGTTGACACTTGTGTGTGTGTATGCCTATTTTTGATGGAATTATTTGTATTGTAGATTCAATGTATGTGATGAGATTCACGGGTGAGTATACGGTGTTGATATTCTATTCATGCTATACATTAGACATGTATTTATAAACAGTATATAATTAGATATGTATATATGAACAGTATACACGTATATGTACCAATGCATGATTCTCTGAATAAAGTAAAATATTATATATGCTTTCTGTTTTCACTACAGGTGTATTTTTCATTTTAATATGCATCGATGTAAGATGGGAACTGTGCCAATGAAGCAAGTATTTTTGCACCTGCATTTATTATCTAACCCACCCCACCCACCCACCCCATAACCCCTGTGCAAATATTTGGTACATGCATCATTTTCTTCAGCTAACTGACCTGATTGCTTATAACACAGTTTGGTCTATAACAAAGTCAGGTTCTATGGCTCTGAACTGCTTTGTTATAGCGGGATCAGAATGTACATGTATTCCATGGTCTAGTTGGTTCTAGATGCAAATGGTGTTGCTCGCACATCCAGTATGGCTACAACAGCAGTCTTTTTGAAAATCTTGTTATCACTACTTCACTTGAATAGTCATATCAACATGGGGTTTTCACCAAAATACTTCTTAAAATGTCTAGTTGGTCCTAAATGAAAGTTGTGCCAGTCTGATGAAGAGTGGATGATCTGGAGTCCAATATGGCCACAACAGCCAGCACACATCTGCAAAATCTTATTATTGCCTCTCTTTCGATATGAATGGTCTTGTCAAAATGGGGGTTTTCACTTAAGGACTTTGATGTCTAGCTGGTCTTAAATAAAAATGGTGCTGATCTGATGTCCATTATGGCTATTATGGGAGCCATCTTTAAAATCTTTTTACCACAACTCTGAAAGTTATATTGAAATGGAGTTTTCACTAAAACATTACTGATTGATGTCCATTTGGTTTTACATGAACATCCGTCTTGAAATCTTGTTATCACTATTCTTGCAGCATGAATGGTTAATGAGATTTTCACTAAACGACTTTTTTTTATGTCTAGTTGGTCCTAAATGAAAATGTGCCAATCTGACATCCAGTATGGCCTTCATGGTAACGATCTTGAAAATCTTGTTATTGCTACTCCTCCAGAATAAAAAGTAATATTTCTGTACTTTCTCCAAGCGGATGGCCATATCGACATGGGGTTTTCACTGATAGACTTCTTATGATACCTAGTTGGTCCTAAATGAAAATGGTGCCAGTTGTACTAGAATATGACTACAGCTGTTACTATTTCTAGTGACTGATGATTATGAATGTTTTCACCAAATGACTTCTAATAATGTTTACTTTCTCCAAAACGAAAATGATGTCCAGCTGACAGCCAGTATCTATCTATCTATACCATAGCAGCTAATTTGAAAATCTTATCCTTGCTGATGAATATCAGAGATGGTTTCAATACTTTAAAGGAAGAAATGGTCTTATCTTGAATTCCTGGAAATTCTTTTTGCACAGTAGAGCATCAGCCCCTTTGAGGTACTTTGAAATATACTGTTTTCACTTTGTTTGGAGATATACTGTAGTAAATGCAGTTTAGAATCACACAGGTTATTCAATGTACTTTACCAGAAGTACTGTAGGTATCAAAGGTAGATAACTGCCTAGAATCATATTAGTCTTGGACTGCCAGGATTGTATTTGCTTTGGGAAATTGGAGGTATCAATATGGGCACAATGAGAAAAAAAGCTATGTCCCTGTACAGGCTGGGTGCAGCATTCTTGCTGACTAGTGTTACTTTTGTTTGCTTCAAACATGGCCATCGGCATGCTTTGTTTTTGTATGCTGTTTTATAAGACCAAAATAGAAATCAAATAATGGAACAAATGTCTTTCATGCCAGTATAATTAGGTAGGACTGCAGTGGGGTTTTACGTTGGAAGGTAGCTCAAGCAACCATTCTTTTGATTATAGCCTCTTATGTTGATTATAACGTTTCTATAATACAATTTAGCTTCATCATTATTGGGGCCCAGCCTGAAAAGGAATCCCTTTTAATTCTGTCCATCTTGACAATTCTTGCAACTAGGATAGCAATGGAACATTCAGTGCCATTTGGCAGGTGAAGTGGCTTGTATTGCAACAAATGCCTTTTTTTAAGCTTTGTCCTTTAAACTCCATTATTGACGTGAGTTGCACTGAATTTTCAGTCATATAAAGATCGTTGTTAGAGCAGTTTCTTGTGAACAAGATTGGTCAGAAACTGTACACATATCCTAATGCAATTCTTTGTGAAAACTATAAAATGTAAATGTGCCTTTTTTGAGGTTTCATTGCTTCAATGAATTTTTAAGACCATGTATTTTCAAACTTCACTTTGTAACTTGCTTGTAATTCTTGTATCTCAGTAACCATTTTCAAACTTCACTTTGGGACTTGCTTGTAAGTCTTTTCAACCGATTTCTTATCATTTTGAAAGTTGCATGTAACCAAAATGTAATTCTCTCTCTCCCACCACATGTAGGTAATGAAATGCAAATATCTCTGTCCCTCCATGTGTAAGTAGTGAAATGTAAATCTCTCTTTCTCCACAAGACAGTAATGAAATTTAAATATCTCTTTCCACATTTGTACAAATGTTGTTTATTATCCACCATGGCATTGTGGTCGCACTTTTACAAAGAGTGACCAAAAAATCTATGTTTGCTGAAAAGGCAACTCATCTTTTCATGTTCAGTTTCATAAATACATTGATAATGAGAACAAACATAAGACTACATCTACTGTACAAGCTGCAAACACAGATCCAGATCTACCATCACATAATGTACTGGCACAATGGTGTTTTTTTATTTTATTACTGCTAACAAATTGCATAGACTTGTATCCTGGTCTTTGCAGTTTGCTGTTGGACCCAACTTGTACAGGGGTGTATGCACTATATATCATGTACTCTGAATCGTTGTGTTCTTACAAATATATGAATAAAGGATTGAATGAGAAAGAGGTTAAATAACCTTTATTTTGGTGTATGATAGGTATAGTTTCATTTGCAGAGTATACAGCTTGGCTATGCTTCAGATAGATGAAGAATATCAAACACTCAGAACTTGGTACTTATGTGGAATTGTTGTTGTTGTTGGGTTTAACACCATTTATCAGCACACGATATACATGGCAGCCAGTATTAATGGTGGAGGAAAAGCCCTGGAAAAAAACACCAACCCACGAGAAGGTACTGGCAAGCTTTCTCACATACCCTCATTGGCCAAATCCGCGACTTGAACCCTTATGTGGAATAAGTGTTCATATCTTGAATTCCTAGAAATCCTCTCAACCAGTAGAGTATTAGTCCCCGAACGGTACTTTTGTTAACTCGTTGACCCATGGAGATTCTTTTCATTGTTGCCAGAAATGGGTTAGGAAATGCCTTTTATGGGTTATTCCTGAATGCATCAAAATACACCTGCTGCTGAGAGATTTCATTTAGCTGAATGTCTAGGTGTATAAAAAGATCATGTTTTTGACTATTTTGTTTTGTGCATGTAATAATTATACTTTTTTTTATTGTTGTTTTACGTATTGGACCCATGATTTTTATGTCTTGACTTCTTTATGTTTATGTGCAAAGAAAACTTGGATACGACTTAAACAAAATCTTAAAAGTGTTAATTAGGATTTGTTTAATTGTTTTTATTATTTGTATCTCTTACAGGTGTATGAATATGATGACTTCTACTTCCTGACAGACCCAGAGCAGCTGATCTACAGCCACTGGGCACAGAAAGCTGAATGGCAGCTTCTTTCCCACCCACTGACTCTTGCTGAATTTGAGGACCTCCCTCTTGTAAAATCATACTTCTTCAGGTGCGGCATGTACTTCATGTCGCATCAAAAGGGAGTTGTCCAGATGAAGAATGGAAAAGTGGCAGTAACAGTTGGTTTTGTAAAGCCGACAAATTTCACATACAAGATCGTTTCTGCAGAAAATGGAGATGAAACATACCAAGGGCACAAATTGAAGAGCTACTGTTTGCAGGAAACTCGGGAGAATAGGGTCACATTTATCATCCGTGCTCCTAAATCAGGTTCTTTCTATGTGACCATTTTCGGCCAGCTATTGACTGGAGAAATAGGCATCAAGAATGTGTTCACTGCCTCAGCTGAATACAAGATGGTTGCAGACAAGTCTGCATCCGATGCAGCTCCATTGCCAAATTGCTCAGACAGCAACTGGGGACCTGGGGTACCAGTAGCTCAACTCGGACTTGAGCCAAGCTACTCAGAGTCTGTTATCCCAACCAAAGATGGAAAAATCCATATTGAATTTAAGGTAATTACAGCCTGGTTTAGGCATATTTAGATTATTTAACCTTTATAAAAGTATGATAGAAATATGGTTGAATACCTGTCAAGTACATATTGTTTAAAAGTGATATGATTAGATCAGATGAGAACATTCTTCAATATTTGTATATTCTCGAGAGCTAATGTTGGCTGACCAGTTGCTAGACAAGAGATGACCGTTTCAGAACTAGTGTTGGCTGACCGATTGCCAGAGGATAGATGACCACTCCAGTTCATAAGCATAGCACATCATACAAAAATCTGGAGTATTTTATGTTGACACTTACTCCAAACAGTGTTGATCCTCCTTTAGGATGAAAATTTCTTGGATTTTTTTTTTATATGAGGTTATGATGATTTTAATTTGTGTGTGATATATAGTGGCAGTCATCTAGGTGACACACACTAGGGCTGAATGCCCAGAATGCTTCAGTGTGTGCTAGGAAATCGTGTAAATCGTGTGATGTCTACATTTGCCAGTATTGGCTGACGGTCCATTGGTATTGGCATGTTTTAGGACGTGACTGACATTCATTGATGTGTTTATTTTGATATAGAAAAGGTTAAAGGAAACTTAAGTTATGGACATATTTTTTAAGAAAAGGATGAATAATAGTTTTAAATAAAGCTAAATGATAAAACTGTTTACAATCTTTAGTCTATTCCAAAACTTAATCATTCAGCTTCTAGGTCAAATACAGTTATGAATACCTTTGATGGTGCAGACATTAAGAAATTCTTTTTTTTTTAAAAAGAACAAAATACAAGTAGCTCAGCTTGTACTTTAATCATTACAATTTGAGGAATGTATAATTTTTAAAAATTCTGAAAGGAAACTAATTTTTATATGGCATCTTGAGATATGATGTGTTTCATCATTTTTAAATTCATTATATTTTGTCAAAAATGTGCTGAAATGAATAGATTCACTAGATTTTAATGACCTAAAATCCATTGGTAAACAGAAGATGAGTATATTTTTTGTTTTCACAGAAAACCAAGCCAGTATATTTGTTATGCAAACTGAGGAAGCCTGGAATGAAAGAGGAGGATCTGGAACGTTGTGTCAATGAGGCTGACCAGGGGGATAAGGTCATCATCACAGGATCACTGCCACAGCCTGGGGAATATGGCCTGGAAATCTATGGTAATGACCCAGCCAAGGATGGAGACACCTTCACACACATCTGCCAGTACTTTGTCCATTATGCAACTCCCAGTGAGCAGGCTCAGGCTTTTTACCAGGAGTCTCCAGACCGACGGATGCAAACTCCAGGACAGCAGACAGCAACGTTTAAAAATGGAGGCTATAGCCCAGGTGTTGCAGGGGTAAGTGGCAAGTTTCTTGTGGACTAAATTGTCCCTTAAATTCATTTGATTTTCAAGGCATGGTATAATTTAGTAACGAGATCAGACAGAAATTCTTCATTCCTTGAGTCTTCATTGAAATAAACAAAGGAAATACTTTCGGTCCTTTTTTTTTCCTTTTTGTTTATTACATCATAACTACCAATCATTCAGATTCAGTTAGAACCATTTTGATTATCAAACTGGTATCTCAAACTACTGGTTCAAATCTGAAACCATTAATTCTGAATTTGTACCATTTCTTGTGGACTTAATGAAAAGTAAACAAGAAATGATCATTCAGTAAAGTTTCAAGTTTCAGTATTTGCCATCGAATCTTGCTCTTGCTGTCTTGAAACAGGATGTGCTAGATGTCATTGACCAGATTTTACCTTTCACATGAGCAGCCAAAATGATAATTTACCCATGTGTTGCCGTGGATAACTTTCTTCTGATCGGCATGAAGATCAGAGGGAGAAGCAAAGACCAAGAAGTGTACCAAGGCTAAAGCTAGGCAGAAATACATGGTGTTTATGCTGATCCTGAAGGCATTCATGATTAGGAGCGAGTTGCATGGTTTATAGGATGGATATAAAACTTTTGGTTGTGGAGGAGCAACTGATGCAAGAAAACATATGAACTCCAGAAACATTTCTTTTGCAGAAAGATAGTGGAGAGCAATGAGATAATGATATTTGTATCATTTCAAATGCCAGAATGTATTTCAGGGGGAAGGGTGCCTCGGGGTTGTTGCAGACACACCAAGGCTGCATTCCAATTTTTCACCTTCAAAGGTTGGCAGGTATGCCACTGTGATTGTGCACAGGCATTGTTGAATTCCATAGTGTTATCCTTGGGGAAGTTATAGCATTCATTAACTAGTTGTACGTGGAAACAGAATATCAGTGGAACATAGAACTCATTATTGTAGAGATATATTAAAGAAAAAAATGATTAGCTATCTTATGCAAATCTGAGAGGTTGAAATGAATAATAATAATCAGTGGTCATAAAAAACATAAAATGAAACAATCTTGAACAGTAAAAAATTGTTGGATAGAATTGCAGAAATATAGTACATTACAATGCATCTTTGCAGTCTTGTCATTTAAGGATGCAACATTTTAGTCGTATTGCTAAACTAAGTATGCAGAATGCAACATTATTGGCACCAACTCTGAATGACTATTAATAAGGGTTCATGATGCCTCAGTGAATGTTATTTTTTGTCTTTTGCCATAGTTTCTCATCATGGTATTCATTGCTTTTATTGTAGCCTTTGTCAGTAAAGTTAAAGTTAAAATAAATAAGCTTTCAATTTGAATTCCCTTATCCTATGAAAGGGGACAATTTATCCCTTTCCATATTTTTTCTGACCTGACACGATCCCAAAGACTATAAAGTGTAGGATTTCAGTTTAATGCAAATTGTATTGTGATCCTTTCTCAGTGTTTGGAAGGATTATGTTTTGTTAGGGGAGGTAAGTTAGAATGACCATCTCTTGCCAAACTCCAAATGGATGATGGGAGAGTACCATAAGTAGCAATAAACAGTTTATATGCATTTCGCAGTATGTAGGCTGAGACAGTTAATTGAGGTGGACAACAATGCCTTGCAGAGAATGCCTGACAGTGACTTCTCAGATGAATCTGATGTGCACAGTGTCATCAGCATCAGAGAGAGAGAGAGAGAGCAAGTACTTTGCTGCTGAAATCTTGTATTGAAAATTTTAAAATTCAGACAAAATAAGTGGACTCTGTGAGTCATGCCAAGATTCATGGGGTGGTTAGAAATGCCCCACATCTGATGGAAACTCCATGCTTATTTCCTGAAGCCTCGACATTCCTATGCCATATCCAACTCCATATTTAATTCCTGAAGACCTCAACATGCCTGTGCCTTATCCAATTCCATATTTAATTCCTGAAGGCCTCGACATTCCTATGCCATATCTAATTCCATATTTAATTCCTGAAGACCTCAACATTCCTGTGCCTTATCCAATTCCATATTTAATTCCTGAAGGCCTCGACATTCCTATGCCATATCCAATTCCATATTTAATTTCCAAGGGCCTTGATATTTCTATGCTGTATCCAACTCCATATTTAATTCCTGAAGGCCTCATCATTCCTATGCCATATCCAACTCATTATTTCCATCATTTACAGTTTGAAATATTCAAGAATTGTCCACTACAGATAAATTGTCTGGAATTATTTTATATTTTTTAAACTATTAAAAAATTTCAACACACCTTTGTAATTCTAATATTGGGTGAAAATGATGCATTTGGTGCTGGGGATAATGGCAGAGTACCATTATTAAGTTGTGATGAGGAGTTTTTGAGTATGTCATGGTATATGCTGTTCGTTGGGATTGACTACACTATTTTGGACAATATGTTTGACAGTAAAATCTCATATGGAGCTGGTATTACCTGTTCACACCAGACATGATAGAGGAAGTAGATACCAGGTACTTTGTCACTGAAATCATGAATTAAAAGCTGAAAAATCCAGAGAAAGTTAAAAAGACTAAGGAAATCATGACAAGATTACAGGCATGGTTAGAAATTCCTTCACATTTGGAGAAAACGTTACCACTGTTTAATAAATCAAATACTTGTTACGTGTTTAGGCTCTTTTAAACAGTAACAAGAAAAAAGTGAAGACAACAATCTTCGTAAAAGTGAACATAATTTTTTTCCTTTGAAAAACAAGGTAAAATTGAGAAAAAGAACCTTTTTAAGAATCAAATCCCAAAAAAAATCCAAGAATAATTCATGAATTAAAAAATTGAAGTCCTAGTAATAAAATGTTCTAATGAATCTGAGTTTGAATCCTGATGGAATCCAAATAGGAAGGTGATGACTTATGATGTGGTCAGTGTAGTATTGATGTGTCAACAGTTCTTTGTTGAGTCACAGAAAATAATATTCCAGTGTTTGAATTCTGTAAATTTTGATAACTGTCTTTGTCCAAGAATTAATTTAGTGCACAAGTATTTCCAGGGAAAAATAATCTCTTAGAATCCAAATAATTTGAAGAAAGATTAAAAATTAAACTCAAACTGGTCACAACAAAAAACACCTGAAGATTTCCAAGGTTAAGGCAAGAATAAAAATGTTTCTCGATACATTAGTAATAAATCTGGCTACTGTGCAAAACAGATGCCCGGATGAGGGTCAACCTTCTGGTAAAACCAGATTTTCGAAATAATTACTACGTGTTATTTGTCATGTACTTTAAGTACAACCTCGATTTCACTCTATAAATCTACTCTAAGAAAGAATTAAAAGAATGCAATAAAAGTTGTTAACTTCAGCTCATGAATTAAAGTCAGGAACTATTTCAGCATTCAAATCCAGTAAATAAAATTACATTGCAATATCATGTAATGAAATTTAAAAAAAATTAAAACTAACAAACAAACAAGCAATTAAATTATTTTAAATATAAATTAAATCAAATATACATAACACACTTAATTGGTGCATAACTGATTACTTGAATGAAACCAAATGGTTTGTACCTTGAACCGGTCTTAATACCTACAATACAGATATAGACTTATATGTAATGGACAGTAACTATGGCTACAGCAGTTGATATTCTGAAGAGTTTGCTAATTGCCACAGAGTGCTGAATTCATAGTGCTGGACCATCAACAAAAAGGTTTAAGAAATTAGGTAAGAAAAAAACATGCAGACCATTCCAAGCTGCAGCACTGATGACACGGAAGAGACATTCCTCAATATAAATGATCTAAAAACTAAAGCCATCGAAAAAGTCATTTCAGCTTTAGAGTTTTAAAACTTTCTGTATGGAAATGTTTTTTTATGTATATATTTTTAAGGAGCAAGTTCTTCAAATGACACAAAGATAGAAGAATTGTATATTTGTTGTTGAGACTTTTTCATTAGTTGGACATATACTTGGAACTGTATGTTTTCTTTACATTTTAAATTCTTGCTACTGTTAATTAGAAGCTAAAGAAAAGAAAACAGTAATATTTTTTAGAATTTTATTGTTAAAGATATCCAGATGATTCTTAAAAATTTAGTTTGTGTTAGACAAAAATACTGAATCTTCATTTTGTTTAAATTATCACTTTTTAAGTTCATCGCATCAATAATATCTTATGAAACATAAAAATAGAGAATTTGAAAATACTGTAAAATACTGCGCATAAGTGTTTTGTTCCATGTCAGGGAAATAACTGGTTTGATATGGTGTATGAACATGCGTCTTGACCTGACAGTCTCAACATATCCATACACTGCATCCATTCCACCCAATCAGAACAAAGCCGGTATGGTTTTATCTATATATTTATGCTCATTTAATCATGTTTGAAAAGTGTCACACAGTGGCCAAATGGAATGTTGCAAAACATATTCAAGCCAAATCCAACTTTAGCAAAAATTTAAGATTGAAAAAAAAAAACAATAAGAAAAACATGTTTTAGTTATTTGCTAGCTTATGTGAATGTGTTAAGTATATTTATTCCTTTGTAAGGCTGCTAATCATCATATGATTTTCAGGAACGCACTTATTTCCTGTCTGAACTTTATGTAAATTTCTCGAGTCATCTTAGTATTTTCTCCTTTGTTGAGTATGTGTGTTTCATGTTGCTGTGTTGTCCCTATCATATCGATGGTGTAGCTTGTAAATTTTTGGCTTCAGTTTCAACATTTTCTATTTTTATCAATAGGCTCTTGAATGTCAGCACGATGTCTTTAACTGTATCAGATATAGTGTTATTTTAATTATCCGACTTTAGTTATGCCTCTTAGATTGCAATGTGTGCAACAGTTACACATAGCAAATTTATGTCATATAAGGTGTTGGCCATTTAATTTTGGGGGTTGGGATAAGACCATGATTTTCTTTTCAGTTGAAATATTTGCTTTTCGTTTATCAGAAGGTAATTATTATTTTTTTCAAATATCATAGATATAGTAGGGTGTTATTTTGCTGTGAAACTGAGCCAAATATTTGTGAAACTTTTGACATACAGAAACAAAACAAAAAAGTGTCAGGCTCCTGTGCCAGGGTATTGAATTGTTGGTTGATAATATAATTGCAGTATACTGTGGTACGTATCACGTTTTGTTCCCAGATACAGTTGTATAACATTGTATACAATTTTTCAATGAAACGCAGTGATTATGACACCTTGATGGCATTGGTCTTTTCATGTGAAAACATAATGCAGAACTATAATTACAAGAAAATGATGAAAAGAGAATGTTTTTCATCAAGTTTGGTGTTCAAGCATGTGGCTAGATAGGATGGTACATACATCAAGGACTTTTGCTTGCTTAGACTCATGCTGACATCTCTGTGAATTTCAGTAATAGTAATTGTTGTTGGTTATAAAAATCAACTGTTTATAAGGTTGTTGTTGTTGTTGTGTGGTTTAACGCCATTTTTCAGCACACGATAGGCTATACATGGCAGCCAGTATTAATGGTGGAGGAAGAACCTGGGAAAACCCTGGAAAGAACCACCGACCCACGAGAATTTATATGGTCATATACCTTCAGATGATACTCCTGATAAGACTGTATGCCCATTCACCACGATACTGTCTTTTCTTCAGGCCACATGCCCATAGATGATAATGTCTTTAATTCTCAATCTCTCTCTTACCATTATTTATAATGCTGTATATCCATGTATGACACTAGAGCACACTGGCTGGAAAAGGTAAATTTGATTTACCAACAACAAAAAAACCCAAGTCAAGAATTTTGACCCACATCTGAGACAGATCTCAAGTATTTGCTGACCTACTGTTTAAATAAAGACTTGAGCTCTTTCATCATTGGCCTGAAATTGTTATATCTGTATGCTTAATCCATTTTTATTTGAAAAGAGTACTAACACCAAGGGTTTTGTAAGTATTAAACATCATGTACATGCCTTTTAATTTAGCTGATTTACATCAACCCCTTACTATCGGTAAAATGATTCACTGATACTACGATGCACTGATGATCTTGACACATATTGATACAAAAGGTTGGGAATGGTACAAAATGATGCTTACCTTATAAAACTTATTTTTAATTTTAAAAATAGCCTTGAATAATTGTTAATTATTAATAAGTGTTTGCCTCTATTCTTTAAAATGTGTTGCTATGTATCGTGTAATAGAGCATGTATTGTGTTATGTATAGATATGTTGACAAGCATCTTGTCTCCTCATTAAGGCCAACTGCATCATAAGATTGTATCCATGTTCTTGTTTCTGTAACATCACAATGTATAATTGACCAAAATGGATGATAATAGTGAAGAGATGAAAATGTGCCTTTAGGCTGTAACTTTTATAAGAATATATAGTATAGCAAAAAGAGAGAAAAATATGTGGCTACAGTTGTATCCTTGTTCGTGGGACTGTAACATATCACAATTTATAATAAAGCCAGAAGTGAGAAATATGGATGTATTTATGCCTCAACATGTACAAGTTTTACACGTCATAAATACAGCTGATAAAGTATGATCTTTGAGGCCACACATTTTTAAAAACAATGTCAGAATCCGAGTTTGCATCTGGACTTCCTCTTGTTAAATTTCAAACAGACCAGTCAAGATGACACATGGACGTATGAAATTATGCAAAACTTAAACTAAGATTGAGATTTAGAGGGGAAATTTGCCTGGAGAATGTTTGCCTGGGGACAAAAATCATGAGTCATATGTTACAAAAAGAAAAGAAAAAAAACACAGAAAGGTTCATTTTTTACCCATCTGCTCATGCACAGCTCATATAACTTCTACATATCAAACCAGCTGGTGACATGAAAGTGTCACTGAATCAGACTTGCTTGGCATAAATCAGATATGAAAGGGTCACTGAATCAGACTTGCTTGGTGTAAATCACATATGAAAGTGTTAGTAAACCAGACTTGCTTGGCATAAATCAGATATGAAAGGGTCACTGAATCAGACTTGCTTGGTGTAAATCACATATGAAAGTGTTAGTGAATCAGACTTGCTTGGCTTAAATCAGATATAAAAGTGTCACTGAATCAGACTTGCTTGGGATTTGATAGAGGTGAAACGATACACCTATGCTGCATGTTGATACAATTCATGATGCACAGCCTTTGTTGCAATACATTATCAATGAACATATTGACTTGCTGGTCTTTACATCTTTAGAAGGTCTGTTAGTGGTAGGTAGTGCTCTTGTATGTGATATACCAGATGCATTTCTAGTATGCAGACTACTCATTTGTATGCTAGTCTTATCCATGACAAGATGACAAAAAACTTTTTAACAGACTACCGGTTAGTTGTCAGTGATATGTATTCAACATTTTAGGTGATAAAAGGCTGTTCCATCTTATCTGATGCAGGACTCACATTAGCCAGTAGACAAGTATTCTGATCAAAATATCTTTACTTCAGTTTCTTTTTTTTTTAATTCTTATTTATTCAGTTTATTTTAACCATGATAGGGATATATAGTTTTGTAGCACATGATTTCACAGGGCTAAATTGTTTGCAAAAGGAAATGAAAATTTAATTTCTGCTTTTAAAATAATTGCAGTTGCGTCAGTTGATAAATGTAGGGATGATTTCCATTGGTCACAACATAACTGATTTGGAAGAAAAAAAGCTGCAAAATAAAAATCTGCCAAGAACATTGGGGCTATTACTCCAGCCGAGTTGATCTATGTTGTTGAGTTCCACAGAGGTCTGTTCTTGGACCTGTTCTCTTCATTCTGTAGACTCATTCGCTCTCAAGTGTCATAGACCATCATCCAGTGTCTCACCAATTGTACGCTGATGACACCCAAATATACAAATCTAGCCACCCAACTGAAGTTGATGCTACCATCCAAGGTGTAGAGAGGTGCATTTCTGATGTGAAATTATGGATGACTTGTAACAAGCTGCAGATGAATGATGATAAAACTGAGGCCATTCTGATCACAACACAAAGACTTTCTCATTCACATCCTTTACCTCAAACAATAAATATCAGCAACGCCAACATTAAATTCACACAATCAGTATGAAACCTAGGTGTTACTTTGGACAGTACTCTCACAGTGCACCAACATGTCATGAACATATGCAAGGCTGCATATTTTGAGCTGAGATGCATCAGCTCAGTTCGCAAATATCTTTCAGTTGATGCCACTAAAACACTTGTGTGTGTTCATTTGTACTTTCAAGACTGGACTATTGTAACTCAATTCTGTCTGGTTAATCTCAATATCTACTCCAGAAAGTTCAAAACACAGCTGATCGGATCATACTTACAGTACCACAATCAGAGCACACCTCCCCGCTGCTCTGTACCCTACACTGGCTATCCATTCGATCCAGAATCAAACACAAAATTTGTTCTCTGTGCTACATTTCACTGTCGGACTCTAATCTAACATACCTATCTGACCCCCCCCCATGTGTACACACCAGCAAGATACTTACGCTCCTCTTCTGACAATCGTATACTCATTATTCCCACTATGAAAACAAAGTCATATGGACAGTGTTCTTTTGCATACCAGGGCCCAGCAACGTGGAATGAATTGCCCACTGAACTTAGACACAAAGACACAGTGATCCCATTCAAGAGTGCTCTCAAAACTCACTTTTTTTGACAGCAAGAACAAACTTAAAGACCTAATAATGTTTCCTACTTGAAATATTCTCAGCATGTCTTTTATTTTTTAATGTTTTTCTAATTTCATGTTGTTTATTTTTGCAATAATATTATTATGTTTCTTATAGGTGTTGTCTAATGTTGTAAAGCGCTTAGAGCTTCTAAAGATTAGGCGCTATACAAAGTCCTCATTATTATTATTATTATTATTATTATTACACTTTCATTATGGCTTGTTACAAATGAATTTAAAACTATAGGTAAATGGGATGAGGGTCATTCAAAGACTTACATTTTAACCATTGGACTCACAGTTGTACAATATAAGATACTGACCCTATTAGTTGCAACGTGGGGGTGGGCAGGAGATCAGCTACTCCCCCATCGTAACTGTCATGGTCGTTGTCTTGCACTGCTTGGCTGTTGGATCCCCTCACTGTAGCCATTTACAGATAGTCTTAATTTCATTTGTAAGTAGCCCCTGTAGGTGTCCTAAACTGTTAATCAACAGGATTATAGATTTAAAGAAACAAAACTTGGTTACTTCTGTATTTGGAAAATAGCGATTTGGCCTAGTCACAATGAACTCATGAAAGTATCAAATCCAAGAGTCATTTGTTTGTCAAACAAAACAACACATCCTTTACTTTGAATACTGAACTTCTACTCAGATCACATATGCCAATTTAGATAAAATGCAGTGGAATGTTCAAAACCTTAGATCGCCTACCATTGGTAGAATTTGTTAATGCTGACATAGCTTTTCTGTTACAGATAGAGAATCCCCTATTCTGTAAATAGCTACATAGCAGATGCCTTCAACAAGAATTCATACACTTAAATAAAGCTCTAAAGCTGATAGGACATATCTTTAAAAAAAATAATTGAAATTAAATATAATTTATGAAGAGTTGCAATTATAAGAGTTGAATTTTTTTTCTGAGTTGATTGTAGTAAAAAGTGTCAATTGCCAACCTGCAATGCTTACATTATACCCAACAGCTTACATAATACCCAACAGCTTACATAATGCTCAACAGTTTACATAATGCTCAACAGCTTACATAATGCTCAACAGCTTACATAATGCTCAACAGCTTACATAATGCTCAACAGTTTACATAATGCTCAACAGCTTACATAATGCTCAACAGCTTACATAATGCTCAACAGTTTACATAATGCTCAACAGCTTACATAATGCTCAACAGCTTACATAATGCCCTTAAGATATTATTTGCTATGTGATTCAGCAACTGACAGTTAGTGCCACGATAAACTCAGGAAAAATATTAAACTCTCTAATTGAATTTTAATTTGGCTTGGTTTTCTGCATTTTCTACATTTTCTGAACGGTGATTCACTGGTATGTTGTCAAATTTTGTCCATCCAGCAAGTGCATAGCACTTGTATTTAACACCATTTTCAGGCTCAATATCACCCATTGGTATCTCCATTAACGCTTTTTCCAGCTCCAGTAATCTGCTATACTTCATAACTGTAAAAATTATTGTCACCACGATTATCATCAGCCAGTGTTTTGTAATGAAATCTTCATCTGAAGATGAACCACTTTGGAAATCAGCCAGTTTGCGTTTTCTAGGTAGCCTGTATTTTAAATATGCATTTGTAAAACTTCCTTGATGCAAGTTCAAATTAACGACATGATGTGTGTTGAATGTTCTAATGTATAATGTGCCAATCAAATTAGTATAATAAATATTTGTGTCATGTGACTAGAATATGACATTGATCCATAGGAAATTTTAATCCGAAAATGAAGCATTTAAAATTTGGGATATTGGTCCTAAAGGGTTGGCTGAAGAGCATATTGTTAGTCTTCTGTGACTAAAAATAGACGACCCTTTAAATGACTTCTCAGAAACTACTGAAGAGAAATTTCTCAATTTCTAGATGACATTATGGCATGAAAGTCATTCAGGGTCATTAAAAGTTTTGCTGATCTGCCATCAGTTATGGTTGTTGTTATTAGAAATATAAATATTTCAAAGCAGTTTCTTTCTAAAAAGCCACTGAAAAGAATTTGACCAAAGTTTGAGACAAAGCATTATGGCATAAAGGGCTGTCAGGTTTACACAAATGATTCTGATCCTCAATACAAAAAGTATACATTTTTGCTTTTGTGGAGGAATTTCAAATACAAGATCTGAGTACTCATCAAATTTATGAGTGAATTATCATTATATAAGTGAATTTTGACTAACCTTGGTTGTTTTTGTTGTTATGGGGTTTAATGCCATTTTCAGCACAATATAGGATATACATGGCGGCCAGTATAAATAGTGGAGAAAGAACCCAGGAAAACCCTGGAAAGAACCACTGATCACCGAGAAGCTAATGGCAAGGCCGTCTCTTGTGCCCACATTGGGCGAGCCCGAGACTCGAACCCACGCAGACAGGTGAGATGGCTGTGGTCCATAATGGTGAGCACTTTAGACCACTCAGCCACTTGGGGCCTCAATTAGACTGGGTATTTAGTTGCATTCTTAGAACAAGCTGATAGTGAACAGACTGGTTGAATCGTTGGGAAATGTGCAGTGTTTAATCATGGGTTACATAAGCTTACCTCCATATCAGACATTAAGGTTAATTGTCATGTAGAAATGATTTCATATTCTTTATTAGACATTAAGTTTAATTGTAATGTAGATAATGTCCGACATGGATTACATTAAGGTTCATTGGCATGTAGAAATGAATTAATTTCCATATCATACATTAAGATTCATTGTCATGTAGAAAATGAATTTGTTCTCCATATCAGACATTAAATTTCATTGTCATGTAGAAATGAATTCATTTCCATATCATACATTAAGGTTCATTGTCATGTAGAAAATGAATTTATTCTCCATATCAGACATTAAGGTTCATTGTCATGTAGAAATGAATTCATTTCCATATCATAATGCTCATTATCATGTAGAAAATGAATTCATACTCCATATCAGAGTTTCACTATCATGTAGAAAATGAATTCATACAAGAAGAGTATGAATTTCATCTTCATAGCTCAGGGTGAAAGGTTAAGGTTATAAAATGCCTGGAGAAAACTGTAATTAAGAGCAAATTGCCAGCAGAATTAATGTTGTGCCAATTGTTACATGCAGAATGTAAAAATGCATATCCTGTGTTAATTCTTTGACCAAAAAAATCCATTGACTGCCGTGATGTAGGATGTAGTTAGAACAGCAAAGCTATTTCTTTGCACTTTATGGAATTTGCCAATGTGCCTGCATAATTATCTTGGATCATATCTACTCTTCCTACTAGTTAGGTGGAACAAGCCCTACCATTGCATAAATGCTCTCAAGTCAGCATCTATGCCTTGAGGTGTCTTAACATTAAAGAGATCATATTGTTCAGGAAGTCATATACAAAAAATGGTATGTGTTTTTATGAGTGTGTGTGTGTGTAACTTGCATGTTTTCATCAAGTGCCAGTTATAGTTGTTGCACAGAATTTAAAAAAAAAAAAAGGTGAGGAACAATGTATCGCATATTTACCCACTTACTTTGTGGCAGATTGGTTATAAATCATGCTGTTTTTGCAATATGTTTGTATGACAGATAGTTGGGGTCTTCCTCAGCTTCTCCCTTAGACACTGCGTATCTCCTGGAGCTGTCAAGTGCTAGCTGCTTGAGTCTCAAGCAGAGATTGACTGGTGCTAAAATATTATTCAGTATGGATATTGAAGTGGAAGTCACGACCAGACGGGAAAGTAGGACCTCAATTTCAGTGGTAGGTCATGCCAAAAAGTAGCTCTTTTCTCACTGTTCCAAGTACAGAAAAGAAAGCAGACCTGTATTGACAGATATGTATAATATATAAAGGGCGCTTAATTATGAACTCCTCGCTTTACTTGCATAATAATCATTACTAGCATACACCTAAACTAATTATTAATATAAAACGGATAATAATTAATATGCAAGTAAAGTGTGTAGTTAATTAATCTTTTTATTAATTAGGTATATAGATATAACATCAGATAATTTGTCCAAAGAGGCCTTCATCTTTATCTCCCCCAGGGTATATTCTAGAGCTTAAAATATAGGGAGGAGTTCACATTTCCATGTGGAGGGGGGGTCAGAGTAATCTGAATATAGATGGGATTTACTGATGATATAAAGATAGGGCTTGAAAACATTATCTGCAATTTTCACATATTTAGTTTATTTTTCAGTGGGTTTTTAAAAAATGTGACCCTTGCAACTGTGCATCCTAGAATAGACCGTGTAAGTTGCCTTTATATACAGGTTTCAGTGCATACATTATTTTGTAAGCTTTTTGTCACTCTGCAAGTGTATCAACACTATAATGAAAATCAGATCTTTGAGTTACAACTCAGTTCCTGCGAGTGTGAAAATTAGGATGAAAGTCAGATCTTACTAGTTCGAACTCTGTTCCTGCGAATGCATGTACACTGATGAAAATCAGTTCCAATCCTGTTAACTTTTGTATAATAGCAGTATTTGTGTTCGTTTTGATTTATGTATACATGTACTTATGTGGTTTGACAGCACATCAGCACAATCTTGGCTATATAGTGCAAGTTCAAAGTCAGATGGAACACTTTAATCAAACTGGCTGTTTTTGTTTTGGGGTTGATCATCCTCATTTTGGTCTCCTCTCATCATGTATATCGGTGCTATCCATTAATCGTTCTATTCTTTCCTCATTTTTGTTTTTGTCCAGTCCTAAATTTATGACTTATCCATATCCATCCATGTCAAGCTGGTTTTCTTCCTCATCCGTTCTTGTTTTTAGACTATCAGGTTCTATTTGTTCACTCCTCTTTGAACTGTCCTGTCTTTTTCCAATTTCCTTGACCTGTTTATTTTCCTTACAACTCATGATGGTTATTCACTAATGCAGAATTTTTTTTGGGGTGTTTTCTTTTTCCAGGGTTGATTCCCCCCTCTAGCAGCCATTTGCATTGCTTTTTACTGGTACTGGGGGTCAGAGTCAGGGGTATTTGACCTATCAGGTCTGTTAGTTCCCCCTCTGAGTTGGAGATTAATTGCAGTTATGCACACATTGAAAGCAATACCAAATAATATGTGCTTGCTAATAGAGTCCAACTATAAAGTACATGGACCCTGATCATTCATTATATAATGCAATGGCAGATATGGGAATATGCATTTTGTTAGGAGCAATCAGTAGTCACCCTCTATAAATAAAGCATTATTATTATTATTATTATTATTAAACATAGACTCGGATCTGTCAGCACATTTTAGTCCCAACCACCTCTCCATCATGTCTACCACACCTAAGAACTGACTGGTCACATGTCACAGTAATTGCTAAGGCCTATCTAACTGTTCACACTTTAGATACTTGGATAAATTACCAAATTTTATGAAATACGTAGGTTAAACTGTCAATTTTTCACAACTATATGAATATGCTAATGAAGTAGGAGGAGGAAAAGATCTTCTGCATTACGGGTCAGTTATGGAGTCAAGTGCTTTGCAAAGGACATACCACTTATTGCAGCCATCCTATGTGGATCTAAAACACACCACTTATTGCTGCCATCCTATGTGGATCTAATGGTAGTATATGAACCCACCCTTTCAGTAATGTACACCTGAGCCACTACAGCCTACTTTAGAAAACTCCAACATCATTATCACTGTATATGTCCAGTATGCAGAACAGCTAACATGTTAAACAAATTTTAGAGAGTTCAGTGTTGAACGTTTCTTTGATGTTCTTTAGCTAAATAATTACATGTAAATGCATATAGTTGTCAAGGTGACCCAGGATCGACTGCTTGAAAGGAACACTTTGCTAACAGTTCCACTGCGTAATACATCACATAATGTGTTGCAAGCACCATTAAAAAGCAACTAACCCAACCTCACATGGTGTTGCATTTGGTTAGTTGTCAGTAATTGGTGATAAATAATAAGTTTCGATGGTTGTAGGAGGAAGGATCATTTTTCCCTGCAGTATATGTCATGTGGATGTTAATAGGTTACAGTTAAGACCTTGGGGATTTTGCCAGATAATCATGTGCAGTATCGCTGTACTTTTGCCAAGTCAGGATAGAAAATGTTTTTCCCATTTGTAAGTTCTTTCTAATTACAAGTAGACTTTGTTTGTCAGTATGTTTATTTTGTCTTGCCTGCAATAGTGCTTTAGTTGGAAAATACCTGACATAATTACTACATGTCTCTTGGCACACAGTGGGTAAAAATAAAAACAATGGCAAAAGTCTGGGCATGATACAGGTTTCCCTTAATAATTTGGACACAAAATAAAACACAGTTGTAAAGGTGAGGGTGAGAGACACATTTCCCTAATAAGTGGCACACAATGGGGTTCACAAAAAAAAGATACTGAGTGGCAAAATTGAGTGTGTAAGTTAGCAAGGGACCTCTTAAAAATCAATGGATAGATATCAAAAGTTTTAAGGGGTGGGTACATGGTTGAAAACTGTTGTGTAGAAGCTAGAGGTCATGGTCATGTGTGAGGTCAACTTATTTCACATAGTGAATCAAACACTTATACATATTATTCTGTAAGTAATATATTTAAAGTAGTCTACTCACTTACAAAAGCCAAATGAGTACTTGCTGGATCTAAAGCTTTGTTTCACAAAGGCAGTTCATTATGGAGGAGCAAGTTCCAGAGTATGTTGTGAACGTATAATAATAATAATAATGAGGACTTTGTATAGGGCCTAATCTTTAAAAGCTCTAAGCGCTTTACAACATTAGACAACACCTATAAGATAAAAAACATATAATAATATGATTACAAAAACAAACACCATGAAATAAGAAGACATTAAAAAAACAAAACATGCTGAGAATATTTAAGGTAGGAAACATTATTAGGTCTTTAAGGTTGTTCTTGCAGTCGAAATAAGTGAATTTTGAGAGCCCTCTTGAATGTGATCACTGTGTCTTTGTGTCTTAAGTTTACTGGGAAATTCATTCCATGTTGCTGGGCCCTGGTATGCAAAAGAACGCTGTCCATATGACTTTGTTTTCATAGTGGGAATAATGAGTATACGATTGTCAGAAGAGGAGCATAAGTATCTTGCTGATGTGTACACATGGGTGAGGTCGGATAGGTATGTTGGACTAGAGTCCGACAGTGAAACGTAGCACAGAGAACAAATTTTGTGTTTGATTCTGGATTGAATGGATAGCCAGTGTAGGGTACAGCGCAGCAGGGAGGTGTGCTCTGATCGTGGTACTTTAAGTATGATCCGAGCAGCTGTGTTTTAACTTTTTGAAGTTTCTGGAGTAGATATTGAGATGACAACACAAAGACTTACTCATTCACATCCTTTACCTCAAACAATAAATATCAGCAACGCCAACATTAAATTCACACAATCAGTATGAAACTGGGTGTTACTCTGGACAGTACTCTCACATTGCACCAACATGTCATGAACACATGCAAGGCTGAATATCTTGAGCTGAGACGCGTCAGCTCAATTCACAAATATCTTTCAGTTGATGCCACTAAAACACTTGTGTGTTCATTAGTACTTTCAAGATTAGACTATTGTAACTCAATTCTGTCTGGTTCATCTCAATATCTACTCCAGAAACTTCAAAAAGTTAAAAACACAGCTGCTCGGATCATACTTAGAGTACCACGATCAGAGCACACCTCCCCGCTGCTCTGTACCCTACACTGGCTATCCATTTGATCCAGAATCAAACACAAAATTTGTTCTCTGTGCTACATTTCACTGTCGGACTCTAGTCCAACATACCTATCTGACCTCACCCATGTGTACACACCAGCAAGATACTTACGCTTCTCTTCTGACAATCGTATACTCATTATTCCCACTACGAAAACAAAGTCATATGGACAGCTTTCTTTTGCATACCAGGGCCCAGCAACGTGGAGTGAATTGCCCAGTGAACTTAGACACAAAGACACAGTGATAACATTCAAGAGGGCTCTCAAAACTCACTTATTTCGGCTGCAAGAACAAACTTAAAGACCTAATAATGTTTCCTACCTGAAAGATTCTCAGCATGTTTTTTATTTTTTAATGTTTTTCTAATTTCATGTTGTTTGTTTTTGTAATAATATTATTATGTTTCTTATCTTATAGGTGTTGTCTAATGTTGTAAAGCGCTTAGAGCTTCTAAAGATTAGGCGCTATACAAAGTCCTCATTATTATTATTATTATTATTGTGTCAAATGCTGCAGACAAATCAAGGAGGGTGAGGACTGTAATCTTTCCCCTATCCAAAGGAGAGAGAATGTCATTAACTACTTTTAGAAGAGTAGTTTCAGTACTGTGGTAAGGGCGATATGCAGAGTGTACATTGCCAAAATGACTGTTTGAATTTAGATGAGATACAAGCTGAGATAGAACAACCGTTTCTAAGATTTTTGATATGAATGGGAGATTAGAAACTGGGCGGTAGTTCTTTAAATCATTATGGTCTAGTGTTGGTTTCTAAAGCAAAGGCTTTACAATGGCAGTTTTGAAAAATGATGGGAATTCCCTGGATGAGAGAGAGGTATTAATATCGTCAGTTAGTGAAGGCAATACTGGATCTAAGCACTCAAGCAGCAGTGATGTTGGAACTGGATCAAGTTCACATGACTTTGGTGCACTCTTCATCAGGATTGAACATACGAAATCCATAGACACAGGTTCAAATGCTGGTAATGGTTGCAGCTCAAATTCTGTCTCCCAACTGTATGGTGACGATGAGTCAGTTGAAATTGTGGTGTCAAGCTTATCTCTAATGGTTTGTACTTTGTCACGGAAGAAATTTGCAAACATGTCCGGAAGGTCGACTGGAGAGAAGGTAGTTGGAAGTGGTGTAGATTTATTCCTTGACATTAGCTTGTTAGTAATCTCATGGAGCTCTTTGCAGCTGGAACTTTCCATGATCTTAGTAGTGTAGTGGGCTGATTTCGCTGCATGGACTATATTTGTGACATTCTTCCCTGAATTGCACCCACAGATTTGCTCAAGACTAACACTTTTACTTGCAATGAAATTATGGCATCAAGATTTTACAGTAAAACAATTTTAAAAAATCGGGTTTTGAAGTTTTTTGTACCTAGTTTTTTAAAGAAAAAGGACTCCTGTTGTGAATCAACAACAGCAGAAAGCAATGATGTAATAGTGATTTTGTGTACACATGATGGTTGTTGAAACCTATTGGAGTAATGTTGGTAACAATCATATACAGTTTAGGTATATTGAAAATAAAGTTACTTTATAAAACTAAAAGCAACTTCATTAGCAAAATGCTCTTTATTTACAATTATTCTCAACACAATTGCAAAACAAAGCATTTAGCCATTAAATAGCCCCGTTACCACCCCCACCCACCCAGTTTTCTTGATGTCTGGTAGGGATAATATTTTTCGTTGAAGTCTCTCAATAGTTTTTGTACTCAGAGTGTGCCATATGTTTTATGTCGTACATGAATTATTGAGGTAAAAGGTTATCAGGGTTTAATTTGTACATTTTGATCATGATTTTATTCACATTTAAGAAACAAGGGCCCATATTTTGTTGCCTTCTCTATAAGAAAAAGTGGGATCGAGGTGCATGATCGTGATGGAATTGTGTAATTTGTTGTAAGAATACATACAGCATTATTCATGGAGTATGTTACACGAGTTCTGACTTTATGTGAAATTGATGAAATATATTTATCTTGCAAGCAAAAAGGAAATTAATATTTTACTTTAGTAACCTCATCTTAAAGTATACCCACAACTATAAAGACAATTTGTATTTAATATGTTACCAAATTACCCTTACAATCTATAATCATGAAAATTAACACATAATATGTTCTGCATAAAAATTAGCATTCACTTTTTAAAACATTTTTTTTCAGTTAAGGTTGGCTGGAAGTGGGTCCATAATCAAAGGGATACTGTTATGTATATCTATATTTTGTAGCTCCTGGTACATGATTTTCATCTAATTTTTATAATTTTTTAATCATGGCTGTAAATTGTACAGATTAACTTAGATTTTGCCTATGTGACCTTGGTCTGTTAAGAGTGTATAATTACAAAGGATCTATAAAGAGATGCTTATATGTTGAGCATTACTAATAATAATCTTAATAATAAGACTTAATGAAGACTTTTGGTTAATTTCTCATTGGCTGATGGGTTTTGGATGGTTCTATAAGAATTCAGGAATCTCCATTTAGTTGGATTAGGTCACATGAATAGGAAAGTTCAGAACAAGTTGAATAGTTAGATCTGTCACATGGGGTATGTTGTGAAATATAGTCATAATAGAAGGTGTATATAAGAAGAGAACTGAGCAATCGGATTCATTCCTATTTTGGGGTCATTCTCAGTTCTTGTGCTCCTTTTGTAAGTCTGTGTTTTATGTTGCAATTAGATATTTGAGAGGAAAAACATTGTTTTGAACCTTCCATTGAAATAGAAGGTGCCCATTACTTGGACTATAATACTATTCTGGAAATTTTGTTAATTATTTGAATGACTTCTGGACAGTATCATCTTGACAATGTCCTGATTCTTTTCAGACCAGTACATTTCCAGTTTTGAAAAATATATCAAACTTTTAGTTCATTTGGGTTTTAATTGAACTTCATCAGGATTATTTTGGATTCATTTAATGAACCTTTAAGCTCCACAGATTTTCATTTTATAACATTGATAATTAAATTATCTGAGTTTTACAAAACTTGCTGGTTTTGCTTCTTTCTGTTAGTTTATGACCTTAAAGTCATAACAATGCCACAAAAAATTGGTAATGCTGCATTATGTTGAGTCCTTTTTGTTGGGACATTGGCCCACGATATCCATATATGAGGATCCTAGATAAATCTCATACGGACACTTGTCATCAAGAAATTCCGCTTGTTTTACACCAAAAAAGTCTAATTGCAGTTATGATACTAATATTTTTTATTGACATTAAATATTGTTAACTCATAAAAAACTACCGTACAACTTTTGTGGTCAGCAATTTTAATTTTTTCGAAATCTTTTAATTGAGCAGGAATATATGTTAAAAACAGGAACATGTCTTGAAAAACCACTCATTCTGCCCAAAGGTCAGTGTCTGTCAAGACAGGTAGTCTCATGATAGGTTATAACACTATAATTAGTGAATCTGTGCTTTGAGAATGTTGTTATTTCAGGACAGGTGTTTTCTCAGCAGTGGCCTCTCAAGACTGGTTTTACTGAAAATGCTTTTATTTTAATCAACATTTAATATATTATAGCCCTTTTTGTACTTTCCAACAACCTTGAACAAAGTAATAATGTTATCAGTTCCTTGCTGTATACAATATCAAACTCCTTGGAATGTTGTTATCATTTGCATATGCACCTACACCCCTCTCTCTCTCTCTCTCTCTCTCTCTCTCTCTCTCTCTCTCTCTCAGCTTTATAGTAAGTTCTGTGAGAGAGGTAGAGAAAAAAGAGAATTTTTTTTATGTGCAATGTGACTTTATGACATTCGTGATTGAAAGATAGAACTAAATTTAATGGAAATATTTATTCCCAGAGGTTTTGTAACCAAACTGTACATCAGAAGAAAACCAACTTTGTTTTGAGATATTTGGAATAGATCAGGTGCAAATTGTTTGAAATTAGCCTCAAAAAATAAGATTACAGCTCTAATTGGAACTCAAAGCTTTCAGTAAGCCCTTTTCTTACATTAAAGAAAACAACAAAACATTCCCTGTACTTTAAAGAAACATTTATCATAGAATATCAAGAAGAACCTCAGCAAGTTTAACGCCAGTCTTGTAGTATTTTTATGGTGATTCAGAAAAATGCGCTTAGTATGTAAATAGCAGAATCAATAGTGAACAGTAATTTTGTCACAGGTGTTGGGTTCAGTTCCATGATAACCTGTCATAATTATCCATCACCTATAGACATGACCATACTGAAATTACGCTTTACACCTTATACTGAAGTGACTGGACTTAAAATACACTTTACATGAATGTGACCATACTGAAAATAGACTTTACATCTTATGCTAATATAACCAGACTGAAAATACACTTTACACCTAAAACTAGTGTGACTGGACTGCAGATATGCTTTACACCTAAAACTAGTGTGACTGGACTGCAAATATGCTTTACACCTAAAACTAGTGTGACTGGACTGAAAATGTGCTGAACATCTTGTACTGATGTACTGAGATCAGATTGATCATTGCAATATACCACTCCCAAAAACAAATAAATTATTTGCTTGTATGCTGTTCTTTGGATTGAACTCCTAAAGCAATTATATCAGAACAAATCTAAATGTTTTCAAAACAAAAACATATGACTACTGTCTTGGAAGGCAATTTTCATTGTATATATTGAAATACATGCACTCCAATTTCTTTTGTTAATTCATTTCATAAACACTTTGTGTTTTATACAATTGTTCGTTGAGTTTTTGTTTGTTTGTTTGTTTGTTTGTTTTAGGTTGTATTGTAACTGATTTACCCTCATCATTTAAAGCATTTATTAATGTGACCAGACAAAAATTATGCTAATGTATCATCGTAATGGGACCAGACTACAATTATGCTTTACACCTTACATGAACGTATCATCATAATGTGATGAGAGAGAGAGAGAGAGACAGAGAGAGAGAGAGAGAGAGAGAGAGAGAGCACTGCAACTCATGTTGACCCATTTTAGTTCATTCATGCAGAATTTTAATTATTTAATTTATAAGTCATTCTTTGTTGTCTTATAGTATCAAGGAATTGAAATTTCACTTTGTTTCCTCATGCCGGTAGAACTGGATTTAGCATCATTACCTCCTCTGTGAAGAGCTACAAGGTACAAGTGCAGGAAGGATATATAGTGGAACTCTTTCTATATCCTGATCAGAATACTATTGGGTTGACTCACTTTAAATTGATATGTATCCCCATTATCTCATGGTGTAAATGGGAACATTCTTTTCATAATTTTGTAATTATCCAGCTGACTTGGTGCCTTTCAATAGCCTTGAGTAGCACAAACTGTGTATGCTAGAGGAGTTTGTGTTGGTGGTGTATATATTTCAGGTCGTATCAAACATGACAGTAACTTGTAATGTTTGTTCTACAAGAGAGTGTACAGTACCAGATAGATACTATGTACATGGCTTTGTTGACACTAAAAGGTGGGTCACTGGCGAGTCCGAGAGGTTTATGCCTCCACCCATAATCAAGCATGTTAAGTGCCATCAAAGTGCAGTTGAATTTCACCTTGGATGGTAAGATATTGATATATATTTAGGCCAGCCAGAACTTTATATTTTCCTCAGATAGTCCACATCCAGGACTGTTACCTTGTGATATAAAGACAAATAGTGATACTAAGTCAACATATTTTGCCAAGTATGGATAAGCGGGGTCATAGTCAGCCCTGGAACAGACCAATCATTCAGGTAGAGTACTATTCTCGTTGTTTAGATTATGTAATGACGTATTCATTGCAAACTCTGTTAATCAGTCACCTGTGAAAAGTGTAGTCATAGCAACATCATCTAACTCATGACCTCGCACATCCTAGGCAGACGCTGTAACCCACTAGTGGCCTAGTGGGTTACAGCGTCTGCCTAGGATGCGAGAGGTCATGAGTTAGATCCCCAGCCAAGTCATACTAAAGACTTAGAAAAATGGTACTAGCAGCTGCCTCGCTTGGCACTCAGCATTAAGAGGTTAGTGTTAGGACTGGTCGGCCTGGTGTCAGGATAAGGTGACTGGGTGACACATCATGCTGCATGTCTGTGGTATGATGCCCCAGTGTATAATATAGATATCACTGTAAACTGCCACATTGCAGACATCATAGCGATATGACTGAAAAATTGTTAAAGCTACGTTCAGAATCCAAATCATACAAACATAGACGATTTGTTAATATTTAATTTGCGTTTATAAATAAACATCTTATTAACGCAGTTGCTTTGGGTGTCTTCACTAATCTAGTCCCAACCAGGCTTCATCTTGTGACAACTACCATTGTCTGTTTGTCCTTCAATACACCTGTGTTACTGGGTTTTTTCCCCAGATGTATTTATCTGATCTGGGAAGAATGTTATTTGGCCTGTTACCATTCCATTACATCTATGGAAGACTATTATTTGGCTTAACTCATTAACCCCTGGAGGTTTTTTGTCATTTTCACCTGAAATGTGAGTAGGAAACACATTTTGGGGGCTATTTCTGAATACATCCTAATACATCGACTTCCAAGAGATTTCCTGTTAACCTAATTCCTAGTTGTGTTAGAAACATCATTTTTCATTGGCTATTTCACTTGCACAGGAGCAGAAAGTTAAAAGTTGGAGTTCTTTTTATTTTGCTAAACAGACCCATCATTTTTGTATTGAGCCCATCTTATCCTACTTTTTGCAAAGGTTCGCCTGCCTGTATGCAGTTCAGACTGGTCTGCCTTAGACCAAAAAGTCTAAAATCCGCACACAAAATAATACCAACCACGGGCAAATTTTGGGTGGAAAAAATTGGGTCCAAAAAATTAGGGTTACCATCCCATTATATCTGTAAAAGACTTTTTGGGCTTAACTGTTATAGTTCTTTTATAAGTGAAAAACTGTTATTTGGCTTAACTGTTACTATTCCATCATATCTGTGCAAGGCTGTTATTTGGCTTAACTGTTACCATTCCATTATATTGGTGAAAGATTGTTGTTTGGCTTAACTGTTAGCATTCCATTATAGCTGTAAAAGACTGTTATTTTGGCTTATTTTTTTGGCTTAACTGTTTTAGTTCTTTTATAAGTGAAAAACTGTTATTTGGCTTAACTGTTACCATTCCATCATATCTGTGCAAGACTGTTATTTGGCTTAACTGTTACCATTCCATTATATCTGTGAAAGATTGTTGTTTGGCTTGACTGTTAGCATTCCATTATAGCTGTGAAAGACTTATTTGACTTAACTATTACCATTTCATTATATCTGTGAATGACTTACTTGGCATAACTGTTACCATTCCATTATATCTGTGAATGACTTACTTGGCATAACTGTTACCATTCCATTATATCTGTGAATGACTTACTTGGCATAACTGTTACCATTCCATTATATCTGTGAAAGACTGTTATTTGGCTTAACTGTTACCATTCCATTATAAAGTTTGATTTCCTGCAGGCACAGACTACTTAAAGTTTATGTATGCACAAAAAAGTCCAATCACTCAGGCTGCAAGGGAGTCTTGTTTGCAGTACACATTTCTTCATGTATGCCGTGTTCATCATTTTAGTAGGTTTACCATATTTAGCATCATACATAATAATCTTTAATGAGTGTTCATTTCAAATGAAATTTATGAGCGGGCTGAATAATTCTTTCATGTCCTTCATGAACTTAAAGAGTGATATTATTCAAACCAGTTTCATAAATTGGAAAATGCCACCTTTTTCTTTGCTGAAACCATGAAATAGGATATTACTTGTAAAATTTAACTTTGAAATGCAGTTGGAATCCTTGTCATTATGCCTTGGCAAGCATGATATCATGTCACCATTTGTGATAAAATGAAGTAATATTATATTTGTGAACATAAAAGAAAAAAAAGCAATCTGATAAAATGCAGTCCAAATGCAATACATGTTGGAAAATGCAGCAACTTAATACCTGTATATATAATCTTGACATCTTGCATGAATGAGTATGGCTGTGATCAGTACTATATTGACAATGGGTATGGTTGTAATCAGTATTATATTGACAATGAATATGGTTGTAATCAGTATTATATTGACAATGAGTATGGCTGTAATCGCTATTATATTGACAATAATATAATATACAGTGTTCATTGAATTATGCCTTATTTTCTTGCCCCTGTTGTCAAGTTCCATTATTTATTTACAGCTGACTGGTAAACATTCCTTGTTAATATTAAACCTCATTGTCACAAGCCATCATCAAAAATACACTTTACTTCACTTTCTAACCTGTAGCTGACACAATCAAATTTCTACATGTCTTTTGAATAGGCATGAACCTGCTTAGCCAGTCATTGCAGTTCCAAGAAACAAATTCTTGTAATTTGACCCAACAGGGTGCAAATTTTTTAATGCATTGTTGACTTTTGTCTGTGATTTTTAAAAAAAACTTTTTACCATGATTCTTACCTTTGCATTGACCTTGATACATCCTATCAAGGTAAACATGTAACTTCAAATAATGTTACATCCAATTTTATTTTTCCAAAGATCATTGTTTACATTTTTATTTCTATTAAATTGGGTAACTTTACATTTGCTGTAAAACATGAAAAATTCAGAACGTAAAGTTCAAATGTAAACAATGCACCTTTAATTTTCAGAATTTGTTAAAATTTGCAGTATCAAATAAACAAATTTAAAAAATGAAGTAAAAGAACATATTTTCAGTTGTTAAAATTTGTTCATTGGGTACACAGATAATGCGTCCCAGGGTAATGGAGTGGTCTAAAGCTCTCGCCTTTGCTGATCATTACCATCTCACCTCTTGAGTATGTGGGTTTGAGTGTCAGATTTGGTGAAAGTGGGTATGTGAGAAAGCTGCCAGTAGCTCCCTGTGGGTCATTGGTTCTTCCTAGGTTTTCCTTAGTTCTTCCTCCACCAGTTATACTGGCCACCATGTGCTGAAAAATGTTATTCAATAGCTGATTATTTAAAATGTAATTAACTTTATTTTCATTGCTCTTGAACATTCCTGCAAATTTCAAACTACTTAATAAACAAGTAGGTTATTTTCAATAATTCAGTTTAGTTGTTTGTCTGGTAATAATCTGATGTTATTTCTTGTAAAGTAACTTGGTAATGTATTTTGCAGTATGTATTATTTAGGGACCTCAGTTTATTGGACCTCTGTTTATTGTATTATGTATTATTTAGGAACCTCAATGTCATAATATATATTGCAATATGAATTGTTTAGGGACCTCTGTGTCATAATATATATTGCAGTATCTTTTATTTAGGGACCTCTTTATTGTATTATGTGCTATTTAGGGACCTCTGTCATAATACATATTGCAATATATTTTATTTAGGGACCTCTTTATTGTATTATGTATTACTTAGGGACCTCTGTCATAATACATAATGCAGTATGTATTGTTTAGAGACCTCTGTGTCATAATACATATTACATTATGTATTGTTTAGGGACCTCTGTGTCATAATGCATATTGCAATATGTATTATTTTGGGACCTCTTTATCGTGATGCATATTTTGTTGGAACTACCAAGGCATTACCTGGAAATTCTTTGTGAATTTACATGATTACTGTAACTCAGGAAAATAAGTAATATTTATCCAAGTTTGAATTCAGAATCCTAACCCTTTTAAGAACCCTTTTAAGTTAACCTCAGGCTAGATCTGTGTGCTTTATTGGTACATGTAAATTTTTCAGCTTTTGGACCTTCAATAATTGTCCATTAGTCAATTTGCATTATCTCACCATAACCACAGGTGAGTGTACATAAAGTACATTCCTCTCTAAGATATATCCCACCTGTAGAAATTAAGTTGTCTACCTGGAAAAGTTTAAGGAGAAAATGATAGACTTTAAGACATTTGATCATTGGATACAGCTGACTTTAAATGATGTACCGTATGTACTTGCTTATAAATATAGTCCAACTGCAAGCACTATAGACCCTGCTGTGCCATCACACTGGCTGATCTGGGTCTGTGTTGTTTGTTCTTCTGAGTACTCCTAACAGAACTGGATAGACCCAGAAATGCCTGCACACACATTATGCAGTTGTAGTTATGGGTCATTTTAGTTGGACTTGCATGTGAGTATATAAATTGTGTAGGAAAAGTCTTAAGCATTGGTCAGTTGTAACTATTTAGTCATTGACTGGCCAAGTGGAGGAAGGATTGTCAGTTGTAACTATATACTGAATGGCTGGTCAAGTGGAAGAAGGAGATCTGCAGGAAGAAAGTCTGTGGAACATAATACCTGTAAGTTAGTATGATCAAAGTCAGTCACTTGTCATGTGATATCCTAAATTCAGTCACTTGTCATGTGACAGTTCATGCAGTTCATTCATTGGAAGTACACGTAGATACATCATATTTGTATGTATACATCTTTTGTTGGCAAATTTATCTTTTTTTAGTTACTCCAGCTAAATAACATTGATTTTGTTTGGTTTTTAATACCACATTTACTAGAACAAACAAAATGCTGTATATTAAAAAGAAAAAGTTCATGTACTAATGTATTTTAATGTTATTTTTGTTGTAAAAAATATGATTATTGAAATACAGTTATAATTGTAATAATTAACTGCTCCATCAAACAATGAGTAAATAATGTTCTCCAGATGTATTTTACAAATTAGGTGAAAATTATGTGTGTATTATTATTAGTACAAGAAAAAGGCAAAATCACTAATTTGATTGAGCCATTGAATTTAAGGGAAATAAATGAGAATTGGACATTTAATTGAGTAAAAACCTGGACCGAATATAATTTTGTATCACTCAGACAAGATTTTTCTCCATTTTAAAGCAGAATTTTGCTTTTCTCCAGACTTTAATCAGATTTTACTTGATATAGTCCGTTTTTTTAATATCATCTCTGCTCTGGTTTTTTAAAAACGGTCTGTCCGGTCCCATTTTACAAGGACCCTTGTAAATTATTTGTTCCATATATTAGCACACGACTCTCATAAAGAGTATTCTGATTGGTCAAAGATTTAAATTCATCCGGTGAATCTTCGTGTAATGGAAACTGATGTCAATGGAAAGAAGAAGCGTGCTTGCAAAACAGGGCATCCCGAGTTGTTAAGAGAGCATGACACGAAAAGTTTAGATAAAGGTTTAAAAAACGTATGGAAATGTGAATGGCTGGAGCGAAAAGTTGATGGAAATTTAGTTGGTCAGTTTATAAGAAAACTGAATGCTAGAGGACTGGCATTTTGTGACCTCTGCAAGAAAGATTTGAATTACGGTAATCATGGTTGGAAGAGTTTGGAACAGCACATACAAAAGAAGCTGCATACGGAAAAATTGAAGCTCTGAAGGCATCTGGAAAAAGTGCAGTTAATTGCCATAAGAAGATAGATTTCTTGCATGAGAGAACAGATGTAGCCCTCTGTCAGAATATGTGCACTGGGTGTCTCCAGTACAAGCACCAGCTTGAAAGGAAAAAGGCTGTCATTGAGAAGGAAAGAAATGACTGCACATTGAACAAAAAAAAGTCAGTGATGACAAAGAAAAGGCTAAAGAAACCTTTGCCAAAGCCGCAAAAAGAGCTTGACTGGCATATCAACATGTTGTGTCCATTGGAGAAAAAGACAAGTGAATGCATGGGATTATTTGTATATAGTTGATGTACTTGGGTGTTTACAGGGCTCGAAATTAGCAGTAGTCTGCTAGCCCGAGGCTAGCAGATTTTCTGTCGGACTAGTGACTTTCACAATGTTATAGTTGGATGGGCTAGCAAGTTTTGGTTATCAATAGTCAGCGTTTGTTTACGCCATTCCCTAATAAAGACTTGACTTAGCAGATGTTCTGTAGAATCAAAGCAGTGGTCATTGTAAACACAGTCATAAAATATTAGCATGAGAAGATGAAGTCAATTTCTGCCTCATGAAGGTGCGTTTCTATAACAAGAATCCATGGATTTTGTGCATTTCACATAACAGTGCACATTATTGTCCCGTCATTAACAACGGAAGTTTGGTATTTGATCCAAATTAATCTGATAACGAATTAAATGAAAAAATGACATGGTATCACACTTTATTCACTCGACCACAGTAACAAACTACAAAGTGGTAAACCACACAAAAGAACACGGCAAAAATATTCAAAGAAATTAGTTTGCACGTTTTTTTTGTTTAAGGTTTTTTTTTTTGTTTGCTTGCTACCCAAACACTCCAACTGTCACAAACAGGAAACTACATATTTTACATTTCCATCAAAATAATTATAAGAATTAGATCAATTTATTATGATTACGTTATTGAAATATCCTTTCCATACAACTATTTTTTCTATGGTGATAAGAATAGTTTTTTACATTTTTCCCTCACAAGAATTAAATACACAAGAGATATCCAAGCAGAATGCCGTACATTTGTTGGGAATTAAAATCTCTGAGCATGGGCATCAAAGATTTGAAAATTTTGCACCTTATTATTAATTTCAACAATACATTGAGGTTCGATTAATTAGGAACAATTACCAAACTTACGACTTATGACACCATAATTGGAGCTGTTAAATACAACGCACTGAGTGTCAGATGGCATCGTTTGATGGGAACACGCCTTTTCCAAGCTGAAACTGACACTATCTTAGGATGCTAATATTTTATAACAGTGTTTACAATAGTCACTGCTTTGATCATGCAGAACATCCGCTGAAGTTAAGTCTTTGTTAGGGAGAGGCCATTTAATTGTGGGAGGGGGCAAAGACACGTGTTTTGAAACGTGTTTCATGCTCAGACTCTCTTATATAAAGGACAATGTGCCATTCCTTTTCTTGCTTTAAATAATTCGGCTATACTATAACATCTCGTATTTCAAAACAAGGCACAATTCCCTCCTTATAAGACAGGCAAAATGTGGCATTTGATAGGTGTTCAGCCACCGGAAAAAAAGCAAAAGTTGAATGAGAATGATGAGGAATAATTCTTATGATAGAGAAAAGCGTAATGGAAAATTTCAGAAGAAATGGACAAAAGACAAGAAATGGCTGAATTATGATGAGGATAGGAACATTATGTGGTGTAACTGATGTATGCAATTCGCAAAAACAAACACACAAAAAACATCCAGTTTTGTTGCGGGTTGTTCGAATTTTAAAATTGAATCGGTAAACATACTTGAAAGCTGTGTGACATTGTTTTGTGAACAGGACTAGTAAAGATTTGGCAGGGCTAGTAAATTTCTCAATATACTAGACCTTCTGGCTACAAAAAATTTGTTAAATTTGAGCCCTGGTTTATTTTACAGCTTTTTTATGAAAAGAGAGAAGTATAATATATTTGCTTCAAAAATTGACAAATTATTGTTACTTAATGACAATGTGAATACTGACATGCACATGAAATAACTTCAGCATCAGTAGTATTGGAGAACAAATTCATGTGACTATAAATATTATGAAATTATTGAAGTAAAGTTGAACATTTTTGGTAAGTTTATTATTTTTTCAAATGATTGTTTTGGTTTATTTTATGATCACAAGTTACACCAGGATCAGGGCACTGCCCCCTCGAGACCCTATCGGGGGAGGACCCCCAAACCCTCATTAAAATTTGTTCAGCTTTTTCTTCTGTGGAAAAGAATTACACAGCTATAACAATCAGACATTACTCTTAAATTTGTCCACATATAATATATGTGTACCAAAAATGTAAAATGGTTAAAATTGTTGTTAAACGTAACATACACTAAATTGCTTAACAGTTCACAGGCAGGATTTCATTCAGTACTTACGAAGTTTTCACGAGTAGAATCACAACCACGAAAGATTCAGTAACTAAGGTAAAGGCTCTGATATTTATGTAAGCAGCAGTTAGTTTTTATTGATTATCAAATTCAGATGACTTAGTGATGTAGACGCAGACGAAAAACATGTAAATTTCGAGTATGGGAAATGGCAGCTATGGTCGGTCACGCGGCCTCACGGACATGACGGTGAACGAGTTCTCTCAAGATTTTGAAGCACATAGAATATTCTTCCGTGAAAAATAAGTACACAGCTATAACAATCGGACTTTACTCTTCAATTTTTCCATATATAATAGATGTCTACCTAAAACGTAAAATGGTTAAAACTGCTGTTAAACGTAACACCACTACATTGCTTAACAATTCACAGGCATGCCTATGCGGATGCGGTCTGCTAGGTAACAGGTGTTCTATTTATAGCGTGCTGCACTTTGTCACTATGCTCTATGAGGTAAAGGGTTAATGGAAGACCAAAGTCATGTCTGATCAATATTAATTTAGAAAAAATGGAAAATGTTATTTCAGAAACATTCATGAGGAAACAGTCTGGTCGGTCATGCAAATAATTGTAGGTATACGGTTTCACAATCCATTATCTGCCTCGTACATAAGGTTAAGTAATAGGGTCAACGCTTAGTTATGCCTCCTTGTATGAAGAGTTAGTCTTTTGTTACCATGATGATAGGGGAAGCAAATTATATGGAACAAATTCAGTTTCATTTCTATTTAATATTGAAATGCCTTAAGTTGCTTAAAATGTGTGGGTGGAAGGGGCGGTTTTTATTCACAGACTTCATGCCACATCAACCTGACTATATGTATATGATTAAAATGTGTGGGTGGAAGGGGCAGTTTTTATGCACAGACTTCATGCCACATCAACCTGACTATATGTATATGTATTAAAATGTGTGGGTGGAAGGGGCAGTTTTTATGCACAGACTTCATGCCACATCAACCTGACTATATGTATATGTACTAAAATGTGTGGGTGGAAGGGGCAGTTTTTATGCACAGACTTCATGCCACATCAACCTGACTATATGTATATGTACTAAAATGTGTGGGTGGAAGGGGAAGTTTTTATGCACAGACTTCATGCCACATCAACCTGACTATATGTATATGTACTAAAATGTGTGGGTGGAAGGGGAAGTTTTTATGCACAGACTTCATGCCACATCAACCTGACTATATGTATATGTACTAAAATGTGTGGGTGGAAGGGGAAGTTTTTATGCACAGACTTCATGCCACATCAACCTGACTATATGTATATGTACTAAAATGTGTGGGTGGAAGGGGCAGTTTTTATGCACAGACTTCATGCCACATCAACCTGACTATATGTATATGTATTAAAATGTGTGGGTGGAAGGGGCAGTTTTTATGCACAGACTTCATGCCACATCAACCTGACTATATGTATATGTACTAAAATGTGTGGGTGGAAGGGGAAGTTTTTATGCACAGACTTCATGCCACATCAACCTGACTATATGTATATGTACTAAAATGTGTGGGTGGAAGGGGAACTTTTTATGCACAGACTTCATGCCACATCAACCTGACTATATGTATATGTACTAAAATGTGTGGGTGGAAGGGGCAGTTTTTATGCACAGACTTCATGCCACATCAACCTGACTATATGTATATGTATTAAAATGTGTGGGTGGAAGGGGCAGTTTTTATGCACAGACTTCATGCCACATCAACCTGACTTCATGTATTGTCAAAATTTATAAAGTTAGAGTACTTTCATTTGGGTAAAAAAAAAAGAGGGTACATTTACAAGTACATACCACAAAATGCAGTTCTTGATGAAGCTATGTCTGTTCATCGGGGTTAGCTGTGTCTGTTCGTCGGGGTCATCTCTTGTTTGCTTGGATCAGGATGGCCATCTAAATATGGTACTAGGTGGTCCAACATGACAGTTGATCCAAACACTATACCATGCACTTTGAGACCACAAAAAAAGTAATGTGATATTATTGCTTTTTCAATTCAATTCTCAATTAAAACTTGACGTTAGAAGAAAACTGTACTGTTATTTCGACAGCAAGAACAAACTTAAAGACCTAATAATGTTTCCTACCTGAAATATTCTCAGCATGTTTTTTATTTTTTAATGTTTTTCTAATTTCATGTTGTTTGTTTTTCTAATAATATTATTATGTTTCTTATCTTATAGGTGTTGTCTAATGTTGTAAAGCGCTTAGAGCTTCTAAAGATTAGGCGCTAACCAAAGTCTTCATTATTATTATTATTATTACTGTTGATGTTGACAAATATTTTAAACTAAAGGGTGTTCAACCCCGTGAGTGTGAAAATGATTTTCATGTTAAATTTTATCAGAGTCAGGCTTTGTGCATTTAATTTCAGTTGGTAATACAGAGTAACTCTTTTTGGCTTGGGCACAAGACATTTTGTACAACACTATTTCAGAATGTACAGCAATATGTACCATGGTATATCGCATTTATAATAGGAACCAGTAACTGAATACATGTATTCTGGACTGTCTGTCAGTAACTGGAAAATAATAACATTCTGATTTACAGCAAAACAAGATCATATTTGATCCCTTTTATTATTTTTGCAAAAATATTAATTATCTTGAGATAAAAGAACAAAATGTCAGCCCAAAAGAAAATCCCAGGACACACCCCTCCCCTCCCCGCAAATTAATTGGCCAGTATCTTATAGTAGAATAATTAGTTATTAGTATGCAAATTGTTGTACAGTTTGTAATCTAAAAACTGTAACTAAATTGAGATGTTATTAATCTTAGACTTCTTGTGATGTCTGGTTACTCCTAAATGACAGTGGTGTTGATTTCCAATATGGCTTCCACAGTGGCCATTTTTAAAATCTTGTTATTGCTATTACTCTTGAATAAAAAGTGATATTGCCATGGGTTTTTGCCAGAAGGCTTTTTATGAGTTATTGTTGGTCCAAGATGAAAATGGTGCTGATTTGATGTCCATGTCCATTATGGCCACCATATGGCCATCTTGAAAATATTGTTACCACTTCTTCTCCTGAATGGATGGTCATATCAGCATGAGGTTTCTACTATACAAATTCTTACTCTAATGATGCTAATTAATGGTGCCGTTCACAGATTTAATTTGCTGGTCACAGTGACCATCATGAAACTCTTCTTATCACTATTTCTCCTGAATGCTTGGTCAGGTTGAGTGGTGCACATGAGATCCCAAAGACAAGAGATGCAGTGTCCCCCACCCTCCAAATTTGGGGGGACACATTTAAATGGGACAAAAGAAAATGAGCGTATAATGCTTTAATAGTGTTGCAAAAAGGAAATAGTATTTGCTTCAAGAGTTTTGCCTTTTTAACTTAGTGGTCAGCACAGTACTGTCATATTTTTCTTGGACACTGGTGTTACTGCAATTCAAATTTTGTCATGCACTCAGATCACTCAGGAAAACAATACCATGTTTGAATATCATGTTAGATCTTGTTCTTATTTAACTTTAGCATGCACTTTATGTTACCTGCAAGAGTTATTATTAAAAAATATCTTCCATACCTGAATGACTTTCTTTCCAAATTAACAAATCACTAATTACATGACAAATTAAGTATTGCATAATTTCATCTCTTCTGTCCTTATTTGAACCTCATTTATATGGTGGAGGAGGAGTAGAGGAAGGAACAGCCAAGAAAGGTATAGAGTGAGATTAAGTGTGTGCAATTCAAACTAAAAAGGTCTGCATAAAACACGTGTGCAATTTTCATGTCCAAAAGTAATTTTGCACACAAAAGTGACACAGTACACATAAAAGCACATTCTCCGTGTGATAATTCTGAAACACACTCAGAACTAAATACTTGTTGTGATTAAAAATAGTTGCCATCCAGGCCATTTTTGTGATGTTCTACTTGCATGGAACCCAATATATCTGCTGCTTCAGGTATCTAGCTCTACTTTCTAGCTGACTGTTGTATTTTCCAATTGCTGTTAAGTAACTACAAGAGCTGCACATGCTTCACATCAATTTCAGCTACATAACAAGTCTGAAACACCTGTTTCACAAATATATTCATATTTTTAGTTACAAAACACATTGATATATGAAAACATCATAGAAAGTGCATAGAATTAAGAACTTTGATATGGGGTTAGTTTATCTCCTGGTACCTTAGGTTCATGAACATTTCTTGCCTATTATTTCAGGTGACAAGTGGTGTAGCTAATGTGCATGTGAGAGGCCCAGGGGTAGATCGAACAGACTTTGATGACTTACCTCCACCCCCACCTGAGCTCCTGCAGCAGCAATACCTGTATGGTACCACCCCTCAGCATGGAGTATATGCCAGCGTTGTCCCACCTCAGGGACAGGGTGCTGTCACTTTCCGCCCTGGTGCAGGAGCAACTGATCTGCCACCCCAACAGAAGGCAGGTGTATCAGTCATTCCAACCAGCAGTAAACCCATCAAGGTGGAGAAGAGGTACAGGACTTGTAAAACATCATTTCTTCTTGCATATCTGCAGCAAACATTGAAATATTATGATGATAAAATAGTTGTATATTCCTGATTCAAGAAGTAGGTGGTTGTATACACAGCAGACCCTTACAGTTTTAACATTAAACTTACTGAAATAGATTTTAAGAAGAAGGAGCAAAACAAAAATACGATCTTTTTTGTAAAATTATGATATTGGCTTGTCTGTTTTTGGTCTGGATCCAGGTGTTAGGCTCTGTCAGGTTAGTCTGGGGAACAAGACTAATTATACAGGGTGTTAGGCTCTGTCAAGTTAGTCAGGGGGGAACAAGGCCAATTATACAGGGTGTTAGGCTCAGTCAGGTTAGTCAGAGGAACAAGGCCAATTATATAGGGTGTTTGTCCAGTTAGTCAGGGGAACAAGGCCAATTATACAGGGTGTTAGGCTCAGTCAGGTTAGTCAGAGGAACAAGGCCAATTATATAGGGTGTTTGTCAAGTTAGTCAGGGGAACAAGGCCAATTATACAGGGTGTTAGGCTCAGTCAGGTTAGTCAGAGGAACAAGGCCAGTTATATAGGGTGTTTGTCAAGTTAGTCAGGGGAACAAGGCCAATTATACAGGGTGTTTGTCAAGTTAATCGGGGGAACAAGGCTAATTATACATAGACACTTTAACCATAAGCATGATCAAACTTTTTCATGGTCAAGAAATGTCTCACAAATAAAAACATGACGGTGAAAGGGAAAATCAGTGTCATCAAATTGTACAGGATAGTATAGAAGTGTAGATTGAAGCAGGGGCCACACTGGATGGGGATTATGGGGATTCAAGCAAAATATTCACCCTGTGCATATTCTTTCACTCAGATTTGTGCAGAAAGTCGAGTTAACTTTGCATTTTCTCAAGTTTACCCACCCCTCACTTAGGCCACCGGAACGGTACTTTACTGTTTGCATTGGTACCTTATAACCATCAGGCTGTTGCTGTGCTGTAAAACACAGATTAATCAAACCAACCAAACCATCCTCTTTGTAAAACTCCAATTAATCTAACTAACAAAACCACCCTCTTTGTAAAACTCCAATAAATCAAACCTACCAATCCGTCCTCTTTGTCAAACTACGATAAATCTAACCAGTCAGACTGTCCTCTTTTTCAAACTATGATAAAATCTAACCAGTCAAACTGTCCTCCTTGTCAAACTATGATAAATCTAACCAACCAAACTGTCCTCTTTGTCAAACTATGATAAATCTAACCAACCAAACCATCCTCTTTGTAAAACTCTGATTAATCTAACCAACCAAACCGTCCTCTTTGTCAAACTCCAATTAATCTAACCAACCAAACTGTCCTCTTTGTCAAACTTCGATAAATCTAGCCTTTTGACTGTGGATGCATCATGGAAATAAACTTGTGTTGCACATTAAAACTTAGTCACTCTGACCTCCTTTCTGTGGTTTATTACAGATTTATTAAAAAATATATCGGCACTGTAATTCCAATACATTTTCACAGACCACTCTAGTGGCCTAGTGGTTAGAGCATTTGCCTCAGATGCAGGAGTTCGTGGGTTCAAACCCCCAGCCGAGTAATACCAAAGAGTTATACAAATGTCACTAACAGCTGACTCGCTTGGTGCTCATCTTTAAGAGGTTAGTGTTAAGACTGGTTGGCCTGGTGTCAGGATAATGTTACTGGGTGGGACATCATGCTACATGCCTGCAGCATGATGCTTCAGTGCTAGACATAACTCTTAACTGGCACACTGCAGACATCGTAGCGATGTGACTGAAACATTGTTAAAGCTATGTTATAAATCCAAATCACACACACAAATGCATCCAGACTTGTACTTCAGGTACATCTTATAATGGATGTGTTCAAGTCAGAACAATGTCTCAAACTTTCATGCTTACATTTCTTTGGGATGGTTTATCTTTCTAGAGTTTCGTGCAGTTCTTTAATTTTACCTTTTTTCAAATTCTACTCATGTTGCATTTATTTGCCAATAAACTCTACTCTACCAGATATATATATAGAGAGAGAGAGACACAGACGCACACACTTGATGCACTGTGACATATCACATTGTTGTTCACATACCTGCCAAGCTTCTAGACAGTGGGGGTTTGGGAGTCACTTTCATCATGTGGGTTTTGCAGTTAAATGGGGAAGGGATTTATTTGAAAGTTCATATTGAATACATAGTTATTGTATTCCAGTTAATTGCATCTAATAGCCCCTATATTTTGCAATATTTTTAAATTTGAATTAAAACTATTAATGATAACTATTGATTGAAATAGCTAAACTGTTTGGGCTTCATATAATTATTTTAAAAAAGTAACGTGTTATTTTAGCATGTATTTTATGGCTGACTTGGTCAGTGCCATTGTGTTTCCCAAATCTTTTTTATTTTGATTCATTTTTTTTTAAAAAACAAGGCCAAAAGTCTGTTATGAAAACAATTTATTTGATGCTATATTTTATGATTTTAATTTCCCTGATCAGTTTTCCAGGCTGGTCTTAGCTATGCACTCCTTGTACTTTACCAGCCAGAAGTATATAACTTCAAGGGCAGTTACTGGTGCATTCTAATGGATAAATTGTCTAATCAAACATTGCTTGCTGGAGCCATTATTAAGTCATGATATTTCTTCAAATGAGATAAGTACAGAAGTGTTGGAGAATATGGTCTTACACACACACACTTTTTTAATGCAGTGTGGTAATTTGTGGTTTTGTAAACTTGCTTGAGTTGGTAGATTGGCTTTTCAAAATTATTGTGCTTTATGTGACAAGCCATGAATGTATTCTGATATCCAGTTTTCATCTCATAGCATAGTGCAGATTTGCACTTTGCAGTGCCTCACCATGCTTTTGTGTTGATTTTCCCATGGTAGTGGCGCAAGAATATCCCCTGACATTTTATTCAACTGAAATGCTTGCAAAATGTGCAATTTGCCATTGAGCTTGTTTCAAAACTTCATTTTTCAAACATATTGAAAATACAGTAAGAACAAAACATTGTGATTTATATTGTTTCATATTGTGAAGAGTGAACTTGATGCATTGTGTACAAGTCAAAGAACCTTAAAAACAAAATGCAAACAAATGTATGTACATTGATTTTGCCAGAACCTTAGGACAGGAACCCCCAGCAGCTCCTCCATCATTTAAGCTGATCCCAGTCAAGTCAGAGAAGGAAACAGCCCCACCACCAAAACCAGCTGCAGGTCACCAGGAAATACCCAGTCTTGAGGCCATAGACAGGCAGGTGCTTCACACTGTGGATGACCATGCCATCCAGGTTAGTTTAGGTTTATATTGCATTATCAGTTTAGGCCAGGGGTGGGCAAACTATGGCTTTCATGCGGCCCGCCAAGGGTTTTCATGCGGCCCACCAAGGGTTTTCATGCGGCCTAGAAATAAGTCATCATTTGCACTGACTCTGTTTATGTTACTCTGTTTATGAAATAAATGTGCTTCTTTTGAAGTTTGTTTTCAAATATTAACAACATATTAACAACTGAAAATTAATTAGATGTTATTTAGAAAAACCTTTTGTCTTTGCTATTTCAAATATTAATTATTTTACTTAAGGAACTATGCGGCCTGCGACAAGGTGTAAATTTGTGTATGCGGCACTTGCACTGGAAAGTTTGCCCAGCTCTGGTTTAGGCAAAAAGAAGTTAGAAATTCCAAACTCAAAACCTCATTCAGTAAGACCAAGTTTTGTGCTTACAGAATTGTGTGCAATTAGGTTCTCTTGAATGGTATATTCTTTTCAGGACATTTGAGTATGATAAACACTAACAGCATTGTTGCTTTTTATGTAACCAGCAAGAGTCTGTCAGATTTTCTGTACTATAAACTTCATTAGCATCTTGGAAGAGCTTTGAATGGAAGGCTTCTATTCTTGCAAGATAACAAGTTTTAGCAAGTAGGCATTCAGAGTTACTTAATATCAGTCGTCTAGATATTATGGCTTGCCAAGTTAAGATCTTGCATGTCTATGGCATATTTGCCATTCTCTTTTACCAGATATAATTTGTATAACCAATAATACCAACAAGCTATATTATCTTAATACAATTGGCCCAAAATTATAGATTTATGGTTTTAATTTTAAAGGGAGGCAATTGAGATTAATATAAGTGATTATACCCTTTAATACTAGTATCATCCCTTTGATGTAGAGAAAACTGAATAGCTATATCTGTGGAATTGTGTTCTCCCATCTGATCCTATGTTAATAAGCACCATTTCAAGCCTTCATTGTTTTCAGTACTTTGGTTTTAAAATATGCATTTGGAATTTTTGTTGTAAGATTGATTAGAAGCTTGTATGTCAAAATATTATTTTTTGGAGCTATTTATCCAGATCAAATGTTGAACTGCTGCACCACTTAAAATTAAATGGTTTTGTGTGAATTTAAAATGCATTAGAAAATTTCTTTGTGTTATAGTCATTATAGTCAGATTGTATGCATAAAAGACACAAATAACGATGCTCTAAAATGAAGATTTTTTTGGTATGTTTTTACAGGTGTCAAAGAGTGAACACAAGAATGTGAGGGAGCTGGTGTGGGATTTGATCTATTCGAAGAACATTACAAATGAGATTGAGAAATGCAGGTAAAGCATATATACTTGATACAGTATGTCTGTGTGAGAAAGATGTGGTCATTCTCTGATACTGTAAATCTTATTTTCTATAAACAAAGTTTGGTACGCACATTTTAATGACATAAGAAAACGTACAGAAAATACTATATACTTTAAAGCAGTATCAGTTCTTTTGATGTACCATCTTTTATTCCAACAGTGTTTCCTTTTTTAGAAAAGATAGAAAAACAATTTATCATAGATGTTGTTGGGGGAGAGGGAATTCCACCCATGGGGTCAGAATTATTAGGGAAGTTCAGATTCCAGGATGGCATATTCCCTTTCACACACCTATGCATGTGAAGAATTCTATTTAAAGCACATTTCTACATGTGTATGATATCATATTTTCCAATGTAAAACAGTGGTGGGAAAGATCTCTAGCTTTGAGAATCTGACACCTGGCAGAGCCTTGTGTCTGATGTGTATTTCTGACCCTCACAGTGTTTTCCTATCCTACACTGATACATATGAAGGATTCTGTCCTATCCTACACTGATACATGTGAAAGATTATGACCCTCACTGTGTTTTCCTATCCTACACTGATACATGTGAAAGATTCTGACCCTCACTGTGTTTTCCTATCCTACACTGATACATATGAAGGATTCTGTCCTATCCTACACTGATACATGTGAAAGATTCTGACCCTCACTGTGTTTTCCTATCCTACACTGATACATGTGAAAGATTCTGACCTTCACTGTGTTTTCCTATCCTACACTGATACATATGAAGGATTCTGTCCTATCCTACACTGATACATGTGAAAGATTCTGACCCTCACTGTGTTTTCCTATCCTACACTGATACATGTGAAAGATTCTGACCCTCACTGTGTTTTCCTATCCTACACTGATACATATGAAGGATTCTATCCCTCTGTGTTTTTCTATTCTACACTGATACATATGAAGGAGTCTGTTAATCTGACACATTAAAAGGACAGTCTTTTTGCTTTATTACATATATCCACCTGCTGCAAGTAGCCTAGACCCATAATGCATTAGTAGATCCACATCCACTGTTATAATTGAAAGCAAACAGCAGCCCCCATGCCTGATCCACCACACTATGTATGTGTTACCAAATAATTACAGACCTGCCACTTATCCTGATTTACTCAGGATCATTCTGAATTTTTGTTTAAAAATCTGAAATTTTGATTTTCAAATTGTTTTGAACAAAAAATCCTGAGTGTTAAAAATGCCAAACAGAAGAGTACATTTTGATTCACAATGGCCACACCTCACTCTGAGAGCAAAAGTGAAGCAGAAATTCTGTGATGAATACACTACAGTCATATGGTGAAATCTGTCATTTTTCCATTTTCATCTTAAATGCTGACTGTGTTAATTGAACTAAAACTAAATATGAACAAGAAAGATATTAAAAAAATGGATAAATAATATATTTTCACATTCTAACTGTAGCATACATTAGCATATGTTTTTCACATTAAGTAAATAGCATAAGACAGCAGACATCTCAATTTCTTTGGAAAGTTCTTGTAAATATATGATAGCAAACACTGTCTTCTCAATATCCTGATTTTCATTCCACTCAGGGTGGCAGATCTCATTTTGTGATGGCAAACAACCCAGACTTAAACCCAATGCCTGATCCACCAACACTTTATGTGATGGAAAACAACACAGACTCAAATTCATGCCTGATCCACCAACACTTTATCTGATGGTAAACAACACAGACTCAAACCCAATGCCTGATTTACCAACACCTTATGTGATGGCAAACAATACTGACTCAAAACCCCATGCCTGATCTACCAACTCTTTATGTGATGGCAAACAACACTGACTCAAACCCCATGCCTGATCTACCAACACTTTATGTGATGGCAAATAACACAGATTCAAACCCTATGTCTGATTTACCAACACTTTATGTGATTGATTTACCAACACTTTATGTGATGACAAACAACACTGACTCAGACATTGATGGGCATGTGATACATATTTTGCTGTTTTTCATTTTCATTGCATTGGTGGTGAGAACAGTTGAATAAATGTTACAATATTTGTTCTGGTAAAAACGGAAACAGAAATGATAACACATTTAATAATGATGCTTTTTACACTGATGTACTGCTTTTTGCTACAAAATCTGCAGTCGGAGCCCATCCACTTCTATGTACATTGTACTTCTCCTTTAGTAGTAGTGTATTTAATGTAAGGACAATTAGTTTCATGACCTTGATGAAAGAATGCTTGTGTTCACTGTTTATTCTTGCATCAAAGTGGCAATATATGAGGATATGAGTACACACCTGTATATTATGGACAGACAATGTCAATATTTGAGGGGGATGTGTGTATGTTATGGACGGTCAGAGTGGCAATATATGAGGATGTATGTATGTTATGGAATTAACTTTGTTCGAAGTGGCCATATTTAAGGTTGTGTGTGTTATTAGATTAACTTGTTTCATAGTGGCAATATAAAAGGTTTTTTTGTTCTGGGATTAACTTGCTTTAGGTTAGCATTTCAAAAGGTGTGTTATGTTATCAGATTAACTTGTTTCATAGTGTCAGTATATAAAGTTGTGTCCATCGTGTTTGGATTAACTTACTTCAGAGTGTCAGCAAAGTGGTAATTAGATAAGGTTGTGGTTACATTATGGGTTAACTTTAGACTGTCTATATATAAGGTTGTGTGTAATGGGATTAACTTCAGAATGGCAATATATAAGGTTATGTGTAATGGGATTAACTTCAAAATGGCAATATATAAGGTTATGTGTAATGGGATTAACTTCAAAATGGCAATATATAAGGTTATGTGTAATGGGATTAACTTCAAAATGGCAATATATAAGGTTATGTGTAATGGGATTAACTTCCAAGTGGCAGTATATAATGCTGTGCGTATGTTATGGGATTAACTGAGAAGGAGAAGAATATTGATATTTTTTACCTTTTGCTCTCAATACAATATCAATACTGGAATGGATTCTTAAGAATAATATCCCACCTCTCCCCCCCCCCCCCATATACAGATGCAGAAACGGTGTGATGGAGATGTTCTAATTATTGGATTCAGTTGATATTGTGCACACTAATGACAACAGCCCATGTTTCTATGATCAATACATTTTTGGAAAGTCACCCAGAGGATTTGAATTTGGACTAAAACACAAAAATTTATTACTACACCAGATTGGTGAAGTGTATAAACTGAATTAAATGTTATTTCTGTCTGTTCTTTGCTTTTACTGTTTGAACAAATTACAATAAGACCAAGCATGAAGAATGATTTACATGATAGTGATTATCATTGTTCTCTCTTTTAGCTTATTAAGTTTGCCTTTTTTTTTTTCAGAGTGATTTTTCGCTGGCTGGCTACCAAGAACCTAAAGGAGATGAATTTTGACAAGGTTGAGAAGGGAAGCCCAGAGGAAATCCTTATGGGTCTAAAAACAGGCAAAACAACCTATGCCATGGTGTTTGATACAATGTGCAAGTAAGTACATACCACAGGCTGAATATTTGTTGCTGATTTTTTACAGCTAGATCCATTATAACTTGGTTTTTTTTTATAAAGGCTCAATTTCTATATTTATCTCATTTTCTATGAAAGGATCTGTTTCTCTATATTTTATCTTATTTTCTTTTAAAGGATCTCTTTAATATTTTATCTCATTTTCTATAAAGCTTGCCAGTAGCTTCCTTTCAGTCAGTGGTTCTTCCCTGATTCTTTCTGTACCAAATATACTGGATGCCATGCTAAAAAGTGGCATTAAACCTAACAAAGCCATACCAAATCAAAACATTTATATCTCCTTGCACCCAGTAACATTCTTAACTTTGGTTGATTATCAAATCCTCTTGTATTCCTAAATCCCGGTAACATTTTTGAAATCCTCTTTTATTTCCTAAATGCCAGTAATATTCTTGGCCTTGGGTCAAGTCACTTATTTGCCCATAGGGTCATGGTGTTGTTTCCCTTGATATATTGACAGCACAGGTTATGAGTGTACCATGTGTTTCTTAAAACAGCTTCCTTTGTCAGATCTGTGTCAACTTGTCCATGAGTGGATTACTTTTGCATTTATCATTCCCAAAGCCACATGTTGGTCCCCAGGGTTCTTCAAGTACCAGTTTCTTGCTATTTCATTATAAAGTTCTGCATATATTTTGTCTGCTTCATATTTTGCAAGTTTTGAGATGAAAACACTAAATTTAGGATTAGCTTAATCAGTTTTAGGATTATCTTGATCATTATAATGGTCCACTGTGAGCCTACTATGTTATACTTGTTCAGCCATTCAGCCAGCTATCTTTTCCTGTCACTGGTATGTTTAGATGAGTTTTCATACACTTTTAGCATTCGTGTCTCAGAAGCAAATTTGTAACTGAAGATAAATTCTAAATTAATAATTCTCTTCGTTGCAGTTATGCTGGTCTTCATTCAAAAATCATCAGTGGATATGCAAAAGGTGCAGACTATCGGCCAGGCCAGAAGTTCACGCCAGGTTCCAACCAGCACTCATGGAATGCTGTCTATATCTATGGCACTTGGTGTTTGATTGATGCTCACTGGGCAGCAAGAAGAATTATTGGAAAACAGGCCACAACAGAAGAGTTCCATTATCAACTTGATGAATATTTCTTCCTTCCTGACACTCATCAGTTGATTTACACGCACTTCCCTGATGATCCAAAATGGCAGCTTCTTGAGCGACCTGTCACGCTGGAGGAATTTGAGAATATGCCCCACATGAAGCCTCAGTTCTTTAAATTTGGCCTAGAATTTGTCAGTCACAGAACAGCAGTCATTTATGGCAGAGGAGAGATCAACTTGCGTCTCAGATACCCAGCTCATCGTATCACTGTAGCCTTCAATTTCAGCATCCAGTTTGAGAACGGTGTTGAGGAATATAAAGGAGTTAAATTGAATCGCTATGGTTTGCAAGAAAGTGTTGGTGGAATTGCATCCTTCAGGCTACGTCTTCCACAACGGGGATCATACATCATCTACATATATGCCAAAGAAGATACCCCTGAGAACAAAGACACTGTCTATGCGCAGGTTTGCGAATACAAGATCGTGCAAGAAGAAGTTGGTTCACCTGAGCCAGAGCCATTCCCTCCATGTGCTTACCTTAACTGGGGGCAGGGAGGCACTTTCCAACGCTATGGACTTAGCACATACCAGAACACTGCTGTCATCCATACCAGAGAAGGAAAAGCTGAGCTCCAAATTAGAATTTCTCGGCCCATGCAGTTTATGGCTAAACTAAAACATAACAAATTTAGTGATTCTGAGCTTGAAGGTTACATAATGACCAGAGTGGTAGGTAGCACAGCCTATTTCAATGTTACGGCTCCAGCACGTGGTGAGTATGGTTGCGAAATCTATGCAAATGATCCAGCAACCGAAGGTACCACACTCTACCATGTGGCTCAGTATCTAATTGAATGTCATGAAGATGTGAAAGCAGTTCCACTGCCCAAGCTACCAGCAGGCTACTTAGGTGCACAACCCAAGTTCAACGAATTCGGTCTTAGTACTAAGAGTCATCATGACCCAGTCATCCACCTGGAAGCAAATACCGTCGAAATTCACTTTGACACGATGCAGGATATGAGAGTGACAGCTAACCTTATCGCTGTTGATGATGGCAAGGAAAAGGAGTGTACTGACTACGTCTTCACACAAATAAAGGGCTCAACAGTATACTTTGTTGTACATTTGCCACAAACTGGATTCTACAAGCTCCAATTGTATGCCGTTCCAGCCAATGATACAAGCCAGCAGTTACCAGGTGTTTACAACTACCTGATAAATTGCAAAAAAGTAACAAAGCGGGTCTACCCATTCCCAAAACAATATGCCCAGTGGAAGGAGGGATGCTTCATGCCAGAGCCACTGGTGTTACATAAAGATCTTGGACAAGATGAGGTCCTCGTCCGTGTTGGCATCCCAAAGGCTGCAGCAGTAGCCATTGTAGCAGGAGATGAATGGATACATCTGAAGGCAAATCCCCAAGGCCTATGGGAAGGCAAAGTACCTGTACGAGAACATATGGGTAAAAATGCTAAGATCACATTAAATGCTAATTATGGTGGTGATCCAACTAATTATGCAACATTGCTTGAATACACTGTCTAAGTGGCCGTAATTTAAGACACTCGAATGCTGCATCTTCCTTGTGTTAAGACGGCACTAATGTTGCATTTTATTAATTTTATATCCAAGCTTTTGACATTTAGGTTATGCAAAGAAGATTGTATGTTCTGAGAGTATTTAGGCTCAGCCTCTAATGTAGTAAATCAAGTACATATATTTCTCACAGGCTTATATCAGCTTTTATAGTAGTAAATCAAGTACATATATTTCTCACAGGCTTTTATCAGCCTTTATTGTAGTAAATCAAGTACATGTATTTGTCACAGACTTATATCAGCCAATTTTGCTCATCAGGTTTCACAAGTATCTTAAGTTTTTCTAAATGTCTGAAATGAGCCCATCTCTTTCATATACAAGTAGACTTAAAGTTGGTATTGTATTCCAAAGATAGGAACAGTTAGGATGGAAATTCATGTAATGCTGTAGATCTTATTATTAAGCACTCTTGAACTGTTTTGTTAATTACCTCACAAGGTGGACTGCAGTGTTTTTCTAACTAACTAAATAAACAGACCAAACCAGGTTATATAAAAATAATTATCCTGTCTATTCATTATGCAAAATAACATGCTTTCCATGACAATACTTGCAGGATGATAAGTGTTTTGAAGGATATATGCAATTGCCATCAATAATTTTGCTTAAGAATATCAGGCTTTCTAATCGTATTCTACATTGAAACGTATGGGCATTTTGTTTTCAAGGGAGTTAACTCAGGATTATGATAGTTTTATAATATGATTGACATCACCTTAGTCGTAATAACTATTCCTCAGTTGTGGTACTCTACTTGCGTAATCTTTCAGAAAGTGTATTTTTAGAAATGCTTAAAGTAGTGTTATAAAACAAAAAAGTTCCTAATATTGGACATTGTAAAAATTATTTCATGTTTTTGTTTAGTTTGATTATAGTTAGAGGCAGTGTGTAAACATTTAATTATGTTCCACCTACTTTATTTTGAATGAATGTATGTTGTGATCATAGAACACACGATAGTTGTTATGAATGTTGTTATCATGGTGATAATATCGGGTTTGAGATGTTTACCTTTTGAGGCTTATGTAAACTTGAGAGAGTAGTTTAATATCATTTTACTGGTAAACATAAATGATAACAGTATGTTTGTTTGTCATCAACTTTATATTGCACATTTTCTTAAGTTTCAATTTTAGTTCTAGGTACTAAATAATGTTTTGTTTTTAGATGAAAAAAATTTCATTCAGGTTAGTTGAAAACCCATATTGTTAGGAGGACTGAAGATGCATGCATGTCATTTCTTGTTTGTTGTAGATCTTGTTGTTTCTTTTATAATACAGCTCAAGTGCTCTTGTCCCAGATGTTGCCTTGTAGTATTTAGGCCTTATTGCCGTTGAAAGATGGTTTACATGTTTTATTACAACAAGAACATCACTTTGTAATCTTAGGCTTCTTTTTAACAAAAAAAAACTGCTTATTAGTACAACATTTCAATGAATTTAAAAATATATAGGCATGTTTTTTATTTTTGCCTTGTGCGTTTAAATGTTGACTAGCTTAAGCTTTTAGCATATTCTAAATATCCCATTTCATTTTAAAGGATTTGGGTCTTGATATAAAACACTGGTTTAGTTACTTTCAATAACTGATAATGGCAGTATTTTGCTGTATGTGTTCCTGAGGCAGGAACCATATTTGGATTGTCCATTTTTTGGGTGTGTAGGTGAATTTGTGAACCATTTTAGTTAAAGGTGTTTTTTTACAGCACTTGTGGCTCAGAAACCGTGTTTCACTTCACATTTGGAATAAAACATAATCACACATTCTCTTTTCTCTTGGTACCACTCCTGTCCCTATGGTCAAAATTTGCATATATAATGGAGCCACATTTTGGCTACAAGGTTTGTCCAGCAGTTGTAGCACATTAACCCATGACCTCACTCTCTTTGATTTAAATATCATCACAATCTTTCAGTACAACTTCTGCCCAGGGGTGGGGCATGGGATCAAGAATTGTAATGTGAGCACTTTTTTGTTTTGGATTATTTTGATCTCTTCTACTTTACTATATTACCAATTCAATTCAGTGTTTAGAATATAACATCATTGCATTTTCTCATTGCTACTCCTTTTCCTGGGTGCATTGGGTCAGAGGATCTAGAATTATATTGAGAAAACAGTTAGGTTAAGTTCTATCTCATACTTAAAGCTCAGTGACCCCTTTCCCAATTAACTTCTTATTTACAATATCACCTTCCTTCAGTGCCATTCCTTTACTTTTGTTCCAGCCCTGCATGGAGTCGAGGTCAAGAATTGCATGGGGACACAGTACACTTCAATTCTTTTTTCCAGTATGTTTAGCTTAGTAGCCCCTTGCCCAGTTTTACTCCTTCTCAAGGGTGGATCATAGGGTCAGGGTCAGGATTTATATTGGTGACACATTTTGATTTTTTTAAAATTTCTTCTTAGTTCTTTCCATTATGAATTTATTTTATGTTTTGAATATAACAGAACACGTTTACTTTATCAATCATACCACTCTACCCTAGGAGTCAAGTCCCTACTGTCAATATATAGGATGTCTTTTGGGTGAAATTCTTTAGTTCATCTCTTACGTTTTAGTTCGCTTCTTATCCGATTCACTTCAGATGTGGAATATTATATGATCTCTGTACAGTGTTGTCCCATGAGTTATCTCCCTTAATTTTGCCATGAGATTAAGAAGTAGGACATCTTTTTTTCCCTGATCTAAATAACGTTTTGCTTAATCACTTTTTATTTGGAATATTATATGGTTCCATTATATCTTTCTCCAATCCCACTTGCTTCATGGTTATGTCAGATGTTGGAGCCATTTGGTCATGGTTATGTCTAAGGGTGGACTCCTTGGGTCAAGAATTCATTAGCTGTTGCTTCGTGCTTATGTCTGAAGTTGGAGCCATGGTGTCAAGAATTTATTAGCTGTTGCTTTGTGGTTATGTCTAAGGATGGAATGATGGGGTCAAGAATTTAGTATTTAAATATGACATTAAATTCATGGTTGTGTCCCAGGGTAGAGGCCATGGAGAAACTGTTGCTTCATGGTCATGTCTTAGGGTGGAGCCATGGAATCAAGAATTCAGTATTTAAATATGACATTAAATTATTAACTATCACTCACCTTGTGTAATTCCTACTCTCTGATTATGTCCTTGGATGTGGCTTTAGGTAGAAAATGTAATACATTGGGTTTTTTAAAAAAATAGTCTGGCAGCCTATTTGTACCCTGTTTGGAAGAACATCATGTACTGCCCTTATTACTATTTGTGGTATTCCTGCCAATCCTTGACATATTGACAGCTCATATTGGGTGGACATTATAGTTTGTTCTTAAGACATATTGACAGGGGGTGGACATTATAGTTTGTTCTTAAGACATATTGACAGCACATATGGGGTGGACATTATAGTTTGTTCTTAATAAACCACTCTTATCTGTCTTGAGCTCAAGAGATAAATTGTGCAGAGTCACATGTTATGGTTGACATGGATTGTTGGCTGTCCTTGGTATAGTATCACTTGGGTAACTTTTTCAGTTAGTTTTGAACTTCTAAAACCAAAGGCTCAGAAGAAGCATCATTGTTCATACAGAATTGTTTTCATTGTTTTAGTATCTGTGATGTAAATGGGCATTTCTGATATAAACTGTCATAGTGATTTCAATTTCCAGCTGTTATCAAGTACCTGCTGTGTACTTACTGTCAAGATAATAGGTTTTGTACTATTAATATAATACTTGTAATTAAGCCTAATTAGATACATTCTGCATGTATGTAAGCGACTGTGTACCTTAGCTGCTGCTGTAAGTGTTCGTCTTCCTCATAGCTTCTTTTTTATATTTTGTGCAATCTTTTTCTCTTTCATAAGGATGTTATTTTTTACTACTTTATATAAAAAATCTTATGCATGATTTTCATTTTTGTATTTTTGGGGTCAATATATGCATTGATTCGCCTTTATTCTGTGCTTATTGATCAACATCTCTTATTGTATTATTATTATTATTTCAGAGTTAGTATTTTATATAATGTACTGTATTGTCTCTAATATCAGCATGGGGGAAAAAGCAAATTCTAAAGATGTATCTTGAAATGGAGAATAACATAACATTGTAAACTGAACCAGCATAAAGAACCTCCACAATTCCAGTTTTTCCATAAGCAGTGCATAAGCTGTCCGTGATATATTGCCTGTGTTTTATCAAAGGCTGCTGTATAATCGAAATAAAATATAATTTTTGCATTGGCTTAATTGTACAAGTCAGTGCTAGCTATTTTTATGTTAAAGAAGTAAATGGTCATTTTCACCAGAAAGTGTCAGTATTTTAAAGTTTCAAAATTAAGGGGGGGGGGTCTGTGGTAGTTCATTTTTTGTATTAGATTACAGCAGCCTAATTTCTTGTTGGGTATCAAAAAAGTATTCACCCACAGCGGGGTTACTTTGGCCTTCTTTTGGACATGACATAATTAAATTATACTTTTGCAATCACTTTAGTGATAAATTTGTTTTCTTCTTACATTTTGAGTGCCAAAGCAAGTTTTAAATTGAGTTGACAAGCAAACATTATAAAATCTCATTCTCCAGGTACATCACATGCCTTTGATGTCAAGTAAAATAGGTCTTCACATGCCTTAGATGTCAAGCAAAATAGGTTATCACATGCCTTAGATGTCAAGCAAAATAGGTCATCACTTGGATTTGATGTCAAGCAAAATAGGTCAAGATTAGAAATGCTATCAGTAAGATAAGAGTCAACCTTTTATGCCCATTCAAAATTTCATGAATTTATTTCTTAAGCAGTTCATTTTTGTAAACTCTTATCACTACTCAGATTATTGTGCTCAAGTTTTGAAAACAAAATTCCTGCATTAGTGTGCACATTACACACTTTTTTCTGTTCATTGTTGTGGATATATATTATGATGTATTTAATGTTTTTTTTGCTAATAGTATATTATTAAAGCTGGCTTTGTACATGATGCCTTCCCTTTTAAGTTTTATTATGTCCCTGCCATAATCTAAAGGATTGCACATGTCCTTCTGTCCATTGTTATCATTCTGAACAATGTTGTTTCCAGTTAGTACCTTTTGAAGTATATCATGAACAGGGACACAATGTACTTGAGTGTTTATGATCAAGGATACCTAGTTCTGGTTATACAAAACAATGTTTGCACAGTAAATTTGGGTAGCTGAAACCATCTTATTATTTTGTCCTATATTGACTTTAAGGTATATCATTTAGGACAAAACTTGTGCATCCTTTAAGAATAAATCTTGTGCATTATACTCCATCTGTCAGTTGCTAGTTTTGATTCCACACAGTAACTTTAGTTGCCTACCATCTACGGTTACCAACTTTTGCATGCTTGCTCTTGGTGTGAAGAAGAACCTTATCAATTTTGGGCTCAAAGGTCAAGGTTACAGGTTGAAAAAAGGGAAAATGGTCTCGGCCCAAGAACTCTACAGCTACCAAACTTTGTGGATAGCTTACACTTGGGGTAAGGACAAGCTATGTCAGTTTTCACAATCAAAAGAGTCTGAAATCGTTGTCACCTGGACTAAACAAAGAAAAATAGTTTTCACACAATAACCTGAGTTCTGTATCAAACTTTGTGGATGCCTTGAATTTTGTGTAATATAATTGCATAGCTAGTACATTTCTGTGTGGAAAATACCCAACCAAATGATGGAAATTCTGTCCTTTCATTAGAGTGAACCAGAATCTTCCAAAATGCTTGATCGCTCCTTCATGAGAGCCCCAAACATTGGACATGTGTGAAAGACCGTATGTTTTTTGATTGCCATGTTCAATATTATTCACTTAAAGAACATTAGCTGCCTTTTACTTGGGTTAATTGAATTATCATCTTGTGTGCTAAACTTGTGAACTTGAGGACTGAACCCTCTTCTGTTCTTGTCACGTTAAGCTTTCTTGAGAATTGTTTACAGACTTGTTCCGTACACATGATATATGCCTTGGCAGTTTATTTATCCATTATGAGGGTGTTATTATTCAATTTGGTTATTATGTTTTTCTAAGCTGCAAGGGTAGGCAGTTGACTTTTGCATTCTATGGACTTGCCTGCCAACCATTTTACTTTTTTTACCCATAGCCTGAATTGTGACATTTTATACGTGGTAAACAAATTGTGCCACTTAATTTCATCTATCCTGAAACTTATTTATCAAGAATTTGGGGTCTTTTTATTTAGTAAGACAACCTTCTGTAATCTGTCCTTATAATGAGCAATCCTAACCTATAGTTTTTGTGCTGTTTCTTTCATAGTCCCTTGCTGTTTAAAAGAATAAAAACCTGGTTGACTTATAGCAACAGGAGGGGGGTTGAGCAGAGAAAATGGCTGATAGAGGGGGTACAAAAATGAGGCACATAATCTATATGTGACACATCATGATGTTCTTTATGTGTTATATTTGAATACACTTATTCATGATATCAACAGACCGCTCCGGTGGCCTAGTGGTTAGAGCATCTGCCTCGAAAGCGGGATGTCGTGGGTTCGAACCCCTGGACGAGTCATACCAAAGATTTACAAAAATGGTACTAACAGCTGCCTCGCTAGGCGCTCAGCATTAAGAAGTTAGTGTTGAGACTGGTCGGCCTGGTGTCAGGATAATGTGACTTGGTGGGACATCATGCTATGTGTCTGTGGCATGATGCCCCAGTGCTAGATATCACTGAAAACTGCCACACTGCAGACATCATAGCGATATGAGTGAAATTTTTTTAAAGCTATGTTAAAAATCAAATCAAACACACACACATGATATCAACAACATTGGGGGGGGGGGGGTAATTGACTTAAGGGTGCTGGAAGAGTCTCCACTAACTTGTTAATCAGATTTTTCACTAATTTGATCATTTTTTTTATGTGTCAATGTTATCCTCTTTCTTTTTTTTACATCTGTAACAAGATAACCGGGTTAGATTTCGGATTTATAACAACACTTTTGATGGTGATGCAAATACAATGTTTATTGATGAATGACTTGAATGAAAAAAGAATTATGCTTAATACATGTATGTGTGTGTATAAAATCCAGATACTGGATAAATTAACAAATTATGCACAAACCTAATGAAACAAATGAAAATACAAATAAATTACCTTACACGGTACAAGGACAAAAGTGAATGATCTACAGTAATTTCACACGATGGAAAAAAATGATCTGTTTTACTCAAATAGTAAAAATGAATTCACTCAAATAGTGACAAATGAGGTATTTTACTCAAAGAGTAAAATGATGAAAACAAGGTATCATATAAAATATCTTTACTTTCCCAAAACACTGGGTATTACAAATCCCAAAATTTGAACACTGCTAAAAGATTACTTGTATGGAGGAGATAAACACTCCATCATCAGCACACTTGGCTACCAATCACACTGGTCAATCAAGCAGTCAGTATTCCGGGTAGTCACCAACCACCATTCAATTCCTTGGTCAATCGAGCAATCGGCGCCCACCAATTGGTCAGCAACACCCAATCACCTGCTACTTGACCAGCAACATTGTTAACGCTGCTCTGTGGCTGCTGTGGTTCAGCTTTACAGCTGCTAAGGTCAACTTCTATGGTTAGCTCTACAGCTGGTACCACATCGACTCCAATCAGCTGAAAATACGTTTAAAACCATGTACTGTGCATGACACGGGCATATATGATAAAACATAATGACATTATATACTGTAAGATATACAAATTACATTATCAGCACAATAATTACAAAACAATACACCGGTTCAGAAGTGAACCTACCCGTGCCCAATAAGAATCCTACGGTACTAAATGTTTTTTAAAAATGCAACTTTATATTGCTAATATAAATCTCTTGCTAAGTCACAAACATGAATGGAAAATATTTGCATTATACCACGTAAGTCGAAGCTATATAGAAAATATACCAAAATAAACGTGGTACTGCAATAGTTATACACAAGAAATTAATAAATAACTCAAACCTCTACAGCTGAAGATGTGCAAGTCCTTAAAGTAGACCGTTCACTGACTAGACGTTCTGTAATGTGTCGATTTAGTCTTATGGTGAGGCATTTATACACAGACGATGCTGCCATACATATTCTGGGCACTGGAAGTATTCAGTACTTGCCATCGAAAGCACTTCGCACGTGCCACATAGGATGAACCAAACTGTTTTTAAATATTGTACAATATACTTAAATCATCCTCGGGTATCATTGTACACAAAAAACGAAATCCGAGTACATGTATTTAATAAACAAAAGGATTTATACAATTCCTTGACAACATCAACAGATGCATTTGTTATTTCGAAGTATCTTTTCAATGCATGATACTTACCTCTACCACAAGCTACACATAATTGTGTTTTTTCCTTAATGCAAACTCCACAGTTTAGACCTGGTTTTGGACCGGTACTTCCACGTTGAATGCACTGTAAATGAAACTTCAATAATTGTGACATTTTTTCACACATTGGATAGCTGACCCAATCATCAGCCACTTACAACTATTATATATCTGATTTAACATTATACTATTAGCAAAAGTCTAAGTAGATTAAATTCAATTAGCTGTTATAATGTATAATATATATTAAAGAAGAGTAATTGTACAGCATGGGTCAATGGGATGAAGCTAGATTACTGCAGCAAAAATATCAAGATCTCACCACTAACAAAATCACATCAGAATCAAAAGCAGATTTGAAAATAAAAAAAAAATGCATTAGATCACTAGAAGCAACACAAGATGAATTTATCAACGATGGAGTGTCATGCTTTTTCAACATTGAAGATGGAATATTTATTGATTCCACAAAGGATGGAAAACAAACATCTGCTATTGTTAATAATCTTGTTGATGACAGCAAAAACATATTTAGAATAAAATTTAATCCTGAACATGTTCCAACTTTGATTATTCGTGATAAACTAGACCTTATTAAGGAATCACAGTGACATAATGTAGTCATACTAGATAAAAATTCTAAACCAGGTATTTTCACTGGAATTGACAAACCATACTACAATAAAGCATATCCAGTTTCCACAGTTGTTTATTTGCTTTATCGTTTGAATGAACCAGACATAGCTGCACTTGCTTCAATGAGAACAGGCTCGCTAAATTGCACTGCGCAATGTATGATTGAGCAATTTATTAACTAAAAACGAGGAAACAATTAACAGAATCAAGAATATAAAAATATAAAAATTGGGAAAGATATATCAGTACAACTGGAACTCACATAGATGACACAGCGGAGTTAGAAAAATTATTAATGTTTCCGATAATTGTAAAAACAATAACAAATGAAGTTTTATATAACTTGGACATATATAGAACAAGCAGTGCTCCAATAACCATTATAAACCATAAATGGCATGCGTTGACAGAAGCAGTAACAAAATTTCGAAGGGGGAGAATAATACGATTTTATGATGGCGATATCTACGAGGAAATCTACAACAAAAATAAACGTGACCCTGTATCGGTCTGGCTATATCCAGATGAATCAACATTGGATCAGTTTCTTTTGCCATCTGAGGTTCTTTATCTGAAGAAATCAGTCCAACAAAATATGAAACGGATTTTGGTAAAATATAACATAAACAAAGATGGTTTTTACTCGTTAATTGTTTTACAGCGTCTTCTGGTGTGGCTCATATAGCCCAACAACTAAAACATAATTTGCACCAAACTCAAAAAGAATTTCGCGAAGATATATCACAATCTTGTGTTGAGTTTGGCTATGGAGGTCTTTCGAACACAAAATATAATAACTCTGACGTGATTTCTGTTGACAATATCGCTGCTTATCCGGCGGCTTTTCTTGGATTTGGCGAGTGTCATCCTTATTTTGAACGATTTGGGCACCCAACACACAAAATGACACGAGTTGCACTAAATGGACCACTACCAAATATCGATCTTACTGGATATGTCGAGATTGAATCATTATAATCATTGGTATCCTGTGATACCAATTTGGTTTGGTAGACACTTTAGTAAACCGGTTACCAGTGTCAATCTCAACGACTGTTGTGTAAAATATCAGCGTGGCTGGGCTCCAATAGCACTATTACGATACATGCTCGATGATAGATTCTCAATTCGTTGACTGTATCCTCTGCGATAATTTTATACAAATCACAAAAATCTATCTGGTTACCACAAGACAACAAAGATATCTGCAGAAAAATTATCTGTATGTTTACTCGTGGTTCATCATCTGATAATGCACGTCGTTGCACAAGACTAATAATGGATCCATCCAAATTAGATTTTGTTATCATGGACACAGTGGCGCGAGTTGTGTTGGTGTCACTGATAAATGCAATCATGCAAGATGGAAAAAAGTAGGTACAATATGTATCTACTAGGAGGGCAATTCCCCTCAGTTTACTCATTTGAGATCATCTATGTTGGCATACTCATCAATAAACCTATTATCGATGATCAACAGATTTCCCAATGACACTGTTAGAGTCGCCACAGATTCTTTATATATTAGTCGTTGTAGCATGGACCATGTGAAATCATTTATCGAAGAAGACACCTGCGGTGACAACTGGGGTTCACGGATAGTAAAAAGTGAGCAAATACGTGAATATTCAGAATCGACTGACGTTAAAACACTAGATGTTTATTATTGCAACGATAATTTATCAGAGCCATCATCATCACCGTCAGTAAACGATCCAATCACGAGATATAGCACGGTCGGTCAGAAAGGTCTAGGTGGTTCTGGTAAAACAACACGTGTGATAGAATTATTTAAAAACTCTGGCATGATTGTTTTGACGCCAACTCACCGGCTTGCCAGAGAGAGTAGACAATGCATGCACATATCACAGTTTCTTTAGATGGCGAGGTTATGCATGGACGAATGGGTGAGAAATATATCCGAGAAGAATTATCGGGGATGAGATTTGTACAGTATCCAAATATGTTTCAGAAATGTTTCTTGATTGGTTATCAACAAAATCTACTGCAATTTGCACGTGTGGCGATCATGGACAGCCTCTGCCGTTTACAGGTGAATCACCACACGAATGGTTGATCAACCATATTGGCTACTATGAAGAAGTTTGCGATCATGAGATCACAGGATGAACAAAGGCAACTGAAATCGTTAATCAGATTACAACCTGACAAAGTTTAGTGTGAAATACTGCAAACCGTAATTTCCGAGATCCCAATGCCAGTTTTCTGGAACTTATGGTGCCCTAATGATCTATTAGTTGTATCCAGGAAAAACGTCCGTGATTCACTTCAGTGTAATTTATTTGAGCTTCACAAGGAAAAATCTCCAACTCATTAAGTTCCGCTATGTTATCCACCAACAGATGCACGCCGTCAAATTATACTTGTTGATATTCTGGCAGTAGGCACCAGATGTATACACGTAAAAGCAAAAACTCGTTGTTAATGATATCGCCCACAGATGCTCGACGCGAGCTTGATGTTGAGAAAGAAAACACCAATAATCTGAAGGAAAAAATGATGCAGAGTGACAAAAATACCTTATATTACCCCCATGACCCGTTCTGACACAGGACCCTCTGTATCATTTTTTCCTTCAGATTTTTTCTTCTTCTCAACATCAAGCTCGCGTCGAGCACCTGTGATATCGTCGAGGTTCCAATGGAGGCTGTGCAACAGGCGTTGCCGTTAAACCCATCGTGCTGGACTCTGGGATGTGCAATAACAATTAATTCGTCTCAGGGATTAACAATATCAGATACCAATATCTGAATTGTCGATGATCGCATCCAGTGATCAAATATAGTTTATCTGACTGTGTCGAGTGTAACAAAAATGTCTCAGTTACACAGAAGTGTCTACATGCTGGCGCTGCCATCAGTGTCTCAAACAACAACAGCGTGACCAGAAATTATCAACGCAGTAAAGAAAAAATTGACAAATTATTGGCGAGATGACACAAAAATTACGCCAGTTTGATCTGCATGTGCAGTTTGTCATGATGCTGAAACAACGACAAAATAATCAACGCGCCTGCTGTAACACAACACTGTTGTGGCAATATTTTCCTAATGACGTAAGACAATTTACCGTGTACAGAATCTACAGTAGTCTCGGTCACACGCGAAAATGTTTCTCTGACATGTCTTGAATGCAACAGACGAAAAAGAGCTTCGTTACTCCATGTGTTTGACTCTTGTTAGCGCTTGGAGAGAGTCATCCGATAGCGTCTGCGATGCCATATCCAATCTGGTGGTAAGTGGGTATTTTCATTAATTACCTGTTCACGCACAAATCCACGCTGATGGGCTGTTGAATCTAATTTATAGATTGATGGCTGCATAGTAGATCTTACCACGCTTGACAGTGTATGCGTTGTTACATTCCACATGGGTTAGTTGCCCTTGCTGCGCCACCCTCAAGTTCGCCAGGTTCATATAAATACCTCACTGTTACTCTACTACCCAACATTGGTTGCTGTAGCTGATCTGGTGATTTTCGTCGTGGTATGTGTTTTTTTTTTAACAATTGCATCAGCAGGTTTTATGTTAATTTCGCTCGTGGCCTTGTTGTTTAACGCGGCCACAACATGAGATAGTCTCGCAACACATTCACGAGATCTGTCATGAACGTGCAGTAATTCTTGGGCATATTGATGCCCAAAGAGTCGTTGTGCAAGTGTTTGATTACATTGCTCAATGATTGTCTGATCGCGGCGTGCCCACGTCTGATCTTAACGTGTTGTTGTTGTTACAGCGTAGTTACCGAACCAAGAAATTCTTTGCGAGGATCAACTTTAGCAATTGTGGTCAGTGCAGAGGTCCTCGTGCATAAATTCGTTCAAACGCTGTTGCGACTTCAGTTGCTGTTTTAGACAATAACGGTTCAGCCTCTTTGTATCTATTTGCAACATCTACGACCGAAAACGCGTATTTGTATGTGCGTCGTTTATACAAGTCATGTGGAAAAAGGAAGATATCTGCCTGATGACCTTCGTTGGGTGGGCTGACATCAACGGATCCATATTGATTCGTTTTGGGACAGAGAAGATGAATTTGCCATATGGCTTGTCGTGATAACCAATATGCGGCTACAGCTCGTCTGACACCTGTTGCATAAGCTAGTTTGGTAATTAATGCTTTACCTCTCCAGTATCCGATTGGACTTTAATAAATATACTCCATTATGTAATTGTTGATGTTTAATTACCAGTTCCTAACACTATTTTAACTTTCATCGCCGATCTTAGCTACCAATTCGCGAGTGATTCTCGTATGTTTTTATGTTTTATCGAATTCTGCCTATGAATCAACTTGACATCCACGATATGTCGTTGCTGTCGATCTGGATTTTTATAAGCGACATCATGAACATGGCACGCTTGATCAATCGCATTTACCGGAAATTCGCCTGGTCTTGGTCGTTTTTTTTTTCTTTCTTCTTTTTCGTCAGGTCTAATATCAAGGCGAGTTCCAGGAGAACAATAATTATATCCTGGAAGATGTTTTTCTCCAGGATAGTAATCAGCCCATGGCGTTACATGTATTTTCCCGAATGCATTAGCAATATCGGCACATTTTATTTGCAAAAGGAATGCTCACAAATTTATATTTTGTGTGCTGCATTTTATACATTTACCTGTAAGTGCAGGCGTGTCATTTTTTCACGTGGTTGCTCTCAGGAATTTTGTACCAGTGACTATCTTGCATCGAGCACAATATAAACTCATGGTTTTAAATAATATTATATCTGTACAATACAAAAATGATAATCTTTTCAGCGACACGTGAGCAAGCACCGGTCAAGTATCATCCAGTGTTACTAAATTTCCATTCGAGCTATTATAGTTGTTTCTCGACCTGATAATGAGATGGCTCAAATGGGACAAACTTTATTTAGTAGAGCTATCTATGGATGACCAACGATGCTGTAATGCTCTTAAGGAATTTAACGAATCTTCGTCGGGCGAGGACGATGGTAGTAAATTTATCACAGACATCGATGATGCACCGTCCGTCGAGGATCTCAACGGTGATATCAACACCTTAGTGGCATACGATGATATCATCATTGAAAAACAAGCAAATCCAGTCAGAATATTTTCACTCGGGCAGATATAAAAACACATGTCATTTACGCTACTCAGCGGCATACTCAATTTCCCAAAGTGATCAGAGATAACTGTAATTTGTTGGTTATTTTTAAAGATATCGCAGACAAATCATCGTCATCGACTATCTTGTATACATGGTTTCCTCGTTGGTCGCTGTAGCAACGACGTTATTCGGCACATTATCAACGACGCACATGATACCGCCCGTGGTTGGAATCGACGTCAGTATTGTTGTTGGTTTTGCTGGTATAGTCAATATTATCGCGAGAAAAATATCTACAAGTACCAGCAAAAAATTGCACGAGTACACAGAAATGATTTATGCTGTGACACATGCGTGCATAAATATATCATCGATACTGTCAGCCGAGTTAAACGATTGTGCATATCAGACTTTGAATTTTCCGCAATTAGGGATATTTATTATCGATGTCACAAGAATGCAAACCTGCCAACGCCACATTTAGAATCCGCCGTATAGATAATAATGACCGGAGAAATAACTAGGCAACTGGAGCAGATCATAGCTAACACAGCACTACCGACGACCACATACGCTTAGAAATTTTCATGCGACATGGTGTCCCGGCGATATGGACATAGGTAAGTTTAAGAATTTCTTCTCACATGCTCAGGAATCCTCGCATGGATTCATCACGATAAGTTTACAGGATCCAACAACACATTATCGAATTGGTCAAGATAATATCTTTTATTAAAGAAATACATTTGTTGTATAACGAACCAGGAAGATATTAACGAGATTAGCTCTACGATCAAACAAATGCAGCAAGATGGTCTCGCGATTCAACTCCATGTTGAAAAAATCAACGATGATTTTGAGATGATAGAACAGCGACGTGATGAGGGCAGGTATACACTAGCGGCCGAGTACAGATTTATCAAATTACTCCAGCGCGAAATGAATTGTCATTGACGGATTTACATGAACAACGTGGCATAGCTAAATTTGTTCCATTGGCAAGTGCCATTGATAAAATAAGATCAGATTTGTCTCGACAATAAGAAACTCGAGCAGCTGTAAGTGCACATGCGAGACAACTAACGCGACTTGTGTTGGAGTCTGTTAAGATTTCCGCAGAATGAGAAGAATAGTCCCAACAACAACAGCAAAATAACACAAATTAACGACAAATTTTTTTTTTTTTTTTGGGGGGGCAGTTTTTTTTCTTCATCAATAGTGTGCCATTATGGCCTGCCACGAACACACAAACTAACAGTCAACTATTCACCATGTGTGTTCAATAAATTACCATCTTAGTCGGTTAGACGAAAAGGTATTCGTGACAGCGATGGATTATGACATCGTAAATAAACAGGATTAACGGGTACAATCACAATCAAATGACCCGGATAGACATCCGGAAAAAATTTATAAAGAACATATCCCTGCTGGGCCTTCCCTAATGCTTGCCCAGTCGATGCATATCTACCATAGAGGCCATCCAGCATAGTTCTGATGGACGACTTGTATATGTCAACGGCGCAGTCCGGCGTCGATATTTCTACTGTAACGCTTAGCGTTGGATCGTGTACCTTGATAACAATCTTTCATTCTTTTCCTTTTATTGATTTGATTCTACGCTGAAGTTCGTCATTGATTTGTTCGATTTGATATGATTCTGTTGGTGCGCCGACAACTTCCCAGATTGAGACTGGCTTGGCAATTCTTTCAGTGGTGGTTTTGTGCAAGAATATTAGCGAAATATTAGCGTCTAATCAATCAAATGATTTTTCTCTGATATTTGGCCAACTATAATAAAGTCGTAATTGTGCTAGTGCGATTTCAAGTGACCGACTATTATGAATTCAGGCCGAGTTTATGTTGCTGTTATCATTGTGGTCGTCGGTAGTGCTGTGTTAGCTATGATCTGCTCTAGTTGCTTAGTTATTTCTCCGGTCATTATTATCTATACGGCGGATTCTAAATGTGGCGTTGGCAGGTTTGCATTCTTGTGACATCGATAATAAATATCCCTAATTGCGGAAAATTCAAAGTCTGATATGCACAATCGTTTAACTCGGCTGACAGTATCGATGATATATTTATGCACGCATGTGTCACAGCATAAATCATTTCTGTGTACTCGTGCAATTTTTTGCTGGTACTTGTAGATATTTTTCTCGCGATAATATTGACTATACCAGCAAAACCAACAACAATACTGACGTCGATTCCAACCACGGGCGGTATCATGTGCGTCGTTGATAATGTGCCGAATAACGTCGTTGCTACAGCGACCAACGAGGAAACCATGTATACAAGATAGTCGATGACGATGATTTGTCTGCGATATCTTTTTTGTTTTGTCATCTGCTGATCAATTATTTCTTTCAACGATGCCTTCCACGCACATGCTTGATTATACCGAAAGGATTGTGGGATTTATTATAGTATATACTAAGTTACCAATTAAGGTGTTTTAGCGACGAATTCCAGACACCACCAATATGTCGTTGAGGTTAGGATTTTGTCTTCTGGATCCAGTATGAACATTCCTCCTCGGCATTTTGATTTAACAAGACTGAGACAGTTCCGGAAAATCTATATGTGGAATGACGCCATAGAGATGTGGTGAATATCCTAAATTTAGCGGCGCCGAACACGGAGAGGTTGTACACCCCGGTAACATGAGCGGTATGTTTCATGGAGTTATTTTGTTCCGACCATGTTGCCGATCCAGACGATACTGTGTATACCAAAATAATGAGCGCAGTTGTATGAACAGCACGATCTTGAAACGCTTTGATTATTTTCGGCGCTGTCAAAGAGACGCATGAGAATTTTTCAGGGAACTTAATATCGACGACCGTTGGATTTCCAAAGAAATTATCTATGGTCCTATCTATGCTTCTACGAAAAGTTGCAAATGCGGTTACATGATTAGTATATTCAGATCTGAATGTGGTCAGTCCATTATTGATTGCCATTAACGAAGTTATCACAGGGATGTTGCTGTTCTCCAAGAAGTTTTTGTTGCAGCATCATCGTTTGATTCTGGTTCTCTCAAATTAGCAATGCTATTTCTGCTTATGTTAAGTTCACCAGTCATTGTATCGCCGGTTTTAGCAATGCACTTACTGATCTCAGTTTTGATTGTGATGTTGTTGTTGTCCACTTTTTTTTTTTTTTTTTTTTGTTCCCACGTCATCGTCTGATTTTGGTTCTCTCGCATTGATAATGGTACTCATGGTCATGTTGAGATCGCCATACATTATATTTCCAATTTTTCTAACACGCCCAGTAATCTCTCCTATGATTATTAGAGATGATTCTTCCGAGTTTTTACTTTTACCGGTTTTAGTAAACACCACTAAGTTATCTTCTGTAGCGCCTGGAACTCGCAGAATAATATATGTCAACGAGATATTGCTCGTCTTGATCCTGAAAAACAACAACTTCGTTTGGGTCAACATCAACGAGACACATTACATCGGCAAGTTCCCCTCGTGAACATTATTCGGATAAATCAGTGTCACAGGGACCTTTTCGCGTAGCAGATCTTCCGTAAAAATCTATCATTATAAACCATTAACCTGTTTAAAATGACTTGTGTGTGACATAGTGAGTCCCGGTCAATAACATTTTCTCAGCAAAAACAATAACTTTAATAGTCTCAGATCTCTTTGTAAATTCTGGTAATATTCTGTACATTATGCTACTCTCACTCGGATTATTTGTCTTGAAAATGATAAGTTTTTTTTGGGATAAAATAATCACCCCATGATTAGCCACTATAAAATGTACTTCAGTGCCATTTATATCTGCTATATTAACATAATAACCCTCCTCTTCTTTGTGAGAAATATGTGCGACAGATATTCTGAAATATTCTTTTGATAATAAATGCCCCGCGTATGGGGTTCACAACAAATTAACGTTGCCCTCTCCGGGAATGATGATAAATTAATCTGGTATAAATGGTCTCTTCATCATATCTTGTACATTTTTATTTTTAGTGTTCAGATCATCAATATTAGCATCTGTATTTGTAATATTATCATTTATCCTTGTGATATCTTCTTGATTTTTTCAACCGATGCCGATAGTTGAGAGAGCGATTTGAAATCCATTCGATTGAGGTTTTAACTCTGACTATATCATTGAGCTCTACGAGAGTGTCAATGATCTTGGTGCTGACTACCATTGGATTTAAAAAAAAACATCGTAGGCGACTCGAAGAAGAATCTGATAATTTCTGAGATGGCTCGTAAACGCGGTTAAATGAACATCATACTCAGACCGTAATACGGTTAATCTATCAATTTTTATGGTTAACAAAGTCCTTATCGCGACATTACCGTCGTCCACGTACTTCGTTGCACCGTCATCGGCTAATTACGGTTTTCATAAACCAGCAATTATATTTCCAGTCATGACGAATAAACCAGTCACTGAACCACCGGATATAGGAATATATTTACGAAATGCAATTGATATATTCGAGTTTTTGTTATTATTCCGTCGCCGGTAGATACTAAAATGTTATCGTTGTTTGCCCTTAAAACTAGCAATATAATATCGAACGATTTGATATTGTTTATCTTTAACCGTCAATGCTGATCCTTAAAAACAATATCATCCGGATCAACCCTGGTAAGACGAATTCACCTCGCGACACAAACACAAATAGATCAACTTCATCATGCGGCGGTGTTGATGACCTTGACATCGAGTTAAGTACCACAACCACTTCTGGATCGCATATTGGTGGATCCGTTGTTGTCTGTGTTGGCAATGTTGAATACCAAATTGGTATGTCACCTGTTAAACCACTATATCGTAAAAACTGTTTTGGTGGTGCCTGTCCATGCGAATCAAAATAAACAAATCCACGTGGATAAACCACGTTTGCAATCCAATGAGCACCTGATCGGAACATCCATCGAGATCAATAATACCGGTTTCAACACCATTTGGTTTTACCAGTAATTGATTACGCATGAAAATACCTCTGAAGTATTTTATGTTTAATCGCCGATCAGCATCTAGTAAATCAAAATTGGACATGGAGAGTTTTAGTGAAACGTCCCCGGTAGTCTCAGACCTAGACCATATCGCGTTCCTAGTAATCTTAGACCGCGTCCCTTTTTTGAAGTGTTTATATCCTATCTTGTTGCTTTTTTCAGTGCCATATCAGCAACTTCCAACGGCGCAAAGTCAGCTGCTTTTCCAAAAGGTGAAGCAGCTGATACAATTAAAGCTGGTAACACCGCTAGAAACGGAAATGTTCCGCCGGTTTCTGTTGTGTCGATGATGACATTTTCAGAAAGATCAAGTCTCACGCCAGTTCTTGATTTCTTGGCGTCATTGTAGTGTTTGAACTGACGTTCAGTCAACGATACTTTATTTGGACCCCGCAACGAAGCTGATTTCAGAGTTATTTCCCCCAGAAGTCTTTTTTGATACCGGTTGCAGATTTTTTAAAATCTGATCAGGTGTCAGAGTAACATTGACGTGGTAATATGATATTATAACATCATGAATGATGTAATTACATGTTTTCCACTGGCGCATCAACGACTCTTGTTCGTCTACCAACACTGGACAGAAATTCCTCTGAGATATTTGCATGCCAAGGTCGAAATTCTGATCACACCAAATAAATCTCATCAAACTGCGATACTCCCGTGCAACGTTGTTTTGGTCAAAATCATTATTATATCTTCGGATGGTTCTTGATGCCCACTGATCATCAACGAAATCGTAGACACCGATAATCCATCAAACACCATTGGATTTGCTGTATGATCTTTTTATCTGGTGGTACGCTAAAATGCCACGAATATGTGTAGTGGTGCTGAAATTCCCTGTTGTGATGCTATCTGCCATGAAAATGTTCCTGCTTTGCCTGGAACTGTGTATGTAGGTATTGTCAGCCACGACACTGTTGACTTGTCGCCGTCATTCATGAACGACAATAGTCGTTTTTTTCTGTCAACGAAGGCGTCATCGTTGGCATCCATAATGCTAGTTTTGTTAGTGTTACTTTACCAGCACTACCCTCATCAATCCTAGAACGCCAGATAACATCTTTGAACCAGTGTAACTATGTTTTTCTCTGAATATAACTTTTCTAACATGTCTACAAAATCCAAAGATACGTGATAGTGGTATCACACATGAAAATCGACCATCTGCATTAACCTGAGATCCCAGTGCTAAAAATCTCGGGTTGAATTTTGGATTACCACTCTGTAATGTCGCAAAAGCAGCAGCTGGTCGAGGTATCATTACAGCTGGTGTGGATTAACTGCGCTCACCAGTTCTATTTGTACCATCAGATGCTGATAAACGTCGGGGTAGTCAGTAATGTCCTACGCCAACACAATGATGGATCTGCGGACCGCAAATAGCCATCGGAATATCTTGCAAGATCGATAATTGTGGTAGCAACATCAACGTTATCGAGGCATGCTTCAATTTCTCTACTATCAATGAAATATCTGGCACTGTTAAGCAACGCCATAATATATAGTTCATTTTGTTGCATATGCGGTATCTTCACTTTACACAAGTTTACCATGAAACTGCAATAAATACCTCGCGTACCAGAATGCCTTGATGTATCTTGGACTTTTAGCTCGATTCATTCACGTTGGTTTGGTTCTAGTGCTTCATAAGAATAATACAGATAACCACGTACATACTTATCTTTGAGTATTGGTGAATCCATGTCAAATGCTGCATCAGATACACGTTTGAACATTTCATTATAATTTGCTGATGTCTAAAACGACGTTCTAACACGATGAATATCGCCAACGATGACGGGCCAGACTACTATGCGCTATCAGGTTTGCTGTTATGTCAGTTGCGGCTTGTTTTGTCGGTGATGGCACTCCAGCTAATTATTTCAACCGCTCATTTGCAGCTTGATTTATTATTTTACTGACGATTGCTGGTGCTGGGCAGTTTTATTGGAATACTTACTTCGGTGCTGGGAAGTTTTATTTTTTCTGCTATGAAATATCATTGACGTCTTTTGGTCAAGTCAATAATATTCGTATGCCTTGTTTTATTACAGGTATCCCAAAATATGGATTTTTCTGACCTCACTTGTGTATTTGATTTTTTATACTAGGTCACTGACTGCGGCATTAAATTTGTACATAAAAACTGGCCCCTGGCCCCTAAATCTCAGCCATTTATAGCGGATAGTTATTTTTAGCGCAACCACGTGAACTAATCTGAAAATCACAGCGTTATTAACAGCGCAGTGACGTGACCGCTAAAAGTCTAAACCGTCGAGTCTAATTTAGCTGTATGAGTTTCCATGGTAAGCGCAGAATCACTCATTTATTATTATTACAATAACAATTTAAAGATCACTAAGTCAGCAGATATACAAAGTTTTACTATAATTCCAGTAACGTAAAGTAATTTTTCCATATACAATAAACCACCTGGATCTCAATTAGACTGTGTTTATTTCATAGCAGAAAAAATTTATGTACCCTAACCCCAAATTTCAACCTGCATTTTTCATGTCCGAAGGTCATTTTTGACACCATGTAATGCTCACGGCGCAAATACAAGCCCTTTTCCCAGATGACAATTCTACAAAACAGTCTGTATTAAACAGGCTGATCCAACTGAAAATAGATGCCATCCAAGCTGTGTTTGAGATATTCTACTTGCCCCAAACCCGCGTGTTTACTGCTATGGCAGGCTAGCTCTTCTTCCTAGCCGACTATTGGTATTTCACTATCAACATATAGCAGAGTAACCATGGAAGGTGTACATGCCTGACGTCACTTTAAAGAACAACACAAGCCCAAAACACCTAGTTCACAAATATATCCACATCTTTAAATAGTAAACAATAATAGCTGACAAAAATCACACCTTAGCCTTAAGTTAAGAAATTTGCCAGGGGCCAATTTACGAAACTGGACCCTGCCACCTTACAGGTTAGCCAAAAATCGATTATTGTACACTTATTTTACCGCAGGCTTTCTAGAAATATTCTATAGTAATGTGGTGGCAGACCTATTTCGCTTGACTAACTCTACCTCTGGACTAGAGATACGAGTACGAATTTAAATATTTTATTTATTTGTCGTAAATAGCACTATTTATACTGATGTATTCTCTATAAAAACCAACTTCATGCTATTTCGAGTATTGTGATAGACCTGTTTCGCTTGCCTAACCCTACCTGTGGACTACATAAGCGGAGTATTTATCCCCACTCGGCAATATACGTAGTACGAATATATATATATATATATATATATATATATATATATATATATATATATATATATATATATATATATATATATATATATATTGTAAGTAACACTATTCATATATTTTATTTCAACTGAATATTCCACAGCACAGGGTAATTAAAAATTATTTGAAATGTTTTTGATTCATCAGCAGCATGCATGCATTTATATTAGATTTTAACAGCTACCTTTGCAAGCCGTGCTGTGTAGTGGTAAGGTCAAAGGATTTTCGAACCACTACTGGTTTACATCGTGTCTTCGAGCCTCGGAATCCGGATATTGCTGACGGTTTTAACTTCAGATTATTTAGAATGGGGTTCCAGCCGAGCTCAAAGGTTAACCGGACATTCAATGATAATTGATAGTTCGCCTCAGCCCCGAAAGTGGTTGGGGTTTTGTACCCTGGAGATTTTTTAGGGGGGAAGGGGTGGGTGAAACAATTATCAATTGTCAGTGAATATCCTGGCCGTAGAGCGCGTGACTGAGGAGACTGAATTTTTGTCCAAAACTACTAATAAAAATATTTAAAAAATTATGCTAATTAAAGTATTAAAGCGAAAATGCTAATAAAAGCATTAAAGCAAAAATGTTCGATGGTGATTCCGACGGTTCTACGTATTTTTGTTTTTTTGTGGCCTCGTTTTATTCACTCCCTCTATCCGCCATTTTATCTGCTAACCCCTTCCTGTTGTTCTTACTGTTTTTTATTTTTTATTTTTCTGTTCTGAAAGCTTAGCGTTGCTTCCTTTTTATAGTATATTCTTAGTGAAACACACCTAAGGTGTATTTTTGCTGAATAAATTATATTAATGTAGACCTGGTCCTTGTACTACCTGGTAAATTCGAATTTTTTTGTATAACATTCTTTATTCAGCATCTTTATTTCAATATCTAAGAAAGGTGTATGTTGGTGTAGCCACACTAAGTCTCCTGATAAACGTACCCCACTTGTTTCTCCTCTACATACTCGATACCTGTCAACTTTTCAAAAGCCAAGGTCGGAGATTGAAAGAAAAAACAGGGAGTTTGGGACCTAAAACCAGTAGTTTTTTCGCGGCATTTTTTAAAGCCTCGTTTTCACTAAATATTGACTGGCCTTCCAGGTCCAATACTAGTGAAATTCTCAAAGGAAGCGACGTGTCTTCCCGTGACGTGCATTTTTTTTTTCTCCCAGGACGTGCCCTCTTTTCATATTCTGGTCAGCTGTGGGCAAACTGCACAATAGCTAAAGGTTAGTATTAAGTAAACAAGCAAGAAAGCCAGCGTGACTAATTAACAGCTATTTCTTATCGTTGCAATTATCTTTTGAAAAGGACTGAAGCAGCATGAGGGGGTGGACCGACCAAAACAAAATGGCAACCGACAATTGTTTTGTTACCCATCAATAAACCCTCAATTGTGAAATCAGACGCTTCTATGAACAAGAAACAAAAAATTCTTGCGAATGACCTGAATTTATACGAGACTCACAGAGCCAACAATACTGTAATTCCGACCTTAAAAAAATACCAAAAGGAGGTGTCTGCCATTAGGATGATTGACGTTGGCTATCTCTTAAATATTGGGTAATTAATAGTTTTCAATTCTTGGATCGCTGAGTGCCAATTTTTATTCAGAGAATTTTTCTTTTTCCATTTTTATTTTTCTACTGTGCGTGAGAGGGCTGTCCAGGCTAAAGTTTAGTTTCGTAAATTTATAGTGAAGCACTACCCCCTACCCCCAGTGAATGCCGGACGCTTTAAACTGAAATCCCACTGGAGGATCAGGGAGGGTTCAGGCGAGCTGCACTTGGTATTATTTTTTTTAAGAATTACCCATTTAAGTATATCTCGTCTTTTTTCGATGCGTCTCGAGTTCCCCCACCTATATATAATACCATAAGTCACAATACGATGACATTATGTTAATCACGTTTTTTTTTTTCGGATTCGAACTCATGAAATAGTTTTTCATTGTCTAATGCTCTGACCACTTCGGCCACTATCTTTCTTAAGAATAGACGATTTAATAATTTATGCGAGCCTACACTTACAGAACAGACAGACAGACAGTAAACATAGACCACGTATTTAAATCATGTAATTTATTTCTCAAGTATTCTTATTTAACAGGTATATTTCTCCAGCAGACATATAATAATCGTTTTTACCTGCAAATTCAAGCCTGTTGGCGTGTTGAACTACGTGACCGTCTTATGAAACTCCCAGCTTGTTATTAATAGCATGGTATTTTAGCGCAGTCACGTGACCGCGGTAATGTCTTAAGCTATGAGCATAATTGAGATCAGGTAATTCTCTTTGAATTTCATTAGTAATAACTTTCAAGTTTGTCCAATGATGCCAATCCAGCATCATATTTGGATTTCATTACTAATAACTTTCAAGTTTGTCCAATGATGCCAATCCAGCATCATATTTGGATTTCATTACTAATAACGTTTGGGCCCCGAGTGGCCGAGTGGTCTAAAGTGCGCACCGTTCCGGATCACTGCCATCTCACCTGTGTCTGCGTGGGTTCGAGTCTCAGGCTCGGCTAGCGTGGGTATGTGAGAAAGCCTGCCAGTAGCTTCTCGTGGGTCGGTGGTTCTTCCCGGGGTTTTCCAGGGTTCTTCCTCCACCAGTTATACTGGCCGCCATGTATAGCCTATCTTGTGCTGAAAAATGGCGTTAAACCCTATAACAAGAACAACAATATAACAACAACAACACAACTAATAACGTTCAATGTCCAATGATGCCAATCCAGCATCACATCTGGATGTTGTAAGTTGCTCAAGAAGGTCTTTAACAGATGAAGTTTCTGGATACCAAAAGGCGTTGTATCGGGCAATAATGGGCTTTAGCTCCACAAAACAAATGATAAAAAATGATGGCAATCAAAGTCAAGCAAGAGCTCGATAACGTATAGCTTTACAAGAAATTCTTGGTTACTCGTACTTCAGTGGGTGCATCAATCACTCTGTTAAAGACCTATCTGTTTCAAAATCTGTCCATAGACTCCCTATTTTAAAAACTTCGCCAGTTTTTATTTCATATTAAAAGTTCACTCTTTACCACCGCCTCTAAGTAAGCAACCATGATATCTGGCGATTTCTGGATAATATTATTACGCCGACCAGTTTGGCAGCACGTATGTATATTGTGAGTCTAATAAATAGTACCAAACAATTGTCCCTTTTACAATGTTTTGTTGTGTCAGCTTGCTAAAGTGAATCTAATGTGTCCAGATCGTAATTTGAACTAAGCTAAATTGTAATTTGAACTAGCCGAATGAGTGCTAACATGAGTTTTCGCAAAATGTAAAATTGTCCATGCTCAATGGAACAATGCCGTTGACAAATCTTCATTTTCGGAGGTGCGTAGTTTTTGCAGGTTGTTAAAATCTTCAGTTTCGGAAGTAAGTGAATATGGCGTGTAATCCGCAGTTCCACAGTGACTAAATGGAAGTGATCGGTTTTGTGGAAAAGGATTACATTCGTTTGGGCATTACTTTTTTTAAAATACATTTTATAGTAAATGTGCTTCTTTTGGGGGCAATACTATGAGTGTTTGAGAAATTAAAGAGAGTCCAGAGACACTCATTTTACTGACATATAACTTATTCAGTGTGGTGGAATTTATGCAGTATTGGAACATTAGGACTCATTTGGTCAACTGTTAGCGAGATCTTTAAGTTTAAATGTACATGTCAAAGTATTTCCCCTTGGGAATGTATACCGTTGACAGTTTCCGCGACTCTAGTCTGTGTGACGTCACTGGGCGCATTGATAGCCACCGTTGTTTTTACCGTTCCATGACTCCAGTCTGTATGACGTCACTGGGCACACATTAACAATCACCATTCCATTAAGCTACCTTTGTCGAGAGTATACAGTTTCTCTAAATTGTTTACTGAGTGAGTGCATTATTCAGCATGGGAGGGGGAGAGCTGTGTATCGTTAATGGATGTAAGAGCACGAATATGCCTTCTTCTCAACAAAGAGAAAAATAGAATATCATCAACTAGCGATTTGGTGTCAGTTGATGATTCAAATGCTACTGCTGCAGACACATAAATCTGTATTCACATTTTCACGAGACATTCATTACCCCCCCCCCAACAAAAATGCCAGGTATAATATCAAAATCATATATTTGGTGAGGAAGTTCATATGGAACGGATATTTATTTAAAGCATGTCTTCGTAAAACAAATTTTTCCTCACAAACGCATCGATATTAGAATCCCAATGCAGTCTGAATAAGTTGCATCGATATTAAAGATGCATCGATATTAAAGTCCCATAGCTCTCTGAATCAGACGCATACATATTAAAATCCCATCGCTGTCTGAATCAGACGCATACATATTAAAATCCCATCGCTGTCTGAATCAGACGCATACATATTAAAATCCCATCGCTGTCTGAATCAGACGTATCTATATTAAAGTCCCTTTGCTCTCTGAATCAAACGGATCGATATTAAAATCTCACTGTTGTCTGAATCAGACCAATCTATATTATAGTCCCATTTTTCTTTGAATCAGACAATCTATGCTAAAGTCCCATTGCTCTCATAATCAGACCAATCTATATTAAAGTCTCACTGCTGGCGAAGACGTTCTTAGTTGGATGAATTCTAATATACTTACACGGATATATTAATTAAAAAAATAAACAATATGCTTAAGACTCAACATTGATTGATTGGTTGATATGATTGATCGATTGATTGATTGGTAAAACTGTGAACTGAAACGACGAGGATAATTGTGAGAAGGAGGGAACAAATAGCGAAAGAGAAGAATTAAACAAGGGGGCTAAACGACTGTACGCGTAGTTTCAAAATCACGAAAATAAAATATTAAAAACTTGCGATTTTATGAGCAGCAAAAATCAACCGAAGATGTAATTTATCGAATCCTTCGCATTCGATCGATCGATTGATTGAATGATTTCCTCCGTATTTTACGAAGAGTGCAATCGATATTACATAAAATAATGCAAAAATTGAACGTACACAAGCTAAAGGTGGCACATAAGATAAATTTAGGAATGGTGCTACATAAATAAATGCATACTTAGTGAACATTCGCCATGAGAAGAAAGGAATAATAAAATATTAACACGGTATATCCTCACCACGTAGTTTGTTTTCAACATCTTTCTTTCCCCTTAAACATTATGACAGTGGGTTACCATTTACGTGAAAAGTCACTGTTGCAAGGTAGCTTTAGAAGTCAAAAAAGGATACTTATTACACAAGTCATTATTAAATGCAGTTATTGCTTCCTTCCGATTTTTGTATTCGACTATTACTATTGCATAAAAGGTTTGCACTTCGTCTCTGAAAAAAAAAATGATTAAGAACGACATAAATTGCGTTTTCTTGAGGCGATTTTTAACAAGATATGTATCGAAACGTTTGAATGAGATAGACAGATGTCAAAGGTAACTCAACTGCACGTAATAGGAACATCATTTAAACACTATTAAACATAAAGCATGTTTTATTTTTAGACTATACATTACTGTTGTGTATTCCCACTAACGTCACAAGCTTGAGCCTCTAATGGCTGTTTACAAAAAGTAATTCAGATGTTCCCGTAGAGGTCATATTTTGGCAGCAATGAAATAGACATATCCTAAGCCATTTATTGAATATGCGTGCACGTGAAATAAAACATTAAAATTGCTATTTATAGCATACATCATTCAGGTCCACTTTTAATATGCACGAATATCAGATCAAAAAACCTACTTTTTCTTATATGAAAAAAGAGGCAACGCTTCAATTTCATACCAAAAAAGCAAATGAATAAACCGTGAATATATTACTTCAATCAATATTTTCTAATCCATAATAATGTTTCTCGTAATATATTCCACCGCACAATGTAGATGTCAATAGCATTAAGTAGTTTGCCGTTCATAACTAGACTCGCATCAAGGCTTCTTTTCAAATAAAGCTTATCTCCCCATGCAATTATTTATCCAGTTCAATATTTGCTCTTATTGTATACAAAATTTACTCAACTAAGAGATGCAAAAGGCTTTTCACTTGTTATTGCAGAGTGGTTTTACGGCACTCCAGCACAATACTGGCTATATTGAGTCTATAAAGTTATGTTATTGAAGAGACAGTAAAAGTGTTACTAAGAATACAATAATAGATAATACAAAAATTGAGGAAATATATATTGAAACGTGGACTTCGTACAAATCTATTCATATCCAGAATTAAAATCATATATTATCAAACATCTATCTATTTTTATCTGCATTATAATGAATGATCGCATGCATTTTGATAAAACATTAAAGTAGAAGAAAGTCTTAGAATTTGAACAATCTTTGCAAAAGTCGTTAGGTTATATATGTGCCACCGCACCCGGTCCCTTCACTCCCTCTATCTCATAGAATCTGGACCAAAGTTTACAAAGAATTATTTCTTAGATTTAGACTCGACTCCACATTTTTATGTCTTATTGACAACCATCAAATCATCGACTACTTTAGAGACACGCTATTTGAGTGTGAAATTATTAATCCTAGTCACACTATTGAGTGTGAGATTTGTAATCCGAGACATACTATTGAGTGTGAGATTTGTAATCCAAGACACACTATTGAGTGTGAGATTTGTAATCCAAGACATACCATTGAGTGTGAGAGTAATCCGAATCACTCTACTGAGTGTGAGATTTTTAATCCGAGACATACTATTGAGTGTGAGATTTGTAATCCGAGACATACTATTGAGTGTGAGATTTGTAATCCAAGTTACGCTGTTGAGTGTGAGATTTGTAATCCGAGACATACTATTGAGTGTGAGATTTGTAATCCAAGTTACGCTATTGAGTGTGAGATTTGTAATCCGAGACATACTATTGAGTGTGAGATTAGTAATCCGAGACATACTGTTGAGTGTGAGATTTGTAATTTGGTGGATATATAAAGTATTGATGTTTCATATGAGATAGCGAAATGAGAGGTTTCATTTAGCAGAACGTAACGTCTTGCTATGTACACGTCTTGTTTTAGTGACGTTGTTGTTCACGAATGTGCACATGTCAATACCATTCCTCAAATCTCAGCTACGATCTTCTCTTTTCCAGAATAAACAAAATATAGCGATTTCCAATTGGTTTAATGTCGTTGATGAAATATGAGTAAAATTTAGGAATATTGGCTGCTGCTTACCATACTTCATACGGTGCGTATATAAAAATACACATAATGACATTGCTGTATAATGAATATTGTTTCTTGTTCTAGGTTACTATAGGAAACACCCTGAATCCCTTGTTTTCCATTATTTGTCTCAATCTGGCACATACAAGGTACACCATACACAGGGGAATTTAAGAACAGGGTAAACTGGTTATAAAAACAGGTTCATTTAATAGAAAAGAGCAAAATATAAACAATATTTTCGGCAATTTGTATGAGAAGGAATTTTTTTGTTGCAATTACACAAAAGTTTTAACTAAGGATGTAATTGTACTTAAATTTAGGAAATAATGGTCTCATGTACCAAAATTATATGAATTAATTACCTTAATGAAGTTATGTGTATCATATATATATATATATATATATATATATATATATATATATATATATATATATATATATATATATATATATATATATATATATATATATATATAATAGTACAACATGTTACTTTAAAAAAAAAACGTGTGAACTTTTTTTTCAATATTTTAACTGGCAATAAAAAGAAACGTACTTAATGTCTGTCTCCTAAACCTTAGATTAAAGTTTTGTCAATTTTCATATACCATCTTTTTCACTTCTCTAAAGGAGCTTGCTGATAATTACGGAAGCTTGATGAGAACGTAATTGTTTTCAAGCACCCAGCTGGAGTTCGATTCTTCCTATTACAGTCTTATATCGTATACTCAAGAAGAATGTCGTACTTATTGCTCCTTCCAGATTTTACGTTTAGCCTGACTTTCGTTCCTGGTTGATATCCCCGGGTAAAGTCCACAAATCCATCATATATCCCAGGCTCGCTTTGTTGCAGTTGGTTCCAATCCTCTCCGACTTTGATCTGAACATCGATAGCATGTGGTATGAAGTATTTAAATCTGACTGGATAATTGATTCCTTTCGGCAACATGATTGGCTCGAAGACAAAACACCCTTCTTGCTTCCATAGCGGGTACTGTTTCGGATATGGCTCGACATACGTGTCCACAGTCTTAATATTTAACAAATAGTTGTAGACATTTATCATGTTTGGTCCGGCCTCATCGCTGGGCAGAGCGTAAATCTCGAATTTATAAAAGCCAACTTCGGATACTGCAATCGAGAAATGTAGTTTGTCTCCCATCATCTGAGAAAAAACACATTGATTTATCTCCCGTTTGGGTTCCATTTGCTTGAACTTCACAAGAAATTTTACTTTGTCGTTGATGCCAATGACAATTTCAAGTTTGTTTGTGTTTGAATGAATAACAGGATCAGGGTGGGAGATACAGTACATGCCATATGGTTCGAACTTACTTTGTGGTCCCAGGTACCCCTCCGTCAGATACGGTAGTTCGACGTCTGCCATGATAATCAAGGTGCCGTAACGTAAGTTTCCACCAAAAGCTTCCTTCAAAGAGAACGATTCAGAAGGGGGTTAGAATGCTTTCCGAGTGTAACCCTTTTTGAAAGATTCAATACATGTAAATCAAAGAATTTATAACTGGTCCCTGCAGTATTTAAAATCTCTCGATTAAGTCCAAGAAAACGTTTGAAGTCTGTATTATTTCCAGCCTCTTTCCAGAAGAACTGTGGTAACAATAGCGCATACTTATAACAGTAAGACAATAAAGTCTGGCTTCCTGTGTCTCTAATTAATCGTATTCCAAGTTTACCGGAACCTTGTCTACACAGTGCCCTGTAAATAATATAGCTTTGCAGACTCCAGATTTTCTTGCCACGAGTGGCGAATTAGTTATCTTTTGACAGCATTAAGCCCTGTCGCCCACTGGTAGATAAATACCTCTTGAGCGATCGCCAGAAGAATATACAAAGAAATGAATAGATGATAAACCTGTATACATAAGATTTGCACTAACTCAACCTGAAGGGCGTAGGTGGGCAGCAAGCATTCGGCGAAGAGTCAAATCTGGCAATGAGGCGTGAGTTCTCATATACGTGGTGTGCACATGTTTTGCAAATGCCTGTGTTTTCAATTAGATCTTACTCCACAGAATCTACGGTGCAGAATCTACACATAGCCAATGGCAGGGCCGACAACACTTTTTAATTTTATAAAAGGAAAATGTTGTTTGAACAAGAACTAGGAGAGGCCCTGGTGCTTCTTACCCCAGGGCCCGTGATCGCTCTCTACGGTCCTGGCCAATAGTTCTTCAACAAATGTAAAAATGAGCAGTATTATTTCGATACTTAACCTCTTTTCTTTACTCTCTACTTTCAGTACTTGATGATATAATGACATCTGTGTTTACTTTTATAAATGAAGTATCAACCAGGATTTAGCAGTATATGAGCTGTGTAGATCAGAGCAAGTCCTGATTGACCGCAAAACTACTTCGCTGCTGCTAAAAATCGCCTTTTTCAAATTTGTTCCTTTTATTTTTTTTCAAACTACCTCGGACCATTAAATTTCACAGAAATACTACGAAGCATACTTAAATTTAATTTCAAAAATGTTTGAAGTGACTTAATTTCCCTGATAGCATGCTAATTAAAATATATTTGCACTATTTTTAACTCTGAAAGTGTGATGCATATTATTTCGTCTCATATGTGTGTAAATACATATTCCATGTACGCGGATTATACGAGCCACTCTAACAAGGAAATCGTATACATTTCATCAATTGAGTAGGTTCTGACTTGATCGCCAGAATTTGTATTGCTTGCATATGAATCATTTCATCATCCAAATTTGTAAAACTAAATCCTCGACAAAGAGTCATTTATTCCAGTCGAATGTCTCATGCTCCCAGTAGACAATGGAAAACCAAAGGAGATTTATAGAACGATTTTATACTATTCATTCAGTCACGTGTACAAAGCAAATGAAAATCGAAATGTTGTATTTTTTAAAGTTTTAAGGGTCATATTAAATTATACTGGCTTATCTACGAACAATATATATATGTGTATGTATGTATGTATGTATGTATGTATGTATGTATGTATGTATGTATGTATGTGTGTGTGTGTGTGCGTGCGTACGTGCGTGCGTGTATCTATGTGTGCGTTCAACAGAAAATTTGCGATATATTTACTCTTTATCCATTCATGGATGCTCTTCAAGTGGGCACGTTATAGTTCAAAGTATTTTTGTTAATAAATAATTTGACACCCTTGTTACTTTAATTATATAATCGTTGATAGGGCATGATATCAACAACTGCTTTATATTTGTATGACTGTGTACAAAACCTATATACCAAACATTTATTTTCACCGTTCACGTCTGGCGATAAATAAAGTAAAATGGATACAATGCACACGGCAATGTATAGATGCAGTGTTATACATTGGCCCTTTTCAAATTAAACAAAAGCTTTATATTTTGAAATGAGGTTTTGTTTTTGTTTGGTTTTGTACTTTACGCCACAGCAATGAAAGAAGATTATTTAGTGCCTAGACAACTAAAGTAAAGTGCCTTTCCCATGGATAGATGATCCAAGTTTGTCTGATGGTAGGATTCGAACTCGCAACCTTTCAGTCGTGAGTCCAGCACGCTAATCACAAATCCACCACGGATCTATAAAAAATAAAGCAATGGCATATGTTATACATTGCAACAATACATTTATTAACTTTCACAATATATTGTACAGCACATGTGCTGAGTGCATTTTTACCCGTTTTGTTGTATTTCTCCCGGAACACTAAGGGACCGACCAATACATTCCCCGGGGATGGGTTGGATTGGCTTAGAGACTGTCGTTTGAGTTGCGATACTTTTGTTTCTTTTACCTCAGTATACTTTATTTGTTTTAAAAATTAATGTACGTGTGTTCTTTCTTCTATTAATAAGGGCAAGATTATTTTTTCAAGCTATTTGAAACTAGAGTTGCCAGTCCATCCATTCCCCGATAATAAAATGGTTGATGCTAAAGCAGACAATGACAAATCCCAATTTGTCCCCTCCCCCAAAAACATTGCGCATACCAGTGCAAATCCTCCAGAGACACGCCCTAATATATCAATAAAGATGTTACCGATATTTCAAAACATCGCCCCCTTCCTGGGCTCTACATATTGGTTTTCCATAACATTATTTTCAGCACAGACTAGATTATATCAGTAGAGACTGGTATGCAAGTCTGATTTAGCTACAAGTTATCTTTATATCCCAAGGCCAGCGATACGTACTGTGTACGCAAGTGTAATGAGAGGCTCCATATGGACTATGTATATATATATGTGAATCATGGGCTCCATATGGACTATGTATATATGTGAAATCAGAAGTTCCATATGGGCTATGTATATATGTGTAATCAGGGGTTCCATATGGACTATTTATGTATATGTAATCAGGGGCTCCTGAAGAATATGAAGCTTTTTCTGGTTTGATGTTTTACGGCACAGCAACACAAGCAAGTTCTTTAGTGCAGAAACAATTGGAATAAGCTCTGATCTGACGGTAGGATTCGAACCCTTTCTTTCGCGAGTCTGGCACGCTAATCACTAAGCTGCCGCGGTTGAGTTTACTTTTAGCTACACCAAAAGCTTTTTTCTTCATCTTCTTATTCATTTGCTTCAGTTTTAATATTTTGGAAATTATAGTGAATTCAGATAAAAACATATTGAATTATATTACTGCGATTAATTGGAAGACTGTTAGCACATCATCTCACTTCAGGGCAGTATTACATTAGTCCAGTCAAGTCTATTGGCTTTTCGACGCCTTAAGCGCTGTATCCTAATTCGAACACCGTTTGAGTTTAATTAGGACTTGATTCATTTGGATTGGTGGAAGAGAACTTTTTGGAATATTTGGAGTTCAATTTCTAATATTGTAGGTTCTGTTTAAATTTTCACTTTGCGTTATCGGGAAATAAAAAAAATTGTTGAATGGTACAAAACTTGTTGGTTTTCTCTCGTTTCTATTGCTTGGTTTCAGGCCATAAAGTCGTAATACCTGGCTTTAGAGAATACATGTTGTAATACTTTCGTGACGATTCCTCTTAAAATGTACATTCTTCTTTTGGAAGGACAAAATTAATTTTGGCTGAACTTGAGTCAAATTCTCTTGTCTTTCGTAAGCTATCAAATCTATTTAAAACGAAGAAATGAAATAACACATTCCGTAAAAACTAAAATGGCCACGTAACAACAACAGAACAACAAGGAAATTAAGAGATATTCAAATCATAAAAACAATTTTACGAACGGAAGCTACGGTCCCTTGAAATTATAGGAATACATTTTTTCATTTGACTGAGACGATATCACACGCTATATCGCATTCGACAGATGTTGCATTATGACGCATTGAACCTCGTTGCGTAATAGCACGCACGATCAGATTGTTGAAGGTGATATAGTCGAATGTCATTCTTCTGTCATCGTCGCTGATGAAAATGAAAAATCGCAAATCAGCATACACCATGAATTATAAATACGCTGATTACGTTAGTCGATTGTGAAAGAGGTTCTGTTGCCTTTGCAGACGAATGATGATTGTTAGCTAGATTCGTAAATTTACTGCGTGTCGTAAACCACGAAATCCACGAATTTGATACCCATAATAAAGTATTTACTGTGCTATTTACACCGTACCATCCATATGGATCCCCTTCTCTCGTTGCTGTTTTGGCTGCTGATAAGAATGTATGATGCCCGTTCCTATTTTGGTTACGGTGAATTACTTGTACCGGTGTCGAATTTCGCGCACCTCTCTCAGCACTTAGCAAAAAAGAAACAAATCTGTTTCTAGCCTTTACTATGGAGGGCGATCACCACCATAATTTCATACGTACATTTTCTATTAGTATACGAAGTATATTCTGTATTGTTTTATTCTATATTTGCATTATCTGTGTATACACGATTACATTCTGGATTGGATGTTTACTAATGCCAATATTTATCAATGAATTGTTTGAAAGTATGTTATTATAATATTGCAGATTTGTGTCTCCAGATGCCATATGAGTGATTGTGTGGCCATTTTCCATATTATACATACGTTAATATTCTTAACTGTGATTATAACTCAAAATTTCCACTTTGCAGATAACAAACTTCATTTTGGTAATACACTGTTGGATATCATGCATCGTGGAACTTACAATATAACACAGTTTAAGTTGCAAAGTAGCTGTTGGAGTGATACAAGTTATAATTAATTAATGTTCAATTCTGCCACTAGAGGGCGCAGAAATGTTGACCGCAAATACTGATTGTGGTTCCAGTATATTGCACATTCTAATCATGATAGATTGATACACATATCCGACTTATCGCGTCTTGTCAGCAACAATTGTACATTCTAATCATGGTAGATTGATACACAGACCCTACCAACCATGTCTCGTCTGCAACATAAAATTTGATTAATAATAAGACAAAGTACGTGCTTCTTTCTTCCAAATAATTGTGGGAGTTGTTTTTGTTTTGTTTTGTTTTTGTTTGCACGACTGTTTGCGCTTTTAATGAATACTTCATCTTCAGGTGAAGTAAGGATTCTTCAATGTCACCATTCCTAAGTGGTTCTAGCATACTTTTTCGGTTGTCTTATTTGTTATCATGGAGTTTAAAGTAAAGAAGACACCATTAAAAGTTTGATATTCTCTCCCAGTTCTCGAAGTGTTAATACAATCCAACTATCCCCGCCTCTCTCTCTCTCTCTCTCTCTCTCTCTCTCTCTCTCTCTCATATCTTGATATATTAGCAAAACATACCTTTGCTGAAATAAAGGTCATCATAAGACAGTACAGATCAAAGATATTCAACGCGTTTTTCGGTCAGAAACGTAGAATTGTTATTTATTTAATTTTGTGTGAGCCTTGTAAAATAGCCATTTTGTCAAAAAATATTAGGTGACCAAAGCAAGATTTTTCACTTATAATTGCACATAATGCGTCGATCTATTTTTCTTATACAAGAAAGAAATATAAAGTAAAATTATATAAACTAAGTTATACAATTAAGTTCAAAGAATATGGGTGTGTGCAAAGGCAGAAAAATTGCAACAGTATACACATCAAGTCTCCTTTTATCTTCATCCCCGCAGGACAGTCACTCAGAGATCTTAAACCCCAAAATCTGGTTTCCATATAAATATGTTATATATAAAAACATGGCAAAGCACGTGAATCTACACTTCAGTACAGCAAACTGCTGATTATGATCTGGTTAAGGAATGTATCTTGCGGGGTTATGATTTGCTACCAGAGTCTTATTGACAAAAGTTTAGGAACTGAAAAAAAAGAAAGAAAAGAAACTGGACAAAATCATGTCTGATTGGCAAGAGAAAAAGAACAGTTATCTGACAGGTGGTACTTAGCCAAGAAAGTTGGTCTATATCACGAAAATCTCAAACAATTGAAATTAGTTGAAGAGTTCAAGAATTGCGTACATGGTGACGTTAAGAATGACCTCGATGAACGTAAGGTCGAAACCTTAGAAAATGCTGCTAATACAGCTGACGATTATTCGTTAGCTCGTAAAATTTCTTTTGTAACTAAGTCTTTCCCCAGCAGTCTTAGCAATTATTTCAGCCTAACATAATGTAATGTGCATTTTTAAAATAGCTCACTTTTTATCATGGGGGGGGGGGGGGACTGGTTTTGTTAGAGACTGACACTCATAAATACTGTGGGGGGGGGGGGGGAATACAGGAGAATTATTCAAAAGGACTGTTTTGATGCTAGCGACTTAAATATTTCAGCCATGCAATCAAAATTAAATCATACAATAATAATACCTATGTTCTCTTTATGGGTGCAAACAAAATGCAAACAACTTCATCTTACACACGTCACTCTCTCAAAAGTACATAATAACTGGTGAGCGCCCCAATAAAGAGAACATAGGTATTATTATTATTGTATGATTTAATTTTGATTGTATGGCTGAAACATTTAAGTCGCAAGCATGAAAACAGTCCTTTTGAATAATTCTCCTGTATTCCCCCCACAGAACTGTATTTATGAGTGTCAGAGTCTCTAACAAGTACAGCCCCCCCCCCCCGATAAAAAGTGAGCTATTTTAAAAATGCACATTACATTTTGTAAACATAGCAACCAATGTTATGCTGACTGACAGGAGCATGAAACTAGCCAGAATTATTTCTGATATACCAACAGTGAAGTTTACAGTTTGAAAAAGGGAGGTAACTCATCAGGTTCATAAAGATCAAAGGTCAAAGTGTAAAATATTTGCCTATTGTTTAATATGGAAGAAGCGAATTCATTTTCTCATCATTTATTTTTTTATTTCATTGCAAATAAATGAAAAGAAACATTTTTCACTATATATTTATTTTACTTATTGCAACAGTTTTAAATTTAAGTTGACTCTATTCCTATATTGTAAGCCTTCTAATTTCCCCATAATTAAGGTCACTACTCACACAAACATGCCTCATGGCAAATTATGTAAGTAAGACCAAAATGAGCATAATTAGCTTATTTTCATGCTTAACATCAATATGAATGCACCATTTTATTCAGAACATCATGCATACATTTTTATATTTGCTTTAAGGTGGCGCTCTACAGTTTCGCATTTTGCATAGGGTTAGGATTTTAAAGAAAAAGAATTTCCCCAGCTTTTCTCTCTGGTTATACTGGCTATTTATATGAAGAAAAAAACTTGTGTATCCTAGGTATAATTCAAAGAACCTTTAACTCCCTTTATTTTGGTGTATGATTGATGGGTGTAATTTTGGTTATAGAGTATACAGCTTAGCCTTACTCCAGATGTGCACCTTTCAAAAGTGCTAGCTCCACTTGGTCATTTTCACTTCCTGAACTTCAGAGATAAATTGTATAAAAAAGAGCCGATAACTTTTTTTTTTTTACATTTTATATATTTGGTAATTCATTCATTGCACTTTCAGAAGCTGGTATTGTCTAGTCTGGCAAAATTCATTTTCCCTATTTTAATAGCTGCTATGGATAGTGTACTTTAGACTAATTCAGGCTGATTTTTTAGCACAAGGGAGCAGTCATTTTTGTTAGCAATGTGCTTAGATCATGTATAATTTCCAAAAGTACAATATCCAAAGAAATATCATCCACATTACATTAATGTAGCATAGATGTATGCCAACATTCTCTCTCCATTGTGCATGTTTTAAATGCAAACAACTTCACCTTACATACGTCACTCTCTCAAAAGTACATAATAACTGGTGAGCGCCCCCTAAAAGTTGAACAGTTTGAACAAAATAGATTTATCTCCATTGCCAAAAATCGACGAATGAATTATTAAAACTGGAATTGCGAAATATGTCACCAAATTCGACCTTTGAAAGGATTCTGGCAAATTCCACTGAGGGCAAAAGAAATTTCGGTATTCGTGACTCCAAATGGATTTTATCAATATAAAGTGATACCATTTGTGATTGAAGGTTCACCTTGTACTTTTCAACGTTTAATGAACATGATTACATATGGTCTAGGTAATTATGATGCTTACATCGATGATGTCATCATCTACAACTACACTTGGAATGATAGAAATATTATATCGTTTCGTGTATGCATTGTGTTATTCGACTTATGTAAACTTTTATTTCATGACATTTGACTGGTAGTTTAAAGAAAGCCTTATTGCATAAATCTTTCTTTTTCTATATCAGAGGATGTGTTATGTATATTTAATTTGCATTGTTTGTTTGTAAGTTGTTTAAATTTTAAAAATGTAACATTTTATATTGGACTTGACCTTCTCTAAAATCAAATTTATGTTTAACTTGACCTGAATCATTGATTTAGTCTTAATTCTGTAAACAACTAATACATAGATAAGATATTCCCTGTGTGTATGGGTTTAATTTGAGGATAATTATTAATACAAGTAAACATTTATCTGGGTATAGGTTCTTGGAACTTCCCTATAAATATACATGACCTACCTGATACAGTCCACATTCTACATTATACTTATAGTGACATGACCTTCTAATTATAACTAGGATTTTATTTTGTAAACATTAGGAAACTTCTAGAAGGTTATTTTCCATTAGGTAATACTTTTGTTTTGTTTAAGAAAATACCAATTGTGACCTGAGGTCAAGTAGATGACAGTAATATCTTATTTTTATAGGAATTATTCTTAGCGGAATCAACTGCATCATTGTTGTGTCAAGAAGCTCATTTTGGCTGGATTTTTTAAATTCAAATTATTTATTAACCAGAAACACAACGTGCTCTTTAAAATAACATTCTTGGAAATAGAGACTTGAATTAATGGTGACATTTTAAATAAGGTTTTAATTCTTGGATTGTACTATTTTGATCCAACATAAGACTGCTGGTACATCATCAGGACATGGGTCACTACAGGAAGATAAACGCTTTGAACATTGGATTTAATTTGGATTTTCACTAAAGTTTATTCAGCACCTTTAATCGTTGTGTCTGCTGTAATTCTAGAATCATTTGGAATTTAATTCGCAATACCGTAAGTTCCATTATCACATTTTCACTTTGTATTCTAGGGGAAACAACTATGTGACGAATCTCACAAAGCTTGTTGCTTCTCACTCTTTTCTATTACTTATTTTAAGATTATAGAGACGTAATAAGGTAATTAGGCAAATAAATTATTTCTTCAGTTTTACTACACTAGTTGGCCTTCACTTTTTTCTGTTGTGTAGTTTATGTCCATAGAGTCGTAACACCACATGTGCTCTATTTTGGTATAACGGTACCAATTGTACAAGCCCGGGTGGGCGGAGCTTAAGGTGTAGGAACATTGTACATTGTATTCAGAAATAAACAACAACACTAGCTGTGATTGGTGCATTATGTAAGAGCTGTACTATCTGTTAGGCTTTAAAAAAGTTAAGCCTCTTGGCAAGATGTTGTTGTTGTTATTGTGGGGTTTAACGCCATTTTTCAGCACACGATATACATGGTGGCCAGTATTAATGGTGGAGGAAGAACCCGGGAAAACCCCGAGAAGAACCACCGACCCACGAGAAGCTGCCGGCAAGCTTTCTCACATACCCACATTGGCCGAATCCTAGACTCAAACCCACGCATACAGAGGTGAGATGGCAGTAATCCGTAACGGATAGCGCTTTAGACCACTCGGCCCCCTCTTTGCAACATGTGAGATTATGTTAATTCATATCTAGATCATATTTTGTCTTTTTTATGATTTTTTTAAAATGTGGTACACATGGCTGAAAATGTGACTGTTGTGACTAGATAACTCTTGCCCCTGTCTAGTTCCAGCAGAGTTATCTCTCTAAAATGCAATCGAGTACCTGGTTTTGTCCTTGTCAAATTGACAATCTAGAATTGTTCTCTATGACAGTGTGTGACGTACATGCTGATGTTGGATAGAACGTATATTTATTTCACAAAACATTGGCGCTGAGTTCTATGGAAAAACAATTGGTACCGTGGTACTATTTTATCAAGACGCATCTCTAGACTGGTACCCATACTTCCATATCGTTAGTACCGCGAGTCCTTCTTCAGCTCTCCCTACGATCTCTCCAGCTGATCTATTTTGAACTATTGTCGTGTCATGATATGGTTAATATGGTTAATGTCAATGCTAAATGTGTTCATTACGCGCTATCTTATGAGCACGCCTACTGTCTTGCCTCGTTTGGTGCTAAGTGTCAAGAACAAGGTTTTGTTTGTGTGGATGTGTGTGTATGAGAGAGAGAGACAGAGAGACATACAGAGAGAGAGAGAGAGACAGAGAATGTGTGCGTATGTGTGACAGACATAGACAGAATGTGTGGATGAGTGCGTATGTGTGTGTGTGTGTGTGTGTGAGAGAGAGAGAGAGAGAGAGAGAGAGAGAGAGAAAGGGAGAAAGAGAGAGAGAGAAACACACACAGAGAGAATGTGTGGATGTGTATGAGAGAGAGAGAGAGAGAGACAGAATGTGTGGATGTGTGTTTATGAGAGAGAGACAGAGACAGAGACAGAGAATGTGTGGATGTGTGTGTGTGTGTGTGTGTGTTTGTGAGAGAGAGAGAGAGAGAGAGAGAGAGAGAGAGATAATGTTTTGTATTGTGGTTTCGCCAGAAGTTCCTGATTGGGGTCTCGCATGCTCGCTTTGATTTAATATGGTCTCGCCTACTGTATCCAGCAGTACAAACAATACACACCCATTTCGTGATTTTTATGCAGATGCATTGCGTGGGACGATCCACTAATTGAACTTGTTTGCCACTTTTTGAACGTATCGAGCACTATTACTGATTGTTGCTATGTACAAGTAAATTCAAAATAAGCATGCTAATAAGACATGGCTTCATTAAAGCGGATCTTTCCTGACACAACTGCGTAATTTCACGTCAAATTATAAATTGTGTTTATGCGCAATTCAGTCATAAAAATAATTAGAACTAAATTTTTCTCCAGACATTTACATTGACTTTATTTTTTGAAAATAAATTTAAATATAATGTATTAATTGATATATCAGCGCATATAATACATACATTATAGTTTGTACTTTTGGATATTATGGGGAGACCAAAGTGGGCGAGTCTGCGAGTATAAGCGATATAATTTATGAATATTGCAGTGTCGTGATGTTATTTACTTTTACGTATCATCTTGACCGCTCAGGTGGCATAGTGGTTAGAGCGTCCGCCTCGGATGCAGGAGGTCGTGGGTTCGATCCCCGGCCGAGTCATACCAAAGACGTACAAAAATGGTACTATCAGCTGCCTCGCTTGGCGCTCAGCATTAAGAGTTAGTGTTAGGACTGGTCGGCCTGGTGTCAGGATAATGTGACTGGGTGGGACATCATTCTGCATGTCTGCGGCATGATGCCCCAGTGCTAGACATCACTATAAACTGTCACACTGCAGACATCGTAGCGATATGACTCAAAAATTGTTAAAGCTACGTTCAAAATCCAAATCACACACACACACGTATCCTCTTGACCTATTTTTCATGGTTGCATGCTGCTATAATGGTAACTAAATTTTTCTGAAACGAATAATTTCATTGGTTCGAACGTAATCACGTTTTAAAACATGTACATTCTGATTAAACTATATCTCTTCGACATCACGAGATCTAACGAAAACCGATATAGGAGGCCATGTTCTGTTTACCTCTCCATTCACCAATCAAGCTATAACTTTCACATTTGAGACATGGAAAATGTGATTCGGAATATAACGTTTTTAACAATAACTCTCCCCAACATGAATGCAGTCCTTTTTCGGATTGGCTACTAAAAACAAGTGGATTTAAAATTTCAAAGATATGTTAAGAACAAATTTACAGGAAATTCTAAAGATAGTTTACAAAAGCAAGTGGACAAGAAATGCCAAAGGTCACCAAAGGCCAAACAAACAACAAACAATAAACATTAACTTTTAATGGTGTTTGTCACATCTCTTTGTTATAAGCAATACTCAATTTCTTTATAACAGTACAAACATTTGTAGATCGTTGCTGAGATGATATAACTTTTTATGAGCCAGTAAATCTGTCGTATTGACCATCGTTTTTGGTCGCTCAATACGACGTTGACTGGTTCATAAAACGCTACATCCATCTCAGCCCCAAACAATAACTATATTTTTTGGTAAAGTATTGTATAGATATTGTGTATGCTGTGTGCGTAACTATTACATTAAAGAAATAGTCGAGAGTTACTGTAACTAGTCTTCAATACTTTTTGTTATCTGATTTGCGACAACAAGAAATTCGTTTAAAATAATTGTCCAAATATCAACGAATTTCTACAATAAGAATACTTGTAGCTTTGAAATGCGGTATGTAAATAAGTCTGCAGAATTGAAATGCAGTCTGTAAACAAGTCTGTAGACTTGAAATGCAGCATGTATATAAGTCTGTAGAATTGAAATGCAGCATGTAAATAAGTCTGTAGACTTGAAATGCAGTATGCAAATAAGTCTGTAGACATGAAATGCAGCATGTAAATAAGTCTGTAGACTTGAAATGCAGCATGTATATAAGTCTGTAGATTTGAAAATCAGCATGTAAATAAGTCTGTAGACTTGAAATGCAGCATGTAAATAAGTCTATAGACTTGAAATGCAGCATGTAAATAAGTCTGCAGAATTGAAATGCAGCATGTAAATAAGTCTGTAGACTTGAAACGCAGCATGTAAATAAGTCTGTAAACTTGAAATGCAGCATGTAAATAAGTCTGTAGACTTGAAATGCAGCATGTAAATAAGTCTGCAGAATTGAAATGCAGCATGTAAATAAGTCTGTAGACTTGAAATGCAGCATATAAATAAGTCTGTAGACATGAAATGCAGCATGTATATAAGTCTGTAGATTTGAAATGCAGCATGTAAATAAGTCTGTAGATTTGAAATTCAGGATGCAAATAAGTATGTAGACTTGAAATGCAGCATGTAAATGAGTCTGTAGAATTGAAATGCAGCATGTATATAAGTCTGTAGATTTGAAATTCAGCATGTAAAAAGTCTGTAGACTTGAAATGCAGCCTGCAGATAAGTCTGTAGACTTGAAATGCAGCATGTATATAAGTCTGTAGATTTGAAATGCAGCATGTAAATAAGTCTGCAGAATTGAAATGCAGTATGTCAGTAAGTCTGCAGAATTGAAATGCATTATGTAAATAAGTCTGTAGACATGAAATGCAGTATGTAAAAAAGTCTGCAGAATTGAAATGCAGCATGTAAATAAGTCTGTAGATTTGAAATTCAGCACGTAAATAAGTCTGTAGATTTGAAATTCAGCATGCAAATAAGTCTGTAGACTTGAAATGCAGCATGTATATAAGTCTGTAGATTTGAAATTCAGCATGTAAATAAGTCTTTAGACTACTGACTATTTATTAAAATCAGTACACATGTAACTTCTAAATGCAGCATGTAAGTAATAGCATATTTAATTTGTATTGTTGTTAGTTTTTTATCCGTGATTATATAGGCTGTATAATTGTATTTTGAACTTGACTTTGTTCAAACTCAAGTTCATTGTGTGCCTGGCCAGTAACTTTTAATTTTGTGAACAAATAATACATAATTAATATTTTCCTTATCAGTGTGGGTTAAATATTAGGATCATTATCGATAGAGGTAAACAAGTCTTTTGGGGTCTTGTTCTAGGATATTGGTATTCCCCATGGATAAACCTGTTATACTTTATGCTTGCCATATTCCTTATAATAGTTTTAGTAACAGATTTTATATGTTTACAACTTATAATTTTCTATAAATGACTTTGGACCTACTTTTGTGTCTTAGTTTTTTTTATATATATAATATTTTTTACTTTAAAAATTTGTCATTCTAGCCATAACCCCAGAAGCAGAATAATTTTCATTGTCGTGTTTAGTTTTTGATTTGGGAAGAATTATTCAAATTATTGTTCTCTGGAATCATTAAGTGCTCAATAATATTCTTGGACAGAAACATTAATTACATCATCACACTTCAGGCCACTGGTACATTAGTACATTCAAGACCACATGTACATCAACACCTTCAGCGATGGATCTCATTTCGAACACTACTGGAATTTATTTTGAACTTTATTTATTAGGAATGCTGATAGAACTGGTGGGACTATTTGGGTTTTAATTCGCAATACTTTAAGTTCTTTTTAAATTTTGAAATTGTATTCTAGGGAAATAAATTATTTGTTGAATTTTACAAAAGTTATTTGTTTTCGCTCTTTTCTATTGCTTAGTTTAATACCATAGAGTCGTCCTGTATGTCGAATTGAAATGCAGCATGTAAGTAAGTCTGTAAGCTACTGACTACTGATTAAAGGTACATAATGGCGTCCAGGAGTTTTATGAATGTATAGAGCTCTATAATGGCTTCATTGCATATGTCTTAACAGCATGATGTCGTCTGGTTTTTATATCATTCTTCAAGTTAGGCACAACATTGATCCATAAAACGTGCATTTAACTTTTGTTGATAAGATTTAAAATAGTTAAGAAGAATTATGTATGGTGTGTTCGTACGTGATGCTAGATGAATGGCAAAGATTTAAACATATATTAATCATTTCATAATTATCAGTGTAATATTCCACTTTGGCATCACTAAATTAGGCAGCAGACATTTTTATGTATTGTTCTTGTAGGCATTTGATAACTACTAAGACTATTTATGATTCATGGCGTATGGCAGAAACGGTGAGAGAGAGAGAGAGAGAGAGAGAGAGAGAGAGTAATATTCGTGATTTTCTTTACATGCTTTGGTGTGTGTTGGGTAGAGTGGGAACTTTATTGCGTCTGTATTCCAGATAGTACACATATGACTTTAATAAAAATAAAGAAAACAGTCATACATAATATTAAATCTGCATATAACACAAATAATACAACAATCTAACAGTCTCGACACTTCTGTATAGAAAGGTTTCAGATTTTCCAGTGGCTAAGTCTTGACACTTTCTTATGCAAAGTTTTCAGATTTTCAAATGGCTACGTCTAGATACTTCTGTATAGACAGTTTTCAGATTATCGAAAGGAAAATCAATACAAATACTGTAGTGAGACAAACCATTTTCTGTGGTTTCAGGTAAGTGGAAACGGGTTTGGATATCCAACCAGAATTTCGTCTGAAAGAGACATGTTTATTTTTCGAAACGCAAGAAATCGGAGAAACCACATATACGAGCTATACTGTCTAGATAACTTTCCCAGCCACTGTCATTCCAGGTCAGGCACCCGCCACCCACTGACCAATGGAAACAAATATTTTTCTCAAAAACTTGCATGACATTTGCAAATGTCAGATATCGTATGACCTTTGCTAATGTCAGATACTGTATGACCTTTGCTAATGTTAGATATTTTATGACCTTTGCTAATGTCAGATATTATATGACCTTTACTAATGTCAGATATTATATGACCTTTGCTAATGTCAGATATTATATGACCTTTGCCAATGTTATATAATGAATAAAGTCAAACTTTCCAAGTAGGTGAATGTAGAAACTATCACCTAGTACCATAATGGTATATAAGTGTAGACCATATTACCTAGTACCCTCATATATTGTATCACTTGGTACTCTGATATCTTGTATCACCTGGTACCCTGATATCTTCATTGTCAAGACGGTCTAGTCATGAGCAATATTTTATAAATTTTAAAATTTGCAAATTTTGGTAAATTAAAAAAGAGGTCAGTTTTCAAAATTTTGCATACCCCCCTCATTTTATTAAAATACTACAAAACCCCGAAAGAACATTGAGGTTTAAGTTGAGATAACTGCACTAATTCTGATATATATATATATATATATATATATATATATATATATATATATATATATATATATATATATATATATATATATATATATAACATTGAAACCTATAACTCTTACTTATTAAACTTATATAAAAATAAATTCTGTCCTTCGTATTATCTAATAAAAAACTTTCCCCCTAAGTTTAAATTCAAGTTGAAAAAATAACCTTAATTTTGATGAATTGATGTGAATTGTTTCTTTCTCATTCTTTTTCTAAGCTGATTAAGTTCATGTCACTGTTTGAATTTTAGGCCCTAAGCATCGAAAGTTTCTAGGAAGTAAATTGATAGACCCGTGGAAGGAAATACACATGATTTTAAGATTAGCTGACAGTTGCATTCATACTGTAAAAGGAAATACACATGCTGTAAGGATTAGTATTTTTATAAATCTCAAAGTCACCTCATTTTTTAACACAAGGTAAAATGTTTAAAATAGGAGACGAAAATACGACTTGATAAACATGGAAGATCTTGAATTTTTCAAACGTTTTTGAGTTTACTTCATTCCGCTGATTCAGCAACCGAGAAAGATAGATGTAGCAATTCGTACATAGAGACATGGTTAGATCACACTATGTAAATGATAGTACATAATTTTTTATATAAAAAATCCTATCTTCTTGTAATCTGAGCGCAAGAATAGATCGCAGATTTGGAAAGAAGGCAGAGAGACTTTATCTGTATAAAATGATAAAATTAGTATATCTGACCCTTTTTCTGGCTTTCCTAAGATAACTAAACACATCAGTTTTCAACAACACACCATGCTCATTGATATCTCACGGGGATATAATCGTCTTACGCAAAAATTTGATTCTAAACTTTCAGCCTATTGCACAAAAGGTGAAAGATTAGCCGTTGATAGAAGTTTTTAAAGAAGAAATCTGTAAGAAATTTCAATCTGCAGCTTGGTTCTGCTGGGATATACAAAGGGTGTAATATATTCGAATCGAAAAACAACGCAATTATACGATTTAAAACAATATATATAAAAGAATTATAAAGATATTTGCAAGGAATCGGTCGTTTTCCTGAATACCCGAGTCTTCTAATAACAAAATGTCTGGAAAACCAGAGCTTCCTAAAGGGACCCTTGGGCCACAGAGCAAGTTTTTGGAGTTTGGACTGAGCACAGTCAGTCACAACTCACCTGAAATCGAGATTGCTACCAATCAGGTAAAACTATTTATTTATTTATTCATTTATTTAATGTCAAACTCAACTAAGTTATCTTTCTAACTTTTTCATTTTCTACTTTTCTCTCTGTTTATCTATCTCTTTTTTTTCTGTTTCCTTCTTCGGTCTCAAGTGTTTTTTGCTATATCATAGGACAAAGGTGTACTGTATGCAAATCAAACCTGAACACTTACGATACCCATAAACCGCCAACCAACAGTAGTGTGAGGCATCACCTGGTTTGCAAGCACACTGAAATTTGTTGGATATTCAGGTTTGATGTCCATCTAGCCTACAGCCACTCTATATCATGTACAATGTAAAATTGTTATCAGTGTAAAATTTTCAAGCAGTTTTCATTGAATTTTGGGGAAAAATTAAGACGAGTGTAATTGGGGGTAGTCTCAACGTAAACTACTTTTGTTTGATATGATGGTCTTTTTCAATTACGAAGGCGCGATTACATTTTCTGTGACAGTAGATAAGTTCAGTCTGATTACAATCAGATCTCCACACGCATTTAAATTACCATAATTGCTTATTTTATCAGCCAGTCAGATGATGTCTTATATCTTAGCTTTTGGGAGACTGAGTAGGTTGATTAAAAAGCTGCATTTTCATTAGCTAATTCAAAGATCACCCGAACGTTACCCGTAAGCGATTGCTGTCGGATCTCAACGTAGAACGCCGGAGATCAGATTTTATTCAGACTGTATATCAGTTCTGAGCGTTATTGACACTAAATTGTTGACAGATTTATTCTCATTTTTGGAATTTTTTAAAAAATTGTTGACAGATTTATTCTCATTTTTGGAATTTTTTTTAAAGTTGCAAATTACAATTTTACGTCAGGTCTAATAAAATAATTCGATTTCTATCATGTAATCAGTTGATTGATTGATTGGTTGGTTGTATATATTTTAGTTTCATTCTAAATGTTGATAATACTGTAATAAGTTTCGAGTATGTACAGTTGTTTATAACTCTCCATTTTAAGGATTTATTAGATTTTTGTGATTTCTTGTTCGATTATAGGAAGTCAGTGCTGGGTAGATAGTCCTTGGCCCGAATAATTAACCAGTTACTAGACGCAAAAGTCATGGAGTGAAATGTTATTGAGTTTCCATGATGTCATGGTTTACTTCTTGTGAATTCAATCACAGGAGCATGAGTGTCCCTGTCGCTCAGTAGTTCCTATTAACATCTTATTGTGTGAATTGATTGAGTGACTCCATGTGCAGTATTTATATTGGGGGCTGGTACAAATCATAATGGAATAAACGGGAAGGGACTGCTCCGTCGTCGGGAGGCGCCGCCTATTGTTGTTATGGTGATAAATATGGTGAAGAGTTACGTACGAAATGAGGTTTAAAATCATGATTTGACCGGCCTAAGGTGGCGTAGTAAAAAACAGTTCCCTGTATTAGGTGGTTGAGTTGTATATTTTTGCGGCGTGAAATACTGGCGGTTCGTTACGGAAATTAAATGAGGAGAAACCATGCAATTGTGAGATTGATAGGCAGTTGGGAAGTTGCAAGGTTTGTGGTCACGTATTAATTAGAGTAAAATGATTTATATATGTTTTATTCATGTTCCATTCCCTATAGAAATAGTACTGCAGTGTGTGTGTGTCTGTGTGTGTGTGTGTGTGTGTGTGTGTGTGTGTGTGTGTGTGTGTGTGTGTACAGTTTTAATTACATATGATGATACCAGGTGTGCTAAACTTCTTGAACTCTTTGGGCCAGCGATTCATTACTGGATTGCTGGTTTGATACTTAGAATATAAATATGCGTACACACACACACACACACACACACACACACACACACACAATTTATGAACAGAGATAACAGCTTAATTAATATTTGTATTATGCATAATGCACATTTAAAAAATATATTATCCCTTGATATATTATTGACGAATGTTAAATATTTCATCAGAACTCAATTATATAAAAAACATTATGGTGTGCATAATACTTATAATCATAATATAAATAAGTATTTTATATATAATTATTCATGATATATTAAGAATTAATTTTAAAATGCCCTTTCATTTGTAAAGAATTAGTAAACTTATTTTTATGATGTTAGTTTATACTTTCACTAGTTAGGCTATTCTGTAAATCAGAATAATATAAAATATTCTTAACTAATTGTAAACAGTGGAAATAAGAAAAGGTGAAGTGAATGAATGTCATATAGAGTTTTGGAATTTAGACCTTTTGGATATATCGTATTAAGATGGTGAATCCAATAGGTTTCCTTTAGCAGACGTTCCATCTCAGAATCAGATATAATCAGGGCCGGCGCTACCATATAGACAAACTAGGCAGCCGCCTAGGGCGCTGATTTCAGGGGGCGCATTTCTCCAAATCAACAAAAGTTTTGAAAAATAAATAAATAAATTTCAGTTTTATTGAGGATCGTTTTTTATCCTGGCTTATTTCATACAGGGACAAATAATCGGGTAGATTCAGTCTGACCGAAACACCAGGCTGACCGGAACAAGCAAAATGAGTGAGTGAAAATCGCGCGTATACGAAACTTTCAGGATGTAATTACGTTCGCGTGTTTTTATAGACCACGAGTTTTTCCGTTGAATCACGCGTATACGAAACCTTCAGTTTGCCGCGGAAACCAAATTGAAGGGGGTAACTCCTTATTTTAATGGTATAAACAAGGAAAGAAATGGCCTGTGTGGGGTATTTAAATGTCCGTCTTTATGTTTGTTTATTCTTATCTTAATTTTGCAAATAAAATAGTATCAAGTAGTGCTTTTTTGGGTGTGTGTGTGTGTGTGTGTGTGTGTGTGTGTGTGTGTCCTTGTCCAGACATTTGAGCACAGAGGGGTAATTTTTTTTAAATTTAAAAATTACTCTTGGTCTGTGCTCAAATGTTGAATTTTTTTTTTAATTTATTGTTTATAAATTTTGAAATTGATATTTTCCTGGGGGGTGGGCACCAGAATCTAACCTTGCCTAGGGCGCCAGATAGTCTGGCGCCGGCCCTGGATATAATAATAGGCTGAAATGAGAAATCTTGCAAAGTATAAAATAAAATATTTAAATATTTGCTTGGATATTGGAATTCTCTTTGTCGTCTGGCTCCAATTGCAATAAATTATGGGGCCCCGAGTGGCCGAGTGGTCTAAAGCGCTCACCGTTACGGATCACTGCCATCTCACCTCTGTCTGCGCCCGTTCGAGTCTCAATATTGTTGGCTGTTTATACCTGTATATACAATATTAGGTTTGGAGTGTTGAAATCCAAAGGCACAATGAAAGGAAGCCGCAAACTTAGCTATAAAATATACTGCAATCTACCTGTTGTTACATAAACAAATCTTTTGTTCATGCTGTGTGTGTGTGTGTGTGTGTGTGTGTGTGTGTGTGATTTGGACTTTTTATGTAGCTTTAACACTTTTTCAGTCATATCGCTATGATGTCTGCAGTGTGGCAGTTGATAGTGATGTCTAGCACAGGGGCATCATGCTGAAGACTTGTAGCATAAAGTCCCACCCAGCTGCATTAACCTAACACCAGGCCGATCAGTCCTAGCACTAACCTCTTAATGCTGATCGCCTAGCAAGGCATCTGTTAGTACCATTTTTAACAAGTCTTTCATATGACTTGGCCAGGGTTTGAACCTGCAACCTACCACATCTGATGCGGATACTGTAACCACTAGGCCACCAGAGTGGTTGTTCATATTGACAAACCATCTTAACAGTGCATTGTTAGATCATAATATGCTACTGCTGACATTTGGACTGAGTAATGTATGCCGTGATACACTCAAACAGTCATGCTTCCTCACTAGCTACAATCAACCAAACAATGGCTAATCCGTTATTTTTGTTAGAAAAACCCAGAAAAAAAAATGTTTTGCTGAAACTTCAAAGAAAACTGATTACCTGTTTAGCACCGACTGTTTTTTATAAACAGAAAAGCAATTTAGAAGAAAAAAATCAGTCACATTCAATGTTCTACAATTATCTGATGTTGCATCCGTAATAAGAAATGGGCATCTGTTTGATCTAGCAAAGTTGTCCTTTAGTGGTTTTATCAGTAAGACATGCACCCTTCATCAAAGCAAGTTGAATACAGTCTTCAATAAAGACAAAAAGGGGGCCCCGAGTGGCCGAGTGGTCTAAAGCACTCATTGTTACAGATCACTATCATCTCACCTCTGTCTGTGTGGGGTTGAGTCTCGCGTTAGGACAATGTGGATATGTGAGAAAGCTTGCCAGTAGCTTTTCAAGGGTGGGTGTTTTTTTCCGGGGTTCCGGGTTCTTCCTCCACCATTAATACTGGCCGCCATGTATAGCCTATCGTGTGCTGAAAAATGGCGCTAAACTCCACAACAACAACAACAAAAGCAATAAATTCTCACTGTCATTTAGCTCCAATGACAGCAAATTCTCATTGTCATTTAGTTTCAATTACATTAAATTCTTACTGTCATTGAGTCCCAATTACTTTAAATTCTCATTGTCGTTTAGTTCCAATTATAGTAAATTCTCATTGTCATTTAGTCCTAATTACAGTAAATTCTTACTGTCATTTAGACCCAATTACACAAAATTATCATTGTCATTTAGTCCCAATTACAGTAAATTCTCATTGTCATTTAGTCCCAGTCACACAAAATTATCATTGTCATTTAGCCTGAATTACACTAAATTCTTACTGTCATTTAGACCGCTCCGGTGGCCTAGTGGTTAGAGCGTCCGCCTAGGACGCGGGAGGTCACGGGTTCGTACCCCGGTCGAGCCATACCAAAGACATACAAAATGACACTAACCGCTGCCGCGCTAGGCGCTCAGCATTAAGATGTTAGCATGAGGACTGGTCGGCCTGGTCTCAGGATAATGTAACTGGGTCATCTCTGCAGCCCCAGTGCTAGTCATCACTATAAACTGCCACACTGCAGACATCATAGCGATATGAATGAAAAATTGTTAAAGCTACGTTAAATCTAAATCACACACACACTGTTATTTAGCCTCCATTACAGTAAATTGTTACTGTGATTTAGCCCAATTGTGTAACTGTAACTGTCATTTATCCCCAATTACAGTAAAGTCTCATTGCATTGTTCCCAAGGGTGTAAATTCTTACTGTCATTTACCCTCAATTACAATAAATTCTTACTGTCATTTAGCTCCAAACGGTATCATTTATATCGGTTGAATATTCGGTGAAAAATGTAACTTTTGCCATCCAAACGTGACAGGCGTCGTAAAAGATGCACGTAGTCCCAGCTGACAAAATACCTTGTTTTTTGTTTTAATAGCAAAAAAAATATGCTGATCTGAAGGTTATCTTACTATTTCAGCTGGAAGTAAAGATACGCACTTCGAATCCAATGAAAATCACAGCCAACCTTATAGACCACGAAAAGTCAGAAGAGCTTCAAAATCACGTTCTGATCCAGACACGTGGCGAGGTTGTCTCCCTTGTCGTGATCATACCAGGACCTGGTTATTACCAACTACAGATTTTCGCATTGCCCCGGACAGACGAGAGCAAAACTCTTGTCGGTGTCTACAATTATCTCATCCACTGCACGAAAGCCCCAGTTCCAGTCAACGTGTTTCCAAAGCAATTTGCTCAGTGGAAGGAGGGTTGCTACATTGAAGAGCCTATGTTCCTGAACAGCAAGTCCAATCTAACTAAGGTCAAGTTCCGGGCTTATATTCCCAACACACAGAGCGTGGCGGTTGTAGCTGAGGGCGAGTGGACACATCTAGTTAAGGGAGAAGACGGCATCTGGGAAGGGGAGGTAACTCTTGAGCAGTACCGTGGACGGGATGCCAAGATCTCTCTAAATGCAAATTTTGGTGTCGATACAAAGTACTCAACTCTATTAGAATACAGGGTGTAAGCTTTTGCTATACATGTGCAGAACATGCAGATGAGCTAACCTTGAATCAAGTATCGTCCATACAGAAATTAAGTGCAACACCATCACAACAAAAAATACAGCTGTGAATGACTTAATATATTTTATATTCTGAATATTTGTTAACATCAGCTGTGCCGCACATTGAGTAGAAACTTTGAGGTAGTTATAATAATAGGCATTTTATGTGTTCAGTTTCTGTCGTTGAGAGCCCAGAATTCAGTAACCATGGCATTGCTAACCAAAGCCCGAAGCCCCGAATCCAGAAACCATGACATTGCTAACCAAGGCCCAAAGCCCCAAATCCAGTAACCATGTCATTGCTAACCAAAGACCAGAGCCCACAATCTAGTAACCATGTCATTGCTTACCAAAGACCAAAGACCCAAATGAAGTAACCATGGCATTGCTAACCAAAGACCAGAGCCCAGAATCCAGTAACCATGGCATTGCTACACAAAGACCAAAGCCAAGAATCCGGTAACCATGTCATCGCTAACCCCAACCTAAAGCCCCGCATCCGAAAAATTACTAGAAAAACACCTTTGTCACTGAACCCGAGCAAATAAAAGAATAACCAATGCTGAGAAAACGCTGGTTCTCTAATACTTCTTTTGTGCTGGTGAACGGCATTCCATAGGGTTTCCATACGGTTTCCATTGGCTCTAAATAGGAAATAGGGTTTCCCACTTAAATATGTTTTGAAAAATTCAAGTCTGAATATTATTTGCTGTCTTTAGCATTGCAAACATAATACTCCAATGCATTAGTTTAGACAGGTTTAAAACATTAAAACTTTGGTTTACAACTATATTTGCTTTGATTCAGATGGTAGGGTGACAGTTACAAAATACAATGATAGGAACACTTATTAATAATGATGCTTTATCTTCGGTCAGATTTATAAAATGTACTAAACTGTCTGTATGTAATTAATGAATGATGGAATATGGATACTGACAGAAATGATCATAGCAAAAGAGGAAAATGACGATTACTTAAGTGTTTGTACATTATTTTGTTGAAAGTAAAGAAGATATGCAATGGTGCGCACACTACAGAAAGACGTATAAAGATTTGTGGTCATATTAAATGACATTTAATACAAATATATACAATTTAAAATAGGGATTTTGTAAAGGATTTTGTTACAGCTCGTATAGATCACATAGTATGATAATCAGAACGGAATTAACTGGTAGAATGTATACCTCAACAAAGTTTAGAACAACGGAATTAAACGACGATAATAATAATAATAATAATGAAATAAATGTAGACAATAGATTGAACAAGCTCAGTTGCATATCGGACAATAATAATAATAATAATAATAATAATAATAAACAACTGTCAAAAAAAATGTGAATGCTTATCATGAAGCGAAATTTTAGGTGATATGTAGAATTTCTTCTGAATTGGACCAATTTCTTTACGTTACTAAAACTGATGTTAAGACAACTCCATCAATTTTCACATTTGATCCTGATTGAGGTTCGTAACTGTCGTAGACATGCTTATATTATATATTGGACTGAGACTTCAAAGAATCGTCCAATTAGCGACACTGTTCATATTCAGACAAGTTAATTGTCAGTTGACCCTGTCCGACGCCCCAAAGTCTTTCCTCTCGGGTAGAGATTACCGACTTATGTGTAGCTTTTCCAGTTTTGTAATATGTAGCCATATGCATCTTTTCTAATTTAAGGTATGTGGTCATATGTCTCTGTTAAATATAACATGTGGCCAAATGTATCTTTTCTAATTTTTAAGGTATGACATGTGGCCATATGTATCTTTTCTAACCGTAAAGTATGACATGTGGCCATATGTATTTGTTAAATATGACATATGCCCATATGTATCTGTTCTAACCGTCAAGTATGACATATGGCCACATGTATCTTTTCTAACCGCTAATTATGATACGTGGCCACATGAATCCGTCAAGTATGGCATGTGGCCATATGTATCGTCAAGAATGATATGTGGCCATGTGTATCTGTCGAGTATGACATGTGGTTATATGTATCGGTCAAGTCTGACATGTGGCCATGTGTATCTGTCAAGTATGACATGTGGCCATGTGTATCTGTCAAGCATGATATGTGGCCATATGTATCCGTCAAGTATGACATGTGAATATATGTATCTGTCAAGTATGATATGTGACCATATGTATCGGTCAAGTCTGACAAGTGGCCATGCGTATCTGTCAAGTATGATATGTGGCCATATATATCCGTCAAGTATGACATGTGACTATATGCATCTGTCAAGTATTACATGTGGCCATACGTATCTGTCAAGTATGAGATGTGGCCATATGTATCTGTCAAGTAGGATATGTGGCTAAGGTAAGCATGCTATCTTCTTACAGTTTTTTGTGCTCTTTCCCATAAAGAAATAATTTGACTGATTTACAATTTTTGCCATACAATAGAACATTATTTAATCTCGTATTTTATATCTAATGTATGTAGTACATTTAACCGTACGTAAATTGTATTCGTTACGAAGGCTTCAATAAAATTATATAAGATATACGAAGCAGGTGTGTTCTTTGAAAATAATAACAACATAAATTTTAGTATGCATCTAACTTCATTCATTTCTGAATTGCACCGAATTTACGATTTACATTCCGTTTATATCCATTTACGATACACATATCCTATCCATATCCATTTACGATACACATATCCTATCTATATACATTTACGATGCACATATCCGGTTTATATCCAGACAGAGTTGCTATGTCTTGGAAATAGCTTTTCATTATTCGGCTATTGTAGTCCATAGCTAAATGTCACAGAACGATTTCCAAGACATATTAAACTCGCCTTATTATATCGCGTTAGTACATTTTTTTCAAATGCATACAATATCTTGGAAATGCCTGTAACGGTACTGTCGATGTAGAAAATATTGTAGAAATGATACCAATACACACACACACACACACACACACACACACACACACACACACACATATATATATATATATATATATATATATATATATATATATATATATATATATATATATATATATATATATATTGGTGAAGACAGTGGTGGAGTCTATATTTAAACTAAAGTCCAAATTTAACGTTCTGTTTCTTAAATCAAGACCATAGGATTTAGATTTATTAACACTAAACAAATACTTCTTTAAATCTCACTGTGATAGAAATAAATTAAATAAAATTTACTACATTCTGAAAAAAATCATATCTTCATGCAAAGGAGTAGTTAAATGTGGCGATTAGGGGCAGCCATCAGACAGCATTAATCCTTCTATTTTATGTAGTATATTTGGCACCTGGGGGTTATGGGTCAGAAAGGCTCGTGGGGAAAAAGGGTTTTTGGGCCAAAATGGTTTATGGGGCAGAAGTATTTATGGGGCAGAAGGGTTTATGGGGGAAAAGGGTTTATAGGACAGAAGGGTTTACGGGGCGAAAGTGTTTTGGTGGCAGAAGGGTTTATGGGGAAAAAGGGTTTATAGGGCAGATATGTTTTGGTTGCGGAAGGGTTAATGGGGAAGAAGTGCTTTGGTGGCAGAAGGGTTTATGGAGCAGAAGGATATATGGGTCAAAAGTGTTTTGGTGGCAGAAGGGTTTATGGGGCGAAAGGGTTTATGGTGGCAGAAGGATTTATGGGGCAAAAGGGTTTTGGTGGCAGAAGGATTTATGGGGCAAAAGGGTTTATGGTGGCAGAAGGATTTTTGGGGCAAAAGGGTTTTGGTGGCAGAAGGATTTATGGGGCAAAAGGGTTTATGGTGGCAGAAGGATTTTTGGGGCAAAAGGGTTTATGGTGGCAGAAGGATTTATGTGGCAGTAGGATATATGGGGCAGAAGGATTCATAGAGGAAAGGGGTTTTAGTGGCAAAAGGGTTTATGGAGCAAAAGGGTTTTTGATAGCAGAAGGATTTATGGGGCAGATGGCTTTATAGGGCATACTGGTATTGGTTGCAGAAGAGTTTATGAAGCAGACGGGTTTATGGGGCAAAAGGCTTTTTGGGGTAGAGGCAGAAGGATTTATATTGCAGACGGGTTTATGATGGACAAACGATAAGGGTAATGGGAAAAAATTGAAAGTTTTTCATTGTCTACATAGTGTTACGTGTCTGTGGTGACAAGTTAAGTAACAAAAAGAAGCAAAACACCAAGTTTTGTAAATTTAAAAAAATAATTAATTATCAATGTCATAAAATGAAAATTAAAGAGGAACTTACATTATTATGAATTGAATCCAAAATAACCCTGAAAAGTTCTATTAAATTCTTAAAAATGAAACTTTCTTGTAAATTTCGGATCCACGAAAATACTGGTCTGTCAACAGTCCTAACGTTTAAAATCAGGTCTTGACCAGAACTCCTCTGTTTAATTCGCACTAGTCCCAGAATAATATAGTCCAATGAGCACTTTCTATTTTCACTTAATAATCCAAACAAATGTTTGTTCTCTCTAATAATAAATAAATACAACATAAATACGTATGCAGTCTTAATGTCACAGCAAGGACACAATAAATAAATATGAGAAAATATTCCAGTCGTAGCTACTTATATGACGGTGAAGGGATAAACCACGCATATTGACACTATTCCTGTGTGTCTAACCGCAAATCTCCAACAGCGCAGAAGAACTCATATGATTTAACCCATCCAATTGGAATTAACTAAATTCTTCTAAGATACCACCTGTCCGACCTGTCCAATGGGAAACAGCCCGAAACCTGTCAGCATATTTACTAATAATTTTGTTATTAGTAACTATATACACTTACATAGGCATCTATTCATAGATCCTATGCAATTGTACATTCTTAATAATTTAAGATAGACGCTATGCACGTCCACCAAATCCATCTCTAGATAATCACTAAAATTTACACTCAAGAATATAATTTAAAAAATATAGATATACATGACCACACACACACACACACACACACACACACACACACACACACACACATAAACAGAGACACATAATGACAACACCTATGCAGTATTGGATTAGTAATTATCTTTTCTAAGGATTTGAATGGCCCTAATTCTTCCTCCACGACCTACGAGGTCTTCCAATGTCTATTTACCGAGTCTATGAACTCTACCTTCGGTTTTTGTTTCTTCCTTGGGGATCCAGTTGAGAGGACCCATCTTCCTTAGTCACTCATGGACCTTGGTCCAATGAGCATTCAGGCGGTGGATCTCTTTGTAGTTTGTTTTCGAACTTTTCCTTTCTCTCCTTCATTCATGTAGCCTTTATCTTCCCTACTTCCACTTAGATGTTCTTTCTGACTAGTTTCTCAGTTGTGTGCAAGGCAACTGCTTCCTTCTTATACTGAATATTGGTGTTAACACCAATCTATGATGGTCTGTATCTGTTCTAGAAAATATTTCACCCCTGCCATCCAATCCACCTTTTCCTCCAGTGTGTCCACTCGACTGGGTTGAACTACTGAGAACGCCTTCATCTTCATAGCTTCCTCCCCCATCACTGTTTTGACATGTCCCCTGGCTGTTTTTAGGGCTGTCACCTGTATTGTTAAACGGTATAGGGTGACTTGGTAATTCAAATAGGTCTCTATCTTTTCTATGAGTTACTTCACTTCCACTATCCAATCCCAAGTGTCTTGTAAATCAGACACTGTGGTCATTTCAGTAGGTGTTGACTTGTCAGCTAGGGTCGCCCTACTGACGAGTATGTGGTGTTATTTTCTTAAAGCACGAAGGAAAAAATCCCAATACACAAACTACAATGTACACCTCATACAAAACAATAACATGGAAGCGAAATATCGCGAGGATCTAAAAGAAACTGTCTCTCTACTTTTTTAAATACAAACACATTACGCCATTATATACAAACACACTTTTGGATAAGGACGTTTTTTTTCGTGGGGAAAGGCAGGCAAGCACATGCATACACATAGCCTACAAAAAGACACACACACACACTCACACAAAGCATGGGTAGGATCTTTTTATACGCACACTCGATACAATCACTCTCTACAAACACAGAAGGAAAAGGGTTAATTTGGGCTGGAAAAGAGACAAAGGCATAAATCATACGAACACTCAATCACGCAAAGCATGGGTATCATCTTTTTATACACACACTCGATACAATCACTCTCTACAAATACAGAAGGAAAAGGGTTACTTTGGGTTGGAAATAAGACAATGGCATACAACAATCATACAAACACACAACGGCATAGATTTTTGATTGATAGGGAGAAAAAAGACAAGCACATCAAAACACATACAAAACAAAAACTTTATGCAAAATGATTAGTATCCTTCTTTGCAAAGGACCGCTTGTCTTTTACCACTACACTTCTTTAGTGTTCATCTCTCGGGTCGGGTACTACAAACATATCTCTTACATCATTTATTCCCACTCCAAGGCTTATCCCATATCGGAAGGGAAACGTGAGGATGATTAGCCTCACTTTCCAAATCCCCGTTCGTAGAATGAGGGGTTGGGGTTTTTGTTCGTCTTGCCACTGAATGAACAAGTTGTACTGTCCCTTCTGTTTCTTCTCCTCTGTCAATTGCCTGTTTCCTTTTTTTTATTTCTCCGTATCTTCTTCCCGCAAACAGAGTATTAAGCCTTTATTTATTTTGAACGACTCATACCCCTCTGGGAACCTCTCCTATTGGGATATAGATCCATATCATCCACTTAACCTAGGATATACTGGACACACCCCAGGTTCACTAAGGTGGCACTCAACCTACTGTTCATAGTTTGTTTGCTCATTCTTCTTCATCTCCCTGCATCGATGGTAGCCAGACGGACGAACGCACCGTTTGATAGCATGAAGAACGGCAGTGAAGGAAAACATCTCTTAACACCAACTTCACACCGCATACAGGACCAAAACATGGAAAACAAATATATATATATATATATATATATATATATATATATATATATATATATATATATATATATATATATATATATATATATATATATATATATAACAAAGACAAACCTGCACACAAAAAGCCCACACTAATCATACAATCTAGGGCAAGGGTCGGCAACCTTTTAATAATAGTGTGCCAAAGTAGGATTTTTAATTCATTCAGCGTGCCAACAACCTATATTCATATAAGTCTACCTGCTCTACCATATTTTTATATATTATATAAGTACTCGTATATATGAAACTACTATTAAAACAAATAAATTTGATCTTGAATTTATTATATTAATGTTTAAAGAAATTGAACATAAAAACTTCAGTTGAATGTAATTAATCTGTATCTCAATTAATGTGAGCCTTGTCCTTGCATGCTCTTGGTTAATTGTTCAATATCAGGTACATATTTGTTCACTTTCAGCTTCACACAGGCTTCCAAGTGTTCAGGTGTTAGGCGACTTTTTGTGGACTTAAAACAGCTTGAATCATGTGAGAGAAAATCTGTTCACAAGTATAAGTTGAACCAAAAGCTGAAAGTAGAGCAAATGCAACTTTCTTCAAACAGATGAATGCTTCAGGGAGTGATGTCCAGCAGTAGAGAATAGCAGCTGACTTTTCTAAGCAGTTTCCTTCCAGAGATTTCTGCCATTCGGTAAATTTTGATGTCCATAATTCTGATGTCTTAAATTCAACATGCTGCATTTCAAAATTGTCAATATCCATCCACCTAAAAAGATCCAGATCTAATTGGGTAGTAGTCAGATCAAGCAAGTCAGGCTTGATGAGGTATGAAAATATAGGTCCATGAATTTGAAAGTTTTGACTTCGTTTAGCAAACTCGACTTTGAGTGCTTCAATGTACTTCTGAAGCTCATCTATATTCACTGTAAATCGATCTGAATGAGCCTTCACATTTGGGAAGTACTTGAATGTTTTGGCGTTGATATCACGGCAAAATATGTCCAGTTTCAACGCAAATCCTTTCCAGTAGCCAAAAAGTTCAAGTACTGTTTGACAATGTCCTTGTAGATGCAAGTTCAACTCATTTAAATGTGTCGTTATGTCTGTCAGAAACATCAGCTTCAACAGCCAGTCCTCATCATTCAATTCCGGGAAATGTTGTTCTTTTTCATCAAGAAACACCTTAATTGCTTCCAGATAAGAAACGAATCTATTTAAGACTTTACCTCGACTAAGCCAGCGAACATTGCTGTACAACAGGAGATTGCATATTCACTCTCAATTTCTTGTAGAAAAGACTTGAATTGCCTCTGAATCAATGAACAGCGGGACACTAAAGTTGACTATCTTAACAACATTTGTCATCAAAGAGTGCAAGTCAAATGATGAGATCTTTGCACACAAACTCTCCTGGTGCATAATGCAATGGAAGTTTAATAGTCGACGTCCAACGTGATTATCAAGAAGTGTGACAAATCCTTTCTTTTTGCCAACCATTGCAGCAGCACCATCAGTTGTTACACAAAATAATTTATTCAACTCGATGTTCTGATTTTTGAAATAGCTTACGAATGCAGTCAGAATGTCCTCTGCTTTGGTTGCATCATGAAGTGCTAACAAGCAACACAACTCTTCATAAATACGATTATTTTCACAATATCGTGCGACTACAGCTAGGCGTGACAAGTCATTCAACGCTTTCAACAAGAGCGACACTAAATACAATAGCTTGATTTAATCCAGTCGTTTGTTTAACTGTTACATTTTCAGCCAAAAATCAGTTATGCGCCTCCCAATTGATCTTGCAGAAGCTGGTATTTCTCGAATCCGAGACAGTATATTTCTTTATTTGGTAAATCACTGAACAGAATTTCAGCACTGCTCAAAAAAGTTTCTTTGATGTACTCTCCATCTGTAAAAGGTTTGCCTTTCGAAGCCACACACTGAGCAATTTTGTAACTATATTCAGTAGCTTTATTCTTCATTCCAACTGCTTGACTCAAAATACCAGTTTGTTTCTTGAAATCAGAAATAGCCCTTTTGATGGCTTCGCTTTTCTCTTCAGAGGTTTTAAACTTGGATTGATGTTTGGTTTCATAGTGTCTTTGTACAATAGACGTACGACACACAACACCTTTACAACAGAAAGCACAAGCAGCACGATCCTTTTGTTGTATAAATCCAGATTATTTTGTCCAATTTTCTTGAAATGGGCGTTGATCAAGTTTTTGCCTTTTATCGGCCATTTTAGGGGTACTGTATTTAATAAAGAACATAAGAAATAGCAATAAAACTATAAACGTTTAACACGTTGGCCGCGTCCCTCAGTAGCGGCAGCATGCAGTGACTGGTGTAGCGCGTTCGACGCCACACTAATATAGCCTGCTGCTGGCCAATGAAAGCGGACATGTGGTGACACCTAGCTAATGCAAAAAATATTAAGAAAATGATATGGTGTCGTCCAGTGCACGCAGCAGCCATTATGCTGACGTACGATGTTTTGACTTGCATTGAAAAAATCTTTTTTCTCACTTATTACCTTTTTGGGGGGTCTTCCGCGTGCATTGAAAATCGCTCTGCGTGCCAAGTCTGGCACGCGTGCCGTAGGTTGCCGACCCCTGATCTAGGGTACAAAGTGTTTATAGACACATTACTATACTCCTACAAACAACCACACACTGGAGAACGAAACAGGTTTTCATTTTTCGTGGGAAAACACAAAGACATACAAAACAAAACCCAAATAAAATGGTTGGTACCTTTTCTAAATATCTGGGTGGCCCTGAAAAGGGACTCTTTCATTTTGGTGAGTCACTTTTAAGGTATTGGAGACAACCCCGTCTCACCATAGGCTTCATCGCATGATATGGCTTGCTTCTTCTGAACGAGAAAGATAACTTCTTTGTATCCACTCTGCATTCCACACATTCTTGCTGCTGTTGCTGTTGCCTCTGTCGCACCTGTTTCTCTCTCCTTTGTTGTTGCATTTGCCTATCCGTCCACTCTTCTCTATATTTTGCAATTCTTCACGCAAGACCTCTTTGACCCTGTCTTGTGCAATCTTTAAGAACATCACGTTCTTTCTGCTGGCTTCATAATCAGGTTCTACTTGATTCAATGCAAGTTTACGTAGGCCTCGTTCAACTGTACGATCTTCTAAGACATGTTTGTGACTAGTCAAAGATGGGTGGTCAGACTGGCCTGCGCATCGCTTTATTTACCCAAAGCATGGACGTGATGGAAAACATCTCCGCGATTAGGGAACGCAAAGGAAAACATTACCTAGAGTAATACAAAGTTGAAAGAGCATATTTATACAGTTTCAATATAAAAATATAACAACACACACCAAATTCTTTTAATAAATGAACACTCAACTGCCACTAACCTAGGTCATTGTGCCGTTAATGCAAATTACGTTTCATAGTTACATACATAAGATAACTATAATGTTCACAAACCATCTTTCAGCTTTATAGTTGATTCTAGAGTACTTACCGCTTCTTCTTCTAAGATTATATTTTACTCGTTAGCATTAGTCGTCAAATGGAAAATGACACTGCTTTAATTCAGTCTCAAACGGACATCCATTCCGTTCAACAGACACTTGTCTTGAAACCACTATTCTAAATGCAAAGACCCATCAGTTCTAAACTTCGACCGTGCTTGATTTTGATTAGACGGTCAGGTTTTCCATATCAAGGATGCATCCAGATGCATGTTATTGGCTCTTTTCTGTACGTTATGGGATTTTATAGGTACATTCTATAAAGGTAAGTATTCACGCTGCTGCTGACCAGTTTGTTATTCAAGTACCAATGCACTTCGCTGAACAACGAATGAATGAAATTGACCGGATTTATTTTTGCATCGGCATCTGGAGGGAATGTTATACGTATTGAGACTTTGACTTTCAAATACAAGCAACCGTTATTCAAATCGATGATACAATTGGTCTGTCCTTTGATTTAAAATTTGATAGTATCTGTGGTAATCAAAGACGACAAGGGATGAAATTCTACTGACTGGTAGGTGGCATGGCAAACAGATCGAGTTCTGGCTTAGAACATTGGTTGTTGTTGTTGTTGTTCTAGGGTTTAACGCCATTTTTCAGCACAAGATAGGCTATACATGGCGGCCAGTATAACTGGTGGAGGAAGAACCCTGGAAAACCCAGGGAAGAACTACCGACCCACGAGAAGCTACTGGCAGGCTTTCCCACGTACCCACGCTAGCCGAGCCTTGGACTCGAACCCACGCAGACAGAGTTGAAATGGCAGTGATCCGGAACGGTGAGCGCTTTAGACCACTCGGCCACTCGGGGCCCTAGAACATTCATAAGTATCTCTGTGAGTCATTTTCTTACTAATCAAATAGTCTAATTTTCTGGCTGTTCTTTTCTTATTCTTTCTAAGAACGTGTTTATGAGCTTCGAAGTGGTTTCAGCGTCTCTTTCTATACATTGTCCTTGATGTGGCATTGAAGAGGAAGTAATGCATTGACCAGCAGCGTGGAGCGCATTTATAGGGGTCTTTCAGCGAGAAAAATGTCTTTTCCAGTTTGGAGCAACACCTTTTTGTTGCTATCACAAATGCTTTTTTAGGACTTTGTTTGTCGATAATGACATTTTGGATAAATTCTTTTCCTTGATTAAAAAAAGGCATTTTTCACAGCGTGCATGTTTAAAGTTGGGGGCCAATTAACGAAAAGCGGATCTGAGCATATCTCATAAACCATATCTTCTCTGACGAACGACTCCTTAGTGTACAAGATACAAAACGTGCAAGTCGCTAGAGAATCGTTTTCGAAAATGTAGCTTCACTGTGCCTTTTCTTGTCGAAAATGGAATATTTTGTCACAGATCTCCTTTTTATTCCTATGTTGACACCATAAAAATACGACTTACTGACAAGAATACTGAGGATGTACAAATTCACGGTGAACATGATTTGCATTTCCACTTTCATCGTAAGCAGCTCGGGCAAGTAGAAGGTTCTTTTTTAAAATTTCACCGTTTATATCTTCCAATTTATAGACGGAATTTGGAAAAGACACCGATGACACAAAACAAATATTTTTGTATGCTGCTGAATTGAGATACGTCTATAAATCGAACTGCCATTGATGATCGATGGCCTCCACTTTGGTTTGACGTCTGCGTAGTTAATACTAATATATTTAAAGTTTACAAAAAATGGGTGAACTCTATCAGTTATCCATTGCCCTTAATTTAGTAATATGAACAAGATACGTGTATTAGTTTGTAATATCTTTAGCGATATGACTTACCAATCACTTTTTATAACTTTTATGTTTTTCTTTCAAGGTCAGCTTTGACGCATCAGAACTGAAGAGTTGCAATCAGAAAAGTATGCACATTTGTCAGCAATATACAATATAACGTACCTTATTATGCCACAAAAGACATAGTAGCTCCAATTAGCTATCGAATATTGAAATTGGCTACATCAGTTATTGAAGTCATGGTGATCGGGAAATGACCTTGTGACCTTGTGATAGACTAAGCCAAGAATATTTTTAGGGTCAAAGTTATAATCTAGCTTTATATCATACCGACCGAGGTATTACGTCATGTATGCACTCAGTCCGGACTAACTTGAAAGTTTACTTTCTACGTATAATGTACACCTTGACTTTTCAAAACTAAGTAGATTATATACAGAATACAAATAATATGATCAATGATAACAGTCCTTTCCAGTGCGTCCATCAAGGGATTGTGTGTGTCAGGGATTGACGAAGATAATTGAAACAACGTTCAACAAGCAATGCAAAGCTAACAATCATGTAAAATTCTATATTCAATGCTGTCTTTTGTATTTATTCTTTGTAATGTTTGACTCTTTTTTGTATTTTATTTCCTTGAGAAAGATTCATTGAGAGTCGAAATCGCTAAGGCAAACTAGAAAAGAAAAGACCCCCACTCCCAGCACTGTTTGCTGACAGTTTTTTTTCTTCATGATTTATTACACAGTTTTACATCAGAAGGAGGGTCAGTTTATCTCTTTATTTTTTCTTTTGATAGGTTCGTTGAGATTTGAACATAGCAACCTCTCAGGCTGATGAAACAAAAGACGTTGTGCATTATTGTTAGTATATATAGACTAGCATATGATCGTGATTACTTTCATGATGATAAGACAACAAGATATCTCGATTACTTTCATGATTATTAGTCAACACTCTATACTGATTAATACTGATTACTTTCATGATGACAGGCCAACACGCTGTACCGATTACTTTCACGATGATGGACCAACACGCTATCCTGATTAATGCTTATTAGTTTCATGATGATAGACCAACACCTGTACCGATTACTTTCATGATGATAGGCCAACACGTTATACCGATTATTTTCATGATGATAGACCAACACGCTGTATCGATTCCTTTCATGGTGATAGGCTAACACGCTGTACCGATTCCTTTCATGGTGATAGGCTAACACGCTGTACCGATTACTTTCACGATGATAGACCAACACGCTGTACCGATTACTTTCATGATGATATGCCAACACACTATACTGTTTACTTTAGTGTTGATTTGCCAACACGCTATACTAATTACTTTCATGATGATAGGCCGACATTCTGTATCGATCACTTTAATGATGATAGGACAACACGCTATACCGATTACTTTCATGATGATAAACCAAAAACGCTGTACTGATTAGTTTCATGATGATAGGTCAACACGCTATATCGATAACTTTCATGACTATTGGCCAACGCGCAATACCGATTACTTTCATGATAATAAACCAACACACTATACCGATTATTTTCATGATGATAGACCAACACCTGTACCGATTACTTTCATGATGATAGGCCAACACACTATACCGATTATTTTCATGATGATAGAGCAACACGCTGTATCGATTCCTTTCATGGTGATAGGCTAACACGCTGTACCGATTACTTTCATGATGATAGGCCAACACACTATACCGATTACTTTCATGATGATAAACCAAAAACGCTGTACTGATTAGTTTCATGATGATAGGTCAACACGCTAGATCGATAACTTTCATGACGATTGGCCAACGCGCAATACCGATTACTTTCATGATAATAAACCAACACACTATACCGATTATTTTCATGATGATAAACCATCACGCTTTATCGATTCCTTTCATGGTGATAGGCTAACACGCTGTACCGATTACTTTAATGATGGTGGAACAACGCGCTGTACCGATTACTCTCATGATGATATGCCAACACACTATAATGTTTACTTTAGTGATGATTGGCCAACAGGCCCTACTAATTACTTTAATGATGATAGGCCAACATTCTCTATCGATCACTTTAATGATGATAGGCCAACACACTATACCGATCACTTTCATGATGATAAACCAAAACGTTGTACTGATTAATTTCATGATGATAGGCCAACAGGCTATATCGATAACTTTCATGACGATTGGCCAACGCACTATACCGATTACTTTCATGATAATAAACCAACATTCTGTATCGATTACTTTAATGATGATAGGCCAACACGCTATACCGATTTCTTTCATGATGATAAACCAAAACGTTGTACTGATTAGTTTCATGACGATAGACCAACACGTTGTATCGATAACTTTCATGATTATAGGCCAACGCGCTTTACCGATTACGTTCATGATAATAAACCAACACACTATACAGATTACTTTAGTGATGATAGGCCAACACACTATACAGATTACTTTAGTGATGATAGGCCAACACACAATACAGATTACTTTCATGATGATAGACCAGCACACTATACCGATTACTTTAGTGATGATAGGCTAACACACTATACCGATTACTTTAGTGATGATAGGCCAACACACTATACTGATTACTTTAGTGATGGTAGGCCAGCACACTATACCGATTACTTTAGTGATGATAGGCTAACACACTATACTGATTACTTTAGTGATGGTAGGCCAACACACTATACCGATTACTTTAGTGATGATAGGCCAACACACTATACTGATTACTTTAGTGATGGTAGGCCAACACACTATACCGATTACTTTCATGATGATTGGCCAACATTCTATACCGATTACTTTAGTGATGATAGGCCAACACTCTATACCAATTACGTTAGTGATGATAGACCAACACGCTGTACCGATTGCTTTCATAATGATAGGTCCACAGGCTATACCTATTACTTTCAACCGCTCCGGTGGCCTAGTGGTTAGAGCGTCTGCCTCGGATGCGGGAGGTCGTGGGTTCGATCCCCGGCCTAGTCATACCAAAGACTTACAGAATTGGTACTCACAGCTGCCTCGCTTAGCGTTCAGCATTAAGCGGTTAGTGTTAGGATTGGTTGGCCTGATGTCAGGATAATGTGACTGTGTGTGTGTGTGTGTGTGTGTGTGTGTGTGTGTGTGTGTGTGTGTGATTAGGATTTTTAACGTAGCTTTAACAATTTTTCAGTCATATCGCTACGATATCTGCAGTGTGGCAGTTTATAGTGATGTCTAGCACTGGGGCATCATGCCGCAGACATGTAGCATGATGTCCCACCCAGTCACATTATCCTGACACCAGGCCGACCAGTCCTAACACTAACCTCTTAATGCCGAGCGCCTAGCGAGGCAGCTGTTAGTACCACTTCTGTAAGTCTTTGGTATGACTCGGCCAGGGTTCGAACCCACGACCTCCCGCTTCCGAGGCGGACGCTTTAACCACTAGGCCACCGGAGCGGTTGACTGGGTGGGACATCATGTTACATGTCTGCGGTTTTATTGGTGTGGTCCCTCTCAGACTTGCATCATAGAAGGGACCCCCTAGTGCCGAATGTTAAAGGATTTTATGTGTTTTTGTTTTCCCCCATCGTGTAAGTGTTGTTTGTATTACATTTATTAGAATTTCGATTTAATTAATTATGATCTAGGGTTTATACACAGCACTTCTCTAGCGTTTAGAATATCCTTGACCCTGGCTGGTCTTGGAGTTTTATTACAAAGAGTGATCTTTGCCAGGGATCAGTGTTGTCCGATGTTTGCTATATGTGTGTGCTATTTGTTTTGTAAATTATCCTTTGTTTTTTGTACGGACTGGCTATTAGAGATCAAATTCTTTAAGTTGTTACTTAATTAATGGTTCCGTTATGGCTCGGGTAGTTCGGTGGTGACATTTGTGAGCTTTTCGTGTCGCTAGCATGCCTCCCGGTCTTTTGGAACCTATAAATTAATTTTAGTGTATACGCTTGTTTAGGAGGAAAGATAGATAGAAAAAGATTGAAATAGGTATTTCCATGTTAAGCGTATGCATATTGTATGTATTTATACCTCGTATTGTTTGCTAGTCGGTTCTCCGTGTTTCTGTTTTCGTAATGTTCTTGCTGCTGACCTTCCTTTTGGGAAGATCCGTTACGACCCGTACAACCACACATGAGTCACGTAGCTTTTTCTCTCAGGAAATTTAAGACTAAAGAATTTCGACTAAGGTCGTCACTTTGAATTTACATTACTTTCAAAGTGAACGCCTTAATTAACTCTGGCCAATCGTAAGCAGCGGTTCCTAAATTATCCCAAGATAATCATTTCTTCCGTCAGATTTCAGACAGCATGGAATCTGTGAAGTACGGGACATATAAACTTCCCTTTGAAAATGATAATTTGACATGGGTTCCTATCAAGCGGTTATGGTTGGTAGCTCAAATGTTTACTTTCTCAGGATAGCGTAGCGTCCTGTCGAATCTCACTCAGTCATAAATTCTAGCCGTTCAAGTTTTAACACTGACATTGGGGGAGAAAAGAAGAAAGGTCGAAGTGAATCATCACAAAAGCTTTTCTGGCTTAGATGTGATAAAATTTTGGTACCATTTTTGTAAGTCTTTGGTATGACTCGGCTGGGGTTCGAACCCACGACCTCCCGCTTCCGAGGCGGACGCTCTTACCACTAGGGCCTCGGAGCGGTCCATTGCGAAATAATAATACATTATTACTATACATGTTCCATGGTATCAGACATATAATTCAAAACTATGGGCTATAGTCTGATGCCTTGGTGAAAGTTATTGTCGTTTTAAATAATTTGATTACACACAAATTATTTGCTTTACAGTTGTGACAAGAATTTCGTATCATATTGCGTATTAAGCACTATTTAATAGCCATTTATTCAATTTGGTCCAATTATTTTTCTTTTCTCTCAACAGTCATTTACTAATTTTTAATCAAATTCTATTCTTTTCTCTCAACAGCCATTTACTCGATTTAATCCAATTATATTCTTTTCTCTTTACAGCCATCTACTCGATTTAATCCAATTATATTCTTTTCTCTCAACAGTCATTTACTCGATTTAATCCAATTATATTATTTTCTCTCAACAACCATTTACTCGATTTAATCCAATTATATTCTTTTCTCTCAACAGCCATTTACTCGATTTAATACAATTATATTCTTTTCTCTCAACAGTCATTTACTCGATTTAATCCAATTATATTCTTTCTTCCCAACATTCATTTACTCGATTTAATACAGTTATATTCTTTTCTCTCAACAGTCATTTACTCGATTTAATACAATTATATTCTTTTCTCTCAACAGCCGTTTACTCGATTTAATCCAATTCTATTATGTCTTCTCAACAGCCATTTACTCGATTTAATCCAGTCATATTCTATCTTCTCATAAGCGTGCAGATGATTGATGTGTAGGTGTAAGAAAACGAAGGTGTGTTTTGAAAGTGGTGAAAAAATAAAGCATGGATTAAGAAAGATAATTATTGGAAACAATGTGGAAGATGGTAGATACATGTAAAAGATGACAAAAATAAGTTTTCATGTAACAACAATAATCATTACATTATATCGCTTGTTAAGTAGCTTCGTCCAGTTTGTCGCTAATTTGCCTTGAACAATGCAATTAGGTTTTATTTGTCCTTCTGTCTGGGTAAAGTGTCGAATTTTAAATTGTTTTGAACGTTAAAGAAAGTTTAATGCACACTTTACAAGTATTCACTATGCGCAGTTAACTAAGGGATCGTTGTTCATGAATCCATCTTCCACTTTTAACAATCGCCATCATTTGAGGGTTATATTGTATCTATAAGCATGCTAACGTTATGTTCACTATCATGTGAAGAGGGTAGTTTTTGCATACCCCATACCCCAACAAAACGACTTCCGGTATCTCGAAACTTCAGTTTATTATGAGAACCCCATCTCCCTACGAAAGACTATTTACTGTCTTCTCATAAACCACGCTTTTCTTGACAGTGAAGGCTTAGTATGTATATAAACCAATATTTGTCGGCTTGGTGGTTGATTTATTCATATAGTTTGCAGATTTCTTGCCAGCAGAAATGATTTTCCTGACTAGCTCCAACACAAACTCGACTAACCCTAAAGAATGATTAACTTGCTTATGTCGGACTGGCCTTAGGCTACTGCTACCAACGATATATTTCCTAAAGTAGGAATGCCACAGATTACTTCCTATAACGATGACCGCGTATGTATGATACCTTGTCTTTACCATGGTAATTAGAATTTTCTAAATGCATACAGGTAAAAGTTAATAGGACCAATCTTTACCACGGTATTTAGCATTTTCTAACTGCGTACAGGTGACAGTCAATAGGACCGATCTTTATCACGGTGGTTAACATTTTCTACCTGCATACAGGTGACAGTTAATATCACCAATCTTTACCATGGTAGTTAACATTTTTTTAAACTGCGTACAGGTGACAGTCAATATGATCGATTTTATATCACTCCGGTGGCCTAGTGGTTAGAGTGTCGATCCCCGGCCTAGTCATACCAAATACTTACAGAATGGTACTAACAGCTTCCTCGCTAGGCGCTCAGCATTAAAATGTTAGTGTTAGGACTAGTCTGCCTGGTGTCAGGATAATGTGACTGGGTGGGACATCATGCTACATCTCTGCGGCATGATGCCCCAGTGCTAGACATCACCATAAACTGCCACACTGCAGACATCGTAGGTATATGACAGAATTTGTTTTAAAGCTACGTTAAAAATCCCAATCTCTGTCTCTGTCTCTCTCCTTCTCACACATACACACACACACATCAGTGAAAGAGTGAGTGTTTATAATCACACTACTCCACATTCACATAAATTGGCACCGTGAATAGTGTATCCTTTCTAGAGCTTTGGTTAGCCCTGAAAAGGGCTGGTTCTTTATCTCCAGATTCACCTGGCTAATGGTGACATATCCCATGCCTGTCACCACAGATACAATGGCGACTCCAATCGTTCGCCCAATTCACCGTTGTTGGTGGATTGATTCGCTTCACTTTCACAGTCTTCACTTTTAGGGATAGTGAAGACTTCCCTCTCTCTTCTATTTTGTACTCGAGGATGTTGTGGCCTCCTTATATTTCCACGCGTACATGTACTGCTACTGGCTGTGGTACTGGTAGAGGCTGCTGTGTTGGTAGTGGCTGTGGTACTAGTGGTGCCTGTGGAGGTCTCCTCACCTCAGGCTTGACCCCACACAGAGGTCTCAGCATGAGGTGAGGTAGGATTGTTCTTTTTCTTTCCTTCTCGTCTTCTTTCTTCTTTTTTCCTCCTCCTCTTCTATCCTATCCTTTTCCTTGACTGCCTCCATGGTCAGCTCATCAAGGAGTCGTCTGGCATGCTCCAGGTGCATCTGAAGTTAAATTAATTTAGCGATTCTGCAACTCATTCTTCAGTTGATGAATAAACAAGGGTAGCCACACTGACGAGCTTTCCACTTAAATGTGTCAAGCACGGGCGTGAACGAAAACATCCCCGTCACCAAAACTTACATTACCCATATCATTACCCTAACAAACATGGATCGCGCGGACTTAAAAGAAACACCCACCCACATTTTACTTACAAACCCTAACTACTATATAAAAGAAACTAACTAACTATTTGAGAAGCTACGGAAACGAAGTGCTTATATACACACTTCTAGGAAAGATACAGAAATTAAGTGCTTATAGACACACTTCTATTTTTTTTCTAACTTATTAACACACCATTGGCAATTCAATTAGTGTCTCTTTTCTAGAGTATTGGGTAGCACTGACTAGTGGTGAGTGGGAATGGTCCACACGCACTCACTTAGATGGTACATGTCTCGAGGCGGCAAAGGAGGATCGGGCTCAGTGGAAGGGATGCACCCTACATCCGGTATCGACTTTTGTCCCCAATGTTTCGAATAGTAAATGGCATCGTTTGCCGTATTTATAATTTTGGAAAATCATTTGTGCTGTTTGTAGAAAATTTATTTTAGGGAGAAAATTATTTAATAGAATGATATTTGGTGTTTCTATTCTAAAGATAAATGTTTCCGCACAAGGCGGAATGCCCAATGACTGAGTTTTTAGTCACCGTATAGATCAACTTTTTAAAGGACATAATTCCTAATTATATAGTTTGGTGCCACCTTGTGTGTCTGGTCCTGATGACTTTGCGTTTTTAGCCACCTTATAGATCTAATTTTGGGTTGCTGCTCTAATTTTCTAGTTAGTTTATGGTCAGTTTGTTGCAGCATTGTGCAGCGGGCCCTGATGGCTGAGATTTAAACCACCTTATAAGTTTTAATTTTGTTGGCCAGTCATACTTAGTAGATTTTATGTCGATTCATCATGCTTTAAGTAATGATAGAAGATAGATGTTAGTATGTACGATGGTTCCCTTATTACCAGTTACTTGTTACATTGCTTAATAGACTATAAAATTGGGCAGCTCATGGCGCCTAAGTTGGTGATAGGTGCAAGTGTAGCATCAGCCCTCTCACTGGCGGTACTCGCCCCTATTTGGGCTGTCAGCCGTATGCTACTCCCTCCACCACTGTTCCACCCAGCCGCACTAAGAGGGATGTCTGTTAGTGTACAGTCTAATGATGTATGGATGTTTATTAATTTGTCATATTTCTAAAATTATGCCTTATAATATATTACTTATGGTCAGACTGGAGACTACCCCTCTTTATAAATAAGCTTGATGGTCTTGAGGTTTGCGATGAGGCAGTTCATCTTTAGCACACACAAGAAGCAGTGTACGAACTGTGGTTCAAAAAGTAATAAAGTTCAGAGGTATCCATTTTTTGTGTTGTTTTTTCTTGTTGTTTTTCTTCACAGGTAATGATAAGTGATGAATCCAATCATGACTTTTTGCTTGAAAATATTTGACAAGTAACCGTTTCTTCGTTTCGTCTCTGCACTCTGAGCCAAGATAGATTCGATGTGATGGATCTCTAGAGTCATCAATGGAGGAGCTTAATGATCACGCAAGTCTTTATACCACTGATGCAACACGGCTTCTTCTGAGACGAAACTCCAAGCTTCATCCAGATACTCATCCAATTTTTCTTCTTGACTCATCATCAGACATTTATCGTGTTGAATTTGACTAGGATGATCGTTTTGACATCCATTGCAATCTTTCTTGATCAGTTCCCTAATTTTTTTTCTGCCAGGTGTTTGGCAAAAATGAAACTAAATGTTGTTTTTGTTCTAGCCATCTGGACTTCATGACTATGTCCTTTTCGTCTTTGTCTTGGGCTTCTACCTCCACAGTATCCTTCCATTCCATTTCAATGGATTCTACACCATTCAAAGAGCGATTACAGTCTTATATAACTTCTAATAATCTAGAATGAAATTTCTCAAACTGTTGATTTATATGGCATTGTCGAATTCGGCATACAAGATGACATTCAGCGTGTGGCTTGGAAGTGGGTGTGCAAACTGAAGTTCCACACGAATGTGGCCCGATTTTAATGGGTGGAAATGTCCCTCGTCGCTGCTTTGGTCTGGAGTAAAATGGAAAGCCCACAAAGCGTAGCCCCCTGCGCAATCGTCGTACGTAATGCCGTGACTGGTGTTGGTTCCTAACTGTCCGGTAGCTTCGTACAGGGACAAGTATGATCTCAAGTAATTCATCTCTTTACCAAACTTAGTTCAAAAGGTCTGGTACACAAGGTTTTGCCATCGCGACTAACTTCGACCTTGGACACGTTTTTACGCTGAAACTCGAAAGGATTTTCCTTGACTTCTCCGTGGAAGGCTGTTCTTTTGACGATACCAAGAATCAAACATTTGGGTAACTGTCATTGAAACAGATGATCTTCGATCATGGATTGATGTCTAGCAGGATTGGTGAGCGTTTTCACTTCCACGCGTTGTCTCGCATATTTGGCAGTCGTTCTGCTCAAAGTGTGACTGATGTCATTTCCCACCTTAGATAACACTTCCACACAGCGTACGTAGAGTCTGTTATCTTGGATGATGGATTTGTAATAGGCAGCATCAGCTATCAAATGGAAAGCAGTACTGCTACGATTCAGTCTCAGGCGGACATCCATCCCGTTTAGTAAATATTGCAACCACATGTCTGAATACAAGCAGTCCGTCAGTTCTAAACGTTTGTTGACTCCTATAATTTGGTTTCGTCGTTCTATAAATCCCTTATTTTTGAATTTTTGCTGCTTAGTTCCACTTCGATTTTGTCAAAATGGCCTGACGTGTCAGGTTTCTATACTACGCAAGCATCGAGATGAGTGTTCTTGGCCTATTTCCCGCACGTGCAGAGATTTTTCAGGTACGCTCGGTAAGGGTAAGTGTCCATGCTGATACTGACCTAGTTTTTTATTCAAATACAAATCCACTTCACTGAACAAGGAATGCATGAAGTTGTTGACTGGGGCTTCAGAATCCGTATCCTTTAAATCGGGACCGTCCGTCGTTGTGTCGATCACTTTTTCTTTCAAGTACAAGTAACTGCTATTCAGATCGATGTAATATTTGGGTTGTCATTTGATTTCAAACTCGATGGGAGCGGAATCCGTCAAAGAGGAGACGGGACGAAATTCGACCCATTGGGATTCTCGCATCGTCATCATAGTGGGCGAAATGGAAAACAGATCCAGTTTCGAATTGGAACAGGCGCAAGACTCTCGGTGCATCATTTTTTGTCCCTATGATTTAATAATAAAAAACGTCTAAGTCTCGGACGGTTCTTCTTTTCTTAGTCTTTCTAGCTCTAGGAGTATGAAGACTTGTTGGGGTATTTTCTTCTTCCACTCTTTCTGCCTTGTCCTTTCTGTGACGTCAGGGAAGCAGGAATGCCTGACACAGCAGCGTTCAGAGCCTTTATAGGAGTTTCTCGTCGGCCCAAAATGTCTTTGCCCGTTTGCAGCAATATATTTTCGCCCGCTCTCATGAAAGCTTCTTTCGAGGTTTTGTTTGTCAATGATGACATTTAGGAGAAATTCTTTGTCTTGAGTCAATGCGGCATCTTTCAATGCGTGCAATCCTCGTGTCACCATCGGTTTCAACACGGGGGCCACCGAACGAAAGGCTGATTTTAACATATCTCCTAAACCGTGTCATCGCTGTCGAGCGACGCCTCGGTACACTGGATATATGACTTACGAGTCGTTAGACAATCATTTTCGAAAATGGAAGTTCACCGTGACTTTCCCTTTGGTCAGTGTAATATTTTGTCCCAGATCTCCTATTATTAGCAATGTTGACAGTGTCAACATACGACATGCTTATGGTTAAATAGTGAGGATGTACAAATTCGCGGTGAACATGATAGGTGTTTCCACCTTCCTCGTCAGCGCTCGTTGCAGAATCCACTTTGAAAGTAGGTGTGTCCCACCACGTTGTACTCCACTACATCGGAGTACACAAATATCAAATTCAGTCCTTGGTTCAGTTCTACCGGAGAATTAAAATACTTTCCAAAATCCAGGTTGTTGGTAATAGTTGGTATTGGGCCACCCTTTAGTATGTTGATGTTTCCACCCAAAATGTCATACAATTCAGGACAAAATCTAACACCTACCACTTTGGAATATGCAACCCATAGGTGTACCAATTAAATTGCTCTTTCGGTAGTATTGGTTTAGCGTTAGCTGCAGTTACAACAGCTGAGTGAGTGATCAAGTATTGTTGCAGTTGATCGTTATAGACTTTGACCTCAACACTGTTTTGATTTTCAGTGATATTTTTGATTTGTGTAGGGTGAATGATTTCTACCAAACCCACTTCCCAATGGGTTTCGTGATCCAAGTGGATGGCCTGTGGGTAATTTGGCCGTGTATCAACACAACGTATTGTTGGGAAACACCTCCATGAAGCTGTCAATGGGTAGCGTCAATTAAAATGGAATGTTGTTGTTCATAATTCAAGAGTTCTGTTGCTGTCCGAGGAGTCAATCGAAGTCAGATTAGTGTCTCCGTCCAAAATGTGGTTGCTGTTGTTGGAGTGGTAACTGCAGAGAGAGTGACTGACGTTGGACGCAAGACTCCCGTTGCTCCGGTTCGAGGAGTATTTCAGGGAAGGATTGGAAAGAAGGTAACCGATACATCTGCTCAATACAATGGTCCACAATTGTTTGTCTCCTTGTTGCAAAGTCAAATTGGCAATGGCCGCACCGATGACGTAATACACTGCCAAGATTTGACAAAAAAAGACGATCTAGGTTTTGGGCACACGTTCCTCACACCACACCCACAAGGGTTGCTTTTGTAGATCTTGCAGAGAAGAATTCGGTGAAGGAGTGGTCACTGCAGTGGTAGCGGTAACTGAGGCTGTGTGGAAGGTCATGATGATCACTTCTTTTATAGTCGATGACTTGTGTAGCGTCGATCCAAGAATCAAAACTGGGAGGATATCCTTTCCAACATACTTTGACTTCTTTGACAACTCGTTTTCCCTCTTTGTGGGTTCTTCGTTCGAGAATGCTTTCGATATCTTCACATCGTTTTCTTGTTTGGTTACAGGTTGTAACTCGGGCAATCAAAAGGTACCTTTTAACACTTCCCCGTTCATGTCTTCCAATTTATAGACGGTAGGATGACGGCCATGCACTCGTCCAGTGACACGATTCAATTCGGTGGTCCAGTTGGGTAAGTAACCTTTGACGAAAATGCTTTTTTGGTAGCCAATGAGCACCCAATCTCCTACTGCAACAATCCACTTTTCTTGGGGACAGCCACCGTCGGGAAGTATCAAACAGACGCTCGAAAACGGTCACTTCGTTGTCAGGGGTCACTTCTTGTGGGGCACGTCCGATGCTTCGATGGTGAGATTGGTTGTATGCTTGAACCAGGTGCGGTAAGACGTCGATGTACTTGAGAGTGTGGTGATGCGTACAATATTTCCATATGCGTTCTTTCAAGGTGCGTTGAAAACGTTCCACGATGCTGGCTTTGGTTTCAGGATTCTCAGTGATGCAAAAATGAATGTCACGTTTCTTTAATTCTTTTTGGAAAGCTTGGTTCAGAAATTCGGTTCCTTTGTCGGTTTCCCATTAAAGCGGGTGCCGACTTCTTTTTTTCAATACTAGTTGGAGGGCTTGCACTAATTTACTGCTCGATTTGGAAGTCAATGGCACGACCGGGGAAATTTGGAAAAAGACGTCGATGACACAAAACAAAACTTTTTAGCCACGATTTTATGTGGCCTAATGAGAAACATCGGCTAAATCGGCTTGACATTGATGATCGATGCCCTCCACTCGGGTGCGACTTCTGGAAAAGTTTCGTCGAATGGGCATGTGTAAAGTGTAGGTGGCTTGTTCTTGCAACCATTGTTGCACTTGAGGTAAACGGGGACTTTTTAGTCGAGTTTTGGCAGCACGATACAATTTCTGAACTCCTCCGTTACCTGCAGGATGGGATGGATCGTAGTAAATGTTGGCTAACACCTTCTCCATTTTTTAATAAGTCACCGACTCTTCGCGGATGATACATTGAAAGGGGCGAATGGGTGGTTTGGAAACGGATTTGCGTGTCCAATGGGCTACGGGAGTAGAAGACGAAGGTAGTGGTGGTGGAGGTGGTAATAGAATGGTTTTAGTCTTCTTTTCCTTTTCCACTTCTGGTTTTCCTTCTTTCCTTTTCACTTCTCTCGAAAGAGGTGTGAACATCATCTTTTTAACCCAAGTTTTCATTTCTTCTCGTTGGGGTGTGTGGGAAGGGGTCAACAAGGACACTGCAATCTTACCAGAAATGGGAGCTGCTGACCGTATTTGAAAGACTTCTCTTACCTCTTCTTCCTCAGGCTTTCATGTGGTTGTGTCTGCCTTGACTACTGGGGGGGGTGGTGGTGATAGTTGTTATAGCAGACTTTTCATCAGGGTCTTAAAATCTTTCAGAGAGGGTAGAGCAGTTTCGCCTAAAGCTTTCTGGTGAAAGAGTTGCTGTCTTTGCAAGAGTTGACCGTACTTTTGTGATTTTTCTGTTTCGGACAAATCGTGGCGATCCATCAGCGATTGCAATTCGTGTTGTAACTGGGACAACTCGGTCAAATTTGGATAGGGAGGCAAATGCGGAGTCCGTTGTTCTTGCCAGCGATGGTATTCCATCCATCGTTTGTAAGGTACTAAAGCTAGTTTTCGTCATTCCATACGATTTCAAGCGTCACGTCTGATATTTTTGGACACCTGAGGTCCGTTTTATCTTCTTGGTCCTTTTTATCTTGCTTCCACAAGTCATCCCAACATTGTTCCCAAAACTCCTTTTACCAAGTGTGCTATCAACAGAGGAAAAATTCCTCCGCGTTGTACTATCATCTTCTTCTTTTGACGAATGGGTACTTTTTTTTTAACCATTTGGTGAAGATCGTGACGATGATTGGCTAAGCATTGTTTCCGGCGTTTCCGGTGTTTAGACAATTGTATCGTGCCTTTGAAGACGTTCAAACAACATTCGCACACGGTAGAGATGACATCTTTGGAGGCAGTTTGAATGAGTTTTTTCTCGCATGGGTCGAGAAGATTTGGACAGGACATACAACTAGTCCACACGTTTGACTAAACGGGGAGGCAGTCCTTTCCTTTTCTTTCCATTGGGCTTAGATGAGGAATGGCTTCTGGGGGGTCACATCTTTGGGTGTTCAGGAGCACAAAACACTGATACCCATTCTTTGCCTCAGGCATTTTTTATACTGGAACGCGTCACCACTGATTGTCTTTACGTCGTATCAACTTAATGACAGGCATCATGCGTCGTGAATGTGTTCGCAACGGACTAAATCGGGAAAGTTCTTGCTTGGACAAATCCAGTAAACTCTGTAACACGCCCGATCTCTCTTGGACTTTGATTTTGAGAGCAGGTACTTTGTGAGCAGCTGCCACTGCAGCTAAGGAGGAGGAGGATGTCACCACTGGAGGAGAAGTTCTTGGAGACGTGGGATTCCACGGTTTCGTCAAATGAGGAAGAACGGGTGTCAAACTGGGTTTGGTTGGCATCACCAGCATCGGAGAAGTGAAAGAACTACTTGGTATCCTTGCTGTTCTAACTTCAAGCGCCGCTGACAAGTGGCCTGGTACAAGTCTTTCATGGTCCGTTGCAAAAACTAATTTTTAGTGTCACGTTCAGGGTAGCAGAAGGGACATCCCTGAAATAAGCATCCGTTAAATTCGTACTCGATCTTGGGGTTTTCTAATTCCCAACCATCTACTGAATACGTTCCGATGGTCTTTTCGCCCCCTCCGTTTGACAAAGTTGGTAGTTTGAGGGCTAATGACAGGCAGTGTGTTTTCGGGCATGAATCGTTCACAGTACACTAAGGAACACGCTTTGGCAATGGTGCCTGATTCTTTCAAAGGATACATCCCTCTGTGTTCCATGAAAAGTTCTCAAAATTTCCCACAGCAACGCCGTAAAATGTCCACGTCGGAACGACAACGCTTAAATATTTCTTCCTGAAAGTCGAGGGGGTCCGAGGCGTGAGCTTGGTACCAAGCGTAGAAAGCTTCTCGTTGTTCGGTACACATGTTGTCGGGGTCGTAGTCGTGAGCCTTACGCAAATGGGGTAGAACGGTGTGTTGATTGGCTTCGGTATTGAAAAAGTGAGGAAAATAACCTTTGGCCATTTCTGTCATTCCAAACGTTTTAGGCATCCGACTCAAAGGAATAGCCAAGTAGCGCACCGAATCTTTAAACTGGACTTGTCCCACTTGCATGGAAATGATTTTGGCTCCATCCAAAGTCACTCTAGGACATTCGGTGCCTTGTTCCGTGTAGTATCTCAAAAGAAACTGTCCATCGTATCCCGAGAAATTGTGAGCCATCACCGTTGCATGGCGATGACAATCTCTGTAACCTTTGATATCCTCTCGGCTGCACGTGTCATCGATGGGGTCTAAGATCCATTGGGCGAAATCGGCTAGCGTGTTTGACCCTCGAAAGATTTTTTTCACGTCCTCCAGGAATCTTGCTGCAGTGAGGGCAATGACTAAAGATCGGCTCTTGGGTGCACTTCTCGCACGCTCGATGAGCCACACACAAATTAGGAATGTGAATGCCAGTCTCACGCATGCATTCGAAACAGTAAAAGATGAAATTGCTTTTCTTCTAGTTTTGGTCTTTCTCTTGATGTTTGGAACGGTAAGTCCACGATTCGGTGATAAATCTGACATCGTTTTTTTCCTCCACATACATGTACCTTATACATGTACATGTACCTTGGTACTATTGGTACGTATGCCTTATACACAACTAGGGCACAATCACAGCAGTTGGAAGCACTTTTCTGCTGTTTACCTTGCTTCTTCAGATGTTGTTGGTAACAGGCAGGGCTGACAAAAGTGTGCTGACAAGTAGGGCAATGCAGTCGTTGTTGTCCTTCGTCCAGACAGGGTTGAGAGGACAAACATCATGAGCATTTCGATCCACACTGCTTGTGTTGCACTCGATTGTTATAGCCATGGTCACATTTCTCACAGTAATAACAGTGTCCCAGGAATCCAGTGATACTGGTGATGGCATCGAAATATTCATCGTGATAAAAAACGTGAATGTATTTTCCGTCATTGAAATCTTTGCCTCAAATCAAAAAAGGTCCGTGCACTTCTTGAGGGTGTAATTTCATGGTATAATGTGGATCTAGGACATCTTACAATTTTTGTATTTCAGGAATGCCACAGAGTGTGTCTTTGGATAGCCCTGCTTGCTGTAACAGGAGTTCTGCTTCACTTAGTTGTTTGCCTCGGTTCGATTTTCGAATGTTCGCCCAGTCTCATTTCCATTCTACTGTGTCGTTCTTGTCGACATACGTTCGTCCCACCACGATGGTCCTGGCTAAACACATCTGGTCTTGAGGATTACTAATTTTTACGAGGGTACGCTTGATGCTAAGAAGGTCGTCCACCGATAAGACTTTTCTGCGTTGTCAGGTCCCCTTGGGGAGAGAGACGTGGGTCATGAACAGTGTGGCTTTTCTATCGGTGATGTGAAATTTTGTCGTTGGATTGTTGAACGTGTCGAATATTGTCGATGACTTTGAAAGGTGTTAATTCTGTAGGGCTGCTAAACTCGATCCAAACGGGGAACTTCAGACTGTCGTGATGAATGAAAAGTCTCAAGCGATAGTCTTCTTTGGCTTGACATTGTCGTTTCAGAATGGTTAACAAAAAATCACAGACCTCGGTGATGAAGCCCTCTGCTTTCTCCAGCGGTACGTTGGACTTGAAATCTTTAAATTTCTCCGTGTACATGTAAGGTGTAGTTCTAAATTTTCTTGAGGAGCGCTTTTCCGTCTCTCAGGGTTTACTAATGGTGGTGAACTTTGGCTGGGTGTAGACTTTCTGGGTCTGGATTCTGTCTCACTCATGTCATCTTCAAAATCACTGGCATTATTTTTGCCAAGACTTCAGCTACTGTACGAGGCGATAAATCAAGTTTATGCCGTTTACTTTCTTCTCCTTTCTCCACGAAATGATGCGATCGTATCATCTTGACTGCGAAAAGTCAAATGACTACATTTTAAACGCCATGGGTCACTTTATATCTATGTCAAACTAGAATATATTTAAGGTGGGTGTGTCTTCCCTTCCAATATTCATTTCACTCTCAAACTGAGCAGAACGATGGAAGAGCCCGCACAGATCGAACTTCTGATCAGCGCTTTGCTGTGTTATAAGAAAATGTTCTTAAGACAAGCCGACGGACTACTCCCCCTCCTTTCGAGATAAAAGTCAAGATACCTGCTATATCTGTAAGAAGAAAGGACATTGGTCTTCAGAGTGTCCAGGCCGTCAAAAAAGCAAGACAGGTGCCAGAAAAGACAAAAGTCAAGATAGTAGTTAATGGGGATCTTATAGGGTCTATGGGATTTATCATTACAGACCCCCTTGGGAACATATAGGGTCTATGTAAATTTAACATGGAGAAAAATCGTGGGAACATATAGGGTCTATGGGAATTTACATGGCCAAAAACCCTGGGACAATATAGGGTCTATGTAAATTTAACATGGAGAAAAATCGTGGGAACATATAGGGTCTATGGGAATTAACATGGCCAAAAACCCTGGGACAATATAGGGTCTATGTAAATTTAACATGGACATAAACCCTTGGGACTGTATAGGGTCTATGTAAAATTGAAACAGGGAGGGTCTCTATTTTTTTTGTAAAAAAATAAAAAAATAAAATAAAAAAAGGGGTAGGCAATTCAAAGACTATCTCTTTTCGAGAAATATGGCTGGCCCTGAAAAGGGCCTTTGGTTTATGTTAATATGCCCTTAACATAAAGGGCATTTGCGACATCTTCTTGTCCTCAAACTTCGTCTTACAGCAGGGCCATACATCAGAGTCCTCTTGAGGCAACCTTGTCTCTCTATATAGACTCTTCTTATCCACAGGCTGCTGCTGGTCCTGTGGACAACGGTCCACTTGGATCGGACATACATGAGCATGTCCGTCCTGAACATCATTGTTGACACAAGGGTTGAAGATTCAACGTCGGTCCACATGTTGAGGCTCCGAGAATAGGTGAATCAATGCACTGAACTGCGCTTATTTATAGGGACAGGTAGGATTGAAACGGATTGAGTTCATTCACCAATCCGAACACGCGTTACAAAATTCAGCCAGTTGCATCCAATCCGAAGAGAGCAGTCTGTGACGTCACGTAGTCAATATAGATCTGCTAGCGCTTGTGTGAAGTCAATCTATGCGACAGTCATTCAACATGACGGAAACTCAGAAAACGATCCAATGGGGTGCACCAGCAGCGGAGACCGCCCAAGGGAACCCGGACTTACTTTCAGAAGAGGTGAATTGGGATTTTGTGGATTTTCTCTCCTCGCAAGAATTTGTTCCGGAACCTTCGTTACCTTCTTCATTACCGCAAGTGGAGAATTTTAGACAGAGACAGAAAGAAGAATTGGAGAAATTTATGCAACGACAAAAAGAAGCGGAACAGGCTTTTCTCCTACAGCAACAGCAACAAGAAGAAGAGGTAAGAAAAAAACAACAGCAAGAAGAAGTAGCAGCAAAGAAACAAGAGGGTGAGAATCAAACGGTCACGGTACTGTTGGATATTTTAGCGGAGTTAAGAAGTCTGAAACAAATGTATCAGACTTCTTTATCACGACCGAAGAGAATACGACCTTCCCGAGCTAAACACGTCAACCCTGTGACTAAGCCTACCGTACCACCCTTAGTGATTTCAACCCAATCATTATCATCATCATCAACATTACGCAGTCCAGAAGTAGGCCTTGGCCGTGGCAAAGGCATAAGGCAGTTAAAGTTGATTGCTTAAACTCACCCCTACATCGTAAAGAAAAAAGGCCCTTTTCAGGGCCACCCACATATCTCGAAAAGAAATACAATTTCAATTTGCCAATAACTCAAAAAATAAAATAAACCCCACCCATTTTTACCCTTATAGTACGTGCCTGTGTATGAGTGCGTGAGTGTAGCTTCTTATTTTAAAATCAAAACTCAAAGACTCTTACCTTATATCATTCATTTATTCTTTTCTCCATTTTTTACAATCCAATTCACAATTCACAACACAACACTTTAATAAAAAGTTCATTGATTTCTTCTTTTCTCCTTGTTTAGTCTCTCTGTTTTTTGAATTTCTTCACCGTCACACTCTTTTCCTCTTCTTCCTCCTCGCTTTCTTCCCTTCTTCTTTTCGTCTCCTGTTTCTTTTTCTTCACCTGTCTGCTTTCTTCCTCTGAAGAATCCCTCTCTTCTTCTGAAGAATCCTTCTTTTCTTCTGACTCCTCTTGTTTCTTTTTTGGGCAATCTGGAGACCAATGTCCTTTTTCTTTACAATAATAACAGGTATCTTTACTTTTGTCTTTTTTAGCTCCTGTTTTTTGACGGTCTGGACACTCTGAAGACCAATGCCCTTTCTTCTGACAGATATAGCAAGTATCTTGACTTTTATCTCGAAAGGAAGGAGAGTAGTCCGTAGGATGGTCTGAAGAGAATTTTCTAATGACCCCTCGCAAAGCTCTGACGAAACGTTCCATCTGGTTAGTCTCTTCCATCGTTGTGCTCGGCTTGAGAGTGAAATGAATAGTGAAAGGACAAGACACACACCCTTTTATATACGCTGGTCTGCTATGACTATAAAGTAGTTCATGGTGTTTGAACTTGAGTCATTTGACTTTTTGCTTTCAAGATGAAACGATCCCATTCATTCGAGAAGAAAGAAGAAGAAAGTAAGAGGCAGAAACGTGATCTATCGCCTCGTACCAGGGCTGAAATATTGACACAAATTCATGCCAGTGATTTTGAAGAGGACATGAGTGAACCAGAATCCGAACCCTCTAAACCAAGTCCACCACCCTTTGTCAACCCTGAAAAGTACTATTCCATTCGAGAGACGGAAAAGCGCTCCTCTAGAAAATTTAGAACCACGGCTTACAAATACACGGTGAAGTTTAAAGATTTCAAGTCCGAAGTACCGTTAGAGAAAGCAGAAGGGTTCATCACCGGAGTGTGGGATTCTCTGCTCACTGCACTCAAGCGACAATGTCAACCCAAAGAAGACGATCGCTTGAGACTTTCCATACAACACGACGGTTTGAAATCCCCTGTTTGGATCGAGTTTAGCACCCCTGCAGAATTGACCGCTTCCAAAGTCATGGACAAGATTCAACACGTGCAACAATCTAATGACCAGTTTGACATCACCGATGGAAAAGCCACATTGGACATGACCCACGTCTCTCCTCCTCAAGGGACCGGACGCAAAAAGATGTTATTGGTGAACGACCTTCGCAGCATTAAGCGTAGCCTTGTCCAAATTCACAATCCTCATGACCAGATGTGTTTAGCCCGTGCCATCGTGGTGGGACGAACCTATGCCAACAAGAACGACACGGTAGAATGGAAAAGAGACTGGGAGAACATTCGACAATCGGACCGAGCCAAACAACGAAGTGAAGCAGAACTCCTGTTACGAAAAGCTGGCATGTCCAAAGACACACCCTGTGGCATTCCTGAGATGCAAAAATTGCAAGATGCCCTAGCTCCACGATACACTTTGAAAGTGCACCCTCAAGAAGTGCGCGGGTCTCTGTTGTTTCGAGGGCAAGATTTTAAGGACGGAAAATACATTCACGTTTATCATCACGATGACCATTTCGATACCATTACCAGTATCACCGGATTCCTGGGATACGGTTATTACTGTGAGAAATGTGACCATGGTTATAATAATCGAGAGCAACACAAGCATTGTGGATCGAAATGCTCAGGATGTTTGGCCTCTTCACCCTGTCTGAGCGAAGAACCAGTGCCTTGTTCAACTTGTCTGCGCACGTTTGTCAGCCCTACCTGTTACCAACAACATCTGAAAACGCAAGGTTCACAGAAGAAATGTGCTTGTCAACTCCTGAGATTGTGCCCTACGTGTGGACAAGGCATACGTACCAATAGTACCAAGGCACACGTATGTTCAGGAAAAAAGAAATGTCACATTTGTCACCACATCGTGGACTTGGAACACCAATGTTACGTGCAAAAATACCAACCCCCACCAGAGAAAGAGGACGGTCACAAGAAGAAAGGCAATTTCATCTTTTTCGATTTCGAATGCATGCAAGAGACTGGCATTCACATTCCTAATTTCTGCGTGGCTCATCGAGCGTGCGAGAAGTGCATTCAAGAACCTATCTTCAGTCATTGCCCTCACTGCAGCAAGATTCCTGGAGGGCGTGAAAAAATCTTTCGGGGGCCAAACACGTTAGCCGATTTTGCCCAATGGGTCTTAGACCCCATCGACAAGACGTGGAGCCAAGAGGACATCGGACTTTACGGAGATTGTCATCGTCATGCCACGGTGATGGCTCACAATTTCTCCGGATACGATGGACAGTTTCTTCTCAGATACTATACGGAACATGGCACCGAACGTCCTAAAGTGACTTTGAACGGAGCCAAAATCATTTTCATGCAAGTGGGACAAGTACAGTTTAAAGATTCGATGAGCTATTTGGCCATGCCTTTGAGTCGAATGCCTAAAACGTTTGGAATGACAGAAATGGCTAAAGGGTACTTTCCACACCTTTTCAATACGGAAGCCAATCAACACGCCGTTCTACCCCATTTACCTGAGGCTCACTATTACGACCCCGACAACATGCGTACCGAACAACGAGAAGCTTTCTACGCTTGGTACCAGGCTCACGCCTCGAACCCTTTCGACTTTCAGGAAGAAATGCTAAAGTATTGTCGTTCCGACGTGGACATTTTACGGCGTTGCTGTGGAAAATTTCGAGAACTGTTCATGGAACACGGAGGGGTCGATCCTTTGAAAGAAACTTGCACCATTGCCAAAGCGTGTTCCTTAGTGTATCGACAACGATTCATGCCTGAAAACACCGTGGCTGTCATCAGTCCTCAAACGACCCACTATGTCAAGCGTCAATACTCGGTCAAAGCCCTACGTTGGTTACATTACTTGTGCGACAAGGAAGACAAGTGGATGCAGCATGCCCGCAACGGAGGGGGCGAAAAGACCATCGGAACGTATTCGGTCGATGGCTGGGACTTAGAAAACCCCAAGATCGTGTACGAGTTTAACGGTTGCTTATTTCACGGATGTCCCGTTTGTTATCCTGACCGTGGCACTAAAAATCAGTTTTTGCAACGAACCATGGAAGACTTGTACCAGGACACTTGTCAGCGACGCCTAAAGTTAGAACAGCAAGGATACCAAGTGGTGGAAATGTGGGAACACGAGTACGATCACCGTATGAAAACCGATCCCGAGTTTAAACGCCTCGTGGAAAGTTACCAGTTCATGGACCCGCTGAACCCGAGGGATAGTTTGTACGGAGGAAGGACCAATGCCACCTGTTTGCTGTACCAAGCCGACGAAGAGAACGGAGAAGAAATCAAATACTTGGACGTGTGTTCGCTGTATCCCTACGTGTGCAAATATTGTCGCTTTCCTGTGGGGCACCCGCAATTGTTCACGGAACACATCGACCTGGTCAACATTCGACAATACGAAGGCTTGATCAAGTGTAAAGTTTTGCCTCCCACGAACCTATACCATCCCGTCTTACCTCACCATTGTCAAGGCAAACTGATGTTTCCTTTGTGCCGTACTTGTGCCGAAACGTGCAACCAAGACCAGCCTTGTCATCACAGCCAGGAAGAACGGGCCTTGACGGGAACCTGGGTCAGCGTGGAATTGTTCAAAGCTATGGACATGGGATACCAACTGTTAGAAGTGTACGAAATTTGCCACTTTCCCAAGACACAACAATACCACAAGGGTGACCCTACTCAGAAAAGCATTTTCGCAGACTACGTGGATGCCTTTTTGAAACTGAAGCAAGAAGCCAGCGGCTATCCTTCCTGGTGTCACACTCCCGAAGACCAAATACAATTCAAAGAGAAATACTACGAACAAGAAGGCATCACTTTAGACCACATCGAGAAAAACGAAGGCAGGCGATCGTTTGCCAAAGTGATGTTAAATTGCTTGTGGGGTAAAATGGCACAACGCCCGTGTTTACCCAAGACGGAATATTTGACAGAACCTTCCCGCTACTTTCAGATGATTCACGACAAAACCAAATTCATGAAACACGTGGACGTCGTTCGCGAGGATTTGATCTTAGTCAATTACGAAGAAGATCTGGACTTTGTACAAGACGACCCCTTTGGAAATGTCATCATTGCGGCTTACGTGACAGCCCATGCTCGCTTAAAATTGTACGAAGCTTTAGAACTGTTAGAAGAACGCGTCCTGTACTTTGACACGGACAGTTGCATTTACATCCATCACCCGATTCAACATCACCCTGACATCGAAGGAGACCGTTTAGGAGCCTGGACAGACGAGCATCCCGACGACAAGATTCTAAGTTTCGTCAGTGGCGGTCCCAAAAATTACGGCTACGAATACCGTGACAAACAAGGAGAAGTGCACACGACGTGCAAAGTGAAAGGACTGACTCTGAATCATCGTACCAGTCGTGTGGTCAACTTTGGGGTATTGAAAGAAGCCTTGCAATCGGAAGAGGATGGAAACTTTAAAGTGACCACTTACCAACCGAACAAGATTGTACGTTTACCCACTCACCACATCGTCAGTCGACCTTTGGAAAAACTTTATCAAATCGTGTACCAGAAGCGAGTTCGACTTCCCAATCATTTCACCTTACCGTACGGTCACGTCGGTATTGGTCTGTATATAAAAAGGAACCCTAGGCAAGATCGATAGTTCATTGTGACTACCAAGACTGAGCAAACAAGATGAATACTTTGAAAGAGACATCGTTCCAGTTTGGGGATTGTAAAAAAGTTGTATCTTCCTCTAGTGTGACTAATATTGGATGGATAAGACCCAGGCATTGCGACGGAAAATGTCCGGAAGGAAACTGCGATTGTCCATGTGGTTACCATTGTAATTGCGTAACGGAGTTTGCAGACGAGTGCGATTGTGAGCCTTGCGATGGATACGATGCTGTACGTTGTGACCTGAGCGATGCCGTAAAGCATCATGGGAACTTTAGTACCCCTACCCCTATCATGGAAAGTGATGCTGTGCGTGTCAAACCTGTCGGATGCGAAAATGATGCCGCTCGTCCTCTTGGACATTTTACTGGGTTTCGTTTTAAAGGGGAATGTTCACCTTCACGTCTACCCCCCTACGGATGTCATCCAGCCTTGAGCAAACTCCTACCCATGTCACTCAACCCTCATCGAAACGAACCTGTGAAAAACGAATATTCGTTTCCTGTGCGTTTGTCGGAATACTGCGACTTTGAAAATCGTCTTCAATCGTTCAAAGGAAAATGGCCAAAGTATCTGGGAGGACCGACCCCCGAAGAATTAGCCAGAGCCGGATTTTTCTACTTGGGCGAAGGAGATAAAGTGAGGTGCTTCAGTTGCGATGTGACACTTCACCACTGGGAACCGCAAGATTCGGCCTACGTAGAACATGCTCGATGGTCACCGAATTGTCATTACTTACCCTTAGTGGGACCGAGACATTGAAGTAACTTCTCACCATAATAATCTGTTCATGGATACTTTACAAGAGAACATTCGTGCTTTGCCTGTGGAGTTGAGAGAACGCATTTACCGAGAGCTGGTCAAAATACAAGTGAAACGTAAAGAACAATTGCATCCGTTACGTCACCGGTGTTTGAACCACTGGTACCTGAAGGCTATACAAGGATTGATTCAATTGAAAGTGTTCCATCGGACAGACATTGATCAACGATCCTCTAGTTTTAAAAAGGATTGGTTTGGTATGGACGATTCTACCTACATCATTGTAAACGTACTGCATCGAATTCCAGAGGAAGAGTTAACGAATTACCAACATCTTGAACACAATGTCAACTTAGTGAAAGAGGAAACTTCTGAACGAATTGTAATGTGTAGATTAGTGACTCAACGATTTAAATTTGACACTGAAGTGAAACCATGTTTGTGCAAAGAGTACATTTCTTGTGTCAGACCAAAGAGGATTTAGTATGACCTATTCATGGATACTTTGCTAGAGAACATTCGTGCTTTGCCTGTGGAGTTGAGAGAACGCATTTACCGAGAGCTGGTGAAAATACAAGTCAAACGTAAAGAACAATTGCATCCGTTACGTCACCAGATCTTTAACCACTGGTACCTGAATGGTATAAGAGAACTGATTCGTCAGAAATTGTTTCAGTGGTCAGACCTTGTTCAACACTTTGAGTTAGTGAATGATCGAAATGTTCATTATTTTGGTTACTTCGAGATTCACCTACAGCAATACATTGAGGAAGACAAGTTAAAGGATTATCAACATATTTTACGTGGAATCTACTTAGAGGAAGAGGAAACTTCTAAACGAACTCTGAAGTTTCGGTTACAGTATGCAAGATTTAGATTCCCTACTGGAGAACGAAGATCTCTGGCTAGAAAGTACGTGTATTGTTTCCGAAACAAAGAGACTATAAAAACAGGCTGCCATGCCACGACTTATGTCACATGTCATCCAACAGATTCCGTGGAAGGAACTCAATGACCATATTCAAACTGTGGATCATTACCATCGATTATTACAAGAACTGTATCCATTCAATTTGGGACGACAAGTGGTGTGTGTCTTAGTGACTTGTTTTCTGGGATTTCGTTTACCAGCCGATTCTTTGTGGACTCTTTACGATCAGTACTTACCACCTCCATGGCCTTAAATGGTCACGAAAAACTCCTTTTGCTCAAAGCCTTGCGGTTTCATCTGGATACTTCTCGACCTCTACGGGAAAAAAAGATTCGTCAACTTTTAGCTACCCAAGACGTGTATGACGATGTGTGTGTAGCTTGTGACTTACATCCCCATTGGACAGATGTCCGTGCCTGGAAAGAATGGGATTTTGAGGCTTGGACCCAAGAAGTGGCCCAGTATGCACGAGAGTTGTTCAAGGAAAAAAGTTACTTTTCAACCCGTGTTAGTGACGGTACCAGAAGAACCCGTCACCCAGGACAGGACTGTCGTGGACAGACCTGAAAGACCCTTTCGGGAGGACACTTGTGTGACCTTACCCTCTGTTGAACTGGTTAGAACATTACCCAAAAGATGTGATTGTTGTACAGACACTTGTGTTTATTCCACGTTCATCGTTATCATGTGCCTTTTATCCTTGTACTTAAGCCTTTGGCTTTTATGTATTTTTGTCTTTCGTATTCATGTTTGATAAAAAAACATTCAATAAACGTGTTCTGAAAAAGTATATAAACTCTTGTCTTGTTCGTTTTCGTGTCACAAGTGACATTTCTCACACCATGGCTACCTCTGCTGTCTCTGCTCCCTCTTCCTCTACTGTCAAAGTCATCGACGAACACTTAGATCGTGCCAGTTGGGAGGCTTTGTATCTTCGCCATCCCTTTAACATGCTCATTGCTGGACCTAGCGGTTCAGGCAAAACCGAATTCGTCAAACGTTTGATCGAACATAAACATCATTTGATCGATCGGCCACCTCAACGGATCGTGTGGTGTTACAAAGAGTGGCAATCGGCGTACAGCCTCTTGCGAGAAAGTCAAGGCGATTCCATCGTGTTTGTGGAAGGCATTCCTAAAGAAGACGACGGCATCGTCTCTGACTCCCGTCAAACCCATTTGGTCATTTTCGACGACATGTTAGGAGAAGACGAAGAAGAAATTAAATTGTGGTTCACGCGCAAAGGGCATCACCGTAATGCCAGTGTCATTTACATCACCCAAAATTTGTTTCAACAAAGTAAAACCCATCGCACCATCAGTCTCAATGCGCATTACGTGGTCTTGTTTAAAAGCCCTCGAGATAAATCGCAAGTGCAAGTCTTAGCCAAACAGTTAGGAACGCCTTGGCTGACTCAGGCGTACGACGATGCCACTCAAACGCCACACGCCTATTTACTCGTCGATTTGAAACCTACGACCCCCGAGGATTTGCGATTTCGTACCCACTTGTTTCACCACTGGTGCCAAGACGGAGGGCCTGTCCTGTACACGTCTCCGTCCTCGACTTCATTTCACTCCCCATCAAAAAATCTATAAAAACCTCAGACCCTTTTTCGTCTGTCTCACACAGTGTGAACATGACGTCCCTTCAGTCGCATCTTCCCGTCAAATTGATTCGTGCCTTGTATGGCATCAGTCGAGAAAAAGATCCACAAACACGAGCCCGTGTCTTAGAAGCTAGTCTCAAAGAAGTCTTACGATGGTTCACGGTGACGGCACGTCAATTACTCCAAGGAATCATTCAGATTCCTCATCAAACCCAACGCTTTTTCGATCGAAACAAAGTCGCTTTGGTCCAACTGGCCGATCCCCGCATCGACACTCAAACCAAAAAACAAATCATTTTGAAACCTGGAGGGAGCGGTACTCTAGGAGGGGTCATCATTCGCTCACTCTTAAGATGGGATCCTAATGCCCCCAAAGTTATCCCCAAGACAAAAGTCCAACGAAGCCCCAAGAAGAAAAAGAAAAAGACCAGGTCCCCAAGAAGAATAACTTCTCCAGTGGCAGGACCCTCCTCTTACCAGACACCACCACCCCGGAAAAAGAAAAGAAGCCCCCAGAAAAAGAAACAGAGAAAAAGTCCCCAGAAAAAGAAAAGTCCACAGAAGAAAACTAGTCGCAAAAGAGGCACTTCGGCCAGGACGCAACCTTACACTCGCAAACCACGACCTGCCACGGCAGTGACTGCGTCTCCGGCATCCTCACGTTCATCCACTTCTCCGTTGATGACACCCAGACCTGAAGAGTACTTGGAGACGTTGATCACACCAAGAACATCTCCGTTGATGACCCCCAAAAGAACTTCCCCAGTGGCAGGACCCTCCAATTTAGTGGCAGTGGCTGCTGCTCACAAAGTACCTTCTCCCAAAATCAAAGTCCAAGAAAGATCGGGCATGTTACAAAGTTTACTGGATTTGTCCAAGCAAGAACTGGCTCGATTTAGTCCGTTGCGTACCCCTGCATGACGTGTCATGCCTGTCCTCAAACTGATAAAACGTAAAGACAATCAGTGGCGACGCGTTCCAGTATAAAAAGAGCCTGTGACCAAGTCGGGGTATCAGTGAACTTGTAAAAAAGATGTCACCTCCAAGAAGCCACAAAAGAAAGAGACAAAGGCAGACGCGTCATCTGACAAAGCGCTTAGCCAAGCATCGACATTACCCTAAGAAAAGACACAGTCGTTCCAAGAAAAAGAGGCGTCAACAAAGGGGAGGATTCCTTGGTGATTTTGGGAAAAACATTGTCACCTTTATGACAAAGCGATAGTCCCAAAAAAAAAGATAAAAGGGCGTGCGTTAAGTCATCGACGTTAGTGTCTGTTCGGTGAATGTCCCGGAACCCACAAGCAAAAAATGTCACCCTCCAGAAAACCCCAAGGAAAGAAAAGGAAAGGACTGCCACCACGTTTAGCTAAACATGGGGACCTGTTATCTGTCCTGTCCAAAGCTTCTTCACCCCTACGAAAAAAACTCATTCAAACGGCCTCCAAAGAGGTCATCGATACCGTGTGCGAATGTTGTTTGAACGTTTTGAAAGGCACGATCCCTTTGTCCAAACACCAGAAACAATGCTTAGGCAAACATCGTCACGTTCTTCGCCAAATGGTTCAAAAGAAAATTCCTATTCGTCAAAAAAAGAAGATGTTGGTCCAACGTGGAGGCATTTTACCTCTCTTGTTAGGCCCCATACTGAAAGGAGTCTTGGGAACCATGTTGGGAGGACTGGTGGGAGCAAGATAAAAAGGCCTCGGAAGTTCCAAGATCTCAGAATCGACCCCTGACAACCCCATGGAAGGACGAAAACTAGCTTTAGTGCCTTACAAACGATGGATGGAATACCATCGGTGGCAAGAACAACGCACCCCGCATTTACCTCCCAATCCCCATTTGAGCGAGATGTCCCAGTTACAACACGAATTGCAATCCTTGATGGATCGCCAAGATTTGTCCGAAACAGAAAAATCGCAAAAGTACGGTCAACTCTTGCAACGACTGCAACTCTTTCACCAGAAAGCTTTAGACGAAACAGCTCTACCCACTTTGAAAGATTTTAAGACCTTGATGAAAAGTCCAGCACCATCACCAGTACCAGTACCAGTACCGGTACCAGTGGTCAAGACAGAAAAAGGAAAAGAAGAAGAAGAAGAAGGGTTTCAAACTCCACCAGAAAAAGTACGCAAGTTAACAACACCACCTACCTCCAGAATTGGATGGATTAAAAAGATGATGGCCACCCCTTCTTCCTCACAAGAGAAAAAGAAAGTGAAGACAGAAGTGAAACAAGAACCGATATCCCCTGCTCAGACATCCTCCTCTTCGACACCTATTGCCGGTCGCACACGCAAAGCCTTGCAATCCAAGAAAATACCCCAAGAGAAAAAGAGTAGCCTCTTCCAAGAGTGGGTGCCTTATTAAGACACCAATCAACACAAAAAAATGGAAAAAGTCTTAGCTAGCATTTACTACGATCCCTCGCATCCTGCAGGTTACGCAGGAGTTCAAAAATTGTATCGTGCTGCCAAAACGCGAATGAAAAGTCTCCGTTTACCTGGTTACAAGAACAAGCTACCTACACTTTGCACAAACCCATTCGACGCAAGTTTGCCAGAAGTCGCACCCGAGTGGAAGGCATCGATCATCAATGGCAAGCCGATTTAGCCGATGTCTCTCATTTGGCCAGCTACAATCGTGGCTACAAATATCTGTTTTGTGTCATCGACGTCTTTTCCAAATTTGCCTGGGTCGTGCCCTTGACTTCCAAATCCAGCAGCGAGTTAGTGCGAGCCCTGCAACGAGTGTTGAAACAAAGTGGCCGTCACCCTCTTCGATGGCAAACGGACAAAGGCACCGAATTTCTGAACCAAGCTTTCCAAAAAGAATTAAAGAAACGTGACATTCATTTTTTTACCACCGAGAATCCCGAAACCAAAGCCAGCATCGTGGAGCGTTTTCAACGCACTTTGAAAGAACGCATGTGGAAATATTTTACGCATCACCACACTCTGAAGTACATCGACATCTTACCGCACCTGGTGCAAGCGTACAACCAATCTTACCATCGAAGCATCGGACGTGCCCCGCAAGACGTGACTCCCGACAATGAAGTGTTGGTGTTTGAGCGTCTGTTCGGTACGTCCCCGACGAGGGCTGTCCCCAAGAAAAGTGGAGAGTTGACCGTAGGAGATTGGGTGCGCATTGGCAAAACCAAACGCACTTTCGACAAAGGTTACTTACCTAACTGGACAACCGAATTGTTTCGCGTCACTGGACGAGTACATGGCCGTCATCCTGCCGTCTATAAATTGGAAGACATGAACGGAGAAGTACTCAAAGGAACGTTTTATTTGCCCGAGTTACAACGTGTCACCAAAAAAGAAGACGACGTGTACGACATCGAAAGCATTCTCGAACGCAGAACCCGTAAAGTGGGCAAACGACGTGTCAAAGAAGTCAAAGTACGTTGGAAAGGATATCCACCCAGTTTCGATTCTTGGATCGACGCTTCGCAAGTCATCGACTATAAAAAGAAGTGACCATCATGCCCTTTCACACAGCAGACGCAGCTACGTCGACCACTCCTCCTTCACCCAGTTCTTCTGTGCAAGATTTACAAAAACAACCCTTGTGGGTGTGGTGTGGAGAACGTGTGCCTAAAACGCAAATCGTCTTTTTCTGCCAAATCTTCGTGGTGTATTGTGTCATCGGGGCAGCCATCGCCAATTTGAGTTTGCAACAAGGAGACAAACAATTGTGGACCATTTTATTGAGCAGTTGCATCGGTTACCTGCTTCCCAATCCCTCCCTGAAATTCTCCTCGAACGGGAACCTTGTGTCCAGTGCCAGTGTCAGTCACCACTCCAACAACAACCACAACCAGAACCCCATTTTGGGCGGAGACACGCCTCTGACGTTCACTAACCCCTCGGACAGCCACAGAACTCTGGAATTATGAGTCACCAAAACCAATTTTACTTAACCTTACCCAGTGACAGTTCCATGGAGGTGTTTCCCCATAACACGTTGTGCTGTTACACGGCTAAATTACCTCAGGCCATCCCCTTAGATCACGAAGCCCATTGGGAAGTGGCTTTAGTAGAAATGATTCACCCTACACAAATCCAAAACATCACCGAAAAACAAAACTTTTTTGAGGTCGAAATCCTGAACGAACAATTACAAAAGACCATAAATGAAATCGGCGGGTTTTCAGGGATCACAACACAAGCCAGCAATCCAGCCTTCAAAATCTACACCTTGAAAATTCCACCAGGGTTTTATTTTAGTGGCCAACATTTGGTGGACACTATTGCGGACAGGTTCGAGTTAGCCTTTGGCAAAGCCCTGAACAAAGTAAATAAACGTGTCATCCTGGAGTACCATAAAGTGGCTCGTCGCTTACTGATGAAATTTCAGGACACCCAAATATTGTCCCTCAGGTTCAATGGTAGTTTGTTTGAAATTTTGGGTGGACATCCAACAATGGTCACAAACAATTGGAGCCCCAAGATCAACAATAATATGGATTTTTACAGAGCTTTTGGAAACCCGGTAGAACTGAACCAAGGACTGAATTTGATCTTTGTGTACTCCGATGTGGTGGAGTACAACGTGGTGGGACACACCTCTGTGCCATTACTGCGTGTCATTCCTTTCAAAGTGGATTCTACTACGAACACTGACGAGGAAGGCGGAAACACTTACCACGTCCACCGCGAATTTGTCCATCCTCATTATTTACCCGTCAGCAAGTCGTATTTGGACACGGTCAACATTACTATAAAAGGAGATTTGGGACAAAATATTCCATTCACCAAAGGAAAAGTCACGGTGAAACTCCATTTTCGAAAACGGTTCTCTCACGACTCGTAAGTAAGTCATGTATCCAGTGTACCAAGGGGTTGCTCGACAGCGAGGACACGGTTTAGGAGATATGTTAAAATCGGCCTTTCGTTCGGTGGTCCCGGTGTTGAAACCGATGGTGACACGCGGATTGCACGCCTTGAAAGATGCGGCACTGACGCAAGGCAAAGAATTTCTCCAAAATGTCATCATCGACAAACAAAACCCTAAAGAAGCCTTCATGAGGGCAGGCAAAAATGTCTTGCCGCAAACGGGCAAAGACATTTTAGGCCGACGAGAGACACCTATAAATGCCCTGCACGCTACCGAGTCAGGCATTCAGCAAGGACAAGGCAGAAAGAGACGACGAAGAAAACACCCTTTCACCAGACTTCAAGCTAGAAAGGCCAAGAAAAGAAGAACCGTTCGAGACTTAGACGTTTTCGATTATTGAAACACAGAACAAAATGATGCACCGAGAGTCTTGCGCTTGTTCCAAGACGGAACTGGATCTGTTTGCCATGCCCCCCACCATGATGACCATGCAAGAATCCCAGTGGGTGGAATTTAATCCCATCTCCTCACTGATCGATTCCGCTCCCATCGAGTTTGACATCAAAGGACAACCCGAAGATTACATCGATTTGAATAGCAGTTACTTGTACTTGAAAGTCCAAGTTAAAGATAAGGGAGGAGATACTATAAGCGGCGAAGAGAAAGTAGCTCCGATCAACAATTTCATGCATTCCTTGTTCAGCTCAGTGGACTTGTACTTGAACAACAAACTGGTTAGCAGCAGCATGGATACTTACCCTTACCGTGCCTACCTGGAAAATCTCTTGACGTACGGAATAGATGCCAAGGATACTCATCTCGATGCCTGTGTGGTGTGGCAACCTGACGAAGCGGACGAATTTGATAAAACAGGTCTTGACCCTGACCCTAAATTAAAAACAACCACCAATGAGGGATTTGTAGAACGAAGAAAGAAAATATTAGATGGACAGAGTTTAGAACTGATGGATCGTTTGCATTTGGACATGTGGTTGCAAGAGAAATATTTGCTAAACGGAGTGAATATTCGCCTGAGACTGAATCGTAGCAGTGCCGCTTTCCATTTGTTGGGTGATGTTGATGCTACTACTGGTGGCAATCCTAAAAGCCAAATCATGGAGGCTAAACTCTACGTACGACGCGTGGAAGTGTTACCTAAAGTAGGTAACGACATCAGTCAAACGTTGAGCAGAACAACCGCCAAGTATCCCATCCGACGCGTGGAAGTGAAAACGTTCACCATTCCCCGTAACAATCAATCCATAACCGAAGATCATCTGTTCCAAGGACAGTTACCCAAACGTTTGATCCTTGGTATAGTCGAGAATGAAGCCTTCAACGGAGCCTTCGCTAAAAATCCTTTCAACTTTCATCACTTTGGCGTGTCCAAGATCGAAGTCAGTCGCGATGGCAAGACCTTGTGTACCCGACCTTTCGAACCTAACTTTGCCCAGAAGAATTACTTGAGATCGTACTTGTCCCTGTACGAAGCCACGGGACAGTTAGGAACCAACACCAGTCACGGCATTACATACGAGGATTATGACGGAGGCTACGCTTTGTGGGCTTTCGATTTCACTCCAGACCAAGGCAGCGACGAGGGACATTTCCACCCTATAAAATCTGGCCAGATTCGTGTGGAACTTCAGTTTGTAAAGCCACTGGACCAGACAGTGAACGTCATCCTGTATGCAGAATTCGATAATACCATAGAAATCAACAGTTTGAGAGAAGTCATTCTAGATTACTAGAAATCATGGAAGACTGTTATCCCTCTTTACAAAGTGGAGAAACTTTGGAGATGAAATGTGAGGAGACCGTGGAAGGAGAAGAATCTCAAGACAAAGACGAAGAAGTTGTCATGATGAAGTCAAGATGGCCAGAACAAGAAGCCCATTTAGTCTCCTGTTTTGCCAAATACTTGGTCGACAAAATGACGGAATTGATCAAGAAAAATTGCTATGGATGTCAAAACGATCATCCCAGTCAAATTCAACACGATAAATGCCTGATGTTGAGTCAAGAAGAAAAATTGGACGAGTATCTGGACGAAGCTTGGAGTCTCATCTCGAACAAAGACGTGTTGCACCAGTGGTATAAAGACTTGCGTGAACATTCTTGTCCACCATTAACCACTCAAGAGATCCATCGTATCGAAGCTCTCCTGAATCAGAGTGAGGAAACAGAACGAATAACCGTTTATTCGTCAGACATTTTCAAGCAAAAAGTCAGGATCGAATTGACGACTTATTATTACCTGTGAAGAAGAAAAAAAACACAAATCAATGGATACCTGGGAACTTTATTACCTTTTGAACCATAGTTCGTATACGGCTTCTTGGAATCCTGTCGTCTGTGCTAAAGATGAACTCCCTCATCGCAAACCTAAAGACCATCAAGCTTACGTGATCAACACGGACGACAGTCATCTCCCAGGAACCCACTGGGTAGCCGTCTACTTTCCTCAAGAAGGATGTGTGGAATATTTCGATTCGTACGGATTGCCCCCTTTGGAAGACGATATCATCGACTTTATGAGAAGAAATGCTCAAACCACCCGATTCAATAACGTGAAATTACAAGGCACAGATTCCTTGGTGTGTGGACAGTACTGTGTGTATTTTCTGCATCATCGCAGCCTGGGCTATTCCTTAGAACATTTAGTGACTCATTTCGATCCTCGTTCTTCTGCTAGAAACGATGTGAAAGTAGATCGATGGTTTTGTGACCATTATGCTTATCTTTTGTCTCAAGCTAGGAAACGTAGTGTCCATCAATGGCCTAATGATTTCCAACAGTGGAAATCACAATTTCATTCACAACGTTGTCAGCCTTGTTTAAAGTAGATTGTCCATTGAGAAAAAATGTTAGTGATTTGAAAAAATTGTTTGATGTTATAGTGTTGGATTATTGTTAAAAATGTTAGAGTTGTTGTTTAGTGTTAAGTGATTTTTGAATAAAAAATGTTGTGTTTTGAAAAAATGCTTTTGTCTTTTGTTTAGCTATAAGAAATGTTGAATTGATGCTCTTTCATTTCTTACTATCCCTCTCATGACAATCACTGAACGTTGCGAATCGAAAAAAAGTGTGGGGGATGTTTTCCTTCACGTCCGCGCTTTCACTATAATAACCGGGGTTGTTTCCAGTCTAGCCATCCATTGTCGACTCATCCTCCTAAGAAGATGTGCTCCAAACTAGCTAAGCTCAACGAAGCCTACGTGAATTTGCATAGGGTCAGACACAGTCTGATACCGAAGCCAGAAGAAATAGAGAATGTGAGAATGTTAAAAATCACCGAAGACCTGATAGAAGAGCTCTTCAGAGAAGAAGTGAACAGGGAAAAAGAAGAATGGACGGAGAAGTACAGACTTCAGAGACAGCAGCAACAACAGCAACAGCAGCAACAACCTGAAGCTGACAGAGGCTTTGTCGATTGTCGTATCGACACCAAAGAGTTCTTCTTCTCTTTCCGAAGAAGCAGACCTATCGCCAGAAAGTCTATCCTCAGAGGACATCGCATTCTTAGAAACTAAAAAAGGATGCCATAGCAAACAAAAAAACAGCCCTTTTCAGGGCTACCCCAATACTCTAGAAAAGAAGTAACGATCGATTTGCCAATGTGTGTAGGTAGAGTAGTGTGAAAATAAACACTAACTCTTTTTAAAAATGTGAGGGTATGTGTTGGTGTGTTTGTGTTTGTAAGAGCTCAAGTAAGTTGGTGTGGATAGTAGATTAAAATGATATCTTTTCTTAGTGTTTGAGGTGTAAATTTGGAGTTAGATTGAATTGCTTTGCGTATGTGGATAGTCTATTGAAGTGATTTATAAAAAAATTTTAAAATAGTGATGGGTAGCATAAAAAGTGAATGAGTGTTTCTTTTAGGTCCGCGCGTTGTTGTTTTTTTTGGTCATGATCTAGGTAAGATGAATTTTATGTTATTAGGGGGATGTTTTCCTTCACGTCCGCGCTTTCAGTATAAATTGAAACTCGTTCGGCAGTCCAGCTACCCTTGTTGATTGATCAACACCAAAAAATGAACACGAGACTTGAGAAACTGTTGGAGCTTCATGTGCATCTGGAATATGCCAGGCGCATATTAAATGAACTGGCCGCGGAAGCCATTGTCGAGGAGGGAAGGATAAGAGAGGAGGAAAGAAGAAACAAAGAAGAGGAGGAGAGAAGATATAAAGAAGAAGAAGAAAGAAGATATAAAGAGGAAAGAAGAAACAAAGAAGAGGAGGAGGAAAAGGAGAGAAGAAATTTCAAAATCCCAGAGAGCGAAAATTGGGATTCTGAAGCGACATATCCTGTCTCTGCTCTCTCCCCCCAAAAGGTAAAAAGTAACTGGGGGATAAGATGTGTATGTGGCGCCAGGCCTGGAAGGTGCCACCATTAACCAGGTGTCCATGAAGTTCCAAACAAAACAGCCCTTTTCAGGGCTACCCAATACTCTAGAAAAGAAATAACGATCGATTTGCCAATGTGTGTAGGTAGAGTAGTGTGAAAATAAACACTAACTCTTTATTAATAGTGGGAGTGTATGTGATTGTGTGTTAGTAACTAATAAAGTAAGTTTGTGTGAATAGTAGATTATGGGTTTCTTTATTGTTTTTTAGCGTATGTGGAGAGTATAGTTTGGGTTATATTATATGAAATGAGAAAAGTGGGGATGTTTTCCTTCACGTTCGCGCGTTGTTGGGTCATGATCTAGGTAAGATAGATTTTATGTTTTTTAGGGGGATGTTTTCCATCACGTCCGCGCTTTCACTATAATAACCCACAGTGTTCGTTGTTCAAACCATTCTGCAAAGAATAAAAAGAAGATGGCGTCAAACCAAATCGACAAAATTCAAACCTTGCAAGACGTTTTAGACAACTTAGGAATAATGGAACAGATGCTATTAAGACTGGTTGAAGACCATTATTCCTATAGTCCCCATCGTGTGAAGATGGAAATTAATAACTTAAGGAAAGCAAAGGACAAGATTAGTGGTGTCATGAAAGAGATCAAGGAGGAGAAGGAGGATGAAGAGGAAAGAATAAGAATAAGCAAATGGAACGAAAAGATTGAAAAAGAAGAAGAAAATGAAAAGAGGAAGAAAGAAGAGGAGGAAGAGAAGAAGAAAGAAGAGGAGGAGAAGAAAAAAAAGAAAGAGAAGAAGAGTGTAGGAGATAAAATAAGAACTTGGTGGAGGAAAAGAAGAAATTAGAAGAAGAAGAAGAAGAAGAAAACCCAAAGGCCCTTTTCAGGGCCAGCCATATTTCTCGAAAAGAGATAGTCTTTGAATTGCCTACCCTTTTTTTATTTTATTTTTTTATTTTTTTAAAAAAAAAATAGAGACCCTCCCTGTTTCAATTTTACATAGACCCTATACAGTCCCAAGGGTTTATGTCCATGTTAAATTTACATAGACCCTATATTGTCCCAGGGTTTTTGGCCATGTTAATTCCCATAGACCCTATATGTTCCCACGATTTTTCTCCATGTTAAATTTACATAGACCCTATATTGTCCCAGGGTTTTTGGCCATGTAAATTCCCATAGACCCTATATGTTCCCACGATTTTTCTCCATGTTAAATTTACATAGACCCTATATGTTCCCAAGGGGGTCTGTAATGATAAATCCCATAGACCCTATAAGATCCCCATTAACTACTCAAGATATATGTTATCATTGTCAAGAAAAAGGACATTTATCTTCAGAGTGCCCTAAAAAACAACAGGAGTAAGGGGAAGAGGGGGGTTTCGAACAGGAAGAAAGAACTCAAACACGTGCAGAAAGAGAAAAAAGAGAAGAAAGAAAGATTAGGAAAAAGTGAGGAAGAAGAGTTGGAAAAAAAACAACTGTGAAAGTGAAGAAATTATTTTAAAAAACAGAGTAAACATAGACAAAGAAGATTTCTATGAACTTTTTAAAGTCTTGTGTTGTGTTATGAATTGAATTGTAAAATTTGTACCAGAATAGACCAGGCATAAAACGTAAGTGTCTCTTGGTTTTGATATTTTAGAATATGGACCCACACTCACGCAATCACACACGTACATCATGGGTAAAAAAAAGGGCTTTGAGTTTTAATTGATTTTGGCAATTGAAATACTATCTCTTTTCGACAAGTGGTTGGCCATCAAAAGGACCGGACATAATCATCTTTAATTGCCTTAATTAAGCCTTTGCCACCCCCAAGGCCTGCTTCTGGACTGGCTCCTGTCGATGGTAATTTGGTAAAAATCACTAGGGATTTTATCTCAGTTGCAGTAACAGGGCTGGGTTGGTTTGCACGGGAAGATCTTTTTCTCTTGGGTCGTAATAAAGAAGTCTAATACATTTGTTTTAGACTCCTTAACTCTGCTAAAATGTCTGAAAGTACTGTTATCGTTTGGCTTTCACTATTCTCCTTCTCTACTAGGCCTTGTTTCTTCTCTGCTGTTTCTTCCTGTCGTTTCCTTCTTTCCTCTTCTTCTTCTCGCTGTTGCTGTTGAAGGAGAAAAGCTTGTGCTGCTTCTTTCTGTTATTGTAAAAATGTCTCCAATTCTTCTTTCTGTCTCTGTTTAAAATCCTCGACATGTGGTAAAGGAGAAGGTGGTGAAGGTACTGCGAAGAAAGAAAATCGACTACATCCCAATTAAAATCGACCTCTTCTTCAAGTAAGCCTGTGTTGAATTTGGTAGCCACTGCTATACCATCGCTTCTCGTCTCCATGGACGGTGCATCCCAATTCATTGTCTTCTTAGTTTCCTTTATTGGTGTGGTTCGCCTCAGAATTACATCATTTGGCGAACCCCCTAGTTCCTAAACAGTAAAGGATGTTATGTCTGTTTTTTTTTTCTTCTTTTTAAATAGGTGTGTTGTATGTATATTTTATTTTACAAATTGCTTTTGGATAAAATTTTGATAGGGTTTGCAACACCGCCCTATTCTAGTGTTTCAAAAACTCCATTGCCCTGGCTGGTTTTGGAGTTGTTTACATGAGTGATCCATTGCTAGTGGATCGGTATTGTCCGGTGTGTGCTATATGTATGGTGTTATATTGTTTAGTTGCTTTTATTCTTGTGTTTGTGTTCGAACTGGCTTATTAAGTCAAAACTTTTCAAGTTGTTCTTAGTTGTTTTTATTTAATAGTATATGGAAGCATTTTAGTGTGGGTAAGTAGTGGGTCATAGAAGAGTCGTTCTTATTGATTTATTTATTTGTTTTATTATTATTATTATTATTATTATTATTATTATTATTATTATTATTATTATTATTTGTTGTTGAGTAAAATGTGTAAGAAGCTGTGTATGTGGTATTTGTGTGTTTATGTGTGCACTATATGTGTATTTGTTGTCAGAGATAGTATAGTCTTACAAGGATCTCTTTTACCCAGAATAATTTATGTCACCTTACGATATCTATATAAAAATATTATTATTCAAAATATTCCCTTCTTGTTTTCATAATGGAATACCATATTATGTCATTGTATAAACTCTTTTCCTCGATATTATTTGTAAACAATAGTTGCATGGCATTAAAATTTCCATATTTATTTATGATTTTGTTTTTTTATAATTTGTCTCTCCGTATCTCACCGGTCATCCAGCTTCCATGTAGATATAAAAATTTTCACCTTGGACAGCCTTTGATTTTATGTTCACATAATTTTTCCATATTATCGGCCAGTTTAAATTCGGATACTTGAATTCTATTGTGTGTTATCTTGGCTTGCTATCTCATTTAGTATATTGTATGTCTTCTTGTTTTTATCCCATATATCTTTGTTATCTCTATATCTATATAATAGATCGCTTATTCTTTTACAAGTCTCGGGTGGTTTTAATAGTTTAGTTAATAAGTTATTTTGATATATTGTATTGTTAAAACGACATAGGTATCCATATATGTATATGTAAATAACTTCCCATGGTAATTGGGGAGGGTTATTTGTACATTTAAATCTATTCAAAATGTAAGATTTTTGTGTTATACTTAAGTTGGGTAGGGCTAATCCTCCTTTGTCCTTAGGTTTGCATATATGGTCTTTCTTTAAATGGTGGATTTGTTATCCTAAATAAAGTTCAGTATTTTCTTTTCAATCATATTAATCATTGCTTCTGTTATGAGGTTAATCTTCGTATATGACCAAGTTTATATTTGTGTTTCAATCTTGATTAATAGCTCACTGTAGTTTTTGTGAGTAGAGTTCGTTCCATATGTGATTCCTAAAGCTTTTACTTTTTCTTAATTAGGTTGGGTGGGGGAAACCTGGGTGGTTACCCCGCCAGTTGCCTATTAATAAAATCTCTGTCTTATCGTGACTAATAGCTGAACCAGAGGATTTTCCAAATGTTGTGAATTCTTAATGTAAATGTTTGAAGGATAAGCCATCTCTGGTAAAGTTAATGCAGTCATCTGCATGTAATATAGTTTTGAAATCTCTTTTCATATTTGGTATTTTTATTCCCTGAATGTTGTTATTTTGGTTGATATTTATGTTCAGGGATTCTGTAGCTATTACATAGACAGGGGACAGCCCCATCTAACTGATCTTTGCATACTTATTTCTTTGGAGAGATCTCAGTTTATTATTATTTTTGAACTTATATTTTGTACATGGCTCTTACCCAGTTTATAATATTGTGTCCGAAGCCACATTTTTCTAATGTTTTAAAAATAAATCATGCTCTATTCGATCAAAAGCCTTTTCTTGATCGAATAGGTATATGACTCCTTTTTCCCCTTTAGTATTTAGTAATTCAATTATAGCACCTATAAATAGAGCATTATTTATGATATTTTCCCCCTTCCCCCACATCTTTGATTTATATCAATAATTTTGCTTATACAATTTTTTATTCTGTTAGTTATAATTTTACTTAGGATTTTGTGATCATTATTTAGCAAAGTTATTGGTCTCCAGTTCTTTAAGATTTCTTTTTCTCTCCCTTCCCTTTATATATTAGAGTAATAATTCCCTCCCTTAAAGTTGTAGGCATTTCCCCTTTAAGCAGTATATTATTATATAGTAATTCTAAAAAATCTAAAAGTTCTTACTTAAATTTTTTTGTAAAATTCCGCTGTTATACCGTCCGATCCTGGTGATTTCCCTTTTGTAAACTATTAACTGCCTCAAAAATTTCTTTGTTAGTTAAATTTTTTTTCACACATATTCTTGTCATCTAATGATATTTGGTTATACATTGTTTCCTTTATATACCTATTTATTACCTCTTCATCTATATTTTGAGATTTATATATCTCAGCAAAATATTGTCTTATACCTTCTAATATGTCATTTTTATTTTTATAAACGTTATCATTAATTTGTATTAGATCTATCTTTTTGTTTTCTCTCCTTTTAATTTCTAGTCTTCTGCATATTCCCCTCCCTTTTGTTGTATATGTTTTCGTATTTTCCCGCCCTTAATTTAATCCCTTGTGTAGTTTCTTTTCCGTATTCTCCCATTGTTTAATTGTTAATTGGCTCTGTTAGCGGTCTTTTAAGGGTCATACTTTCTGTTTGTTTTTCTTTTAACCATTGTTTTTGTATTTGTTTTGTCTTCCGTTTTATTTCATTTTTAACGTTTTCCCATTATATCATTATATCTTCAGCGTGTTCTTGTTTCATCCTGCTAAGGTGCGTGCAAACAGTACTCACATTCTCATCATCGAGCACGAGAGCACTGTTCATCTTCCACACTCCATGTCCCCATTTAAGTGTGTTCGGAATTTTAGTCTCTAGGAGTACTGATTTGTGGTCTGATAATCTTTTTTTGTAGAATTTCACAGTTTATTAATGCATCGGTTTCACTTTCCGATATATAAAACATATCAATTTTACTTTCCTTATTAATGTCGTATTTATATGTGTAATCTCTCTTATTTTTATCCATAAATCTAAAAATATCTACCATATTATTTGTTTTTGTAAAGGTCCTAATCCATTTAAAAATGCTCCTGTCATTTCCCGTTAATCATTCACTTTTATCTAGATGGGTAGTTACCCAGTGTACATGTTGAATATATTTCAGTTATTTAGTTTTAGATGGACTAAGCGTCCTTGTGAAAATCATCCGGTATTCCTATATTTTCAAGGTTTAGTCCCTTGGCGGTCTGCCTGATAATTGTCGCCACCCCAGCTTTTCTCCCTGTTGGGTGGTTACTAATAAAAACTAACACGTCTAAGTCCTCCTCCAGTTTTTTCATGACATGTATGGACATTCCGTGCGTTTCTTGTATTAAAATTACATCATATTTTTTGGCTTGTGCTGTAATACTTTCAGTTTTATTATTTACGCCATTTACATTCATAGTCAGGATTTTCAGATTTAGCTCCATCTTGACTATGAGAAGGTGCTTAAGTTATATATTTAATTATTACATTATTGTTCAAAACAAAATTTGTGTACGTTCTATAAAGCATTTAGATAGTCATTTAAGTTTTGATTTTAGTGGGTAATATTTCTCGCCCTGTATTCCTCTATGGTTAGGACTCTTCTTTTTTTCGTTTCTGTTGAGACTTACTGTCCTTCTTTGTTCTTTTTCTCTTGTTTCTTTCCTAGGTTCTCTTTCTCGTGGAGATTTACAGTCTTTAATGAGATCGGTGATTTCTGCTTCGGAGGCGTTCTGGGTGTAGATGCCGCTTTTTTTCTTTTTTGCGTTACCATTGGTGTTTCGGCTGTTTTGGGTGCTATATTAGTTTCCACTTCTACTTGTTGTTCTATTGTCTCCTCTATCCTTGATATTTCCAGACTGGTTTGGGAATTTTCTTGTGTCTGCTCTAGGCTATTTGAACTGTTTGCAAAGTTTGGCTCTTCTAATACAAAGAACGGTGCGTTTTTTTTTTCTCTAACAGTTTTGCTTCTCCTCCTTTCCTCTGGATTTTTCTTGCTCTTGCCTTTGCCCTCCTTCTCTCAAATAGCTGGCTTGGTCAGCTAATTCCCATTTAGTTTCGCCATTTATGGTTTGTATTTCCTGTTCTGGTTCGGGAACAGTTCCAGCATGCTCTCCGTCTATATTGGTATTATCTAGTCTCTGTATCTGTTACAGCTGCTGCATAAGATTTTGTAGTTGTATTGGAGGGCGCCTCCTGTGTGGCCTGTTGCGGCGCTTGTTGGCATTCCCTGGCCAAGTGGCCGGTGTTTCCGCATTGATAACATTGTCTATGGCATTGGCCTCCCCTGTACCAGGTTTTGATTAAAAACTCCATGAAGTAAAAGAAGGATGGCATCTTCTTTGCATCTTCTAGAGAAAGGCTTATTACTCTGAATCCCGTGTATATTGATGGGAATCCCCAGTAGGTAGCCCTTATATGATCTTATCGGCTTAACTCCATATTTCTTCTGTATTTTAGTGTGGAGCTCTATAGTTGGTATTTCCAGTGGCAGTCCTGAGAAGTGCACTTCCATTGCTTTCTCTCCGATATTTTTGATCAGGGGAGGAGGGGCGTATATCTTTACGGCTTTTCCCCTAAATTCCATTGTTTGGTCATTCTTGTACAGCGGTACGCCTCCCTTGGCAAACAAGAAGAAGATACCTCTACTTTCGTTTTTCAGTCCCTTTATGTCGCTCATTTTTGTTCCCTTTGCCACCAGGTACTGTAATAATTCGGCTGGCCTTGGTCTTTCTTGTTCACTAATGGGGGCATATTCCCGCCAATCCCGGTGTGGCAGACCGCCAATCCCGGTGTGGCAGAATCACCATGGAATTTGGATCTACCACAGAAGACATTTCCAACATGAAGGTCAGCGGGGTGGAATCTAGATTCTAACACGTTCCCAGTACCTTTACCCAGGTATAAACCATAAAACCACGAAACCACAAGGACTATGAAATGGATTATTCTAAAGTAGGAAAGAAAACTTCTTGGTGATGGAATGAACATAGAAACGAAAATGGACTTTGATTTGGAATTTCGGATGATTCGTATGGAATTTTTAAATAACAAGTTCACAGAACCTTTAAAAAGGTATAACCCGTGAAACCACAAAATCACAAGGACTATGATAAGGAATATTATAATCCAGGAAAATTTCTTGGTAATGGAATGAACATAGAAACGAAAATGGACTTTGAATTAGAATTTCGGATGATTCATATGGAAATTTGAAAGTTTTAACCCAATCAACCTAAGAAAAACGATACCAGTTGGATAATGACTACTAATTTACTAATCAAAATTGCCAAATTTTTCTTATACAAGACACGGAAACTTATTCAATATATTACAAATGGACAGACAATGCAATTAACCAAGGAAAACGATATCAGTTGGATAATGCTTACTGATTTACTAACCAAGATTGCCAAATGATGAATTTATTTTATTTCAGACACTGGATCTCAACAGGAAACTTATTCAATATGGAACCAAATTTCAAATGGATAGACAAAGAAATGAATCAATGAAAAACGACATTAGTTGGATAATGATTACTGATTTACTAATCAAGATTGCAAAATGATGAATTTATTTTATTTAAGACACTGGATCTCTACAGGTATACAACACTATAATTTGGCGCGCTTTTGACTGATGCATATTTTCCATCACGTCCGCGTGATAAAAAATTTCAATCCTTTTGGAAGTGCCAAGGTACTCCAAGTTTTGAAACTATTTAACTGAAGCAATCTGTAAATGACTACTACATACCAAAAAAGAAACATGGCTCTCCTGATAGGTAAGCCATCTAACGATGTGCACTCCAAAGAGAAGCTGAACGGGGAGCCTTGAGATTGGCAACTTAAATAGTTTTATACACTAAAGCTTTTGAGTCAGCGTGATATAGACTTTTTATTCAACTTTTGCATCAAGATGCAAAAAGTAACAAAACTAATTGCAATACAAAAACAACTTAATGACTGTTTTCCGCGTGATGGAAGATTTCAATCCTACATGAAACAAGAAAGCTAAACACGATTAGACCATAATATGCTACGGCATATAGAAATAACTGAAATACCTATAACAATACGCAACACTCACTAAACAAAAACAAAAGCACTTATTCACCTTATTATTTTTATACTAAATATTTTATTTTCGGCTTGAAATATCTAAGTTTAGATAAGAACAAATTACTTCAATTAATTTGATCTAGACAGAACTGTCCTTACATTTATATGGGCGCAAATACAACACAACACTCATCAATACACATCACAAGGACAAATGACTGGCAGTCACTATAATAAAACTAACTACAAGGGACAAAAAGGAAAAGAACCCCTCCCTTAGATTTGATAGTCTTAAGGGGAACTAGTACTATCCTAAGTTCAAAGTGATGATAATTTGGAAATCAGGCCCAGTGCCAACCCGGGCATAGGGAAGAAAGTACAATTATCTAAAACTTTTTCTGGGATAATGCAAAACTATGCAATTACCATTTGACGAGCAAAACAGAGACTGTTGAAATTACATTTATTTTAAATTTTCATTATTACTTTATATTAACACCAAAACGTGCAACACTAATCGGATGGACAGAGCAACCTAGCACCTTTCAAAACATTTTTAGAAAACAAGGGTGTCGCTTCTAAGTCTTACCCAACTAAATGTGTTGGGATGAGGCTATGATGTGTCAACATAGTAGAAGCATCTACTCTCGTATCGTCAATGCTGTTCCATAGGGACTTACCCATGTATGTGAAACCATCATGGACAGTTATCAGGATCTTGGATACGATTGTTTTGAAAAGAAGGATTTATGTGGAGAGGCATGGCTATTTGAAGAGGGTCCTTATCTACGGACCTTAAGACAGAAGAAGTTTGAGGACGAGAAGAAGACATATGCGTTGATCTCTATGTTAACAGAATGATGTTAACAAAAAATAAATAAATAAAGAAGGTCCTTTTTATGCCCGCTCATATGCCTCGAAAAGATTTGTTTCGTGCCTAATTTTTTTTAGTGTGTTGTATAGTTGTTTGTATAATGTCTATTGTCTGCGTTATCTGTCTCTGTCCCGCCAGTCCAGTTCCCGCCAAGCGTTCTATTCCCCCCCCCCCCCACCGCTGTTTGGTCATTTGAGGTCAAATCCTTGTAACATTGTTGCTAATCGTCAGTACCGTGACGTCACCTTCCCTGTTCCATTCATCTTGTCCCTATTCAGTCCCAATACTTTTTTTTGTCCCCCTATAGTCCCAGCCATGTTAAAATTTCCCATGTTAAATTCCCATTGTGCCCTATATGTCACAGGGTGTTTTTCCTTCTTTGTTCTCATTTGCCCTATATCGTACCCTATTACTACTTCCATATACGCCATTAAACGTGGATTTCTCCCGCTATGCCCCAAGCTTGTCACTAAATTGGCGTTCTATACTATGTATGTATGTATGTATGAAGCTTCAGCCGAAGAAGATCCACCGCTCTAGGCAAGAGGGTAAACCACGCATTGATGTGAGCAAAACATCGTATCCAGACAAGGCTGAGGAATTTACCTATGCTCTTTCCAAGACATTTGATTCAGAACCCCCCAACGGCAGTGCCAAAGAAAGATGGGATCACATCAGAGAGACTGTGTACAGCACAGCTACAAAGATCTTTGTTAAGAAGCAATCAAAGAACAATGACTGGTTTGAGGCTAACTCTGCCACACTCATGCCAGCCATAGAAGAGTGTCGCAGTGCTCACCTGCAATACAAGCGATCCCCCTGCCAGAGGACACTACAGGCATACAGGTCTATCAGAAGCAAAGTGCAGAGATTAGCACGGCAGTGTGCCAGTGAATACTGGCTTCAGCTCTGTCAGAGCATCCAGTCAGCAGTAGATATTGGAAACATCAGAGGCATATACGACGGCATAAAGAAAGCAATGGGTCCCACGAAGAAACTGACAGCACTACTGAAGTCTGCCCTGAACGCCATTTGAAAACCTCCCTCTCATGGCCGAACTGGACGAGAACCCTACTGTAGACGAACTAAAGAAGGCCTTAGAGAAACTGTCCCTAGGTAAAGCCCCAGGGAAAGATGGCATCACAGCAGAACTCATCAAGTGCGGCTGTAGCGTGCTGCTCACACACCTGCACGACCTCCTCTGCCAGTGCTGGGACGAGGGTGTAGTGCCTCAGGACCTGAGAGACGCTAACATCATAACCCTGTACAAGAACAAGGGCGACAGAAGCGACTGCAACAACTACAGGGGCATAACACTTCTCAGCATCGTGGGTAAAGTTTTCGCACGCGTCATCCTGAACAGGCTGCAGACGCTTGCTGACAGAGTTTATCCAATGTCGCAGTGCGGGTTCCGCGCAGAGAGGTCCACAATCGACATGATCTTCTCTGTCAGGCAACTGCAGGAAAAATGCAGAGAACAACACAGACCCCTCTACCTGGCTGGCCTTTATAGACCTCACCAAGGCATTCGATCTGGTCAGCAGAGACGGACTCTTCACAATCCTGGCGAAAATTGGTTGCCCTCCAAAGCCGCTAAGCATGATCCAGTCATTCCACGATGACATGAAAGGTACAGTGCAGTAAGATGGCTCAATATCCGACCCCTTTGACATCCGCAGTGGAGTTAAACAGGGCTGCGTCCTTGCCCCCACGCTCTTCGGCATCTTCTTCGCAGTCCTGCTCAAGCACGCCTTTGGGACGTCCACAGAAGGGATTTACCTGCACACGCGATCAGACGGCAGACTGTTCAACCTGGCACTATTGAAGGCAAAGAGCAAAGTGCGTGAAGTAACCATCAGGGACAGGTTCTTCGAGACGATGCTGCTCTAGCCACTCACACAGAAGATGAGCTGCAGCGCCTGATGGCCCGCTTTGCTAAAGCATGCGATGAGTTTGGGTTAACCATAAGCCTAAAGAAAACAAACGTGATGGTTCAGGACGCGGAGCCCCCAAGCATCATCATCAACAACTACGAACTTGAGGTGGTGAGTCAGTTCATGTACCTCGGCTCTACCATCACCAACAACCTCTCGCTCGATGCTGAGCTCAACAAGCGGATCGGAAAGGCATCAACAACTCTCTCCAGGTTGTCGCAGAGAGTGTGGAACAAAAGCATGCTGACCCTGAACACTAACATCACCGTATACCGTGTCTGCATGGACTCTGTACGCCTCACAAGAGAAAAGACTGAGCGCCTTTCACATACGATGCCTCCGACGCATACTCGGGATCACCTGGAGCGATCGAGTAACAAACAACGAGGTGCTCGAGCGTGCCCAGATTTCCAGCATGATTACACTTCTCCGCCAACGTCGCATCAGATGGCTGGGCCATGTACGTCGGATGGATGACGGACGCATCCCCAAAGACATTTTTTTATTCGAAACTCGCCTCTGGCAAAAGGTCGATCGGACGTCCACATCTCCGCTTCAAGGATGACTGCAAGCACGACATGAAAGCCCTTGATATCGATGTCAACACCTGGGAAGAGCTCGCTCTAGACAGATCAAGCTGGCGACATGCTGTGATCAATGGTCTGAAAGCTGGAGAGGACAAGCTATGCTTGCTAGCTGATGAAAGACGATCGCAGAGGAAGAAGGAGCAGCTCCAACCAACACCAGACGCAACCTCAAGTGCAGCAAGTGCAGCAGGGACTGCCACTCCCGCATTGGACTACATAGCCACAGCAGACTCTGCACAACCACCAATCGGGCCATCTCTCATGGGCGCAGTTCCATCGTCTCTCGAGACTAACAGATGCCAACAACAAAATGTATGTATGTATGTATGTATGTATGTATGTATGTATGTATGTATGTATGTATGTATGTATGATGCGTTAAGTTGTATTTTTAAAACCTATAACAACAAAAGACAACTAGAGGAAAAGAATTATGATGGAAACGAATAGGGGAGAGAATATATAAACAAATGAAAACGGGTTTATCACTTGAGAATGATTAACTATTTGCTAAAATATAAACATAGCTGGGTGGGTCTCTTTTTGCAGAGCACGTCTATTATAACTGCTGTGGCTATTGTTATGGTATATTCCTAATGCTTGAAACAAATAATACTTATCGTATGAGTAATTAAAACCAGTTAAAATAACTTAACCAATTAGAAGGTAGGCCGGACTTGAACAGGATCCAACTCGCTTGGAACAGTGTTGGATAGACTACATGGTGAACTGAGATTCAGTATAAAAATTGACGGTGAATGCGAGTTAAATAGAATGCAGATAAATATACTGTTATGGAAAATATGGACTAGAGTATGGTATTGCGGATAGGAATGGGAAATAGGATCGTAGATCGTCGAGTTGGGTACAGGTGGTTATTACCATGGGAAGTGAATCATGAAAGTATCAGGCACAAGTATGAAAGAATAACGTCCCTTGAACAACTTCCGGTTAAACAAACAAAAAATAATAACAATAATAAAGAAAAATGTTCCTGATATAATTCCTACTTTAACATGTTGTGATTTTGAACGCATACCATAGATACAGATAAAAGACTTTCATGGAATCTCACTGAGTCCTGTCAGGTAAGGTTTATGGAAATTTATAATATAGTACTTACGGTGTGTGGGCTAACAGCAGTCGGTTAACATGTGTCTGCAAAAAGCTGCAGGCATACAATAGCAGCAACCACTTGTCAAAATTCCCGAGGGCATGTGAAGTTTATTGTGAATTTTGTACGGAGAGGGAATGTAAAAACTCTTACGGGAGAGGGAACTATAGCGTTCTGACATCATATTAGCTTAAAGTGATCGTAAGTAAGAGTTGACAATATGATTGTGTTTGATCAAGGAAATAGTTGGTGGTGGGGTGGTGGTGGTATAGCAATGCTGATTCGCTCACTCTAATGCGGGCTACTTGCTGTTCTAAATCATGTTTGTATGGATACGTATCATCCTAGAGCCACTCATATTTGTATGGATACGTATCATCCTAGAGCTACTCATGTTTGTGTGGATACGTATCATCGCGTTTGCATGGATACGTATGATACGAGAGCTACTCACGTTCCGTGCTGAGTGATGGTGCTGGCAATTTTAGTCTATTGTAAGGAATGAAATGGTTCTGAGCTTAAGCAGGAATTGCATGCTAGTAACGAAGGCAACGGGCTGCCCCACAGGGGCTCATATTGTTTCTTACAGTTTAACTATCAGTCATACGTGTACTATATAATAATACTGTTATTATTATATCGTACGTATATGACTGATAGTTTAATTCCTCCTTCTCACTCTGAAGAAGAGATCCAGTGTATGTGTATGTCTGTGTGATCTAGATTTTAACCGTAACTTTAACCATTTTTTTAGTCATATCGCTACAGTGTCTGCAGTTTGGCAGGTTATAGTGATGTCTAGCACTGGGGTATCATGCTGCAGACATGTAGCATGATGTCCCACCCAGTCACATTATCCTGACCCCAGGCTGACCAGTCCTAACAGTAACTTATTAATGCTGAGCGCCTAGCAAGGCAGCTTTTTGTACCATTTCTTAAAAATAAGTCTTTGGTATGACTTGGCCTGGGTTTCAACCCACAACCTCCCATATCAAGGCAGATGCTCTGACCACTAGGCCACTGGAGCGGTCAGAAGAGATCCAGACTTTGGTAATTGGATCATACCATTGAATGAGTAGGGTAAGGGATAGCGTTACCATTGATAAAAGGATGTTTTGTAAATTATAGTGGACCTCCATGAATGCTAGCTGATTAGGACCATTGTTGATTCAGTACAATCAGCTTATTTGGTCCTGATTACCCCTGTCTTGGCCAAAATGCCTGGCTGATTTGGACCCAACTGGAACATAGTAAAAGCAATGGAACACACATAGCCTATTTATTTTATTAAGTATTTCTATTTCAGCAAACATGCCAAGAGATGGTTAAAGGTCAATTTTCAGCTCTTAAATTTACATCAGATAGGTATCAGCAAATTTCCAGTCCAAATCTGAACAAAAAGAATTATCACATCTAGTTGTTTGCTAACCAAAATGAATGTTCTTTGTTTATGCTAAAGAGAATTTGAAGTTATTATTGGAATTGTAACATTAGAAAAACATTTTAAAATTTTTCATAAATCAGGATAGTATGGCTGACTTTCAACAGTATGCAACAGTAATGCAAAGTTATTTCAAGTCAGCATGATATTTTGTGTTCCAGAATGGTATTAAATTCAGTAGTAGAGTAAATTGGCAAATGACATTAACGGTGCTTTGATTATGGTGTTGTTGATCAACATTTTTTTGTCTAGTTCATAGTCAGATGATCCCAGTGAATATTAATGTTTGCAGTTAAATTTTAAGGGTGCAGTGATCAAACTGTGTTATACAGGTGGTGATAATACGATGTTTAATTATAGCGGCATTAATCAAACAGGTTTTGAACGTTATTGGTCAGATGCTGTCACTATTATTGTTTGCAGTTAAACTAATTATGATAATACTTGCTATTTTTTATCTTTGCTCTTGTATAGTATACATTTTCATAAAACTTAACTAATACATTATAAATTCAACTAATCAGCTTAAATGACAACAACTTATGGTACTCATTAGTTTTGGTACATAATGTTAATTTAGTATCAAGATAAATTCTACATAAATATATTTTAGAAAAAGGCATTACCATATAGACGAAAATATAATTACAACATTAGCATATTGTGATCAGTACATAAAGATGAAAACAAATTAACTGCATGAACAATGTTTGTTTTCTTCAAATTTGTAATTGTAAGTAACTTGCAGAACATTAAATGATACATTATGAATTCAGAGAAGAAAAATTAACATGCAACACTTTTGCCACAGATTATTAACAATGTATACTTAGTCTTATGAGGTCCAAAGTCTTAGGAGAATATAGATGTATGATATTGTATGGAACTAAACCATAAATTTTACAGGACACCAATTTAAATTTTTACTAAAGAATCTTTATTTTAGTTCTATTAGATACATACTCAGGCCAGTATGGGTAGATAAAACCAATATAACAAAAACATTAACGTGCTCAGACCAACATACATACATACATACATGCATGCATGCACGCACACACACACACACACACAGTTTTAAGTAAGATTAAAACAGTGCAGAGTATTTAGTAAGATTAAAACAGTGCTGAATATTAAGTAAGATTAAAACAGTGCAGAGTACTGAGTAATAGGTAAAATTAAAACTGCAGAGTACTAAGATTAAAACTGTGGAGTATTTAGTAAGATTAAAACTGTGCTGAGTATTAAGTAAGATTAAAACTGTGCTGAGTATTAAGTAAGATTAAAACTGTGTGGAGTATTAAGTAAGATTAGAACTGTGCTGAGTATTTAGTAAGATTAAAACTGTGCCTAGTATTAAGTAAGATTAAAACTGTGCCTAGTATTAAGTAAGATTAAAACAGTGCAGAGTATTTAGTAAGATTAAAACAGTGCTGAATATTAAGTAAGATTAAAACAGTGCAGAGTAGTGAGTAAGATTAATACTGAAGTAATAGGTAAAATTAAAACTGCAGAGTACTAAGATTAAAACTGTGGAGTATTTAGTAAGATTAAAACTGTGCCTAGTATTAAGTAAGATTAAAACTGTGCCTAGTATTAAGTAAGATTAAAACTGTGTGGAGTATAAAGTAAGATTAAAACAGTGTGGAGTATTAAGTAAGATTAAAACAGTGTGGAATATTAAGTAAGATTAAAACAGTGTGGAGTATTAAGTAAGATTAAAACAGTGTGGAGTATTAAGTAAGATTAAAACAGTGCCAAGTAAAAAAAAATTATAAACCCTCCTGTTTGAGAGGATTCATCCTGTAAGAATGCTGTTTCATGGGTGTAGATTTCAATGACATGGTAAATTTTGTTTGTGTTGGAACGTTTGGAACCAAGTGTTCATATTCATATTATAGCTGGTTTTAGTTCACTCTTTTCTTTTGGCTGTTGATATGAAAGTTTCTGATAAACATTATTTAATATTTCTGAGTTCTGAAGATTGGTTAAACCAAAGTCACTTGAATGCCATTGTTAAAATCCTTACTGTGGGGGACAGGTATAACTAAATTGATTGAATGTTTCCAAAGCATCATGACTTTAGAGTGATAGGCATACGATTTCAAGTGTAGGATGCCTAATTCACATATAACTTGTTGGAAAATTCCAGACATAATATGACCTTTGATGGACAGATTTGGGAAGACCAAAAAGAGCAAATTTTTTTTTTATCAAAGACTTTACTGTGGTTTTAGTTATAATAGTCCTGACTGGAATAGCCTCTGGAACTCTTGTGGATGTACATATTATGGTCAGCAAGTATTAGTTGTTTGACTTGGTGTTAGACATGGAGCCCACAAATTGAATCATTATTTGGCTGAATGGCTTGTCAAGTGCAGGAATATGTTGCAGATTATCCTTAGGTATCTTCTGATTGGGTTTTCCTGCCATTTGACAAGTATGACAAGATCTGTAGTATTTACAAGCATCACGTTCACTCATTCAGCCAATAAAAATGATTCAGGATCTTATGGTAGGTCTTACTGACTCCTAAATGACCAGCCAAAGGAGTTTCGTGGGCTAGACTAAGAATTTCTTGTCGATATGACTTTAGAACAACAGTGTGATTGCACATTGACCACTCATCACCAACAGGTACTTCAGGTGGTCAACATCATTCTCAGGAACTCTTTTTGCCATAGTTCTAGTAACTGCACAAGAGGATTAACTTTTTGATCCAAACAAGGCTTGTCAGATACATGTAGATTAACCTTATCTACAGCTAGATCATTGCCTTGTAATAAATGAATATCCTCAGTGGTAAAAATCAATGTTTTGACTGTCATGGGTCCTGAGACTAAGTCTCGGAAAATGGGCATAATGGAGTGGAACATTAACAAAGCTCAGCACTCTACTCCTTGAGTAAGGACACTTTCACACAAAGAAGGGTTCTCAGAAAAAGGCGCAAAGTACCTGATAAAAAAAAGATTCTGAGAAGGTCATGTGTCCCATAATATTGTAATAGGTTATTGTGATATACATGTAGGTCAAGTGTAGGTCAGTGTAACATTGTTTACATCAGAATTATTCATTCCTATTTTAATATCTGTCTAGTGGTATGTGTACATTTGAGATTTGGATTTTTAACATAACTTTAATGATTTTATTCTTATCAGACACTACTATGTCAGCAGTGTGCCCGTTTATAATGGTGTTTAGTACTGGGATATTAATTGCCACAGACATGTAGCATCATGTCCCACACAGTTACATTATCGTGACACCAAGCTGACCAGTCCTAACACTGGGTTCAAGTCCATGACCTCCCACATCCAAGGCAGACGCTGTAACCTATGAGGCCATCAGAGTGGTCTTGGACTGAGATTGTGGCCTATTTTTATTCCAGCATTGCTTAAATTGGACCATTTAATCCTTAGTTTAGTTTTTATGTGATTTGTCTCCTTGTGTATGTCAATGACAATTTAAAAAAACTTTTCTCTAACATTGTAGTTTATTTAGGTAGGTTGTAAAGATTTCCATACAGGATCAAATGATTTTCATGGAATGAACAAAGAAGCAATAGATCTTTACCCTTTAAGATATATTTTTCTACATTGGAATATACAACAAACGTGATTACTTGTTCTGTATCGATGTCTGAAGCCAATTTAATAGCAATGAAAAACATTAAGTCTGTTCATATATTTTTTATTTAAAACCTTATAGAACAGTTTATTTAGGCAGCTCAAAATGGATTTGCTTGGACTGGAGCATTATCTGCAGTGCCAAACTTACAGATAATCTACAGATCCATTCTTATGGATCATCAGCAGAGTCATTCTTAGTGATCATCTGTAGAGCCACTGTTAAAGATCATCTGCCAAACCACTTTTATAGGTCATCTGCAGATCTGCTCTTATAGGTCATCAGTAGAGCCACCCTTATGGATCATTTACATAGCCACTCACATAAACTGCAGTCACTGTTAGAGAGATCATTCAGAGTCATCCTTACAGATCATCTGCAGAGCCACTCTTATTGATCATTTGCAGAGCCACTCTTATAGATCATATGCAAAGCCACTCTTATAGACCATCTACCAAACCACTTTTATAAACCATCTGCAGAGTCACTCTTATAGATAATCTGCAGAGCCATCCTTATGGATCATATGCAGAATGACCCTTAGAGGTCATCTGCAGGGCCACCCTTATAGATCATCTACAAAGTCAATCTTATAGATCATCTGCAGAGCCACTCCTATGGATCAACTGCAGTCACTGTTAGAGATCATCTGCAGATCTACCTTTAGCATTCATCTGCAGAGCCACTTTTATACATCATCGACAGGACCTCTCATGGATCATCTGCTGCACTACTTTTAGAGATCATTTGCAGAGCCACTCTTATGGATCATTTGCAGAGCCACCCATATGGAACATTTACAAAGCCACTCTTATAGATCATCTGCCAGTCTTTTTTTAGAGATCATATGCAGTGCCACCCATATGCAATGTCTTCAGAGCCACTCTTTAAATCATCAGCAGAACCACTTTTATTGATCATCTGCAGAGTCGCTCTTAGAGATCATCTGCGGAACCACTCTGTTAGATTGTTTTTATCACACTGTATTTTCACAGCATGGGAAGTTTCTCTTAGAATAACACTGAGTAAACTGACATAGCTCTGAAACAATGAAGAGCTGATACTTTCATCATTTTATTATTACTTGAATGAAAACCTTGGAGATTTATTGAATTTGACAGAGCTGATGAAGCTCCATGCCAGTGATATGGTAATCAGGTACATCTGAATCTGTGATAATGCTTACAATATCAATATTAAAGTCTGGCCCATAACATGAATCAATATTTTTGTTATTAGAATAGGCTGGCCAATCCTACAGAGGGCCACTTTAGAGCTCATACCATCTTTATCACTGTTCTGTTTCTAAAGCTCATCACGAGTGTGCAGAAAGGCTTTGGGGCTGTCATCATCCAACTAGAGTAAACTATTCACAAATTCTGTTTATATTATTTATGTATCTTTTAAAATCTGTTTATATTTTAATTTTGTTTTTGTATTTTAAAGTGTGCCAATTGTTATATATATTACAGTACTTGTTATTTCATTACTTGAGGTATACACATACATGTAGTACAGTGATCATGTAACCTGTACCTGCATGCAGTTTTGGTTTACCTGGAAAGTATGCTTTTGCTTTTTAAATCAACACACCTGAGCAGAAGAACATGACTAACCTGAGCTGTAGTTAGTGTCTACTCATAGATTTGGTTAAAAATATCTTTACCAGAAATATGGGGGAGGGGGTGTTCATAAAGTTAAGAATATTAGTGCACTGTATTTATTTATCAACAGATTTTCAGTGCATGCCCTCAAAATAACCTCACTTACAACCATACAGTACATGTCCTCAAAATATTCAACACATATATCCACATAGTACATGCCCTTAAAATATTCATCTCACACATCCACACAGTACATGCCCTCAAAATATTCAGATCATACATCTACACAGTACATGCCCTAAAAATATTCAACACATACATCCACACAGTACATGCCCTCAAAATATTCAACACAAATATCCAAACAGTACATGCCTCAAAATATTCAAATCGTACATCTACACGATACATGCTCTAAAAATATTCAACACATACATCCACACAGTACATGCCTTCAAAATATTCAACACGTACATCCAAACAGTACATGCCCTCAAAATATTCAAATCGTACATCTACACAGTACATGCTCTAAAAATATTCAACACATACATACACACAGTACATATCCTATAAATATTCAACACATACATCCAAACAGCACATGCCCTTAAAATATTCAACACGTACATCCACACAGTACATGCCCTTAAAATATTAAAATCGTACATCAACACAGTACATGCCCTCAAAATATTCAACTTGTATAGCCACACAGTATATGCCTTCAAAATATTCAACTCATACATCCACACAGTACATGTCCTACAAATATTCAACTTGTATAGCCACACAGTACATGCCCTAAAATATTCAACTGATATATCCACACAGTATATGCTCTAAAAATATTCAACTTGTATATCCACACAGTACATGTCCTACAAATATTCAACTTGTATAGCCACACAGTACATGCCCTAAAATATTCAACTGATATATCCACACAGTATATGCTCTAAAAATATTCAACTTTTACATCCACACAGTATATGTCCTAAAAATATTCAACTTGTATAGCCACACAGTACATGCCCTAAAATATTCAACTGATATATCCACACAGTATATGTCCTAAAAATATTCAACTTGTACATCCACACAGTATATGTCCTAAAAATATTCAACTTGTATAGCCACACAGTACATGCCCTAAAATATTCAACTGATATATCCACACAGCACATGCTCTAAAAATATTCAACTTGTATAGCCACACAGTACATGCCCTGCAATATTCAACTGATATATCCACACAGTACATGCTCTAAAAATATTCAACTTGTATAGCCACACAGTACATGCCCTACAATATTCAACTGATATATCCACACAGTACATGTCCTAAAAATATTCAACTTGTATAGCCACGCAGTACATGCCCTACAATATTCAACTGATATATCCACACAGTACATGTCCTAAAAATATTCAACTTGTATAGCCACACACTACATGCCCTAAAAATATTCAGTACATACATCCACACAGTACATGCCCTAAAAATATTCAACTTGTACATCCACACAGTACATGCCCTAAAAATATTCAACTTGTACATCCACACGGTACATGTCCTAAAAATATTAAGTACATACATCCACACAGTACATGCCCTCAAAATATTCAACTTGTAGATCCACACAGTACATGCCCTCAAAATACTCAAGTTGTACATCCACACAGTACATGCCCTCAAAATACTCAAGTTGTACATCCACACAGTACATGCCCTCAAAATATTCAACTTGTACATCCACACAGTACATGCCCTAAAAATATTCAACACGAACATCCACACAGTACATGCCCTCAAAATACTCCACACTTACATCCACAGTTTTTCATTGTGATTATCCATTTGTATTCACATTTTGGTAAATTAATCAGTTATACTGGAAAACGTTTTTGGTCTGCTGTTCATATACCAGAAAACTTTAGGTATGTTGTTCATTCCTGCAAAACTGCAATTCCAGCTAATGGCAGCTTTGAGATCATCTGACAGTTCCTGTCCTTGAGGATGCAACAAAATTTAGATGCTTTGCATATTTGGGAAAAGTGTCACTACTGCAGATTATGTACTGACACAATGAGTAGATGGATAATGCTTTTACTGGTCTGGCATGCAGTGCATGCTGTAGATGGATACCGCTTTTGCTGATCTGGCATGCAGTGTATGCAGTAGATGGATACCGCTTTTGCTGATCTGGCATGCAGTGTATGCAGTAGATGGATACCGCTTTTACTGGTCTGGTATGCAGTGTATGCAGTAGATGGATACCACTTTTACTGGTCTGGCATGCAGTGTATGCAGTAGATGGATACCGCTTTTACTGGTCTGGCATGCAGTGTATGCAGTAGATGGATACCTCTTTTACTGGTTTGGCATGCAGTGTATGCAATAGATGGATACCTCTTTTACTGGTCTGGCATCTAGTGTATGCAGTAGATGGATACCTCTTTTACTGGTCCGGCATGCAGCATATGCAGTGGATGGATACCTCTTTTACTGGTCTGGCATGCAGTGTATGCAGTAGATGGATACCTCTTTTACTGGTCTGACATGCAGCATATGCAGTAGATGGATACCTCTTTTCCTGGTCTGGCATCTAGTGTATGCAGTAGATGGATACCTCTTTTACCAGTCTCTGGCATGCAGTGTATGCAGTAGATGGATACCACTTTTACTGGTCTGGCATGCAGTGTATGCAGTAGATGGATGCTGCTTTTATTGGTCTGGCATGCAGCATATGCAGTAGATGGATACTTGTTTTACTAGTCTGGCATGCAGTGTATGCAGTAGATGGATACCGCTTTTACTGGTCTGGCATGCAGTGTATGCAGTAGATGGATACCTCTTTTACTGGTCTGGCATGCAGTGTATGCAGTAGATGGATACTGCTTTTAGTGGTCTGACATGCAGCATAGTTTATATCAGATAAGAGAAACGTGATCTTCTGTTAACAATGGAAATGATTGGAGATTCATATATTCAGGGCCCTTCATCAGTTCATCTGTCTGTCTGTCCATTCACACTTCTTCTAACAAATGTAGCTCTGCAGTCTTTAAATATAATTTGATGCCCTATGGTAAGTGAATGATATATTACATGTTGATGTTCATTTCAGATGTTTAATCTTTTTAGGTATAATGTTAGCAGAGTTATTGCCCATTTTCCATCATTTTACATCATTATCATTCATCCAGCATAGCTTCAGAACCATTCAACATGAGGCGTGTTTGTGTTTGTTTTTTTAAATTTTGTATTTTTAATGTAGCTTATCAGTTTGAGTCAAATTGCTATGATGTCTGCATTGTGGTAGTTAATGTTTATAATACTGGGGTACCATGCTGCTGACATGTAATATTATGTTCTACCCAGGCACATTATCATGACACCAGGCTGACCAGTCCTAATACTAATTTCTTAATGCTGAGCTGTTAGTACCAGTTTTACAAGCCTTTGGTATGACTCAGCTGGGGTATGAACCAGTGACCAACATCTGAGGTGGATGCTCTAACCACTTAGGCCACTGAAGCAGTTTTGGTGGATACTTTATCTCACAGACCTAGATATGCCCTTTATGGGCTTTATCTTGCCAACTTCATTTGGCATGGAGTTATGACCCTTGACAGTTGACTTAACATTTTCAGTTTATATTCTTTGTAGCTGGCATATCCCAAGAAGCATCCAACATATACATAGGCAGTTTGGTTTGAACACTGTTCTTAGACTTGCATGTACCATTAATGGGTTGAGTCTTATGTAGGGGACTTATTGCTCCATGATTGTTCGTTGTCCTTACTTGAGTTTCTGCAAGATTTCACCAAAATGGGTTGAATTTCAACCAAAATTTGGCCATCTATGGACTTATAATTATAGAAGAAGCCCTATGTGGCCATCAGTGGACTTGGTGATTATAGCCCTATGTAGCCACATTTTGACTTGGTAATTATAGAAGAAGCCCAGTGTGCCACCTGTGGACCTGATGATAGTAAAATAGGTCCTATGTGACCATCTGTGAACTTGGTGAGTTTAGAAGAATCCCTATGTGGCCACCAGTGGGCTTGTTGATTATAGAAGAAGCTCTGTGGCCACATTTGGAATTGGTGACTGTAGAAGTAGTCCTATGTGGCCACATGTGGACTCAGTGATTGTAGAAGAAAAAAAACTATGTGGCCACCAGTAAACTTGTTGATTAAAAAAGAAGCCCTATGTGGCCACCTGTAGATCAGAATTATTAAAAAACAAAATTGTCAAATTCATTTAAATTTATGTTGAGTGGTATTTGAAGAAAAAAAATCATTTCAATATTTAGTCTCTTTTTAAAAATGGCAACCATATTTAATAGGGAGTAATTATCATACATATTAAAGGAATTTATGCCAGATGCTGTCTGTCAAGTTTGGTTGAGACTGACTTTGTGGTTTTTGAGAAGTTGTCAATAGTAATTGTGGACAGATATGATGCAAGACAAAAGACTCACCCTTTTAGAGGTTTTTCTACTTTTAGTAATGGCAGCCATATTTGATAGTGGATCTGCATCATTGTCTAAATTTTAAAGCCCACTCTAGCATTCAGGTATCTTTAATAGTTATTATTTACACAGAATGGTTTCCGTTCATGTATAGAACAGAACATATTTTCCTTCTCACACCAGGAAGATTTGTTTGATGTTATTTGATCTTGATACCTCTGCTGTATTTACACATAATCAATGCACTCATATCCAGAAAACACAAACCAAGATATGCTGTTAAATAATGTGATGGCATGTCTGAGTCTATGCCTTTCACTTCAGATCATAAGAAAGATATTATAATAAACCTAATCCATGTACATGTATAATGTGATGGCATGTCTGGTTCTATGCCTTTCACTTCAGATCATAAGAAAGATAGTATAATAAACCTAATCCATGTACATGTATAATGTAATGGCATGACTGGGTCTATGCCTTTCATTTCAGATCATAAGAAAGATAGTATAATAAACCTAATCCATGTACATGTATAATGTAATGGCATGACTGGGTCTATGCCTTTCATTTCAGATCATAAGAAAGATATTATAATAAACCTAATCCATGTACATGTATAATGTAATGGCATGTCTGGTTCTATGCCTTTCATTTCAGATCATAAGAAAGATAGTATAATAAACCTAATCCATGTACATGTATAATGTAATGGCATGACTAGGTCTATGCCTTTCACTTCAGATCATAAGAAAGATAGTATAATAAACCTAATCCATGTACATGTATAATGTAATGGCATGACTGGGTCTATGCCTTTCATTTCAGATCATAAGAAAGATAGTATAATAAACCTAATCCATGTACATGTATAATGTAATGGCATGTCTGGTTCTATGCCTTTCACTTCAGATCATAAGAAAGATAGTATAATAAACCTAATCCATGTACATGTATAATGTAATGGCATGACTGGGTCTATGCCTTTCATTTCAGATCATAAGAAAGATAGTATAATAAACCTAATCCATGTACATGTATAATGTAATGGCATGTCTGGTTCTATGCCTTTCACTTCAGATCATAAGAAAGATATAATAAACCTAATCCATGTACATGTATAATGTAATGGCATGACTGGGTCTATGCCTTTCATTTCAGATCATAAGAAAGATAGTATAATAAACCTAATCCATGTACATGTATAATGTAATGGCATGTCTGGTTCTATGCCTTTCATTTCAGATCATAAGAAAGATATTATAATAAACCTAATCCATGTACATGTATAATGTAATGGCATGACTGGGTCTATGCCTTTCATTTCAGATCATAAGAAACATATTATAATAAACCTAATCCATGTACATGTATAATGTAATGGCATGACTGGGTCTATGCCTTTCACTTCAGATCATAAGAAAGATAGTATAATAAACCTAATCCATGTACATGTATAATGTAATGGCATGACTGGGTCTATGCCTTTCATTTCAGATCATAAGAAAGATAGTATAATAAACCTAATCCATGTACATGTATAATGTAATGGCATGACTGGGTCTATGCCTTTCATTTCAGATCATAAGAAAGATAGTATAATAAACCTAATCCATGTACATGTATAATGTAATGGCATGACTGGGTCTATGCCTTTCATTTCAGATCATAAGAAAGATAGTATAATAAACCTAATCCATGTACATGTATAATGTAATGGCATGACTGGGTCTATGCCTTTCATTTCAGATCATAAGAAAGATAGTATAATAAACCTAATCCATGTACATGTATAATGTAATGGCATGACTGGGTCTATGCCTTTCATTTCAGATCATAAGAAAGATAGTATAATAAACCTAATCCATGTACATGTATAATGTAATGGCATGTCTGGTTCTATGCCTTTCATTTCAGATCATAAGAAAGATATTATAATAAACCTAATCCGTGTACATGTATAATGTAATGGCATGACTGGGTCTATGCCTTTCATTTCAGATCATAAGAAAGATATTATAATAAACCTAATCCATGTACATGTATAATGTAATGGCATGTCTGGTTCTATGCCTTTCATTTCAGATCATGAGAAAGATATTATAATAAACCTAATCCATGTACATGTATAATGTAATGGCATGTCTGGTTCTATGCCTTTCATTTCAGATCATAAGAAAGATATTATAATAAACCTAATCCATGTACATGTATAATGTAATGGCATGACTGGTTCTATGCCTTTCATTTCAGATCATAAGAAAGATATTATAATAAACCTAATCCATGTACATGTATAATGTAATGGCATGACTGGGTCTATGCCTTTCATTTCAGATCATGAGAAAGATATTATAATAAACCTAATCCATGTACATGTATAATGTAATGGCATGTCTGGTTCTATGCCTTTCATTTCAGATCATAAGAAAGATATTATAATAAACCTAATCCATGTACATGTATAATGTAATGGCATGTCTGGTTCTATGCCTTTCACTTCAGATCATAAAGAAAGATATTATAATAAACCTAATCCATGTACATGTATAATGTAATGGCATGTCTGGTTCTATGCCTTTCATTTCAGATCATAAGAAAGATATTATAATAAACCTAATCCATGTACATGTATAATGTGATGGCATGTCTGGTTCTATGCCTTTCACTTCAGATCATAAGAAAGATATTATAATAAACCTAATCCATGTACATGTATAATGTAATGGCATGACTGGGTCTATGCCTTTCATTTCAGATCATAAGAAAGATATTATAATAAACCTAATCCATGTACATGTATAATGTAATGGCATGACTGGTTCTATGCCTTTCATTTCAGATCATAAGAAAGATATTATAATAAACCTAATCCATGTACATGTATAATGTAATGGCATGTCTGGGTCTATGCCTTTCATTTCAGATCATAAGAAAGATATTATAATAAACCTAATCCATGTACATGTATAATGTAATGGCATGTCTGGTTCCATGCCTTTCATTTCAGGTCATAAGAAAGATATTATAATAAACCTAATCCATGTACATGTATAATGTAATGGCATGACTGGGTCTATGCCTTTCATTTCAGATCATAAGAAAGATATTATAATAAACCTAATCCATGTACATGTATAATGTAATGGCATGACTGGGTCTATGCCTTTCATTTCAGATCATGAGAAAGATATTATAATAAACCTAATCCATGTACATGTATAATGTAATGGCATGTCTGGTTCTATGCCTTTCATTTCAGATCATAAGAAAGATATTATAATAAACCTAATCCATGTACATGTATAATGTAATGGCATGTCTGGGTCTATGCCTTTCACTTCAGATCATAAGAAAGATATTATAATAAACCTAATCCATGTACATGTATAATGTAATGGCATGTCTGGGTCTATGCCTTTCATTTCAGATCATAAGAAAGATATTATAATAAACCTAATCCATGTACATGTATAATGTAATGGCATGTCTGGTTCTATGCCTTTCACTTCAGATCATAAGAAAGATAGTATAATAAACCTAATCCATGTACATGTATAATGTAATGGCATGACTAGGTCTATGCCTTTCACTTCAGATCATAAGAAAGATAGTATAATAAACCTAATCCATGTACATGTATAATGTAATGGCATGACTGGGTCTATGCCTTTCATTTCAGATCATAAGAAAGATAGTATAATAAACCTAATCCATGTACATGTATAATGTAATGGCATGTCTGGTTCTATGCCTTTCACTTCAGATCATAAGAAAGATAGTATAATAAACCTAATCCATGTACATGTATAATGTAATGGCATGACTGGGTCTATGCCTTTCATTTCAGATCATAAGAAAGATAGTATAATAAACCTAATCCATGTACATGTATAATATAATGGCATGTCTGGTTCTATGCCTTTCACTTCAGATCATAAGAAAGATATTATAATAAACCTAATCCATGTACATGTATAATGTAATGGCATGACTGGGTCTATGCCTTTCATTTCAGATCATAAGAAAGATAGTATAATAAACCTAATCCATGTACATGTATAATGTAATGGCATGTCTGGTTCTATGCCTTTCATTTCAGATCATAAGAAAGATATTATAATAAACCTAATCCATGTACATGTATAATGTAATGGCATGACTGGGTCTATGCCTTTCATTTCAGATCATAAGAAACATATTATAATAAACCTAATCCATGTACATGTATAATGTAATGGCATGACTGGGTCTATGCCTTTCATTTCAGATCATAAGAAAGATAGTATAATAAACCTAATCCATGTACATGTATAATGTAATGGCATGTCTGGTTCTATGCCTTTCATTTCAGATCATAAGAAAGATATTATAATAAACCTAATCCGTGTACATGTATAATGTAATGGCATGACTGGGTCTATGCCTTTCATTTCAGATCATAAGAAAGATATTATAATAAACCTAATCGATGTACATGTATAATGTAATGGCATGTCTGGTTCTATGCCTTTCATTTCAGATCATGAGAAAGATATTATAATAAACCTAATCCATGTACATGTATAATGTAATGGCATGTCTGGTTCTATGCCTTTCATTTCAGATCATAAGAAAGATATTATAATAAACCTAATCCATGTACATGTATAATGTAATGGCATGACTGGGTCTATGCCTTTCATTTCAGATCATGAGAAAGATATTATAATAAACCTAATCCATGTACATGTATAATGTAATGGCATGTCTGGTTCTATGCCTTTCATTTCAGATCATAAGAAAGATATTATAATAAACCTAATCCATGTACATGTATAATGTAATGGCATGTCTGGGTCTATGCCTTTCACTTCAGATCATAAAGAAAGATATTATAATAAACCTAATCCATGTACATGTATAATGTAATGGCATGTCTGGTTCTATGCCTTTCATTTCAGATCATAAGAAAGATATTATAATAAACCTAATCCATGTACATGTATAATGTGATGGCATGTCTGGTTCTATGCCTTTCACTTCAGATCATAAGAAAGATATTATAATAAACCTAATCCATGTACATGTATAATGTAATGGCATGTCTGGGTCTATGCCTTTCATTTCAGATCATAAGAAAGATATTATAATAAACCTAATCCATGTACTTGTATAATGTAATGGCATGTCTGGGTCTATGCCTTTCATTTCAGATCATAAGAAAGATATTATAATAAACCTAATCCATGTACATGTATAATGTAATGGCATGTCTGGTTCTATGCCTTTCATTTCAGATCATAAGAAAGATATTATAATAAACCTAATCCATGTACATGTATAATGTAATGGCATGACTGGGTCTATGCCTTTCATTTCAGATCATAAGAAAGATATTATAATAAACCTAATCCATGTACATGTATAATGTAATGGCATGACTGGGTCTATGCCTTTCATTTCAGATCATGAGAAAGATATTATAATAAACCTAATCCATGTACATGTATAATGTGATGGCATGTCTGGTTCTATGCCTTTCATTTCAGATCATAAGAAAGATAGTATAATAAACCTAATCCATGTACATGTATAATGTAATAGCATGACTGGTTCTATGCCTTTCATTTCAGATCATAAGAAAGATAGTATAATAAACCTAATCCATGTACATGTATAATGTAATGGCATGTCTGGTTCTATGCCTTTCACTTCAGATCATAAGAAAGATATTATAATAAACCTAATCCATGTACATGTATAATGTAATGGCATGACTGGGTCTATGCCTTTCATTTCAGATCATAAGAAAGATATTATAATAAACCTAATCCATGTACATGTATAATGTAATGGCATGACTGGTTCTATGCCTTTCACTTCAGATCATAAGAAAGATAGTATAATAAACCTAATCCATGTACATGTATAATGTAATGGCATGACTGGGTCTATGCCTTTCATTTCAGATCATAAGAAAGATATTATAATAAACCTAATCCATGTACATGTATAATGTAATGGCATGACTGGGTCTATGCCTTTCATTTCAGATCATAAGAAAGATATTATAATAAACCTAATCCATGTATAATGTGATGGTAGATCTAGCTTTGTGTTGTTGGTAGCTGGATGTCATCAGTTACAAACAAGCACTAAACAAGTTCAACAACAGTATCATGTGTGTAAAAACAGGGTGTGTTTATTTGTTGGTTTTAAAAGCACTTATAAGACAGGGGCTATATCATGCAGAGGAAATAGAAGCTATATTGAGTTCCCAAGGACATAATGAGGCAGTCATCTTTGGATGGCTGAGATGGGCACTGAACCTGAGACCCATGGGTTACAAGTCTGATGCTCAACCAGTAGATCCATAATTGACCACAATATTGTATTTCACCTTTGACATGCCCAGGGTGCATTTTGTCCAAACTAATCAGATTGGCAAGCCGTTCTTAAATAAGGGCAAATGCAGTGAATTTTATTCCTTATTTACAGTGTAGGGTCAGGAAGTTTACAGTCCTGAAATATGACCATGGTCCTTGTGATAGAACTGTATAATTAATGAGCAGAATTAAAAATTAACCAAATTTTGTGGCCCAAACCCTTAAGACTTTGGAGGAGTCATTTTGGAAAAACAGGAAGAAAACAAGATAATTTAGACACCTCTGCACTATGATTCATCCCTCAGCTGCTATTAGGATTTCACACAAACAAAAGGAGCCATTAATATGTGTGTCTTGACTTTGCTGATAATGTGCAATGCAACACAGCTTCTAGTCACAATACAAAGATTCATCCATCCTAAACAGCTCATAAGTTATAGGGAATATGAAACTACAACTTGGATGCCCATATTAAAACAACTCTAATTGTTCTGGTACCATGATTGAATTTGCATTCATTAACATATAGGTTCATGGGATTCAGATTTGTGGAACCCATGATAAATATACAATATTTTCCACCATGCAGTCACCTAATTGCTATAATGCACATGTGTCATAGATTGTTGAATGTATCAGTAGTGTTTTTCATCAGTTACATGTAATCCAAACGATCAGTATCTAGCTGTTGTAAGTCCATTGCTTTAGGTAACAACTTTTTGGGACAAAATTGAATCAGTCCACAATGTCATTGGTGACAACTGTTTAGGGAGAAAAATTGAATCAGTCTACAATGTCTTGGGTGACAATTGGTTAGGGACAAAATTGAATCAGTCCACAATGTCATGGTTGACAACTGGTTAGGGACAAAATTGAATCAGTCCATTACATTTATTAGGGTGTTGTCTGGTTAGAGAGAAAAATTGAATCAGTCCATTAATTGTCTTGGGTGATAACTATTTAGGGACAAAAGTTAACCAGTCCATTGTTTTGGGTGACAACTATTTAGGGATAAAATTTAATCAGTTTATTGTCTTGAGTGACAGCTGGTTAGAGACAAAATTGAATCAGTTCATTGCCTAGGGTGCTGACTGGTTAGAGAGAAAATATCACAGATTGCATGGTCATGTAACATTTTTATTGTGAAGCTGTATAGAGTATTGTATATATTGCACTTAATTGCAAAGAGTAAGTCATTCATTTGCAGATTGAGCAGAAGAAAATATTGTAATGTTTGTTCAGTCTTTTCTGCAAATAGATTTTACCAATTGCCATATTTTTTGTGAAGGTCAGATTATGTTTCTTTTCCTTCCCGTAATATTTGTCAGGTCATGTGTTATTGCATTTAGCTCAGTTTTTCTAATACCTTGATGCATGAAACTGAATGGGTATATTCACTTTCATCATCAGCAAAGGTTGGTCACAGTAACCCACATTTTATGTAAGTTATGCTTTTGCATTTAGCACAGTTTCTCACACTATTGAATTTACAGCCATGAAACATACTAGCGTATTCATTTTAAAAGGTACTACCGTCTGCCTGCAAAATTAATTCCCAGTGACCTCTTTTTCTTATTTTTGCTTCTTTGAAAGAGTTTTGATTATGCCACAGCAGAACTGGTGAGATATGGTATGGGATTCCATAGAATACTTGTTTGTTTTGCTATCAGATTTATTGTAGTCCTGTTACAAGGTCATTGAGAAAATCCTGTTAATAAATTTTTGAAAATGAAGCCAGAAATTTCACAGAAGATAAGATGTGCTTTTGATTTTCCAACTAGGGTTCTGTGCTTGATGAAAATTGGAATGCTGATGCTGTGTATCATACTTAACTGAAATTACATTGAAGAGTATGTATCAAGTTATTATTGTGACTGGTCATGACCTCTTGCTCTGTTGAGGAGTCTTAATTCCTGTCATTTAGTGTTTATTGTCTACATCAGTTGATGGAGGGCAGTCATATTTTGTTGTTTGGAGGATGAGTTTATAACTGAAGTTTCAGACTCTAGAGAAACCCTATTTATGTCCCTCCTTTTCCCCACCCCATCAAATGTCAAAGGAAAAGGATATAGTTGTGTTTTGCTATGGTTTATGTATTCTGTTGCATTATTGTGTCTATAGTAAAATGCTGGATGCATGTTTGATTATAACCAAATGTTGATTTAGTCTATATTTGTTTTGACATAAAATTTAATTATTTTTCTTGTATTTCAGATGGAGGGAAACAACTCAAGTCATTGTGATGGTAACAAGCCAGTTACTGTGACAACCAGTGACCTTGACAATGAGAGGCAAATCAATGGAAGGATAGATTTAGCAGATTTTGTGCAGGAAGTTGAGAGGTTCAATAAGTTAGTTGAACCATTTGCCTTTGTTATATATGCATGGGACGATTTACGAAGGTAAGCGCATTCTTATATGTTTTAATTTAAGTCGGGTGTTTCTCATTATAATATGCAATCCATTGCTTAAAAAAACATTTCTTGCATATGGGCCAAGTGAAAGTGGTTTTTTAAACTCAGTAGGCCCTGAAGAATATTTTACATGTATGTACATCTGAAAAAAATCAAATGGTTCCATTGATAAATAGATGTAGAATGAAAAGGTGCATCTGTCGGATTTAGACAACTACCTTTGCCCTTTACTTCTTACTTTTTTTTTTCACCTTCCATCATCAGTCTCAAACTTACAGCAGACAAGAATTATTCATTGTGTTAGAAGGAAGGTTGAAAGAAGTACTGCAGATGTTGAAATAAATAAATTTACAATTAAAGAGAACAAATTCATGATGTAAATATTACAATCTTTGTAGGGGCCCCGAGTGGCCGTGTGGTCCAAAGCACTCTCTGTCATGGATCACTGACATCTCACCTCTGTCTGTGTGGATTCGAGTCTTGGGCTAGGCCAATGTTGATATGTGAGAAAGCTTGCCAGTAGCTTCTCATGGGTCAGTGGTTATTTCTGGGGTTTTCCTGGTTCTTCCTCCACCATTAATACTGGCTGCCATGTATAGCCTATCTTGTGCTGAAAAAAATGGCATTAAACCCTATAACAACAACATAACAACAACAATCTTTGTGTGCTTTTATATGCCCACCATAATGTATTATGTTATAATATGTGTCTGTTGCTAATTTTATTTCTGCTTATTAACTCCAGTCATTCAGTTTTGTGGATGACTCTTACTTGTGGGTAAGGAAGAAGTCTATCATTTAAAATGGTCAGAGATCAAGATCGTTGTAACAGAAATAAGGAAAGTAATTTCCACACAAGAATTTTACTTCTACATCACATACCTGTTCCAAACATTGTAGATAAGTTTCACATGGTTTAGAAAAAAATGCTATTAGTTTTGGGGTAAAAATGCTGAAGGTCAAGGTCAGCATGGCTAAAAATGATGGTCAAGGTCAGCATGGCTAAAAATGCTGAAGGCCAAGGTCAGCATGACAGAAAATGCTGAAGGCCAAGGTCAGCATACCTGAAAAATGCTACCTGCACAATAATATTAGTTTTGCAGAACACATCTGGACAAAACTTTATGAATGGCATGCATTTAGGATAAGGAAGAAGCCTATCAGTTTTGGGTTTAAAAAAAATCAATGGTTAGGATCACTGTGGCTGAAACAAGACAGTAACCTTAGCTCTACTAGCAGTCATTCTGACTGTTTTTTGTGTATGTTGATTTAGCGTCATTAGATCTTGCTAAACTTGCTTGACTTCATAATCTTGTTATTTGTTTGTACTAACTTAGCATTGCTTCATGTTTTACAATTAGGCACTGAAAGCACCTAAGTAAGGTGACTTGAAATTATCATCATTAGCATGAACTATGCATTACCTTGTGTCACTTTTAGTTACGCAGAAGTTATGTAAATAAAATCTTTTCAGATTTCTTTTACAGGAACTTTGTCTAATCAGTCTATATGTAGGTGTGATCATATAAAATACCCATGGGACCCCCCCCATTTGCTTAACTTGAACAGGCTGCTAGATGACAGATGGTTGTCCCTTCTATGGTCGAATGAGGTCTGGACCATCCTGAGCTTTGATGTACTTGTAAAGTGGGGAAGAAAACTCATCATCATTGGAGCCCCTATGGAACCAGGATAGGGATTGGGAAAAGTCCCCATGTCTTCTCAGACTGCCATTTCATCCCACTGGGGGACTAGGAATTGGCTTATATATGCCAAATTAGGGATGATGATTTGTTTGGTCTCCTTCCTTCCCAATTATTTCTCTAAATCCCAGTGAGTTGTGGGACCTTTTACTACATGCAGTCATGTACTTTTGTATCTTGGCCACTTAGTAGTGATGTGATTGATGTGGGTTATAGACCTACATTGTATTACTAAGTTGGGTTAAAAAAGAAGGAAGGGGATGGACCGGCTTTCCCCAAATGCTCTGGTTGAGTGGAGAGTTGCCCTCACCCACCTGTTGAGTATGGGGCCTTGGGTGGCCAAGTGGTCTAAGGCACTTGCCTTTACAGATTACTGAATCTCACCTTAGTTCATGTGAGTTTGAGTCTCATGCTCAGCCAGCATAGGTATGTGAGAAAGCTTGCCAGTTGCTTCCCATGGGTTGGTGTTTTTCCCTGGGATTTTTGGGGTTCTTCCTCCACCAGATATACTGGCCACCATGTATAGCCTATCATGTGCCCAAAAATTGCATTAAACCCAAAACAGCATGAACAAGAACCTGCTAAGTTCACTGCTAAGGATAGTCTGTTAGCTCCATTGGAGGAGTTACTGCTTTAAGTTCTTCATCCCCCAGGTCTCATGCACAACAGAAAGACGTTGGGTTGCATAGTCATGAGGAAGAATGTTGCTGTCTTTTCATCAAGTGGTATAAGAGGTTGTTATATACATTTGATTCAGTTTATATTTGATTTAATTTAATTGTTTGTTTGTTAGTTTTAATTTTTGTATTATTCCATTACATGCTATTGTAATGTATTTTATTTACTGGAATATGACATTTTCCAGAAATTAGTTTGACCTATTTTCTTCATAAACACCTAATATTTGAACTTTGTATCTTAATGCTGTCCTAGTTCCTGACCTTGATAGAGAATTAGTGACAGTTAAAGTAAACAACCTTTTTTTATTCTTATTTTTTTAATTCATTCTTAATGTGTGATTTATAGAGTGAAATCAAGGCTGTACTGGGAGTATGTGATGTAAAGCTTCTATCTTGTTCTAGAAAATGATCACGTGACCCTCATATGGGAATTTGTTTTGCATCTTAAATTAGCGTATAACCTTTTTCCATAGAGAATTTAGTCATTCAGGCTTTTAAACTCTTAGATATCAAGGTGTCTGTTTTGTTGTGACCAGTTTGAGCTGAAATTCTGTTTTATGGAATTATTAATTCTTTTCCCTGTTTCTGGTCAGAGTCCCTATGCACCCCCACTCCAACCCCACTCCTACCTGTTCATAGATGCATCAGATTTATGGTGGGGCATTCATCTAGAACCGAAACAATTGATTCTTCAGGGTTCATGGCAGTCTTGGGAAGAATCTACCCTCCATGTTACAAGTTTGAAATGAGGGCATTGCTCTTAGCCCTTCAGGGGGTGTCCACCAAATAAGATGTTGCTGCATGGTGGTTTCCTTTGACAACATGTCATTGTTGGTGTATCTTGGGGACACAAGTAGTTATGCATCCACCTTCTGGCTGTGTGGAGGTTTAGAACCTCCTTTGCTGGGCAGCATCAGAGGGAATTACCCTCCAAGTTTGCCATGTTGTTGGCTAAAGATTTTGTTGGATAATCTGTCAAAGAAAAGGAAGTTGGTTATCATAGATTGGTTGTTTCACCAATCAGTTACGGATTCCCTGTTCCAACTTTTGGAGACTTCTAGTTAAATTGTTTGTTACCAAGTTAAACAACAACTTCCCGTTTTATGTTTCTGAAGTTCCCAACTAGGGGGCCTGGATAGTGGATGCTTTCAGCCCATAGTGGGATTGTCTATTCACTTATGCCTTCCCACCTTTAAAGATGAGCCCACAGGTTCTACATAAAGTCAGGCATTCCTCTACACATTTTGACTGCCCTTCTATGACCCCAGTGATTGTGGTGCTCAATCTGCTGGTGGACCATCCCAGGAACTTACCTCATAGGATGGACCTTTTGTTACAGTACATGGGCTTTCCTTGACATATACTCCATCTTCACTATTGATCCATGTCAAGTTATCTCTTTGCAGATAAAAAATTTCAATCAAAAGTTGCCAAGTGCATCATTCAGTCTTGGAGAAAATCATGTTGTAAGGTGTATGATAATAGATGATAACAGAGAATCTTTTGCAATTGGTTTAGTAGAAAAACTGTGTCAGTCCCATCTATCCCTGTATAAGTGTCAGTCCCATCAATCCCTGTCTGAGTGTCAGTCCCATCTATCCATGTGTGAGTGTCAGTCCCATCTATCCCTGTATGAGTGTCAGTACCATCCCTGTATGAATGTCAGGTCCATCTATCCCTGTATGATTGTCAGTCCCATCTATCCCTGTCTGAGTGTCAGTCCCATCTATCCCTATATGAGTGTCAGTCCCATCTATCCCTGTATGAGTGTCAGTCCCATCTATCCCTGTATGAGTCTCAGTCCCATCTATCCCTGTCTGAGTGTCAGATCCATCTATCCCTGTCTGAGTGTCAGTCCCATCTATTTCTGTATGAGTGTCAGTCCCATCTATTTCTGTCTGAATGTCAGTCCCATCTATCCCCATCTGAGTGTCAGTCCCATCTATCCCTGTTTGAGTGTCAGCCCCATCTATCCCTGTCTGAGTGTCAGTCCCATCTATCTCTGAGTGTCAGTCCCATCTATCCCTGTATGAGTGTCAGTCCCATCTATCCCTGTCTGAGTGTCAGTCCCATCTATTCCTGTATGAGTGTCAGTCCCATCTATCCCTGTCTGAGTGTCAGTCCCATCTATTCCTGTATGAGTGTCAGTCCCATCTATCCCTGTCTGAGTGTCAGTCCTATCTGTCCCTTTATGAGTGTCAGTCCCATCTATCCCTCTATGAGTACAGTAGCTGCATTTCTTCTCCTCCTTTTAAAAAAGGAATGCTTAGTTTCTACATATGAGGACTATTGAGCAGCCCTTTCCAGCACTCTCAAATTTTCAAAAGGCTTGGCTGTCAGGAGAGATTATTATTTAGCAGACCTAATCAGGTATTTCAGGGTGCCAAGATCAGTGTCTCACTCTTTAATGCCTAAATGGAACCATTCTTACATCTTTTGGTCTCTTAATAAACCATGCTATGAACCTTTGGGTGAAGCGTCTTTCAAGACTCTTACCCTCAAGACAGTTTTCTTGATCACTTTAGTGTCTGTGAGATGTGGAAGCAAGCATCATGCCTGATCCATAGATTAGGCCTGTTTCAGAGTCTTTGGCATTATGAGTTGGTTTTTCTCCAACCATGTTTATGGAGATGACTCTAGATTATTCTCACCAAATGTCAAGACTTTTCAGACCAAAGGTCCAGATTTTTCATACCAAAGGTCCAGATTTTTCAGACTAAAGCTCCATATCATTCAGACCAAAGATCCAGATTTTTCAGATCAGAGATCAAAATTTTTCAGACCAAAGGTCCAGATCATTCAGACCAAAAGTCCAGATTATTCAAATCAGAGGTCAAGATCATTTAGACCAAAGGTACAGATCATTCAGGCCAAAGGTCAAGATCATTCAGACTAAATGTCCAGATTATTCTGACCAGATGTCCACATTATTCTCACCAAAGATCCAGATTATTCAGGCCAAAGGTCCAGATTATATTCAAACCAAAGGTCCAGATTATTCAGACCAGAGGTCCAGATTATTTAAACCAAAGGTCCAGATTATTTAAACCAAAGGCCCAGATTATTCAAACAAAAGGTCCAGATTATTCAAACCAAAGGTCCAGATTATTTAAACCAGAGGTCCAGATTATTTAAACCAAAGGCCCATATTGTTGAGACCAAAGGTCCAGATCATTTAAACCAAAGGTCGAGATTATTCAGACTAAATGACCTAAAACTGCATTGGTGGCCTGGTGATTAGAGTCTGCCTCGGATGCAGGAGGTCATGGGTTTGAACCCTGGCCAAGCCATACCAAAGACTTATAAAAATGGTACTAACAGCTGCCTTGCTAGGTGCTCAGCATTATGAGGTTAGTGTTAGAACTGATTGGCCTGGTGTCAGGAAAATGTGACTGGGTGGGACATGATGCTACATGTTCTTAGCTAATTGTGTTACCATCTTTAAATAAAGTCATTATCATCATTATTATTATTATTATTATTATTATTGTTATTATTATTATTATTATTATTATTATTATTAAATTTACATGTCTGCAGCATAATGCCTCAGTGCTAGACATCCCTAAAAAGTGCCAATCTGCAGATATTGTGGCAGTATGACTGGAAAATTTTTAAAGCTACATTAAAAATACAAATCACACATGTAAACTAAGTGGCCAGATTATTTATATCAAATGTCAAGATTATTCAGACCAAAAGTCCAGATTATTCAGACCAAAGGTCCAGATTATTCAGACCAAAAGTCTAGATTATTCAGACCAAAAGTCCAGATTATTCAAACCAAAAGTCCAGATTATTCAGACCAAAGGTCCAAATTATTCAGACCAAAGGTCCAGATTATTCAGACCAGAAGTCCAGATTATTCAGACCAAAAGTCCAGATTATTCAGACCTGTTGCTCAGTCATATCCAGATTCATGTTTGCCCAATTGGTGTCAAAAATAGGACTTTGAACTACAGTACTGGTGTAAAATATGCAGATCACCAGTTTCATGTTTTATTTTTTTATAAGAAGAAAAAAGACATTTATGCTGTAATTGAGCAAATGTATAACTTTTGTTTTCAACATTTCAGGTGGCGATATCCCATGTTGACATTTATATTATGGATTGTGTGTAATATTGGTTGTTTTATTCTCACTCAAGGTAGGTTCATTTGTTAGATTGTGTGTAACATTGGTTGTTTTATTTTTCCTCAGAGTAGGTTCATTTTAACCTTGGTGATCATTGGCATTGTCCTTGCATAAATCCTTTCTATATTTTAGTTTGAATTATCCAGAAAAGCAAAGAAACTCGAGTGTGTTTGAATACACATAAGCCCAAGCTCAACAGTTTTAACATTCTCCCGATATCTATATATATATATGGCCTAATCTCTGGGGGTCATGGAACTTGGGGCCAGAGTGGCTTGCATACCTGAGTTTTTGGCAGTATTCACGGTTTTGGGAAATCTCAATAGTTTAGAAGATATGACCCAAGGTGTCACATTTTTATCCCTCCCCCTAGCCTGGGTTCAATCCTGATGTCTTATTTAAAATAATAGTAAATAGTTGCCACTTTTACATTCTTACTGCCCTTTTGCTGCTCATGTCCAATACCCATGAGATAATGTGTGATTTTCCATTGAAGAGACATTCCAGGGATTCCTACTGAGTGAATGAGTGAAATAAATAAATGAATAAAACAATTTGTAACCAAAATAAAAAATGATTTTTATGTAAATAGGCTGGTAACAAATAAGGGATAGAAAAGAGTTGACACTGTTAAAGAAACTTGATACATGTTACATGCAGCTTTTTGAAAAAAATAATACTTTATCATTTTTTAAGATGTTTTTAAAAAAAAATTCATTCACCTAGTTTCAAACTGCTCTGGTGACCTAGTGGTTAGAGACTCTGCCTCAGATGCTGGAGGTCACGGGTTTGAACCCAGGCTGAGTCATACCAATGACTTATAAAAATGGTACTAAGAGCTACCTTGCTAGGCGCTCAGCATTAAGAGGTTAGTGTTTGGACTGGTTGGTTTGGTGTCAGGATAATGTGACTGGGTGGGATATGATGCTACATGTCTGTGGCATGATTCTCCAGTGCTAGACATCACTATAAACTGCCACACTGCAGACACTGTAGTGATATGACTGAATAATTGTTAAAGCTACATTAAAAATCCAAATCTCTCTCTCTCTCACACACTCACACACACACACACACAGACACACACAGACACACACACACACACACACACACACACACACAGAATTTCAATAAAATGTGAGATACATAATTTATTTTCTTCATGTCAGTGATATAAAGAACATTCAACTATTTAACTCTTCATAAAGAAAAGTTGCCAAGAAAAGCTGTTTTCATCATTTTACTAGGAACTTTTGACTACCATATTGACTGCCTGATGGAATGTCTGTTTCCGTTATTTTACTAGGACCCTTTTACCAGATTGCCCACTTGATGGACTGACTGACTGCTTTCATTATTTTACTAGGACCCTTTTACCAGATTGCCCACTTGATGGACTGACTGACTGCTTTCATTATTTTACTAGGACCCTTTTACCAGATTGCCCACTTGATGGACTGACTGACTGCTTTCATTATTTTACTAGGACCCTTTTACCAGATTGCCCACTTGATGGACTGACTGACTGCTTTCATTATTTTACTAGGACCCTTTTACCAGATTGCCCACTTGATGGACTGACTGACTGCTTTCATTATTTTACTAGGACCATTTTACCAGATTGCCTACTTGATGGACTGACTGACTGTTTTCATTATTTTACTAGGACCATTTTACCAGATTGCCCACTTGATGGACTGACTGACTGCTTTCATTATTTTACTAGGACCATTTTACCAGATTGCCCACTTGATGGACTGACTGACTGTTTTCATTATTTTACTAGGATCATTTGGCCATATTATCTGCCTGGTGGACTGTTTTCATTATTTTTACTTGGAACATTTGGTCATATTGCCTGCCAAGCAGATGCAAAAAGTACTTTATTAATAAAGTGACCATAAATTGTATCCAAATATTAATTTCAGTGGGTACAATGTTATATGAATCTCTACAAAGAAAACATCAAATACAATGGATTTGTCTTGCCTTTTTATGGCCTTCTAAAAATTGTTGACTATCTCTGCAAAAACTTATCATTACTGATAAAGGCAGTATCTGTTTGGTGAGAGAGAAGCTTTTTTCTAAATGACAAATGAGACACAGTAGGGAAGAATAATCATTGTTTATTGTGGAGAGATTTGTTTGCTGTTTTTGTTGGTTTTAACAGAATTTAACCACATTATTGGAAATGGATATATGTACTTTGCCCAAGGCCACAGTAAATCTGGATGATCTGGGTCAGGTATCCCATCCATGAAAAAAAGGTAGTTTTAAAGTCTCTAATTCCCTGGGCATATACTTAATGATAAATTCTTTAGCGATTATCTTTAAATATCGTTAATTTTTCTTTCAGTATATTTTTTATTAATAATTTTAACTTAGACTGTCATTTATGATAATTCAGTTTAAAATTTCACAAGTGATCTTTGGGGAAGCATAAAAATGACTGAATGGAAAGATGAATGATTGAGTGAATGAATTAATGTCTGACTGACTGATGGACTGAATGAGTGAATGAATAGCTGTCTGACTGATAGACTGAGACTGAGTAAGTAAAAAAAACTGATGGATGACAGATGGACTGAGTGAATGAATGAATGGCTGACTGACAGATGGACTGAATGATCAGATAAATGGATGGATGACAGATGAATTGAATGAGTGAATGAATGGCTTACTGACTTATGGACTGAATGAGTGAATGAATGGATGTCACATTGATGGACTGAATAAGTGAATGAATGGATTGATGACAGATGGACTGAATGAGTGAATGAATGGATGTCTGACTGATGGACTGAATGAGTGAATGGATGGATGTCGGACTGATTGACTGAGTGCTTGAATGAATGGCTGATTAACTGAATGAGTGAATGAATGGCTGACTGATGGACTGAATGGTTGAACGAATGGATGGATGACAGATGGACTGAATGAGTGAATGAATGACTGACTGATGGACTGAATAAATGAATGAATGGATGAATGACAGATCGACTGAATGAGTGAATGAATGACTGACTGATGGACTGAATAAATGAATGAATGGATGAATGACAGATCGACTGAATGAATGACTGACTGATGGACTGAATAAATGAATGAATGGATGAATGACAGATCGACTGAATGAGTGAATGAATGGATGACAGATGGACTGAATGAGTGAATGAATGGCTGACTAAGTGATGGACTGAATAAGTGAATGAATGGATGACAGACTGATGGACTGAATAAGTGAATGAATGGATGGATGACAGATGGACTGGATGAGTGAATGAATGGATGGATGACAGATGGACTGGATGAATGAATGGATGGATGACAGATGGACTGGATGGGTGAATGGATGGATGACAGATGGACTGGATGAGTGAATGGATGGATGACAGATGCACTGGATGAGTGAATGAATGGATGGATGACAGATGGACTGGATGAGTGAATGGATGGATGACAGATGGACTGGATGAGTGAATGGATGGATGACAGATGGACTGGATGAGTGAATGGATGGATGACAGATGGACTGGATGAGTGAATGGATGGATGACAGATGCACTGGATGAGTGAATGAATGGATGTATGACAGATGCACTGGATGAGTGAATGAATGGCTGACTGACTGATGGACTGAATGAGTGAATGAATGGATGACAGATGGACTGAATGAGTGAATGAATGGCTGACTGACTGATGGACTGAATAAGTGAATGAATGGATGACTGACAAATGGACTGAATAAGTGAATGAATGGCTGGATGACAGATGGACTGGATGAGTGAATGAATGGATCGATGACAGATGGAGTGGATGAGTGAATGAATGGCTGACTGACTGATGGACTGAATGGATGACTGACTGATGGACTGAATAAGTGAATGAATGGATGGATGACAGATGGACTGGATGAGTGAATGAATGGATGGATGACCGACTGAATGAGTGAATGCATGTCTTATTGACTACAGGAATGAATGACTGTCTGACTGATGGACTGAATGAGTAAATGAATGAATAAGTAAATGTATGACGATAGAAACAGGATAATTACAAAGTTCATAAATTCACAAAGAAACAGAATAAACAAGAGTATAAAGAAATGAACCTGTATAGAGTATAAACAAAATAACCTGTGAAGAGTATAAACAAAAGAACTTGTGTAGAGTATAAACAAAGAACCTGTTTAGAGTATAAACAAAAGAACCTGACTAGAGTATATGCAAAATAACCTGTGTTGAGCATAAACAAAATAACCTGTATAGAAGTATATACAAAATAACCTGTGTAGAGTATAAACAAAATAACCTGTATAGAAGTATATACAAAATAACCTGTGTAGAGTATAAACAAAATAACCTGTGTAGAGTATATACAAAATAACCTGTGTAGAGTATATACAAAATAACCTGTGTAGAGTATAAACAAAATAACCTGTATAGAGTATATACAAAAGGACATGTCTAGAGTATAAATGAAATAACCTATGTAGAGCATAAACAAAAGGACCTGTCTTGAGTATAAACAAAAGAATCTGACTAGAGTATAAAAAAAAGAATCTGACTAGAGTAAGAATCTGACTAGAATATAAACAAAAGAACCTGTGTATAGTATGAACAAAAGAACCTGTGTAGAGTATAAACAAAATAACCTGTGTAGAGTATAAACAAAAGAACCTATGTAGAGTATAAACAAAAATACCTGTCTAGAGTATAAACAAAAGAATCTGACTAGAGTATATACAAAAGAATCTGACTAGAATATAAAAAAAAATATCTGACTAGAGTATATACAAAAGAGCCTCTCTAGAGGATAAAGAAATGAAATGATGAGTGTAAAGAAATGAACCTGATAAGAGTATTAAGAAGACAAGATAAATATAAAACTTAAATCGTTTCATTCACAAAGGGGCACTTCATTTTGCACATGGAAATTTGAACTATTGTGAAACAAGGAGGTGAAATACAGACATTAGGTTTGAATTACTAGTATGATGAATGTTTGAATTACCAGAATGATGGTTGTTGCTTTCAAATGAGGGTTTAACATTTTCATTAGACTGAACTTCATAAAGCAGTAATCTTGGCCTGTCCTCCTCCAGAGCAGACAATTCACATTCAACATAGCTGTCAATCCACAAATCTCCCCTAAATAGAGGACTCAAAACAATAAAACAGTCTTTGTTCTATTGAATCCACATATCTGGTGTTTATTTTATCCTTGTGTCTATTTTGTGTGCAGAATGACATGAGCACAGTGTTATAATTAAAACTAGACCTTTGAAAACTTGGAGGTGATTTAATAAATATTTGTCTTTATATGAAATATACATTAAAGATCTTGTGGAGTTCTAGAATTATTTATTTAAAATTTATCAGTTAGTTTAAGATTTGTGGACAGATGTGCTCCCTTAAGTCAAACCTTGCAAACAGTCCCAGGATTTATTGTTGTTTGAAACACCCATGGGCATTTGTTTGGACATAATGATAATTTAAAAGGTCTTTTGCACATACCAATTTGCAGACCTTGTATTTAACTTTAACAACTTCAGAGTAATTTCAAATTTATATAAAACCACCCAATTCACCTAGCCCCATTCCCATGGAATGGAACAATATTTGAAAACCATTACATGTTAATTCAAAATTGACAGATTACCTTCAATTATGTCCAAAGGTTTGAAATCTCTAGAATGTTTTAGAAGGAGTTGGTAGACATCATGAATGAAAGATGCATGCACACAAGCACACACTTTCCCTCTCTCTCTCTCTCTCTCTCTCTCTCTCTCTCTCTCTGTATGACTCAGAACAATAAAATAGTCTTTGTTCTATTGAATCCACATGTCTGGTGTTTATTTTATCCTTGTGTCATTTTTTATATATATATCTTGGGGTTTATTATAGACATGAATCTATTAAAATTCATTGATGTCCATTCCATGACTATTCCTTTTATACACAAGATTATTTGTTTATAATTCCTCAGGTGCTGTGTTTGCCCTGGTAGCTTTTCTAGTCATACTGATCGCCACAACTTGCTTGTTCCAACTGCACACTCGCATTCTTGACAAATTTCTTCCTGAGACCTCGTTGCAGCGGAGGGACTCTGACTCAGAGGCAGATGAAGGCACTGTGCTACAGACAGTCAGGGAATTTCGATACAGGTGAGATCAAGTAATTGTAGTTTGTGTTACAGACAGTCAGGGAATTTTGATACAGGTGAGATCAAGCGATTGTAGTTTGTTACAGATGGTCAGGGAATTTCGTTACATGGGAGATCAAGTAATTGTAGTTGAATATTTGAAAAGACATTCCATTGGTCAGTGTTCAGCATATTTAATACTATGCAGTCAGCAAAATGCATATACAATAAACTTTTCATAGAACAACCAATTTTGGCGTTTGGTCATTATAGAATATGCTGTTGTGGAGAAGATGGCCTTTTTACCTCTTTATAAATTGTTGATGCACAGACAATACCTCTAAACCATTTTTCTTCAGACTTGAAAACAATTTCAGGCAGTGCATATCCATCATACTGAGAACTGTTTCAAACTATCATACCTGCTGTAAAAATACTTTTATGGAAAGCACCTTATATATGCATATGTTTATTGGAAACGTAAAGGGAGAATGGAACACAAATATGACATATAGCCTATGGTAAAACCCTTTTATGGAAAGCACCTTATATATGCATATGTTTATTGGAAACGTAAAGGGAGAATGGAACGCAAACATGACATACAGACTATGGTAAAACCCTTTTATGGAAAGCTCCTTATATATGCATATGTTTATTGGAAAGGTAAAGGTAGAATGGAACACAAACATGACATATAGCCTATGGTAAAACCCTTTTATGGAAATTACCTTATATATGCATATGTTTATTGGAAACGTAAAGGGAGAATGGAACACAAATATGACATATAGCCTGTGGTAAAATTCCTTTTATGCAAAGCACCTTATATACGAATATGTGTATTGGAAAGGGACAATGGAAAACAAACATGACATATAGCCTATCATAAAACCCTTTTATGGAAAGCTCCTTATATATGCATAAGTTTATTGGAAAGGTAAAGGTAGAATGGAACACAAACATGACATATAGCCTATGGTCAAAATCCTTTTATGGAAAGAACCTTATATATGCATATGTGTATTGGAAAGGGACAATGGAACACAGACATGACATACAGCCTATGGTAAAATCCTTTTATGGAAAGCTCCTTATATATGCCTAGGTTTATTGGAAAAGGAAAGGGACACTTGAACACAAACATGACATATAGCCTGTGGTAAAATTCCTTTTATACAAAGCACCTTATATATGCACATGTGTATAGGAAAGGGACAACGGAACACAGGCATGACATATAGTGTATGGTAAAACGCTTTTATGGAAGGCTCCTTAGATATGCATAAGTTTATTGGAAAGGTAAAGGTAGAATGGAACACAAACATGACATATAGCCTCCGACCTAGACAGGCAATATATCTCTAATAAGAGTACCCCTGTGGGCCTTCAGAGATTATTTCTCTCATGCCTTTAAGATCAGTACCTCTGTGGGCCTTTATTCATGGATAGACAATATTTCTTTCTTGCATTTATTGGCAGTACCCCTTGGGGCCTTCAGAAATGGACACAATATTTCCCTTGTGAAGTTAATAAGAGTACCCTTGTGGGTCTTCAGACATTGACAGGCAGTATGTCTCTATTGCCTTTAATACCAGTACCCAAGCATGCCTTTAATATCACATGCAGTACCCTTACGGGCCCCTCAGAATAAAATAACTGCATTGGTGGCCTAGTGGTTAGAGCATCCGCCTCGGATGCAGGATGTCGTGGGTTCGATCCCTGACTGAGTCATACCAAAGACTTGTAAAAAATGGTACTAACAGCTGCCTTGCTTGGTGCTCAGCATTAAGAGGTTAGTGTTAGGACTGGTTGGCTTGGTGTCAGGATAATGTGACTGGGTGGGACATGATGCTGCATGTCTGTGGCATGATTCCCCAATGCTAGACATCACTATAAACTGCCCCACACTGCAGATATCATAGTGATGTGACCCTATTTGTTTTTAAAGCTACATTAAAAATCCAAATCACACACACTCAGAATAAAATATGGTTTTAACTGTGCAAGTATTTGAGTTGCAAGGAGATAGAAAAAAGAAAATAAATTGCAAGCTTTCACACTTTAAATGAGAACTTTGATAAAGGTATCCACTATAAATGTCAGGTTGATTCTGAGTTTTAAAAAATCAGCAGGGTATATCTATAGATGTTGATGACAAAACTCGGAGAATGTACAAAACAAGGCAGAGAGGATCCCAGTCCTTAGTTTTCATAAAGTTCAGGAGACGTCCAAGTTGTGATGCATTAGTTAATGCTCCATGATTTATTTTGGATTGATGATCCCATATTGTATGAAAATTGACCAGTTGGAAAATGTCGCTTCGAAACAAGATGCAGAAACTTCAAAGCCTGTAAAATGGCCTCACATTAATACCAGTCATTGTATTTAGGCAACCATCTTTACTGCAATAAGTTGTGCACATGGCTCATAAATCTTGAAAAGTCCTTGAATATGAGCTTGAAAAATCCTTGAATATGAAGGGCAACCTTGAAAATACTTAAAAGTTGATCGTGTCCCAAAATGCCATTGAATTTATATTTTAAAAAACCTGAAATATGTCCAAAAAACCATAAATTTCTTTGAAGGCATACAAAAATTATTCCTTTCAAACTGAATAAATAATTTCATCACAGATTTTTTTTATTTACATGTTTTCCAAGAAAGATGTATTGAACAGATAAATAAAATGGGATAAAATAGCTAAGTAACACCTGACATGTTTAGTTTGGCACTGTCCCTTTGCTGTGGTGGCATGCTGATTAATGGGTCATTTGAAAGTGTCCCTTTGCTGTAGTGGCATGCTAATTAATGGGTCATTTGAAAATGTCCCTATGTTGTAGCGACATGCTAATTAATGGGTCATTTGAAAGTGTCCCTTTGCTGTTATGTCATGCTAATTAATGGGTAGTTTTTGAGTGTCCCTTTGTTGTAGTGGCAAGCTAATTAATAGGTCTTTTGACAGGGTACTTTGTCTGTAGTTGCTACTAATTAATGGGTAGTTTGGAAGCATGCTTTGGAAGTTGCAAGCAAGTTAATGTGTTGTTTGGCAATGTCCTTTTGCTGCAGTGGCATGCTAATTTTGTATGTTTAATTTATTTTGTGTGCTTGACCTTTGTGATAGATTTCAAAGTAGTAATGGCCTACTCGATTTTTGTCAGTTTTTAGTTGTGTTCAGATATAATTTGAGAGGAATCATTTATATTGACTTACTGGTTTAAAACACTATTTTTAGTTTAATGTGAATTCATTCAAAGACATTCTGGATTCTATCAGTGTGATACACCAAGAGTGTCAGTACATCAACCTATTCAAGACTATTGGTGCATCAGTACATTCATTACTGGAATTCATTTTGAACTTTCTATACTTTTGGAGTTGTGATAAGTTCATCTTAAATATGCACTTTGTAACTTAGAAAAAGAAATGTATTTGTTGGTTTTAATAAACTTGCTGGTTTTGATTATTTCTATTACTTAATTTAAGACCATAGCATCATTGCACTAATTTATGGGTAGTTTTGCAGTGTCCCATTGCTGTAGTTGCATGCTATTTTATGGGTAGTTTGGCAGTGACCCATTGCTGCAGTCACATGCTGATTTATGGGGGTAGTTTGGCAATGTCCCATTGCTGCAGTACCATGCCAATGTATGGGTAGTTTGGCAGTATCCCATTGCAGCTGTAGTTGCATGCTAATTTATGGGTAGTTTGGCAATGTCCAGTTGCTGCACTGGTATGCCAATTTTATGGGTTGTTTGGCAATGTCACATTGCTGCAGTGGCATGCAAATATATGGGTAGTTTTGCAGTGTCCCGTTGCAGCAGTGGCATGCCATTTATGGGTTGTTGGCAATGTCCCATTGCTGCAGTGGCATGCCAATTTATAGGTAGTTTGGCAGAGTCCAGTTGCTGCAGTGGCATGCCAATTAGTTATGGTATCTTTATTCTTCTTTTGTGCTTGTTCATGCATTTATAAACAAAGCAACACGTGAAGAAAGCTCATTGAACATTTTTGAAAATCATTGAAAACTCCTTCATAAGTCATTGAACAGAAATGTTAGCATGGTTGTATGAACCATAATGCTGGACTCAAAGTTTGTCGTGTATTATTATTATACAATATTAGTGCATCACAATGAGCTGTCAGGGAAAGGTTATATAATATGCATCTTCAGAACAAGGAAGGCAGAGTCATGATTATGCAATTTTAGTACCCAATGATTTGAAAACAAAAAAGGCAGGGATATTGTGTAATTTTACTGCCCAGTTATTTGAAAACAATGTGCATAGAGTAAAGACTGGGAATTTACCCTAGGAAGTAACTGTGCTCCCCCAGCTGAGCCATTGAGTGATCATTTTACTGATCTCTGCATCACAGAATAAAACTCTGGAGAGATGTAATTAATTTATCAAATGAGTCTAAATAGCAAACAGGTCAGCTGTAGGAAGGACTTCCTATGTGTCTCACAGCTAAACTGCTCTTTGTTTTATCTGAATATGAGCATTCATTTTTCGCATTTGTTGGGGTGCACATTGCATATTTATTACAATGCTGTAATTAGTTATTATAGAATTGTAGATTATGATATTGTTCTTGGTGATTTGGGGTTTAACACCATATTTCAGCACATGATAACATGGCCGTAATTGGTGGCCAGTATGTCTGGTGGAGGAATAGCCCAGAAAAATCCTTAGAAGAACCACTAATGGGAAGCTACTGACAAGCTTTCCCACTTCCCCATGCTGGCCAAGTCTGAGAATCAAACACACATGGACAAAGGTGAGATGTCAGTGATCTGTAAAGGTGAGCACCTTTGACCACTTGGCTATCCTGTGTCGTGTACAAGTAAAACATGCAAGTTTACGTAAGCAACCTTTTAAAATAAATGGTAATTTTGCAAATTTACATGAGTGCAAAGTAAATTTGTGAAAATAATTGAATTTTTTGTATCCTGTTTATAGGACATTCTTATTTTGACATAAATTTACCAGGTTGACATCTAAGGAAGAACCATATCAATTTGGGGGTCAAAAGGTCACAGATCAAGGACACTGGCAGAACTATCAACAATATTTTCATTGCAGTGTCTCGAGTTCTCCACTATCTACAGTTGCCAGCTTTATGGATGATTTGCACTTGTAGAAGGGAAAACATGTTGATTTTATTGTCAAAGGTCAAGGTCATTGTGACTGAAAGAAGAAAATTGTTTTGAGACAATAAATCAAGTTCTCAGTTGTTTACTGGTACACATTTTGTATTAAGCTTTTACTTGGGGTAAGGAAGAAGCCTATTTATTTTGGGGATAAATGGGTAAACAGTTAAGGTCTTTGATTAAAACTCTGGCTGAATCATACCAAAGACTTTTAAAAATGGTGTCAATGGGTCAAAGGTCAGTGACACTTTTACAAAGAAGAAAGTGGTTTCTGCACAATAAGATTGATTCCACATCCATTCTTTGACCATACTCTGTGGATGACTTGCGCTTGGGGTATGGAAGAATCCTTTTGATTTTGAGATCAAAGGTCAGGGTCAGTGTTGAAAAAAGAAAAATGGTTTTCTCACAGTCATACAAGGTCTAAATCATCAAAACTAGACCCAACTTTGTTGATGGCTTATTCATGGTGTAAGGAAGAAGTTTTGTGATTTTAAGATCAAAAGTCTAGATCATTGTGACTGCTGGAAGAATAGTGGCTTCTGCACACAGATTTCAGTTATCATCATAGAAGACTGACATGGGGTGTGGGCATGACATTTATCTTCATAGAAGACTGGCATGGGGCGTGGGCATGACAGTTATCTTCATATAAGACTGGGGTGTGTGAGCATGACAGTTGTCTTCATAGAAGACTTGCATGGGGTGTGGGCATGACAATTGTCTTCATAGAAGACTTGCATCGGGTGTTGGCATGACAGTTATCTTCATAGAAGACTGACATTTGGGTGTGGGCATGACAGTTATCTTCATAGAAGACTGGCATGGGGTGTGGGCATGACAGTTATTTTCATAGAAGGCTGGAATGGGGTGTGGACATGACAGTTATCTTCATATAAGACTGGCATGTGGTGTGGGCATGGCAGTTATCTTCATAGAAGACTGACAGGGGGTGTGGGCATGAGTTATCTTCATAGAAGACTGACATGGGGTGTGGGCATGACAGTTATCTTCATAGAAGGCTGGAATGGGGTGTGGACATGAGTTATCTTCATAGAAGACTGACATGGGGTGTGGACATGATAGTTATCTTCATAGAAGACTGACATGGGATGTGGGCATGACAGTTATCTTCATAGAAGGCTGGAATGGGGTGTGGACATGACAGTTATCTTCATATAAGACTGACATGGAGTGTGGGGATGACATGCTGTTTGTGATACTTTATTCTTCTCTTGCATTAAGAGTTGCTGTTTACAGGTTAACCCTAGTGTAAAAGCTTTGTCTGTATAGGCATGCTATGCTCGTGGAACTTGGTCAGTGTGTTCATTGCATAGTTATCAACCACAGTGGGCAAAAGTTGGTCACTGTGACCACCTTTTACAACACTAATGACTTGGCAGATATCTATTTGTAAGTTTGCTATCCACTTGGAACTGTGCCAGGATGTTCCATACGTTATTGTGCCCCATTGTCAAATGAAAGGTAGGTCACAGTGACCAACTTTTCGTACATTTGTGACTTCAAGTGCCAGACAGATACTATTGTACAGGTGTGCTTGGTTGTCTCTCTTACAACTCCTGTTAAATTTTTGGAACCAGAGTAGTACAATTTTTAAATGTACCTACAATCTGGAATATTCACGCAACATTTAATATTCAGTATGTTTCTCTTTTGCAGCTTGGTGCAGATGCATGATTTTATCGTGAAATGCAATGATTACTTGAATCACTTTTATGCCATACTGAAATGGGAAGTGACAACTCCAGCTTTTAGGTATGTATTTTATAATTTTTTGATATGTTGTTTCAAAATATTTTCATTGATAATATTATGTATAAGTATTTTGACCACATTTATTAATATTAAGGTAGGTCACAGGTGAAAGGCCAGTTTATAATGCATCTTAAATTGCTGTTGATTTCCCAAGATGTCATATGCTTTTTTGTTGACATTATCCTTTTCTTTCACAGTATTATTCATACATTTACTATAATTGTATTAAATTTTATATTTTATTATAGTATGCTTGATCCTTGGACCTATCTGTCTGTTGATCAGTGTTTCATTTTGTGCACAATAACTTGAGTTGTTTATCAGTTACAATTATCAAACTTTATGCATGATTTGATGAAGAAGAACCCTATTGATTATTGGTCCAAACATCAAGCTCACTGTGACAGACAGGAGGAAAATGGTTTCCGCACAGTAACATTAGTTCTACTTCCCATACTTGGACCACTTTTGGATGGCTTGACATGGAACATGAGTACCATGTGTCAATGAGTACAGTGAGGAATATTAGAAATGGAGCATGTATACAATGAGTGAAATGAAGGATATTATATATGGAGCATGAATACAATGTGCCAATGAGTACAGTGAGAAATGTTAGAAATGGAGCATGAATACCATGTGTTGGTCAGTATAGTGAGGAATATTATACATGGAATATGAGTACAATGTGCTAATAAGTACAATGAGGAATATTAGAGATGGATCATGAGTACAATGTGCCAATGAGTACAGTGAGGAATGTTAGACATGGAACATGAGTACCATGTGTCAGTGAGTATCATGAGGAATATTGGAATTGGAGTATGAGTACAATGATGAATATTAGAGAGGGAGCATGAGTGCATTGATGAATATTAGAAATGGAGCATGAATACAATGAGTACAATGAAGAATATTATACATGGAGCATGAGTACAATGTGCCATTGAGTGTAGTGAGGAATGTTAGACATGGAGCATGAGTACAATGTGTCAATGCATACAGTGAAGAATATTAGACATGGAGCATGAGTACAATAAGCATAGCAAGCAGTGTTAGAGATTGAGCATGAGTGCCATGTGTTGATCAGTACAGTGAGGAATATTATGCATGGAATATGAGTACAACATGCCAGTGTGTACATTGAGGAATATTAGAGATGGAGCATGAGTACATTGTGCCAATGAGTACAGTGAGGAATGTTACACATGGAACATGAATACAGTGTACCAGTGAGTACAGTGAGGAATATTAGAATGGAGCATGAGTACAATGTGCCAATAAGGACATTGAAGAATTATACATGGAGCATGAATACAGTGTTCCAATGAGTACAGTGAGGAATATTGGACATGGGGCATGAGCACAATGTGCTAATGAGTACAAAATGGAATATTAGAGATGGAGCATGATTATAATGTGCCAGTGAGTACAGTGAGGAATATTAGAAATGGAACATGAGTACAATCTGCCAATAAGTACAGTAAAGAATTATACATGGAACATGAATACAATGTTCCAATGAGTACAGTGAGGAATATTAGACATGGAGCATGAGTACCATATATTGATGAGTACAGTGAGGAAGATTAGACATGGAGCATGAGTACAATGTGCCAATGAGTACAATAAGGAATATTAGAGATGGAGCATGAGTATAATGTGCCAGTGAGTACAGTGAGAATTATTAGACATGGAGCATGAGTACAATAAGCCAATTAATACAGTGAGGAATGTTAGAGATGGAGCATGAGTACAGTGTACCAATGAGTATAGTGAGGAGTATTAGAGATTGAGCATAAGTACAAAATGTGCCAATGAGTACAGTGAGGAATATTAGAGATGGAGCATGAGTATAGTGTGTCAATCATAGTACTCTTGTTCAGTTAGAGACAGAAGTTACAATCATATCTTGTCTCTGTTCACTGTCTGAGTTCATGGTACTGTGAGACAGTAGGGTAGCAAATGATGTATTGGGAGTGTAATAATGCAGTTATTAAAGCAGTGCAGTAAACTTTGATTTTATGAATGCATGCATGAGGAATCACTGAAAGTTTTTTTGTTAATCATTTAATGATTAAGATCATGATAGAGTGTTTCTGTCTAAAAACACGTTTAGTTGAGACAGTAGTAAAATCAGTTAAAGAATTAATTTTATCATGTATTAGTTTTTTTGCTTTATTCATAATATTTTAGAATACATATTAGTTTTATCTATGTGTAAGTAGGATTGGTTTTATAAATAAGCTTAACATCTGAGATGAAGTACTTTTTTCCAAGCCTCTGTAATGATATCCTAGATAATGTAAGCAGAAGGTGTAGCCACAAATCATGAAACTTTGATTTATTGGCCATTTATTTACCACTTAAATTTTGTTTGGTCATGATTGCAACAGATAGGTCCATGAAGATGCCAAGTGATGACATCAAGTTATGATGTACGGCTATACCAAGTTTTATGTGTTACTTTCTTGAAAAGTTTGCAAGTTACAGCTGCAAACAAATATAGCAATGTCCATCTTTGACCTTGAAATCAAAGTGGCAACTTTTGTACCTTGTCTTATATATGGGTAAAAGTTTACTAATTTTCTTTCCACTTCTTTATCATATCCGTTATAAACAGCACACTAAATGTAACGTTAACCCCAAAAGGAATGAAGACACACTCTAGTATGTAACATTACCCAACCAGATTAGTTTCAATAAACCTTCCAAAACAAAATAATTTTGTTTTCCCTAAAATTAGCAATACCTGGTGGTGGTGGCAAGGGGAGGTAATGGGAAAGGGTTATTGCCCTTTGTATGATATAAGTGGATAAGGTAGTTTTGACATTTTGTAGGACTTGATTTGGGAGTTAGTAAACTTATATCCCCTAATGTTAATGCTATTAGGTAATTATTTTCAGAGAAACTTAATTAGTTTGCTTGTTCAAATTTTGCAGCAGCCCTTCTTTGACATTCAGCATAATGACCCATTTTTCTGAGTTTGAAGGATCTATTTTGCCATATTTATATATTTTGTGATTGTGCCCTGTTGGCTCTGGGTTATACAGATGTTGAATCCATCCTTGCTACATGTTGAAAAAGAGAGTAGCTAACCTGTTTATGTTTATCATAGGATATCACCCTCAATAACTTTGACATGAAAAAAACATTAAATGGATATAAATCTCTGTCCCACTTGTTAAGCTGTTGGGTGGGTGGTATGCTCTGGAGTGGATGGGGAACACAGGTGATGAAATAATAATTTTGCACTTTGGGAAAACTAACCAAAACTTAAACCAGTAGTGTAATACCTGGTCTCAAAAGGACAAGGACACTGACTTGGATGAGGAAACTTGACCATATCAGTTCAATTAGCCAAGATTTCTCATCATTGAATCCCTAAATTAGCCGAGCTGGCACCTTTTGTGCAAGCTAAAGGACTTTATGGCTTTGCTGGAGTGCCAATAAGTGTAGAATTAGAGTCAACTACTTGTAGACCGTGGCTGCAGAGTTCACTCTGACAATCTACATATATATATCTTTTGTGCATTATTTTAATGATCAGTGTTTGTATGAGTCATTCATTCATAAGTTCCAAGGTTGTACTGTACTATTAGTCCAGGTTAATATACCATGATCTGACTTCAGGACATGGGGGCCCTGACTGGCCAAGTGGTCTAAAGTGCTCACCATTTCCGGATCACTGCCATCTCACCTCTGTCTATGTAGGTTCAAGTCTCAGGCTTGGCTAGCATTGGTAAGCTTGCAAGTAGCTTCTTGAGGGTCATAGGATCTTCCCGGGGTTTTCCAGGGTTCTTCCTCTAGTAGTTATATACTGGCTGCCATGTATAGCCTATCTTGTGCTGAAAAATGCAGTTAAACCCTACAACAACAACTTCAGGGCATGAGTTTTGGAAAGGCCAGGCTGACCTAATTCCTGATTGTTTAACAGCTGATCTTGTTTATGAGTTGAAATTGTTCTAAAAAGAATATGCATCATTCATTTGTTTCTGAAGCCAAGACTTAGCTTTGTATATTAGAGAATTATTACAGAGTATTAGGTATTCTTAGTACTGTACGATAAGTCATGGAAGATATTTAGTTGTGTTAAATTGAAGGGATTCATTTATTTAATTCAATCATTCATTGGAATTATAAAGTGCATGGATTAGTAGGAGTAGTAGAAGTACTAATTCATTGAAAGAGATTTTGGTGACTAAATCATGGTGATTCCTTAGTACTGTTGGCACATAAGGACAATTGTGGATATCATACGGAATACCACTGGAACACATTATGATTACTCAATACTTTTTTTATTTAATAAGACGTTTAGGAATGATTAGGATTTAATACACAATAATGTAAGTTATTTTTTATTATTTTTTTCACTTTGTATTTTAGGGAAATATATTTTCAGTTCATAAAACTTCTTGGCCTTTGCTCTTTTTTATTACTTAGTTTAAAGCCATAGAATTAACACCACACAAATCTCTTAACTTGTCAAAAGTTGTTGTTCTTTTTTGATATTTTAGATGACTGTGGTGAGTATGGGATGCCTAAAATTGTCAGAACAGTTCACAAGTGAAATGAATCAACCTTTTCCATAATGGCAATTTGATTCCCACAAACACTTATTTCCTGATGTTTGACTGCACCACAAGCTGGATTCTTGAGTATCCCTGTTTAACCTTTAATTCCTAATTCTTTTCAGGACACACTGTACTAATTGTATGGAAAAATGAGTACCAGTCTGGAAATGGGTCAAGATAAAATAGAGTATATATAGGTTTGACTGTCCAGGATTGGTTGATAATCAAGTTAAATTTGAGTAAAATAATCTTTTGAGAGTTTATCCTAGTTGTAACTGAAAAAGAATAGAGACATCATTTTATTGATGAATTTCAGTCCCTTAACAGTCTTGAGTTTGGACACTTATGACTGAAATTAGCACCCAACTCTTTGATGTGGAATGAAAGCACATGTTTCAAATACATGTAGGTCCAGAAAATGCAATGGTTCATGTTATTTTCTCAGCACACAAGCTCTTATCTAGGATCCGTCAATACCGATAATATAGTTTGGTCATGAACTCTCAGAAATTTTAAGTTATTGGAATTTTAATATCATGGTGTTTGCATAGGTTTATTCTGGGAACTGAATTAATACCATGAGTTCTGCAGTGTTTCATCTGTTAGACATAGTCACCACAAAGTTGGCTGCAAGAAGAAACCAATCTATTCCAGAAATGGTTAGTCATCCTGCCAAAAGAAAATCTCTAGAGACTGCTACAAGTGCAAACAGCCAGGCAGAACATTGTATTCTAGAGACTGCTATAAGTGAAAACAGCCAGGCAGAACACTGTACTCTAGAGACTGATTTAAGTGCAAACAGCTAGGCAGAACATTGTATTCTAGAGACTGCTATAAGTGCAAACAGCCAGGTAGAACATTGTACTCTAGAGACTGCTATAAGTGCAAACAGCCAGGCAGAACATTGTACTCTAGAGACTGATTTAAGTGCAAACAGCCAGGCAAAACATTGTATTCTAGAGACTGCTATAAGTACAAACAGCCAGGCAGAACATTGTACTTTAGAGACTGCTATAAGTGCAAACAGCCAGGCAGAACATTGTATTATAGAGACTGCAATAAGTGCAAACAGCCAGGCAGAACATTGTACTCTAGAGACTGCTATAAGTACAAACAGCCAGGCAGAATATTTTTCATACTCTAGAGACTACAGAAGTGCAAACAGCCAGGCAGAACATTGTATTCTAGAGATTGCTATAAGTGCAAACAGCCAGGCAGAACATTGTATTCTAGAGACTGCTATAAGTAGCTCTGTAGTAAGCTATGATCTTTCCTGAGATCCGGAAATTTATTGAAGCCACAGGTACATTTAACACAGAGAGCAGAACCCATTCTTTGTGATTAAAGCAATGAAGTATGATTTAAGATCACCTGTTTATTTTCTTCAGTGTGCGTATTTTATGCAGAAAATGGTATGAAGCCAAGTTGCAGCTGTCATATTTTATTTTTCCTTTTCAGGTTCTTCATCGAGTTGTGTGGATTTCTTTTGTGCTTGGTGGTGATGCCCATCAGATGGAATTTTGTCATCTTTACCAACTGGTTTTTCCTGGCCAGTGAAGATGTGTATTACTGTAAGACCTTAAGGAACATTTAGTGTCTGCTGCATGTTTTTGGTTTGGAGGGATCTCTTCATGTTCATGGCATATTATCCATTCACTTTTGCTAAACATAGTTTGCATTACTAATAATAGTAACCAAATGAATCATCTTAATACAGTTGAACATTAATTATCTGGATGTTGATTGTATGGACTACTAATTAGTACCCCAAATGCTTTTTCTTGTGTGTCTATATAATAATAAAAATTGTTCAGATCACAGTGCCAACACAGATTAGTGAAATTTAAATTGATAACCAAACATGATCTCATACAGTTATAATTACAGTCAGATATGATCTGATATGGTTATAATTAGTCAAATGTGATCTCATACAGTTGTGATTACATTCAAATATGATCTGGTTATAATTCCAGTCGAATATGATCTTTTATGGTTATTATTACAGTTGAATACCTCATAAATTTATCATTACAATTATACATTTATCATTACAGTGTTATTATGTATAACTATATTTATTGATTTAAAAGTAAAAATAAATGTAATTAGTAGAGAATGAAAGACGTATAAAGAGAATGTTCATGTTTATGTTTTCACAAAGTGATTGCTTAGCGAGTATAATTTGTCATTCAGAAATCCCAAGTAATCAATTAGGATTAAAGACTGAAATTTGGTTTGATAAAACAATTCTACAGTCCCAGCCTATGTAATTATTGATCATCAATCAATTGTGACTTACCAGGTGATAAAAGTTAATCACCTTTTAGCAGGTTTGAATAGAATATGTCAAACTTACCTTGATTAATACCTTTTGACAGTTATTCACAGTTCAACTTTTTGAGCAGAATTTAGTCCTTGAGATGACTGATTTGCTGGATGAAATACATGTCCCCTTCCAATGTTTTAATGTAGTAAGAAAGTTGAGAGAAATTAGTCTTTCAGGTCAATTATATTTCTTTCAAGGGAGGCATTTAAAAGGTAGGTAAATGGCTAGACCTTATAGTAGTTACCTCTTTGGATATTGTAACCATCGGTGGCAATATTTTAAAACAAGTATGTGTTAGTATTAGCACTGATGGCACCTAATTGCATCAGTAAAATGTTTGTGTCATTTAAAAGGAAAGCTCTAAAAATGAAGAATAGCACAAAAACATTTAGAGTATGAACCTTTGCAAAATATATTAGTATGAAGTACAAGATAATTTATAAAAGATCAAGATGTTAACATTCTGTAAAAGGTGTATAAAATAAAATATAAAGGTAACATGTATAAAACACTCAAAACATATTTGAAACAACAATGAAAAATGCTTTAAATTGGAAATCAGAGTAATGTAAGTTAATTATTTAAAACAGTCTCATTATTCAATATACAAATAATACAGTAGTAATAGGGACTGTAAATAGTAATACAAATAATACATTAGTAATAAGGACTGTAAATTGTAATACAAATAATACAATGGTAACAAGGACTGTAAATAGTAATACAAATAATACAGTAGTAACAAGCACTGTAAATAGTAATACAAATAATACTGTAGTAATAAGGACTGTAAATAGTAATACAAATAATACAATGGTAACAAGGACTGTAAATAGTAATACAACTACTACAGTAGTAACAAGGACTGTAAATAGTAATACAAATAATGCAATGGTAGCAATAACTGTAAATAGTAATACAAAAAATACAGTAGTAATAAGGACTGTAAATAGTAATATAAATGATACAGTGGTAACAAGGACTGTAAATAATAATACAAATAATGCAATGGTAACAAGGACTGTAAATAGTAATACAAATAATACAGTAGTAACAAGCACTATAAATAGTAATACAAATAATACAGTGGTAACAAGGACTGTAAATAGTAATACAAATACTAAAGTAGTAACAAGCACTGTAAATAGTAATACAAATAATACAATGGTAGCGGTGACTGTAAATAGTAATACAAAAAATACATTAGTAACAATGACTGTAAATAGTAATATAAATAATACAGTGGTAACAAGGACTGTAAATAGTAATACAAATAATACAATGGTAACAAGGACTGTAAATAGTAATACAAATAATACAGTAGTAACAAGCACTGTAAATAGTAATACAAATAATACAATGGTAGCAATGACTGTAAATAGTAATACAAAAAGTACAGTAGTAACAAGGACTGTAAATAGTAATATAAATAATACAATGGTAACAAGGACTGTAAATAGTAATACAAATAATACAGTAGTAACAAGGACTGTAAATAGTAATACAAATAATACAATGGTGACAAGGACTGTAAATAGTAATATAAAGAATACAGTGGTAACAAGGACTGTAAATAGTAATACAAATAATACAGTAGTAACAAGCACTGTAAATAGTAATACAAATAATACTGTAGTAATAAGGACTGTAAATATTAATACAAATAATACAATGGTAACAAGGACTGTAAATAGTAATACAACTACTACAGTAGTAACAAGCACTGTAAATAGTAATACAAATAATGCAATGGTAGCAATAACTGTAAATAGTAATACAAAAAATACAGTAGTAATAAGGACTGTAAATAGTAATATAAATGATACAGTGGTAACAAGGACTGTAAATAATAATACAAATAATACAATGGTAACAAGGACTGTAAATAGTAATACAAATACTACAAGTAATAACAAGCACTATAAATAGTAATACAAATAATACAGTGGTAACAAGGACTGTAAATAGTAATACAAATACTACAGTAGTAACAAGCACTGTAAACAGTAATACAAATAATACAATGGTAGCAATGACTGTAAATAGTAATACAAAAAATACATTAGTAACAATGACTGTAAATAGTAATATAAATAATACAATGGTAACAAGGACTGTAAATAGTAATACAAATACTACAGTAGTAACAAGCACTGTAAATAGTAATACAAATAATACAATGGTAGCAATGACTGTAAATAGTAATACAAAAAATACATTAGTAACAATGACTGTAAATAGTAATACAAATAATACAATGGTAACAAGGACAGTAAATAGTAATACAAATACTACAGTAGTAACAAGCACTGTAAATAGTAATACAAATAATACAATGGTAGCAATGACTGTAAATAGTAATACAAAAAATACATTAGTAACAAGGACTGTAAATAGTAATATAAATAATACAGTGGTAACAAGGACTGTAAATAGTAATACAAATAATACAGTGGTAACAAGGACTGTAAATAGTAATACAAATAATACAGTAGTAACAAGCAATGTAAAGAGTAATACAAATAATACAATGGTAGCAATGACTGTAAATAGTAATACAAAAACTACAGTAGTAACAAGGACTGTAAATAGTAATACAAATAATAAAATGATAACAAGGACTGTAAATAGTAATACAAATAAAACAGTTAAAAGAAATGTGAATCGAGTATATGTGTTCCACTGGCCAGTATTGGTTGATAATGAAAGTTAGATTAATGTAAAACATATTTTTGATAGCTTATCCTAGTTGTAACTACAAAAAATATAGAGACACTGTGAATAGTTATATAAGTTGTATTTTTCCATATGATGTAGTGTAAATTAGTATCACATGACCCTTCAAGCTGTCATTATATTTTGATAAAAAATCTTATATAAATGTGGCTGGGTGGGACATCATGCCTTGTGTCTGCGGCATGATGCCCCAGTGCTAGACATCACTATAAACTGCCACACTGCAGACATTGTAGCAATATGACAGAAAAATTGTTAAAGCTACCTTAAAAATCCTAATCACACACACACTTGTGTAAATTAGTATCACATTACCCTTTAAGCCATCATTATACTTTGATAAATTGTTGGCTTCACTTCACTTGAGAAGATTTAGGAAGGGGGATGTCCATATCTATTGCATGCGTACTGGTGGTTGATGAGCCCAATACTCGACAGGCACATCTGTCCACAGAGGCTGCAGGGGAATGTCTGGTTTGTGATGGGTGCTGCCGATGGTTCCCGTTTTTTTTCTTTGCCATCGTTCTTTCTCCAAGATGGCCCATCTGTTTTGTTCAAAAGTGGCAGTGGCCCGGTGAACTGTAAGTCACCAGCTTTCACCATCAGAAGCTTGTGATGCCCATTGGTGGTGATTGATGCCACAGGTGGTGAGGGTCTTTTTCAAGGAGTCTTTATATCTCTTTTGAGGTGCCCCTCTATCACAGTTACCAGTGGACAGTTCACCATACAGTGCGATCTTTGGCAGGTGGTGATCCTCCATCCAGGACACATGCCCTGCCCAGCATAGCTGTATCTTCATGAACATGGCCTCAATGCTTGTGATCCCTGCTTGTTTGAAGACTTCAGTGTTGGTGCGGAGGCAGTGCTGATGGAAGCGTTCAAGGAGGTGGAGGTGGCAGCTGTAGGTGACCCATGATTTGGTGCCATATAGGAGGGTGGTCATTACGACAGTTCCGTAGACGCTGATCTTTGTATCTCTCTTGAGACAGGCATTGTACTGTACCATACTCATTTATAGAGTCTGCTGAAGGCATTGTATGCCTTGGCCAGTCTGTTGTCTATTTGACAATCTTGGCATCAGAGGATATCACACAGCCGAGGTAGGTGAACTGGTGGATTACGTTCAGCTCTGTCTGGTCAATGAAGATGCTTGGTGGCCGGTACTCTTCTTGGGAGCAAGCTGTTGAAGTATCTCAGTTTTCTTTAGGCTGACCTTTGGACCAAAGAGCTGGCAAACTTCTGCAAAGCAGAATGTTACTTGCTGTAAGGCGGCTTCCATGTGGGCAGCAAAGGTATCTTCATTTGCAAAGAGAAGTTCTCTAATCAGTTTTTCCAAGGTCTAGGTGTGGGCCTGAAGTCACCTTAAGTTGAAGAGGTTGCCATCAGTACGAAATTGGATATAGATGCCATCTTTGTCAACAAGGTCTTCTGTTGCTTTTTGGAGCATCATGATGAAGATGGAGAACAGTGTGGGGGCCTACATCAGGTTCACAAATGTGATGTACAGTCCTTTGTTTTGTTCTTGGCATTTCTCCTGGATCTAAGGATGAGCACCATGTCAGCTGTGCCCCTATTGGCTCTGAAGCCACATTGACTCTCTGGAGCATGTTCTGCAATGGTGGGCACTGGTCTGTTCAATAACACTCTAGCAAGGATTTTGCCTGCTTTGGAGAGCATAGTTATCCCAAAGTAGTTTGAACAGTCAGAATTTTAACCATTGTTTTTATACAAGGTGATGATGACTGCATCTCGGAGGTCTTGTGGAAGTTTTCCTCGCTCCCAGCAGCAAACGAAGAACTCTTGGAGTTTAATGTGCAATACTGGGCTTCCTCTCTTTCATATCTCTGATGGGATACCATCTTTTGCTGCAGCCTTTCCAATCTTTAGCTGTTCTATGGCTTTTTCAGTCTCTTGTAGTGTAGGTTCCATCTTTGGTGGCTGTTGTGGGATGTGATCAATAGCTGCCTCCTGGACTGTACGGCTAGTGCTGAAGAGGGTGTGGAAGTGCTCTGACCAGTAGTTCAGGAAAGATTTCTTGTCAGTGAGTAGCTCCTGGTCATCTGCACTCCATAGGGGTCTCTGTATTTGGAAGGAAGGACCATACACTGCTTTCAACGCTTCCTAGAACCCCTTGTAGTCACCAGTGTCAGTGTACAGCTGGAATCATTCTGCAAGTTTTGTGCATCATTAATTTTGTATGTCTTGGAGACTGCACAGGAGGGAGCTGCAGATAAGGCAGAAGGCTGCTTTCTTCTTTGGACAGGGTGGTTGAGCGAGGTGGGCTTGGTACACTGATCTCTTTTTGGCAAGCAGTTCTTGGATTTCTTGGTTGTTTTCATCAGACCAGTCTTTGTTTTTCTTAGTGGTGAACCCAAGGATTTCTTCTGAGGTTTGCAGAATGGCAGCCTTGATGTGATTCCACATCTCTTCCAGAGGTACATCTAGCAAAAAATTAGGTTCTTCAAGTCTAGACTGCAGGCTCTCTTGAAAATCTGCCTTGACATCTTCAGACAACAGGTTTTTGATCTGGAGCTTCCCTCTCAGGGTACCTCCTTGTTGTCTGGGTCTGGGTTTGAAGTGGAAGTTGAGCTTGCATCAGACAAGATGATCATCTGTGTGACACTCTGCACTGGGCATCACTCTGGTATGAAGGACAGCTTTTAAGTCCTTCTGGTGTATTATGAATTAATCGATTAGGTGCCAGTGTTTCGATCTAGGATGCATCCAGGTCATTTTCAGGCTGTCTTTCTGCTGGAGTAGGGTGTTTGTGATGGTGAGCTGTAATTCTGTGCAATATTCAGGAAGCAGGCACCCATTGTCATTGCAGCCACACCCACACCATGTTTCCCAAGAAAGACTTTCCAGGCTTCTGAGTCTTGGCCCACTCTGGCATTGAAATCTCTGAGGATGATTATTTTGTCGGTCTCTCCGATGCCCTTGAGACATCTGCACAGGTCAGCCTAGAATTATCCTTTTCAGAAGGATCTGCCTGGAGTGTTGGAGCATATACACAGAAGAGTGTGGTGTGTTGTTGGTTCCCTAACGAGAGACACATGGACATGATGCGGTAGGTGTGACCAGTGGGAAGGTTTGTTAACTTGGTGGCGATTGAGTCCTTGACCATGAAACCAACTCCAGAAAGTCATTTTTCAGTCTTTGATTTTCCTGACTAGTACAGGGTGCATCCAGCACCGAGTTCTTTCAGACTTCCCTCCTCTGAAAGGCAGACTTCGCTAAGTGCAGCAATGTCAACACCAAGGCGAGAGAGTTCGTGTGCTGTTAAGGCAGAGCGTCATCCTGGTCTGTTGCTGTTGGTTCAGTCTAGTATTGTTCTTATGTTCCAACAAACCAGTTTTAGTCTTTTCCCACAATGTGAGGCAGCTGGGGCATGCCTTGTTTTTTCTGTTATGTTTTGACCGCTTTGGAAGATGCCCATTGGCTGTGGCAGGCCAACTGGAGGGTGGAAAGGAGACGAGCTTTGGTGAGGCCACCTTTTCTAGGCGCCTTTCCATGCGGAGCAAGCAGTGCTGTCCCTAGAAAAGGCTGCTTGGTCACTCAGGCTGCTGCCGGGTGATGGTGTTGTCTCCAGATCAACACCAGACCGCCAAAGGCCTGAGTCGCCTGCATGCAGGATTGGGACTGCGGCTTCCAGTGACATCTTTCACCTGCCATTTTTGCCCCTTTCCCATTGCTGCAGGGTTTGATAGAGTTGAACGTAAACAGTAGACAGACAGTTCCTTCATGCCTGCGCAATGGAGCTTTTAGGTGGAGTGCAGTCTGTGCAAACTGGCCTCATCCTTTTAAACCTGGGGTTCATCTGCCATGGCTTAGCAAGCCAGGATGGTGACAGCGAGGTCCACAGGCTGTAGGTTTTATATCAGAGTTTCCCTCTTCTGGACAGATGGCCAACCATGGCTGAAGAGATCTGCATTCCCTGCTATTTCAAACCATAGCTGGTTGGCCACAACTGCAACCCACTAATACATATGGTGCACCCTGGTCCTGAATACTTGGTCGTTGATCTGTAGAGACCTTCTGCCCTAGCCGGTGACTTCCCTGTAGAAGTTCATGTGCCTAGTGATGCAGTGTTAACATGACCTCCTCAGTGTCATTTGGCCCGCCAGCTGAAGCAGGGAGATGGATGAGGACCAGTGCGTCCATCCACTCAGAGAGTGCAGATGCCAAACAACAAAGATACTACCTCTATCCAGAGCCCCCTGTACCCTTGTCATTATATTTTGATACATGACCCTTCAAGCCATCATTATATATTGATACATAATCTTATGTAAATTAATATTACTTGACCCTTTTATCACTACTCCTCCCAAATGACATGTCATTTTGTCATGGTGTTTTCATGAGAAGACTTTTTATATCTTCTTGATACTAATCTGATATCTAGTATATAGCCACCATTGCAGCCATTTTGGGAATCAAATATCTAGTACATGTATATAGCCACCATTGCAGCCATTTTGGAAATCAGATATCTAGTACATGTATATAGCCACCATTGCAGCCATTTTGGAAATCAGATATCTTGTACATGTATATAGCCACCATTGCAGCCATTTTGGAAATCAAATATCTAGTACATGTATATAGTCACCATTGCAGCCATTTTGGAAATCAAATATCTAGTACATGTATATAGGTGGCGCTCACCAGATAATATGTACTTTTGAGAGAGTGACGTATGTAAGGTGAAGTAGTTCGCATTTAAAACATGCACAGTGGAGAGAATGTTTGCATACCTCTATGCTACATTAATGTAATGTGGATGATATTTCTTTTGGATATTGTACTTTTGGAAATTTTACATGATTTAAGCACACTGCTAACTAAAATGACTGCTCCCTTGTGTTAAAAAATCAGTCTGAATTAGTCTAAAGTACACTATACATACCAGCTGTTAAAATAGGGAAAATGAATTTTGCCAGACTAGACAATACCAGCTTCTGAAAGGGCAATGAATGAATTACCAAATATATAAAATGTACAAAAAGTTATCGGCTCTTTTTTATACAATTTACCTCTGAAGTTCAGGAAGTGAAAATGACCAAGTAGAGCTTGCACTTTTTTGAAAGGTGCACATTTGAAGTAAGGCCAAGCTGTATACTCTATAACCCATAGTACACCCATCAATCATACACCAAAATAAAGGGAATTAAAGGTTCTTTGCATTATACTTAAGATACACAAGGTCTTTTTTAAATAGCCAGTATAACCAGTGAGGAAAGCCGGGGACATTCTTTTTCTTTAAAATCCTAACCCTATGGAAAATACGAAACTGTAGAGCGCCACCATAGCCACCATTGCAGCCATTTTGGAAATCAAATATCTAGTACATGTATCTAGCCACCATTGCAGCCATTTTGGAAATCAAATGTCTAGTACATGTATATAGCCACCATTGCAGCCATTTTGGAAATCAAATATCTAGTACATATATATAGCCACCATTGCAGCCATTTTGGAAATCAAATATCTAGTACATGTATATAGCCACCATTGCAGCCATCACGAAAATCTTGTTATTGTTATTTATCCTAAAGTGGAAAATCACTCCAGCAGACTTTTTATGGTGTCTAATTGGGTCTCATTGAAATGATGTCAGTCTGACCTCCAGTATGGCCACAATGGTGGCCCTCATGAACATATCATTACTCTCTCGAAATGGATGGTCAAATTCACATGTAGTTTTCACTTAGACATTTGGTTAGTCTGAGTGAAAATGGTTTTGATCTTACGTCCAATATTGCTGATACATTGGCTAATTTGAAAATTATGTTATTGCTAAATATATTAGACATGGTTTCATCACTTGGCAGTGAAAAAGAAAAGATGAATTCCAGGATATTCTTTGTTTTTACCAGTACAGTGCAGGTTCCACTGAGCAACTTTTTTTTTTCTTTTTCTTTTTTTTACAGTAGTACAGTTAGGTAAACATGTATCATGGGTCCTAGAGATAATTTTGGGGAGTCCATTCCATTTATTTTGTGCATGGTTCCAAAATAATACAAAAGAATCATTTTGTCTATATTCAATATTTGTATTCTGAAAATAATTACATTTTTCTACATTTAATTACTTGAATTACAGTGATATAGTTTCTCATTTATTCTGTTTACTTTCAGTATTTTATTCCTATCTTCTGATACTTATGGAATGTGCCCAAGGAAAGAGAACTCTGTCATCATTATTTCAAAAATCTGTGGATAAGACCCAAGATAAGGAGGAAGAGAATGTAAGTGCTTCCACATTACCTTGCCTTGATCACATCTGAGATACAGTATCAATGCTTTTAGACATTGCTTGTAATTTATTAACTGCTGTGGCACATTGAAACTAATGATTCAAATAAGAATTGGTGTGCACTTGACATTCCGATTCTCAAGTTGGTACATATGCTGTTGATAGCACTATTTGCATAACACCAAAAACAGTTAATGTGCAAACTGCTGTTCTGTTATCTTGCTAAGAGTTTTGCAGACAGTATTATTTGAAATCCAAATGTTCTCACAGTTAGATATGAAATTGTTCTCACAATTGGATATGAATGTTCTCCCAGTGGGATATAAATGTCCTCACATTGGAATATGAAATTGTTCTCACAATTGGATATGAATGTTCTCCCAGTGGGATATAAATGTCCTCACAGTGGAATATGAAATTGTTCTCACAATTAGATATGAATGTTCTCCCAGTGGGATATAAATGTCCTCACAGTGGGATATGAAATTGTTCTCACAATTGGATATGAATGTTCTCCCAGTGGGATATAAATGTCCTCACAGTGGGATATGAAATTGTTCTCACAATTGGATATGAATGTTCTCCCAGTGGGATATAAATGTCCTCACAGTGGGATATGAAATTGTTCTCACAATTGGATATGAATGTTCTCCCAGTGGGATATAAATGTCCTCACAGTGGGATATGAAATTGTTCTCACAGTTGGATATGAATGTTCTCCCAGTGGGATATAAATGTCCTCACAGTGGGATATGAAATTCTTCTCATAATGGGATATGATTGTTCTCACAATGATTAAGTTATTTAACTCAGTGGAGAGCTAGGTTTCTTCTGAATGAATTTGCTGTTATACATTATAGACAGCATTTAAGACAGGATCAAAACAGTGAGATTTGGACTAAATGCTTGAAATGAAATTGCATAATTCAGATTGATAGAAAATTTATGTTTACATTTGTAGTTGAATTTTCTGTGTAAAATACATAAATACATTGTTATCTATAGCTATCATTGGTGTAGAAATAACAGTTGACTAACGCAAAAAGTCAGTGATAAATAGGGAATTAAAAATAGTAGTTGGTGGCTTTTATTTGTGACCATGAACCAAAACTTTGACTGACTTTACAGACAAAAGTTAAATTTTGGATATCTCTTGATCCTAATGAAAAGGAATGTAACTTTATTCTCTACTCAAAGATGAACTTTTCTGTTTGCTGTCCTTTTGGTTTATCCCATTTGTTTGGGGTCTGTATTGAGTAGGTAAGAAAACAGGTGGCACAATTGTCACTTCAGCTGCCCTTGCAGGCCTTTAACTCATCTAGACCTCATCAGGAATTGTACCAGAGATGGGATGATTGTCGACAAAAAGACTTCAGTGGTACTTCTCAGCGACAACAGTTATTTTAGGCAGCTGTGTCCTTTCTAAGACAGGCTGGAAGGGGGCAAATTAAACGGTTGCTTATCACCAAAGCCTCATGCCAACAGACAGTGATTTGCTGTTGTTTCTGCCCAACATTGATTTTTATTTTGGGTGCTAGATTCTTCCATTTTGCCAAACTTGGATGAGCCTCTTTTTGACTAATGATCGGGTAACTCAGGTCGTTTTGGAGGGGTTCCATCTTTTTATCAAATTCCTGCTCCTTTCATCATTCTATTTTATGATGGAGATACCATGTGATTCCACAAAGACAATCTCATCATTCCCTGTCATCATGGAGATCCCAAGTGATTCCACAAAGACAGTTTCATTATTTACTTTTATCATGGAGATCCCAAGTGATTCCACAAAGACATTTCCATCATTCCCTTTCGTCATGGTGATTAAAAGTGATTCCACAAAGGCAGTTTCATCAATCCCTGTCATCATGGAGATCCCAAGTGATTCCACAAGGACAATTTTATCATTCCCAGTCATCATGGAGATCCCAAGTGATTCCACAAAGGCAGTTTCATCATTCCCTGTCATCATGGAGATCCCAAGAGATCCCACAAAGGCAGTTTCATTATTTACTTTCATCATGGAGATCCCAAGTGGTTCCACAAAGACAATTTCATCATTCCCTTTCATTATGGAGATCCCAAGAGATCCCACAAAGGCAGTTTCATTATTTACTTTCATCATGGAGATCCCAAGTGATTCCACAAAGACAATTTCATCATTCCCTGTTATCATGGAGATCCCAAGAGATCCCACAAAGGCAGTTTCATTATTTACTTTCATCTTGGAGATCCTAAGTGATTCCCCAAACACAGTTTCATCATTTCCCATCATCATAGAGATCCCAAATGATTCCACAAAGACATTTCCATCATTCCTTTTTATCATGGTGATTACAAGTGATTCCACAAAGACATTTGCACCATTCCCTTTCATCATGGTGATTAAAAGTGATTCAGCAAAGACAGTTTCATCATTTCCCATCATCATGGTGATTGCCAGTGATTCCACAAAGACATTTCCATCATTCCCTTTCATCATGGTGATTGCAAGTGATTCCACAAAGACATTTCCATCATTCCCTTTTGTCATGGTGATTACAAGTGATTCCACAAAGACATTTTTATCATTTACCTTCATCTTGGGGATCCCAAGATGCACAGTGTCTTAATGCATATTTCCACATACCTATTCACACAGTGTCGCATGCATATTTCCACATACTATTCACATAGTGTCTCATGCATATTTCCACATACCTAATCACATAGTGTCTCATGCATATTTCCATATACCTATTACTTTGACCGCTTCGGTGGCCTAAGTGGTTAGCAGGTTAGAATCCTGGCTGAGTCACACCAAAGACTTATAAAAATGGTGCTAGCAACTTCCTCACTTGGCACTCAGCATTGAGAGGTTAGTGTTAGGACTGTTCAGCCTAGTGTCAGGATAACGTAACTGGGTGGGACATGATGCTACATGTCTGTCTTGTATGCATATTTAAACATACCAATTCATATAGTACCTCAAAGTTCATTTGGTTTGGCTATAACAGGATATTATACTGATTCCAAACCCTTCCATTTGGCCTTAACCTCATCCCCTTGGGCCTTCACCGCAACAATGGACTCTGTCTTATCCCACTTCAGGATGTCCTCCATAGTGATGGCAACACACTTGGAAGATCGTCAGCAAAAACACTCTTCATGTTGTTTTAGTCAGTATATAAATAAAATATCATTCACTCTCCTATGCCATTTAGGGTGGCTAGCCAACATGGCGATGTTGGACCATGTAAAACATTTTCATTCATCTAGGGATGGAGTTTCTTACTGAGCTCAGCCTTGTTCATCATCCTGTAGAACACATCAGCTGTATTTTTTGTGCATCAGAGACATAGTCTGCCTAAACATGTATCACAACAAGAGTTTGTTCAACTCACCGGGTTGCTCTTATCTGAAGCAGATTTTCTTTGCCTCGGCTGCCTTACCATGCCTTTAATGTGCCTTGGCTGGCTTAATGTGCCTTGCCAGCCTTAATGTACCTTAGTGTGCGTCGGCTGCCTTAGTGTACCTTAATGTGCCTCGGCTGCCTTATTGTGCCGTAATGTACCTTAATGTGCCCAATCTGCAGATTGCCATCACAGCACAATCTTTGGTTGTTTCAATCACCACGTTATGATCAGGATCAAAATCATATACCTCCTGCTTTATTGGCAATACAGGGAGTGGCTTGAGGCTAGAATACTTTCAGAGGCCCCTCAGCAAGAGGTTATAACCGGTACAGATACTAGTTTGTTGACTGATGTGGGGTGGAAACAGTCTTCCTACTAGGCTTTTGGATGGTAAGTACCAAGTGGATGGTGCAAGAGAAGGCCCTTTATAGCAATCTGTAAATGAAGGCCATTCACCGAACCTTTCATGCTTGTAGGGAGCACATCCAAGAGAAGGTAGTTTGAACAACTACCGTGTGTGCATACAAGTACAATACATCCTGATAGTCATCATTGATGCATTAGTAAGTAGAGGCCAACTGCTTCATATGGAGTCATCCCATCCTGCCCATCTTTTATCAAGGGGCAAACTGATTCTAGTCATATTTGTGATGTGGTGGAACAACAAATGGCCTACCATTATCTTTCTATTCCTGGACCCAGAGGCATGGGCTGTCAATGCCCAATCAGTCACCTGGGAGTGGATGTGGGCCTGTGTTTTCCCCCCGTTGTTTCAAAAATGAAACTGATTAAGAAGATGAAGGCCAGGCTTACAAGTTAGCTCTAATTCCTCTTGTCCAATGCAGACCTGCCAACTCTTAGGGTTTTGCCATAAGTCTTAAGAAAATTACCCTTAAAATATGGACTTACAGCATACTAGCAAAAACTATGGAAAATTGATTGTTGCCACAAAAACTGGATAATTGGTTCATCCGTGTTTTATTTGGATCCAGGAAAACAAGCTTCTAGAAAAGTGTTACTAATCAACACAGAAGAATAAAAAGGAGTATTCAGATTCTTGTGAATAAAAGCTGGAAAGGACATAATTACTTTTATTGGACATTACATGCCAATTTAAGTATGTCTCATGGCAGGAGATATGATTGTTGTCATGTGAAATGGAAAAGAATTTCCAAGAATTATGTCAAGTTGAGAGATAGCAACAAGCCATTGAGCTGCATAGGGTTTGGAGCATGAGTTTGTGAACTGTTCTAGTGGTAAATAAAGTCTGCACATACTTTACAAACTTTACAGTTGAACATAACATTTATCGTTGATGTGTCAAACTTTTAATTATGTTTTCCAGCTTTACAATAGCAGTTATTGATATTTTATTACAACTTAATGAAAACTGGTCAATCTTACAGAAATAAATTAACTGCCTTACTGAGATGGACTTGTCAGGTTGGCAGGTCTGCCAGTGTTACAAATCCTGGGTCAGTGGTCTGTCCATTATTATGACAGATATTCACAGGAAAATCATAGTGACTTCCATACCGTTCAAGCAGCTGGGGTCATTGATATTCCAGCTATGTCCAGAGAAAAGTGAAATATAATTTCAACAAGCACTGGTCACTTGGCTAAAGTGGCTTATTAGATTGGCTTGCTCTGAAAACTCCCTGGATCTGGTACAACTCATGAAATACAAGCGATTTCCACTAGTCTTGCCATTGTATGTAATGTTTTGATTCTGGACATAGTGGAGTCAGTTGTCTGGCAGGTTCAATCTATTTTGTCCAGCTTCTATTCACAGGACAAAGGGGACAGCTGAATCTTGCCAGGCCACTGGTATCTGGTCAAGATGATACAGTTAGACTTTTCTTTTGACATTGTTATTGCTTGCAATGGTATGAAGAAATAACATTCATCATGACAATGTCAGTAGTTTATTGGTAATATGGGCCACAGGTCAATAATGCTACAGTTGCATAGCAATGACAATGTCAATAGTTTATTGGTTATGTAGGCCATAGGCCAATAATCCTACAGTTGCATAGCAATGACAATGTCAATAGTTTATTGGTAATGTAGGCCATAGGCCAATAATCCTACAGTTGCATAGCAATGACAGTGTCAATCGTTTATTGGTAATGTAGACCATAGGCCAATAATCCCACAGTTGCATAGTAATGATAATGTCAATAGTTTATTGGTAATGTAGGCCATAGGCCAATAATCCTACAGTTGCATAGCAATGACAATGTCAGTAGTTTATTGGTAATATGGACCACCGGCCAATAATGCTACAGTTGCATAGCAATGACAATGTCAATAGTTTATTGGTAATGTAGGCCATAGGCCAATAATCCTACAGTTGCATAGCAATGACAATGTCAATAGTTTATTGGTAATATGGGCCACCGGCCAATAATGCTACAGTTGCATAGCAATGACAATGTCAATAGTTTATTCGTAATGTAGGCCATAGGCCAATAATACTACAGTTACACAGCAGTATTGCAATGATGCAGAGCGCAAAAATTATAAATGAGGTGAAAAAGGGAAGACAGAATAGAATGTATGTAGGAGATGAAACAGAACTAGCATTATATAACTACATAGTTGTGATCTTCCATATAAGTAGAGAAAAATAGACTGTTGCAAGTCCATTATCAGGTTTACAAAAAGACTACAGTATATCGTAGCAGCCATTTTCAAATGCTGTCTAGAAAATTAATCACAGGCAGTAAAGTCTGTTTTCCCTACCACAGGCATGGATGGATCCAAAACATTTTGAAGTTTATGGATCCAGTCCCAAGAATTGCATTATATAAGTTTAAATTAAGCTTTCATTGATATTCAAGCTTTTGTATTGGAAACATTTAATTTGGCATCGGTGATCAGCTGTTGCCGCTACAAGTCCCTCTTATAAATAGGTAATGGTACTGTTTCGATATTAGGTGCTCAAACTCTATCTGCAATAGTCACAGCATTCCCAGTGAACATGTGATAGATTTGATCTGATTGGATGTTGCTTGAGTGAACCTGTGATAGATTTAATATGATTGGATGTTGGTTGATGCAAGTCCAGTGTTGTTTTGATACTGTGTACTTCCTGAGTGATCAGAGTCCAGAGGTTAAAAAACAAACTATTTTTTGTTCAAACTGAAAGAGTTCCTAAATCTGTTATATACAAAATTGCTTCATAATGGCTGTATTTTATATATTGAATTGGGGAAGAAAACTCAAATTGCCAAAAGAACAGTTAAGCTTTTTTTAAAGATGACCCCTCATCTTCATCTTATGTTGCAAGGCTTGTATTGTAAGCTGGCCCCTCAGTTTTTGTCTGGTGTTGTTAGATGTGTATTTTAGGCAGACTGTTAGTCTCCATCAGCTTCTGTTTTTAAATCACATGGTTGAATATTATTGATAAAATAAAACATCTCTTGTCAAATCACCTGCATCTGCCTATTATTATTTAAAACTTCTCAAAAAACTAGAACAATCTTGACCAGATTTTGAAGAGAGGATCTTGACATAAAGAACTTTCAGTTAATTTTAATTGCATCTTGGCATTAAGGGCTTTCAGTTAATTTTAATTGCATCTTGGCATAAAGGGCTTTCAGTTAATTTGAATTGAATCTTGGCATAAAGGACTTTCAGTTAATTTGAATTGCATCTTGGCATAAAGGGCTTTCAGTTAATTTTAATTGCATCTTGGCATTAAGGACTTTCAGTTAATTCGAATCGAATCTTGACATAAAGGACTTTAAGTTAATTTTAATCACATCTTGGCATTAAGGACTTTCAGTTAATTTTAATTGCATCTTGGCATAAAGGGCTTTCAGTTAATTTTAATTGCATCTTGGCATTAAGGACTTTCAGTTAATTTTAATTGCATCTTGGCATTAAGGACTTTCAGTTAATTCAAATTGAATCTTGGCATAAAGGACTTTAAGTTAATTCGAATTGAATCTTGGCATAAAGGGCTTTCAGTTAATTCGAATTGAATCTTGGCATAAAGGACTTTAAGTTAATTTAGATTGAATCTTGGCATAAAGGGCTTTCAGTACTATTCAGTTTATGTCAGATGTGAAAACCATCTGTAAATTTGTTGAATACACTCTTTTGGACAAGGTAAACTTAAAATATTGCATAACTAGAGTAAAGAAATGAGGATTTTGGACATGTTTGTGTTTTTAACTTTTTTCAAATTGCCTGATTTCAGGCCCACTCTTTTGGCCTCTGTTACTGAAAACAAATACCAGTGCTGAACTAAATATGATCAAGCTTGACAGAAATCATCCTGGCAGGAAGACTTATCAAGTTTATATCAGTGATGCAGATCCAACTTCAGTAATATCGCCACAATTACCAAACTTGAAAACCCTTTAAATGACTTCTTCAAAACTACTAAATAGAATTTAAAGAAACTTGACAGAATGCATCCAGGCATAAAGATAGTTTAGCTTTATACAAATTAAACAAATATGCCCACAATTACTTAATATGAAACAGAATTAAAATTACTTCTCCAAAAGTGCTTAGTGTGCCTGACTCGAGACTAGAAAGGTACAGGTTCAAATCCCACCATCAGACCAGACTGTGTTAAGCTACATAACATAGACGGAAATACTGTGGTATGTCCTTGGTCAAGGTACTTTGCTCCAATTGTCTCAGCATTAAATAACCTACTTGTGTTCTGTGCCCTAAAACACTAAAAACCAAAACCCAAACTTTGTAAAATTGGACTGAAATTTAGAGACTGTATCATGGCATGAAGATGGTGATGCTGATCTGCCATCCAATATGACTACTGTTACTAAAAATAAATGTTTAAATGACTTCTTGTAAACAACTGTTCAAAAGATAATGACGAGTTTTAAAGAAAGCATTATAGTGTAGAGGGCATTCAGATTTGAACAGAAAACATACCTTGAGAGACTACTCTTTCAGCCAACAAAGTGGGCACTCCAGACAGGTGGTCACTCACAACAGGTATGAATGGAAGGGCCAGTTTTCATGGCGAAATTCAGCTGATGAATCAAAATTGCATATAATTATTATACATATATTTGCCCTTCATTCCTTGTTCTTGTTAAAATATTATATTCATTCATTCAAACATTTTTTTTCCAAAGCACTTAAAATACAAGGATTGTAAAAATTAACATTTTTATTTGAAGTTCACATGTATTCTTTTGGCAGTATGACATATGAATCATGAAGTTAAGTTTACAGTTACTTAACCTGGCCATTACCTGTAAAGTTGGCTTTGATAACACTAGCTCAATAATTTACAGTCAAAAGCCAGAACCTAAGCCTCTCTTTTGATAAGATGGCTGTTTGATGGATCTTAGTCATGCCTTAGATAAATCATCGTGATACTAAAACTTTCAATTCTATCACATGCTTACTCAATCCTTTGAGATTGGCTGAAGGCCACACAGTTTACAGTTAGTAGTTTGACATGCAGTATTCAGTATGGCCTCAGGGAAGACTTATGTATGATTATTATTATTATTATTATTATTATTATTATTATTAAGTTACATTGATTTTTGTCTGTGTATGTGAATTATCTTTCTTCACAGGAAGAGAACTACAAAAGTGATGAAATAAAAGAAAAACCAGATGCTGCTGATAAAGATGATTTCTCTGATGTAAGTAGAAAAATTGCAGGCTAATGTGCCTCAGTTTACTTCATTCTGAGTTAAAAACATAAAACACTGTATGACATAACAATATGACATAATAATTATTCAACAGGCAGATACAGATAGTACACATTTACTGTGTTATACTATACATGTAGACATTACAACACCAACTGTAACAGCAGATCAAAAGACAATGCAACATTAAGCAAAAGACAATAGTGCTGCAGATTAAAAACACTATCACAGTAGAGTGCAGTGTCAAAATTGAAGTACAACACAGTAGTAACCAACATGCAGATGCACAGTTCTTTTTTGTATGAACAAACACATCACAGAGATGAATACACTTAATAATTTAAATATGGAATACCGGTATGATGGTTGTTTAAAATCATGCACATTGTCAGTGATTACAGCTGATTAAAAGACATGACAGTAGTAAATTGCATGCAGTTAAAGATGTTCATTGCATGCAGTTGAAGGTGTTCATTGCATGCAGTTGAAGGTGTTCATTGCATGCAGTTGAAGGTGTTCATTGCATGCAGTTAAAGATGTTCATTGCATGCAGTTGAAGGTGTTCATTGCATGCAGTTGAAGGTGTTCATTGCATGCAGTTGAAGGTGTTCATTGCATGCAGTTGAAGGTGTTCATTGCATGCAGTTGAAGGTGTTCATTGCATGCAGTTGAAGGTGTTCATTGCATGCAGTTAAAGATGTTCATTGCATGCAGTTAAAGATGTTCATTGCATGCAGTTGAAGGTGTTCATTGCATGCAGTTAAAGATGTTCATTGCATGCAGTTGAAGGTGTTCATTGCATGCAGTTGAAGGTGTTCATTGCATGCAGTTGAAGGTGTTCATTGCATGCAGTTGAAGGTGTTCATTGCATGCAGTTGAAGGTGTTCATTGCATGCAGTTGAAGGTGTTCATTGCATGCAGTTGAAGGTGTTCATTGCATGCAGTTGAAGGTGTTCATTGCATGCAGTTGAAGGTGTTCATTGCATGCAGTTGAAGGTGTTCATTGCATGCAGTTAAAGGGGTTCATTGCATGCAGTTAAAGGGGTTCATTGCATGCAGTTAAAGGGGTTCATTGCATGCAGTTGAAGGTGTTCATTGCATGCAGTTAAAGATGTTCATTGCATGCAGTTAAAGATGTTCATTGCATGCAGTTGAAGGTGTTCATTGCATGCAGTTGAAGGTGTTCATTGCATGCAGTTGAAGGTGTTCATTGCATGCAGTTAAAGATGTTCATTGCATGCAGTTGAAGGTGTTTATTGCATGCAGTTGAAGGTGTTCATTGCATGCAGTTAAAGGTGTTCATTGGCTTACTGAAAAATGAGGGTGCTTAAAATTAAAGTAAAAGGTATTTTTCTTAAAATATGGTTGCAGGATTGAAATTTGTCTCAGTGAAGAAGGTAATCCGATAGCTGATGTTTCTTGGCCGCTAAAAAGGTAGACATAGCAGACATTTGCTGTGCAGGCTACACCATGTCTGAATCATCCTGTTGAATTCTTTGGAGTCAGAGTTCGTAGTTTATTGGGTGGGCAGTTCCAGACTTGGGGAAACATCAGATCTGAAAGAGAGCTTACCATACCTTGTGGTCATTGCTCATGGTACTCTTTCCAGATTTTGTGTTTTTAGATTGCATTTGCAGTTTTTGTGAGTGTCAGACCAGATTACTCTAGATATTAGGTGTTTTTCGTAAAGTATGTTGTATACTTCAGTTGCCATATGTCGCAATCTGCAAATGTGAAGAGTAGGATGGTTTGCATTTCTTGGCAGAGAATTATGCATGTTAGTAAATTAATCAAAGAACGGTTTTAGTGCCCTTTACTTTTTTTTCAGTTTTAAGGCAGCAGTAGTTGAACTTTGACCTAATAAAGCAATTTTATAGATTAGTAGCTTAGTATTGGTGGACAAATAGTGGTTGGGACATTGCAAGATATTTAATGGTGTTACTGCTTTTTGGCATATCTTGCTCAAATTTAGTTGACAATCAGTATCTACTCCAAGGAGTTTCACATTGTATTTCATGGTTTGCTATATATTGGTTTCTTTTTGCGCATTGTCCGAAAATAATAGTTAGGAATTTCTGAAGGTTTGTTTGCATACAGTTTCAATAGAATTGTTTCACATCCATACCCTTATCCGTAGGATCATATTTGTTTGTACACTGGGTTATTTGTGCTTCTTTGAGACAATCAGGAAATGCCCTTTGTTAGTATAAGAATTAAAAAGTTTTCAAATTTTTTAGCATAAAACTGGTGTGCATAATTTAAGCAGTTTTGATGGTATGGTGTCAGCATATTAAGACTTCTTTGTATCAAAGCTTTTCATTATTTGTTGAGCTTGTTCTGGCACTACTGGTTTCAGTTTGAGAGTGAGGTCAGGTGGTTGATTATCTTCAAATAGCTTGTATGCTTGGGTGAGTAGTAGTGTTATCTGTGAGTTCATGTGACCCATTGGTTCTGTTGCAATATTTTTGTATAGCATACATTCACACACATTTGTTTGGTCAGTAATCGGGGCATCTGCCTCCATGATAAGTATATTACAGTCTGAACCTTTATTTTTGCAGACCTGCCAACTCTTACGATTTTGCCGTAAGTCTTGAGAAAATTACCCTTAAAATATGAACTTAGGCATAAAAGCAAAAACTACAGAAAATGATTATTGCTGAAAAATCCAGAAAATTTGTTCATCCGTGTTTGATTTGGATTTCATATTAGAGGTAGTGAAATTGGTCAGGGAACCAGACTATTTTTACAGTAGCACATCAGATGCTTTAATCTGCACCTATTTGTTCAAGCGAAGCATCTGCATGATCAAACTGATGATCATATAAATTTTTTTTAAATTGCATCCAGCAAGTGATGCATCTTTAAGATGAAAGGGAAAATAAGCCTCTTGAAAAATGCTAATAATCATCACAGGAAAAATGCAAAGGGATATTCAGATTCTTGTGAATAAAAGCTTGAAGGGACACAATTATGTTATTGGACATCACATGCCAATTTGAGTATGACTCGTGGCAGGAAATATGATTGCCATCTTCATGTGAAATGGAAAAAGAATTTCCAGGAATTACATCAAGTTGAGAGACAGCAACAAGCCATTGAGGTGCATAGGGTTTGAAAGTAAAATTTGTGCACTGTACTAGTGGTAAATAAAATATATGCATACTTTACAAACTTTTCAGTTGAACATAATGTTTATCGTTGCTGCTCATTCCAAATAAGAAACTAATAATTATGTTTTCCAGCTTTACAATAGCAGTTTATGATATTTTGTTAGACCTTACTGAAAACTGGTCAAACTTACGGAAGAAAATCAACTGCCTTACTGAGACGGACTTGTCAGGGTTGGCAGGTCTGTTTTTTAATGATAAAAATGATTTAATGGTTGGCCAGAAGTCCTTAGTTTTGAGTCACCATAGCACCTTTAAAAGAAATATATTAGTCTGATAGACTGTCTTCTGAGCTTGTGACAAAACATCTGCACTGCTTCAGAGAAACCATGTGTGTAAATACTAGCAATTAATTACCACATAAATGATGCCCTACTTTGTTACAGTGCCTAAAGTGTGTGTGGATTCATTTTAACAGTTCAACTCGGCAGTTTCAAGCTACCATACTATTTTTCCTACATTTTATATCCCACCTTAATTCGCTATTGGGGGGCCCCGAGTGGCCGAGTGGTTTAAAGCGCTCTCCATTACAGATCACTGCCATCTCACCTTCGTGTGCGTGGGTTCGAGTCTCGGATTTGGCCAATGTGGGTATGTGAGAAAGCTTGCCAGTTGCTTCTCAAGGGTCGGTGGTTCTTTCCGGGGATTTCCTAGGTTCTTCCTCCGCCATTAATACTGGCCACCATGTATAACCTATTGTGTGCTGAAGAATGGCGTTAAATCCTACAACAACAAAACAACAATTCGCTATTGTCAACCTGTAAGGTATTAAAGAGTTTTTACTAAATAGCATGTTTATTCAGAATCAGAATTAGTTTTTTGGGGGGAACGTATCCTGTGAGGTATGTTCCTTCTTTTTAATTTAATGATGGTAATAAACATTTATATATATGGTACAGTAATGCTAATTGTTTATTCCTGTAAGTTTTTATGGTGGGAATGGAGATGCTATTTTGCCTGTAGAGAAATTGTACAGCATTCACAGTGATCATTCTTGGGATTGAAACTAATTGCTGACAATGATATTGTTGTGGTTTATTGTTAATTGTAATTTATTTTTTATGTTAGTATTATTGATGGGGTTAAATTAGATGAATGTTTAAAAGAAACTATCTATTTATTAAAGAAAAATTTCTTTATAGTGTGATATTAATTAATTCATTACAACAGTATTCACAGGTGATAAAAAAATGGCTTCTGTGGATTCCACGTGATATATCTATTTATATAGGATTTTATTTGAAGAAATGAAATTTGACAGACTTAATATAATAATTGGGAGTTCTGCAAAAATCTGGAGATATTACAAGATCAAGAGGTAGGCATAGAACAAACCCAGTAATTGTGATTTTGTTTTTCTCCTGACTTGAGAATTGACAGGTATGCCATCCAACAAAGACATTGAAATGACTAGTGAGGACAGTGCAGACAATGAAGGCAGCAAAGATTACCATGAAACGAATTCATGAGAGAGATGCTTTCAACGTTAAAATACAGCTTTGGCATCAGCATATGACTTCTGAGAGGTGTATGATTTGATCATCAGTACTGCACAAACTTAGTAGTGCTATCGATATGTAAAATTTCCACAAGATTTTACCAAAACATTTAAGCAAAAGCAATTGTAGAAATATACAACAATCTATCATGGTTGATGTAGTTGGATGCAAGCAAAGTCTTGTCATTGAGCTGTCATCATGTTGGAAGTATTTTATTCAGGCATAAAATATGTGCTAAATTCAAATATAACAATTAAAACAACTGAATTGCTACTGTTTCCAAGATATTTAAGTTTTTACATTTTGTGTCTTTGTACATTGTATAGATAGTAGAGTTTTAATCATAATTTGTAAACCTAGGTCTTTTCTTGTGTTTATGGTTGCTTTACATGATAATATTTTACCTGTCCTGTTTATGTAACACTTTATAAAACAGGAAAAGGGTTATGTAACAAAAGGCACAAAATTATTATGTATAAGTACATAGTTTAGTCCTTATTCAGTGTCTACTTGGCGCTTATTGGCTTGCCTCTTGCATTCATTAAATGGAGCATCTCTTGCCACTGTCTGGCAATAGTTTGCAAGCACTGATGGGCTCCATTTGTCCTGATAGCATTTCTGCATTGTTGCCACATCCTGGTGAAATCACTCGCCGTGCTCGTTGCTCACTGCTCCTCAGTTTAGTGGGGAAAAATCTAGAGGAGAGTGCAGAAAATGTATCTTAAGTGACATGTTGCAACCAAGGCTTTTATATGCCTTGAAGAGGTTTTCCACCAACTCCCTGTAGTTGTCTGCCTTGTCTGTCTTGTTGCTTTTGAAAAAATTTGTTGCCACTAACTGGAAGGCTTTCCATGTTGTCTCTTCCTTGCCATGCAGTGCCTGCTCAAATGCATCATCTCAAAGAAAGTCACAAATCTGAGGACTAGCAGAGACACCTTTCTTTATCTTAGCTTCACTTAACCTTGGAAATTTTCCATGGAGGTTCTTGAAAGCTGCTTGTGTTTTGTTCATGGCCATGACAAAGTTCTTCATCAGACCAATCTTGATGTGCAAGGGTGGTAATAAAAATCTTCCTTGATTCAACAAGTGGCAGATGCTGAATACTTTTCCTCCCAGGCTCCAATAACTGTCGTAGTGACCAATCTTTCTTGATGTAGTGGGAATCTCTCACATGACTGTCCCATTTGCAGAGAAAACAGCAGTGCTTTGTGTATCCAGAGTGCAGACCAAGCAAGAGAGCAAGAACCCTCATATCACTGTAAAGCTTCCACTGTTGTTGTCATGAAAATTGCAGCTTTTGTTTATGTATGGAGAATATCTATTAAGTTTCTCAAGGATCTGTGTATCTTGATGTACAAGTATCTCACTGTATCTTTACCCAAATTGCCAGGAAATCAGGATCATCAGAGGCAGAATTTAACATGCAAAAACTCCAGGGTTTAGCAATTGTTTCATGAAGAAAAAATCTTAGTGGTTTAAAATGTTTCCTGAAATTATAGGACAAGGCCTTATTTTCAAGGACTTCATTCCATGAAATGTCTTTCACTATTTGACATGGCTCTATCCAATGAAATGAAACTCCCCATACTAGAGTGAATCAGTTTCTGGAGATTAAAGTTTCATTTTTGTTTGAGAGAGGTTCTGTTCCTTCAGTTAATAACTCATTTGACCATAAGACTAATGCCATCTAGGTGAGACTTATCATCTCCACCTGGGCCTCTTCCTTATAATAGCATGATACATTGACACTGCAGCCATTTAATCTTCTGATTCAGGTGGAGAGTGATATAATAGATGGAGGTGATGGTGACATGAAAGTTCAAATATCAAAGCCAGGGATGGTTGCCAAGCTGATAGAAATGAAGAGAAGACGACAGCGACTTGCAAATGGCAAGTTCTGACATTTTCCATTTAAATTTTACTTATTTAAGATTGATGTTCTGACAGATACAAAGTATGATAGTCAGAGCATTGTTTCTACTAAAGTTTTGAAATGACAGTTAAAAATAGGGAACAAAATTGAATGACATTCATACTGATCATTGCTCAATGCATAAATATCTTAAGAGTTCAGAATTTTTAGCAATATCACACTAATTCATCAGCAAGTAATGTTGATCATGTGACCTATATTGGTCATGCGATATGAGGAGACTGGTGTAGATGGGTGTTAATTCAATCCCCTCATCCTTGTTTAGTGTTGTCCTCTGATGTTCTTTTTTCATCGCTTCCTTCACCTTCCTTTTCCATATATTGTCCTATGACACTTTGGTTTGGTTGGGGAATTGAGGATGACAGAATGCCAGTATTGCCATAGTGTTAATTTATGATTGATGACTCTCTACTGTCTTAATCCTGGTTTCTCACACTATGCCTGTTTCCCCAATTTTATCTTTCTCACAACCATTACATTTGAAATAATAAACCACACCACATATTTTACAATTTTCAGTTTTGTCCTTCACATGGGTAAGTTGTTGTCTTAAAGAGTTGTATTGAATTACCACCCATGTACATGTCTTCTCATATCACATGACCATTATAGATCACTTGGTCAACATTAGTCGCTGATCAAGGCAGTGTGATATTGCTGCAGATTTCGAACTCTTAATATATTTTTGCTCTGAGTATGGGAAATCACTAATGATCATAAATTATCCAGAGCAAGGAAACAAACCTTTTCAGTTGTAACTTTCATGCTGTTGCATATATATATATATATTTTTTTTTTATGTGCATCATTTGTTAGCTGTTTTTATTCATTAAATGCTACGGATACTTGTATGTCCAAAATCAAGTTCATTTTCTACTTAACCTGAATCATGGATTTTGGTTTTGTAAACATATATATATTTTTTTTTATGTGCATCATTTGTTAGCTGTTTTTATTCATTAAATGCTACGGATACTTGTATGTCCAAAATCAAGTTCATTTTCTACTTAACCTGAATCATGGATTTTGGTTTTGTAAACAACATGTTTATCTCAATCTGAGTCTGGAACATTGGAAATTCCCCAAGAAATGCTGGGTATACTTGTTGTGTACCACATTTTATATTATAATATTAGTAACAGACCTTCTAATTATAACTAAAATTTTATCTTGTAAATATCTAGAACCTTCCAGAATGAAATTTTCCATTAGGTAATAGTTGTTTGATTTGGTTTTTTTTTAGAAAATGCTACAAGTGACTCGAGTCAAGTAGAGGACTACATAATCTTGTTTATTAAAAATTATTCATTCCTGCTTTAAGAGCTGAGCAGAATCAGTTGTATTGTTGTTGTGTCCAGTGTTTCATTTGGGCTGGAATTTATTTATTCAGGTTATTTCATTCAAGTTATTTTTCTCTGTAAAATATAAAATGCTCAGAAATGACATTCTTGGAAACAGAGACATGGACTTGTAGTGAAATTCAAATAAGGATGTATTCTAACAAAAGACTGTCAGCACATAACTGTGGCACAGGCCCTCACAGGTACATCAGCACTTCCAGCATTGGATTTATTTTGGAATACCACTAAAGTTCATTCTGAACTTTAATCATTAGGACTTTTGTTAGAAATTCTAGGATTATTTGAAATTTAATTTGCAATACCCTAAGTTCTTTTTACATTTTTCACTTTGTATTCTTGTGAAATAAATTATTTGTTGAATTTTGCTGCTTCAGTCAAACAACCGTCAGTTTCCAATAAAGTTTGTGCACAGTTATTCTAGTTGTCCACCATTTACATTTACCAGACTTTGTGGATGTCCTGTGATAAGGAAAAACCATATTGATTTTTGGGTCAAAGTCTCAAAGACCAAGGTCACTGTACAATAACTTCAGCTACAGACACCAAACTTCATGGATGACTTTTTGGTCAAAATGTCAGTGGTCTAGATAACTGTGGACTGAAAGAAAGAATAATGGTTTCCACACAATAACATAGTTCTGCATCACAGTGATGTAGAAAGAATAATGGTTTCCACATAATAACTTAGTTCTGCATCACAGACCAGAGCCACATTTTGTGGATGGCTTACATTTGGGGCAAGGAAGAAACCTGTAGATTTTAGGCTCAACAGCTAAAAGGTCAAGGTCACTCACTGAAAGAAGGGGAATGGTTTCTGAATAATAAATCCACCACTAAGTTAACAAGAAAGGCTTGTACTTGTGGTAAAGAAGAACTTGATTGATTTGGGGGTCAAAAGGTGAAAGATCAAGATCACTCCATCTTATATTGTTTCCAAACTTTGTGGATGGTATACGCTTTGAGCAAGGAACAACCATATCAGTTTTGGAATAAAAAAAGTCAAAGATCATGGTAACTATGATTGCAAGAATAAAAATGTAAAATCACTTTAGTTCTGCCTGACATTATGTCAGTAGCAATGTCATTCACAATAACATTAAGCCTACATCGCAGACCAGGCCCAGACTTTGTTGATAGCTTGCACTTAGGTCATGGAAGAAGCCTATTGATTTTGGTGTCAAAAAATCGAAGGTCATGAAAGAGGATAGATGGTTTTGTGCAACATAATTGTAATCTGTAGAGAAAACTACTAAATGTTGGGTGGGTCTGTCATGTGCTGCTCATGGTACTCTTGTTTAATTTCAGTAATTTACTATATGGAAAAGTAACTTGTTCAGATCTTTCCCATATTTGTTTAATGTTTACTTTTTAAAAATAATTTGAATGAGCTCATGGTATATTCCCACATCAGCAGACCTGCCAACTCTTACAATTTTGCTGTAAGTCATATGAAAATTAACCTTAAAATACAGACTTATGGCATATTAGTAAAAACTATGGAACAATGATCATTGCTGAAAAATCTGGATAATTGGTTCATCTGTGTTTTATTTGGATACGGGTTTCATCTTAGAATTAGTGAAATTAGTCAGTGAACCAGACTAACTTTGCAGCAGCACCAAGATGCTCTAAACTGCACCTATTTGTTCATGCGAATCATCTGTATGATCAAAGCTGATGAGTATAGAATTTTTAAAAATGGCATCCAAAAGCGATGCATGTCTAAGATGAAAGGGAAAATAAGCTTCTAGAAAAGTGTTACTAATCAACACAGAAGAATAAAAAAGAGCATTCAGATTCTTGTGAATAAAAGCTGGAAAGGACACAATTACATTTATTGGACATCTCATGCCAATTTGAGTATGTCTCATGGCGGGAGATATGATTGCCATCGTTATGTGAAATGGAAAAGTATTTCCAAGAATTATGTCAAGCTGAGAGATAACAAAAAGCAATTGAGCTGCATAGGGTTTGGATCTAGAGTTTGTGCAACTGTACTAGTGGTAAATAAAGTCTACATGTACTTCACAAACTTTTCAGTTAAACATAATGTTTATCGTTGATTCGTCAAACTTTTAATTACGTTTTCTAGCTTTACGATAGAAGTTATTGATATTTTGTTACACCTTACTGAAAACTAGTCAGTCTTATGGAAAAAAATCAACTGCCTTACTGAGACGGACTCAGGGTTGGCAGGTCAGCATCAGAGTGGATCTTCTGCTCTCCATTAACAATTTTTTTTCAATGTTTTTCTTGAAACGGACTGGTCCAGTTTCATTAAGATTTGGCAGAGAGCATCTTGGCATGAAGACCCTTCAGTTTGATATAAGTGGTGTTGATCTGCATTCCATTATGGTTGCCATTGCTAAAAATAGAAAACATTTAAATGTCTTGTTCAAAGCCAGACTTGAACAGAAGTTAACAACATGTCAAAGAAAACATCCTGGTATGAAAGCCTTTTTAGGGATTTACAAATGATGTCAATGCAACATCAAATATTGTAATAGAATTTGACAAAATTTGACAGAAAGTATTATCATATAAAGGCATTTGAGAGTTCTGGAAATGTATAATGGCCTTAGTTCTATAAATGTATAAAGGCCTTTGGGAGTTCTATAAATGTATAAAAGCCTTTGAGAGTTCTATAAATGTATAAAGGCCATTGAGATTTCTAAAAATGTATACAGGCCTTTGAGAGTTCTATAAATGTATACAGGCCTTTGAGATTTCTATAAATGTATAAAGGCCTTTGAGATTTCTATAAATGTATACAGGCCTTTGAGAGTTCTATAAATGTATAAAGACCTTTGAGACATGTACAAATAATTAAATGAAATGGAAAGTTTTAATTGACCTTTCAATAATTGACCAAATCACTGTAGTTTGCTTTGTCATCAGATGCAAACAATCAAGATCTCTCTCTCTCTCTCTCTCTCTCTTTCTCTCTCTCTCTCACACAAACACACACACACACACAATTGCAAGTAAGATTCATTTTAATGGTTAGCAGATCTCCAGGAAAAATCAGATAACAATTTATTTCTTAGGGATTTCACTAAGGTACAGTAACACCTGATTGGTTTAATTTTGTTAGAGCACCACCACTCTGGTGGCGTAGTGGTTAGAACGTCCACCTCGGATGTGGTAGGTCACAGGTTTGAACCTGGGCTGAGTCATACCAAAGACTTATAAAAATGGTACTTACAGCTGCCTCACTAGGAGCTCAGTATTAAAGCTATGTTAAAAATGCAAATCGCACACACAATTTCTAAGGGACTACACTAAGCTACACCTGATTTGTATATTTTCTTAGTCACTACACTAAGATACAGTGCATGATTGGTGCAGTCATTGTAATGATATACATTTAGGAAGATGCCAGTCAGGTGAGCACTCAAAGATGCACTTAAACCTCTTGTTTATTGAGTGACTTGTCCTAACCTGACCATTATCTTGTTTATTGAGTGACTTGTCCTAACCTGACCATTTTCTTGTTTATTGAGTGACTTGTCCTAACCTGACCATTTTCTTGTTTATTGAGTGACTTGTCCTAACCTGACCATTTTCTTGTTTATTGAGTGACTTGTCCTAACCTGACCATTTTCTTGTTTGTACCATTTTTTCTGGATTTATTGATACCACAGGCATTCAGCAGTCAAGGGAACAGTCACTGTTTATCAATAATGAGTGAACTGGCTGCCTAAAATAATGTATGTATCAGTCTTTTGTCCACATGCACAATTTTGAGAGAAAAGAATCTTGCTTGGAAATAAACTCTCGATCCATTAGGGACTATTCTAACAGGTACTAGTCTTAGTTTTCTGACTTTCCTGTTGCACAACCCTATGCAGATCAATGTATGAAAAATTATTTTCAAAATATTTTCTCTTTTTTTTTTGGTTTTAAGAATCCTGTTTTGACTGCAAAGTGTCCTTCTCCTCAATATTGAAGAAACGGGTGAGTAGTAATATTTGGGGTGGTGGCTTTGTATCAACATTTGTCCATCCAGCCATCATACATTTGTGTATACTTTGATTTTACTTTAAAGTCATTTGAGATTTAGGGATGAAACTTGTGATACATCAACAGTAAATGTATTGCACACTACATTGGGTCAAGGTCACAACTCAGCATTTTATACTTTTCCTTCTATTACATAACTTTAAATCTTCTTGAAATTAAGGCATGAAGCTAGGTCTACATGTGCATGATAAATAGATGTTGTGTACAAGCTAGGTCTACATGTGCATGATAAATAGATGTTGTGTACAAGCTAGGTCTACATGTGCATCATAAATAAATGTTGTGTACAAGCTAGGTCTACATGTGCATGATAAATAGATATTGTGTACAAGCTAGGTCTACATGTGCATCATAAATGTTGTGTACAAGCTAGGTCTACATGTGTATCATAAATAGATGTTGTGTACAAGCTAGATCTACATGTGCATGATAAATAGATATTGTGTACAAGCTAGGTCTACATGTGCATCATAAATGTTGTGTACAAGCTAGGTCTACATGTGCATGATAAATAGATGTTGTGTACAAGCTAGGTCTACATGTGCATGATAAATAGATGTTGTGTACAAGCTAGGTCTACATGTGCATCATAAATAGATGTTGTGTACAAGCTAGGTCTACATGTGCATCATAAATGTTGTGTACAAGCTAGGTCTACATGTGCATCATAAATAGATGTTGTGTACAAGCTAGGTCTACATGTGCATCATAAATAGATATTGTGTACAAGCTAGGTCTACATGTGCATCATAAATGTTGTGTACAAGCTAGGTCTACATGTGCATCATAAATGTTGTGTACAAGCTAGGTCTACATGTGCATCATAAATAGATGTTGTGTACAAGCTAGGTCTACATGTGCATGATAAATAGATATTGTGTACAAGCTAGGTCTACATGTGCATCATAAATGTTGTTTACAAGCTAGGTCTACATGTGCATGATAAATTGATGTTGTGTACAAGCTAGGTCTACATGTGCATGATAAATAGATGTTGTGTACAAGCTAGGTCTACATGTGCATCATAAATAGATGTTGTGTACTATCTTCAAGGTCAAAGTCAATATATTATGTTTTCATCAAGCTTTATCTTGTGCTGTTTAACATTAGATTAAAAGATGAAACACGTTATGTTTTTGCTTCATCATGGAGGGGTGTTTCAAATAACATATTGTTGGAGCTGTCTTCATGGTTAAGGTCATGGCTCAATATCTTAACTTTTTCCTCACATTATTTCTGCTCTAAAACTTGCATGGCATCTGAGAGTAAACAGTGAAATATGATGTGCATGTATACATTATCACATGATAATAGCATATCTGTATGTTTTTGTAACTCATGGCACATGATGGTATCTAATTTGTATAACTTTTAGTCATGGCAGCAAAATATTTACAGTATTTACTCACAGTTTCCAATGTATCCTGTAGAGCTGTATCAGGTCAAGAGGTGCAGGAGATTGATTCACATCATCTGTAGTTTCCAGGGATTCTTCCCTTGTCAAATATACTGGTCACCTATCATATGCTGAAAGATGATGTTAAACCCAACAAAATGAAAACCATAAACCTAAAACTGTAGAACTCTTTGAGATTAAGGGCTGAAACTTGGTATAACTTTGCATCATCATTTGAAGATGTATTATCCCTTTACCTCATAGAGCATAGTTACAAAGTGCAGTGCACTATAAATAGAACACCTGTTACCTATTCGACTCCATACACATAGGCCTGCCTGTTAACTGTTAAGCAGTGTAGTGTATGTTACGTTTAACAGCAATTTTAACCATTTTACATTTTTGGTATACATCTATTATGTGTGGAAAAATTTAAGAGTAAAGTCCGATTGTTATAGCTTTGTAATTATTTTTCATGGAAGAGTATTTTATGTGCTTTAAAATCTTGAGAAAACTCGTTCACCTTCATGTCAGTGAGGCCCCATGACCAACCGTAGCTGCCATTTATAATACTTGAAATTTACAAGTTTTTCGTCTGCTTTGTCATCTGAATTTGATAATTTATAAAAACTAATTGCTGCCTACATCAATATCAGAGCCTTTACCTAAGTTATTGTATCTTTCATAGTTGTGATTCTAATCGTGAAAACTTTGTAAGTACTGAATGAAATCCACGACCTTCATTTTGGAGAGTAGAGATTATGACCCATTTACTTTAAATAGCAGATATCGACCAGAGCATAAACAGTGACCATGTGATCTGACGTAATTGTCATTCGCAGAAATGAATGTAGTATCTAATAGGTGGTTTTCCCCAAAGGTGGTGCTACGAAAACCAGCTTAAAATGGCTGATGTTTACAGCAGGCGTCAAAAGGCTCTTCCATGCGAATGGAGTAGAGGCGTAAAAAGGCGCTTCCATGCAAATAGAGTAGAGGCGTCGAAAGACGCTTGCGTGAGGTAAAGGGTTAAATACCACTTGGGTTGGGGGTAAGCAGGTCCTGCCATCAAAGTCAAGGTCTATGGTTAGTGTTACAAGTTCGCAAACATATGTTCCATTCAGTTGCATAGATATCTCACCTTTTAAGCTTTATGGATGAAACATGGTATACTTATTTATCATTGTAACGTGTCTCATGAACCACACTGGGGGTCCTATTTCCAAGATCAACGTCATGAGTCAAATTTTACTGAAGTTTTCCATTACTCTATCAGTTTCTTTCTGAAACTCAAGAGCTGTTTGAAATTAAGTGGTAAAATTCTGTCTACTTATATATTTTTCAATCTACAGTTATGAAAATTGGTAATTGTATGCAATTCAGCATGAATAACTCTGCCATACCAAAACTAGGTCAATGTGATACAATTTTCAGATGTTGATTGCTCGTTTATTTTCAACTATCTGTTAATTACACTGTCAATATCCTTTACTATTTAAGCTGCACTAATAAATTATTATTTAGATGCATCTCAAGAAGAGTACTTTTGTCCATAAGTGAAACTAGGTCAGTGTGACTATATTGTCATGCTTGACTGACTTGTATATTGTTAACTGTCTTTTTTGTTAAACACCCAATATCTTGAATCAGTTCTACTTCACTCACACATGAAAACTGGTATGTAGATACAATTCAAGGTGAGTACTATACCATACCATAACAAGATCACTGTAACCTAATTTTCATGCTTAAATGACTTTTGTATTTTCAGCTTTACATTCATTAGACCCTTAGTATCTTGTACCCAGTTTCATTAATACACATAGTTTGGTATGTGGACATATCTCAAGGATAATAACTCAGCCATATAAACAATTTGGTTACTCTAACATAATTTGTCAGCTTGAGTGACTTGTACTTTCCTACATACTAATCTGTACACAGACCATGGTGGGGGGGAGGGCACATTTCATGGAGTTTGCTATATTGTTTTTCAAGTGTGGGATGCCAGATATGTTGCTTGCCTGTGGTACCATTTCATCCAATTCAAATTTGTGATGTCCCCATCTGTATATCATGGGCCACACCAAATATGGCATGAGGATCGTTTTGGCTAGTTAATTTCTTATGTCCTAGTATTTTGTTTTCAAGTTCCTTTGGTGAGTCAGAGTTTTTTTTCCCCCATTAGATATAATATCACAATCAAAGGAAAAAATATGGAAATTTGAAAGGATTTAAAATGGTAATTTTCTTTTATATGTGACTAATTTTTCTTACGGTCTGATACTTTTTATTAAAAGAATAATTAATTTTTCCTATTAAATCTTTTTAATTTAAGAGTTTTTCAGTGTAATAATTTCAACATCAAAGAATTTGATAAATCTGATATGCTTAAACTGATGCTGTGTATGTTAATTGGAACTGATATAACTATGAGTATGTAACAGCATAACATAGATAAATTTTCAACTGATTGTGAACATTTAAGACATTTTGGATGAAAATAATGAAATTATTTAAACACAGAATTTATAGGTGTCACATAATGCAAAATTTATCCAGGTGTCAAACTATTAGGGTAACAGCCATTCTGTTAGGCAAAGTGAGGACTGTTATATACTGGATCATGTACTGTGTGGGACTTTTACTGGATCATGTACTGTGTGGGACTTGTATGTAATGGATCATATGTTGTGTGAGACAGTTATGTAATTGATCTTAACACATAGTTGGTACACTTTGTCTGTAGTGTTTGCAGTTTAATATTTTTGACATTATAACATGTGAACATGTCATTTTATGTGATTCTGATTAGTCCATAAAATTATTGTGCAGTATTATATTCACTGATTGGCTGCAATCATGGGAAAACATTTTAAACCCTACCTTCTGGTATGTTTTGAATGAACATTTTGGCGACCATTTTTCAACTCGACCTGTGAAAGGAAATTGATGAAAAATTATCTTGGCTGTCTGAATTTGTTATGTCATGTATAACAATATCATCATAAGAAAAAGGTGTAAAACTGAACTACAAGAATAACAAGAAATGGTAAACTAAGGGTATTTAATGATGGGTGGTGGGTTGTGGGAGAGGTGCAGTATTTCTTTTATACCATATATATAGAATCCACCCTATATACAGTGTGGTTTAAATGTTAACTTACAAAAGCAAATAAACTTACCTCTGTTCACAGAAGAATGTGGACATAAATGGGTTCCCCAACTGACAGAACTTTATCCAACCACAGCGTATTTACACAGTAATATTTTGTGATGCAAATCCGACTCAAAAAGAAATGTGTTTACATCATCTGTATAGTCTGTTGTTCCAAATTAAATACTACAAATAACCGGTCACAAATGCATTACAGTAAATAAAGGAATTTCTGCATCCAGTAATCCTTTTTCACATGAAAATCGCAATGCAATGTTTAGTTCTGAAAGTGACATTTTGAGGTAAACATATTCTAGGCCTACTGTGTTCCATATCAAACAAGGTTGCATCCCATTGCATTGATCATTCTGTTTTGAAAAATGATTATATTATAAAATGTTCTGTTTATTTGGATGGAAGCTTTTTCTTTGATTTAGAGTTTGTAAAAAAGTACAAGCTAGTTTTACCAGTTCAACTTTGTTTGGGACTGTATTTCATGCACAATAAATGAAAGGTGCACTGTCTGTCAGAATGAATGAAATTATTCATTCTTCTTTCTATCTAAATAATTTCCACTCAAATAAAAACGATGTGATAAAAAGAATCTCAATTGGGAAATGATTTAATATTGAATTTAAATTCACTATTAAATCATTACCCATTTGAGATCCTCTATATACATGTATGTTGTGTGGGACTGTTATTATGTAATGAATCATATGTTGTGTGGGACTGTTAATATGTAATTGATCATATTTGTGTGGGACTTGTTTAATGGATCATGCATTGTGTGGGATTGTTATGCATGGATCATGTGTTTCCTGGGACTGTTATTTAATTGATCATGTTTTGTGTGGGACTATTTTGTAATGATCATATGTTGTGTGGAACTGTTATATAATGGATTATATCTTGTGTTTGACAAGACTGGCTCATGGCCTATTATCAATTTGAATAAACAATAATTGACTGACAGGTGGTGTTAGATGGGTGGAGTCTGAATATTTGTCAGTTGTGTGTTGTAGATGATTAGATCATTAATGCTTCTGTTATTTATTCAATATTCTTTCTATTTACAGCATTACTGTCGTCACTGTGGTAACAACTTTTGCTCCAAGTGCTGTAATCAGAAGGTTCCTAAAGCAACATTTGGAGCTACAGGTAAATGTATTCCTAGCCTCGAGATATAAAAATGTTTGTAATGAAGGTCTTTACTTTTGACAAGGTATTTTCGATTGGCTGACAGAGAAAACGGTCTCAAACTAAAACTAACCTTTTGTGATCTTTAGAGAAGATTTTTCTCAGTACAGGTCTTGTACTTTGCCATTAAATTATGATTTTCCTATAATTTTTCAAATTCCTCTCTCTCACATGCATTTATAAACTGTTTTTGACCTTAGAGTGAATAATGTGAGTAAAGTGTTTTCAGAAATATATGTAAAACTTATCCCCCTGGGAAATGAGGTAGACCATTGACGATTGTACTGACACCTAGCTCACAGGATGCCAAAAAAAAATCAGCTTTTTGTTTGCTTCTGTATAGAGCTAGCATATTCAGTGGAAATAAGTGACATCTCAATAGAACCTTGTGTTCTTTTCTGTCCTCCAGTAATGTGATTACTGAAATAGTTTAAAGCAACTGTAACAGTTTTTCTGGACTTAATTTATTGATAAAGATGTTGATGACTATGAATGAAGTAAGCAACATTCAGTGGTTATAGATGGTCATACAGAAATGCTTGAAAAATATGCAAATTCAAGTGGCTAATGGCTCAGTCAGTTCTGGCAGTGTTTGATCTGCTGGCAGCATAATCAAGATCAAACAGATTTGTTTCTTTCTTTAAGTACATCATACCCTTTCATTGGAAATTCAGTGGCATGTAAATCATACCCTTTTATTGGAAATTCAGTGACATGTACATCAAACCCTTTCATTGGAAATTCAGTGACATGTAAATCATACCCTTTTATTGGAAATTCAGTGACATGTACATCATACCCTTTCATTGGAAATTCAGTGGCATGTAAATCATACCCTTTTATTGGAAATTCAGTGACATGTACATTATACCCTTTTATTGGAAATTCAGTGACATGTACATCATACCTTTTCATTGGAAATTCAGTGACATGTACATCATACCCTTTCACTGGAAATTCAGTGACATGTACATCACACCCTTTCATTGGAAATTCAGTGACATGTACATCATACCTTTTCATTGGAAATTCAGTGACATGTACATCATACCCTTTTATTGGAAATTCAGTGACGTACATCATACCTTTTCATTGGAAATTCAGTGACATGTACATCATACCCTTTTATTGGAAATTCAGTGACATGTACATCATACCTTTTCATTGGAAATTCAGTGACATGTAAATCAAACCATTTCATTGGAAATTCAGTGACATGTAAATCATACCCTTTTATTGGAAATTCAGTGACATGTACATCATACCCTTTTGTTGGAAATTCAGTGACATGTACGTCATACCCTTTCACTGGAAATTCAATCACATGTACATCATACCCTTTCACTGGAAATTCAATCACATGTACATCATATCCTTTCACTGGATATTCAGTGACATGTACATCATGCCCTTTCATTGGAAATTCAGTGACGTGTACATCATACCCTTTCATTGGAAATTCAATCACATGTACATCATACCCTTTCATTGGATATTCAGTGACATCTACATCACACCTTTTCATTGGAAATTCAGTGACATGTACATCATACCCTTTCATTGGAAATTCAGTGACATGTACATCATACCCTTTCATTGGAAATTCAGTGGCATGTACAACATACCTTTTCATTGGAAATTCAGTGACATGTGCATCATACCCTTTCATTGGATATTCAGTGATATCTACATCACACCCTTTCATTGGAAATTCAGTGACATGCACATCATACCTTTTCATTGGAAATTCAGTGATGTGCATCATACCCTTTCATTGGATATTCAGTGACATGTACATCACACCCTTTCATTGGAAATTCAGTGACATGTACAACATACCTTTTCATTGGAAATTCAGTGACATGTGCATCATACCCTTTCATTGGATATTCAGTGACATGTACATCAGACCCTTTCATTGGAAATTCAGTGAAATTTACATCATACCCTTTCATTGAAAATACAGTGACATGTACATCATATCATTTCATTGTAAGACAAGTACATCATACCCTTTCATTGAAAATACAGATACATACATCATAACCTTTCATTGTTAGACAAGTACATCATATCCTTTCATTGTTAGACAAGTACATCATACCCTTTCATTGAAAATACAGTGACATGTACATCATACCCTATTACTGAAAATACAGTGACACATGCATCATAACCTTTCATTGTAAGACAAGTACATCATACCCTTTCATTGTAAGACAAGTACATCATACCTTTTCATTGTAAGACAAGTACATCATACCTTTTCATTGAAAACACAGTGACACATACATCATACCATTTCATTGTAAGACAAGTACATCATACCTTTTCATTGAAAATACAGTGACACATACACACATACATTATACCCTTTCGTTGTAAGACAAGTGCATCATACCCTTTCATTGAAAATACAGTGACACATACATACATCATACCCTTTTATTGTAAGACAAGTACATCATACCCTTTCATTGAAAATACAGTGACACATACATCATACCCTATTATTGAAAATACAGTGACACATGCATCATAACCTTTCATTGTAAGACAAGTACATCATACCCTTTCATTGTAAGACAAGTACATCATACCTTTTCATTGTAAGACAAGTACATCATACCGTTTCATTGAAAACACAGTGACACATACATCATACCGTTTCATTGTAAGACAAGTACATCATACCCTTTCGTTGTAAGACAAGTACATCATACCCTTTCATTGTAAGACAAGTACATCATACCCTTTCGTTGTAAGACAAGTAAATCATACCTTTTCATTGAAAATAGTGATACATACATCGTACCTTTTCATTGGAAATACAGTGATACATACATCATACCCTTTCATTGAAAATACAGTGACACATACATCATACCCTTTCATTGTAAGATAATTAGTTATACCCTTTCATTGAAAGACAAGTACTTCATACCTTTTCATTGAAAATACAGTGACATGTATACCCTTTCGTTGAAAATAGTGACATATGCATCGTACCCTTTCGCTGAAAATACAGCGACACATGCATCATACCCTTTCATTGAAAATACAGACACATACATCATACCCTTTCATTGTTAGACAAGTATATCATATCCCTTTCATTGTTAGACAAGTACATCATACCCTTTCATTGAAAATACAGTGACATATTCATCATACCCTTTCACTGAATATACAGTGACATGTTCATCATACACTTTCATTGAAAAATACAGTGACACATACACACATACATCATACCCTTTCATTGTAAGATAAATACATCATACCCTTTCATTGTAAGATAAATACATCATACCCTTTTATTGAAAATACAGTGACATATACATCATACCCTTTCACTGAAAATACAGTGACATGTGCATCATACCCTTTCACTGTAAGACAAGTACATCATACCCTTTCACTGTAAGACAAGTACATCATGTCCTTTCATTGAAAATGCAGTGACATGTACATCATATTCTTTCACTGAAAAACTAAAAAATATTGAACCAGGAGAAAAATAACTTCTGCAGGTGTAATCATAGATGGTGAAATGTACTAGTTGCTGGCTTTTTTGATAACACTAGATGCAAGACAGTCACAAGTTCCAGGTAATAATTACTTCTAAAATTTTCCTTCTTACCATGGTACTTGTTTTGTTTCAGGGATCTTTCATGTCACTCAGTTTTTATGACTATGAGATTAAACAGTAAATTATTGAATATGATATTTTCTAATTATCTGATACTCATCATGATAATAAATTGTATTCTCTGCCTTTTTAGTGTTGAAATTATTTTTTAAAATATCATGCAAATTGAGTGGCAATTTTGAACATAAATTTTAACAAAATATTTATGTAATTCACACTCTTTTTTGTATTTGTAGCGCCCACTGCTCAAACAGATACAGTGCTTGTGTGTACGAGCTGTTACAACATTTTAATGCAACAGAAAGACCAGGACAAAGCAGGAGGCCCCAGTAACCATGACCTTTAACCTCTGAGGTTGGGTCAAAAGGCTAGTTAGGGCTTATTAAACTGTTGAAATGCAAAGATCTTACCTAGAATTAGCGATATAAGCCATACATTAATCACGATAGTCATGTTGACTAATAATAATCAAATAACAGACAGTGAAACACTGATACAAAACATTATACATTGACAGATATATAGCTGAAGTAATCAAGGATAATTTGTATGTCAAGGAAAAACACATTGGACAATAAATGTTAAAAATTATAACTTTAATACATCCTGACATTTCTTATAATCCACCATTTTGTAATGCTAAAAGAGATTATTACACAAATAAATCACATAGTTATCATATTGGAAAGAAAAGAAAAGTGTCCACTGCAATTCAGAGGGAGACAGATTGATTTTGTTAGATCAATACAGCTTAATAAATGCATAGAACTCTATCAATATTTGCAAGTTAACCAATCTTTGTCTACCAAGTTGACTATTTTGTGGATAGAAGAGGAAACCTGTTTTTTATCTGTATTCTGAACCGTTTGATTTTTACCATCTACCCCAAAAAAGTAATGGTGTTTTATTAATGTCTGTTTTAGCTTAAAAAAACATAGGTTTTGTTAAATTAAATGTGGAGTTTTTATTAAAGGATGAAATTATCTGGTCAGTGCATTATGGCTATAATTCTCAATGACAGTTGAATGGTTAATTTGAACCTTTTGTACAGATATATTTATTGAAAGGAAGGTATACTTGTAGTGGTTTGCCTACCATGACGGCATGTTGGTATACCTATGGTGATTGGACTAAAATGACTTTATGATGGCATACTTATGTGGTTTGCTTACAGTGACTATATGATGGTGTACTTACTTGTCTACACTGACTATTAATAACTGTGGCTAATTATGAAATTGTCTTTATCCTAATGAAGCATCTTTTAGATGATAGTACCTTAGCCATGCTATCGTCATTGAAATAAGTATCCAGTGTCGTATCTTTAAAAATTCAAACAGTGATACCGTTAGACTAGTTACCTTCAATGAAACACATATAGACTGTCGTTACATCAGTTAATTGTTTCACCCCAGGTAATAACCTTAATTCTTTGCACTATTAAAAATAGCTGCTAAACTGCCACCATCAGGAGTTTTGCATGAAAAATGTATTCTTAGGTCTCAGTTTTCAATTTAAGCACAAAGTTGATAACCCTGCCATCATCATCTTTGGATGCCTACATGACTGGCTGACAAGTTATGTACAAATGTTAGGTTACAATAAGACCTTAGTACAGTAAATATTCAATTGCATCAGTAATACAAAATTATTGGAAATTCATTTAAAGTATGTAGTAAGTGCCACAGGTGATGTAAACTTCACAGTAATTCAAGTACAATGGAACTTTATTTGTAGATCGCAGACAACTCAAGACTCAGCATCAAGAATGAATAAGTATTTTGAGGCAGAGTATTAGAGTGGTTGAAGCAAGTTCTTAAAATGTTACTTTTTACTTGGTTTGCTCTTCAGTCAAATTGTAATTTATGTAGTTTATTTTTACCTATATGGTACATGTACATCTTTTCTATCATTATGCTGAAGTATTTCTTTTTTTATGTAGAGAAAATTTACTTTTATAACAGTTGGTTTTGCACCACTTTGTGTTGTTCAGTTTTTAGCAGACTTATTTATATATAGTTTACTTTAAACTGGGATGGGTGTTTCAGTGTAAATGTTTTTTTATGGTGTGATAGTTGTATGTTTGTAATTTTTATGCTAATTGTTTTAATATATTAAATTTTATACTTGTATTTGTACTAGTCGTTTGAGAGACTTTTGATACTGTTTTAAATGTAAATATTCATATTTATATAAATACTATTATTTATATAGATACTATTATTTATATAAATACTATTATTTATATAAATGTGCACATATATGTAGCAATTTTACCTGCTATTTCTTTTACTAAGTATTTTGTGTCTAAAGAATATCTTAGATTGGATGCAGATTAAACCTAAGCATACAACAGCTGAGTTGGCAAAAATCAAAAGGAACAATTACTTGACACAGCAATATTTTGCTGGTAAAGCTGGTAAATAACAATTTTCAGCTCAGAATGAAAATTACCCAAAATATCTTCATTGTTGTAGCCAGGCCTCATGAGCCTGTGCTAATTACACAGAATTTATCATCTTTCACATAATTTGATATTAGCTATGTGGAAAAACCTTTGAAGTGAAACCTGGACTGCAGAAATAAAAATCTAAGATGTACAAAGAATCTACTGTATATATTCACTTATAAGTTGAGTGCAAAACAAATGGACCAAGAGCTACCATTGCATAATGCGTTGGAAGAACTGGAGTATGCAGTAGAATGAATGACATAGATACTGATTTGACAGTGCAGGATTGAGCAATGGATCAGGATATATATTATTTACAGTTATCTGCAACTTATGTGCACTGCACACATACTGTACTGCATATATATTACACTGCATACATACTGTACTGCATACATACTCTACTACACAAGTATTACACTGCATACATACTGTACTGCATACATACTCAACTACAAAAGTATTACACTGCATACATACTGCACTGCATGCATACTGTACTGCATACCTACTTGCAGGGGATAGAAAGGAAAGATGTGTTGAGATTTATACCCTTCTGTCATTTTTCTGACCCCTCCTCTCTGGAAATTGATGGGGGAGTTCTTCATCTTCTGTTAATTCCTGGCAGCATCATTTTATCTTTTAAATGATTGAGCCTTTTTGATGCTTTTCTTAATATGATGCGAAGATGTCCATTGTTTTTAAATAAAAAATTGTTAATGAGCAAACAGTTTGGTGGACTTTGCAAAAGAATACAATTTAAGTAATATCTGATCTGAGATGATCTGTTGAACATATATGGTCTGAAATGATCTGTTGAAATATATGTTCTGAGATGATACATCAGACAACTATAATAACTGATTATTAATTTTTAATGGTGCCAATCTGCAATTTGCCATTTTTCAAAAATGGTAAATATGCTGGATTTTTAACTCTAAAAATCTAATAATGCTACATACTGTATTGTACTTTTTTTTCTTCATACCCTCAATTAATACTCCCTCACCATCAGTTCTTAAAACCTACTATTAATTTTTGCCAGATGACGATTGGTACAGAGAGCCTTTCATACTGCCTTTTGTGTAGACAAGGATCTGTAGTAATCTGCATGTCTACCCATCTGTCCATCCATCCATCTGTCCAGTGTTAGGGTGACTATGCTGCATCATTTATGGATTGCCTTGAAACTTGATCAATATTATGTTATCTTCTGAAGTGGGATGCAAATAGCAACAAACTACTTTGCTTCCACAATTTTTCTTGTGGTATTGCACTTTTTGTCACATGACAAATAACCACTTTCCTTCCACAATTTTTCTAGTGGTATTGCCCTTTTTGTCACATGGCAATAAACCACTTTCCTTCCACAATTTTTTGTTGTGGTACTGCCATGTGTTGTTGCATTGTATGACACAAAATCTCATTAGTGACACTAATCCCTCAGTTTCTTAGGGATTACCATGAAAGCTGGTAAATAAGATGTGCGTATCGATAAATCACTTCGCTTGTACGAGTTATTTTTATCATGTAGCTTAATGCAGTGTTTGACACAATCCCATTAGCACAACCAGTTTTTTTTATCAATTGCCATGAAGCTTGGTAAATATTTTTGTCATCACCTGAAGATGCACACAATGATAAATCACTTTTTCCCTTAATTTGTTAGAGTTATTGCCCTTGTCTGTCTTTGACCTTGATGCCGTGTATGACATTTACATTAGTGCATCCTATTCCTGCAATTTTTGACAAATTGCCATAAAAGTTAGTCACCAGCTGAAGATGTGCATACTGATAAATCTCTTGCTTTATTTTTATTATTGCTATTGTCTCTTTGCCTCGTAGCTTAAAGCAGTGCTGGACACAATACTTTTTAGTGTAACTAGTTCCACAGTTATTATTTTATTGCTGGGCAACTTGTTAAAGATTTGCTTATCAGTGGTAGCTTCCCTATTTTCCAGACACAATATTTTTACATGTGTAATTTTTTTAATTAGTCCAGAAAGCAATCCAGAAGGCAGACATTTTTTTAAGCCAGTGCAATTTTCATTTGTACATGAAATATTTGGAAAGACAAATGATTAATTCTTTTTTATTGTTAAGATATTTAGGTCAGTGACAATATATATTATGGTCATTATCGGAAGATATTCATGGTGACCAATCATTCTTCTTGTACTGTTTTTTCACAAGAGTTGTGCTCTTTTTTCTAGACTGTAGATGCATCTTCATCAGGTGATAGTTGTTGGGGTGGGAGAGGCATGGATATTCATATATTACATTATTAATTTGATCACCATCACTGTAGGTTCTTATAAAAATGTTGCAGACACCAAAAAAAGAGAATAATACATTTTTTTAAGATATAATTATTTGTAAACATCAAGGTGTAATTAATATGAAGTTAACATAAATTTCAGAAAGTAGCGTGATTTTACTTCAGCTTGATGAAAAGATAACTGTCATACCCAAAAAAATTGTTGTAATGGAAGTTAGCACATCATACCTTTCACTAGGGGAGCTATAAAATATGCTGCATTTTAAGTAACATCACCCTATAATGCATGTCAATACTGGCATCAGTGTTATCTGAATGGCCACTCTATAATAAAGTCCTTTAATATGAGGAATCACTAGATATGTTTATTCATCTGAACTGAATATCCAGGCCATTCTTTGATTAAAACCAACTCGTGTCATTTAACTTTTCACACTAAAGTAGGTGAACTCCACATATTGGAATTACCGCACATGGAACTAAAAGGATTTCTGATGAGGCAGTTTGGATAAATTAAATACAAGTTAAATGTATTTTGATTGCATAATTGGTTGCCTAGATGAATGGTCTGTAAAAATGAAATTAAAGTAGCACTTCAAAAACTCAAAGTGATGCAGGCCCAACTGTTTTTTAATTGAGTTAATAAATTGTTTACATTTTTAGAGTTTTACAAAAGAGATAGTTTTACTCTTAGACTCAGAAAGTCATTTAAATTATGCACAGTTCCAAAATGACTAGTTTTAGAGTTGCCATGGCTTTAAGGCAGGCTTAGTATATTCAGACCTTGTATAAATATTTGTCAAACATCTCTACATATTTCCAGCCCAACAATAACATTTGTAAATCCTGTATATAACATTTCCCTTATGTCTATTTCATGAATCAAACCTGCCCCAAAAGATTTTGAGTTGAAAATGTTCTTTTATTTCCACTTTATTTTAGTTACAGTATGTCCAAAATTGCTTGAATTTGAGTTATTACTGGTTTAGATAGCTTGGAGTCATGAGATATGGTGATTGTTTTCTTGTGTGAATTAATCCTTAATCAGTGCTGAGATGATCGTCAGTTAACTGTAGGAGGAAAAAAGCATACACATACATATTCAGGGTTTTTTAAAATTAAAAAAATGAATTTTATAAAGAGACTATAGCATACTCATATCAGGATTATGTGAGATACAATTGCATTTTTGCTTTAGATGGATTTCAGTCTCATGGCATAGTATCCATTCTCTTATCAGATATAGTTTGTATTACTAATAATAGTAACAGACTGCATGGAATTAGTAATAAAAGGATACATTAACTGGCCTTTCAAGTCCATTTTATGTTAAGAGAGGCATCTCCAAATACACCATTTATTAGTTATGTCCCTTGGATATTGTTCCATTGGTGATAATGCTTGAAACAATAGCTGACAATGCTTTTAAAAGGAATTTATCAAATTAATTCTTCAAATAAAGTTTTAAATGTTAATATGAATTCTCATACGAGGATAGAAAATGTATGATATTACAAAGACTGCAGTCTGTTTAGGATGTTAGTGCCTAAGATGACGAATGGCAGTGTATAAGGGAGTTCCGTTTATCCACCTGATTTTACTGAAATTAGAATTGTCATCGTTGTTTTAAATTCATTGATTAATGCAGTCAGTAAAGTGGAAATTGAAACATATTTGCATGTGTTCACTCATACAGTACTATTAAAAAGACACGTTTGTCTTATTATTAAAAAAATCTGTTTTACTATGGAAGATTTAGCCACAAGTATTCTTCACAAAATACATTTTCAGTTACCGATGCTTCCTTGTTAAGCAGAACAAGGAAATGAATCCAATCTAGTGTTTGTTTTTCTGTAATAAATAAAGGTACTTTAAAAGAGTAATATTTTAGTATCAAGTGGTGTACTAGCAACATTTTTCGTGAATATAAGTGGTCTGCAATGCTTTAGCATCCACAAATTCCCTCAAATTATCTGCTGCTAAAATAGCAGCCTTTACAGTACATTAGATTTATTAAACTTCTTAAATTTTTAAGACTTTTCAACATGATCTGTTTTAAGTTCTTTTATTTTAAAATAATAAGACTTACTATACATATATGATCCTTTTAAAAGTTTTTCTTTGCCAAATGTACATACATATAACTAATTTTAAAATTACTGCTTTGCAAAATTTACCTATAACTAATTTTAAAAGTATTGCTTTGCAAAATTTACATACTTATAACTTTTCTAGTAGCAGACTTTTTTCATATGTTTAAGTGATAGAATCATCAGTTAGAAGAAATAAAGAGTATTTGATGGCTAGCTAATGAAGTTTGTATTACTCTATGGTAGGTTTTGATTCCTTTGAATGTAACGCAGCATTTTATTCGTTGATGTAATTGTAATGCAGTTTTTGATTTGATGATGTGAATGTAATTTTTTTGATTGGATCGTGTGAATGTAATGCAGTTTTTGATTGGTTGATGTGAACATAATGAAGTTTTTTGTTTGTTGATGTGAATGTAATGCTGTTTTTGATTGGATGATGTGAATGTAATGCAGTTTTGATTGCATGAAATTTAAATTGTTAGCATTAATATCCATAATAAAAACGGAGAAACAGTTGTGACTCGAGTCATGTAATACCATGGAGAACTAGGTGTTCACCTATTTATAGAAAATAAAAATAATTTTCCAGTGTGTGTGAGCATGGATAAGATTGTGTTTGAGAATTTGATGGTGGTAATTGTAGTTTTTATGTCATAAATATTTATTTTATTTGTTGCCTTTTAAACTCAGTTTGCAATGGAAAAAACACCATTAGTGTCATCAAGTCCACAAATAAATGTTTACCTCCAAAATAAAAGTCTGATAATGTTCTTGTTAATTGGGTGTTTATTGGCTGGCATTAGAGGTTAAATCATGTGGCAAATGGAATAATAATGTGTTGCAAGCAAAAACACAGCATGGTGGCAGATCTTGCCTGGGAAGAACTGTCTAGGTTTGCCATAATTATAAGGAATAACTTGAGTGAATGAACAGATTATTCAGAATGTTTTAGATGTATGAATAATTTAAATGAATAAATTATTCAACAAATTTATAAGTGCTACTAGAAGATTTAACAGTGGAGAAATTACAGTTAGCCTACATGTACATTCTTTTATAGATTGACCAAAATTCCATAGCTGTTTCTCCTCTCATATGAGATTCAAGTCTTGGCTACTTCCCAAGGTTACTTCCCAATTAGGTATAGTCTTGATGACAAGAGATGCAATATTTTAACTATATATTACATGCACAAGATCTGAACCTATTTTGCAATTTGACGGATGAACTTAAATACTGTAATGAAAGGTCAGACTGCAAAACTACGGTCAGTCTTTTTATTGATTGGTGAGTGTTTAACAACACATCAGCACATGAAAGAATATGTACTACCAAGGCAATGGGAGTCTTGCTGAGAGACATATGACAGCAACTTAGGTTTAAATCCCCAACCAACTACTTGTAAGTATGACATTTGGCAAATTAACCACACAGCCATTATCGCTCCACCACTATGATTTGAGTTAACATTTTGAGAAGTTCTGGATTGAATATTGATTGAATTCTTGGCACCATCAGTCCTTGTCTCCTTCATCACGAAAAATGAAAAACGTGTTTAAAATAGCCTTGGAAAAGCTGGAATATAGAAAACCAACTTTTCTAATAAACATTTGTATTATTTTCAGTTGACATTTTCAATGTCCAAACAGAATTCCATATTTTAGCTACCTCTGAAATTTCTATATTATAGTTAATCATTCCATTTTTATCAAGGTCAAAGCATTTGTAAATGCTTATAATACAGCTTCCACACATTTTTATTCCACTTTCATTGTAATTAATGTATGATTCAAAATAAGTTTTCAGATTATTGAATCCAAAATACGTGGAAATCCAATTTAATATTTTGTTTCCAGAATTTTTTTGTGTATAATGTCGAAAAAGAAATCAAATGTACACTGTATGAACATGCACAAGATTGTTTTTTTTTCAAACCCCAAGGCATTGTGCTTTGTATGAAAATTGAATGGCTAATCTGTCAAACTTGTCTTGAAAGACTACTGTCATAAGAGACAAACTGTCTTGAGGGAACCCACTTTATACACAGATATATAGTTTTATGATTATATAGTTTTATGATCTGTTATAAGACTGCTTGTTTTGAGAGTTTTGGACAAAAGAGGTGGCTGTTTTAGACAGATTCTACTGTTACACAGCAAAAGTGTTGTAATGTGTTTTTATGGTTGTTACTCCTCCATCTAGACAAAGATTTTAGTATCATTTGTAGAATCTTGCATGCCACTATAACAGTGTCTATGTATTACAGGTAAATTTGTAGAATCTTGTTTGCTACTACAACAGTGATGTATGTACATGTATTACAGGTAAATTGAACAGTGATCTATGTATTTCAGGTAAATTTGTAGGAGAGTCTCACATGCCACTAGAAAAGTGATCTATATATTACAGGTAAATTGAACAGTGATCTATGTATTACAGGTAAATTGAGCAGTGATCTCTGTATTACAGGCAAATTTAACAGTGATCTATGTATTACCGGTAAATTTAACTACAATTTAGTTGAGATATAAAATCAGATCAAATCTAGGTTAGAGTGAAATCATAAATTCTGCCAGGATTTAATTTCACTTGCAGAGTTTACCTTTTTAACTTTATTTCTCTGAAGCCCACCTTTTCATTTTCTCCTTCATTAACTTATCAGGCAATTCATAACATCCATGAAAAATATTAAGTCATTGTATTTATAAGATTGGTATTTTAGTTCATTTAGCCATAAGGTCAAAAATGAGCTTATTGTATAGTCCTGCATTCTTCCTCAATCTATAAATTTCTTATTACAACCATGGAGGCCATATTTCTTATCCAAATATGATCAAACTTGGAACAAAGGTTTGTATCATCTAGCTCTTAGAAAACTTCAGTGATGAGCAAGCTCCATGCATATAAATGAGGTGATCTTGCACCAGATTGGCTGAGCTTGTTAGACCTCTTGAGGTCATTTTTTTCTCTTAATTATACTTGGATTATCATCTTTGATCATACTGAGCTCTAATGATTCAGATTAATGAGTTGATCTTGTAACTGATTGACCAAGCATGTTACCATTGTGAAAGACATATTTCTGTTCTGATCAAGCTTTAAATATGTTGTTATATCATCATGATCTCAAAAAAAATTTTTTATGAGAGAAAATCATGCATATTAATGAGTGGGGATCTTGCAACAGATTGGCTGAACTTGTTTCTTCTCTAGAGGCTATATTTCTCCACCAGCTGTAATAAACCTTTGTAAAATATCATCAGTTTTTTGAATGAGTCCAATTGTTAGCTAAGGCTAGTATATTATACCATTTGTGGACTTTTGTAAAATATGTAAAATTGACATGATACAATGGTTGGGGGATAGATTACATGAGATTTTTTTCTTCTTACATTGATACGTAAATCTGCTTAATGCAATGTTTAACTGTTAAGTGACCAGTTGAGCACTATCAGCCCACATTGGTCTCTTTAATATTTCAGCTGCCAGGTGACACTGGAAATAAATATTACTCTGAATTTGGTTTGATTTTAACGGTGTGATTTAATCCCCACACTGTATGTAAATAAGTTTTAAATGTTTGGAATACTTTTATTTTGATTTGTACAACATCATTCATGTATTTTGTTTATTCATTTTGCATGACATTTTGTTTAGTCTAGTCAGGTATTTTAAAAGATAAGAAGGGATTTAGCTATATTAGTTGAGAACTGCCAGCATGTGTTGTGACAGTTTTTCAGTAGTAGCATTACTAAGTGATCTTTTACATTGCTTTTGGGAGCTAGAAAAAATAAACTTTAACCTTTTAAACTGTGAATGTTTTTATTCAACCTCAGCCCACTTTGTTTCTTGGTAAGAACAGCTGCCAGATTATTTTTGTCTGTTCTGTGGTTTGTATTTTATATTCAGGTGATGCACACTGTATATCAATTCTCTAGTGTATTGTTTTCTAAATACATAAGGTAAACACTTTATAAATTCTCTAGGATATTTGCACTTTCATTTTTCAGTCACTAGCAGAGTATTTTGATCCTCAAAGGACACAAATTTACCATTGTGGAGAGCAGGCTTGCCATATATGTCAACTAAAATTTATCATTTTTGTGATGTTATATGGAAACAAAATCAGAATATAAATTATTATAGTGTTACAACTCTATGGTCATAAACTAAGTAACAGAGAGAAGCAAAATCACAAGTTTAGTAAAATGAACAGATAATTTAATTCTCTAAGCTTTAAAGTGAAAATTTCAGAGGAACTTAGTGCTGTGAATTAAATCCCAAATAATGCTAAATATTCTATAACAACTCCAAACTAACAGAATATTCCAAACAAATTTCAGTCATCTTGAATGTGCTGAAGTACCAATAGTCTTGATGTATCACAATAATATATTCCAGAATGTCTTTGAATCAGTCCTCAATAATCTGAAATTAGAATTAATCCAGTCAGTGATCAAACTTATTAATTTCAATCAATAGTCTAAATAATTAATCCTCATAAATTATATCTGAATACAAATAAAAGTGATTCCACAAGGACTAATATTAAAATAAGAATGAATATGTTTATCAGAACCTTGTATAAAAAACGAAGACACAATAAGATAACTAGGTTGTGAGCAATTAATTCTCCTCCAGAACTTTCTAATGTCAAATGGCCATGCAACATATTTGCAAATATTATAGTACAACCTGTAACCATGGACAAAAGTTAACTATCTAAACTTTTGTTTATACATAATCATTAACTTAAACTACAATCTACAATCATGGATAGAAGTTAAAAACACACTATAGGTATATATATATATAAATAATTTGAAAACTTGAAGTCTGTTTTAAACCCCTTGTATAAGTAGTAAAGTGTGTTACTTAGGGGAAAATTGTCTAAGCAACACCCACACACATTGACCATTCTTCTGACCAACACCCATACATACTGACCAGCAAGTACACCTACTGACCAATACTTACACCTACTCCAGAGATGGCAGCAGGGTGCTCAAGTATACAAGTTGCACAAAATTTGTATGAATTTACACTGTTGGAAAGTACTGATGAATTAGAATTCCTGCAAACTTGTTCAGTCATGCTTATAAAAATGCACTCTGCACAGAGTACAACTATTACTGAGCTGTCCAGATATATTCAGTGAATATGAATCTAAAAGGGAATTAAAAGGTAAGGATATATATTTGATTAAAATACGTCTTGTCCATTGCAAAGTCTGCAGATGTACATCATTGCAAAAGGATGCTAGAAAATATCTTTCTGATTATTTATAAGGGAAACTTGTGCTCTAGAGGGTTTGTGCAATTGGTGCCTTTTCCCCTCATTTACCAATGCATAAAGATTCATCCATTCCAGAAGGAGGGTTTATAGTCGAGCAAGAAAATTACCTATTCTTTTCAACATCAAGTCATTGGCGTGAATGTGCAAATTGAACAGCAAGAAGAAAGTGGACAATTAAATGCAGTTTCTCGCCAAATGGAGGACAGTAATTTTGAACCATGTCAGATATATGGTTAAGTGAACCCCCAAAGAAGAAACCAAAATTGGATGCAAAGCTTCAGAAATCTTCATTGTTACAGTACAAAATGATTAAACACAAGATGGGAGGTATGCTGTGTAATATCCACAAATTTTGTGGGAACAAAAAACGCTTTTATGTCGAAAATTGCCTGTTTGAACTTTAGGATGTAAATGTTTATTCAGCAGATAATAATCAGCATTTTGAAGCAGAGTTATCTACGAGATAATAAGCTGTGAGCTGTGAGAAATTCCATCATTAAATCGAGTGTTTACAGCATCATTGATATCATCAAGTCTGTGATACCGTTTTTATAATCCACAGGAATCGAAATATTCTCCGCTGGGGTCAATGGGAAAGTAAACAGTAGGTTTCTGGTCAATGACAGTAGTCCGTGTTAATGACATCGGCTCGAACGTTTTAAGATTTTGAATGAGAAAGTTCATCTTTAGCACGCACTACTGGATTCCAGAAACTCTGTACAATATAGGAGTTAGGAGGTAATGAAATTCTCAGATATTGATCATCAATGGTAATGATTTCACACTTGACTTTTCCTTTATAAAGCTATGTCAAGTAAGTCTTAGAAAGGGGCGTCTCAGTACTCTGTTACAAGAGAGCTTCGATGTGTGACTTTTCTAAGGAAGTAAATGGAGTATTCAAACGGTCTTTCAAGTATTTATACCATTCTTTCAACATCGTCTCTTCCGGGATGACTGTCGATGCTTTCTCCAGAAGCTCTTCCCATTTATCTTCCGGACTCATCATTAAACTTTGGTCTGTTATTTTTTGTTAGGATGATCGATTTGACATCCATTAAAAGCACTTTGGTCAGGAGTGTAGTTATTTTAGCAAAGTGGTGAGCAAACCAGGAGACTAACTGATGTTCTTGTTCGAGCTATTGTGACATTACTACTGGTATTTTTTTCCTCTCCGTTATGAGGTGTTTTCGAGGATGATGAATGAGCTGTTTTTGCATGGGTGAAAGGGCTTTGAGCAGAACGGACAACATGCCCCAGTGTTTGGATAAACAAGGAGGAAATCCTTTCCTCTTCGTTTCTTTGGGGACAGAAGAGGGATGGCTTCTGGGGGTGGGTGACATTTTTGCTTGTTCCAGAGCACAAGCAAAATACAATGACGTCGAAGACTTGGCACACGTTCTTGTATCTTATTTTGGGGGGATGTATTTTTTTAGTAGGTCGTAGGGTTTGTAACCAGTCTATTTGACGATCTCTTTCATTATCATATCATTCCCAAAAGAACAATTCTCCCCTTTGATTGCTTCTCTTTTTCTTTAGACGATTGGGTCTTTTCATGGGTAGACGTCAATGCTTGGTTAAGTGTTTTTTCGGATGCGGATTTAAACGACGAGACTGTCTTTTTCTTTTTTCTTTTCCTTTTTGGACAGGAGAATGACGATATTGGTGGTGTGCACTTCTTGTAGATGGCATCTTTTTGCAATCACAAGTACAAAAGTACTGATACCTATCGCTTGTCCCAGGTCTTTTTTTATAGGGGTGGAATGCGTCACCATTGATTGTTGGTCGTTCGTATCATCTTCATGGCATGCATCACTCGATGTTGAGGGATTCGCAACGGACTAAATCGGGACAGTTCTTGCTTGGATAAATCCAGTAAACTCTGTAACATATCCGATCTCTCTTGGACTTTGATTTTGGGGGAGGGTACATTGTTAACAGCTGCCACGTCAGCTAACGAGGAGGAGGATGCCACCGATAGAAAAGAAGTTCCTGAAGACACTGGTTTCTGTTTATTCATCAAATTAGGAAAGACGCGTGTCAAATTGGGTTTGGCTGGCATCATCAGCAACGGAGACGTTGAAGAGCCCGAGGCTACAGGAGACGCGTTCACCGTCGCTGCAGGTCGTGGTGTGGGAATGTAAGGTTTCGTCCTAGCCTCAGTGCCGCACTTGCGTGTAGAAGCCGGTTTCTGGGGGTCTTTTCTTGGGGCTTTTCATTTTCTGGGGACTTTTCTTTTTCTGGGTACATTTGGGTCAGAGAGTGGCAATTTTCTTGAGGATGACTTTGGGGACATTTGGATCCCATTTTAAGAGGGAGCGAATTACCACACCTCAGAGAACAGCTACCTCCAAGTTTCAAAATGATTCGCTTTTTGGTTAGAGTGTCGAAGCGGTGATCTGCCAGTTGCGTCAAGGCTACTTTGTTTCTGTCGAAAAAGCGTTTGGTTTGATGTGGGATGTGAATGATGACTTCTCTGAGACTGGCTTCTAAAACACGAGCATGTATTTGTGGGTTTTTTCTTTCGCGACTAATGGGTATGTTTGGGTCAGAGAGTGGCAATTTTGAGACAGACCGAAAGTGTCCGAGGTATTTGTCGATTTTTTTAAGTCGTCAGGGATGTGTGCACGACAGGCCCTCAGTCTTTTCACCAGTGGTGAAACACATGGGTACGAAATCGCAAAAATTCGTTTTTAAATCACACGAGTAAATAGGCATGAGGGTTTGAGTGGCATCGTCGTACGCATGAGTCAGCCAAGGAAGTCCTAACTGTTTGTTAACACTTGTACTTGCTATTTATCTCTATGACTTTTAAACAAGAGCACGTAATGGGTATTGAAACTGCTGGTGCAATGGGGTTGACTTTGTTGAAAAAATATGGGTAATGTGAATGACACTGGCTTTACGAGGATGCCTTTGGCGTGTAAACCAGTTTAATTTCGTCTTCGTCTTCTCCTAGCATGCCGTCGAAGATGACCAGATGAGTCTAACTTGAGTCAGACACGATCCCGTCGTCTACGTCAGGAATACCGTCCAAATACACGATGGAATCTCCTTGACTTTCTCGCAAGATACTGTGCGATGATTGCCACTCTTTGTAACACCACACGATATGTTGAGTTGGACGATCGATCAAATGACTTTTATGTTCGATCAAACGTTTGACAATCAGAGGAGGAGGTAGAAGAGGAAGCAGAGGTAGCCATAGTAAAGTTGATATAACTTTTGAAACGAAAACAGACAAAAGTGTTTATACTTTTCATGACACGTTTGTTTCAAATTTTTTAAAATTGAACATGAAAGACAAAAATACATAAAAGCTAACTAATGGTTAAGTACATCAATACAATACACATCAGTGATACTGGGTAATGTTCTTAGAGTCGCTACATTACTTGGCACAGTTACACAAGTGTCCTCCCTGAACGGCTTTTCGGGGATTTCCATGTCAATGATGGCCATGTCCTGACTGAGGTGGTTTTCTTCGGTGTCGAGTTCTTCTGGCACTGTGAATAACACAGGTTTAAAGGTTACCTTTTTCACTGGATACTTTAAGCTCACTTTTCCTTTGAATGCATAACGCAAATCTTGGGCAATGTAAGCCACTTAACATTATGTTTTTTTATGGTAGGTACTGATCGTAAAGAGCCCACGAGGAATCGGGTGGTAAACGAAATCCCCGAAATGAGGTCACTAAGACACACACCATACGACGATCCCAATTCAATGGACACAGATCTCGTAAAACGTGTTGCAATTCTCCACTGTCTGAATAATGTAATTGACTTCCTTCCACGGAATCTGTTGTATCAATAATAATAAAAGTCGCGGCATGGTAGCAAGATTTTATACCTCGTTTGGTCGGAGGAAATAAATATACTTTCTACACAGATCGTACTCCAGTCGCGAATCTAAATTGTTTAATCACTAACTTGCACATTACACACCGGACAGAAGGTTCCTCTCCAGCCAAGATTAGATTGTGCATAGGATTTTGGTAACCCTCTAACTCTTCCTCTGGAATTCTTTGCAGTAAGTTTATCTTAAATAGAATCAGTTGCAACCATTCCCTCTGGTCATTGAGTAGTTGATTAATGTCTTTCATCAGAATAAGTCCTCTTATAGCATTCAGGTACCAGTGGTTTAAACATCAGCGACGTAACGGATGCAATAGTTGTTTGCGTTTCACTTTTATTCTGACGAATTCTCGGTAAATGTGTTCTCTCAACTCCACAGGCAAACCACGCATGTTTTCTTGTAAAGTACCTATGAAGAGATTACTGGGGTCCCACTAAATGTATGTATTGACAGTGCGGAGATAATCGAGTATATTCCAGGTAAGCCGAATCTTGCTGCTCCCACTCGTGAAGTGACACACAGCAACTGAAACACTTGACTTTGACACCTTCGCCCAAGTAGATAAATCTAGATCTGGATAATTCTTTGGGAATAGGTCTTCCCAGATATTTAGATCACTTTGCTTGAAACGTTTGGAAACGGCTTTCAAAGTCGCAGTATTCAGACTAACGCACAGAGAACGAATATTCTTCTTTCACTGGATCATTTCGACAAGGGTACTGTGAAACCCGTAGTAGTTTGCTCAGGCTTGGATGACATCCGTAGGGTGGTAGATGTAAAGTAGAATGACGTTGAGGGTAAAAACCAGTAAAGATTCCACGATAACGAGTGGCGTCGCATTCGCATCCGTCAGGTTTGACACGCACAGCATCACTTTCCATGGTAGGAGTAGTAGGAGTAGAGGTCATAGCAAAGTACAGCGTACGGCATACCTGCAATCTCAAGGCACTGCATCGCACTCATCTTGAGAATCGCCGAACTTGAATTGTGCCTGTTTTAAAGGATTCATATGTTTTGTTTGGCAATTGTAATCCAAATAAACTTTCGGTCTTGGACGTTTTCCCTTTTTATATGCTGGCCATTATCGACGTGTCCGTAAGGTGAAGTGAAGTGGTTGGGAAGCAGCACTCGCTTTTGGTACACGATTTGATACAGTTTTTCCAAAGGCCGACTGACGATTGGGTGTGTGGCTAAAAGTACAGTGCTGTGCGGTTCGTAGGTGGTTACTTTAAAATGTTGATCCTCTCCAGACTGCAAGGCTTCTTTCAATACCCCCAAAGTTCACCACTTGACTCGTGCGATAGTTTAGAGTCAATCCTGTCACTTTACACTTGGTATACACTTCTTCTTGTTCGTCCGGATATTCGTAGCCGTAATCTTTTGGACCGCCACTAGCAGAATCTTGTCATCGGGGTGCTCGTCCGTCCGGGCTTCTAAACAGTCTCCTTCAAGGTCATGGTGTCGGTGACCAAGGCAATCGATGTAGATGCAACTGTCCATATCAAAATACAGCACACGATCTCCTAACAGTTCTAAAGCTTCGTACAATTTTAAACGAGTATAGGCTGTCACGCTGAAATAATAACATTTCCAAATTTGTCGACCTGTACAAAGTCCGGTTCTTCTTCGTAATTGATCAGCAGGATCAAGTCTTCACGAATGACGTCCACGTGTTTCATGTATTTGTTTTTGTCGTGAGTCATATGGAATTAGCTAGAAGATTCTGTCAAATACTCTGTCTCGGGTAAACACGTTCCTTGTGCCATTTTGCCCCACAAGCAATTTACATCACATTGGCAAACGATCGTCGATCTTTGTTTTTCTCGATGTTATCTAAAGTGATGCCTTCCTGCTCAAAGTAATTCTCTCTGAATTTCTTTTGGTCCTCCGACGTGTGGTACCAGGAAGGATAGCCGCTGTTTCTTGTTTCAGTTTTAAAAAGGCTTCCACGTAGTCTGCTAAAATGCCTTTCTGAGTCTCGTCACACTTCTGATATTGCTCTGTCTTGGGAAAGTGGTAAATTTCGTACACTACTAGCAGTTGGTATCCCAGGTCCAGAGCTTGAAACAATTCCACGGTTATCCACGTTCCTGCCTAGATGCGTTCTTCCTTGGTGTGCTGACAAGGTTGGTCTTGGATGAACATTTCGGCACAAATGAAACAGTTTTCCTTAGGAATGGTGAGGTAAAACGGGATGGTGCAAGTCCGTGGGCGGCAAGACTTTACATTTAATTAATCCTTTGTATTGTTGCATGTTTTCCACGTCGATGTGTTCATCACCTATTGCGGGTGCCCTGCCGAAGTAGACAATATTTGCATCTTGTCGATGACTTTGGAAGGTTTCAATTCTGCTAGCCTGCTAAACTAGATCCAAACGGGGGACCTCAAACTGTCGTGATAAATGGAAAGTTTCAAGCGATCGTCTTCGTTGGCTCGACATTGCCGTTTCAGTGTGGTTAACAAAGAATCCCACAAATCGGTGATGAAGCCCTGTTTTCTCCAGCGGTACGTTGGACTTTAAATCTTTAAATTTCACTGTTTAAGTGTAGGCCGTGATTGAAAATTTTCTAGAGGAGCATTTATTCGTCTCTCGAATGTGGTAATAATTTTCATACGTTATTGGTGGACTTTTGATTTGACTGTCTCGGTCTAGATGCAGACGTGACAGGTGTGGATTCCGGCTCACTCCTGTCATCTTCGAAATCACTGGCTTGAATTTTAGACGAGATTTTAGCTACTTTGCGAAGCGATAGGTCACGTTTCTGCCTCTTACCTTCTCCTTTTTCCAAGAAATGGTGCTATTGCTTCAGCTTGATTGCAAAAGGTCAAGTGACTACATTTTAAACGTCATGGTCCCCTATACATGTATATAAATGTAAGGTCGGTATAATCTATATATACAGGGTCAGTGTCTTCCCTCGAAGTACTCATTTCATTCTCAATCCGACAAGAAAGATAGAAGAGCCAACACAGATGTGAGGAGTCATACGAAGATTTTCTTCAGACAAGCCGACGGTCAACTCCCCCTCCTTTCGAGATAAAAGTCAAAATACTTGCTATATCTGTCAGAACAAAGGACATTGGTCTTCAGAATGTCCACAACGTCAAAGCAAGACAGGTATTAAAAGAGACAAAAGTCAGGATACCTGTTATCATTGTTAAGGAAAAGGATATTGGTCTTCAGACTGTCCTAAGATAAAAGAGAACCGGTCCAAGAAAAGGGCACCTGAACAGGAAGAAGAGGAACACTCCAAAAATGAAGAAGAACTCGTTCCCGTGAAGAAAGAGAAGAAAAGAAGACGAGAATAATAATTGATATATATGTCAGGGCAAAGGGACATTGGTCTTCATAATGTCCAGAACGTCAAAAGCGAGACAGGCATTAAAAGAGACGTAAGTCAAGATACTTGTTATCATTGTCAAAGGGAAGGATATTGGTCTTCAGACTGACCTAAGAAAAAAGAGAATCGCCGCAAGAAATAACAGGAGCAGGAGAAGAGGGTATCCGAACAGGAAGAAGAGGTGCCCTCCAAAGAGGAAGAACACATACCCGTGAAGAAAGAGAAGAAAAGAAGACGAGAAGAAAGTGAGGAAGAAGAGGAGGAGAAGGAAAAACCCTTTGACAGTGAAGAAATTTAAAAAAAGGAGTGAAATGAAAAGAAGAAAAATGAACTTTTATATGTTATGTGTTGTGAACTTTGATTGTAATTTGTACCAGACAATATATCAGTAAGAAGAATGTAAGTGTCTCTTGGTTTTGATTTGTATAATCATAAGGATCTACACTCACCCATTCACACACGTATATCATGGGAAAAAAGGAATTTGAGTTTATTTCATTTTGGCAAACATTGATTAATCTCTTTTCGAGAGAGATGGGTGGCCCTGTAAATGACCGTTGGGTATTTTTTTCTTTAAACCAGCTCAAGAATGGGAGTTATGTGTTTTAACTGCCTGATCCCTTTGCCACGGTCAATGCCTACTTCTTCACCTGCTACTGTCGATAATTTAGCTGAGACCACTATTGTTGGTATCTCATGCGTAGAGGGAATCTTAACGGGATTGCATTTTTGTCTATGATCCAGGATAAAATCCGAACGGCCCTTTTAAGGACCATCCAATTATCTTAGAAAAAGGATATTATTCAGCCGTTGTTAATTTTTTATGTGTTTATATGTTTACGATTGATTTTTCCCACCCATGAATAAATAAAAATAAAAAAAGATTTAAACCCCTACTGTAGCGCAATAGTGTGTTGCTGGATATGTTGTATGTATAAACTCTTCTATTTTGTGTATCGTACGTCTATTTCAGTGGCAATGATGATGAGATATTGTGAAAGAAAGAAGTATAGTTTACTATGAAAATGGTCAATGGGCTTTTATCCCATCATTGTGGTCAGTTTATCTGAGTAATGTTCTGTCATCGTGCCAAATTTATTGATGGGACAATCCTCCCCCCTACAATCACTCCATGTGATGAGTCACCAAGGACCAGATGCTTTGCATATGGCTGACTAAAGTGTTTCATTTGGCTTCTAATACCCTGTCGATCACAATTGTTTCAACGTGACCATTTTCACTTTTTAGAACCACGGTCAGCAAAAAACTTGGAAAATTTTTTTATTGAAGTATAACTTATTCACCTGAGTAGTAGACTAGTATGAGGTTTCTCTGCCAAATCCCTACTTTGTATTAGGACGAAAGCATGATCACTCCCTCCCAGGCCCCCCATGTTAGTATATACAAAAATGGAAAACAAGTTTGATGAGGCAACATCATCGATTTTATTACTGAATGCCTGTCAAGGACCTACCATTAAACCATCATAGTTGGCATACAAAATAGGGTTTGGCTGAAAAACGCTCATCATAGTCTACTACTGCGAGTTTTACTTGAAATCGCTGATGATTTATATGTATATTTAACACAAAATTACTATAACATTGGCAAAAATTTTAAATCCGCTATTAATAACTCACTGGTATTTTACAAAATAATGAATACTTACGTATTTCCCAACACGCTCTCCAAGGATGGTCTCGCATAAATTTTACATGATTTGCGATCGTACGGTTTCATAATGACAACTCTTGACAATTTTTTACACAACCACCTGTCGAGATATTTGCAAAATTTTAGATTTTACTGTTAAATCGCTTTCATTGTCATGACGAAACAAGTACAGATTAACTTTACCACTAATGATTGAGCCAAGTTCTAGCATTTTGATGAAATTTCCACGTGAGACTGGATTTATGGACATAACACTTTTACAATTCATCATCCACCGTGATCTTTGTGTAATTGTCTTATATATTGGATTATAAAGATTATCAGCAGCATTAGAAAGTGAATCTTTGAACAAAGGAATATTGCTAAAATAATATGAATTTTCTGAGCGAACCAGAGACAGCTTTATCTTATTTCTGTTCTTGAAATACGTGCTGTGCTTTTCATTGTCAATTATAATTGACAAATGCTTACCACGGAAAAGAATTCCACTGCAATATATTCCATTATTTTTAATAATTCATAGAAAAGTGTACTATCCTTATTTTCACACAAAATTGTTACTATCCTTACTTTTTAAATGAGATCGCTAGCAATTTCACACAAAATTTACTGCGTATCGTTTTTCATATTTTGCAAACTCTGTTCGGCATCATATCTACGAGCAAATCGTCTTTGACTTACAGTTCCTGTATTAGATCTAACATTAAAAACTTCTAACCACGCCGATAAGCTCGAAGTTGATTAATAATTTTATTATAAGTCGCTATTTTTATTTTGGCGGCGCTCACCAGTTTGTATGTGCTTTTGAGAGAGTGACGCATGTGAGGTGAAGTTGTTTGCATTTAAAACATGCACAGTGGAGAAAATGTTGACATGCCTCTATGCTACTTTAATGTAATGTGGCTGACATATCTTTGGATATTGTACTTTTGGAAATTGTACATGCTCTAAGCACACCGCTAACTACAATGTCTGCTCACTTGTGCTAATAAATCAGCCTGAATTAATTTAAAGTACACTATCTGTAGCAGGTATTAAAATAGGGAAAATTAATTGTCCAGGCTAGACAATGCCAGTTTCTGAAAGTGCAAGGAATGAATTGCCAAATATATGAAATGTAAAAAGTAGTTATAGGCTCTTTTTTATACAATTTACCTCTGAAGTTCAGGAAGTTAAATGATCAAGTGGAGCTAGTACTTTTTTGAAAGGTGCACATCTGGAGTGAGACCAAGCTGTATAATCTATAACCCATATTACACTCATCAATCATACATCAAAATAAAGGGAATTAAAGGTTCTTTGAACTACACCTAAGGTATGCAAGGTTTTCTTTTTAAATAGCCAGTATAGCCAGTGAGAAATGCCAGGGAGATTCTTTTTCTTTAAAATTCTAACCCTACACAAAGTAAAAAATGTAGAGCGCCATGTTTTGAAGACATATGTTTGCTCTTTTATTTTGGTCCGCCGATAAAACAATACATATGCTGGGTACTATTAACAATAACGGATTTAATGTTCCCCCACTGAAGTAATTCCAGTCGTTGTTAGTATCATAGGAATATAATTCAGCATGCTTATTATTTTACACTAAAATGTTCTAGCTTGTCTGACATAGTAAAGATTTTTTTAAAGTAATATTTATAGTATTTGATTAGCTCGTCTCTATTCTTGTCTTGGAGACCTGATCAAATATGATTGAAGTCTATTGTTTCTTTTGTCGTCATTATGAAACTGTTTCTGTAATTATTTCAATCGCCGTAGTAAAGTTACTTTCCTAATCGGTCAGAGCACTAAATTTTTTATTGACAGGATCGGCAAGAAACTCACTGTACTTGTCACATACTTCAGATATCATCATATCTGATATCTGCTAAAACTGAGGATGAAAATGGACGGTTAAAATATTCTGGTATTTCAGTAATACCATTGACTCTATCACGATAAATACTTTCTGTTCCGCCGATATATAACTAACAACATAAGATAACTGACCCAGTTTAACATTTTTAAGTACTAGATGCTGCCTGAGAATAGCATATGCTGTTGCAAAACTTAAAAGACCAAGAATATCACCTTCCCTTATATCTATGGCGGGTAGATTTAGGTATCCAGTAATCAGCTCTTTGATGTTTCTGTATTTTGCTTCTGTCTGTAACTTTCTAGCTTCTTTTGTAAAGATTTTTCAAAGCATTTTGTAAAGAACAATTATGTATCTCATAATCTTCATCGATTCCAGGTTTCACAGTTCTTATGACGTTAAACTCTTGATAAAATATATTTCGTTCGACATCATCATATAACTCAATCCTATGTTCAATATATGCTACTGCGTGTAGTGCAGCGTTAATGTGATATACGACATACGTTTCTATATCGCCGGTGAGAGAGTCTATTAAAACTAGATATGCTGTTGTTAATAGGTTAGTGTCAGTACTGTTATCTACTATTTCTAACAGCGCCTTTTTATCATAATAATCCATACCGAGTACACGAAATACTAGACGTTTAGCAAATATGTCCTCGAGCATATGATTTTTTTTTAAGAAACTCGTGTTTTCTTGTTTAGCTAGTTTGTCAAGCTCGTCGTTTAGTCGCTTCCGCTCTGGTTTCTTACCACCATGAAATTTTGTTTTAACAACGTTATATGTATTTATCGTCAGAACATTTTCTTTATTTAGTTCAAGCTATGTATTTATAAAATATTTTTCAACCTTTAAGCGCCGTTCCTCGCAGTCACAAACAGTACAGTATTTGCTAATTATATCAAAGTTTCTGATAGCATATTTCAGTTGAAAGTCTCTTATTCCTGAAACTCGGGCAAAGGTATCGCTGTCCTCAGTTAACCCGGGCAATGTAAAGTTATTCTTTTCATTTGAGCAATAATATTTATTGTTCTTGCTTCCTCTGATCGTTCTGGTTCTAGCAAATCAACATCACCTATTTTGATCTCCGGTGATGGATTTAGTGTAAAATTATAAAACTAATTTACGACCTTGATCGATGGAGCATCAATAGACATTATATAATACAGTTACATTAAAATCGTCGCAATGACCTATACGAGGTCATTGAGTGTATATATATATATATATATATATATATATATATATATATATATATATATATATATATATATATATATAAAACATCGTCAAACCTGGATATGGACCCTCAGCGACGTCAACATAAATCCGGAAATATGAGTACTTGTTGATGATTTTTTCAGGATCAAGTATAAAATGAATAGTGTTAGAAATATTGAAATCAGATTTCGTATGAAGCTTAGTCCACATCGAATCATCAATCGATCCTCGTAATTGCCAATTATAAATTCTTCTGACATTAGCGTATATTCTGCCTCGTAATTTAAATATCCATATTGCTACTTCTTCCTGACACTCTATTTTGATCCAAAAGTTAGACGTTTCTCCGTCCGTAACCGACTTTAACCGGTCAGATAAAGGGCTATTAAACGCAGACGCATAAGTTGGATTATTATCCGAAAAATAACTTAACGCAGATGCAACAGAGCCCCAACGATTTCTTCTAGCATCTGCGAGATGTGGAATGTGAAATCACTATTTTAGCTCCTTTTGTACTACCACTAATCGATCGCGATTTGATAACACTATCCACATACATTTTATTGGTAAGATCGGATGTAGAAACGGGTACAGAAGAAGATATCTTATTGTGTACCATATCGATCGCACCTTTAAATGTCCTACAGTAGTTTTGAAGATAATTGGCATTTGTGGTAGTAATTGTACCATCTGATTTCAGCGTCAACATAAAATTTGTTCGTAAGATCAAATCCGGCGACTGGATTATAAATAGTTGTTATTTTATTCGAACCCATGTTTAGCATACCTGTCATAGTATCACCGGAATCTGCTACTCGTAATGCAATATTTCCTACTATCATATCATCGACATAATTTTTATTTGTCAAATCTGATACCGCTGATATAACTGCAGTAGTTGTTATCTTATTCTATCCCATATCTAGATTTCCCACTATAGAATCAACGGATTTTATTACAAGGTTATCCTTGAGAAACTTTACATTTGTTACAGAATCGTTATTGATGAAAGTTGTGTTATCAAGTTGAGTATTAAATATTAATTTCCCACCCATATATAAATTGCCAGTCATCATCCCATCAGCTAGTGGTAACTTAGACTTTCTTGTGCAAAGCTAACCGCCTGTGAATTATTTGTATTACGGGGGTGGTTTCGTCTCAAGATTTACAATCCTTTTTTATACTCATATTGATATTTCCAGTCATCTTTCCACCCGACAACAGTACCTTACCATTACTAATCACACTAAATTGTGCAAGACTTACTGCTTGTAAGTTATCCGGATTGATTGGTGGATATGTTGTCTCAAGATCTAGCACTCGCTGACCTGATATGCTTCGGTTGCCTGCCATTGTATCTCCAGATTATTAAAATATATCATTTGCTAAATATATACTAGCCGTAGTGATTGTGGTTCCTACTTTGTCGGTTAAACTGTCAATTAACGTATCAAATTTTGTGTAATAGCTCATTCTTATTTCTAGCTGAGAGATAAAATTTTGTGAATACTTGGTATAGATCGAGTATAATCAACTTTGACACGGATAGATTAATCACACATCAGGATAAACATGACATACCGGACTATCTGATAGTAGGAAGAACTGGTTTGGGCAAAACTAACCATTTTATGAATATGTTACTGAGCAACCTCTTCAACTACGATCAAGGTTTTACAACAAGATAAATACAAACTGCTTAGCAAATATAACAAAAAGAGGAAAAATTAACTTGGCGTGGGCAGTGATATATTTATCATAAAAAATACCCCAAACTTAATTCCTATTGCCGAACTAGACTCTCACGAACATTGTGATTGATGACATTCCGCTGAGTAATGCTGTGATTAACAAGATAAAAGCTTATTTTTCAATATCCCGCAACAGAAAATGTAATGCAATATACCTAGCTCAAGGATTTTATAATGTGGATAGATTTATCAGGCGAAATACTGCCTGCTTCATAATATCTGCTGGACTAGACAATATCGACGTACAAAACAACACGAAAACAGTGCGGGGTGTATTAAATGACAAATTTGCCGAACTTTATCATAACGTCTCTGGCAGAATGACAGCGCCTGAGCAGTCTTCTGATCAGGGAAATCAGAATTTCTTTTTATCTGATAAGCTAGCAAGAAAACGAAATCGTATTTTTAGTTGTGGAATAGACATATTTTTGACTGTGAAAATTACACAGATGGAGAAAGATAAAAAATGAAACGAGATAAAGAACAATGAAAACAGGAGGAACTTAACATTAGAAAAATAATTCTATTAAGCGATATCGAAAAAGCAATGAAAAAAATTAGTAACTACTTTACAGATGACGAAATTATTGATCTGGATAATAGTGTATTTGAATCAGAAAACGTACAACAGTAGGTAATATCAGAGAACTGGGAGATGTAGAGATTGATACAATTATCGAGTTATTAAATGATATAAAAGTTTGAATGAATCTGAATACCGTGATAATATTAATAATTTCAATGATTTTTTGGAAGCGCTTGATCTTGTAAAAAAATACAAAAAAAGTATTATCACTGAAGCACATATTGCCATTCTGGAAAATATAAAAAAAATTCGGCAGTAAAATATAATGGGAATTTCAATTTACTTCAATAAGTAAAAAAAGTATTTTTCTGTAAGCTTAGGTCATGGAATTAAAATCTATAACTCAACCGCTGAAATAGTTCAACGGTTGATGTTATTAATAGCATCAAAGGAAGCCAGAAATACGAACATATAAATCGGCAACGAAATTTGTGAAATTTATGACAATCTCAGATCAAACGTTTATCAAACATAGGACGAATATTATATTCTACACAACGTTCTTATCACGGCAAATCGAACTGCGGAGATCTGATTCGCTAACCGCAAAGCACAAACTACTAGCAGTTCAGTTTTATCTATCAAATAAAATAGGAATACTGTCAACTACATTACTGCTTGACTCATCACAGACTATAGCGGACAGTTCAAACTTCTGTTATTTATAATCCACCAATCAAACTTGACAGCGATAAACAATACAAAATAGGTTTAGTTTCTGATACTGCTTGGCACGCTAAGGAGAATATCAGAACTAATTTGAATTACGATTGTACATTTCAATCAATTCAGCCAGATTTGGACTTCTGTCAAGATGCAACAAGGCGCTTATATCGCTGCAGGTCAAAATAGAGCAATAAAGTTATAAATTACAACTAAAGTCGAATCTGCATCAGATAATTTTGAGCTCATTCCAAACTATAACATACTGCGTGCCAGAATTACTTTGAAAAATTATTTTAATTATTGGAATTAGTGCCAGAAACAGCATCGGGCCGTTGTTAGCATTTTCAGGAAAACAATACGTTTTGGAATCACAAAGTGCAGCAATTTCATAAGATGGCGAGTCACCGGTGGACGAAATAAGTTCGAATTTAATAAACTGCTCTATTGCCAGCGGGTCATATACAGCACGTGGTAGTAAAGGTCAAATTATCCAGTTTTTCTTCTGACGTACCACCTGGATTGCTAATGCAAGTAAATCCAAGACAAATAATCAACCATCATGTTAGTGTTGAAAATGAAATATCTGCTATCACGATGACACTGACTGATCAATCCGGCCGGCAGCTAATTCGCAATAACGAAATTGTAACATATTATCTACACTTTAGGTCAGTGAGCTCCGCTCACCACAATTAACTGATCTCGTAGTGAGCTCTGATCAGTCAGCTATGCTGACCACATCCAATTTTAACGGACAGTTTTGCATAACAAAAAATAACAACGATACATTTATCACAGAAATATAGTAGGATGTTTCGTTGGAAATATATTCTCTAAAATAATTGAAAATGTACCTGGAAATGCAAAAGAAATAGCACCTATAGCGTTAGACGCATCTAAAACTTTTGTTACAGGAGCTTCTTCTGTAGCAGGTTCAGCTTTTGGACACAAGATTGCTGATAAAATTAAGGGTGGACCACCGGTAAGCGACAGAGATACAAAACAATCAATTTCTGAAATATGACCAACATCAGAAACTACTAAGGCGCTGATAAAAATGACAAAAACTGCTGTCTCCAACCAGCGAAGAAATAATTCCAAAATTAGTAACTAAAACTAGACCCATTTGACCACATATTGCTGCGTTCAAATTTTTGTCTAACAATAACAGATAAAAATGTCTGTCAAAAATTATCTTGATCTGACCGAGGTTTTACCAACAGACGACCCAAATACATAATTTGAGTATGTTGAATATCTCGATGAAAATTCAAACGAACATAACAAAACTGGGATCCGAACTTTTAATACAAGAAATTAGGACGTGTTTTTGCTACCGCACAAAGCTGTACTTGAAGTGCGAGGAAGTGTAAGAACAGCAGCTGGTTCAGCAGTATCTGCTGTTACACAAGTGACACTTGTTAATAACGGTTGGAGTTTATTTGGAAGCGCCAGATATCAGCTAGCTAATCAAACAGTAGAAGATATTTCAATGCACATGCCAATTGCATGTACTATTTTTAAAGTTGTTTCATTCCGCGACGATAACTCTAGATCTGTTGAAACAAATATACTGTGGTTAAAGGATACTCGAGGTGCAGATGCTGTTTCAAGTTAGTTTATTTCTTACGGTAAAATCCCAGATACAACTTATGCTAGGGATAATTTAAATTTTTTAGATCTTTCTTATTGATAAAGCTGACGAGGCTGGAATTGTTGCACCAGCTGCGGATGCAAATGAAGCTGCTGTAAGAGCTTCATTGATTGCCGTGTGTAATACTCTGACCGAGGAAATACCAATAGATGACTCAACAACATAATTTGAGTATCTTGAATATCAAAATGACAATTCAAACCAACCTAACAAAACTGGCATTCGAACTTTTAATGCAAGAGACGAGGACGTGATTTTACTACTACATAAAGTCTACTTGTATTAGTACCTGCTGGTACACAAATGGCACTTGTTAATAATGGTTGGAGTTTGTTTAGAAGAACTAGATATCAACTAGCTAATCAAACAGTAGAATATATTTCAATGCACTTGTCAACTGCAAGTACTATTCTTAATATAGTTTCAGTTAGCAACGACTACTCACGAACTGTTGCAACAAATATGATGTGATTAAAAGATACCGAAACAGGAGATGTTACTTCAAACGAATTTAATTATCTAATGCTGCTGCTGATCTAGCTTTAGTGAGAACTTTTCATATCACAAACGCTTTATCTCTTGGAATTACTGCACCAGCTGCATACGCAAATGAGACTCGTAAAAGGACTTTTCTAACAGCAGTTTGTAATTATCTTGAAATTACTGCACCAGGTGCTGCAGCTAATAGAACCGCAAAGTTAGAAATCGTAAACATGAAAATAAATATAATAAATTTTAGAACTAGTGCGTACAACGTAAGTTACGCTAAACGAAGATCATTTACAGATATTTTTCATCAAATATTTATGTTGCTGCCACTTAGCACACTATTTGGATTTTGTAGAGTCTATAATAAGGTATTTCGCGGTACCAAACATACCCTTATACTTGACCAAGCTAATCAAAGCGATTGTCTATTGCGAGCTGGTTGTGATGATGCTCAGTTTGTAATTTCACGACTAGCTTTGTAGATGCCACGTGTAGGTCCATCTATTGATAAAACAATATAACTTCAGATGATAATAACAGCATTCACAAAAAATACATTTTATGCGAAATAACGTTTATCAAACCGCAATACTGAATTTGTTCAATAGCACATGGAGAATAACAACATCATCGAGCGAACAGTTACCAAGGCATATATTTATTGTGTATCAACGACAGAATAGACGTGGAGGTTAGCTTCAGAACAATTCTGTATTTGATAGTCCAGATGTCAGACGAATATTTGTCAGAATAAATTCTAAGCAGTATCCAGAACGAGCGATATAATGTATCTTTGCTGCTGATGCTGCAGAGCTAGCTGATAGAAACATATATCGAGCCTACATGCATATGATGGAAGCTATGCAAAAATATCAGGATGCTGATAGCGGATCTCAAATTTCAATCGAAGAGTTTAGAATGCTTTATTCGATATTTCACTTTGACGTCATTCAGCATAGCAAACGAGCTATCGGGTTGAATTCTGATATTGAGGTCATGTGGTCACTTGGACAGGCTCCATTTGCTCCGGATAATGCGTATTATGCTTACGCGCTAAGTGTATCTGACATATTCTTAAAAACAGATTATACCAAGGGCAGGATGACCGACCAAATCTAAATGCCAAGTGTGAAGTACCTGGGTTATAACTTTTTCAACAAGCAAGCGGTGGGAATGTAATACTTTGTTGATCAAGAAACACTACCAGCTCCTCTGAACTGGAAATGTTTTATCAGAAAATCGGATAGAATATATCGATTCTCTAACAAGCGGCGTAATTGCTGCAATACAAACTTTATTAAGCACAAGGAAAATAAATACAGTATGAAATACATTGTGAATTTATCACCGGGACAAGTAAAAAAAAAACTAGCACAAGCTATTATTAAACGAAGGTCTGTTTCGCTCAAGTTAGATTTTAGCACCCCGGGAGCAAAATCGCAATGCGATTCACTCTCTGCAAAAAAAAAAAAAAAGTTACCACGGCCGCAAATCAATAAAATAGGACTGCAATTACCTTTTAATATAAATTTAGCATCAGCTTTAGTTATTGCAATGTCCAGATCACAAGCAATCCGTGGAGGATTTTTGGGGCCTGCAATGGCGAATATTGTAAGAAAGGTACCACCCAAGTTACGACCAGTGCTAGGCACCCTGGGGATAGATGATGCCTCGGGCGCCATATCCGCGGACAAAAACAAGGCTGTGTTGGGTGACGGTATCAAACAGTTAGTGCAGCATTTCACTTTTGTCTAACGATACAAACAAAAAATACCCGAAACACAAAGCGGTTGGAAACGTAAAACAGGAAGAAAACAAAAGTAAAACAACTAAAAAGAAGACGAACAGGAAAGCAGTCCAGGGAGGATTCATTGGTCCGATGCTAGCAGGAATAGTGGTAAGTATACTTCCCATTCTACTGAGAATAGGACGTGGGAGGGAACTAATGCTACCCTGTACCAGGAGGTAAATCGCTCTTTGGTCCATCCACTAAGGTGGCGCTATACAGTTTCGCATTTTGCATAGGGTTAGGATTTTAAAGAAAAAGAATGTCCCCGGCTTTCCTCACTGGTTATACTGGCTATTTAAAAAAGACCTTGTATATCTTAGATATAATGCAAAGAACCTTTAATTCCCTTTATTTTGGTGTATGATTGATGGGTGTACTATGGGTTATAGAGTATACAGCTTGGCCTTACTTCAGATGTGCATCTTTCAACAAAGTGCTAGCTCTACTTGGTCATTTTCACTTCCTGAACTTCAGAGGTAAATTGTATAAAAAAGAGCCGATAACTTTTTTTACATTTTATATATTTGGTAATTCATTCATTGCACTTTCAGAAGCTGGTATTGTCTAGTCTGGCAAAATTCATTTTCCCTATTTTAATAGCTGCTATGTATAGTGTACTTTAGACTAATTCAGACTGATTTTTTAACACAAGGGAGCAGTCATTTTAGTTAGCAGTGTGCAAGATAAAATAGTAACTTATTCTCAGTGCTGTCATAAACGGGCTGTAATCGGATCCGGCTAAGTTATTCACAAGTTAATTGGTAAATTATCGAAACTCTTACGAGTCTGTGCTCTTAAGATAATAGAAAAGAGTGAAGACAACAAGATTTGTAAAATTCAACAAATAATTTCTTTCCCTATAACATAATGTGAAAAATGAGAAGGAAAAAAAAACTTACGATATTGCGAATTTAATCCAAGAATAATCCAAGAATTAAAGACACAATTCCTAGCAATAAAAGGTCCTGAATGAAAGTTAGTTCTAGTCCCGAAGAGATCCAAAATTGAAGGTGATGACGTGTCTGTTATAGCCTACGAAGTACTGATGTGCCAAACAATCTCTTGTTGAATCACATAAATATTATTTCAGGTTTGGATTCAGTATTAATTCCAATGAATGTCTTTATCCAGTAATTTTATCAGAGCACTTTTGTATTTCCAGAGAAAATAATAACTTGAATTCAGTAATTTGAAGAAAAAAATTGAACCCAAACTGGTCACACCATAATGCAACTTAAAATGCTAGATGTTAAGGCACGACTCGTAAAATTCTCACAGTCACAAGATAATATAGTTCTCTGCTTGACTTCAGATAAACAATTAGCATTTTCTAAAAGCAACCATTACTTAAATGGACAAAAGACCTTCTAGAAAGATCTAATGAGCCTTGTTTATTTACAACACAATAGAATATAAAATTCACTTAGGAATCTCCAAAAACCTTACCCTGACCAACATATTTACTCATTCTTTGGTTACGTGAAACATAATCCTAATAACCAGCTCATACAAATAGAAAATAATGAAGCTATTATTAGCTGTTTACATAAATGAAGAAAAAAAGTCAATCAGGTCAAGCATAAATGAACTTAATTTTGACAAGATCAAGTCAAGCAAACACAGTCACATTACAATAACATATAGTGGAATAAAAAATTAAAACTAACAAACAAAAAATGAAATTAAACATACATAACACTTCCCTTCGTAAAGAAAAAAGATTTACAAATAAAGCTTTCGTTTTACAATAAGTCAAATATGCATGTGGTAAAAGAAACATAAGATGAAATCTTATGAATGACGCAAAGTATACATAAAACAAGATAAATTTCTATACCCCTGAAAGTGCATCTGGTATTAAATTGTCATTTCCCTTGTTGTGTCTGATGTCAATATTTTATTCCTGCAACAAGAAAATTCACCGTAATAATCTCTGTTTTTTGTTTTTCATCTTGCCAATGAAAGTAAGGGATTATGATCAATAAACACAATAATCGGTGAAGGAGCTGAACTAATGTAAACTTCAAAGTGATGTAATGCTCATATCAAAGCCAAACATTCCTTTTCGACTGTGGAATAATTTATATGGTGCTTATTTCATTTCTTAGAAAAATGGCACACTGGATGATCAACACCATTTTTATCTTCTTGAATCAATACTGCTCCAATCCCAACATCACTTGCATCAACAGATAGTTTAAATGATTGGCTGAAATTTGGAGCTGTAAGAACTGGTGTACTCTTAAGCATGGCTTTTAACTTATCAAAAGATGCTATTTTGGGGCTAGATACTATCGGAAATTTTGTTCGAATTTCTCCATAATTACTGAACTCCTGACAAATATATTGACCAAGAAATCCAAGTTTCATTGGTCTGAACAATGTCAGGAGCTTATAATAGACACGTCATTTCCTTCAATTTTGGATTTCTTCGGGACTTGAACTGAGTTATATTCAGATAGTTTTATTATTAAGATTTGTGTCTTTAATCCTTAGATTAATTTTGCATTTGATTTGAAATACCGTAAGTTCTTTTTCCTCTCTTGTCACTTTATATTTTCGGGAAATAAATAATTTGTTAAATATTACATAGCTTGTTGTCTACGCTCTTTTCTGTTACTTATTTTAAATGCACCAGAATCGTAACAGTCAATACCGTGGACCTTCGTAATAAACTTGTAGAATCTGATGATTTTGCTAGTATGAAAATATTTCATGAACATCTAGTAGCCATTCAATGACGAAAGACAAATCTGAAGTTGAATAAGCCAGTTTATGTCGGTATGGCATTACTTGAAATATCAATATGGCTAATGAAACAAATTCATTACGATTTTGTTAAGGTTAAGTAATGCAGAATTGTTATTTACAAATAATGACTCGCTAACGTAAAATATAAAAGCTGACGATATTTATCAAGAATTTTACGATAACCGAGAAATGTTTGATTTTACAGATTATCCCATCAGCAGCAGATTCCACTTCGATAATAATAAAAAGGAATAGGAAAACTTAAGGATGAGATAAATTTTGTTGGTATTGTCGAGTTTATCAGATTGCTTAATAAAATGTATTGTCAAAAACAAAATGATGATAAAGTTAACAAAAGAGCTAAGGAAATTAAAAGAAATGTGGTAGGTAAGGTGATAGGATTCAATAATTATAAAGCTGCGTTAGATGGATTTTCAAGTCATGTGGAGATGATGTCAATCATAAGATCTGGTCTTTGTAACTTTGATGAGAAACGATACTGCCCTGATGGAATAAATACATCTGCGTTGGGTTATAAAAAGTCTGATAGTGTTGTTTTTAGCAAAGGTGGATGTTTTTTTTAGATTGGTTATTACAGTAAATCGCTAGTGATTCGTGTAAATGTAAAGTAAAATTTTATGTAAAAAAAAGATATAATAAAACTCGCAGTAGTAGACTATAATGAGCGTTTTGCAGCCAACCCCTACTTTGTATGACGACTATGATAATGTAATGGTAGGTCCTTGACAGCCAATCAATAATTAAATAGACGATGTTACCTCAACAAAGTTGTTTACCGGTTTTGTTTATACTAACATTGGGGGCATGGGAGGGGATAATTTTGCTTTCGACTTAATGCAAAATAAGGATATGACAAAAAAAGCTCATTGTAGTATACTACTCACTTGTTGACGGATCGTTTTTTTTTATAGAAGCATTAAGTACACTCTTTACACTAAATTTTAAATTTGAGTGATGCAAATAAATTTTAATTAGATAGGTTATTACAATTGTTCTGTACGTTTGATTTAATCTATATTTGATTTAATATAATTGTTTGTTAGTTTTATTTGTTTAATTCCTTACATGCTATTGTAATGTAACTTTATTTACTAGATTTTACATTATAAAGAAATTCAGTTCAGTTTGGCCTGACTGTTTTTCGTAAACACTAATAATTGAAACTTTGTATCTAATGTTGACATTGTTCCTGACCTTGATTCAGAAAATCAGCGAGAGTTGAAGTAAACAACTTTTATTTATTTATTTTTGTATTCTTTCTCAGAGTAGATTCGTAAAGTGAAATCGATGCCATACTTGGAGTACATGATAAATAACACGTATCAATTAGGTTTATCCAGTGGATTAACCCACATCCGGGCGTCTGTTTTGCGTCTTATTCAGACTTAATATTGATGTTTTGAGAAAGAATAGTCAATCTGTGCCTTAACACTGGTTGAGTCCAAGTGTTTAACGTTGTGACCAATTTTATTTGGCTAATTATTTTGTTTTCTTCAAATTATTTTGGTTTCCAATAAATTATTTGCCCTTGGAAATATTTGTGCTCTAAATTAAATCTTGGACAAGGACAGTTATCAAAATTTACAAAGAAATCAAATAATGGAATATTATTTTCTTTGATTAAAGAAAGAAATGTTGATATATCAGTATGACACTGACCACAGCATACTTCATCGCCTTCTGTTTGGGATTTCATCGGGATTTGATCTCAGTTTCATTTGGTCATTTTATTACAAGGACTTCTTTTTTAATTCTTGGATTATTCTTGGATTATTTTTGGATTTGAACCGTAAGTTCTTTTTCTCATTTTTACCATGTTTTTCTAGGGAAATACATTATTTGTTAACTTTGACAAAGCCTGTTGTCTTCACTCTATTATTCTTGTTTGGTGTTGTAAGAGTCTAAACGTAACACAATTAAAATATTTAGCTAATACACATTTTGCCGGTATGGACAGCCCGCTCCCCCCTCCTCCAACAAATAATGGCTAGAATTAGACAAATGGAGTGTAACTAGAGATTCCAAGCATGATTCTGTTGCCGTTTTGTGCCTCTGAACCAGTCTTTTTAACTTGACCTCGGACTGACATGGTGCCATAATTAATTAATTATTTAATTAGTACGCCGTGCGTATATTGAAACAGTCGCGAATTGCCAAACACGGTTATACGACTTAAAATTAAAATCAATAAATCATTCTTGCCATTCATCGTGGTGTCGACAATTAAGAAAATGGGTGAGCACTGCTTTGATGCTCTTGGACAGGTTGCAACACCTCCTGACCGAATGGAAGAATTACCTCCGGCACTTGTAGGGGGACGATCTCGTTAAATTCGGCAAAGGGCTCATATAAGAAGTGATCGACGAGGAAGTACATAAGATCCAGAGGTCGTGGGAAGAGAAAGAGGGAGCGGAAGGAGAAAGAAGTTAGAAGGGATACTAGCATCTCTTTGCAAGGTGGATAGCAGTGCAGGAACTATTCAGGCAGCAGAAAAGAGAAGAACGAGAAGAACAGCAACAACAACAGAAGCAACAGTTCCTGGTTTCACAAGAAGAGGACTGGGAGATGCAAGCCAAAAAGCCTGATTTTAGGCCTACTGTTCCCATCCATATTTAGGGTGGAGATGCATGGAAGTAAGGATATGCTTAACTTGGAGCCTGGCCAGAGATGTACGGCAGCCACTAATGGAGAGTGATGGCTGAGAAAGCAAACCAAACTATTCTTTTCATGTCCCCCCAAATTTCTTTGAAAGAGAGATACTACTAAAATCTCTGCCATTATATGTATTATGCTTATATGTCTGTATATGTGTATGTATATGTCTATGTCTATGTTCACAGTCAACTTAAACATAAGCATTAAAATCCTTAACTCTCTTGTGTATGATAGCATACATGTCAGAAAGCGTGTATATAAGAACTCATACCCTTGCTTGTTTATGATAGTTCTGATTAAGTCTGCCTTCTTTTACGTCCTACCCTTTTCGTTTGTTGGTACGTGTGGGATTTTCGGCCACTAAAAGATGCGTGTTGGTTGTTATTGTTGTTATAGGGTTTAACGCCATTTTTCAGCACAAGATAGGCTATACATGGCGGCCAGTATTAATGGTGGAGGAAGAACCCGGGAAAACCCCGGAAAGAACCACCGACCCACGAGAAGCTACCGGCGAGCTTTCTCACATATCCACATTTGCCGAGCCTTGGACTCGAACCCACACAGACAGAGGTGAGATGGCAGTGATCCGTGACGGACAGCGCTTTAGACCACTCGGCCACTCGGGGCCCCTATGCGTGTTGGATAGTATATTGATGAGGGGTATTGGATAGTAGAGGGTTGGATTTTCAATTCTAGAAAACTAAGTATTGGTCACTAAATACGGCATCTGGGATAGTATTGGTGGGGTTACGGATGGTATTGCGTGAGATATTGGATATTAGATAATTAGGCAATGGATTACAAAGAGTTGGATAGTACATCACTATTTCACATTACATTTTCCATCTTGCCCTATATATAGAGGACTTTACACAAACGTTATGAGAGGTTTCTATTTCATGCGCGTTCTGATTCGGTTTACCCTGGGTTTAACTTGATTGGTGGCATACCAAGGGCCTCGACATAAATGAAATGGTTCAAGAAATTAGTGTCAAGTTTACTTCGAATCATGTGGTTATTCGTTTGCATTCTGAAGTCTACGGATTCTCCAGCATATTAACACAGAGTTTGGTGGTCATGAGATAAATTACAGTTTGGTGTTTCACCCCATGGTTTCGTTGTAGTCAAAGCTTACTCCTTCCTTTACACTCCTAAACTTTTTTTTATACTCTATCATATGTCTGCACTTAGCAGAGTAGCCATACGCCATGGTAACATATCTTTCTATTGCCATTAGCAACTTCTAACAATGTAACTGTGTATACAATATGCTCATGGCAACATAAATGTCAGCTTTATAGTCTCAGTGTGAAATCCCTTTCCTGTGCTCATATTATCCCTAATGTGAACCTCCGGCTTAATGTTAAGTCCCGTTAGTACTTCAAGTATCGCATATTAATACTCTCCTGTTCCTATATAGTACTTGTCTTTATCAATCCGGAATAAACCGAGTCTTGTGCATCTAGTTTACAGAGCTGATATTGTTAATGTATATAAACCCTCCTTCATGACTCACTCCAAAAAATGCAAAATTACAAAAAGGTTAATTAGAGTACCTTAATTGGAAGCATTTCATAGTTGCTGTGGAGGTCTTTTAGACCTAAAGTAAACATGACTGTATAACAGCGCGATAGATTCATTTCAACTTGGCCTTGATAGTTGTACTTCTGTACTAAAAGAAAGATAATGACTTCGTTTATGATGTATTGCATAACCAACACTCTAAGTATGGACTACAAAAGTGAAAAACCCAAAACACTGTCCCGATCCTCTTGCAAAATCTCCTTTATTTTATTTTGATTATGGGTAGACTATTTCATAGTATCAGCTATGTAAAAAAAAATCGGTTATGCATGTGAAATATTAGACTACATGAGATATCGTTCGAGACTGAACTTCTGCGTTAGCAGTGGAGATGTTATTACTGTATTAGTTACTATATCGATTTACATTTCATCATCCACTTAATTTAAACATAGTAGAACTTACTATTATGTTATTAATTACTCATTACAGTATCTATTTAACCGAAAGAATCATCGTTGCATAGTCCAAAAGATGCTGGGGATACTCAACTTGCATATCTTGACATAGTCTTGCATCTTTCCGATGCGAGTCTAATAACTTTTGAATCAAAAGTTTTGATGGACGAGCATCCTGCTGTCCAAGAACAGATTATTATAAAATGATAAATGTTGAATATGTTTCTTTTATGTGAACTTTAAATTTTTAATGTTATTCATTAAACTTTATAAAATACAAAATTGATGAAATCATTCGGTTTCATTAGTAACAAATTATTGCATGCATTGCTGTTAGTGATGAAACGTCATCAAGTCGTAGTGACTTTTTTGAAGTTACACCACGTTTCAACGTCTATAGTTTTGTAGATGGGTTAACATATTGGAACTTTGGCAAGCGATGATGGCTCGAGGGCAGTTCAAAAGGTGGCGCTATACAGTTTCATATTTTGCACAAATTTTTAAACGAAAAGAATTTCCCTGGTTTTCCTGACTGGATTATACTGGATATTCAAAAAAGAAGACAGTGGTATTATTCAAAGAACTTTTAATTCCCTTTATTTTCCTGCATGATTGATACGTGTAATATTGTAATATATACTGAATATACAACTTTGCCTTATTTCAGATGTTCCCTTTTTAAAAATACTGCTAGCTCCGCTTGTTCATTTCCACTGCCTTGACTATGAGGTTAATTGTACAACAAAAAGCCAATTCCTTTTTATTAAATTTAAATTTTTTATATTTGGTAATTCATTCACTGCACTTTCAGAAGCTGATATTTTCTACTAGTCTGGAAAAATTCCTTTTCCCTATTTTAATAACTGCTATAGATGCTGTACTTTATACTAATGCATCCTCTTTTTTCCTATTTGCACAAGGGGCAGTCATTTTAATTATAATCTGATAATACAAACCCGTTTGTTTGTACCCCCCTAACGATTTAAATAATGGAAAATTTAATGTTATAAAAAGTGCAAGGAACTTAGTCAATTCATTTACTGATTTATAATTTCTAACTGACTCTGAGTAGAGTGGCCCTAACACCGTCATCTTATGCGCGTTTCATGCTTAACGGAAGTTTTCAGTGCAATAGACGGATATGCTCGGATCCATTTCCAGTTTCTGGACAAGTCCATTTTCATTAAAGGGGTGTATCACGACTACATATGTACATACATAAGTCGTCTGCTTCCGATATTTACAATGTCGAATCAAGCAAAGGAAAATGACAACTACGCTTTTCATGTGGATTTAACAAGCGGTTTAATTTCTATGTTCATGTATGCAGATGGATATAATTCCAAACTCTCAAAGTTATGTTATTTACGCAATTATTCAGCATTGCCAAACAGGATGAACTAAGTAATAATTATGTTGTCTGATGGAAATAAACTAGCCTATAGTGTACACAATATGGCGCCGTGTTAATATGGAAAGTCCGTTAAGCATGAAATGGTGCAGGGGTTGCCAGCATTAGTGCCATTCTGTTCAAAGTCAGGTTGGAAATTATAAATCAATGATTCAATTGACTTAGTTCTGTCACTTTTATCACTTAAACTTTCTCGTTTTTGAAATCGGTAGGGGGGGTATAAACAAACGGAGATGTAGAGTGAGACTTTAGATGTGTGCTTAGATCATGTACAATTTCCACAAGTACAAATCTAAAGAAATTTCAGCCATAGTACATGAAAGTAACAAAGAGGTTAACCAACATTCTCTTCATCGTACATGCTGCAAATGTAAACAACTTCACCTTACAGCCGCCAACACTCTCGTCTCAGAAGTTAAAAGATATCCGTATAGGGCCCCCAAACTGCTGTTATTTGCGAAAAAAAATTATTGACGGAAAAAGCAGACCATATCCCAATTGAGTCGTGGCACTTTCGACCTCACTTTGGCTCTTTTCGATATGAATCGTAAATATTATGCAGAAGACAGAGATCACTCCGATTGAGTCTTCGCACTGTCAAGGTCATCTCACAAGGTCAGTGGATATTGCCAGGATAAAAATGGCTAAATATCAAATCGTTTTGGTACGACATGGAGAAAGTGAATGGAACCAAAAGAATTTGTTTTGTGGCTGGTTTGATGCAGACTTGTCCAGTACTGGAATTGAAGAGGGTAGAAATGCCGGCAAGGTAAGTGTTAGGTTGTGTCAAAGATGTCGATTCTTCTCATTTTCGATAATGACGGGCCAAATTCGGACTAGGCTTATTGGACCAAAAATAAGGACTGATTTGAACCAAATGCCAGACTTATTCGGACCATACTTTGGGCTTTATCTGGCCTAGTCTTGAGTACTGCATAATCGCTTGGAACCATGGCAAAGACTGATAACAAGAGATTGTTAGTGGAATGCTAGTATAATAAAAGTCATACAAGTCACGATGACGTTCAGAACCATTTCAGTAAATAGTTTCGTTTTTATAGAATTTGATTGCACACACACAAATGACGATTATTCACTTTAGTCGAATCCTCATGCTTGCATCTTCCTTTGAAGGTCATTATTTACATGTGCCGCTAGTCCTACATGTAAGACCTGACGCTGATATTTATGTTTTGGGCGTCAGGGTCTTACTGCCTAACTAACAGCGCTGTGTAGTGTGTTTTGATGTCGACTAACATCGTAACGAAAGTCAAATTTTCAGAAATATCTCCCAACTGGCATCTAAAATAACGGCGCTTTTCTACAAAGTACGGTAATAATGTTTTAGTCAGACTTTTCTTACTCTGATGTCTTTTCTCTAATAAATTCAAATTCTCACAAAAGAAATGGACGTGTTTTCAAGTTTCGTTGGCCTACATTTCAGTTGACTGGAAAGCGACGAAAGCCGGGAATGCCGAAATCGGGTTAAGTGGAAATATTATATAACGAAACGAATAAAAATATAATATGCCTATTGGAACTGTGAAGCAATGTTTCGTTTCGTTCAAGAAACATATCCGCCACATGAATCTACTTAAACATACTTCGGCATACCTCGACTACCGTCGCATTGCAACAAATTCAAATGTATGTCAACGGAACATGAAAAGGCGTCCATTTGCTAGTGTCATATTTTCATTCCGCCGGGATAAAGACCACAGTAAGTATATTAATTACACATAAATTAGTGAAAGAGTGTCGATATATGCTGCCAGATGTGTGAGATATTCCTGAAACTTTGACTCCTCATTCCAATGTCAACATCATCAGAACACACTATACAAGGCCGTTATTTGGATAGTAAGACATAGCACCTAAACAAAATCACCATGTCCTATGTCTTACATGTAGGACTACATGTGCCGCCGACTGCTCTGGTGGCGTAGTGGTTAGAGCGTCCACCTCAGATGCAGGAGGTCATGGGTTCAATCCCCGGTTGAGTCCTACCAAAGACTTACAAAAATGGTACTTACAGCTGCCTCGCTTGGTGCTCAGCATTAAGAGGTTAGTGCTAGGATTGGTCGGCCTGGTGTCAGGATAATGTAACTGGGTGGGACATCATGCTTCGTGTCTGCGGCATGATGCCTTAGTGCTAGACATCACTATAAACTGTCACACTGCAGACATCGTAGCGATATGACTGAAAAATTGTTAAAGCTACCTTAAAATTCCAAATCACACAAACATTTATGTGTCCAGACAAGTACCCACCATGTCTGCGCAACGATAAGTCATTTCTGTAAACATTGGATCACATGTTATTTTTGGTTAAAAAAATCCATTTTGTATCAAGAAAGAAAGATCATACTTTAATTAAGAAAAGTGATAATCACAAAGTGTACAAAAATATCCCACATTTCAGCTCGAAATGCATATGAAAATGTGATTTCTAAATGTCAACATGAAAACCCACTCCCTGGCCTTTTTGAACCTATAACCCAGAAAATCCTATTTACTATGTATCTTTTAGAATCATAAAAATAAATGCATTATTTAAAAGATGGAAATGTATACTTGTAAAAATTATGCATCGTAATCTAAGTTTCCAATTTTGCAAGATGTTGTCCCACACATAGAAATTGTCAGCTACCCAATGTGTCAACTTGCCACTAGAAAGGAATTCTCAAGAAGTTCCCCGGCGTAATGTCTCTTTTTAAATTCTTTAGTAATTTTCCCCCATAAATAAGACATTGTAAAAACAATACATCTTTTTCATTGTTGTTTCTCTTCCACATAGTAGCTTTTTTTCTATAAAATGTTTCTTATACAAGATTGGTTTAATCTGATTAATATCTATTGCCTTTTATTGGCATTGTTACTTTGAATTGTTTTTAACTAGCTATAAACCTGACCTAATTATTCGACTGAACTGCTGACCAAAACAGTCCAAAGTAATGTATTTCATTTCTATAGCCTGATGGATAAACATTACATCTTTCCAAAGCTGTGTGTGGAATAGGCCAACATATCATGAGTCATGAAAACAGGGGGTGTCCAAAATTAATATTTTGAACAGAATATTCTGGTGACAATTGGCTCTTTTCAATGGTAAGCATTGCAGTATTTATTTTTGTCAATCAGTTGAATTCGGTATGCATTTTGCTTCAGTATTGGAGATGGTAACCTTAGGTGCACAGAAATGCCTGACAGCATTGTACATAATGGCCAGATCAATGTTAAATTATGGTTTTTGATTAGGCTAGAGTATCAGTCAACAAAGTGCATACATTATGCAAATTAAAATAACTAGGTCATTTTCTTCTTTAATTAATTTGATACTTTATCAGATTTCTAATAAATGATATGCTTACCTTTGGAGAACATCTTGCAACTGCTTTGTTTCTTAAACATCACAATAAAAAGAAACCCTTAAGTTCTAAAATTTAATTTCACTTCTATTTCGGATTTAAATACTAGTGGTATAAATCATGCTGGATCATCACCTTTTGGAATTACTAGAGTCCAGGTAAACTAAGGCCCAGCTGACCGTATCATTTTTTTAAAATGGGATTACACTGCAGATATGAACTTTTGAAATGACATCAAAGCAGCACAGTGAAGCAGTAAATAAATTAGAAAGATGTAGGACTTTGCTAACCAGGATGTCATACATACATTTCTTAAGTAAAAGAACAGGAAAAAAATGTTTTAAAAACTAATTTGCAGAATGATAAAATGTTGTTTGGAAAATCTGAAAAATAGTTTTTCTCAGAATTTAATTCAGATACATACATGTACATGTAATCAAATAATGATCATGTACTTTTTCATTTCTCTTTTTGTCTCTTTGAACATTGGGGACTTGACTTGTGAATTCATGCCAGGGACTATCAGAAATATGTTGAGGACTCCTGAGTTCTATGCGTAAAGAGTCCAGGATTCTTGCTACTGAAACTTTCTTAAGAGCCCCAGATCTGAACCTGCCTGTAATTTGGTATGAATGAGCAATGGTCCAAATGAACCAGGATTCAGTTGGTCCCATTCCTTTTAGAATTTTATGCATTTCAATAAGCAAAGAATCAAAACTTTATAGAGACAATATATGATTTATTTTAGAGTTCGTTACTGTTTTTGCAAACATCATAAGACAATGTATATATTTGATTTTCATCTCTTAAATGCGAGTGTATGGTAGCTGACAATTTTAGTGTTTTTTATTTCTGTAGATGCTGAAAGAGAAAGGTTTCACATTCGATATAGCCTTTACTAGTGTATTGAAGAGAGCCATCAAGACCTTGTACTTGATCCAAGATGAACTTGAGCTTCATTGGATCCCAGTAATACGGCACTGGCGACTGAATGAAAGACACTATGGGGCCCTTCAGGGCCTGAATAAATCTGAAACAGCTGCCAAATATGGAGAAGCACAAGTAAAGGTATGTTGTACTTGCGTACTGTACAATTAAGTTTGGTTATTTTTGTATACTTAGTGTGGCTGTTTCTTATTCTCTCGCTGATATGTAATATGGGGATCTAGCTGTCATTATCTCCATCTGTCTGGCTGTTCTTGCAAAATTATTACATTAGGTACAAAAAAAATCTAGAAATTAAAAAAACCCCAAAGCCTTACTGCTAGATATTCACATAATTTTTGGGTAGGAATACGAACAAGAATGCCGGCCTACATGTATAGTATATTCATATAACGTTATTTTTTCTAAAAAGAGAGATAGTCATATATAGTTACTTTAAACAATGAAAAGGTAGAAAAATACATACTTTGACTCGTTTTTCATCCAAGTTTATGTGCAAACTTGTTCCAAAAACATCTGTTGAAAGTTGCATTCATTCTATAAGTCACCAAATCTTGCACCATGTAAATCCCCATCTTTGCAGACTCTTAAGTGCTAGTAAATAGCATTTGCAAAATTAATAAAATGATTGTGTTTTCATTTGTTCATTATATTTTGACTATAGGCTACCTCAAGGGGTGTGGAAGACAATATTTTTCTTTTTCTTCCAAAGATAGAAACACAGTAGTGTATTATATAGCCAAGAAAATATAAGGATAAAAGTACATAAATACATAAGAATCATTCGTCATATCCAGTGAAGTTAACAAACCCATCTATTCTGCGAATAAGTGAACGTACAGGCCCCTGTTAACACTTCCTTTATAGTCATATTCAAAAATATCAAACAGTCATTTAAATAATTCAGTAATTTAAAAAGGATTCAGTAATATTAAACAATATTTTATTAATGAACAGTTTTTATATTTTATCAATGAGTACCTTTTTGTCAACATATTTTAGAAACAGATTTCAGTCGACATATAAGTTTGATATTCTATTTTTGCCTACGATGGACCATTTTGGAATAGTTCTAGAAACTAAACTTTATTTATAGAGCTTTATAACCCCTAAAATAATCAAAACGCATATTGCAGATTTGAAACTGACTGAATAGATCAGTGTCTATGAGAAGTGATTGGAAAAGATGACTACTTTTCGTGTCTTTTTTTTAATAGCATTTTTAGACACCCTGTAACGATGGCTATGGACTCGTGAACACAAAACTGATGTCAGAAATAAATGTTAACCATCTCATGTGTGCAGTATACATCATGTAAGGGGACACTTAGAGAGGGGGCAGAAAATTGCCCTTATTCAATATAGTCCTTTTCTCATCACATAATCATATCAAGTCATAGTGCTGTGGAAGTTTGAAACCAGCCTTATGTTACATGTTTAGGCTTGAAAAAACAGTAATACAAGAAAGAGTGAAAACAGCAAGCTTTGAAAATTATAATAATTTATTTCCCTGGAAAAATACTGTAAAAATGAAAAAATATAAACTTACAGTTTTAAGAATCAAATCCAAAAATAATCCAAGTATAATCCACGAATAAAATTTTAGAAGTCCTAATAAGAAATGTTCCAATGAATTCAAATTTGAGTCCCAACAAAGAATCCAAGATGGAAGGCAATGATGTATGGTATAACCTGTACTGGGTTGAAGTCTACAGTTCCTTGTAGAAACAAGAAATATCACTCCGGTTTTGGAAATTCGAATAAATTTTTATAAGATATGTCTTTGTTCAAGAATTTCATATGAGCACACATATAATTCCAGGAAAAAGAATCAATCCTTTTGAATCCAAATAACCTGAAGAAAAATAAACATATGACTCAGAAGCTGGCTTCAACAGAAGGAAACAACTTGACATAAGCGTTTTTAAGCCCAGACTGTAATTATTTCTCGAAAATGATGGTTTAAAACTTGAATTTTATGTCCTGGATAAGGGTCACATGATCATGTTTACATATTTAAAAAAAATCACGTAGCCCCTGTATATCCTTGATAAGAACCAATCATTTAACTCCGAGAGTAAGAGTTGTTTACTTCACTAAAAATTATTTACAAGTCTAGGGTCACGTATCCAATACAGCCTCGATCTCACTCTTATAAGTCCCACAGTTTTTTAAAAAAAATAGCTTGTTCACGTGTCTGTTGCTAATTTTGAATTAAGGTTGAGAACCATTTCAACAGATGCAAAGTGGAGTAAAGTGCTTCATTTTGCTTATTAAAGTAAGGTGTCAGAGTACATGTGTGTGCACTTAATATTTTCATGATAAGATACAATCAATGAGCAGATGTCTTAAGCTCTGTATCTACTAAAATTTGGCTCTTGTTGTTCCCCTAATCCCTTTACAGCCACATGGACTATGTTTTATAACCTTCATACTTTCCAAGAGAATTTTCTCCAAAAATGGCTTGCATATCGAGGACATGGTGATAGTTTCATATATCCAGAATTAAATATCTGTGTATTTTTATGCTGATTTTGCATCCTACACTACAGAACTTTGTTAGTGACTTAACACCAAGGGGACTAGGTCAACTAGGTTATCATCCCTGATGGTGTGTATTAAAACCTATGTGGGTTTGTTATTGAGTATCAAATCCTCTTAAGTACTGGCAAATAACCTGTCAGCTCTTTGATTTTTGAACACTTGACTATCCTGCATTTGGTGACTGTAATTTAGTTTACTCCACAGTGTGTTATTTGAGTTTAAAATATTTATATTTAATATAAATTAATTTGTTTGACCTGTCTGAATATTGTAGATCTGGAGACGATCCTATGATATTCCTCCACCACCACTGGAGCCTACCGATCCCCGCTCTTCTACAAATGAAAGAAAATACCAGGTAGGAAAATTATTCACAAGGGAACAAGCAATGGACTTGAATATTCTAAATTGGGGTAATTCTGTATCCTTCTTGGTAGAGTCCTCAATTTATCGATAATGGTCTATAATAAGATGTGTTTGCAGGATTTATGCACAATTAGCGAAATGCTTGAAAGTAGCACATTATAATTTCTAGCTGTAATTGATTGCTGCAGCTCTCAGACTCAGCAAGGAAAAACTTTCTGTGAAAATGCTGTTAATATAATTCAGGGGCTAATGCATATAGATTGTGCTGTGTGTAGCTGTTTGACGCAGCAAGATTTGTTTTCTAGGACAATGCTCTTAATATAATTTTGGGGCTAATGTATATAGATTTTTCTTGTTAAGATGGAACGGAAGGTAGATGGTTTAATTCCTATGGATTTTTATTGTTAAGATGGAACAGAGGGTAGGTGGTTGAATGCTAAAAACAGAAAAATATGCCACCCTTTTTTAAAGGAGGAAACTGTTACATGGAAAGTCATTGTCTCAAAAATTTTGTTTAAAACCTTCATTATCATTAAAATGGATAAGACTAAAACCTGAACCCAGTCTCATAGAGGCTAGTAAACTGATTCCATTGGGTCCAGTCCAATTTGATGCTGAAAAATTTATAAGGTTAAACACAAGCTAAATTGCATATTAATACTTAAAAATTCATGATATAAGAGACACATGAGAAAAGAATGTTTTCTGGTATTTCTTATAAATGTCTTATTATCTACTGAAACCATTTCCATTATGAGACCAATTTGTGACTGTTTTACTATTATCGACAGTGGAGGTATTGTACAAGTCTGCGAGATGGAGACTTTCAATATAAAACTGATCTCTTTTAGTTAAGAGTGACAGTCTTTTAATGTTTTCATGATTGAGACTCTATATAAAAATCCAATTTAGTTTTAAAGAAAAGATTATCAGACAAGAAAATATGATACATATTTTGTCCCCATTAAGACTAGTGTACTTAAAAGGTGTCTATAGACATTCAGAAAATATGCAGTTTGTTTCATTATTTGCTTTGCTCCATCTCTACAAACAAACACAATTGTTTGTTTCTTTTCATTCCCAATTAAATGATCTGTTTTACATGTATATTGTTAACATACTGTTTATGCAGGAGAACTACAATTATTTAAAAGACATGGAAATAGTTTGGGTATCTGGAAGTTTAGATAATCATCTGTTTTTACATGAAGAGGAACCTACCAAGACCAGTCTATCTGAACTTAGTTAAATTTTTGAGTTTTTAGAGGTTTTGAGTTTACTGGAGTTGTTATGTTTTTACCTGAGATTGAGATTTGATCAGGCTTGTTAGTAGAGATCTCTGTTTTGATAAAATATATATGATGAATCAGTTTTAAAACAGATGTATCATGGTGAGAATTTCATTCCATTGGTAATAGTTCAGCAGTTTCAAGACCATTTTTTGAAGTTCAGTGGCAGATTAAAACATGGAAGACTGTACAGTGTCAGGGCAATTCTGTATAGTGTCAGTGCTAAATTTGAACAAGTGACCTTTGCCTTTTAGGTCCAGCTTGCTAGTCAATAAAGCCAGTTTTTGATAACTGCTTTGGTCAAACAGTGTCAGCTGCCTTTGTGTGTCATTGGAAAAGGCACTTAGCATCATTTCCTTAGCATGGTGTAGCCTGTAAGGTGTTCAATGTGCCATTAAAACCAACCAAACCAAACCAATTACATTTAAGAGGTGCCACAATATTTAAAATGTTTTGGGCACAAGGTGTTTGCTTAGATGAACCAGACATTCCAGGCTGTACTGTACCAAGGCTTTATGAAAAATAACTTATGCTGTGAAAATGAATGGCTAATTGCACACAATGATTTTCATTTTAAAACATGTATTGTTGTATTGGAAATTCTGTCCTTCAAGCTTGTTGTTACTATATATTAATCTTTCTAAGGTATTGTACCAGTTCTGTTCACTGTGCTATATTTCATTGACTGGCTCCAGACCACTATACCTATCTGACCTCACCCATGTGTACACCCCATCTAGAAACTTATGCTCCTCTTCTGACACTCATATTTTCATTATTCCCACTGTTAAACAAAGTCATATGGACAACATTTTTTTGTATACTAGAACTCAGCTACCTGGAATAGATTGCCCATTGATCTTTGACACAAAGACACTGATCTTATTCAAGAGTGCTCTTAAAACTCACCTATTTTAACTACAAGAACAGACTCAAAGACTTATTAATGTTTACTTCCTTAATTATTGTCAGCACGTTTTTGTTTTGTAATTTCTTAGTGTTTGCTTTTGTAATCTTGTCTTATATATTCTATGTGTTATTTAATATTCTCAAGCACTTAGAGCCTCTATAGATTATGTGCTGTACTAAGCTGACATTATTATTATTATTATTATTATTATTATTATTATTACATTGGGAAATTTGAACAGAAAATCAGTCAAATGTGTGCCAAAAGTCCTACCTGTTATTTCTTAATGCCATCTTTTATTTCGAAAATTTGTCCTTTTGTTGAATTGGCATGGGTGGATTTCCCCCCAAAATAGTCAGTTCTAGAATAGACCCTACTCAAAGCTGTGGCTATAGACTCATCTCAAAGCTGTGGTTATAGACCCTGCTCAAAGAAGTGGTTATAGATACTGCTCAAAGCTGTGGTTATAGACCCTGCTCAAAGATGTGTTTATAGACCCTGCTCAAAGCTGTGGTTATAGACCCTTTTCAAAGCTAAGGTTATAAACCCTGCTCAAAGCTGTAGTTATAGACCCTTTTCAAAGCTATAGTTATAAACCTTGCTCAAACCTGTGGTTATAGACCCTGCTCAAAGCTGTGGTTGTATACCCTGCTCAAACCTGTGGTTATTGACCCAACTTAAACCTGTGGTTTCAGACCCTGCTCAAAGCTGTGGTTAATAGACCCTGCTCAAAGCTGTGGTTATAGACGCTTCTCAAAGCTATAGCTTATTACATAATTATGATATAATTAACACTTTATTATCACAGAGCAATGGAATCTTGACTGTTAAGATGTTCCAAGGTGCACTGAAAGAACTCCCATTCTCTTCTGATGAAATTGCTCCAACAAATCTCACAGGTGATAATGGGAGATGTGTACATGTTCATGTAGAGGCAAGTGGAACTGACCAGGAATTTTCACTTTTTAATTGTCTTGCATAAGTACCTAACATTGGTTACTGGATGATTTAATGCCAGTGTATATTACATGTTTCAGGAGTTTGATTCCAGTGTTGTTCCAGCCCATGAATGTCTGAAGGACACAATAGCCAGAGTACTGCCATATTGGCATGATGTCATTGTTCCTACAATCAAGGTAAAGTGATCACAGTACTATTCTGCACAAAAGATTAAGGCTGTCACACTGGTATGGAGATGTAAATATGTACTAATTTCACAGACAACACTGCAAATATCAGTGGTTAGATGAGCTCAGGCTCTTTTAGTAACCAATTGTTACATCGTTGCCCATGAACTTCACTAGTATCTTATGTTATTGTCCCCATACTGTTTAGGAATAGGGACAAAAATGGTCATCATCTTTCTGTCGGAATGAACGTTTGTCCATGTGAATACTAGAATCTGCTTTGTTCATTTTGATTTTATCCATATGTACTGTGTAACTTGTCAACAATTGCTCAGTTGAATTTTATGATGATCATATTTGGCATGTATTTTCAACCTAGATCGACTTAGAACAGGGATACCATTGACATGCCAACACTTGAGAATTCACACCTTTGATTTCAGTCAAATTCATTTGTCCATCTTGACAAAGCTTGTATGAATTTGATGATGACAACAGTTAGTGGCAAGTTCATGTTATCATTTGTGTCAGTTAAAGATGTTGAAAGTATAAGCAAGAAGAAAATAAGTACAGGTTGCCTCAGTTGCTTCAGTCAGACCTTAACTTTTCTGCAGTACTTTTGACTTCGCTGCTGGTTCTTTCAATTTCAGAAAATTGACGAAATTGGATTCTCCAGAAAAATTCTGAAAGTGTACTTTTTGGCAGAGCTTGCAAAATTTATATTTCCCTGTAAGTACAACAGAGGCTGATTATGATGTGGTTAAAAAATATATTTTTACAACTCTTTGGTATTAAACTGAGTAACAGAAAAAAGGTTTTGTAAAATTAAACAGATAATTTATTTCTCTAGAATATGTGAAAATTTAGAAAGAACTTAACAGGATTGTAAGTTAAATCCCCAAAGTCCAGAAAGGTCTATGACAAGGCCAAATGTACACAGTTCCATTGAAGTCCACTGGTGTTCCAAAATAAACTCCAATATTGAATGTGTTTACATGCTTTTAGCAGACTGTGTAGGTCCCTTATCAAAGACCAAGTCAGGCAATCAGTACTTATTGACCATAATGTATGCATTGACAATATTTACAGAGGCAATTCCTTGATAGAATATTAAGACTAAAACCATAGTGAAAGCTTTCATAAAGATTTGTACACTTTTTCGCCTTCCATAATCTGTCCAGTCTGATCAACAGTCTCATTTTATGCTTGGAATTTTCCAACAAGTTGTGTATGAATTAGGTATCCAACAATTTAAGTCCTCTGCTTATCACCATAAAGTCAGTGGACATGAAAGATTTCATTAGAATTTGAAGAATACGATTGAGTCATATTGCTTTGGTACCTGAAAAGAATGGGACGAGGGTGTTCATTTGCTATTGTTTACTCTAAGGGAATCAGTTCAAGAGTTTAGAGGATTCAGAGATTAATCTTCTTGATTATGTCTCTGAGTTTCAGTATAAGCTGTCAGAGGCTTGTAGTAAGAAACAATCGTCACTTCTACCCAGTCAGAACTGAAATTATGGTGGGATGAAACTATAAAGGAAAACACTTTTCATCCTGGTGATATAGTTCTGGCTTTCTTGCTCATACCTCAAAATCCTCTTCAGGTTAGATATATTATGGTCCTTATACAGTTAAAAAGAAAGTGGTTTAAATTATTTTATCCCCCTGAGTGGTAGAAGCAGAAACAGTTCTGCTATATAAATATGTTAAGGGAGTACCTTGATAGAGTTAGCTTTATTAATCATTCAGTCAGTTTAGTTGTACCTGTCCCACACAGGGAAGATTTAAATGATGGTATGCAATTGAATTGCAGTGATACTGGTTTAACCAGTCTTCAGAATTTGGAAATGTTAGAGAATCAGGGCCAGAAAATTTTGCATCTACAGCCACAAGAAAAGAATGAATTTAAGCAGCTGTTGTGTGATTATGAGCACTTGTTTCCAGGTGTTCCAACCCAAACAAACAAAATGTACCTTGATGCTGAAATTGTAGATTCTACACCTGTGAAACAACATCCTTACAGGATTAATCCTCTCAAGAAGGAATGTTTGAAAAAAGGAAATGTATATTTTGTTGTAGAATGCGTCTTTTTTACCAAGCAAAAGTAATTGGAGTTCACCCTGTATTCTAGTGCCGAAACCAGATAATACTTTTCATATATGCACTGATGAAAGAAAAGTGAACAGTGTCACCAAAACAGTTTGATTTTCAACTTCAAGAATTGATGACTGTATTTACAAAATTAGAAATGCAAAATATATCACCTAGCTTGACCTGTTGAAAGGAATTTTGCAAATTCCCCTTACAATAGAGCAAAACAAATTGTGGTATTTGCAACTTCAGAAAGACTTTACAAATATAAAGTGATATTATTTGGTATGCAATATTCTCCATCAACATGCCAGCATTTAATGAACATGGTAGCATTGGGTATAGATGGCTGTGATGTATACATTGCCAACATCGTTATGTACAGCAGTACCTGGAAAGATCACCTGGAAACTATCTGGAAATCTTGTGTTGGCTGGGTGAGGGAAATTTTGACAATTTGAATAAATAGTTACTTCTAGTCAAAACTAAATTATTATATTATTTTGAACAGATCCATTGTGTTGAATGCTTAAAATATATTTCTGCAGAAAAAGTTGAAGTATATTTTTTTTGTTTGTTAAGATTCTGGTTCTTGTAATGCTCTTATTTATGTTTGATGTTAGTAGGGGTTGACATTTCTGGACAGATGTTGATAGTGGTTGGTGTTAGTGGATAGGTGGTGCTAGTGGTTGGCATTTTTAGACAGGTGCTGGTAGTGGCTGGAATTTCTGGACAGATGTTGGTTGTGGTTGACATTTATGGACAGGTGGTGAATAATTAGAGGTTTATTTCCAAAGAGTTGGTTTAAGGTATTTCAAGAAACTGTTTGGGATTAGTATGCATTGACTTTTTACAGTGTGTTGGGGACTGTTATTGCTCTGAAGACCATTTCTTTATTACAAATGATGCATACATTAAGATTTTATTTTCAGTATGATGAAATTTTAAATATTTGGTTTGTGAGATTTAGAAATCAATGAGCAAGCAAGAAAAGGTCTTTTTCATGCTGGATAGCATTAACACCAATGCAAAAATAACATGCAGGACATTTTTGTTTTTCTATTGATACAACTCTGTGGTTATAAACTAAGTAAAAGAAAGCAAAACCAACAAGTTTTGTAAAACTCAATACATAATTTAATTGTCAAATTTATAAATGGAAATGTGATAGGAACTTAAAGTATTATGAAGTGAATCCAAAATTCTGAATAAGTTCTTTTATAGTCAAAAAGAATGAAAAGTTGCATATAAATTTCAGAACCAAAAATGTATGTACTGATCCACCAAGAATCATGGTGTTGTTTAGATGGCAATGTCCAGAACTCTTTGTGAATAATTTGCAATGGCTCCCAAAAAATTTAGTCCAATGAGCACTTTCTGTTTCCACTGAAAAACCTTAACAAATTTGTTTCCTCTCAGATAATATCTAAATATAACAAAAAACATCTGCAGACTTTATGATACAACAAGAATACAAGAAATAAGAATGACTCCAAAGCAGGAATGGATCAGATTGCTCAGTTATTTCCGTATATGTGTTCAAGAGTCAGACCTCTCGGATGGCCTAGTGGTTAGAGTGTTGGTCGCTCATGCAGGAGGTTGCGGATTCGAACCCTGACCGAGTCATGCCAATGACTTATAAAAATGGTGTTAACATCTGCCTTGCTTGTCACTCAGCATTAAGAGGTTAGTGTTAGAACTGGTTGGCTTGGTGTCAGGATAATGTGACTGGGTGAGACATGATTCTACATGTCTGTGGTATGATGCCCCAGTGCTGGACATCACTATAAACTACCACACTGCAGACATCATAGCAATATGACAGAAAATTTGTTAAAGCCACATTAAAAATCCCAAATCAAACACACATATTCAGGAGTCTATTATGACTATATATTGCAATATACCGCATGTGACAGATCTTACTACTCAATCTGATATTTCAGTGGGTCATATGACTGAACCCATCTGATGCTAATTAACTTAATTCTTCTAAATACCACCTGACCAACCTTTCCAGTGCAGAAAAAGGCTGAATCTTGTAAACATATCTATTAATAATTTTACTGTTAATAACTGTAAAGAGGTACATAATCATTTGTTTATAGATCCTAGGTAAGGTAGGTAATCACTACAATTTATAGTCATGAATAAAAATTACAAAAATTAGAGACAATTATGTACCAGGAGGTAGAAAAATCATAGATGTACATACCACTATCAAATATATTTCCCAATCACATTAATATAAGGAAGTTGCTCTGCTCCCTCCAAATGAAAACATATTTGAAAAATGATTTAGGGAAGTAACTCGCACATTTTACCAAAGTTGTATTGGAATCAAAATATGATACACTTACGGCAACAATTTTAGTCATCTAGAATGTTGGCGAACAAGCTGGACAAGTTGGACAAAACTAGGATCATTTTAAATCAAGTTGTGCAGCCTCTGGGTACAAGTCCCTGTCTGGAACTGTTTGAAAGCATTATTTATTTTCTGTATTCCTTCCTGGCTCCTGACCAACTGCTCCAGTCATCCAGACAGTGGTTGCACAGAGTGGCAAACAGCACATTCATACAGTTATGGTGTCTCACAGTTTATATGGTACACAGTAGGCCTAGAGTACATGTTTACCCTAAGATGTCACTTTCACAACTAAACATCACATTGTTGCAATTTTCATGTGAAATAGGATTACTGTTTGCAGAAATTCCCATATTTACTACTGTAATATATTTGTGACCAGACATTTGCATTGTTTGATTTGGAACAGTAGAATGTACAGAAGACATAAAGAAAATTTCGTTTTGAGTTGGATATGCATGACATTTGCTGTGTAAATATGCTGTTGTTGGATAAAGTTCTGTCATTGGGAGACTGTTTTATCTCCACATTCTTCTGTGAATAGGTGTGAGTTTTTATTTCTTCTTTAAGTTAACCTTTAAACCATGCTTGTAATATATAGGGTGGATTTGATGTTACAGATATACTGGCCCTCTCTCCTGCCATCGCACACATTGCTATCAAATGAGCAAAACCTTTAGTTTAACTTCTTGCAGTTCTTGTTTTGGAGTTTGAACCAATTTTTCTTATGATGATATTGTTATAAATGAAATAATAAACCCTTGTGTGGGTAAATTCTCCAGACAGCTGAGATAAGTTTTCTTCAATTTTCTTTTGCAAGTTAAGTTGAAAAATGGCCTCCAAACTGTTCATTGAAAACAAAACATTCTGAAAGAAGGGGCTAAAATATTTTTCCCATTTTCACAGCCAATCAATCAGTAAAGAGACTTTATACAATAATTTCATGGGCATATTTGGACCAATCAGAATCATTTAAAGTGATATGTTCACATCAAAAATATTAAATGGCACACACTGTTGGCAAAGTGTACTGACTATGTGATAAACTGATGAATGTACCCAGAAGTAAGTTATGGTGAACCTACTGCTGGTAGAGCAGGCAAGGTCAGTACCATTCCATCTGTGTCAGGAGAAACTCCTTCTTCATACCTGGCTCTTGAGTGGGATGCTCTGTGTGAAACTGGTCTCATGTTGATGACATCACACTACTGTCAGCTTCAATTCCCCAACTGACAAACGTTTTGTCATTTAACTCATTCAGCCCTGATCCCATCTGTACGTTTGATCTGGTTTCTGCATTCAGTGGCTGATCCCGCCTGTAGTTGTGGTTTGTTTACCTCATTCAGTGACCGATCCCATCTCCAGTCATGGTGAATGTGTGTTAGATACGCCTTCAATTGGTTACAAATGTTTTTTTTCTCCAAGAATCAGACCAATATTAAACCAATCAGAAATGCTTTTGCTTTCCTTTGTGCAAATTTGAATTGTTCAGAAGCCAAGGTTACTAATTGATAACAGTTTCACTACATATGTTCTTTTCATAAAAAAATGTAAATGATGTTGGATGTAAGAGTAATTTTTTATGACGATGAGAGCGAAAATGAGGAGTGTCTCTGGTTTTATCTTGAAAATGTTGAACAAGCAGAGGAAAGATATGTTCGATCTTAACCAACAACTGGATGTGAACAACAGCAAGTAAATTTATGTGCAGAATGTTTCAAACCATATCACAGATTAAATTTTCCTGGTTTATTTCAATGAAATTAAGGGCTGATGACATAATATTTCTAAAAATGTTGCACATAATTTTGTAAATAGTGTATAAATAAGTTGTGAAAGGCTTGGACAAATAGGAAAAAATTACATTACTATGTGGACAAATTGATTTGGAATAATTGGTGAAAATTTCATGGATTTTTATTGTATATAAGAAGAGAAATTAAGGTAAGAGTGAATGCATGTGCATGATGTTTACAAAATTTTCCAAAACAGGTAAAAACTCTTGGGTAAAAGCAGCTAGACACAGCTTAGCACTGCTGGGGCATAGCAGCAGTGATACTGATAACAGTGCTGGGGCTGAGTGAGTTAAAACAAGAAACTAGCACCTGTCACAGTCAGTGGATACCTTTCAGTAATCTCAGACATGTTCAGACATCATGTGCGATGACATTTGCTGCAGCAAGGGCCTTTTAAACTTCCTGTCCAGTTTTGACATATCCAGGCCATGCTTGCTCACCTTGTTTCCAAAATGGACCATCTCCTGCATCTTGATGTGGTTCAAGCTTTTGTTATAGTTTATCTTTATACAAGACTGTCTTCCTGATAGCACTAGCTTCATATGTCATGTCAATGGATATTAACGACATGTAGCTCCATTCCAGTGGCTTATTTATACTAATGGCGCAACCTAGTGTTGTTTCTGAAAACATGTTACTGTCAGTAAGCAGTCAACAAATAACTAGTAGTTCTTTTTCCTTGATTCACCCATTGAGATAAGTGAAACTGCAGGACCCTGATACATGCCATCAGATGCTATCTGTAGTGGCATCCATCAAAGGCACTTCATACTGGTAAAGGCAGAAAGGCAAGTACAGGTTGCTTGGTTATTCAATCAGCATAACTTAATTGTCACAGGATAATGTGTTTCACATGAAAATTTCTGTTCATCATATGCATGCTATTTCCATGAGCCTGATCTTTGAAGACTAGATCTTCATTGAGACATAGTGGAGTTAGTTGGCTGGTACTTGGCACACTCGCTCCGGTGGCCTAGTGGTTAGAGCATCCGCCTCAGATGTAGGAGGTTGCAGGTTCGAACCCTGGCCGAGTCATACCAAAGACAAAATCGTACTAACAGCTGCCTTGGTTGGCGCTTAGCATTAAGAGGTTAGTGTTAGGACCAGTTGGCCTGGTGTCAGGATAATGTGACAGGGTGGGACATCATGCTACATGTCTGCGGCATGATGCCCCAGTGCCATACATCACTGTAAAGTGTCACACTACAGACATCGTAGTGATATAACTGAAAAATTGTTAAAGCTACATAAAAAATCTAAATCACACACACTTGGTCTTCCTTCTTGAGCTTTTGTTTATTTGACATGTCCTCTCAAAAGAGGACTGAATATTGATGGGCAACTGGTAGCTGCACAGACAGTTTCCATGTCCCGTTCATGACATCACATCCAAAGCCCTGGGGAAGACCTTACAACTTTCTGTGGATTTACACAGAAAAGTTCTCAATATAAGCAAGTGGCCAGATTTGGGATACCAAAGGGATCACCCTTGCATGTGTATAAATGAATATTCTTCAGCTTTTCCTCAGGTGACAATGTTGCATAAGGCACTCCGGTTTCTGATCACTCACATTTCATTTCTGTCTGCATTGGTTTGAGCAGTCATACCGAAGACTTAAAAGATGGTACTAACAGCTACCTTGCTTGCACTCAGCATTAACAGGTTAGTGTTAGGACTGGTTGGCTTGGTGTCAGGATAATGTGACTGGGTGGGACATCATGCTACATGTCTGCATTATGATGCCCTAGTGCTAGACATCAGTATAAACTGCCACACTGCAGACATCGTAGCAATATGACTGGAAAATTGTTAACCTATGTTAAAAAATCCAAATTACACACATTGGTTTGAGCCTGGGCTTGGCCAGTTTGGGTCTGCGAGAGAGTTTGCCATTAGCTTCTCATTGGTACATTGTTCATTCCAGGGATCTCCAGACCATTCTTTCACCAAAATATACCTTCTGCTATGTATGGCTTTGCTTGTGGTAAAAATGATGTTAAACCCCAAAGTCACAATCAGGTTAGGAGAAGTTAAACCTTTCACTAGAGCAGCTGTTGTGATCCAACATTTCAATGTGGTTTAGGTTGGATACTTAAGAAGTACCTCTCACGTATTCTCCTAATGTTAGTGTGATTGGTGAATGTGTTTCAGGGAGAAAGGAAGTGTTTTAACAAATTATGTTTCTCTGCAAACACTTGATCACATTATTATCAATCCCTTGCACTCCCTCACACAAATGCAAGTATCCTGTTACATGTTTTGCTCAAGTTTAAACTGATATGCATCTAATATAGTTGGCCAGTTTGCTGGAACTTGATCTGTAAGAGTTATTTCCCTTATCAGCAGGTTACAGAGATGGATGGACATTTTTTTCTGTCATGGAGGGCTGGATTTGGAGATTGTTCAGAGTAATTTCTAATGTTAATGTGATACAATAAGTATTTTCTAGGAATGTTTTTTTTAGCAAAAACTTTTATCTCAAGCACTTTAGTCAGTGTCTCTCATGCCAAGAAATCAGTCACCTCAGATGTTGTTCTCCATTACATAACTCCTCTGATAACTTGCACCCATATAGCTTGTGAATCTCCATATTTGACCTATTATGTATCAATCAACGACAGCTAGGAAAACTTTCTGAACTATTGTCAGACATTTGTTCAGTCCCACATTACCCACTGTTCATAGTAAGTTTCAGAAACAAAGCTTTATTCTTTAATTAGTCAGTAAAGTGTGAAAGATTAATACTGTATATTCTTTCATTAGTTGGGAAAGCAAGTTTTGTTTGCTGCCCATGGTAACAGTTTGAGAAGCTAAGATTTATTCTGTATATTCTTTCATTTGATAGGAAAGCGAGTTTTGATTGCTTCCCATGGTAACAGCTTGAAAAACATTTATTCTGTATATTCTTTCATTCGATAGGAAAGCAGTTTTTGATTGCTGCCTATGGTAACAGTTTGAAAAACATATCTATTCTGTATATTCTTTCATTCATTAGGAAAGTGAGTTTTGATGGTGCCCATGGTAACAGTTTGAGAAACAAAGATTTATTCTGTATATTCTTTCATACGTTAGGAAAGTGAGTTTTGATGGTGCCCATGGTAACAGTTTGAGAAACAAAGATTCATTCTGTATATTCTTTCATTCGTTAGGAAAGTGAGTTCTGATTGCTGTACATAGTAACAGTTTAAAAAACAAAGATTTATTCGGTGTATTTTTTTACTAGTCAGGAAAGCGAGTTCTGATTGCTGCACATGGTAACAGTCTGAGAGGCATTGTTAAGTACCTGGACAAAATACCTGATGATGACATCCCAGAACTCAACATACCCACTGGTAAGTAATTCAGTTTTTATCAGCACATTATATCTGCATTGGTTTGACCTTTTCAGAAATCATGTTCATGATGTTTCTCAATATGGTGTACTGCATAATGTTCAAATTTCTGAAGTGCTTTTAGGCTTCAGCAGAGTGTCATATGTTAAAATGTTTCCTGTTGCAACTTTTCTTGTTGACTTCTACCACAATTATTGATGACAAACTATATGGGTGGGAGAGGAAAAGGTATCAGCACATTTTGAAACCCAGTTATACAGTTTAGCTCTAATGCCCATAAGGTACATTGAGTTCAAGAAATTAGTCCTTATGCACACATAGTATGCCATAGACCATTGTTGTACATGTATCTGTATAGTTTGTATATAAAATTTTCTTTGCTATTATCAGTAATAGTTTTTCCATCTCTATGAGGAGGGCCCCGAGTGGCCGAGTGGTCTAAAGCGCTCTCCGTCACGGATCACTGCCATCTTACCTCTGTCTGCGTGGGTTCGAGTCTCAGGCTTGGCCAATGTGGATATGTGAGAAAGCTTGCCGGTAGCTTCTCGTGGGTCGGTGGTTCTTTCCGGGGTTTTCCCTGGTTCTTCCTCCACCATTAATACCGGCCGCCATGTATAGCCTATCTTGTGCTGAAAAATGGCGTTAAACCCCATAACAGTAACAGCAACAGCATGTATCTGTATAGTTTGTATATAAGATTTATATGATCTTTTATGTTCACAATGCTTTTACTTTATATCTATATTTTAATTTAGATGTAAGGACTATGTAGTCTGAAATAAAGAATTCTTATCTTATCTTATAGTATATTGAGTTCATAGAACTTAGTCCTAATGCCTAGTGTTGTTCCGATTATCGATTATAATTGATCATCAGTTGGTTGAGCGAACCAATAAGATAATCGATTGCGAAACTCCATAATGGATTATGTGTAAAGGGAGACTACTTTTTAGTCGTATGCAAAGCACAAAGGTTAGTAAAACTCCCAGCCACTAAAGTTGACCTGAAATTTATTAATTCCCTTCACAACTACAAATATAAAACCATATTATATTTCATAGGTGCAAAATTTCATAATTAGAAACATATAGCCATTATTACATGATCAAGTTGTTAAATAGTTGAGTTAATAAATTTTGATGATTTGTTTCAGTTTTAAATGCAACATTATTTGTAGTATTTGTAAACAATGACAAACAAGAAAACCATGTCCTTCTACACTTAAAATTATAGACACATCACATATGAATGAAAGGATTTTGGGGGATTTTAGCAGTATTTACGTTGCATATGACTTATCAGCCTTAAAAAGTTGCGTTCATTTAACAAAGATGTAGAACAAAAATAACACAACACAATAGACAAAAATGTAATATTATTATCAGGTTAAAGTATACATGTCATTAAAAGAGATTACTCCTGTACATTTACTAATATCTTGAACTATTGATCAAAGATATAACTGAATAACAAACAAAAATTAAAATTTGCTCTTAGTAACCGATTATAATCGATTATCAGTTGGTTAAGTGGAACCAGTTATCGATTATGAATTTCTGACCGATTCCCATCACTACTAATGCCCATATGGTACAAAGAGTTCATAGAATTTAGTCCTAATGCCCATATAGTACATAGAGTTCACGGAATTGAATCCTTATGTCCAGATAGTATAGTGAGTTCTTAAAATGTAGTCAGCATACCCATCTGGTATATTGAATTCATAGAATTTAGTCCTAATGCCCATATGCTATATTGAGTTCATAGAATTTAGTCCTTGTGCCCATATGTTACATTGAGTTCATAGAAATTAGTCTTTATGCTCACATATTATATTGAGTTCATAAAATTTAGTCCTCATGCCCATATGGTATATTGAGTTCATGGAAATTAGTCCTTATGCTCACATAGTATATAGAGTTCATAGAATTTAGTCCTCATGCCCGTATCATATATTGAGTTCATAGAATTTAGTTCTGATGTCCATATTGTATATTGAGTTAAAAGAATTTAGTCCTCATGCCCATATGGTATATAGAGTTCACAGAATTTAGTCCTCATGCCCGTATGGTATATTGAGTTCATAGAATTTAGTTCTGATGTCCAAATTGTATACTGAGTTAATAGAATTTAGTCCTCATGCCCATATGGTATATTGAATTCATAGAATTTAGTTCTAATGCCCATATTGTATATTGAGTTCATATAATTTAGTCCACACGCCCGTATGTTACATTGAGTTCACAGAAATTAGTCCTTATGCTCACATAGTATATAGAGTTCATAGAATTTAGTCCTCATGTTCGTATCATATATTGAGTTCATAGAATTTAGTTCTGATGTCCATATTGTATATTGAGTTAAAAGAATTTAGTCCTCATGTCCATATGGTATATAGAGTTCATAGAATTTAGTCCTCATGCCCGTATGGTATATTGAGTTCATAGAATTTAGTTCTGATGTCCAAATTGTATACTGAGTTAATAGAATTTAGTCCTCATGCCCATATGGTATATTGAATTCATAGAATTTAGTTCTAATGCCCTTATTGTATATTGAGTTCATATAATTTAGTCCACACGCCCATATGTTACATTGAGTTCACAGAAATTAGTCCTTATGCCCACATAGTATATTGAGTTAATAGAATTTAGTCCTCATGTCTGTATGGTATATTGGGTTCATAAAATTTAGTCCTGTTGCCCATGTTAGACTTAGTTCATATAATTTAGTCCTAATGCCCATGTCGTAGATTGAGTTCATAGAATTTAGTCCTCATGCCCATATGGTATATTGGGTTCATAGAATTTAGTCCTCGTGCCCATATGTTAGACTGAGTTCATAGAATTTAGTCCTAATGCCCATGTGGTATATTGAATTCATAGAAATTAGTCCTCATGCCTGTATGGTATATTGATTTCATAGAATTTAGTCCTAATGACCATATTATACATTGAGTTCATAGAATTTATTCCTAATGCCCATATGGCATATTAAGTTAATAGAATTTATTCCTAATGCTTGTACATTGTTATATTGAGTTAATAGAATTTATTCCTAATGCTTGTACATTGTTATATTGAGTTAATAGAATTTATTCCTAATGCTTGTACATTGAGTTCATTGTTTAGTCCTAATGCTCGTGTGGTACATGGTACATTGAGTTCATAGAATTTAGTCTAATGCCCATCTGTTACATTAAGTTCATGATAGTGCTATGTATATTTAATTTGCATTATTTGTTAGCTTTGTTTTGAAAATTCAATATTTGCCATGGATAATTTTATTTTGGACTTGACCTTTTCAGACATCAAATTCACGATGTTTTTGACTAGAGACACCTGAAGTTGTTTTTATTTTGTAAACAAATAATACATAGCTAATATTTTTAAAGGAGATTAAGTTTAATATAAAGATCATTATCAATAGAAGTAAACATATTTATTAAGGTCTGGATCTTGGTTATTGGAATTCCCCAATAAAAATACATAGTCTGCCTGATGTTTACCACATTCTGTAATATCATTTTAGTAGCAGATTGTTCATAATTGGAAGTTTCCATTATGTAATAGTTTTAAAAAAGTCAAGTAGAGGGCTTTATAAACTTGTTTATCTAGAAATTACCCATTCTTGCTTTAATATCTTCAGGCAGAATCAGTCTTATTGTTGTGTTCAGTATTTGGATTTGGGCTAAACTTAATTAATCACATTATTCTCTAGAATTACAAGTGCTCAATAAAGTTCTTGGGAAAAGACACTGTTATAAATTTAAACAAAGATATTTTGGATTATATTATTGTGATTCATCAAAAGACTTGTCACATCATTACACTTCAAACCATTAGTACATCACTACATTTGAGACTACACCTTCAGCATTGGATCTTTTTTGGAATACCACTGGAATTTAATTAAAACTTTAGGACTGGTGATAAATATTTTGGACTATTTGGCATTTAGTTCTTTTTACTGTAAGTTCTTTTTAAATTTTCACTTTGTATGCTAGGGAAATAAATTATTGGTTGAATTTTACAAAACTTGGTTTTCTTTCGTTTTTATTACTTAGTTGAAGACAATAGAGTTGTAAATAATAGACCAGATCCAAAGTTGCACGAATTTAAAAAAAAAAAAATCAGTTATATTAATGGTTATTAGTGTTTCTGTTAAATTTTGTATAGTAACTTGAATTTTTTTACATTTAGAGATGATAACATGGATATGGAAATTATTCCCATGGTCTTGGAAAATCTAAGAAATAAAATTATTGTCAGGGAAGATGTCCAAAAATTGAAAATCTCACATTACATGCTTCTTAGTACGTAGTGTTAAAGTGGGTGGATTGGATAGCTGTATGGGCAGAAGGTCATTTTGACAAAAAGATAATTACCTTTCCCATCCTTTTGTCAGTATTATCATTATTTCCAATGTACAGATCCAACTTTCCTGTCTTTTCATGATAAACAGTAAAAAATTTAATCAGGGAAAATGATAAAGTTGTGTTGGAGAAGTCTTGGAAAAGTCATTGGGAAAAAAAATTTGTACTTGAACCCTGTGTGGAAATTTCTCAACGTAAAATTTTATTATATGACATGTATTTTTCAACAAATTTGAGCTCAACTGGCCGTAGTTCAGGAGAACATATGAAATGGTCTATTGTCCATTTATCCATCTGCTAGCACAAGTTTGTTATTACTAAACCTCCTAAGCTGCTTGAAAGATTACCATAAAACTTGAACCATGCATTCATCCCTTGGTCAGGGTGGTCCTAAATTAAAATGGTGCCACTTGAATATCCAATATGGCCACAGATGTCTTGAAAACCTTGTTATTGCTTCTTGTGAATGGATGGTCATATCAACATGTTTTTTACACAAATTTTTCTCAATATTGCCCTAGTGGTCCAAATTGAAAATGGTGCTGAACTGACATTTAATATGACTGCCAAAACAGACAAGATGAAAATCATTTTGCTGCTTCTCCTGACTGGAAAGTTGTATTGGCGTGTAGTTTTCAGCAGAAGACCTCTTATGATGTCTGCTTGGTCTAAAATGAAAATGGTTCTGATATACCATCTAATATGGTTGCCACAATGGCTATCTTGCAAATCTTGTTATCACTACTCCTCCTGAATTGATGGTTCGGTCAACATAGAATTTTTACTGAGAGACTTATTAAGATGTCTAGTTGTGCTAAACTCAGAAATCCAATATGGCCACCACACTGGTCATCTTGAAAATCTTATCACTATTTCTCCTGAAAGGATGGTCATACCTGCATGTGGTTTTCACTGAATGTAAAGTGAATATGTGCCAATTTGACCACCGGTATGGCAACCACAATTGCCATTTTGAAAATCTTCTTGCTGCTTGTCCTAGAAAGCTGGTGATATCAACATTGTGCTTTGACCAAAAGATGTCTTGTAAAATGGTGCCAATGTAATGTCCTATATGGCCACCATGATGGCCATCTTGAACATATTATTTTTACTCCTCCAATAAGGAAGGTCCTGTCCTAAATTAAATGGTAACAATCTGATGTCCAATATGGACGCCATGGTGGCCATCTAGAAGATGTTGTGGCGTCCTCATAAATGAAAAGTCTTTTTGTTATGTTTTCATCTGAAGAGTTGTTATGGTGTGTAGCTGACTGTAAATGAAATAATGCAAACGGACACTCAGTATGGCCATCATATTGGACAAGTGGTCTATAGCGCCGGTCTTTACTAATCACTGCTATTGCTATCTTGCCTCTGTATATATTTGAGTCTTGAACTTTACTCAGCCATTGTGGGTATGTGAGACAAAATTTCAGTCACTTTTAGCAGGTCAGTGGCTCTTAAATATTTTCCCCAGATTCTTTCTCCACCAGTTATACTGGCTGCCAAATATAGCCTGTCTTGTGCTAAGAAATGGCATTAACCCCAAAACAGCAACTGAAAATTGTGCTTCTCTGACATCTACTATGGCCACCACAAAGGCCATCATGAAAATCATGTTATTGCTCCTCCTTGTTGATCAATGGTCATATCAACATTGGTTTTCACTCAAGACTTATGATGCCTAGTTGGTCCTAAGTAGAAATGCTGCTGATCTGATGTCTAATATGACTGCCATGGCAGCCAGCGTGAACATTTTTTTGCAACTCCTCTTGAATAGATGACTTGTGAACATTGGGTTTTCACAGGAGGACTTCTTGTGATGTCTGATTGATTGGTTCTCAAACTGTGTTATGCAGACCGCTGGTGGTCCACAAGCTCCAGATGATCTATAGAAAGGTTGAAACAGTTGGCTAACGGTACAATGAACATTATGAAAGGTCATTAAGTGGTTTCCTGAGACCCTTAGCAATCATTAAGTCATCAGCCAAGATCCTCAGCTATGTTTAAGTGGTCCATGAAGAAAATGTTTGAGAACCACTGATCTAAATGCTCCCAAATGAAAATGGTATTAATCTGATGTACAGCATGACTGTCACAATGGCCATCTGGCAAATCTTGTTGTCACTACTCCTCTTGAATAGATGGTCATGTCAGCATGGGGTTTTCACTAAAAGATTTCTTATGGTGTCTGTTTGGTCAAAAATGGAAATGCTCTGATCCAATATACCATATGACTGACATTCTCTTCCAGAATATATAGTCATATCAAGGTGGAATTTTTACTAAAAGACTTACTATGATGTCTTGTTGGTCCTTAGTGAAGAAGGTGCTGATATGACTTAGAAGATAGACACCATGACATCCATCATGAAAATGTTGTTACTGCTACTTCCAAATGGATGGTCATATCAACATGGGGTTTTCATTGAAAAACTTCTTAATATGTTGTTTAGTAGATCCTAAGTACAATTGGTGGTGATCAGAACAGAAAGTCATATTTATGTTGGTTTTTCACTGTGACTTCTTATGATTTACAGTTGGTCTTAAATGAAAATGGTGCTGAACTAACTTCCAATATAGCTGTAAGAGCATCTGTCTTGAAAATCATGTCATTTGCTAATCTTCATAAATGGAAATTCTACCTTCAAAATATTGTTATTTTTACTTTTCTCCAAATGGATAGTTAAATCAAAAGTTTTTCACCATAAGACTTCTTATTTTACCTACTTGGTCCGGAACGAAGATGGTTTAAATATTCTTGTTGCTACTCTTCCTGAACAGCTAGCTGATCATTATGACATTGGATTTCACCAAAACACATGATGTGTACTGACTGTGTTGTCAAGCAGACATCTAGTCTGTGTTCCACAGCATCTGATTGAAGATGCTGTTATTGCTGAAGTATATTAAAGATGGTTTCAGCGTCCAGTTTAAAGGAAGAAATGGGCTTATCTTGAATTTCTGGAAATTATTTTCACAATTCATTATCAGTGGGACTCCTGTTTTAAAAATATTGTTGCCTCAGTTTTGCCCTGATGGATGATGGCTATATCAGCATAGTGTTTCACAAGAAGACATCTTATGTATGCTAGTTGGTTCTAAATGAAAATGGTGCCAGTTGCATATCCTATACCACTGCCACATGTATACAGCTTCCCCTGAATGGAGTGTAAAAAGCCATCTAATGATGTCTACTTGGTCCTGAATGAAAATGGTGCCTGTCTGACATAATTTGGCAGCTGATTTGGAAATCTTGTTATCACTGAAGAATATCAGATTCTTTCAATGCATGGCAGTTAAAAGAAAGAAATGTTATTATCTTTATTTCGTGGATATTCTTTTTAGCTGGTAGAGCATCTGCCCATCAAACAGTTCATGTTTGAGATAAAACAATGTGTGTGTGTGTTTCACATAAAAGTTATGAACTTTTGCCATTTACAGATTTGATGATCCATAGTACTTTGGATGTTTAGATGAAATAAATAATTTTGTCATGATCAAAGCAAGGCTTTTCCTTGTAGGAGTGTATTGGGTGCCAAAGCGAGGTTTTTCTTTTTATCATTGTATCAGAACTTTACATTAAAAAAACTATTGGTGCATTTGTATAGTGAGGACAAAGTGGCCATGGTACATGAAGCATCAGAATTATTTATATTCTCAGAGTTGGTGAAATGTTCAAATTTGACTTAAGTAGGAAAATAGTATTTTTCAGAAGAATAAAGCATGCAGGTAAGTTGTTGTGATCTTTAATGACTGGTTTGTATTTGCTACAGACAACAGTATTTTACATTAGGATAAAGAAAGATATTCAATAATATAAAAGTAACCCACAGTTCTTGGAAGATTAAGAAGTAAATTTGGAGCTTGGTTGTCATTGTGTAATTACATTGCTGTCCAATCTGGTCAAACTGAATTTGATCCTCAGTTGAAAGGCTTAATGATAGGCATATCTTGTTCTCATAATCCAGAGAATTTGTATCTCACTATATTCTGCCCTGATGGTATCAATCATTCGAAATTATATGAGCAGCATTTTAGAACAACGCACTTAAAAGTTATACTTTCCCTGCTATATCACCTTTTAATTGAAAGAAACTCAGGTTTAAATGAATTTTCATGAAGTCTTGTCTAGACTTTTGTAATTGACCTTTCTGACATTTCAGTCCAATATTACTGACATTTCCTTATATTGCTTGCCTAATGCTGGAGGGTTCTATGCTACAGCTAAGTGTGAGTTACAAATGTTAAATAATACATTGGTCATTTTATGGGAACTAATCTCACAAACATGACTCAAATACAGGAAATGTGTGCGTGTTATAGCTGGGCTCAGATGTAAATCAGAAATATAATAACCATGCATTCTCTTTATAGTTGGAAAGTAGAAAAATCGTACAAAAGTTAAATGCAATTTATTTTCCAGGCTTGGAACTAGATGTCGATGAAACAATGATGCTGAAATTAGTTCTTCAACATATCTTTTCATTCTGTGAAATTAAAGTGATAGGTCTATGAAATGTAATAGCTTTTAAAACATTGGATCAGGTTTTCCAAATGTGGAGAATCATTTGAGCCAATGTTAGAAAGATTTTAATGAAATGAGAAAGATGCAGCATTTGATCAAATGTAGGACATATATCAATACATTAAGGCACACAAATGATTATGACAATGCTTAAGAAGTCCAATCCTGCTTGGTAAGTGGCCTTACTGATCTTGACCACTATAATCCTTGCCCTTCTTGTCTACATACACCTTAGATTGATACCCAGATCTGCCCTTCAGGGTGGTTCAGAACATCAACACACTGCCATCACCTACAGAGTTTTGTTAGTCCCTAACTACCATCTATAAAGGAATGGAGAAAGCAGAACTGTAAATGCTAAGCCACTTGCTGCAAAAAGCATAGCTGTAAATGCTAAACCAGTTGCAGCAAAATGCAAAACTGTAATTGCAAATCCACTTGCAGCATAAAGCATAGCTGTAAATGCTAAACCAATTGCAGCAAAATGCAAAACTGTAATTGCACATCCACTTGCAGCAAAAAGCATAGCTGTAAATGCTAAACCAATTGCAGCAAAAAAGCATGACTGTAAATGCTAAGCCCCTTGAAGCAAAATGCATGACTCTAAATGCTAAGCCCCTTGCAGCAAAGTTAGGCATTTACTTTATAAGACCCTAACCTTATTTTCTAAATGATGGCTATTATGTGTATCAAGAGTTAAAGGTAGGAACACAAAAAGGGGTGGGGTGAGTGGGGGTGCATTTCTTGTAAGTTTATGATAGATTTATAAATTTAAATAGATGCTTTGTTTTCCAGGCATTCCTCTTGTGTATGAATTGGATGAGAATCTCAAACCAGTCAAGCATTACTATCTAGCTGATGAAGAACAGGTGAAAGCTGCCATAGAAAGAGTGGCCAATCAGGGCAAAGCCAAATGAAGTGTTATTCCCAACCCAGGCTAGACATTATTATAACAGTATAGTTTGTATTAAAAAAACTAAACAAAAAAGCAAACAAATCTTTCCCAAATTTGTTTCTGTTGTAATTGGGCTTTGAGACTGTGACTCATTGCAAAAAAGTAGTGGAAATCTCATTGTTACTGAGTTCCTTTGCATTCTAAAGTTTTTTGTGCAATTGTATGACATTACCTAATGGTTACATTAGTTGTAGGATTATCAATCACATGTTCGGATATATTAGTCTAATTATTGTAAGAGGGGTCATTTTGAGTAAAAGTTGCAATTCTTGAACCTTTTTTTAATAACTTATGCTACAGTTGAATTGTTTTCTTAAAACATTTTGTTTGAATTTTCAGATTTTGTACTGTTGTTATGATTGTGATGTACTGGAAATAAATTCATAAAGCAGGGTACAAGATAGCATTAGGTTTCAGACCTATTTCTTCATGACTGAGGAAGAGAAAAAGCTGTCCAGATTAGGCTTGAATAGTGTGTGAAGTTTTCTTGTTTCTGACTTGATTAATTATATGTCCTGTATTTTCATTTTATATGAAGAAATGATTAAGTGTCAACAGCTTACAAAAGAGTTTTTGTCATGTTAGAGAATTTTCTTTGGTAGTTGAAATTGGATTCGTCATTTTAGGAAAAATTGTTTTATTTTGAAATAAAATTTTCAAGATCAATTGCTACAGTGTGAATGTTAAATGATTTTGAATTTTTTTTCAGACAAGTGCTCATGTTCATTGAATTTTAGGCCTATTTTACTGTTTGGCCTCAATACAATCCATGCATTTTCGTAATAGCCATAACTTTAATCCATTATTTGCTTTAAAACGTTTGATTTATAAAAAGTGCTATCCATAAGGTAATAAATACAATACAACCTTCCATAAGGAGTAACGGTTACACTGGTGTTGGTTCAGATCCTACCATTGGTACTAGACTGTTTTGGCTGCAGGGGTGTGTTCATGGGAAAGGCACTTGACTAAAGTCGCCCAGGTAATAAATAACTTGTGTTGAAAAACACATTACAACAACCAACAACCTTCCATTGTGGTGACATTGTCCAACAATTCTAACAAGTCATGGTAAAATTTACCCAACTCTTCATTTCATATTGGCATCCTTCATATAGAACAAATCTCAGATATGTGACAATCATGTATTAGACATGTGCACAAGTTTCTTGTATACCTCCTAAATATTGAACCTTGACTAGATTACATACCTTGTCAGTGTCCACAGATAGATTACATACCTTGTCAGTGTCCACAGATAGATTACATACCTTGTCAGTGTCCACAGATAGATTACATACCTTGACAGTGTCCACAGATAGATTACATACCTTGTCAGTGTCCACAGATAGATTACATACCTTGTCAGTGTCCACAGATAGATTACATACCCTGTCAGTGTCCACAGATAGCGTATAACACATTCTTGTTGAGTGTGTCAACTTCCGCCCTGTGAGACAGAAGTATTTTGTTGTAAACTCTGTGAAGAAACTGCTTGAAGAAAAAATCTTGGATTTTTTGAGGGAATTTGGTTTATATATTAAAAAATTTGACCATGTGTTGTAAGGATTTTATTATTTTGTTGAACTTTATGTTTATATTTATTTGGAAGGTTTTGTCTTTCTAATGTTTTTGTGCAATATTTCATCCTTAATTTTTTAGAACGTTAGTTATAATTGGCATCATAGTCATTATTGTGCAGTTAAATTCCAATACATAACACATATGCATGCATACATTCTTCTCTTCACTTCATTTATATATTTTAACCTTGCCTTAATGGTGAGCTTGTTCATCCCGACTTATCCATGCCGCTGTGGAGAAAGAAAACAGAGCTATTTGGGCTGAGCAGAGACGTATCTAAATGAAATAATGGTTTTGTCTTGTTTATTCTTTGTGCCAAACCATATCAGACTTGCTGTCAAGATTACCAGATGTTGAGATGGCTAGCTTTAAAGATTGAATAATGTGTGCTAGTTAGCTAGCCATAAGGCCAAGTGAACTTATGGTATGGTCCTGAGGCATCAGTCATTGTGCATCATGCAGCTGTTGGTCCATAATATGATCCTCCGTTTGTCAGGCATCAGTCAGTGCATCATGCAGCTGTTGGTCCATAATATGATCCTCCGTTTGTCAGGCATCAGTCAGTGCATCATGCAGCTGTTGGTCCATAATATGATCCTTCGTTTGTCAGGCATCAGTCAGTGCATCATGCAGCTGTTGGTCCATAATATGATCCTCCGTTTGTCAGGCATCAGTCATTGTGCATCATGCAGCTGTTGGTCCATAATATGATCCTCCGTTTGTCAGGCATCAGTCAGTGCATCATGAAGCTGTGCATCAATAATTGTCATAAGTTGGGAGTCTGTATTTCTGATATGATATGAGACATGGAGTAAGGGTTTATATCATAATAAGATATGAGACATGGAGTAAGGGTTTATATCATCAAAACCTCACATGAATTTGATAATAAGCAAGTTGCATGCATACTAATTAGGTGACTTTGCATCAGATTGGCTGAGCTTGTTATCTCTCTGGAAGCCATATTTCTGATCTGATTTTAATCAGACTTTAAATATGAATTTATATCATCAAAGTCTTGTATGAGTTCAGTAATGAGCAAGATCCCAAGATATTAATGAGGTAATATTTTCATCGTCAGGTTGGCTGATGTTGTTACTAGTGTGGAGGTCAAAATAGTAGTTTTCTTATGAAATAACATATATTCTAGTCCACTGGAAATTGTAGGTGTTAGGGTGGTGGCGTGTTTTCCCCTTAGAAAACATTTGTAAACTTTGAAAAATGTATTTTAGAATTTTTGAATTACAAAATAGAATCTGTTATACAAATTAACAAATAATACACCTGTGTGATAACATTGATTAATCTGTAATTATTCAGTGTTATTTCATATATTATTTGTTATTGGTCACATGTTGTTCTAGACTCGTGTCAGGTATTTTGGGACATAAAGTTGAAAACACGATTCATTAATGACTGGGTGCTGGTTGCAGTCATTTTAGTTCAGGTTTACAGCAAGTTAAATTGGATAACACCAATTATGGAGTCAGTATCAGACTGTTGGAAAACATGGTGCCATTGAGTAATACTAACAAAACATTTTTTCTCAAAGGAATAAAATTAGGTGTTGCAGTTATGGGTTAATTTGATAAATGGCAGAGGTGGGGTTTGGAATGAGCATTTTTAAAAATTATTCTAGCCAACCAGATGTGTTTTGCATAAATCTGAAAACACTGATCTATTTATTAGGTCTAACAGACAACGTGTCAACTAAGTATTCCAAACATTTCGTTCTACCTCACAGTTTAACTAATGTATGATTTTTTTGTAACTTTAATTACCATTTGCCATGGGGACCTTTTTTTAATGATACTTTTAGGGAAAATCTGTTTATCAAAATAAAGTTTGCTTTTGAAAAAATAAGTGGTGGTAACAAATATGGACATGTAGCTGGATAATGATTTGCACACTCTGGAAAAGTCTTTGCATTGAAAAGTCCTTTGATTTAAAAAAAAATGGGGTTTGCTTTTGAAAAAATGCTTAAATTAACTTTTTCAAAATCAAGTTTCTTCATAATTTCCTTGAATTTTATTAGTACTGTCAAAAACGTACTACTAAAATGCGATTTAAACAATAAGAGAAAGTTTTAAAATATTTGTTTTCAGTAGAGTAATACACTAAAATTAAGTTATTAAATTAGTTCTTGACACTAGTTGGTATTGGATTGAGTTGTGTCCATTTGCACATGTGGCACTTTAATTTGACCAAGCTTGCACTTGATGTACCTTGAGATGTATATACAGCAGCAGATGGGAATGTGACCCTGTAACAATATGAACTTAATAAACACAAAGATACTGAACATATCTTTTTGTGTACAACTGCAGGAATGAGGAAAGAAAACAGGAAATGTTATTTTGTGAATTCTGTATAATAAAATTCAAGAGAGAGAAAGAAGAAGAAAGGAAGAATAGGACAGATAAAGCTCTTCACAAATTCTACATAAATGTTGAATATGTTTAGTAAATGTTTGTATCAAATAAATAACCAGGCAAAAGAATCAGGAAAAATCATGTCTGCAGTTCCTAAATGTACCTTTCAATTGTTAGCACAAAATTGGCATGATTCATTTGAGACAGCATCATGTAGAAGGAAGACGACTCCAACAACTCATGAATACTGAGTGGAAACGAAGTAATGTATTTCCATCCTGAAAAGACAGGTGACTGATAAATGCATGTCAAATTAATGCTTATATTTACAAGATATGTGACTGATAAATGTCTAATTAATGCATATCTTTATAAGACAGGTGACTGATAAATACATGTTCAATTAACACACATCTTGACAATCTTATAGAATTCTTACTCATTTGACAATTAATGAAACACCTAACACCAATCAGATATGAGAGAACCATTAAGTCATGTACATGCAATTTGTTAATTCCGGCTAGAAACAAAATAGATTTATAAAACCCATAGATATATCCAGACACATTTAAATGGATAAATAAATGTTTGGAAATGATAATATCACCCCAAAATAAAAAACAGGATTGCTTACAATATATATGGAAAGGTAACTCACCAAATGGGCATTCTGAACAGGCATAGAAAATAATGATGCAAATTGTCAACCATGGCTTCCATTGGATTTTATATGTAAAGGCAATGAAATATTTAGTTATAAATGTTTCCAAAAAGTGTGTAGTATTGTAGCTGGATGCACGAGTTTTATATTGGCACAAGCATACAAGTGTTGAAAAAAATAAGGTCTTATATGAATGTTTGAGTCATGAAACAAGTGAACATTAGTGTGTTTGTATTCCTATATACATGGAATGTAGATATTTCTTTAAATCATCATGACCAAGTTTGACTATCTTCCATTGCCTGATGAGTCCTACCTTACCTAATTCTCTATGCCAATTACTAATAGCACCTCACCATGCCTGAAGAAAACTACCCTGGGCTACTGCAATGCATTGTTGCTAAAAATTTGAAACTAGTTTTACAGGTTTTTGATATCCGTAGAGAACTCAGTTATATCCTTTTAATAAACATAGTCATCACAGACCAGCTTTATAGTGGTTTGGTGAAGCATTGAAGGTGGACGAAAATAAGCAATTTTGTAAGACTTGTGATGAGATACTGAATATTTCCAGCATTCGAGACAGTGCTCTCGAGTCTTGAATGAATAGTGCAAGACAAAAGGGAATGCTAGTTTGTCTGTTGTCATTCATTTTAGGTGACTGATGATACATGGGGCTTCTGGAACTTTACCCACTGTCTCAACTGAAGGGTTTACAGTGCTACATGTCACCAGTGACTGGTCTTCCTTCAGACATTATGGATAATTGTGCAATAAAGGATGATGTATTAAAAGGAGAAATATTATAGATATTGAAAATTGTGACTAAAACCAAACCATTTACCAGAATAGCCTAGCTGTTTCAAGAAATGTTTCTGGATAGTAGCATAGCTCAGAATGTTGCTTTTTATTCAAGAAAAATGTTCCTTCAGAAGATGGTAAAACCCTTCAGACATCTTCAGGGGTGTACAAACCCAGACACAAAACATAAATTTGCTCCTTTTGTAACCAATAATTTTAGAACAATTTGCAGTTGAGTAACTCCTGTTATAATATAGTTGGAATATTTTTTAGGATAAAATAATAATAACCACAAATAAAGATGAATGCCTACAGTTGGTTTTATACCTTTCTCCCTACATACATTCATTTATTTGATCAGTGACTTTTGTATACCAGCAATGACTGCAGAGGAAAACACTGGTCGTTTTGAGGCAATATTTTGTCAGATCTTAATGAAAATGCTGAGAAATCGTGCGCACATTTTCTCGCTTGCAATTGCATGAAATTGGTGATCTTGTTATTATTCATTCATCATAAGAGATTTTGTAAGTTTTCAGCCTGAGAACAGCATTTGTGAACAATGTGTGTTTGTGTGCGATTTGGATTTTTAACGTAGCTTTAACAATTTTTTAGTCACATTGCTACGATGTCTGCAGTGTGGCAGTTTATAGTGATGTCTAGCACTAGGGCATCATGCTGAAGACATGTAGCATGATATCCCACCCAGTCACATTATCCTGACACCAGGCCAACCAGTCCAAACACTAACCTCTTAATGCTGAGTACCAAGTAAGGCAGCTGTTAGTACCATTTTTATAAGTCTTTGGTATAACTCAGTTGGGGATTGAACCCACGACCTCCCACATCAGAAGTGGATGCTCTAACCACTAGGCCACCAGAGCAGTTTTGTGAACAATGCATTCTTATTGGTGTAAATAAAGAAAATGAGACCAATGTTTTCATGTCAATAATGGCTTTACATAAAAGATTCTCCACCAATTAAAATCCACATTATTGCCATCCTACAGTGCAGACTAACTAAAATCCTATAGGTCATGTATGTGTTCAACAATGATTATTTCAGTAATGGGTGTCATTTTTTGTATTTGATTATACATACCTTTAAATGGCAGTTACAGACTTTATTACAACCCTCTTACATCCATATTCCTTTGGAAGATCATTTTTTACACGTCCATAAAAGTACATACTGCAGACTCATTATTAAAGTATGTGGACATTTATGGACAAGATCAACCTAAAGTGTGATGCTGTACAATCTGGATTGAATGTTGTGTGCTGTAATGTCACAATGAAAGCTATGCACATTGATAAATAAATTTGTATGATCCTATGTGGTGAACACTAAACATGCTCTTTTCTTGACCCAGTTTAGTACTTGGCCACCATTGTACATCCATAGCAATTGATAAATTTCCTCTGGAAGTTTCTGGCTGACAGTTAAGGTTCAGATCATTAAAAAATTAGGATTGAATAGACTTTGGTTAAACAAAATTAGTATGAAATTTTTGAACAACAATTTATATTTAATTTGAGTTAATGCATATGCATGACCTGTTTGACTTCTGCTATAGGACCATGCTGCCTCTTTGGGCAACAATTGCAAACTCTGTTTATAATAGTCTTAATATTCACTTGAAATTGTCCCTGATAGGAGCATCTTAATGCATCAGAAACTATAATTTAATAGTAGCAATAAATTATAATTTAATGGTAGCAATAAACTATAGTTTAATAGTAGTAATAAATTGATAACTGGTGTAGTTGCTGTTTGACATATATTGCTAATTTGGTCAAATGTAAATTTCTTCTCAAAACATTATGGTAGAAGATGTTTGATTTAATAGTGAAAAATCAATAAAACAAAAACAACAAGATAAAAAGATGATGTTAAGTCTTTCTCCTGTTGCCTTATTTTTGTGCAAAATGTAAACTGAAGCAACCCCCATTGTTAACTTTGTTTACAATAGGCAGATTAAGAAAGGTTTTAGTTTCCCGCAGATTACTTATAAATAAACTGCTTAAGACATCAACAAGTCGGTCGCAATCATGGACATTAACGGAACTGCCCGGCTGATCGTTCCATTTATTTCTAGTCCAGTTAGCATTTATTATTCATGTAATATATTTGCATTAAACAAGTTTCTACTTGAATGTTGATTGGGCTTTTACCAGATATAATTGTTAACACCGTACCAATGTTACGACTTTATGGTCTTATTCTAAGTAATAAGGTAGAACGAAAACCAGCAAGTTTTGTAAAATTAAACAAATAATTTATGTTCCTAGAATAAAAAGTGAAAAAGTAAAAAGAACTTACGTTATTGTGAATTAAATCCCCAAAAATCCAAGAATTTCTAAAACAAGTCCTCATATTTAAAGATTTGAATAAATGCAAGTGATATTCCAAAATAAATCAAATGCTGGAAATGTTGATGTGCCAGTGGTGGCCTGTATGTAGTGATGTGCCAATATTATTTTGTTGAATCACAGTAATACAATCCAAGAATATATCTTTATTTGAAATCCGCAATGAATCTAAGTCTATATTTCAAAGAATGTTATTTCAGAGCAATTTGTATTTCCAGAGAACATTCCCTTGAATTATATAAAAAAACGTCTTACCTAATGGAAAATTTCATTCTAAAAGGTTCCAAATGTTTACAAGATAAAATAGCTATAATTAGAGTTATGTTACTAACATTTTAATAAAGAACATGGTAAACACAGTGTCCTTTATTCAAATATAACTATTTTTACTTATATTAATAATGATCCTAACATATTCTTACAGAATTTTTTTAAAGCTATGTATTAGTTATTTACAGAATTTAAAAAATCAAAGATTTTGGACAGGCACAAAATAAACTTGATTTTAAACAAAGTCAGTACAAATTTACAATTTTACATAACCCATATCAAATAATGAAATTTTAAAAAAATTAAAACAAAAATGTTTCATATATATATATGACAAATTAAAACTTGATTTTAAACAAAGTCAGCACAAAGTTACAATTTTACATAACCCACATAAAATAATAAAATAATTTTTATAAAAAAATTAAAATTATATATATATATATATATATATATATATATATATATATATATATATATATATATATATATAACAAATTAATGCAAAATCATATTAAATCGTGTTCGGCGAAATAAAATCGTCATCAAATAATTTACCACGCGACATTAAACTCTTTTTCCTATTGCCTATGCCATACTTTACAATATATTAAGTTTCCTAGTAGTCCATCATCAAGAATGGATATTGAAGAGGCTGCCATGTTTTCCACTAAACCAATTCACAAAAGACTACCAGATAGCTAATGTTACTCGAAAAATAGAGCAGCTGTTGTTGTTAGGCAAATCTCTTTGGAATTGAGTTAAACAGTAAGACATCAGCAACTTCTTGGAGTTACAGATATAAAAATAATTTAATGAATAACACTGAATCATACAAGTCATGAGAAGAAAGCACAAAATGGTATGAAAAATGTTTAATATGGTTAGAGGCAAGTATGGAAAGAATTTGAGCAGACACAACTAAATCAACCGCTGAATTTTGCTTATCTCTCGGCATAATTGTTTTATTAAAACTCGTTGGATTTAGAACATAAGCCATAGGAATTATTTCAGTATTTATGAATAAAAAACTAATTAGCAACACATTTTTGAAATAAAATAAAATAGTGACATCAACCATGGCTAAGTTCAAAAGCATAAACGAAATTATTGCCAAGCGACGTTGCCTTTGCGGCAAGACTGGCACCAACGGTAAAACGACATGGTTCGTGAGGCAGTGACGATGACGTTACCTCTGAATTGAATATCTACAATGAGGACTCATCAGTCAGTACAATGAGCACAAGGAGATAAACAAATCATGTAAAGAGAAATAAATATGAAATAAAATCTCATATTCATATGAACTTTGCAAATCAAGAGACACGAATAGCAATGTAGTCGCTTCCTGACAGATATACATTTTACCGACCCAGATAACATATGTGGCACATTGTCAGTTTCATTACAGAGAACTGACTTTGTTGCTGCGTTTTACAATGTCTCTAGTGATCAAATAATCAATATAGTCGCTTACGGAAATCACAGAAATGGAATATATAGCCTCGATAGGACATACAATTCTTCAAAGGTGGAATCACTGTCAAATGGTGACATATACACTGTATTCATAAAAATCTACAAAAGTAAATTGATAAGAATCTAACATTTGAAGAATACAATTAATTAAATGCAATTTGGGCCAAATCAAACACACAATTTACAGTGATGGCTATTATTCGTATTGACTCGATTCGCTGTCACTAAAAATGATTCATGGACACTTTTTCGTAAAATGTTAATGGTCATTAATAACAATTACAAATTGTACATTGAACAGATTGAAAATCAGCATCAAGGATGATGATGGCTAAGTGATAAATTGTCACAGTATGCATGTAAAGTGTGTTTGTTTCCTCGCAAAATAAATACAATGGTTTTAGACAGATATCATTTTGAGATCAAATTAGACCTGCCAACATTGAAACAAGTGGACAAGATACAATACTAGATGAAACAATGAAGATGTACTTAGACCTCAGCCATAATTGAGTTACTACTCCATGGTCATAAACTAAGTAACAGGAAGAAGAAAAGAAATATGTTTTGTGAAACTTAACAAATACTTTAACTATCAATGTTAGAAACGAAAATGTGAGAGGAAATTAGTCTTATTATTACGACTCTGGTCTTGAAATACGTAGAAGAAACGAGTGAGAAGCAACAAGGTTTGTAAAATAAAAAATAAAAATTTCGGTATTGCGAAAATTATTCTAAATAATCATAGAGTTACAGATATAAGTTATAATGTTCTGAATAAATTGAAGTCGAAATGCAAATTAAATCTAACACTGGAAGTGTTGATGTGCCTGCGGTTGCCTGTGTAGTGGTGATGTGCCAACAGTCTTTAGTTGGATCATAATAATACAATCCAAAAATACATCCTTATTTGAAATTTAAAATAAATTCATGCCTCTATTTCCAAAAACGTTAATTTTGAGCACATGATATTTCCAGAGCAGAATCACTTGAGTTAAATAATTTGAATACATAAATTACAGCTTAAATGAATTAATGGAAACAACAATAATACAAGTAATTCTCCTCAGATCTTACAGTACGAATAATTATTTTCTAGAAAAGCAAGATTATAGCGTTTCCTTATATTTTACAGAACAAATAGAAAGGAAGTGTATGAGAATAACACGCTTTATAATTTATTGTAAATTTTGTCATTTATTAACGCAGTTATATTATTTTCCACAAGAGTTACTTGACAAAGACGTGTAGCTTGTATTTCATAACATGATTTACCATATGAAATATTGAAGTATTTTCAGCGGGAATCTGAAGAAATGGATGATATAGCAAATAAATGTATTTTCATCGTGAATATGAAGAAACGGACGATATATCGAATATATGTATTTTCATCGTGAATATGAAGAAATGGACGATATATCGAATATATGTATTTTCATTGTGAATATGAAGAAATGGACGATATATCGAATATATGTATTTTCATTGTGAATACGAAGAAATGGAGGACGTATGAAATATGTCATTGTTTATATTAAGATAACTTTAAAAGGGGAACAAAGTCTAGCAACATTGATGAGGAAATGATTAAAATGCACATTTAAGTTGTTTTTTTTTGTGATTGAAAACCCGGAAGGAACATTCTTGTAAAAGAAGGGTGTATTCAATAAATTGGTTTCACAATTTCTGAACAAAGTTTCGATGGCGCGCGCATTATTATTGAAAGATTAAACACTTGGCAACAATAGTAATATGGGGCGACTGAGACTCATATGGTGTCATATAAGAAATTTAGCCAAACATTTACAGCATCAAAGTTTATAAACTCAACATAGTAACAATGTTAGAAGTGGTTGACCTCTATTAGTGGGTGACTCTCTCTCTCTCTCTCTCTCTCATGCAATAAGTTCTATATATTATAATTTTATTGGACATCGTACTGACAAAAAATTTTGAGCTTTTGATTGTTTATTCGGGCAATATTGAGACTGTTCGCACTCAATCCTTTAGCCCATAATTTCTAAAACTTATTTTTAATTTTTCAGTATCATCTTTTTAAACCACATTTTGAGTTCTTATCGTTAGGGAGTGGGTGTATGGGTCAACAAGGAAGCTGCACTCTTAATAGGGATGACAGCCGACGAAGTTTAAAAGACTTCTCGTGCGTCTTCTTTCTCTCGCTTTCGTGTTGTCGCGTCTGTCATAGTCACTAGATTTGGTGATTTTCTGTTCTTCATGGCCTTGAATCTTTCAAGATGGGTTTAGCTGTTTCGTCTAAAGCTTTCTAGTGAAAAGGTTTTAACATGTCAGAAGATTTTACCTTGACTTTGCGATTTTGTTTGTTTCCGACAAATCGGTACGACCCATCACCGGTTGTAGTTCTTGTTGTAACTGCGACATCTTGGTGAGATTAGGATTGGGAGTTAAATGAGGGTCGTTTGTTCTTGCCAACGATGGAATTTCATCCATAGTTTGTAGGGCACTAAAGTCAGCTTTCGACCTCCCAAAAGACTCCTAAGCCACTGCCTCCAGGTTTCAAAATGATTTACTTTTTGGTTTGAGTGTCAATTCTGGGATCTGCCATTTGCTACGATGCTGCTTTAGGTTTGAGGAGAAACGTTTGGATTGATGAGAGATGTGAATGGTACCTTGGAGTAATTGATGTTCTGTCACCGTAAACCATCGTATGACTTCTTTGAGACTGGCTTTCCCAGAAAAGAAGCACGCACTTGTGGATTATTATTTTTTGGCAACTGATGCCGTACAGGGCGCAAAATAATTTGGCTGGAAGATAAGATTGCAAGAAGATAATTTGAAAACTGTGAGATAGAAAAGAAGTGTCTGAATTTTTGTAGTTCTTTTCATCCCGATGTGCACGTGAAGATGATCGGCACTCCTTCTTGATCCAGTCGTGAGACAGATGGTTACGATGTCGCAAATAATCGGATGTAGTGGGTTTTAAATCGACGAGCAAATATTTGTGAGGTTTTTGCACTTGCGATTTATCTCTGGGACCTTGAAACAAAACGAAGTAATGGAAATTGAGACTAATGTACCTATGAACTTTAATTTGTTGAAACAAATTTTATGTAATGTTAATGTAAATGACAATCGCATTGTGGTAAACAAACGTTTTATTTCTTCTTCATCGTCTCCTTACATGTCATTAAAGATGACCGGATATGTTTGATGCATATCAGACATGATCCTGTCGTCCTCGCGAGGAATGTCTTTCACAGAGCCGATCGATTCTTCTAGACTTTCTTGATGGAGGGTGTAAGTCGTTTGCCACTTAGTGTAACACAACACGATGTGTTGGGGTGGACGATAGATCAAATAAGTTTTGTACTCGATGACACGAGTTTTGCCTGAACCGCTCGGTAAAGCAATCAACATATTAATGGGATGACGAAGATACGGTGCCTCCCAATTTGGACTATCGAACGTTTTGTCAGTGACTTTGAGAGCAAAAGAGGAAGTGGAAGATGTAGCCAATTGGAAAGTGTTCATTTATTTTGAGAATATCATAGACAAGGTAAGAAATTGTATACTTTGAAGACACGTTTATTGAATGTTCAGTCACAACTTGACATGAAGTACAAAAACACATGAAAGCTATATGGTTAAGTACATCGCTAAAATGCAAGCGAAATGATAATAGCGGAATAAAAACAAGTCACTGTACAACTTTGTCAATGAATTTCTGGGACACGCTCAAATATTCTTTGAGTCTCAACACTTTTATCCGTTTCTAATGTTTCCACCCAGAATGGATTTTAATTGGTGTCAGTCTTGATGACGGTCCTGCTGTCCTGAATTTGGTATTCTTCTGTGTTGGGTTCTTCTACCGCTGTTTCTAACACGGGCACGACTATCATCTTCACTTTTTTTAAAGTGAGTTAAACAAATTATTGGCATAGTCAGCCACTTCTTGCGTCCGTGCACTGAAGCCAACACTTTTCCAGTCACGTAAACCTTTCCAAAACTCGTGTAAGTAACACGCTACACAGACATCTTAGTAAACATCCAAAATCGATAAAGCGTCAAGAATCTTTTAACAGAATGAGTATCTCATGCACATTTAAAGTAGAAGGAGCATCCATGATGTCTTTGCAGGTACTTTTCATAAATATAAAGTTTGAAAGGTCAAGATGCTTTTGCAGGAACTGTTCGCAAAGAGTCCACAATGAATTCTTTGGCAAAGGAACTTTCATAAGCATATTCACTAACAAACATACCATAATAGCGTCTAAAATTCAAAGGAAACAGTTCTTGTAAGAGGTTTTGGTAATCCTTCAAGGTTTAAAAACTGTCATTTGCTTCCTTCCATAGAATCTGTTGCAACGCTACTGATAAAGATCGTGGCATGGTGGTAGGCTTCTATACCCACGTAGGCAGATTCTGAATGTCTTTAGTCATTCACCCTCTTGTGACAAATGTGAAGCGATCTTGCAGTAATGCCAATGAAATCTTGTAATGTAAACTGTCTATAGTTGTATACTCTTTGTAACAAAGTCCTTGTCCAAGAGAAATCTAATTTATTTGTTCACTTTTTCCGTTTTCCTCTGGTGAATTTCTTTCTGTAAACGTTCGATAGGCACAACTTGATTGAGATTTTACTGTTGTAAGATCACTCCAAGCTTCCTTGTATCCCTTATTTTGCAATTATCTTGGCAATAATTGAATATTACTTTCCAAATTTCGCTTAAATATTGAACTCCAATGAATAAATGGTGTTGACCACCTAATGACTTCAAGCCAATCTGGTTTCTTAAACAATATATTAAGTAAAAAGCCGCGTAAATACTTACTTAAGTTCCATCAAAGAATGGAGGTGACATCACGGAGACCATCAAACATGTTCCAGGCATGCCGAGCTTTTCTGATCCTATTCATGCAGTGACACAACGCAACCGAAGCACTGGACTTTATCTTCTTTGACTAAGTAAACAAATCCAGCAGCTCTGGATAACTGTTTGAGTGTAGGTTCTTCGAGATATTTAGACAATTTCCCCTTGAACGTATGCAATCGACTTACCAATAAAACCTAATATTCGTGAATCATTCAATCCATTGACTGTTGGGCGGAAATAAACGCCATCGTTTTCACATCTGTCGGGTGGTGCACGCACAGTATCACTTTCAATGGTAGTAGTAGTAGTAGTAGTAGTAGTAGTAGTAAAGTGATCATAAGTAGTAGTCAAGGTACAACATCGCACTCTAATTTATCGCCAAACTTGAAACCCTTGTACGCTTGTGTCTGTGTGAAATGATTCATCTTTCTAGCTCTGCGTTTGTAGTCTAATTGAAGTAGCATTCTAGGGAGTCTTCCCTTTTTTATACCGGTCAATATCAGTGTGTCTTGACGGTAACGTGTTGTGGTCTGGAAGTTGCACTGGCTTTAATACTCGATTATATGGATTTGTTTCCAAAAGACAACTGACGATTTGGTGTGTTTGGTAACCATACAGTTTAACTTTGCAGTTATTCTGCATTTCGCCCTGTGGATTTCAGTATTGGTAGCGATAATTTTTGGGTCCGCCGCTAACAAAACTCAGAATCTTGCCTTTGGGGTGTTTGTCTGTCCGTGCCCCTAAATGTTTTCCTTTGATGACTAGGTGGGGTTGATTAGGGCGATGCATGTAAATGCAACTGCCCATATAAAAATACAGGACACGATCTCTTGATAGGGGCAAGGCTTCGTACAATTTTTTAGTTTCAAGAGCTGTCACGGTGGCAGCAGTAATGACATTTCCAAATTTGTCGGCAAATGCAAACACTGGTTTTTCTTAGTAATTGAACAATATTAAATCTTCGCCAGCAACGTCCACGTATTTCTTCCGCTTTCTTTGGCCATCAACTATTTCATAGTAGCGACAGGGATCTACCAGGTATTACGTCTTGGGTAAACAATCCCGTTTTCCCATTTTCCCTAAAAGCAATTCAGCATGACTTTGGCAAACGAGCGTCTTCCTTCTTTCTTTTCAACTTGGTCAAAAGTGATTCTTTCATTGGAACTGTACTCCTCTTTGAATTTTTCTCGGTCTTCGGGAGTTTGGCACACGGAAGTATAACCTTTAACGTCTTGTTTGTTTTGAAAAAGGCATTAACGTAGCCCGAGAAAATGTCATTCTGGGTAACGACGTACTTTTGATTAATTTCTGCTCTGGGAAAGAAATCAGTTTCGTAGACTTTTAACAAGCGCTATACCAGATCTAGAGCACAAAACAATTCCACGCTGCCCCACGTTCCTGTTACAATGCGTTCTACCTTGGTATGATGACAAGGCTGGCTACGGTTACAGGCTTTGGCACAAGTGAAATATGCATGAAATTTGTAGATGATCTTGGAGCCTTCTAAGTCTCAGCCATCCACCGAAAAATTCCAATTTTCTTTTCTCTTTCCCCGTTTCTGGCATGTTGAATCCATTTTTCGTCCTTGACGGACAAGTAGTGCAACCAACGCAAATGTTTGGCCGACTATCCACAGCTGATGAAATCAGAAGTTTGAGAGCTTATGATAGCAATGGTAATCTCGGACATGAATTGTGTGAGGTACGCTAAGGAGCATGTTTAAGCATGGTAGAGGCTTCATTCAGAGGATCGATCCCTTCGTATTCCATAAACAGTTATCGAAATGTTTCACTACAACGGCATAAACTATCCACTTCGAAGCGACAATGCTTTAATATTTTTTTTTTCTGAAAGTCGAAAGGTTAGAAGCGTGAGAGCGGTACCAAGTGAAGAAAGCTTATCGTTGTTCTGTGTTAATATAGTCAGGGTCGTAATAGTGTAGAAATGCAAATGTGGTAGGACCGCGTGTTGAATGGCTATGGTTTTAAAATAGTGTGGAAATTCCCGTTTGGCGATTTCTGTCATTCCAAACTTATTAGGCAGTCGACTTAAAGGCATGACCAAAAAACTCACAGAATCTTTCAATTATATTTGTCCCACTTTCATGTGTAAGAGTTTGGCTTCGTTTATGGTGACTTGGGATTATTTGGTGCCTTTTTCTGAATATTTTTTCTCCAGAAAGTGTCCATTTTATCCCGAGAAATTGTTAGCGATCGCCGTAGCATAGAAATGGCAGTCTCCGTAATGCTGAATGTCCTCTTGACTCCACATGTAGTCGATAGGAGCTAAGATTCATCGGGAAAATCGCGAAGTGTTAGGTCCTTCAAAGATTTTTCACTTCCTTGTGAAATCTTACTACAGTGGGTGCAAAAAAATGATAGGTTCTGGGATGCACTTCACTCAAGCTCGATGAGCGACGCAGAAATTAAGGATGTAAATACCGGTCTCTTTCATACATTAGAAATAAATAAAACAAATAACTACATGCGTCTCTTTCTTATGCTTATATTCCTATTGTTAATTTTTGTATTTGTAGATGTAGCATTGATGTTCCAAGTCGACGATTTGGTGACAAATATGACAACATGTCTTTCCTGCTCAAACGTGGGCTTTGATATAGATGGTGTGCGTGGATTTCCACAGACAGAGCACAATCTCAGTAGTTGGAAAGCACTTTTCTGTTTGGAACCATACATCATATCGTGCTGTTCGTTTAGCACGTAGGACTGACAAAGGTTTGTTGGCAAGCTGAGCAAATAATTCGTCCGAAATGAATGGGTTGCTCCCAATGGCAAAACTATTGGTCACGTTTCTCTCAATAATAATTATATATGAGGAATCCGGTGATACTGGTAAAGGCGTCGAAATGTTTTTCATTATAATAGACGTGAATGTAGTTTCCGTCTGAGAAATCAGGCCTTCGAAACAGCAGAGGTCCGCGAACCACTTGAGTGCACACTTTCAGCGCGTAGCGAGGTGCTAAAATGTCTTGAAGATCGTGCATTTCAGGAATGCCCAACGCGGCCTCTTTCGATTGGCCTGCCTAATGTAGCAGGAGTTCTGCTTCTTTTCGTTATTTGGCTCGGTCCGATCGTCTAATGCTTTTCTAGGCTCTTTTCCATTCTTCGGTAGAGTTTTGTCCGCATACGTGTGACCCATGACGAAAGCCCCGGGCTAAACATGTGGTCTTGAGTTTTGTTAATTTGGATGATGCTGTGTTTGATGTTGAGAATGTCGTCCACCAAGGTGGGTAATTTAAAGTGGCATTCTATTTTCAGTGTGGCTAACAAGGTATCCCACAAATCTGTGATAAGACCTTTTACTTTCTGGGATGATACTTCCGACTTGAACTCTATCAATTTCTATGTGTAGGTATAACTGGTGGTTCTAAAATTTCTGGAGGAGCGTTTTTTCTCTCTCGAATTTGGTGATAATTTTCGGGAGCTACTGACTGACTTTCGTTTAGGGTTAGCTCTCTTGGTTTTGGGGCTGACATGGAAGGAGTTGATTCAGGCTCGATGATGAAATCAATGGCATGAATCTGAGCAAACATTTCAGGTCGTGTGCAAGGCGATCATCAAGTTCAATCCCCACACCCACAGTATAGAATTACATTTTATCAACAATCATTCAGTTTAGTGTCGTTAACATTGAGACCCACACTACCCGATCATCAAAGAGAATCACAACACCCACCGTGCAAGATTTACAATGTAACAAGAATATTTTAATCTTTTCACGTTAACTATGAAACCAACAAAATCCGATCATAAATTAAAATCTCCACACCCACCGTGTAGAATGACGTAATATCAACAGTTATCTAATCTATTGTCGTAAACTGTGAGAACCACAGTACTCGATCATCATACACAATCCCCACATTCAACGTGAATAATTACATTTCATCAACATTCATTTAAACTTTTGGTGACTCCACTAAGACCTACACTAACCTTTCATCAAATACATTGGCCATACCCACTGTGAAGAATTACATTTTATCAACAATCATTTAATCTTTTTGTCGTTAACACTGAGCCACACACTACCAGATCATCAAATACAATCCCCACACCCACCGTGTATAATTACATTGTGTCATCAGTCATTTAATTTTTAGTTTTTAACGCTGAGAGCCAACGACCAGATCATCAAATGCAATCCCCATACCCACCGTGTAAAATTACATTGCATCAACAGTCGTTTAGTTTAGTTAATTTAACACTGAGACCCACACTATCCAATCATCAAAACAACTCCATCACCCACCTTGTAGAATAGCATTATGTCAAAAATTATTTAATCATTTGCCGTAAGCACTGAGACCAAAGCATTCCGATCCTCAAAATACAATACCACACTCACCGTATTTAATTTCATTGCATCAACAGTCATTTAATGTTTTGTCTTCAACAATGAGACCCGCACTACCTGATCATAAAGTAGAATATCCACACCAACCATATAGAATTGCATTCTATCAACAGTCATTTAATCTTTTGTCGTTAACACCGTGACCCACTGTACTTGATCATCAAATACAATCCTCACACACGTGTTGTAGAATTACATTGTATCAACAGCCATTTAACCTTTTGTCGTTAACGTTGAGACCCACACTACCCGATCATCAAATAGAATCTCATCACCCACCGTTTAGAATTACACTGTTTCAACAGTCTTTTAATTCGTTTGCCGTTACCACATACAATCCCAAAGTTCAACGTGTAGAATTACTTAGTACCAACTGTCATTTAATATCTTGGCGCTAACACTGAGACCCACGCTACCCGATTATCAAATAGAATCCCCACACCCACCGTGTAGAATTACATTCTATCAACAGTCATTTAATCTCTTGTCGTTAACACAGAGATCCACACTGCCCGATCATCAAATACAATCCTCACACCCACCGTGTAGAAGTACATTGTATCAACAACAATTTAATCTTTTGTCGCTAACACTGAGACCCACACTACCCGTATCAAAGATAATCCACACATTCAACGTGTAGACAATCATTTAATCTCTTGTCGTTAACACAGAGATCAACACTACCCGATCAGTAAATACAATCATCACACCCACCGTGTAGAATTTAATTGTATCAACAACAATTTAATCTTTTGTCGCGAACACTGAGACCCACACTACCCGTATCAAAGAGAATCCACACATTCAACGTGTAGAATTACATTGTATCAGCGCTAATTTGATCTTTTGTCGTTAAGATAGAGACCCATACTACCTGATCATCAAATACAATCACAAAACCCACCGTGTAGAAATAAATTGTATCAACAATAATTTAATATTTTGTCGTTAACACTGAGACCCACACTACCCGATCATCAATACAATCTCAACACCCACCGTGTAGACTGCTCCGGTGGCTGAGTGGTTAGAGCGTCCGCCTCGGATGCGGGTAGTCGTGGGTTCGATCCCCGGCCGAGTCATACCAAAGACTTACAAAAATGGTACTAACAGCTGTCTCGCTTGGCGCTCAGCATTAAGAGGTTAGTGTTAGGACTGGTCTGGCTGGTGTCAGGATAATGTGACTGGGTAGGACATCATGCTACATGTCTGCGGCATGATGCCCCAGTGCTAGACATCGCTATAAACAGCCACACTGCAGACATAGTAGCGATATGACTGAAACATTGTTAAAAGCTACGTTAAAAATCCAAATGAACACCACACCCACCGTGTAGACTTAAATTGTATCAAGAGTCGTTTAATATTTTGTTGTTAAGACTAATCCAGTTCCAGTAGAACGTTATTTCATGTTGGTTGTATAGAATATAATCCAGCCCCAGTAGAATGTTATTTCAGGTTGGTTGTATAGAATATAATCCAGCTCCAGTAGAATGTTATTTCATGGTGGTTGTATAGAATATAATCCAGTCCCAGTAGAATGTTATTTCATGGTGGTTGTACAGAATATAATCCAACCCCAGTAGAATGTTATTTTATGGTGGTTGTATAGAATATAATCCAGCTCCAGTATAATGTTATTTCATGGTGGTTTAATTGAATATAATCCAGTTTAAGTAGAATGTTATTTCCAGGTAATTTTATAGAATAAAATTCAATCCCATTAGTATGTTATTTCCAAATGGTTTCATAGAATAAAATAAGTTATTAATATCATGTATTTTGAACTCATTTTTAATGAAGATTATGAAACTCGTCATCGGATAGTCTGAATTCGTTGATTTCCAAGCAAAAATATTATTTAAATCGTTTAATTAAAACTGAGCTGTCATATACGATACTCTGCAACATCATAATGATATTGAAGTACGCAGAAAATAATAGTAATGTAGATGTACACAAAGAATAATATCAAGTTTATAATAATGTAGATGTACACAAAGAATAATATCAATATTTTAGCAATGTAAATTTACACAAAGAATAATATCAAGTTTATAATAAAAGAATATTATCTATTTTGTCTTTAGTTTGAGACTGAATAATTTGCTTCATGTACTTAGATAATTCATAACAATGAAATAATAATTGTGTTTTACATTTGCAGATGAATATCAAGTATACAATTATGGTTTAGGGCGTTCGTGCTCAAAGGTAAGATGTTTATATTTGCACAAGAAACGTCGCGTCGTCGAAAACAAAAGAATTCCACCTATTTATAAGCACGTATTTACCATAAAAGTAGTCCGTACTGACCAAGAAGTGGTCAGGATTACAACATAATGTGTGAGGGACACACTTTCCAAATAATGAGTTTGCTTCTGTTTCTAACGTTAGTAATAAAACTGTTTACTTGCATATTTCTTCCGTGGAACATATAGGTATCTCCTGGAAATAAAGGTAATTTTACACCCACGTTATGCGGTAAGCGAGATACGTTCTTGACATGTAGGTCTGAAGTCTGCTGATTCATATATTAGAGACTAACGTGAACCTCTATATCCTAATTACAAAACTAGAATATAGTGGGCATCTGCTCATTTAAATTGACGTTTTGAAAACATGTCTCACGGGCTGAATGGTGTAGCATGACTCATCGTATTGCACCAGGCCTTAGCTTACATACATATTGGACACAGACAATGACCTAAGTAGGTGGAAAGCAATCAATCAAAAATCTGTATTATCATCACAGCTTATAAAGTATATAGTCGATTTCGCAATGTGGCAGTGTCACGAACAATTCAAAATGCTAATTTGGTTTAGTAAATGCAAAAACGTAAACTCTCAGAATCTAAAGGAACTTGAAACTTTTTATCATAAAATCTACAATTTAAAAATAAAATTTCTTTATCGGAGGATGAACAATATCTTCTTGTTGCCATTATTATAGAAATATCGGGCGATGTGTGTTCTAAGCATAATTAAATAGGCGTCCATAGGTACTAATTCATTTCTTAATGAAAGAGGTTTTTTAATATTACCCAGCGAGCTACCCCTATTCAGCAAGCACCGTTTGCTCCTTCGGGGAATAACAATTACCTAAAATTAATCTTCTCATGTGAGGACTGACCAATCGTCTACATTATAGCACAAGTCTTGGACTTTTCATTGTGCGCGTATCCAACTGCCAATTGTGTGTAAGCCACATATGTAAGTGTATTAATATGTGTATTTCTTTGTACATGACGAAGGTATGTATGTATACATGTCTGTAAGTATGTGTGCGTGCGTGTATGTATGTATGACTTACTGACTAATTGACTTTATTACCTTTTCAGCAAAGATTACATCAGATTAATCAAAACACGGATTATATATAATACAAGATCACCAGACACAACAAAGAACCGAGAACATATGCATGAGACATATTGCGTCAACTAACGCCTTTACAAGATGAAACATTAAAACATACAAATTTCTGAAATTATCTCTAATAAATTTTGGAACTAAATATTCATTGGCATAATATGGCTCCAGCATTTTTAAAATTTTTTTTACATATTGGCCTGAAACTGCTAATGCCACAGCGAGTGTCGGGTACACCAAGCATATATTGTTACATGATTAAGAATAACCTTGCAATAGGAAGGACACCGATTTTTATGTGTTTCGGAATATGCGCGAGAATATGCTCTAATTAATTATAAAGCTGGTGGCTGATAAGTTAAAAATTTTTTCCATATCTAGTCTGTCAAAATAAAAAGAAAGAGACAAAATAAGATACGGTATACAAATGTCAACAACACGTGTCTTTCTTGCTGCAAGACAAATGTATGTATGTATGTATGTATGTATGTATGTATGTATGTATGTATGTATGTATGTGTGTGTGTATGTGTGTGTATGTATGTATGTATGTATGTATGTATGTATGTATGCATTTTACATAGATGGTCACTCTTAAATATGACTCCAGAGTTCATCAAATTATCAAGCTTAACAGAGTGTGCGTTGATGGCTCAATGGTTTGTACCGTTACTAGTGATATTATTGGCTAATGTCCTGTGAGTATCAAGACGTGTTTGACTTTGACTGACATTCGATGACAGGTTAAAGTCAGTGTATCGAATTGGACCAATATATCCATCAAGGTGTCAAAGAATGGACATATAACCCTCATGTGCTTGTACAAATAATACTTAGACCAATTCTCTTGCTTTGAACACTTCTTCCAGTTGGTGTCTGGCTTTGGCAGGTAAGAATTATACTTTTATATCTTATAAGCTATGTTAACCACCTTTGTTAGTTTTGAAGCTATCATCTTACTGCAGCTCAGAACGAAGTTCATCGCAAATCCTCGGAATGATTTGTTTAAAAATAAAAAGTGGATAAATGTTGAAAATAACTTCCTTGTTTAGTCATCCCAGGGACAATCGTTAAATTATTGTCTAGACATATTAGCAGACTTGAAGTTTAACCCATCCATCTTTATAATCAAAATTATATATTTAAGGCCATTGCTTTTTTAGAAAACAAAAAAGCAAAGAAATATGTTTTGTACACAATGCAAACAGAGAAACGCATCGAAACACCGAAACACAATGGTAACACTGAAGTATTCCGATTGTTGTAAACGGTACCATAGAAAGTGCATTGACATACATTGATACACAATTGTTCTATTGTAAAATTTGAAAAGTAAGATATAATTGTTAGATTTGCAACAAAAATATGCTATATAAATAAGAGTTTTCTTGTTTCCGTTTGGTGAGGCAATTTCTCTTTTTGTTTAGGCAATTGCCTTTGTTTTGGTTAGTTTTGGTAACCGTAGATAAAATCGGGCATGAAAAATGTCAGTAATTCTTAACGCTAACCTTTAAGTTATTAATTACTTTTTAATTCTGTTTCTTCCCGTTTTTTTCGGTAATATGCGGTTATTTTGATTAATTTCGTCCTCAGTTCTTGTATGTAAAGTTTGCTACTTCTTCCATATAATTAATATTTAATTATCAATGTCATGGATTAGACACGCACAATCAATGACACGCTATCGTATAGACCTTTCTATTTTTGTTTCCATGCGTGTGGCCATATTCGTACCACGTGAGAGTTCTCCATTAAGGTACTGATTTACCTCTGTGGTTTGCCTTAAAGACGATTATTTTCTACGTGTTGATTCTGAATACCAGCGAGTATCTCATGTAGTCATGGCAGCAGAAAAGCTCATATGTGTAGATAAGTGATGTTTTATAGCAAAACGGATAAAAGTAAATCCAAATAACAAACGATTAGCATGATCAGAAAGTTAATAAAATATAATCCCTTTGCAATGATGACTAAGTCTTCTTCCCAGTTATTCCCATTTTAGTGGACCAGATCGAGGCCGGTCCTTAAATTTCAGACATGATCAATTGCTTTAAAGAAACAATCGAATCACTGAACGATCATAGCTGCTTTGGGATAAAAAAAATATTAAAACAAAATGATGAAACGTTATATCTGCGAATGCGAAATGCCGAATAGTTTTGACACAAGCTTCAGATATTAAAATCATTAGTCGGTTACGGTCTTTCAGATAAAGCGCACATAACACCTTAAACCTGAGAATGACGCATTTTAGCTGGCCTGACAAGAGCACACTTAAAAATATTCTAAAATGCCCCCCCTCCCCCCCCCCCCCCGAATTACTGTCCTACTAACTTCTTGGTGCAATGAGCGGGAGAGAGGAGATAATGACTTAGATACCCGATCGTAGGATTGAAGGTCAAAATACAAAAAGTACCAATTCTGATTTGTACAGCTCTGAAACAGGTGTAGGATAAAAAGTCAGGGATCAAATTGTCACTAAATGTTATTGGAGTTATGGAAAAGAGAAGGTCAACAAATCACAATATGACTTATGTAATGTTTGAAGTTTTCTTTCTGCGCGAATTAAGACCATGATTTATTGGTCCTATTAAATCTAGTACTCGTACAATAATACCTTTTTTACCTGTTAAATTTTCTGTGCAAAACCACCACTTCCTGCGTACAATATAATTTGATAACGAGTGACAAGATATTTGCTTCTATCATGCATATCTTGTAATCTTGTTTGCTCAGTAACTAAAGAAACTAACCATGCCGCCAATTGAAAAATTCTTATTAACATCACCCCTTCCTGTAAAATACACCTTCTCTAAGAAGCAAACCAAAACTATCGATTGCTAAATTATCGTCGAAACCACAGCATTGTGTCATACCTGATTATTTAATTGTGTTTTTAGTGCGTAATATTTGTATCAATCAGAATATAGTACGTATCAGTACGTCTGTGTAATTATGATTACTCAGGAAAAAGTGAATGGAAGAAAGAATGAAGCAGATAAAAGTAAATTGTTTATAGTGCAGATATCACATGTAGATAAATCCAGTAGACAAATGCAATAAAACAATGTTATATTTTATTGATTGATCCGTCACAGTTTAAGTTATTTGTTTCGAGATGTCTAATAACAGTATCACGCCATAAATATTTAAATTAATTTATTCCTTTTAGATGCACACAGCAAAACGTGAAACTCTTTATAGCACTAAGTTATTAAAATTACAGAATCTCCAGAGAGGTGGTCTTTCAATAGAGGACAAAGAGTAATACATTAAATGGATCAATTTGTGAATTACAAATCTGATTTTAAATGACAATCGGTTGTGTTAGTCGCATGAGATGAATTATTAGATAAATCAAAATAAGTGCAAGGTTAACAGATCTGTTATCATAACTAGTCAAAAGTACAACGTTTGAGTGCTCGGTAATCAGAATTCGCCAGCACTTTAAAGGAGAACAGAAACCAATGGAAATATAGAATAATAATAAAAGCACTATAGAAGAAAACCTTTTTCTGAATTATTATATGCTCATTTTTTCTCCGTTAACTTTACATTGTCAGAATCTTTCAGTATTTTACGATATTGCACACCTTCATATTGCACTCACGCGCAGGACACGTGTGCCCAACAGTGTATTAGGAACTACTTTGTAAACAAATCATGTACTTTCGTGTAGCAGACGCTTTATATTTTGGTTGATTAGATTTGTTTCTGAATGAACTAAAGCAAATGTTTCGTGGACTGCTACATACCAGCTGCTTTGCTACATTCGGCGTTAACTTTTTTGATACAAGGTTCCGGATTTTGGCGATAGACGCCAGATTTCATAAAATTGCTTGGTATCTACAAATAACATGCAAGTTATAAAGGCGTAAACTGTGTCCTTTAGTTGGTATGGCAAAAATATACTTTCAGTTTTACATTCTGAATTTCCTCAAAATGTACTTTCTTAGTTCTGCAAATCCGAATTACATGAGCCATGTCATGAGTTCTCAAGCTTGATTACACATTTTGAAATTGTACTATAATTTCGACTATATTCCAAGTGCAATTACATCTTCCTTACTGCACTCAAAATGAAATAACCATTCAGTTCAATAGCGTCTTTTTGATAATTGCAATTGAAACATTTCATATTTTCCCCACATTATGATTTCAAATAGTCAATGACAGAACAAACACACTTGCAGATGTAAACACACTTCTCTCGCGCTGCTTCAATCCGATGTAGTTCATGTACAATTTGCACAGATGAATCCAGTCCACAATCACGAAATTTCGTAATGTCAACAAAAATACCAAAATCTATTCATTCCAGATCAAATGTAAAACTTGTTGCAATGCGCATTCATACACAATATGACTCCAAATTTCAATTTTAAGTAGACAAAAACGCCATTTTCTTTCGAAACTTATGTCTAGCGCGCGAGAAGTTCAAATTTATCTGGGCGGAGTTATGTACGCCTTAATAATGTTGTTGTTGTGTAATGATGAATCTGCGCTTGTGTATTTAGTTTGGAATACGGCATACATTCATTTACGTTGTTTCTTGTAGTGCATTTTGTTTAAATAATTAAGCCTTAGGTAGAATAAGAAATGAGCATATAATAAAAAGGTTACTGCATTTGTATGGGAAAATATGAACTCTTTTTGTCGGATGGATATACTGCACTCCCAAGGAAAAAAACTCGTTCATATTTTCCCATACAAACGCAGTAACCTATAAGTATCATCTGCGACCGTAATGCCAATATTTAAATATTGGCATATATTCTAGAAGCTGAATTTCCGTGACTTCGTATGCAAAATTTCCGCGCCTATTCGGTTACTTTCGGATTGTCACTTCATAGTAGCGACTCCAGCATCCCAGCTGGGAGTTGCAAGAGTAAAAGACAATGCCGTTTTGCGTTGCTTAAGGGTGTAACAGCACATTAAGAAAAGCCTGTGGATAACTTTTTTTTCTTTCTCAAAAGATAAAGGCAAAGGGAAAGTATGGATACATTAATACAAGCGAGTCTATTTCAAAGCAAGACCATGCAGCACTCTGTGCTCATTACATTTCTCAAAGGAATGCTACTAGAGGGTTTCTCAAAAAATGGCAGCACTAGGATACGTAAATGCTAGGCCTAGACTAAAAGTTGGCGCTGTTCCAGACATACCGTTGGATATTTTAAATCCTGGGAAAAGTGTTAAAGTGTTAAGAGTTACGAAAATAGGCAGGAGGCCGAGTAAGTGACCACAAAATGCAACAATCAGTTCACAGATCTTTTATCTACACCAGCAGTTGATTCTATATGACAGGGTTTGTGACCGCAATGGTGAAAATAAAGGTTAAGTCGCCGGACTGGATTAATGACATGGTCGTCCGAGAGTTATGCGTTGGTACGTCACTGTCTTTTGAATGTATATGTGTAGTTTTTCAGTCTCCTTGCTATTCTGAAGCGATAAAAGACGCGTAAGAAAAGTAGAATCGAGCGGAGGGTTGTGGTCACCGTTGCATTCCTTGTGTTCATTTATATAACCGATAAGGTGATTTCATGTTGTCAGAGATTTCGCTTTACTTTTTTGATAAAAAGTCAGACTTCTGTGGTATATAAGCACCAGCAATTGATTGGCAGATAAACGATGCTATGAGGCGCCATAGCGGACACAAGCTGGTCCAATGAGCAAGTTGCAGTTGAAATTTCGAAGTCTTATGTCGAGAAATCCAATATCACGTTTTGGATCAAACTGCATGTCCTTAAAGTTCCATTTTCTAGATCGAGATTTTAGATTTCATATGTTGAATTATACAGTGGTGGTTTAAAGTTCTATTTCCTATGTCGACGTTTTACGGTGTATATTTTGTATTACACAGCGGTGGTTGAAATTTCAATATCATATGTCGAGAATCCCTAATTCACGCGTTAATGTAACTGTTTGTGATGAAAGTTCCATTTCATATGGTGAGTATTTAGATTTCATGTTTTTCTCCCGGTTTGAGAGTTGACAGGTATGAACTGTCCGGGCTTGTGGAATTTCACGATATTTGATTTATAAACATTACAGTCTAATTATAATTTGTAAGGAATTACATACATAAAAGGAAAAGTTTTATTTCTGGTCTCCTGTAATGGCTGACGCTATTGATGACACCAATCGGCTAGGAGGAGATAACTATAAAAGCACTGTATACAGGAAAGGTCTATATACAGTATAATTTAAGTGCGTTTCAGTGTTTCTCCTGCGTTCAGGTCTGTATCTGTATTTTTATGCACACCTCTTCACGTATACAGCAAAACTAGGCAATCTGTGTAATCTTTATCGTATTTAAAATGTCAACTGTAATGAATTCACAAGGTAATCGTGTTTAAATGCAAAGTTGTAGGTCGAGGTACCGGTGTTGTTAGGTTTCTGTAAAAGTGCTTTAGTAGCAATGTTTTAGATTTATATACCAGTGTTGTTAGGTTTATATACCAGTGTTGTTAGGTTTATATACTTATATTGTTAGGTTTACATACCAGTGTTGTTAGGTTTACATACCAGTGCTATTAGGTTTACATACCTACATTGTTAGGTTTGTTTACCTGTATTGTTAGGTTTAGATACTCGTGTTGTTAGGTTTATGTAAAAGTACTTTAGTGGTATTGTTTTAGATTTAGATACAAGTTTTGTTAGGTTTAGATACCAGTGTTGTTAGGTTTATATACCTGTGTTGTTAGGTTTACATAACAGTTTTGTTAGGCTTCTGTAAAAGTGCTTTAGTATAGTATTTGAGGGTAACGGGTCAGCAAGGACCGGTACAGAAAAGGCCCGGGTTAAAAGGCCCTTCCAGAAAGGCCAGTAATGAGTCAAAAAGGACCTGGACGTAAAAGGTTCGGGTTAAAAGAACCGTTTAAAAGATTGATTAAGAATAATAATAATAATAATAATAATAATAATAAAAGAAGAAAGAAGATAGCTTTTCTCCAATACACATATCTATTCACTTCTAAGTCAATGACATTTTTACATATATTGCTAAAACACTGAACTGCAAAGAGCCGAAGCACTTGGTCAGTGATGTTGAACACCAAGACTAAGATTGTAGTACCGATATCAGGAAAGAAACGCGATTGCATTGTAGTTTTTATTTTTCTTCTTTTTTTGGGGGGTGGGGGGGTGGGGGGGCACTAGACAGATGCCCCCCCCCCCCCCCCGATTGCCGAAAAAAGAAAAGTTGTTTTATGTGTGAATGTTTCCCCCAAAGGTGTATTGTTTGGTATTGTTATAAAAAGAATTTTGTTCAAAAATTTATTTAAGTTAAACTTTTGATGGGGTATTTATTTATTGTCCCTAGTGGTATCTATAGGGTAATTCATCCAAGGCAGGTTTCTCTCACCTTACTCGAAATCCCTTCCCTAAATTCTTCCAGTGACCTTTGCTAGAAGTCTCCTAAGCCCTGTGTTTGCTATAGGGGGTTTCACGGTTAGTATCTTCCCTTTAAAACACCAGTGGGCATATCGGTGCAACTCACTTCCGGATAGTTCAATCAATTAAGATGGCAGATATAGATCAAGAAAATGTGACAGACCGCTCACATTATGCAAGCAGGATCGATATCTCACTATCTTGAAAAGAAATTCTATCAATATTTGATCAATTATTTTCACATCTTTTATTTTTTTTTTCACTAACTTGCGCTGCTCCCAGCTTTCAAATAAATATTATCTGCCATTTCAGAACTTCATTATCTTTCCATTATTGCCTTATGCTCTAGTTTGTATTATTTGATTGTGCGAAAGTGTATCGCTGCGTAAAAAGTTCTTGCAATTTATCTTGCTTGAAGAATAATGAAAATATGTTTATTTTGTACAGCTTCAATCATAGCAGTTAATGGAGGTTGAACGAGAACGAGAACACAATTCTAACTTCTTAAGGGTTTTTATTATTGATTTAGACTGTTGCTTTTCTATTAATGTTCATTATATTTTTCATGAAATAACTTGAGTTTTTTTTTTTAAATGCTCAAATGTCAACCATTCTTGAACAGACAGGCGTACGTACGAGTCTCATTGATGATTTTTTAAATTTTATTTCCTTGAACGGTTGGAAATTTTAGAGTATACAGTTTGGAGAAATATCGATGTTAGACACGCTATGCATGTATATGGCATTTGTGGCTGTCACCTATCTGTCTGTCTGTATGTATGTCTTCTTTCATCTGGTGCATGGGTATGCATATCCTCGAATGAATGGGTGTTCGCATACGTATATTACATAAACATACTTCTGGTTAAAACGAGTATAAAATGATGCTAAGTTAGAAAGAATGACTGAGAGATAAAGACAACAAATATGAATATTTATGAGTATCCATTTATTATTGACTTGTAGAGTATGTTCTTACAAGCAGTCTCTTTTTTTAAATCATACTGTTTGCAATTTTACATCCGGTCACGTGGATCAATATTGATTTAAAAGTCGAACCAAATTAATAGGACGGAATCTGTGAAATAATTGGATCTTTAAAACTTACATATTTGATGCAAGGAAAGTTAAACAGAATTAAACTAATTTTAAGAAGGCTGTTCTAGATGAATTTGCTGGTGGCAATCAGAAATGTTGTCTAAAGACCACAGCAAATTTGAGAGTTATTACGTGTCAGCATAAGCAAAGAAAAATCATGCTGAAAGTTATTGCAGGTACCGTCAGATATTTGATGTTTCAAAAGTCAGAAAGAAAATGAAACAAATAACAACAACAAAAAACGTAATTGGGCATGTTATTTAATCTGGATATTGTACGATATTTACACCCAAATATGCATAAATATTCCGTCTGCATTAATTACACTCATTTATCTTTATAAAAGCTAATGCAATTATTGCTTTGTTAAGTTCCTCTGAATACATTAAAATACTGTTTTCCATTATAAAAAAGACAACAAACGTTTCTGGTTTAAAATATTCAGCATTACAAATCAGCTGACGTATCGAATTCGTGTTATAATTTTCTTATCGAACTCGTGTTATAACTTTCTTAACGTGTTATAAACGAACTATTAACCTTGCGAAAATAACTGAGAAAGAAGGATATATCAACACATGAAAAATGCAAATTGTTGAATTGTTTTAGATAAGGTTATATAACCAAAAATCTGCAATAAATGTTTAAAATTGGAGAGTAGAGTAAAATGTTCCTACAAATGTATCTGAAATTATGGATAATGAATTTATATTATCAGGTATGGACTGTGTATTTAATTTAATTATTTGATATCATTTAAGTATGGAAAGTAAATATTATTTAATTATCTGATGTAATGTAAGTATGGACACTGAATCTAATTATCTGATTTAATGTCTATAATTATTCTCCTAGTATGAACAAAAGATGTTTGACATATATAATTGATTTATTGGCTTAACCATAATGATCTGTAGTACAGCAAAGATACCTTCCTTTGTTAACTTTATGTTTCGCTAACCAAGTGTAGAACGGTGAACTGTGTGTATGTGATAGATGTATTTGTAAGGACAGCATCTATACCAGAAAAACGTTTCCCCTTGATTTGTCTAATTTTTCCTCTTCATTCCAGAGGCTTTTTTTAAATAGTTATTTTAAATTTGGAATTTTGGCAAGTAAACGGTGCACTAGTTTGTTACTCAAAATAAAAACCTAGTGTTGTATGCGTGTGTTCATGCTGTGTCGTTTCTCGCATTAAGCTGTTATTTATTAGATTGAGGCCGGCTGTATCCGAGTGAGGGTCCACATTTCTTCTATTTTATTATGTTTTCCCTGACTCGGGTTAGGCCTCCTCTTTTATATTTTTATCCTAATTACCTATAAAAAAAAGCCCAAGAGAGTTCAAAAAGAGGTTAGTCCCTGAAAATCATGGGATTCTCAGTTATTATATGAAAAATTATCCCCGTGTTTTAGTACTGTGTTCATATCCAGCATTCTGGTTTTTCTGAGGCTCTATTACAGACCTGTTCACTTCGCGTAGCGCCTCATGACATAGCTCTGCAACGTCTGTCTCATAATTTTGACAGCATGCAGGTTTCTTGTCCCTTTTAGTAGTCAGAGGGTATATAGAGGGGAAAAAGGGGGAGAGGAGAAGAGTTGTATTAAACATTAGTAGTTTCTATTCTGAGAATCTCCTACTCTGTGGTTGTTGGTTAGCTTGTTAGCGTTATTTAGAGCCTCCAGAGGGGTTTAGTAAAGTCTAGTTATTCTTTTTTTATTTCCGTCCACGAGGTGAGAGATGAGGATAGGGATCCAGCCCGTACAACTTCCCACTCCATCTCCCCCTTGGCTCTTATCTACATTTTGGTTGATTTATCGCACCCTATGGTGAGAGGCAAGGCCAGGGCTCCATCCCGTATTTCGCGGTACACGCCCCTACTGAAGCCTCTTCCCCACCTCGCTTCTCTGGTTTATAGTTGTAAGGGGCAGGCTATTTTCCTATTGTGATAACCTGCCCACAGGCTAGCATAGTGCATGTAATATAGTCTGTGATTTTATATAAAAGTTTTTTTTTTTTTTATATATAAATTTCCATCTAAGTTTAATATATTATCCCTCCGACACATCTCTTTCTTGCTGATTTCTATTATAAATTTTATCCTTTCCTCCTTTGTCTTGTCACACTCTACCATTGTGTGATGTTTACTAAAATTTGCCTTTTTGCAAAGCGGACATTTTGGTGATATCTTGGTCATATTGCCTCCTAACGGCTACCTCCCCCGTTAGCCACGCGTTGTGCATGTATTTGGTCTCACTGAACAGTTTGTCTGGTGAATTTTCATCCAACAATGACCTGTTGCAGAAAAATGAGAATAATTTTACACTGAAGATACAAATAAAAACAAATGATTTTTTTTAAAAGCATACATGTGAGATTTCGACTGCAGCAATCAGGTTAATTCCTGATGCAACTGGTGGATTTTATACTGAACCAACACTGCCACCAACCCATAACTTTTACATTCATTTTTGATAGGAAATAGCTATTCTGAATATTTTCCTGTGACAAGGCAGCTAAAAAAATCAGTATGTGCCTTATGCATGAATAAAATTCACTAGTACTATAACAAAATAGCATACTTTCATCACCCCTCAACCATCTAGATTTTTAGATATTTACCTCTGTAGAAGACACACGCAAATACATAAGCCAAGTCGGCTGCTCATTTGCAGCCCAAGTTACGCATTTGATCTCCAATCCTCATCTAACTGTGACAGGCAGTCACCAACAAGCCAACCTATTTCCAAGCCTAACTCAAAGTAAATCTAAACCACATTACAGATTTAGCTTAAGTGTGAATTTATAAATGCTAGGCTTGTGATAATTAGGTTCATGCCTTGTACCTTAAAAATTAGGGAGGTGTCAAAATACGAAACTATCCAATGAGACCTTTATAAACGAGGCTTTGTATCTTCAGGGAGCCTAACTTTGACCAGTGCCCCCATGTCCTATCCCAATTTACCTGTATATTTTCCTGCTCTACTTTACATCTTATGCATTTGGGTATATCCTCCCTTATCCAGTTGTACGTTTTTTTAAATGCTATCCTGTTCCCATAGTTCCTTCTTATCTCTATATTTGCCTGATAAAACCTTTATATATTTGAATTTTCTCGGAGCCTCAAGTTTCTTTGTTAGCATGTTATTTTGTAGATATCCCCCAATTTCCTCATTTTAAACCCGAACCAGTAAATGTATAATCCCTCCCACGGTGATTTAGGCTTCGAGTTGATTTTCGTTATTCTATTAAAAATATTTGTACATTTAATAATGATAAGATTTTGTAATGCTAGCCCCCCCCCCTTTCCTTTGCTTTATATAAAGCTTCTTTGTTGATGTAGTGGTGATCTCATTATCTATTTTATATAGTATTTTACTGTCTATATTGATGGATTTTATAATGTAATTAATTTTGGATTACATATATGTCTTGGCCACTTCGGCTTTTTCCATTAGACATAGTGGCGTGAGTGCCCAAATATTAACGTTACTCACTATTTGTTTTTCCATAAGTTTGTAGTTTTCCCTTTCATCTCCTTTCACGAAATAAATTCCTTAGGCTTTTACTCGATCCTTAATTAAGTGTGGGGTAATCCTAGGTGATTGCCCCACCAGTTTTCTTTTTGAAGTATTTCGGTTTTATCGTGATTAATGTTAGACCCTGAAGCTTTACCAAAATTTTCAAATTTCTTTTATAGATGTTTGAAGGAATTTGGGTCTTTTATGAAGTTTGTACAATCATCTGCATGTTGTAACATTTTTATTTCATCCTTTATATTAGGGATTTTAATACCTTCTGCGTCTTTGTTGAGTCTTATTTTAATGCTTAGAATTTCAATCGCTATTACATATAATGGCATAGATAGAGGGCAGCCTTGCCTCACTGATCTCTGAGTGTCGAATTTCCCAGTATTAGCTCCATATACCTGTACCGGTGCAGTGATTCGGTTATACAGGATTTTAGTTCAATTTTGGAGAAAAAAATCCAAATCCAGATTTCTCTAATACTGTTTATATGTAGTTATGCTCTGATCTGTCAAACGCTTTTTCCAGGTCGAAAAGTACCATAGCACCTTTCAGACATGTTTCAAAGAGATAGTCTATAATGGTTCTTATGCTTAATATGTTGTTTTGTACATCCCGGCCTTTTGCTCCACATGTTTGGTTAGTAGTTATTATTTTATCCATCCCCTTTCTAACTCTCTCAGCTAGAATTTTGCTAAGTAATTTGTAACCAGTATTTAGGAGGGAGATGGAACTCCAGATTTTGGGATCTTCCATTTCTCTTAATATATTAAGGTTATAATCTCGTATATGCTTCTATGTTCTGATGATATCACCTCGCACTTAATCCCCTTTAAATAATCGTTTATAATTTCATCATCAATATTTTGTGATGTATATAATTTGCTGTAAAATTATCTTATGTATTCTAGTATTTCGTTGTTCCCCGATAAAACGTTATTCCCGCTCTCTTTTATTTTATCTATATATCTACCCCTTCTTAATTCCTCTCTTTTATATAAGCCTTCCGCTTTTTTGTATATTTCCGTAAATTTTCCGGCTCTTATTTCCCTTCCCTGAATTTCCTCCTCCATTATTTTGTTGAGGTTTTCTTTAAGTACTTTTTCCATATCCCCTATATTTGTTTTCTCTAACTGTCTTTTAATTTACTCTTTTTCCATTTTCTGTTTGTCGTTTCTTATTATCTAATATTTTATTGCTTTCTTTTTAAGAATCTTTTTTAAATTGTCCCATTCCGTTATAATATCTATATTCGCTTTAAATTTTTTTTAATCTCTTCCCTAATCTCTTCAATAAATTCATTTTCTCCCAGGATTTTGCTATTCAATTTCCAATGCCCACCACCCCACCTATGCCATCCATTCAAATTTATTTCTAGATATATTAATTTATGGTCAGATATTTTAAATTCCGTTATTCTCGCATTTTTGTATATGTTCTGCTCATAGTTTGTGCAATAAAATGTATCTAATCTACAACCCTGGTTGTCATTGTAAACATACGTAAATTCCTTTCTTAATAAGTTTAATCTTCTATATATATTTGTTAGATTATGTTTAAAAAACAACTTTTCACATTCAGGTTTAAACCATACGTAATTAGTAGTAAGTTACCCTACCCTATCTATTTTATCCCCCACCCAATTAAAATCTCATCCTAATATGAAGTTTTCCATTGAAATTTTTTCCAAATACTTAAACATATTTTCAATAAATTGTTGTTTCTTATATTTATTAGCAGGTATGTATACATTTATGAAATGGGCGTCCTCTATCACAACACGTATAATTCTTCCCGCAACAAAGTTTCCCTCATTTTCCCGCTCCCAGTTACTCTCTTTTTATTCTTGATAAAAGTAGCTACCCCTCCCCTTACATCTCCTTTATAATCATTCACAATTATAACCCCATTTAATTTTTCCTCACATAAATGTATTAATTCTTTAGTGAACTTATTATGGGTTTCTTGTATGAAAATCATATCATAATTTGTCTCATTGTTTAGTTTAATTAATTTTTCCCTATTTATCCCATTAACGTTTGTTGAAGCTCTACGGAAGTTTTCTCCCTCCATGTTTGCCTCTCCACCAGGTTGTCGCATTTTTCGTTATGCATAAAACATTATATGTTTTAATTTGCAGTTAAAAATTCACTAAAGGATTTAAAGTAGTATGTTTAATTAGTTTGTTTGGAGGGGCACTCGCCCCCCCCCCCATATACATTTGTTTGATTTTCTCTGTCAGTTTCTGTTTCCTTCGTCATGTTATTTCCACTATTGTCAGTGTCTTTCTCTAGTTCCGTGTCTATTTTCGTTTCCAGTAGGTCAGTCATATTTTCATCGTTGTTTTCTCCTTCTGTTTCCTTGTCACTAATGTCCGGTTCATATTCTGTGTCGTTTTCCTTCTCGTTTTGTGTTCCCTTCATTAGTTCGCTGTCGTTTTCACTATAACTCCTAACATGTGTTTCCTTTTTCTTTTGTGGGGCTCCCCCCTTTGTCTTTTAGTGCCGAGCTTTCCTCCATCGGCGTAACGTCACTCAGTGACGATTCCGATAAGGATTTCATCAATTTTCTTTTCTTTCTAGCGTTTGGCACAGTTGTCGATGTCACGGGTTTTAGACCAATGAAGCCTACAGGCCCCTGTTCTCCTAGCATTTCTCCTTCTATGACGCTATTTTCCTCCATTAGTATTTAGAATCTATTTTTGTGGCAATATGTTCTTGGGGGGTGGGTAATCCCTCTCCCAGTTTTATTTGGTCTGAAGTAATCTGCCCATTCAGGGGATGCCTGAGATTTATCTCCTTCTGTCTCTTGATTTGTTTCTGGTATCTGTTCAGGGATTTCTATCTCTCCTGATTTTTTCTCCATTTCATTTGGAACAGTACCTAAGAGTTCATTTGTTTTACCTTCCCTTATTTGAGTTAAGAGTTTTTCAATTTCCTCTTGCATCCTATTATTGTCTTCTGTTTCGAGGTTTTGAGTGTTTAGTGCAGATTTTTCTGCATTTTTGCCACTTTGTTGGCTACGTTGTTAGCCACAGGTTGGCTTGTGCAATCTCTTGGAGCGTGTCCAATTTGTTTGCACTTTGAACATACCCTCTCCTTCTCACATCTCTAATACCAGCTTTTTTAACAAGAATCCCATTACATAAAAATAGGGTGGGATTTTGTGTGCTTCCTGTTTTGGTACGGCGAGAATTCTCCCTCCGGATTTCACTTCTCTAAAGCCATACACCGTAACCATTTTACTGGTTTTAACAGGAACTTTAAATTTCTCCTGCACCTTATTTATTAGCTCTGTGTTGCTAATCTCAAGAGGGAGGCCTGAAAAGAAAACATCCACCATCTTGGCCTCTACCTCCCTAATGAAGGGGTCACTTTTACTAACTTTTGCTATCATTCCTTTAACCTCAATGGTATTTGTTTGTAGTAGCGGGGTGTTTATATTTGTTGAGTACAAGATGAATTTGCCAAATCCCCCTTTTTGTAATCCCTCTATTTCACTGATTGAGATTCCTTGTACCCTAAGTGCAGTTAGTATCTCTGCCTGTCTGTGATAATGTTCTACTTTTCCAAAGTCCAAAGTTTGACATTCATCCGAGTGGTATGCAACTTGACCTTGACCCACTTGTGAGCCCTCTAATCTAGCTCGAAAGTAATGTGTCAGTTTAGTGCCGATCTGGCGCTCCTCTTGTGCGATGTGTACGGCTTGTGTTTTCATGGTTGCGTTGGTAGAGCTCACTACACAATTTGAAGAAGAAAAAAAAAAGGTGTGAAACAAAACTATTTTAAATCACCAAAATAATTGAAAAGTTGAAAAAAAAGAGAAATTTTAAATTTGAAAAATGAAATTGAGACGGGAGAAGAAATTTCTCAAAAAGGCAAATACAAAAATGCAATAAGCAAAATGCAAATTGCAAAAATACAAAAATACAAGAAAAACAAAATTTGCAAAAGCAGAGATCGCTCAAAAAAGAAAATTATATTGGTGTGTGTAAGTATATACTTACTATACTTCTTCTTGACTATACGTGCCATTTACACGAATAATGACAAGAATAAAGTAAGAATTTACTTCTCAAGGTTTATGTAAATTGTTTTAGATTATGACTTGTCTACTATGGAATGAAGACTTGTATATTATGGTATGAAGACAAATGCGAATGTAGTCTCCTGTACATTTGTAGGGGTTACTTCAGAATAGCTTAGAGATGTACATACATTGTTATGTTTTAGTAAAATTTTAGAAATTAACATAAAAAATCGGGACTATGGTAGCAGTTTATCAAATATTTTGACCTATATTAATTACAATTACTGTATCTAGATATACCAATTAGACTTAATTACGACGTATGGTTTTAGTTGTATAGTAATTACGATAATGCAATCTAGATATCCCAATCAATCAGAATTAATTACAACGTATGGTTTCAATTGTGCTTTTTGAATTCTAAATGCACTCGTTGGCATTATTTCTTGTCACTTTCTATCATACAAATACAAACAATATCAGAACTGAGGCGACGAATTATGTCTTGTTGGTACTGAAATTGGAAAAATAATAGATCCTAATGAAAAGTCGGAAAATATAAAATATAAATTGATATAAAACAGAAAACTGTTAACAGTCAGTTTAGTCTGTCACCTAGGTAATCCCAGCTAGTTTTACAGCCCTCGGACAAATCCACCCACCCACCCCGACCCCGGCCCCAGATATTATTTTGCTATTACTGTTCAAAACCCACAATGAAGTTCATGTGCATACGAAAGATAACGTGTTATCTGGCAGTTATCTGGGGTTTAAAATACCAGATTTATACATTATCTCTATAAAAAAATACAATAATAATGAGAGACATTTCAAGCTGTTATCCTCGATGGATGTCACACACGAAATTTATTATACCTAAAAGAAATTTCCACATATTGCAAAGTAGAAAGCTTCACTCATCCTTTTTATCTTTTCCATAGTTTTCACGAGGAAGAAATTGTTAATTTTTCATGTAGATTTAACTTCAGCACTTTTCTTCTTTCGTCTCAATTTGTCAACAACAGAGAATTGTTTCAATCTATAAAAGCGTTTTCTTATTGACACATTCTCAAAACTGTTCAGTAGTAGCGATGATTCCTCCTGTCACAGTCTCAAAACTGTTTAATAGTAGCGATGATTCCTTCTGTCACAGTCTGAAAATTGTTCAATAGTAGCGATGATTCCTTCTGTCAAAGTCTGAAAACTATTCAATAGTGGCGATAATTTCTCCTGACAGTCTGAAAACTGTTCAATAGTAGCGATGATTCCTCCTGACACAGTCTCAAAACTGTTCAATAATAGCGATGATTCCTCCTGACACATTCTAAAAACTGTGCAGGAGTAGCGATGATTTCTTCTGTCACAGTCTCAAAATTGTGCAACGTTGGCGATGATTACTTATGTCACAGTCTCAAAACTGTTACATAGTAGGGATGAACCCTCCTGTCACAGTCTTAAAACTGTGATATAGTAGCGATGAACCCTTTTGTCACAGTCTCAAAAATGTTCAATAGTAGCAATGATTCTTTCTGTCACAGTCTGAAACTATTCAATAGTAGCGATGATTTCTCCTGATACAATCTAAAAACTGTGCAGAAGTAGCGATGATTTCTTCTGTCACAGTCTCAAAATTGTGCAACGTTGGCGATGATTACTTATGTCACAGTCTCGAAACTGTTATATAGTAGCGATGAATCCTCCTGTCACAGTCTCAAAACTGTTATATAGTAGCGATGAACCCTTTTGTCACAGTCTCAAAACCTTTAAATAGTAGCGATGATTCCTTCTGTCACAGTCTCCAAATTGTTCAATAGTAGTGATGATTCCTCCTCTCACGATCCAAAACTGTTGTATAGTAGCAATGATTCATCCTGTCACAGTCTCAAAACTGTTCAATAGTAGCAACAATTCATCCTGACACAGTCTCAAAACTGTTCAATAGTAACGATGATTCCTTCTGTCACAGTCTCAAAACTGTTCAATAGTAGCGATGATTCCTTCTGTCACAGTCTCAAAACTGTTCAGTAGTAGCGATGATTCCTTCTGACACATTCTAAAAACTGTGCAATAGTAGCGATGATTTCTTCTGTCACAGTCTCAAAATTGTGCAACGTTGGCGATGATTACTTATGTCACAGTCTCAAAACTGTTATATAGTAGCGATGAAACCTCCTGTCACAGTCTGAAAACTGTTCAATAGTAGCAACGATTCATCCTGACACAGTCTCAAAACTGTTCAATAGTAGCGATGATTCCTTCTGTCACAGCCTCAAAACTGTTCCATAGTAGCGATGATTCCTTCTGACACATTCTAAAAACTGTGCAGGAGAAGCGATGATTTCTTCTGTCACAGTCTCAAAACTGTGCAACGTTGGCGATGATTACTTATGTCACAGTCTCAAAACTGTTATATAGTAGCGATGAACCCTCCTGTCACAGTCTCAAAACTGTTGTATAGTAGCAATGATTCCTCCTGTCATAGTCTCTAAACTGTTCAAAAGTTGCAATGAATCTTCATATCACAGTCTCGAAGCTGTTGAAAAGTAGCAACGAATCTTCTTGCCATAGTCTCAGAACTGTCATTAGTACCACCAATTTTGCTCCTACGGACAATAAATGCATTTTTCTGCAACACATATAACCAGTGGAAACTCGTTGATTCAAGTGATCCGTTAAGTTATTATGTTTAAATGTTTCCGTCAACCATCCAATTGTCGAATTTAACATTTTTTGAAACCATTGCTTCAGTATTATGATATTATTTACTGTGTCCTTGTGTGCTATTTTATTAATTATATGCTAAATGTTGCCTCTTATCTTGACAGGTTTATAAAAAAAAAAGTTCTAAGGGAGATTACTCTTGATAAATTGAGAAAACGTTTCATATAATTCCGTTGATCTTCTATAAGCACAGACAATAAAATTGTTGAAATGAAAATTTAGTACGCGTGTTATAACAGAGTGTACTTTACAGGTCACCACAATCTTGCACAAATTCAGATAAAATAAAAACAAAAAATACATACTGAAAAAATTCTTCAACGTTTGACCTCTTATTTATATCTAATTTTTGTTGACATGTTAAACGTGATACGTAGTTTAACTGCATTTAGTGATATGCATCTAGAAGGAATTTTCACAACGTACGTTAAAATAACAGAAATTGCAAAATCATAAAAATTCTCCATAACGTCAACCACATAGAAATTAACTATTTTTCCCCTCCAAGTAGACTTACATCCACTTCGTTATGACCCTTTGGTTGATAGACATGCACAGCAATAATATAAATTAAGGCAATTTATCAATGACTTTGGGTGAGGAGGAGGAGAATGGGGTGTATGAGATTTAGATCACTTGCGTCTAAAGCATCATTACCCTCAGGCATGAAGTCTTAGATAAAAAAGAATATTTCGGAAATCACTAAGTGAACTATGAATTTAATAAAGTAAACGATAAGAAGGAACTCTGTTTAGACCACAACTACTTGGTCCTTGGCAATTTTACAACGAAACCAGTTCAAAGATAAATAACAGGGCAAAACCGGTATAAAACCAGTCCAGGACTAAAAATAGGGCAAAACTGAAATTAAAACAATGCAAGACAAACAACATGGAAAACTGTTTGAAACCAGTCCAGGACAATGAACGGGAAAACTGGTATGGAACTAGCCCCCCACCCCACCCCAAAAAAAAAAAAAAAAAAAAGAGGCAAAACTGGAATGAGACCAGTCCAGGACAAACAACAGGGCAAAACTTGATAAAACCAGTCAAAGACAAATAATAGTGGTGGTGAGCTACAGTTTTGTATTTTGCATTGAGTTGTTTCTTTCTTTTATTTTAAAGAAAAATAATTTCCTGGTTTTCCTCATTGGTTATGCTGGCTATGTGAAAAAAAAGACCTTGCTTATCTTTCGGTATTGTTAAAAGAACTTTTAATTTGCTTTAGTTTGGTGTATGATTGATGGGTGTAATGTGGGGTATAGAGTAAACAGCTTTGCCTTACTTCACATATGCATCTATCAAAAAGCTGCTAGCAACGCTTGGTCGTCCCGGACTTAAGATGTAAATTGTTAAAAAGCTGATACATTTGGTAACTCTATTGCACTTTTGGAAGCTGGTATTGTCCGGCAAAAGTAGTTTTTCCTATTTTAAAAACTGCTGAAGATACTGTACTTTAGACTAATTCAGGCTGATTTTTCGAGCACATGGAATCAGCCATTTTGATTATATGTGTGCTTAGATCGCGTACCGTTTCTACAAGTACAATATCATAAGAAATTTCAGAAGCAGAACATGAAAGTAACATCGATGTATGCCAATATTTTCTCCATTGTGCATTTAGTAAATGCAAACCATTTCACCTTACGCCTCCCACTCTTATTTTTCAAATACAATTACACAGGTAGAACAAAAACAAGACACAAAGTCGTAATTGCTATACAGAATCTACATCACGTCCTCTAGATATTCAAAACGATGATACAGTGAAATAATAAATAAAACGGGCAATGTTGAACGTTGATGCTCATTAAGCTGCATTCTTGTTCAATGTTCGTAAGGTAAAAATTGCTAGAACAAAAGAGTCCAATTGATAACGAAAGTGAGTAGCTCAGCGATGACATGTTTGCACGATCTTTAATTGTTCAATTACATTTTTTTTTAATCCCTGATCTAATATTTTGTTTATGTAGCAGTTCTTTAATCTTGTACAAGTTAAGTTTTAAAGTAGTGATATGTAATGGAGTTAGCACTTAATAATAACTTAAAATCTTTTAAAATAGATTTATGTACATCCTTTTCTTTACAGTTGACATTATTTTATAGAACAATGGTAATAAATACTATGGGATGGAAAAAGCAGCTTGGTAACTTATAAATTCCCTGTTACCTATGTGCGAATTTTGGATTCGTCTTTGTGCAATTCGCTAGGTCTGAGTGGTCGCAGCCGGCAAATCCAACAGGTTTACTTTAATAACGGATTTACTCTGCTCCATTCTGATTTATATAGCGATTTCTTGCATTTATGCGTCCGGCTGATACATAAATCTTGCATCTTGAGTTCTTAACAGATTTCGAGTTCCATCACGGTTTGGACAAAGCCCTACAAAAAAGGGGAAAATAAATTTAGCCAAACGTAACAAGTTCTACATTATTGAAATAATGAAATCGTACTTTGGACACATTTTTACAAAAGAGAAAATGAATGATTATTTTTTTTGAGAAATAATGATCATTTGATGATTGAAACCCTAATAAATTATGATAATGTATGTGCATTAATAGTTGGGTTGAGGAACAGAAAAGCATTTAATTAGAAAATGGTGGAAACGTGATTGACGGTTTTTCTGAAATTATGGATTCTTGTCACGGACGATGATAATGATAAACGACTGTGTTATTTTGTTGACTTAGAGTGTATACTATCATGGCGAAATCGATATGGTTCGACAATTTAGTGATTGATGGAGTAATAATATAGAAATGAATCTAGACCAATAACACCAATTCAACAGGTATTGAAAGATCTAATTCTTCGTCTGATCATAAAAAAATCATACTTTGAATGTAAACCTATCAATGTTGACATTGATGTCACCCTATGACCGAGTAACACAATTGTTTGATATCTTACCTGACACCATTTTTATATAAGCGAAATTGGAAACAGTAGTGACTTCAAAACACTATTCTTGTATAAAGAGTTAATTTCTTGTCAGCTTGTCAGACAGGAAATACAGAAATCCACCAAGAATTATTAGAATAAGACTGTGTTAACCATTTAAATTAACTCATACACAAACTTTTGCATCAGCAGTGACAATTCATTGAAATCAACACATTAGTATACTTCTGCATTACTAGTGACATAAACTATTAACTTATTCATATACTTTTTGCATTACTAGTGACAGTTGAAATGAACTCATTCATAAAATTTTGCATTACTAGTGACAGTTGTAATTAACTTATAAACACGTATTACTAGTGACGGATGAAATTAACTAATTCATAAACGTTTGTATTACTAGTGGCAGTTGCACTTAACCTATTTATACACCTTTGTATTACTAGTGACGGTTGAAATTAACTCATTCATAAACCTTTGCATTACTAGTGACAGTTGAAATTAACTCATTCATAAACCTTTGCATTAGTAGTGACAGTTGCAATTAACTTCTTCATAAACATTTTCATTACTAGTGACGGTTGAAATTAACTCATTCATAAACCTTTGCACTACTAGTGACAGTTTAAATTGACTCATTTAGAAACTTTTGCATCACTAGTTGCAGTTGAAACAAAGTAATTATTTTGTTAATACTGTGTATATTCTTATTTTGTTGCAACCTGTACGAAAATATCTTTAAATATAAAATGACGAAGTCAATGAAGTCAATAAAGTCGACGAAGTTAGTGAAGTCAATAAAATCAATAACGTCAATTAAGTCAATAAAGTCAATAAGGTCAATAAGGTCAATGAAGTAAATGAAAATAATGAAGACAATAAAGTCAATGAAGATGATGAATTTAATAAACTCAGTTAAGTCAATGAAGTCAGTGAAGATAAAGAAGTCAGTGAGGACTTTGAAACTGAGCAAGTCGTATCATATAAACTGAGCAAGTCGTATCATATAAACTGAGCAAATCGTATCATATAAGCTGAGCAAGTCGTATCATATAAACTGAGCAAGTCGTATCATATAAACTGAGCAAATCGTATCATATGAACACCTAAAAGATCACAAAAATCAAAGTTAAACTTTACGTCCTGTGACTTTTTGCCACTCATGTCTCTCAAAGTATTGAGATATTATGATATTAAAGCTTTCTGATATGTATTATACTGTACGCAGACAGCACGATCCTTTTGTGTTTTGACTCTGAAATATTCGTTTGAATGAGTTTGCTTTAAACCAATTTGATACACTGGTATATTTCAACAAATAGCCGATTTGATACTTCGATTTAATAATAAAACACGTTTGAATATCTTAGAATCTAAAATGTACACGTGAGTAAATATAGACATGTAGGGAGACACCGCAAATCAAGACTGTCGATTTAGAAGACTTGTATGACCCTTCTCAATTTAAATATTCAACATCAGAAACTTTAATCAGAGTTAGTGCTTTTGAAGATCAGCAGTTACTTACAGGCATTGTTTCAATCTGGCCTCCAGTTGGCTTAATGATTATATGTCGACATCCAGAATGTCTTCCATATTATTGGTTTCAAAGTTTTTTTGTGTATTTTTAAATTTGTTTCAGTCATTATTGACAACTGGCTTGGCATTTTTTGCTATGTGACAAGATGATGTGGCACCGAACATAAACTATTTGTGGATTACCTCAGGGAATAGAATACATATATTAGAACATATCTCAGCCCGAAGACAGAAACGTGTTTAAAAACGTCATTTGAGATACAAGCACATTTTTCTACTGATCTCTGTTTGAGTGATCGTGAGTTGTACGTTGAACACAGAAATCGGAAATGAATTCTTCCTCGATTATTTTTTTTAATGCAAAAGGAGACATGCTACTAAGGTTAAATATCGATCCTACACCTCCTCACGAACTCGACCACTTTGATAATTAACTTTTCAGTTTTGCTATCACCTGCTTAAACATAACATTCAAAAGAGCCCTTAGACAAATGGATCTTTTATACTGCTACAGCTATTGTTATTATTTATTATTATTATTATTATTATTATTATTATTATTAAGCAAAATTAATAGAAGGTTATGATTTCTGTTTGTGACAATTATCCATAGTATTTGAAATATTTAAAACCGTAAGATTTTGGCAAATGGTATAGAACTTTTCTTGTGTGCTCATTTCTGACCAATCAGCCACTTTTCGTCAGTCACAGATGAAAGTCAGTATTACATTAAATTCTGACCTGATATGACCTACTGGCCGTCGTAGGTCATGCTCAACACCTCTCCGCGACGAAGACGCCTACAGTCATGGCAGAGGATCCCCTCCCTCGACCAATTCTTAAGGCATGCTATGTGACCATATTTATTAAATCACTTTACATCTTAGAAACCAGTTCAATCACAGTATTTATAAAATCTCTCCGAGTCTTCATTGTTTTCATTGTCGTAGGAGAATGGAGAAAGATCATAGGATCGGATACCAGGAGAAATGGCAGAAAAGTGGCTGTACTGTTCGCCAGCCACACCTTGTTTTTACAAAATGTGGTTGTTACGCATCTCCGGGACGATGACGCCGACAGCCATGATAGAGGAATGACACGACAAGCATATACTACAAATTACTTCCATTGTACTTGTTACAATTCCATTCTACGATCTAGAACCGTCATTAATTCACTACTGCTATCCAGAACCGACACTAATTCACTACTACGAACAACAACCAACACTAATTCACCCCTACAATCAATCAATCAATCAATCAATCAATCAATAATAATAATAATAATAATAGTCTTGTATACATATTTGCATTCATTATGATTGTCATTATTATTATTATTATTATTATTATTATTATTATTATTATTATTATTATTATTAACAAAAGCAGTAACAATGTACGCACTTACATTTCAAGTCAGAGATTTTAAAATGCTTTTGAGAGTGAAGTTCAGTAAGTATTTCAAGTTTGAAAACCGTTCAATCCGCAAATATTTTTTAAGATGCAACCTATTGCCTGTCCTTATATAATCCATTGATAACCAGTCAATCAGCACATCGATATTATTACATTCAGCGGTCCTACAATTGGTAACCAGTCAATCGGTACATCAGTATTGCTATAACAATATTTTCCCTTTATTAGTAACCATTCAATCGGTACATCAATATTGTTACAACATAATGCCTTTTTATGGGTCACCAGTCACTCGGGACATCAGTATTGTTACAGCATGATGTCGCATTTCTAACACGGAAAATCCATCACCGGCAGACAGTCCATCAGAACCATTCTTTCAACTGAAAGTGTTGTAATTTATATCGGTTGATAAGAATGACCTGCCCTTTTGACTTTTTATTGGAAGAATCTTGTGTGCATTCAGCTACTGGTGTACATACATACTAAGTGCATTATCTGGGCAAACTGTCTTGTGTGTAGCCAACAACCAGGTCACAATAATCTTTTGTTCATCCAACGTGCAGGTCACATTGATCTTGTGGTCATCCAGCTTGCACCTCACAATATTGTTTTCGGACTTGACTTATCCATAATATGATAACTTAAGTTCAGTCTTTAACAGTTATAACCAGAGATAGGTACGAATCCAGGAACATCGTTTTGGCTGTGGGGTGGGGGAGGAGCGGGAGCGGGAGCTTAAACAAGTAGACAAAGGGTCTGAGGCATGGAATAAAATCGCCTATAGTACAAGTCACACGGGTCATGTATGCGTTCAACACCGACTCGTTTAGTAATGGGTGTCATTTTTTAGAATCTGATTCTACATACCTTCATTTGGATTCGTATACATCCATATTCCTTTGGAAGGTCATTATTGAGACTCCCTGAGAGGTGCATACGGCAAAATCAATGTTAAAGTAGAAATTTGTGGACTAAATAAATCTTAAGGTGTGATTTAGTAAAATCCTGATTGAATGTCGTGCGCTTTTATGTCAAAATGAAAGCTACGCATATTGATAAACAAATTCGTACTGCCCTCGTTGTGACGATTTCATTCGACGCGCTCTTATTTGGACCAGAGTTTAGTACATGGCCAAAATTGTTAAAGTCCACAGCGATATATAATTTTCATCTCTAAGTTTCTTGGTGTCAATTAAGGTGCAGATCATTCAATAATCAGGATCACTACTTGGGTTAAAGAAAATTAGTGTTAAATTTAAAAAAAAAAAAAATATTCAATTTAAAATTAGTAAATACGCATACATAACCCATGTGATTTATACTATAGTCGATGCTCAGGGGACTTAGCTCCCACAAGGCGCCTGCATTTTAAACGTTGTATAATTTGAACCATGTAGCTGTAAAGAAAAATTACTATAGGAAACGTTCTTTTTGTTTATTGTGCTATTTTATGGGGGTAGAGGTGGGCAGAAAGGTGATGTACGGGGTGGGTCAGGTGGCACAGGCTCGATTCCATTACGCAGATCGGTCCGTAAGGGACAAGCAAAGCACAACAGTTCTTCAGCAACGTATTTTGTACGACTCGTCTTTGTTTTCGAGCGCTAACCCCTTATTCCAGTCGTCACCAGCAATACAAATACTCATGCAAGGTCTCAAGATATAAAAATAGACGAAATACGCGCTCTTATTCGTGTCATAATGAAAATTACAGTATTAGCTTTGAAGTTTTAAATCATTTATCACTTAACTACCTTTCTATTTAGGTTTCTTACTATATTCATATCATAGTTTGTCCCTGTGTATAATTATAATTACACCACAAGACGCCAGTCGAAATGTCCTCGCCCTTTTCAATCGCTCACTAGAAGAAAGATGTAAACAATGTCTATTTTGAACAGTCCTCAATCTCCTTGCTGTTTATTGCGTCATAGTAACTCCATTACATCACAATAAATAGACGACATTTCAACACAAACAGTAACGCCAACAATAGTTGAAGACAACTGAAAATGAATCATTTCTTAATTTTTGTTCATTACACAGTTGCGAGAATATTAAATATTAAATGTGCAGGCATTTCATCGAATGTTAAAACGTCATCAAGTGCATTATGTTATAAGACTGTTCTTTCACGCATCCTGCCGGATGTTTGACCGCCAAAAAACATAATAATTTGGGCGTTACCGCTACTGTAACATCCGAGTCTCTTTCATACAACCGCAGTTATTCGATCTGCATCGGAAAGAGACGAGTCTGTGTGATTATAATGTGCCCATGGCGTTGTACCACATGATGTCACATATGACGTTATGTAAGGCAAAGACAGAGTGACCCAGTTTCTGGTTTCATTAAAATTCTGAAAACTTCTCTGCATTAAGATTTTAGATTTTTTTCGATTATAATGTGCAAGACAATATCAATAGTTTTATTAGAGATTGAAGAAGTGGAACGATTCGAAATTCCATGTTAGTCTTAAAATTTAAAACCCAAAAAACCCCAACCTTATTTATTCTTATGAAAGAGAGTCGAGGAATTCCTCAAAACTGTACATGTGATAAGAAAATACACAAGGAAAATTATTTTTTATTAATACTATGACTATTGTTTTTAAAACAAAATTTAGTTCAAAGTAATTTTATTAAAAAGTCCTGCAGTATCGTCAAATAAAATCAGTATTTCTTTTGTCGGTAGTCCGGGTGGTCTAAGGCGCTCGCCTTTACAGATCACTGTTATCGTATCTCTGTCTGTGTTTGTTCGAGTCTCTGGCATGGCCAATGTGGGTATATGAGAAAGCTTGCCAGTAGCTTCCCTTGGGTAGGAGGTTCTTCCACTAGTTTTCCCGGGTTCTTTGTATACCAGATATACTGGCAGCGATATATACTTGTCATGCTCTGAAAATGACGTTAAACCATGAACAACAAACTAAATAGCCTAACAAAAGAAATTCACGTTGTTGCTGTTGGTGGTAATGTTGTTAATGTTATATAATAAGCAACACGAGGTTGAATGTCACAATCAAATTCATACCATCTTCTCTGTGATAAGAGACTTGAAGAACGTTCACATTTTAAAGTCCCATTTAGTCCAAATTGTTTTTTTTTTAAAAACACAACTTCATGCACATTCATGCTCTGTCTCACTGACAATTTATAAATCAGTATTACCGCTATGTGTGGAAGATGTATATATCATTATGACTTTCATCATATGGGTCGCACTCACTTAAAACTAATAAGAATTTATATATTCGATTATTATTATTATTATTATTATTATTATTATCAGAACTGTTACTAAATAAAACAGATAATATCTCTTGAGGAAGAAAAATTTCCATATTTTCAACATTTTGAGTGAAAAACCATGCCAAAATGTGTTGGATGTAATCTTCTACTTTTCTAACCGTATCGGTAAATCAGAATTATTAATGTCATACCACACTGCACTATATGAAACAATGATGCTAAACGACAGTTAATGAAAAGTTAAATGAAAATATTTAATTGTTCGAGATTATTTTGAATCAGATATTGTTTATTTGAAACGCAAATTGACACTGTATAATGACCATACTCACCACATGTTCCATTCTTGCCAGTTATGATAGTGTTCGTAAGAGCCATTGAGAAGAAAATAGTGATTTACAGTTACATGTTTTATCGAATATAACCGTGTGGATATTCATTTCTTTAAACAGTAAGTACTCTGGGATCTTGTGATAATATTCAAGGACTTGGATATTTAATTTATTCAATTGGATTATATGAAACTTTTCAGCACTTCCGCAATAACCTACGTTCATGAAATTACATGGAAGTAAAAACATATAGGTTAATAATTCTGTTAAATCCAGTTGTGTTATCACGGTAACGCATAAGCACTATACAAGCTTAATTCGGATTATCTTAGAACAGTTTCCGGATTAGTGAGAAAGTGATAGTACATATTAGGATTTTGTTCTTGGAATGTATGCACTGAAAGTTTCTTTTTATAATTCTCTCTCTATGTTTGATTTTATATTTTATTTGAATAAATATATATTTTGGATTTTACATAATCTAGTTTTTTTTAAGTTTAAGCCCACAGACGTAACAACGCTATATTGTTTTTCTTTATTACTTCAATATAGAAGGAGGAATAAAAATCCAAGCAGGTGATGATACTGATTATCTCAGTAATGGGTGTCATGTTTTAGAATTTTGATTCTACACGCCTTTAAATGGCAACTATTCACTTTATTTGGATCCCCATACATCCATATTTATTTGGAAGGTCATTATTTACACTTCCCAAGAAGTACATAGGGTAAATTCGTTGTTAAAGCACGATGACATGTTTGGACGAGATCAATCTAAAGGTGTGATCCAGTACAATCCTGACTGAATGTCGTGTGCGGTGATGTCACAATGAAGCTACACATTTTGTTAAACAAATTCGTCCTATCCTATATTATGCCGATAGACTTGCTTAAACAAAATTAGTATTCAATTTTAAAACAACACTTATATTTAGTTTAAGATGAGTAAATACGCGTACATGACTTGTCCGAGTTTTATTATAAATATATACTTGTTGTCTTGAGATTTACATGTTGTCCTAATATTGAGCTTTACATCAAGAAATTGTATTGTGGTATTATTGTGTCAGTTTTATGTCGAAGTGCAATTATTTCTTGACTGTTACTTGAATTGATATCTCCAATTAAAAAAGCTATGTGAACATTATACTTACATGACTATTGAAGCATGTTCTATCAATTTATCTATCACTTCACAAGACTGGCTCACCATTCGACGTTAATAGTGTAACATTTGCCCCCAATTAAGATTTATTAAAGTCATAAATCGGTGCCTATAGTGTATCGTTATTTTAATAATTCATGCCCGTTGTAAGATCAGCCTGTGTCATTTCCAGTTGTGCTAAGAGAAAATTGAATTACTTCCCAAAATGTCTTTAATTATCTTTTTTTTGGCACTTAAAGAAAGATTTAAAAAATGTAATAAATTTATTTTTCCCTTACCTGAAAGAAAGTGAAAACTGTTTCAAGACGATCAGGTATAGCGGCTTTTCCCTATGCGTTTGGGTGATAGTTTATATACATATTTTTCGGGGCATGGAATGCGTGCCCTGTTTCAATAAAGGCTACAGGTTAAAGCAATGGACTCAGCATTTGTATTGTATAATGTTACTTAACTCGCTAACGTAGAATAAGGGAGGAATCACTGTAATATTTTTATGCAATGTAAAAGTCTCGAAGCGTTCAACAAGCAAAAAGCAGCATTTATTAAATTTTTAAAAAAAATTCAGTTATAAAAATAATATATTGGATCTTATGAAAAATCATAGAAAATTCAATTGTAGCACTACTATACAAATGTAAAATTATAATCAGGTAACAAATTGCCTGAAACAACATCCGAACGTAATTTTATTTTAACATGACGTCTAATCATAGTCAACAAACACTGCTAAACGTTTGTTAAATAGCAAACAATTTTGGCACTTCACTAAACGGGACATTTCTGATTTAACTGTTCAAACAGATCTCAAATATGTCGACATTCTTTGAATAGACATAGGCGTAAAAATAGGAAATTCTCACCCACGTTACCAACCCTAATAATCTGTACAATTTCCTTTCCCTCAATGCACAGGTGTTTTCCACATGCAATTAGAACTAGGTTCATTTGCCTTACGTGTGTCCGGTGTTCAGATGACTCCTGCGGTGGTTCTGAGTTTAATGAATTAAAATTATCTTTTCTTTCTTTATTTCACAGAAAAGCGCAACTGACGAGATGACGAGGTATTTGGCGTGGTTGGTATTAGCACTGTTTTGCGGGGTTGTTCGGTCGGGATACAATTCAAGTAGACAGAAGCGATCTATAGCTCCACCCCTTCCACTTCCTCCACCCCCTCCCTTCCTCTTCTCTGATCAGGAACTAGAGGCCGCGATCCAACAGGCTGTCAGTGTTGGTCACGGAGAACTGAAGGAGCAAAGAGCAATGAACGAACTGCTTTACAGACAAGGTAATGTTTCAGATGGTTTACTTCTATTCCTGATATCGGATCTGGATGGTTCATTGGGATCTCCTTTACTTTGCAGCCCTGCCATTTTGAGTTCGATTCATAGTTTCGACAGGCGCTAATGAAACTTAATAACCAAACAAGATCAATGTGTTCTTCGATTCTGAAGATAATACTACGACAAAATCGGAACTGTTCAAGCTGTATCGTTTTGTTAGACTTTAGAGTAACGTTCGTAATATACACGCCTAAAATTTTAAATTTTTTAATTGCGGTTTCTAAAATAATCTGTAGTACTTGCTACACTGAGTTTTGTCTCACTGCATACATTCATATTCTGTAAAAACAACCCTTTTGTGGAAGATCTTAAGTTCTGTGCGTAGGAATTGTTAATGCTCGTCAGCAAATATTTCTGTCTAGCTAATGTTGTCATGCACAACGTTTCTTTTAATACGTTACATCATCACCCACATACTATTTTGACCGGAAGTAGTGAAGCATGGAGTTTCACTTGTGCTGGGACTCTTTGATTGATATTTTTGATATTGATTATGCTTAAATTGAGAATTGGGGAGCTATAGCGGTAGTGACATATTTTTGGCTGGATGACCACAATGTCTGCCAAAATAAATAAATACGATACTTTTATAGTACATAAAGCACCTCGATACAACAGATCCTACTGAAAAAGGGAATAGATTGTTAAGTGGTAGTAAACATTTCTATGGATTGTATACTTCTTTATAAGGCGATGGCTCCCATTAACAGTACTGTATTCCCTACATCATAGCATTCCCTGTTGTTGCCGGTTGTCCTCATTTACACATACATTGTATCTATGCATGATTTCATCTTAGTCTGCATGCGCGGACTGTACTTCAGCGAAAAGCTGTTGCATAGAAATTTATGTATGAATAAAATTTGGAAATATTTGTGTCTATTATCCACTTTCTATGGTTTCTTGTTGCTGTAGGCGTGGATGAAAAAAACCAGGGTAGCAGCACGAAATGGACCAATATTCATCAAATGGCTAACTTTCGGTGGATAAAGCGAGTTTCATACTCTGAGATTGAACAGGCTCTTGTCAGTATCCGAGCAACCAAGGAACTGGTCCGCATGTAAGTTTCATTTGAACTGCACCAACCCCTCGCTCAAACTAAAAAAAAAAACCCAAGAAACTTGCCACTGATAAATTTTTACACAACAATAATTTCATATATTGCATTGTTGCGTGTGCAGAACGCGCACCAGATGGTGACAAAGTGTGGTTATGCCTATAATTACTTGGGATTGGAAGGATTGTTTATTTTAGGGGGAGCTGAGCTTGAATTTGTTTCATTGACCATCTTGATGACAATACACACTGCACTATTTGAAGCTGTATAGTATTTTGTATTTCGTTTCTAGTAGGAGAACAACTGCATTTCTGACAAAAAAAGACTTTTCCTTCGATGAAAACAAAGAACATCATTCAAGTTATGAAATTGAAACACTACCGGAAAAGGAAGAATAAAACGAGAACAACGCAAACAAAAACAAACAAACAAAACAATGACTCACCGAGCCTCACAAAAATTGCAACAATTAAGAATGTAGTCAAAGTTCAATTAGGAATACAAACAAGAAGCAAGGAAGGTTGTTGCGTAAAGTATTTGTAAATAATGTCCAACTCCCATAAAAAAGAGAAAAAGCACTCAATATTTGAAAAGGAAACAGGAATTTTAAAATAAAATAGTTTGTTTTAATTTGGTATTGAAAGAAACGTGTTATTTCTTTTGGAAAATTGCAGACTCCTGGGAATTTATCGAAAGAAATACTAGAAATTGTCTATTAACCATGTGAGTGAACACAGTGCTACACGAATTATTACGAAAGCAGCTTGTTCTGAAATTTATATGGATCACCATGAAACTTAGTAGGGTCATCATCTAAAGATGCACATAGTGAGTTGTGCTCCCGTGCTTTTTATAAGAGTGCTAGAGTTTATTTTACTTATAGATGAATGTAACGTATGACAACATGTAAGAGTAATTGCTCTTATTTGACTTATAGATGAATGCTACGTATTATAAATTATTCGAATACGTTTACTCTTGCAGTTAGTGATTTTGTGTGTTCTATTAATGTACCTCATTTTGAACAATCGTTTTACTATTTCCAAACATTACCTAAGCTATTTTTATTATAAACTCATCTCTATCAATCGAGATGGGTGGTGTTGGGAGGCAGATGAGACATGCTTATGAGAGAAAATTGAGCACCATTCCTTTAAAAGATGTTTCAAATCTTGCTTCAATAAATCTAAAATGTTGCAACCAGTCAACTGCCTTGGAGTGACCTAACGAAACCCACTTGCATCAACGCGTTAGTCGGAAGCAATCAATAAAGTTATGAATTATGAACTTCACCCATCTAACAATACCATTATTACATGTCCATTATTACATTACAATATTACGTTACATCACATCATTATGTTACACGATTACGTGTTTATTACATTATTACATTACAATATTACGTTACATCATTGTGTTACATTATTACATGTTCAACTATTGACAATTAACTAGTCGCATAAGTCGATAAATCCTGGTATCGTTTAAAACGTTTGCCTAAATTGACTTATCGTTGTGTTTGTATTATACAGAACACAAATAGGTCGGTATAATAAACATTCAGTTTTGTATGAAATTCTACAAAGATAATATATGATTAGAATTTGAGCTAGAATTCTGTCCTGTTGGAATCAAACATAACGAGATCAATAACATTCATGTTAAATCACACATGCATCAACCACTAAGTTAATCCCTGACATATCTAAGTTGTGTCTTTCCAGTTCAATATTTTGTCAAAACGTCTTAGCACACTGTCACAAATAAAGTTATATATGCAGGCAGACAATGCAACTTGACTATTCCTTAAGTATAAGCAATAGATTCACCAAAGGGAATGTGAATAAAGTTTATGTCTGTCGGAATAAAGAAAATTGACCCACAGGGTCTCGCTGCAAATAAAATTACAATCATTTAATAGGCTAAAGGTTACGGTGATCAAAATCTGTTACTCGCACCGCACTCCCATGCAAGCGGGGTTTAAAATAAGTAAATAAACTTACCTCTGTTTATCTTTAAATAATGTAGACAAATAGCGGTCTACCAATTGACAGTAAGTTCGAATGACATCATTCTTCTTAATCAAATAATGTAGATATCCAGTAAAGAAACATCAGCTGCTTTAATAACTACAAGTGAGTGCAAATCAGCACCGGAAAATCTCCTCAACTCTCAACAGTACTTATTCATTTAGCACAGTTTCTGTATCCAATCCTTTCAGAGAATTTCCAAACAATGCATTTTCTTTTGCCAAATCCATTGCCGCATCTGTGGTGAATGTCCGTTTTGGATACTGTTCGGTGGAACATTCTATACAGTCACATGCTAATCCATGTATTTGGTGCTACAATTACTCCTTATAGCTGACCTAAAGAAGTTAGTTATGTAACATCACAGGAATGTACAGCGTGGGTCCAATTTTAAAACATTATCCTATTCATTTTAACTATTATTTGGTTGGTCTTTTAATTGTTGTTCGTTAAAATTATACTTTATAAAGTTATTTGCTGACAAACCGTTTAAAAGAACTATCGGGACTGTTTTTCACGCACAAGACTTAAAGCCGTCTGAGTCAGATTGAACCAAAAAAACACTCTTCTTTGTCTTTCTTTCCACTCCACTCTAAATACAAACCTTTATAACAGAATCTCAAATGAATAATTATTCAATATTGAACTTTCGAGACTCACTGAATAATGCCTAGCGTTAGCTTGCCACGGCTCACGAAAGCCGGACATTATTTGACTCATACTTGTCTGCAAATAGTGTTGATGTATCAAAATGTATTGTCTAGAACTCTTTGGACAATTCACAATAATCCCCGAATAATATTTTGTTTCTCAAATAATATCTAAGGACAACAAAGAAGCGCATGCAGACGGACCTTACAAAAAAACCCCCATAGAAATAAGAAGCCGAAAAAGATATAAAATCAGTTGCTTAATTGTCCCCTTATATACAAACATAATGGATGTAAACGCATTTTGGGCCTACTAGGCGTGACATTTTGCAAATATCTCACATCGAAAAAGAAGCACCTCACCTAACCCACCCAATGGGAAATAATTTAATTCTACTAAGAACCCACCTGACTCAACCAGGCAATTAGAAATTACCCCAAACTTCTCAATAGATTTAATTATTAATATTATTATTATTATTAATGATCATAAACATCTACGAAAACACCCATCAATAGATTCTAAGCACTCTTAATATCTTAAATAGATTTTTATAACCCGTGTAGAAAAATTAGCTATCTAACATCTCGATTATAGATGATCATTACAATTTATAGTCACGAATAAAATTTATGTTAATTGCTTCCCGTGGGTCGCTGGTTCCTCTTGGGATTTTCACTGGTTCTTCCTCCACCACATACAAAGGCCGCTATGTTACAAGTACTAAACAAGAAAAACAGGAAGGAAAACACGAACCGATACTTTTTGTAATTTTACTTTGAATGTATTTATAATTTATTCATTGCACTTTCAGAAGCCTGTATTGTCCGCTCTGGCAAAATGAATGTTCCCTATTTTAAAATTGTTAAAGTTAGTGTACTTTGGGCTAGTTCAGGTTCGTATTCGAGCACTTCGGGGCATCCATTATGATAGCTATCTGCTTTAGATAGTACACAGTTTAGTTTCTATAATTACCACATCTAAAGAAATTTCAGTCACAATATATGAATATAACAGAAGTATGCCAGTATTCTCTCCATCGTGGAGATTGCCAAAGCAATCAATTTCACCCTAAGCCAGCCCATCTCTCAGAAAGTAAATAATAACTGTATTACAGAACCTATGCGGTCCCACATGCACCGGAAGCGAGAATCAATTATCGGGTGAGTTGGGAAGCCGATTGTCGAATATTTTAGTACTTTTTAGATATTAGAACATAAAGTATCTGTGGGCAAAATTAGGTCTTCTATTTTTGGATCTAAACCAAGTGTTTGCATAATCTTTTTCAGATTAAAGACACCGTTGCATATTTTGAAAACACAACCGAACCTGGTGATGATTTGGCGGAAGATGAACAGCCAGTTTTGTTCTCCTCGTAACCCAGTCTGTCCCCCACCAGGCTACCCCTATCGTTCTTCCGATGGTTCCTGTAACAATCTTAATAACGTATTATGGGGCATGTCCAATAGACAACAGAAAAGATATCTGCCAGCGGACTACGAGGATGGTATGGATGTATTAATTGTTGTCTCATTGCGAGATCTGATTCAAGGTGGCCAGCTCCATTTAATTTTTCCCCCTCAGACTTAAATGTTGAGATTACATCGCACATTATTTTCCACACCGTCACATTTTTTTTTACCACGCGGTAAAAATCCGTATTGGGTTGAAAATAACACTTTTTGACTCTTTGAATGCCAAAGAGAAATTATTTAAAACATTGAGGAATTCCAGACAGTTTCGGAGAATACGAAAGATAAACAAGACGGAACGAATTGATATAAGGGAGTAGTCAAATATTTTCCTGAAGAAGGGGATAAATGGTTCTGGAGTGTGATGCTTTGCTGTTGTGTATTAATGTTATGCGGCATATTTTGTAAAACAATATTAACTACACATTCCATAAAATGACATAATAATAGTTTTATATTATACAGTATTTGAATGTGTATATTCTACCACTATCTACATTACTTTAATTTCTTTAGCCACCACTCCACCCTTAGAATATTGATTAACCACTCTCTGGAGATTTTATCACTAATAAATACCAAATTTTGGGGGTTATTTTTTATTAGGTTTGTTACGACTCTTTGGTGTTATACTAAATGACAGAAAAGAGCGAAAGCCAACAATTTGTGTAAAAGTCAAAAAATAATTTAATTCCCTATAACACAAACTCAGAATTTTAAAAGAACTTAGAGTATTGTGAATTTAATCCCAGATGGTAACAAAAGTTTAATTACAAGTCCAAATGTATAAAGTTCCAACTGAATTCCAGTGGTATTCCAAATAAGTTCCAATACTAAATATGTTGATCTGCCTGTAGTGTCTAACGTGGAAATGTGCCGATGGCCTGAATTGTACTGATGTACTATCAATACTATAAACAAACCTTTCTATCCAAGAATATTATTGATAAACACTTTGTTTTTCATGTGAATTAATAATTATTTGATTGAACAAATAAAACCCTGAACACAACAATACGGACGATTCTGCTTCACGATGTTAAGAATTATTAATTTTTAAATAAATAAGATTGCAAACACATTTACTTGACCTAGGTCGCAATTACCATTTTCTGAAAGTACTCTGTAAACCTAAAAGCATCTTCTCTTTTAGAAGTTTTTAGAATCAGAATCATAACTGTATCTTTTAACTTCAATTCAGGTTAACTTGTTTTCATTAAAAATGACCTGATTATTTAATCCTCAATTATAGATACAATTTTATCTACGTATTATGTTGTTTACAATATAAATGTCCTTGGTCAGGTACACATTAAACTTGATTTTGGACAAAGTCAAGTACAAGATACAAATATACATTACATACAATCGTTAGGAAAAGCCAACACATAATACAAATTAAGTATACATAACAGCTTTAGTCAAAAAGAGACAAAGCAATGGAACAAATATTGTACAAAAATAAACTATTTAAATTCTTCTGTTTGAAGTAACTGGCTCTATTATGTAATAGGGTCGATATTTAGTACTGACTGAAGCATTTAGTGATGTCAGTCTGTAGTACTGACAAGTATTTAGTGAGGTCAGTCTGTAGTACTGACTGTAGCATTTAGTGATGTCGATCTGTAGTACTGACTGTAGCATTTAGTGATGTCTATCTCTAGTACTGAATGTAGCCTTAAGACTGTCGGACTGTAGTACTGGCAATAGTATTTAGTGATGTCAGTCTGTAGTACTGACTGTAAAATTTAGTGATGTCGATCTGTAGCACTGACTGTAGCATTAGTGATGTCGATCTGTAGTACTTACTAGAATTTAGTGATGTCAGTCTGTAGTACTGACTGTAGTATTTAGTGATGTCGCTCTGTAGCACTGACTGTAGCATTAGTGATGTCGATCTGTAGTACTTACTAGAATTTAGTGATGTCAGTCTGTAGTACTGACTGTAGCATTTAGTGATGTCGATCTGTAGCATTGACTGTAGCATTAGTGATGTCGATCTGTAGTACTTACTAGAATTTAGTGATGTCAGTCTGTAGTACTGACTGTAGTATTTAGTGATGTCGCTCTGTAGCATTGACTGTAGCATTAGTGATGTCGATCTGTAGTACTTACTAGAATTTAGTGATGTCAGTCTGTAGTACTGACTGTAGTATTTAGTGATGTCGCTCTGTAGCATTGACTGTAGCATTAGTGATGTCGATCTGTAGTACTTACTAGAATTTAGTGATGTCAGTCTGTAGTACTGACTGTAGCATTTAGTGATGTCGATCTGTAGCATTGACTGTAGCATTAGTGATGTCGATCTGTAGTACTTACTAGAATTTAGTGATGTCAGTCTGTAGTACTGACTGTAGCATTTAGTGATGTCGATCTGTAGCATTGACTGTAGCATTAGTGATGTCGATCTGTAGTACTTACTAGAATTTAGTGATGTCAGTCTGTAGTACTGACTGTAGCATTTAGTGATGTCGATCTGTAGCATTGACTGTAGCATTAGTGATGTCGATCTGTAGTACTTACTAGAATTTAGTGATGTCAGTCTGTAGTACTGACTGTAGTATTTAGTGATGTCGCTCTGTAGCATTGACTGTAGCATTAGTGATGTCGATCTGTAGTACTTACTAGAATTTAGTGATGTCAGTCTGTAGTACTGACTGTAGCATTTAGTGATGTCGATCTGTAGCATTGACTGTAGCATTAGTGATGTCGATCTGTAGTACTTACTAGAATTTAGTGATGTCAGTCTGTAGTACTGACTGTAGCATTTAGTGATGTCGATCTGTAGCATTGACTTTAGCATTAGTGATATCGATCTGTAGTACTTACTAGAATTTAGTGATGTCAGTCTGTAGTACTGACTGTATTATTTAGTGATGTCGCTCTGTAGTACTGACTGTATTATTTAGTGATGTCAGTCTGTAGTACTGACTAGTATTTAGTGATGTCAGTCTGTAGTACTGACTGTAGCATTTAGTGATGTTGATCTGTAGTTCTGACTAGAATTTAGTGATGTCTATCTGTAGTACTGAATGTAGCCTTAAGACTGTCGGACTGTAGTACTGGCAATAGTATTTAGTGATGTCAGTCTGTAGTACTGACTATTATTTAGTGATGTCAGTCTGTAGTACTGACTGTAAAATTTAGTGATGTCGATCTGTAGTACTGAATGTAGCCTTAAGACTGTCGGACTGTAGTACTGGCAATAGTATTTAGTGATGTCAGTCTGTAGTACTGACTGTAGCATTTAGTGATGTCTGTCTGTAGTACTGACTGTAGCATTTAGTGATGTCAATCTGTAGTACTGACTGTAGCATTTAGTACTGTCGGTCTGTAGTACTGACTCTAGTATTTAGTTGTGTTGATAGCACATTTTCGCGCACTGTCGTGTCTTCCGCATTGTTTTATCTGTGCATTCAAGAGAATGTAATTTCCTCTTTTTAGGGTCTTTAGTTAAATTATTACATTTTTGTGTTGTGGAATTGATGTATATACTTCCTTTAAATGATCATGAACTTTGATTGCTAAATAAATTTCGATACTTCGTGGATTAACATAATCCTGATCCGAATGTGTCATTCTGATTTACTTGAAAATGGACAAAAATATATGAAAGACGCGTGTTATTACAATGGCCATGCCGTCCCATTTGTGTTCGTAAAAAGGGAGAATGTTTAACTAGGTCTTTCCGTTGTCAGTCTTTCACTCTTTCCGTCCTTTGGTTTGTCTGTCCCATTGTCATTTCCGCACAATACCCACTTTATTCATCATTGACAGTGGTTCTTAATCCCCCAGGTCGCGACCCAAATCATGGTCACGAGTACGTTCAGAAGGGTCGCCAGAATCTTTTTGAGGTGGCAAAACTTATCAAAATGGGGAAACGGGGTCGTGTGGCTCAGAAAAACAATTTTTTAGGGTTGCGGCCAAAATGATATTATTATTATTATTATTATTATAGGCATCTGTGATCCAAGGACTCTTGACAAGGGAGGTGTACCCCTCCCCAGCCCCCGTCTTGTCAGTAACGTCATCCATCAGGCTGCAGTGTGCAACTTGCAGGACAAAAAGTTAACGGCCTTTGCCATGCAGTGGGGACAAAATCTGGACCACGACTTTATTGACACACCAACATTAAAAGGTAAGATTATTTTAAAACGCAATAAAAGAATCAAGAGCACGTTTTTATGCTGAGTGATTGTATACAAGCCTGTTTCATTTTCAGTTATGTTTTATTTTAAGTAATTAACACAGTGCAAACAACGAAAAAGTTATATCCACGGTTTTTACAACATCTTTGACCATTAAAATCTAAAGTCATTAGGTGCTCGAAATGAAGTATGACAAGATTAATTAACCATGTCAAATGACACATTCTTTCTTTGCTTCATCTGTTGACGGGTTTGGGAAATGCGGTACAGTGTTGTGTTGCGTTACGTATTCACACGAATTAAACAAATAAAACGCACACATATATCGTAAACTATTGGTCTACGTGCACCAATTAAACAAAATATTTACAAGGTTATCGTAGGCCGTTGACCAACTAACCCGAATTAACAAATTAAATGTAAACATATATCGTACATCGTTGTGCAACTCACGTGAATAAAACAAATGCAATGTACACATATATCGTAGATCGTTGTCTATTCACATGAATTAAAGAAATACAGTTAACACGTATATTGGAGATCGTTGACCAACTCACACGAATTAAACAAATACAATGTACACATATATCGTAGATCGTTGGATATTCACACGAATTAAAGAAATACAATATCCAAATATATCGTAGGTAGTTGGCCAACTCTTACGAATTAAACAAATACAATGTGCACATATATCGTAGACCGCTGGCCAACTCACACGAATTAAACAAATAAAATTCACGCAGACGACAAGTAGCAGTTACCTGTATATTTGCTTTTGTATTAATGAACTTACCTTTCTCCTTTGATTAAATGTGTCACTGACAATTGACGAAGTTTAGACTTAACTATTATACTTAGCCTGGTGTATCTGGGTCAAGATTTCACGTTTTGATATCAAGAATGGAGTTTCACCCTAAACAGTCTAGAACACGTGGATAGGCATAACACACGAAAGGAACAATATTACTGACATGGATGGAAATGATAATTTATGCACGTTCTTCTGGTCATGTTTTTATTTTTCATCGTTTACGTTATATTCACCAATAATGCAGGTGACATGCAACTTCTCTCTCTCTCTCTCTCTTCAGGTCATGATGGAGCCGATATTGCATGCTGTAGCAAAGATCCAAATTCACCATACGTTAGGTAAGAATCTGAAATCCGCTTACCAGTATGCAATCTCAAAATAATGGCGATGTTACAAATAATGTGGATAGGTCAACCGTGTACATGAAACTTTGCAGAATATTTGTCAGCCCTTTAGTTCAATCACTCATGAAAGTATTTGACGTGGTTGTCATGGTATTCCCATGCTAATAGCACTCGGGTGTAAAAAGCAAGTAAAGCCTGAGTCTGACATTTGATCGATCCACATCTGTTTTCACAAATTAATTTATTTTGATTTGACCTTTACGTTTTGGGAATATCAGTGTTTTGATAGCCACACGATATAACGATAACAGTATCTTCACCTTTATTTTGAGATACTAGTGTTACGACTCTGTTGTCTTAAACTAAGCAACAGAAAAGAGCGAAAACCAACAAGTTTCGAGAAATTAAATAATAAATTTATTTCCTTTTGAATAAAGCGTAAAGATTTTAAAACAATTTAGAGCATTGTGAATTAAACCCCGAAGAGTCCTACAAGTTCTAGCACGAGTCCAAAGTATAGAGTATTTCAAAGGAATTCCAGCTGTGTTCCTAAAGAATTTCAGTCATAAATCTGCTGATGTACCAGTATCCTGGAACAGTGTTGATGTGTTAACAGTTTTGATGTATCACGATGATATAATCACAATGCCTTAACTCACAATAATCCCAAAATTGTGATTTAGTCCCGAAAGTATTAACGTATACTTTGTGATTCTAGTTTGTATTATTTGGTTTCCTTACAAAAATACACGGTGAATTCAAGTCTCTTTTGCCTGGTTCTATGAAATCATTCTCTAGCAAATATTGAATTTCTTTTTATTAATCAAACATTCCTGTTTGAGAAGGTTCATCCTGTACGGATGTTGTTTCGCAGGTGTGGAATCTCTGATTTTAGAATCATGATAGATTTTATTTGTTCGTGTTGGAACATCTTGAAACAAGGGCTTATGTTAAAGTAATAGCTGTTTTAGTTCTTGTCCAGATTATTCACGATTTCTGAATTCCGAAGATTGGTTATACCAAGGGTACTACAGTTCGATTACATTCCGTCTTTAGATCTCCGCTTTGTTTTACAGGTAAAACTAAATTGATTGCATGACTAACATGGCTACCTCTATCGACATGCTGCTTTGACATATTTATATTGCAAAATTGTTTTTGTTTTCGCTTCATATGAGAAATGATGACACAATTTAAATCCCTTTCTTTTCCACTGTGTATTTACAACAGTAGTTAGCCTGAAGATGATTTTGAGGTAAGGGCAAGAAAGCCAGAATTCTATCACTAGGCTTAAAACTCCTTTCCTTTGTATTTTTGTCATACATTAATTTCGTTTTGGACTGCGTATAATGCAGATTAGTTCTTGAAATTTCAGATGCCTTGGCAACTTACATTTAAAATTAGAAACAACTGCAATGATTAATTTCTGCATCTTCATTTAAAAGTAGTTTCTATTTTAACAACTTCAACGGTCTACGGACAGTATATCCAAACACTAGTTCAACGTGACTAAATACTAAACTTTCTTATCTGATCCTCTAACAGCAAACAAAAGTAAATGAACACCTTCGTTCCAATATTTACCAGTATCAAAGCAATGCTAATATTAACCCACACTCTCTGAGAAAGTATTATCTGTGTATTAGTTGTTTACAGAATTTATAAAGCAATGATTACTGTCAAGTGAAAATGAACTTAATGTTGGACAAAGTCAGCTACAAAATGCAATTTGATATAATCAAATGTAATGATTAAAAAACTAACAGACAATGTAGATTAAATATAAATAACAGTTGTAATAATAAGAAATAATTGTTCGAGATTGTTTTGATTCAGGGATGTTTAACGTAAATGGACACGATATCATGAAGATACACGCACTAGGATTATTCTTTCAGTTATACACAGAGTATATAAGAGTCATTGAGAGAAGAAGTTGTTATCCATTGATCATATGTTCGCAGGATATAGCAGAGTAAATAAACCGTGATTTAATTGGTCAGTCTTCTGGATCATGTGATTAATAATAAAGGATTTGAATATCTAAATTTTATCAGATTATGGGAAACTTTAAGTGACTTTAAATGATAATCTACATTCATGAGATTACATTGAAGCAAAACATTTGAAATAATAATTCTGCTGAATTCAGTTATTATCACGGTAGCACATAATCACTCTACAACCTTCGTTGGAAAATCCTTATAACAGTTTCCGGATTAGTGAGAACTCCATAGAACACACTAAGATTATAGGGTTACAAAATTGGAATTCATTCGCTGTAAGTTATTTTTAAATCTTTCAATTTGTTTAATTTTATATTTATTTAAATGAATTTGTATTTAGGAAACTTGAATGCTTCTTGGGTTGCCTTGTCCTGTTCCTTAAGTTTTAGTCCATAGACACAATAAGAAAATTGAGTTGCTCGTCCGAATTGAATTTTATTTGAATATTTTCTGGATTTAAACACTTATTTAAATGGTTTCGAAGTATGAATATTTCCGACATTTTAATATTTCAAAAGATTGCTTTTCAAAGTTTGAATTTCACTGTTTAAATTTTAGTGGTCTCTGATAGTTTTATTTTATAGTTGTCATATTAACAGTGAAACGAACAGTCTTGCGCAATTGAATCCAAAGTAGAGAGATTTACTATAGATCCTATTAGGAGGAGAGAATCTTTAGGTTTTAGACCTTTCGTTAGGACAAACCTGCCAAAAACATTGAAGATAGAGAAAAAGGAATGGTTAGAGGATATGTATCTCTGAAAAAGGAAGGAATTAAAGTTAACAAGACCTCAGCTTTAGCTGATTCATATACGTGGAGAATTGGATAATCATATCAGTAGTGATGTCCAAACCTGCTTTGGGGAGAAAGGTGTTGAAGCTTTAGAGAAGGCAGAAGGTGCAGTTAGTACAACTGATGATTGTCTTCTGATTCCATTTGTAAATAAGTTTTCCTCTCAACATGTTATAGTTCAGAAACCATTTCAGCCTCGTTTGAGTAGTTACAAACCTCAAACTGGTATAACTGGGAAGAATAAAATTTCTGATAAGACGGATCAGGAAACCTAATTTGGTCCAACGTGCAATTATTGTAAGAGGAAAAAGTACGCTATCTCTGATAAGACTGTTTAGAAAACTTTATATTGTCCAACGTTCACTTATTGTAAGAGGAAAGAGTATGGTAATCCTGAGATAAGACGGATCAGAAAACCTTATCTCGTCCGAGGTGCACTTATTGTAAGAGGAAAAGGTAAGGTATTTTTTTTTATTGAAATAGGGTGAACTACATGCAATAGAATTTTAACGGAGCAGTTCAAATGTTGTTGTTTCTAAAAGGTCAAGGTCACGGTCATGTATTGGAAGAAATACTTTTGTTGGGGCTAGCTGACCCCTAATAGAGATTTAGGAACCATTCATGTCGAAGGGTTTAGTGTCACTCATTGGTAGTCAAAGTCACTTGTTAGTGGTTTAGGTGAGGTTACTCTTAGTAAGTATTTATAAGACACAGGAGCTTCTCCGACTTTATTGTTGTGGAGTACTTTGCCCTTCTCTGGGAAGTCTTCTTCCGGTGAAAGTGTTATACTATGAATAATAGATTGTGGAAATGTTAATGTTTCTTTCCATTGTGTTAATGTACCATCAGATTTAGTTTTTGGAACAACGATTAAAGGAGCGCGAACATCTTCGCCGAGTGGGGATGTTCGTTTGTTACAAATGAATTACCTAGGTGAAAGTAAGGTTGTGGTTAATCCACTTGTAGCTGAGAAGTTTTGTGTGGATCGACGAGTAGATCCTATCAATTTAGAAATCCCTGGTTTATATCCAGCTTGCGGAGTTAACAGAAATATGGCAAAGCGTGCTCTTGAGATCGATGTTGAACAACAGGCAATTCTTTTAGCGGACACAATGTCGGGTCAAGCTTTTAATAAGGTCACTTTAGCTTCAGGTTTGGATCAGTGCAGAAGTATTATCAAGGTCATATCCTTTTGGTCACACATTCTCTTATATCTAATCAGGGTGTTCAAAGACAGTCATTAGTTGTCTTACAGGAAGGAGATCCAGAGATCTTCTGTTTGTATCGGGTGTGTGGGTTATAAGTGAAACTGATGTAAAACAAAAAGAAACTTGTTGCTTCTTGAAGAATGGGGTTCTAATGAGGAAATGGTGGTCACCTGCGGTACTCGCTGATGACGAGTGGTCACTTAGCTATGATATTGTTATTCCTATACTGTATCGACAAGGAATTTTTATTGTAGCCCATGAAACGTCGACGTCTGGTCGATTAGGAGTAAACAGGACCTATTGCAAGACCTTAAATAATTTTTGCTGGTCTAAACTTAAAAGTGACGTTTCTGTGTTTCGTATATCTTGTCATGCTTGTAAAAACCCAATAAGAAGATACCCAAAGTTCATCTGTCACCTATTCTTGCGTTTGATGAACTATTTAGTAGAATATTGATAGCCTGTGTCGGCCCTTTACCTACGATCAAGTTAGGCAACCAGTAGTTGTTAATGATTATGTGAGCGTCCAAAAGTTTTTCTTTTTTCATATAGAAATCATTCCTTTGAGGAATACTAAAACTGAGATCTTGATTGTATTTTTGGTGAATGTTTTTTATATAAAAAAACACATTTAGAATTTCAGAGAGATACAGGGAAAATGAACGGAGAAAGACAAGTTTAAGCCCCTATACTTAACAATGCACACATGTATGACTGTATCAGTGTTTATGTACTCAACTATTTATCTCTACCTACATACCTGCCTGCCTGCGTATGTACATACATACATACATACATACCTACATACCTACATACATACATACATTTGCGCTGATATCTTTTTTTTCTCTTCAGATCCGCGTGCTTTCCTATTTCGATACCATTTGGAGACAAAAGATTTAAACGTTCCTGTATGAACTTTGTCCGATCTGTTCCCGGGTCTGATGATCTTTGTGACTTCGGTAATTTCAACATGTATATTTCTGTCTGTCTCTCTATTTGTCTAAAGTCTACATTAATTGATTGTATGTATCAATAAATGATATACTTTGTTCAATATGTAACCTTTTTGAATACCATTTTGTACTTGAGTGTTTATGATTCTTCTTCTTCTTCTACTTCTTATTTTTCTTCTCTTCTTCTTCTTCTTATTATTATTATTATTATTTTATTATTATTATTATTATTATTATTATTATTATTATTATTATTAGTAGTAGTAGTAGTAGTAGTAATAGTAGTAGTAGTGTTTTTATTATCATTATTAAGACTCTTAGCTCTAGGGCTAACTAATATTTGTACAGGAATTCGCTCGCACGATGGTGCACAGGAAAGGTGCTTCACATCAAACATTTTTAAAAATAAATGTTTTATTTTATATATATATATATATATATATATATATATATATATATATATATATATATATATATATATATATATATATATATATATATATATATATATTTGCATTATAATGTCACTCTGAATATGAATGTAATCAATGAATCATGTAGTTATAAAATGTTCACCATTGATTACCATTGATAACTGAATCCCCAAGTTTCGTAATCGCTTAGACTGATAGTTTAATCTGAGTTCTTGTGTACAGATTGTTTACGATGTTGTATAACTGTTGATACTCGTTCTAAATATCCACGTGTGTTTCTCATTCATTGTTGTTTTTTTCCTCTTTAGCTTCTTTTTATTACACGCTGAAGTTTCCTATCCAGCGTCATTTTATTAAACGTTGTAGTCTCTTATCTTGGTTTTTTAAAATTACTATTACCAACAAGTTTTCATTAAATATTACGTATTCTTACGGATATTTAAAAATATTCTGATAGAACATACATGGGACAATGTCTCATACTGCATTGAGATTGACCGATTCTTTATTTACTATTTCTAAGATGAGCACAGAGCTCAAAGAAATAATAGTGATTATACATTTTTAAGCTGACGAAGTTGACGATGATGACGAATAACACCCTTGTATTCGTACAGTAGTAGTAGTAGTAGTAGCAGTAATAGTAGTAGTAGTGTTTTTATTATCAAGTTCCAGCTGCAAAGAGCTCTTCGAGGTTACTAACAAGCTAATGTCAAGGAACAAATCTACACCACTTCCAACTACCTTCTCTCCAGTCTACCTTCCGGACCTGTTCGCAAATTTCTTCCGTGACAAAGTACAAACCATTAGAGATAAGCTTGACACCACAATTTCAATCGACTCGCCGTCAGCATACAGTTGGGATACAGAATTTGAGCGGCAACCATTAGCAGCATTTGAACCTGTGTCTATGGATTTCGTACGTACAATCCTGATGAAGAGTGCACCAAAGTCATGTGAACTTGATTCAGTTCCAACATCACTGCTGCTTGAGTGCTTAGATCCAGTATTGCCTTCACTAACTGATGTTATTAATACCTCTCTCTCATCCGGGGAATTCCCATCATTTTTCAAAACTGCCATTGTAAAGCCTCTGCTTTAGAAACCAACACTAGACCATAACGATTTAAAGAACTACCGCCCAGTTTCTAATCTCCCATTCATATCAAAAATCTTAGAAAAGGTTGTTCTATCCCAGATTGTATCTCATCTAAATTCAAACAGTCTTTTTAGCAATGTACAATCTGCATATCGCCCTTGCCACAGTACTGAAACTAGTCCTCTAAAAGTAGTTAATGACATTCTCTCTGCGTTGGATAGCGGAAAGATTACAGTCCTCACACTCCTTGATTTGTCTGCAGCATTTGACACAATAGACCATGATATATTACTTCCCCGTCTCCAGCATGTATTTGGCATTCATGATACAGCCTTACTGTGTTCAAGTCCTACTTGTTCAACAGGACACAAATTGTATCTGCACATGGAATACAATCCAGCCCAGTTGATATATGTTATGGTGTTCCACAGGGGTCTGTTCTTGGACCTGTTCTTTTCATTCTGTACACTCAGCCACTCTCAAGTGTCATAGATCATCATCCAGTGTCTCACCAATTGTACGCTGATGACACCCAAATATACAAATCTAGCCACCCAACTGAAGTTGATGCTACCATCCAAGGTGTAGAGAGGTGCATTTCTGATGTGAAATCATGGATGACATGTAACAAGCTGACGATGAATGATGATAAACTGAGGCCATTCTGATCACAACACAAAGACTTTCTCATTCACATCCTTTACCTCAAACAATAAATATCAGCAACACCAACATTAAATTTACACAGTCAGTACGAAACCTAGGTGTTACTCTGGACAGTACTCTCACATTGCACTAATATGTCATGAACATATGCAAGGCTGCATATCTTGAGCTGAGACGCATCAGCTCAATTCGCAAATATCTTTCAGTTGATGCCACTAAAACACTTGTATGTTCATTAGTACTTTCAAGACTGGACTATTGTAACTCAATTCTGTCTGGTTCATCGCAATATCTGCTCCAGAAACTTCAAAAAGTTCAAAACACAGCTGCTCGGATCATGCTTAGAGTACCACGATCAGAGCACACCTCCCCACAGCTCTGTACCCTACACTGGCTATCCTTTCTATCCAGAATCAAACACAAAATTTGTTCTCTGTGCTACGTTTTACTATCGGACTCTAGTCCAACATACCTATCCAACCTCACCCATGTGTACACACCATCAAGATACTTACGCTCCTCTTCTGATAATCGTATACTCATTATTCCCACTATGAAAACAAAGTCATATGGACAGCGTTCTTTTGCATACCAGGGCCCTGCAACGTGGAATGAATTGCCCACTGAACTTAGACACAAAGACACAGTGATCACATTCAAGAGGGCTCTCAAAACTCACTTATTTCGAATGCAAGAACAAACTTAAAGACCTAATAATGTTTCCTACCTTAAATATTCTCAGCATGTTCTTTTAATGTTTTTTAATTTCATGGTGTTTGTTTTTGTAATCACATCATTATATGTTTTTTTTTTATCTTATAGGTGTTGTCTAATGTTGTAAAGCGCTTAGAGCTTCTAAAGATTAGGCGCTATACAAAGTCCTCATTATTATTATTATTATTATTATTATTATCATACAAAGAGAAAATATAACATGTGAATTGTCTGCATTTTCCTGTCATGGATTATACATGTGCCATAAAAGCAACGCCACAGTCTTATTTATTTTTCTACAAAATTGATATAATTTATATCAGTCACACAACTACAGTTTATGACCTGTATAACGGGACCTAACACAGATCTTGCTGTTCCCAAATGCGACGAAGTTTACCTTTTTCTCTTCTTTCAATTAAAATTCATAAACTTTACTCCTTTATCTAAAGTTAATTAAAAAGAACGTTTTCAATTAGGTGGAAGAAACATTTTTAAATTTTTACCGAAGCACTCTACAGGAATACATAGGAATACACAGGACTACATATTAAAGCACAGGCATACATATAAATACATCAGAATACACGGGAATTCATAGGAATACACAGTAATACATAGGAATACACAATTAATACATAGGAATACTCACGAATACACAGGAATACATATAATGCACAGCAATACATAGGAATACATAGAATACATAGAATGCACAGGAATACATAGGAATACATAGAATGCACAGGGATACATAGAATGCACAGGAATACATAGGAATACATAGAATGCACATGAATGCAATGAATACACAGGAATTCATAGAATACACAGGAATACATAGAATACACAGGAATACATAGAATACATAGAATGCACAGGAATACATAGAATACACAGGAATACACAGGAATACATAGAATACATAGAATGCACGGGAATACATAGAATACACAGGAATACATAGAATACATAGAATGCACAGGAATACAATACACAGGAATACATAGAATACATAGGAATACATAGAATACATAGAATGCACAGGAATACATAGAATACACAGGAATACATAGAATACATAGGAATACATAGAATACATAGAATACACAGGAATACATAGAATACATAGAATGCACAGGAATACATAGAATACATAGAATGCACAGGAATACATAGAATACATAGGAATACATAGAATACATAGAATACACAGGAATACATAGAATACACAGGAATACATAGAATACATAGGAATACATAGAATACATAGAATGCACAGGAATACATAGAATACATAGAATGCACAGGAATACATAGAATACATAGAATGCACAGGAATACATAGAATACATAGGAATACATAGAATACATAGAATACACAGGAATACATAGAATACACAGGAATACATAGAATACATAGGAATACATAGAATACATAGGAATACATAGAATACATAGAATGCACAGGAATACATAGAATACATAGAATGCACAGGAATACATAGAATACATAGAATGCACAGGAATACATAGAATACACAGGAATAAATAGAATACATAGAATGCACAGGAATACATAGAATACATAGAATGCACAGGAATACATAGGAATACATAGAATGCACAGGAATACATAGGAATACATAGAATACATAGAATGCATAGGAATACATAGAATACATAGAATACACAGGAATACACAGGAATACATAGAATACATAGAATGCACAGGAATACATAGAATACACAGGAATACATAGAATACATAGAATGCACAGGAATACATAGAATACACAGGAATACATAGAATACATAGGAATACATAGAATACATAGGAATACATAGAATGCAAAGGAATACATAGAATACATAGGAATACATAGGAATACATAGAATACATAGAATGCACAGGAATACATAGAATACATAGAATGCACAGGAATACATAGAATGCATATGAAAACAGTGAATACACAGGAATACATAGAATACACAGGAATACGTAGAATACATATAATGCACAGGAATACATATGAATACATAGAATACACAGGAATACATCGGAATACATACAGTAGCTCTATTTCTGAACAAGCGGTTTGAATGTTCTTCGCATTCCTTGAAACAAAGCTATTATTGAGAATTTTAAGATTTCCTTCGAGTCATATTAATTATCCTTAATTTTATTCAGGTGTCCGAAATCCTATCAATCAAGCCACTAGTTTTATAGATGCCAGTTTTCTGTATGGTGATGATAAGGAAACCATGGACAGTCTTCGACTGCTGAAAGGAGGTATGCATTTTCATCCCAGAATATACTGAATTTTCAAATCATTATATACATCTCAGAATATACCGAATTTTCAAATCATTGTATACATCCCAGAATATACCGAATTTTCAAATCATTGTATACATCCCAGAATATACCGATTTTTCAAATGATTGTATACATCCCAGAATATACCGATTTTTCAAATGATTGTATACATCCCAGAATATACCGAATTTTCAAATGATTGTATACATCCCAGAATATACCGAATTTTCAAATCATTGTATACATCCCAGAATATACCGATTTTTCAAATCATTGTATACATCCCAGAATATACCGAATTTTCAAATCATTGTATACATCCCAGAATATACCGAATTTTCAAATCATTGTATACATCCCAGAATATACCGATTTTTCAAATGGACATAGAACACAATTAATTTTACTATATGTTCTCTACATTTGTTTCTCAGTACGGACCTTTCCACTGTGTGACAATCAATGCAAATCATATGTTAATCTAAAATGCCTTCAAAGATGACTTCACGGTGAAGTTCTTGTCAAAGGTTGACCTTCTCTTTTTTGAGATGCTGGACTGTCAACATAGCAGCATGTAAACAGAACAGAGGTTTCACTTCCGGATCATCCCTAAGGCCTCATTACTCACTGTGCACTGTCGCCGAAGTACACACAGACAACAACACACTGAGCTCATATTATCAAGAATAAACAGTTACCTTTAAATCCCTACCAAAAATGGATAAATAAAACTCTTCTATCACCACCAAAATGAGAGAGCAAAAAATGTTCTAAAAATAGACTAGAAGTACATTCGTGGGTACTGAACTGGAAGTATTAATTGTAACCCGATTCCAAATCATTGTATTCATCCAAGAATATAACGAATTTTCAAATCATTGTATACATCCCAGAATATACAGAATTTTCAAATCATTGTATACATTCCAGATCAAAACTTAGCAATATCTTTCTTTAATCAAATTCAGGATAAAGAAGATCATGAAATACAACAGAGAAGTGACAAAATAAAAGAATAGTACTGTGTTAGATACCGTACTGACAAAAATAAACATCTTAGTACCTGCAATCACACGAATATGTAGTCAGAGCTAACTAGCATTTGGCTTAGCATGGCACTTTGAACATTTGCTTGATGATGATGTTGATAAAAACAAATTGCATTGTTATGTGATTAACATTGACTTTGAAATAGTAAAGAAAAGGAAATAGAAAACTTACACAAGTGCAATATAATGTGTATTTCTTTCTACATGACTAATAATATGTGTATTTCTTTCTACATGACAAATGTATGAAAGTATATATGTTTGTAAGCATGTGTGCGTGCGTGCGTGTATGTATGACTGACTGACTCATTGACTTTATTACCTTTCCAGCAAAAATTACATCAGGTTAATCAAAACACGGATTATATATAATACGAGATCATGAGACCCAACAAAGAACCGAAAACCTATACAAGAGACATATTGCGTCAACTAACGCCTTTACAAGATGAAACATTAAAACATACAGTCTTATAATTATCTCTAAGAAATTTTGGAACTAAATATTCCTTGGCATAATATGGCCCCAACATTTTATACATGTTTGCCTGGAACTGCTAATGTCGTAGCGAGTGTTAGTACACCAAGCATATATTGTTACATGATTAAGAATAACCCGGGAACAGGAATGTCACCAATTTGTATGCGTGGTTTGGAATATGTTAAAGAATTAATGCAATAATTTGTTATAAAGCTGGTGACTGATAAGTTAAATAAAAAAACCGTATATAGGCCGACAAAATAAAAAACACAGAATTGGAAACACTATAGAAATGGTAACAACTTGTGCTTTTCCTACTTCAAGACCATTATATGTATGTATGTATGTATGTATGTATGTAGGTAGGTAGGTAGGTAGGTAGGTAGGTATGTAGGTAGGTAGGTAGCTAGCTAGCTAGGTAGGAAGGTAGGTAGGTATGTTTGTGTATGTGTGTGTGTGCGTGTGTCTGTATGTATGTATGTATGTATGTATGCATGCATGCATGCATGTATGTATGCAACGTCTCACACTCTAAGGAATCGGTTGGACAATGCTGAGCACGGACTTCAACGCTAATCACAGCAATTAAACTTGAATGTTTATACATTTATTGTGGATCATTTTTCTTAAACGAAAATCACACTTCTACATGATCTTGTTTTACTAAGAACAACCATTCCAGCTAGAAGAAATGGGCTTTATTGGTACGTGGACACGTCAGAATGGTGAAAAGCAAAGTGCTTAAGAGACGTACTGGTCCACAGACAGGGGAACTGAGGTTTAACAAAGTACTGAGGCATCAATGCACGTTTTGTTGATGCCATTGTTACCTCCCGTGACCAACAATCTGCACATCTTTATCAAGTAAGGAACTGCACAACAAAACATGTTATTATCTGTTTTATTTTTCACAGGTTTGCTGAAAATAAATAAGTTTGGGTATTTCTGGGCTGACCAAGACCAAGACAAATGTATGAAATCAGTGCCAGAAGACTACTGCATGAAGTCAGGTAAGTTTTCACATGGAATGGAAGCCTCATACGAATGTTTAAAAAATGATCATGAAATATTTCCTTGCACAGGGCACCTTTTTAAGTAAAATGAGAACGTTTTATTAAAAGTCACCTTACAGAGATAAGTTTTGAGGAAAATATCACCACCATACTCGTTCATAATAATTGAAAATATAGTCACCATACTCTCTAATCATAACCGAAAATACCCTCATCATACTCATAAATAATAATTGAAAATATCATCATCGTACTCATTAATAATAACAAAAAATGTCGTCACCATACTCTTAATTAATAATTGACAATATCGTCACCATACTCACTAATAATAATAAAAAATATAATCATCATACCCATAAATATTAATCGATTAAGAATCAAGTGTTTATTGCAGTTTAGAGACATCGACAGGTTAAATTTTAGCTGACGTGGTTAGCCCACAACTTTCTGATATTTAAACGGTATCTCCGACTTTGTTTTCACATGTTATTGCCATTAAAAAGCAACAACAAGTTCTCCCAGGAGAGAGAGAGAGAGAGAGAGAGAGAGAGAGATTAATGTGAATATGCGTGACACTAATATGCCCCCCCCCCGTTTTCCGTCTAGATTATTGTAACACATGGACATATAATGGAATATTTTTGTTTAATTTTGCCTCAAAATAATTTTCCTTAGAATCATCACATTGCAATATCGATGTAATTTCAGTCAAGAAATTGAAAGCCTTTATTGTCTTGCTGACATGTCATGAATTGTCGTTATAGGAGACGATAGGATACATATTGTGCCATCACTGGCCACTATCCAAGTCATTTTCCTCAGGGAACACAACAGAATAGCTACAACCCTTGGAAAGATCAATCCTCATTGGGACGATGAAATAATCTTCCAAGAAACCAGAAAAATAGTTGCAGCAATAGTTCAGCATGTGGCCTATATGGAATTCCTACCACATATCCTAGGACCAATTATCATGACGAAATACGGTCTCTATTCAACACCAAAGGGATTTAATACAGTCTATAATCCTGCCGTGGATCCAACTACGACCAACGCATTCGGAGCAGCTGCTTATAGATTTGGACACTCAATGATTCCCGGTGAATTGTTCCTCTACAACCATCTACTCCAACAGAAAGCAATAAAGATTGAGCATGCTTTTAACAGGCCAACAGCTCTCATGGATGACAATGGAAGAGGTGCTGACAATATGTGCAGGTGGCTTTACCGCGATGGAGCTGCCAAGTCCGACAGGTTTTTGGAACCTGGAGTTCGAGACAACCTCTTTCTTGATGAAGATGGAGACAGTTTTGACTTGGCTGCTGTTAACATCCAGAGAGGTCGTGACCATGGTATCCCCGGATACAATGCTTGGAGGGAGTGGTGTGGACTTCCCGTTGCCGCACATTTCGGTTCTGGTCCTGGTGGCTTGGTTGACCTTCATCCAGATGCGGCGATGCTTCTTTCTAAACTTTACCGGTATATCTATATATATTTATCTGTATGTATTTGTAGTTTGTATTCGTACTGCTACCGTCTGAATTTAGTTATCTCTGCTTTTCGGTGGTTTGAGATTCAAAGATTGTTGGAAATGGCAATCTTTTGTTCTCTGAGTTACAGTGAAATTCATTTGGTTGTCGTTGGTGTGCGTTAGGCGATTTAAAAAAAACAAACTAATCGATATTGATTGTTAACATTAATCCCTTTCGGCTTAGTCAGATTATGCAATGCATTTTTTAAATTGTCCACGGAATAATTTGCTTATATAAACTTTTAATAATTCTGTGAACGATATACCTTTGAGGATCATGATTTCTCCGGAATGTGTAACACTAATAGACTCCATGCTGATACTCCATTTGAATCCATATTTTACCAAGAGATGGTCAGTTTACACAACATATACACAAACTGCATCATTCATTAAAAAATACCATGGTACTTTTTGATGTTTGTTTTGGTAAAAAGTATGATTACTTGTAATATAACTTTTAATTTAGTAACTTTCAGATATTTATGTTTTTGTTTGATTTTGAAGTAACCCCGATGATATTGATCTATACGCCGCCGGTTTGTCAGAGAGACATGTGCGTGGAGGAAGCGTTGGTCCGACCTTTGCATGCATCATTGGTCACCAGTTTAGGGAATGGAAAGAAGGGGACAGGTTTTGGTATGAGAACATGTTCTTAGGAACCGGATTTACACTTCGTAAGTTTTGACTTCTCGGTTATTTTTTTCGTACATGTAACTAGAAAAACAATGCATGGTGACGTAATTTTAAAACAAATATAATTTTATTTTCCCTCTAAGATGAATATCTTCTATGAATGAGAATTCCTCTTTTCCGGTGTGAAAGTAACATGACCAAATCTTATTTTTCAAAGTTTGATGAAATCTTTCTAAAGCCCCTTCGCTTTCATGGTGATAGACAGATGACTTAAATTGCTCGATGCCTTATTCATGCATTGCTTACTGGTGAATCCCACACATTAAATTTTACCCCTGATCAGATTGGACAGATTTAGGAAGGCCAAAGTGTGTAAGAAAAACTTTATTAAAGCTTTTAGCATGGGTTTACTTTTAATATTCCTCAAAGGAACTGCTCTGGGAATCTTGTGAACGCATACATTATGGTCAACAAGTATCGATTGCCTGACCTGGTCTTAGGTAGGGGACCTACACAATCTAACATTATTCTACTAAATGGTTTATCAAATGCTGGGATTGGTTGCAGATGAGTCTTAGGCATGTACTTATTGGGGTTTTCTACCATTTAACAGGTATGACAAGATCTACATTATTTACAAACATCTTTATTGAATTTTGGCCAGTACAAGTGATTCAAGAACTTGTGACAAGTCTTAAAGATCCCTAAATGACCAGCCAAAGGAGTTTCTTGGGCCAGACTAGGAATGTACTGTGTATACGGCTCAGGAACAAGAATTTAATAACTCACTGACCACTCGTCGCTAGCAGGTATCTTAGGTGGTCTCCATTTTTTCTTAAGGGTCAAATGTTAAACAAAGTAACAGACAGCTACTTGTGTGGCTTCAGTTTCGCTAATCTCCGTCCGAAACAAACTGGAGAGCTTAAGATCTTGTTCATGTTGGACCACAATATGTCGTTTATCACCCTGATTAGAATAAAGAGAATGAGTATTAAAAGGAGAATCACTGTGATCAATGCCTATTGATTGATGCATACCAGAAGTTGAAGTGACCTCATCAAAAACCTGACCAAGTAATGTGTCAGATAAAAGAATAATATCCGGATCTACATCATTCTCAAGAGCATGATTTGCTTTAGCTCTAGTTTTTGCACAAGCTGGGTAGAAATCAAGAATTTGTTCTCCTAAAGATATACTTTCTGATCCAAACAAGGCTTATCTGTTACAAGTGGATTAACACAACCTTATCTCCAGCTAGGTCATTGCCTAATAATAAATTAATACTCTCAATGGGCAACGCCTCCAGTATTCTGACTGTCAAGGGTCCTGAAACTTAGTATGATGACAAATTTACACAATGGAGAGGTACATCAACAAATTTGATTATGTTCCTTGAATAAAACACTTTCATTGGAAGAACAGTTCTCAGACAAAGACAAAGTACTTGACAATAAAAGACTCTGAAAAGCTCACGCGTCCTTTAAACTTTTTATTGGGAGAGGATTGGGATAATCATCCATGAGTAATATGAAACCTTTCGATATGAATGGTTCATAATTCTCCAAAATAAAATTAGACGTGGATTTTGTTTGACCCAACAAATGTATTACTTTCAATACTGACCATGGCATTGATCTTTTAGAAGTAGGAGCATTTGAAATAGGTCTCTATTAATTCAGCTTTTATTGTTCAATCCATAGCAATCAGAAATAACGTGTCCTTTCTTCTTGCAATAGGTGCACATATGAAGAGATAAGGATTTCTGATCAGTCGTATCAGAAATCTGATTCCTAAAATGTTGTGTAAGATTAAGGTTCGGCAGTGCTGGTATGAGAATGAAGTAGCTTTTTACCAATAAGCAACTGAGTCGAAGACTTACTGATTAAAGGCAATTTGTGAGTCAAGGAATAATAGCTGAACGTGCAGCATTTTCTGCAGAAACATCAAAGGGGTTAGAATTTTATTTCTGACTCCTTTTCTCTTGCGAGTTCCCCTGTTTAGGATAAATAATAACACTGTTTTTATGTTTACTGTTTTATTTTTATTGTTTAAATTTCTTCACAGCACAACTTAACCAGATTAAGCAGTACACTATGGCCAAAATGACATGCATGAATACAAACAACCCGGAGATTACTCAGAATGTCTTCTTGCAACCATCCGATCTGTAAGTCATACATAGCAGATATTTATTTGTGCATATCCTTAAATTGTAACCGTGCCAAATTATTGCTTTAGAGAATAATTAGCTTCCTGGTTTGTGTGTGCGTCACGCACTTGTAACATGAAAAGCTAATTTATGGAAAGTATCTACTCGCTCTACTGTAACCATGAAAACTAATTGTATTTTTCATCACGAGTGATCAAAGGTATCATTTTTCCCTATGCATAACGTTTATTATCTTGTTCCATGTATAAGTTGCTTTCATAAGTTCCATACGTCATTTTCGTCAAACAATTAAAATAAATTTTACATCATTTTGAATTATCATTGGCAAAGTTTTTGTCTTCCTCCTGTTATTCTTCTTCTACTTCTTCTTCTTATTATTATTGTTATTATTGTTATTATTATTATTATCATTATTATTATTATTATTTTCAGAAATCCTTTGGTACCATGTGAATCTCTACCAGACTTGAATCTTAATTTTTGGAGACAGTTTCCAAAACTTACAAACCCCTTTGTACCAGAGACTATGCTATTCACTGGGCTAAAATTTGGCAATTACTTTTGATTTTTTAAGTTTACTTTTCTGATGAATATATTAGAAAGTGATATGACAATGTTTAGATTATATCGTATATCAGAAACTATTTTTGAATTTGCAGAAGAGGGTCGCTATATCATTCCTTAGTTAGTGCTTTGTCATTTATTATTTATGTAGCTGTTTAATTCATTATTTATGTATCTGTATCATTCATTAGTTATGTAGCTATAACATTCATTAGTTACTTTTAGCCATTTGAACTCTTGATAAATAGAATTCACTGACTCTACGATCTTTACAGAAATACGATTCATGGTGGTCTATTGGCTGTATTTGAAGACGTGCACTACTACCTTAAATTTTTGATTTAGCATCTTGTGGATATTTGGTTGTTTGTTTGGGATTTGGGAAGATGGTTTAAATATACAAGTAAAGATGGGTAGGTCGAAGTTTCAAGATGAATTTAAGCTGCCGATTTGTGATCAGTAACAACATGTAGATTTATTGGCTTACACTTTAACTGACGATTTGAGGTGGGAAAAACATGCAGATAACTGCTTCAACTAAAGTTCCCATACAGACTATTTTTGTGTGTGCGCTGTTACATTTAAAAAAGTGGCTTCGTCTAAGCTACGAAACTGAGGATTGATTTCTTATTATATTCTGCTGTTGCAATGTTATCCAATTATTCTTGCAGCAATGTTAATGATGTAATGGTAATTTGCTTCGTTGTAACGATACCAATTACCAGTTGCAACAGTGTTTTTAACAACTGCATCCTTGAAGCGGTATTTAAATTTCTTGCAACGAGTCGGAATACCCTGATAATTTTTTTTCATATACCGCTCCAACAATAATCATATATCAATACGACGGTATATTTTTTGTTCTTGCACATTTTTATACAAGTGTAACAGTAATATGAGCGTTATACTGGTAATTTGTATCGTCAAAGCGAAAATGATATTTGTATTGGCAATGCTATCCTTGTCATGGTAATATTTATCATCGCTAAAATTACGGTCGCAATGATACAATATACCCATTTCTTCTGTGTATAAGTTCCTTTGCAATTACAACAGCGTTTAATATACCGGTGCAATTACACCAGCGTTTAATATACCATTGCAATTACACCAGTGTTTAATATACCATTGCAATTACACCAGCGTTTAATATACCGGTGCAATTACACCAGCGTTTAATATACCATTGCAATTACACCAGTGTTTAATATACCGTTGGTATTACAAAATTTAAGTTACCATTGCACTGAGCATATTTATCATTGCAACAATAATTTATAAGCTTCAACGGTACAGGTAATTTTGATCATTTTTGAAAACCGCACATTCAACCATAACCATCCATACGAAGTGTTGTTCGGCTAAAACCGCAACAGTTCCCAGTCTTATGTTGGGGGGGGGGGCATTGACATTAATAAGGAAATCAGTTATTCTTAAGATAATTTAGATTTCACAAGCATGTTTAATTGTATAGTAAATGTTTGCTTTGCATTATTTATTTTATTTTATTTTATTTATTTATTCAGTTATTGTCGCATTCTCTGAACCCTTTCAAAATAGGAGACATAATAGATTGCCTTGTTGTAAATAATGAAAAAGTTCCTGTAATAAATGATGCATTATTAAAATTTTGGGTCATTTTTGTTTCTTTAACGTTTTATAACTTTACTCGTTATTGTTATGGAACTTTTCTCATTCATATTTATGAAATTTTTCTCATTCATATTTATGAACTTTTTCTCATTCATATTTATGAAATTGTTCTCTTTCGTCTTATCATGACAGGTATATAAAAGCACACACTTTCTGCAATGGTATGAAAATGACAACAAAATGAATTAGACTTCCAAATTTATATTTTAAAGGAAAGGGAAAGTTTAAAATTAAATTAAATTATTTAAAATGTAATAAAATTACTGAGCGAAGTATTATTCATCAATTGAAAATATTTTTGTACTACGTTTTATGATTCTATAGGTAGATATATGCTTAGTGAACAATTTTAGAATGTTCGAGATTTTGCTAATAAAAATCCTGTTAATTGTTTACTATTTAAATGTTTGTTTTATTTTCAAAAGCAGCAAAGAAATTTCACGTCCCTGTAATTTTACATCTAAGCTAAATGTTAAAAATATATTTTTGACTAAATTCGTTAAATCCTATTTAGATATACAAGATCACTCATTTTAATGAACATCTGTCAGTAGGTTTAAAAATATAAATTTTCAACTTGATTTTGATTTTTTAAATTTGCTTACAAATTTTGATATAAAATAAAGGTCTCTCTAAAGCAGTTCACACTGATATATTCATACACATGAATTGAGTTTGCCAAGACATTCATAACTGTGTATGCTATCTCCATTGGCGAGGAGAATATTATGGCTAAAGATATGCAATAACAAGGTCCACAGTTAGTTATCTTTTTAACTTTATTCACATGACGTCTATACATTTGACAAGAACTAAGTCTGGGAGAAGAAAGTCTGCTAGTTAAAAGCAGTCATCAACTCTTGACATGTCATCATGCAGTCATCAACTTTTGAAATGTCATCACGCAGTCATCTACTTTTGACATGTCATCACATAAGCAAAACCTCTTATTAATGACAGCCTTTACATTACTATTAACTTTTATAGGTGTAAATCAGGGTCATGCTCTATTTTTTTGAGGTTTAATGATTTCGGTGGATCTTCTAAACACAACCATTCATTTTGATTGGACATTGTGGGGTGGGGCTGAGTGGGACAAATGCAAGTAACAACGAAGCTGACTTTGCAAGCCAACGTGCTGTTGAATCCTCAGTTGTACTTAGTGCAACGTTTTATTCAAATGTTTTGGAAAGTGATGGGAACTGAAAACTAATTATGGCAAAACAGACTTTATGGATTGGTGGTAAAAGAGACAATGGGAGGAGCTTAGCATAAAATAGATGTCATGGACTGGTTATAAAAAGGGGACGGTGGGGAGTAGTTAAGCAAAAGCAGATTTTATGGATTAGTGCTAAATGGGACGGTGGGGAGGAGCTTAGCATAAAATAGATGTCATGGACTGGTTATAAAAAGGGGACGGTGGGGAGGAGCTAAGCAAAAATAGACTTTATGGATTGGTGCTAACAGGGTCGGTTGGGTAGAGCTAAGCATAAGACACATTATGGATTGGTGCTAAAAGAGACGGTGGGGTGGAGCTAATGCATAAGACACGTTATGGATTAATGCTAAAAGAGACTGTGGGAAGGAGCTAGGAACTACGAAAACACTGCAGCCGAATCATGATAATATTTCACAATCACTGACACATCATATCGTTTAACTGACGAGAATCACGTGATGGTTAAGATTAATTCAAAGTCTGTGACAGAGATTCATTCATCACTACTTTGCATCTACACATAAACGTTTTATTTAGTGAGCGCGCTTAATCAAACCCAACCCGTTTTCATCCTCTTTGAGTTCTAAACCCGTTTTCCATCACTTTCCTCATTCAGCCTGCACAATATAGACTTAGAAATTCGCAGTCAACACATTTTGCATTTGTGTCACATTAAAATACTAAATATCAAAATTAAAGATGTTGGTTTTAATTGATTTTTTAAAAAGGTGACTGGAATATGGTAAATGAATACACATTCTCTAATAAGGTTAGCTCTATTATGGCAACGAATCTTTGTACTATTTCTAGTTCAGTAAAATATCGTAGAATATGCTATGATAGTTTCTTGTCGTTGTTTGACTTATTATATAGCTCCATATAAGAGAAACTCTTTGATTAGTATTATTTGCATTTTAACAATATTGTTGCTAATAAAGAACATAATGTCGTGAAGACGGCGTTTTCTCTTTAGAAAATTTGTCTCTAGTTATGTTACTGTAGTCGATTCAGTAATGATGGCAAAAGCTGCAAATTTATGGCTATAAAGAGTCGAAAGTACAAATCCATTACAATGGCAAATAATTAAACAATATAAATTCATTTAAGTACCTAAGTATTCAGGGGAATAATGTACATGTTAATACAAATTATTTAAAAACAACGTTTCACCTGTAAGGGAAAACAGCAAATATTTTGATAATTTATTTGGAACTATGCTTAACTCATTAACCCCTGGAGGGTTTTGCCGTTTTCGCCTGAAATTAGAGTAGGAAACACATTTTGGGGGCTTTTTCTGAATACATCCTAATACATCTACTACCAACAGATTTTCCATTAGCCGAATGCCTAGTTGTGTTAGAAACATCATTTTCCATTGGTCATTTTTCTCGCTCATGAGCAGAAAGGTAAAAGTTGGAGTTCTTTGTTTTTTTTTTTTTTTTTTTTTTTGCTTAACGGATCCATCATCTTCGTATCGAGACCACTGTTTATTCCAAATGCACACCTTATCCTACTTTTTGCAAGGTTCACCTGCCTGTGTGCAGTTCAGACCAGTCTGTCTTAGTCGAAAATCCGGACACAAAATCGCATTCCGACCACGGGCGAATTTTGGGTGAAGAAATGGGTCCAAAAAAGTAGGTTTTTCCCTCTATATTTTGTAGTGCAACTGAAACGCCCAGCTTATTTGGTATCATTGTAGAGCAACATCTGTCTACCTTTCTATAATACCACCCACTTTAGTGTATCATACATGACTTTGAAGCTACAGAGCTCGGCAGTAGGCTACTACCTACTGCCAGGTAAACGTGGCGCCAGGGGTTAATGAATTAATCATGAATCATCAGAGATACACGGTTTCCATCCATGCAATGCGTTTGAAAAAGAGTAAAACACAGTTTTTAAGACGATCTATTAGGAGTATACTAATCAACTAATTTGGATGTTCTCTGAGGTGAATATAATATATAATCAGGTCACTATGAGGACGTAAATTGGAACCAGGGCTAGGTAATATCTGTCTAAAGACATACCAAAGAACCAGGGCTAGGTAATATGTGTCTAAAGACATACCAAAGAACCAGGGCTATGTAATATGTGTCTAAAGACATACCAAAGAACCAGGTTATGTAATATATATACGAGAACCTACCAAGGAACCAGGGTTATGTAATATGTATACGAGGACCTACAGAGGAACCAGGGCTATGGAATATGTGTAATGTAAGAACTGGCGAAAATAAACATCTTTTTGCTTGTTTATAGATAATTAAGGTGCAGATTACTAGGTATCATTTTTCGTGACCTTCAAGTCATTATGTCTGCAAATGCAAAGAAGTAACTTACAATCATTATCAAATATGTTAAACGTGACGAAACAGAAAAGCCAGAAAAAAATTATTTTTGTATAATATATGATCAAATTGGATACTAAGATCAATATAAATCAGTTATAACTTTACCCTTACGTTTGATGTAAATTGTATGGTAATTGTTCGAATTTTGTTTTCATTAAATGTACAGTATATCAGATACTCAGTAGTAATGTTTCTTATCCTTTGTAGTGTTACGGTGTACGCATCCTCAAGTCAGTAGACATAAATTGCTTTTGCAAAAAGGTAAAGAAAATGATAATATTTTTCAACTGTTTGCACACTAAATATCACTTTAACATATCCATGTCAGGCACATTTTCACTTTACTTGCACGATTAGGGTATATGTGATTGAAGAAACATAATATATCTCATATCCGGTTCGCTTGATATTGGGAACAAAACGGAGGAGTTTGATTAACTCAAATGATGCGCGCTTGCCAGGCTATGATACAATGGCCTTTGTATTTTCCTCTTCTATGCAATTCAATGTCAAATTTATGAAGTCTACAATTTAGCAGTTTTGTGATGAATTTTGTTCTGAAATTTATTATACATGTTTGAACTTTAAAAAAAAATATGTTTAAGCAATATGTTTAAATTCTAAACTGAGTTTTAATGGGATTTTGGCTGGTTTAAAAAATTCCCGTAATTATGGAATATATGATAAAAGTTAGTTTTGGGTCATGAATCACTTGCTCTCAATACGTAAACTTACTAAACACTTTGCTGGATAATATTGGAATATGTGTAGGACGCATTATTAGGAGTTTTACTTAAATGTGCCACAAATGATATTATAATAATTGTCAGACAAGGATGATATTCTAACAAGTGTCAGACAAGGACTAAATACTTCCAGGTCTGTGTACAAATTATATTTTTGCAGGTGTCAAACAAGAACGATATTCTAATAAGTGTCAGACAAGGACGATATTCTAACAGGTGCCAGACAAGGGCGATATTCTAACAAAAGTTAAACAAGGACGATATTCTAACATTTGTCAGACAAAGACGATATTATAACAGGTGTCAAACAGGGACGATATTCTAACAAGTGTCAGATAGGGACGATATTGTAACAAGAGTCAGACAAGGACGATATTCGAATAATTGTCAGACAAGGATGATATTCTACTAGGTGTCAGACAAGGATGATATTCTACTAGGTGTCAGACAAGGATGATATTCTACTAGGTGTCAGACAAGGATGATATTCTACTAGGTGTCAGACAAGGATGATATTCTACTAGGTGTCAGACAAGGATGATATTCTACTAGGTGTCAGACAAGGATGATATTCTACTAGGTGTCAGACAAGGATGATATTCTACTAGGTGTCAGACAAGGATGATATTCTACTAGGTGTCAGACAAGGATGATATTCTACTAGGTGTCAGACAAGGATGATATTCTACTAGGTGTCAGACAAGGATGATATTCTACTAGGTGTCAGACAAGGATGATATTCTACTAGGTGTCAGACAAGGATGATATTCTACTAGGTGTCAGACAAGGATGATATTCTACTAGGTGTCAGACAAGGATGATATTCTACTAGGTGTCAGACAAGGATGATATTCTACTAGGTGTCAGACAAGGATGATATTCTACTAGGTGTCAGACAAGGATGATATTCTACTAGGTGTCAGACAAGGACTAAATACTTCTAGGTCTGTGTACAAATTATATTCTTGCAGGTGTCAAACAAATACGATACTCTAACAAGTGTCAGACTAGAACGATATTCTAACAAGTGTCAGACAAGGACAATATTCTAACAATTGTCAGACAAGGACGATATTATAAAAGGTGTCAAACAGGGACGATATTCTAACAAGTGTCAGACAGGGACGATATTGTAACAAGTGTCAGACAAGGATGATATTTTAATAAGTGTTAGTCAAGGACGATATTATAACAGGTGACAAACAGGGACGACATTCTAACAGGTGTCAGACAAGGACGATATTCTAACAGGTGTGAGACTAAGATACAACGCTTACAGGTTAGCAAACAGTAGTTTGTACCAAACTCTGAGGTTTTCTTTGACTTTCTCTCTGAAATATTCGTGAAAGGAAACGAATGATAACATGGACTAATTAGGGAAGAACCACATATTTTTTTTGTTTCATCACTTTTTTAATCATTTTGGTTGTAATGGTCTTTAATGGCACCATATCCTTATTTAATTATGCAGTAATTTTAATGATGATTTGAGCTCAGCTTAAAGAAATGTATGCAGCTCATATATAGGAAAATTAATGGTGGCTTGTTTGCATTTCGCTCGTTCAGTCATCGGGTTAAACTGGAGAAAAGCCCCCATCTAAAAATACCGCATTTTTATGTTTACCACTTCGAAGAGTAATTAGGGAAGATAAAGTAAAATAAAATGCACGAAGAGACCGACTTATTACAGAAGACAAAATCATTTAAGAAAAATGTCAGTGTGTATATAATTAATGTGCGGAACAATACAATGTTTCCAAAATAATGTGTTTATCAAAAGTCAGTGAGCACCTAGTAATTCCAATGAACAATTTAAATAAATAATTCCTCTCGAATTACATATAAACACAACTCTAAACCTTGATAACAAATAGATTCAAGACATTGATAGGAGCCAATTATTTGGAAAACTTATCATTCGGATGCAAAATTCTACTAACTCGTAGACCCTCTATCATGCGGATAGATAGGAAACACAAACACACACGGGCACACACACACACACACACACACACACATTGATGCAAATTTAGAAGAATTACCTATTGCTAGAATATTGTAGATACTTTTTCGTCACTTGGACGCCTAGAGGGAACTGGAGGGAACTGTATGTTTACATCTTAAATTCTTGCGACCGTTCAATTATAAAATATAGAAAAGAAAACAGAACAATATTGCTTTATTTATTTTATTTTCCTGTTAACATATGTTTAAAAATGTAAAGCAGCTAGTCCTTTTGTTAGAGATCGAATCTTCGATTTCTTAAAAATATATGATTACATTGACACTTTAAGCTCAATGCATCAATCATTGCTTGTTATATATATATATATATATATATATATATATATATATATATATATATATATATATATATATATATATATATATATATATATATATATATGTAGTATTGTTTGTTAGTTTTTTCCATCACTATGTGTCATGTACAATTGTGTTAAGTATCTGACCTTGTCCAAAGTGGAGTTCGCTTGCTTTGTAAACACATGGTTTTTATTTTCCTAGGAGTGTGGGTTAAATATTCAGTTATTATCAATAGAAGTAAGCATATTTATTTGGGTCTAGATGTAAAATAATTGAATTCCACCATCAAAATACCAGCCTACCCGATGTTTAACACATCCTTATTGTAATTTCAGTAAGAGATTTTACCTTGTTGATAAACTAGGAAACCTTTAGAATGTAAAATTATATTAAGTCAAAGTATTTCCAGAAAATGCTAAAGGTGACTTGGTCAGCTAGAGAGCTTTTTAATCTTATTTATCTAAATATTATTCATTCTTGCTTTAATATCTTTAGGCAGAATCAGACTCATTGTTGTGTTCAGTATTTGATTTGGGCTAAAATTATTTATTCAATATATTATTCTCTGGTGTTACAAAGTGCTCAATAACACTGGTCAACAGTGAAATCATTACTGACTTGAAAAGGCCCTAATCTGTAGTATTTTGGTGTGCCGAACACGAATATAACCGTGAAAAATTTGTATTGGCTCTCGTTTTGAAGATATTCATATACCTCATTTTCTATGTTTCACTGTGTAAATTTCTCCAGTAGGACTGCAGCAACATCCGGAATAATGATGTAACATTGCATAATACCATCATGCTCACATCATCCACAGTTGATTGCATCATTTTCTGATGCAATGCAATACTAATGCCATGCGGCTGCTGAAGTAAGTTGACGTCAGCAGTGTACTATACATGTGTAGGCCTATTATACTAATGCCAGGCGGCTGCTGAAGCTGACGTAAGCAGTGTACTATATAAAGCCCAATCAGATAGGTTCAGCATTTAAAATATTTTAGACGTTGTGCGAGACAGTTCAAGCTACTGTTACATAAAACTTATTATTTTATCCATTTACGTACAATAAAGAACAGTAATGCCTCGAAAGTGTGTTAATACCGCGGACAATTTTTGCTATATTTGTGGGGAAGTGACATTTGCCAACCAGAAGAAAAGTATCAATTCTCAAGTGAAGAAGGCATATCATCTTTACTTCGGATGCAAGGTTGGTGACCAAGACAAGCCTTGGGCTCCGCATATATGCTGTGCTACATGTACAACACAGCTTTCACAGTGGTTGAATTGCAAAAGGTCATCAATGCCGTTTGCAGTCCCAATGGTGTGGAGAGAGCCAAGCAACCACCTAAATGACTGTTACTTCTGCTTGGTTCCTCCTCTTTCCGGCGGAATAACGAAGCGAAAGAAGTCGAGACTAGTCTACCCAAACATTCCGTCTGCATTGAGACCAGTTCCACATGGTGAGGGACTTCCTATTCCAGAACCTCCAGCAGAATATTCTCTTGATTCATCTGACGAAGACAAAGGTGAGTCGACCTGTTCTTCTCCTGGTCCATCAGCATGCAATGATCCAGATTTTCACTGTGGTGCATCATCAACCCCACACAGAATAACACAGGAAGAACTAAATGACCTGATTCGTGATTTGGACTTACCAAAGAACAAGGCAGAATTGCTAGGATCAAGACTCCAACAATGGAATCTTCTAGAAGAAGATGTCACAATTACTGCATATCGAAAGCGCCACCAGCAATTGGAGCCTTTCTTCAGAAAGGAAAGTAATCTGATATTCTGTTCCGATATTGAGGGCCTCATGAATGCTTTAAAAATCACTCATGACCCACAAGAATGGAGACTATTTGTGGACTCTTCGAAACTGAGTCTCAAGGCTGTGCTTTTGCACAATGGAAACATTCTTCCATCTATTCCAGTAGCGTATGCTGTCCACATGAAAGAGACATACGATAACTTAAGGCAGCTACTGAATTCCATTGAGTATAACAAGTACAGCTGGCACCTCTGTGGTGATTTGAAGGTAGTTGCCCTTTTAATGGGACTGCAGCAAGGATATACAAAATACATGTGTTTCTTATGCGAGTGGGATAGCCGAGCAAGGGAAATGCACTACATGAGGAAGGAATGGACTCACAGGCAGAATGTAGCCATTGGAGAGAAGAATATCCAACACCCAGCTCTGGTTGAGGCTCAGAAAATCTTGCTACCACCCCTTCACATCAAACTAGGTTTGATGAAGAACTTCGTGAAAGCCATTGACCGGACTTTGCCAGCATTCCGATACCTGCATGAAAAATTCCCTCGACTCAGCGAAGCAAAGATTAAAGAGGGAGTTTTTGTGGGTCCTCAGATTCGAGAGCTTTTCAAAGATGACCGGTTCAACAACTTGCTGGAAGGTGACGCGAAACAAGCATGGAATGCTTTTCGCCTAGTTTCTACAAACTTCCTCGGAAATGTTAGGGCAGAAAACTATAAGGAACTAGTAGAAGACATGTTGATGAAGTATAAGAAACTTGGCTGCAATATGTCTCTAAAGATTCACTTCCTTCATTCCCATTTGGATTTCTTTCCTAGCAACTGTGGTATTGTTAGTGATGAACACGGCGAACGTTTTCATCAAGATATCGCAACAATGGAACAAAGATACCAGGGAAAATGGTCCACTACAATGCTGGCTGACTACTGCTGGACACTCCACAGAGATGCTCCCGAACAGCTGTACAAGAGACAGGCGAAGAAATCTAAGATGTAGTCAATGACTTGATTTTTTATAGGTAGGCTATTACAGTTGACCTTTTACTATTGGAATGCATTTCGTTATGTAAACATTAATTTCTTGCAGATTACAAAAAAACTAGAGCCAATTTTGCAATTTGACTGTCATATTCGTGTTCAGCACATAAAAATTGATAAGAATTGACTAATTTTATTTCAGTAACATGACTTTTGTAAAAATTTGTTGTCCAGTGTAATATTCTTGGACAGACACAATTATCTTGGAATTATAGTGAATTCAGACAAGGACATGGGCATCTAGGAATATATTATTGCGATTCATTAAACGATTGATGTCTTATCACTACGTCACCGGCCACTACAGGCACATCAACACATTCAGCACTGGATCTTTTTTCGAACACGATTATATACTAATGTACTTATTAAGACTGGTGACAAAACCTTTTTGACTAATTTTGAATTTAATTCGCAATGCTGTAAGTTCTTTTAACATTTTCACCTTGTTATGTTGAGAAATGAATAATTTTTTAAATTTTACAAGACTTGTTGGTTTTCGCTATTTTCTATTACTTTGTTTTAAACCATACAGTGGTAACTGAAAATTGGGGGTTCTCTAAAATATTTTATATTTCTTTTAAAAATATAAATTTTCTTTTTATTGGAACTTTCCATGTGACAGGCATTATTTTTAAATAATTGAGAACACAATTGTAAAACCGACAAGCTTTAACAATTTCATCTAAAGTGGAGAACTTCATTTTAAGTCCTTCCCAGGAAAGGTTAGAGTCTTTGTACAAGGGTGAATTACTCTAGCTTACCAGACAATATGATCATTCTGACGCGACAATTTTTTTTAACGAAGGAAGAAATAAAGAATATTTTGATCCAATATTTGGTGCAAAAGACTTTTCTGTATAAAAATGCTTTATGTTTGATTCATAAGACTCTATTAGGCTCCGACATGAAATTTAAAAGAATTTAAATTAAAACACCAGATAGAAATAGAATTAAGAAAGATTCAGCTTCCGAAAAAAACCCCAGAGAATCAAATTCAGTTAGAGAAAGAGGTGACAAATGCAGTTGCAAAGAGAGAAAGAGGATAAACTAATGCAATTGGACAAAGAGGAGAGAGAGAGAGAGAGAGAGAGAGAGAGACAGAGCGAGAGAGAGACAGAGAGAATTATAGTTGCACAAAATGAAGGAGGAGAAACAAATACAATTTGAGAAATAGAAGAGAGTGAGAGAAAGGGACAAATGCAGCTACATGAATCAGAAATAACTGAAGATACAGAGGAAAGAGAGAAAAAGAGAAATAGAAGATAGGTTGTTGAAAATACAAATGCAAAACTGAAAGGAAGAAAGAGAATTTCAATTGAGATTAAATGAATTAGAAATGGCAAGCGGAAATATTTAGTTAAAGAACGTATCTTGAAGGATATGAATTGGTTCTTGAGATATATAGACAAAGGGTTAAGAACTAGAAGAAAGAAACTGGACATACCCATGTTCACTTTGCTAGGAAAAGGAACAATTATTTGATAGCAGTTGCTCAACCAAGAAGGTTGGTCAAGACTACAATTACCAAAATCAGTTCATATTAGTTGAAGAGTTCAATAATTGTTCCCACAGTGATGTTAAGACCTATCTTATTGAGCACAATACCAAAACTTTAGAAAATTGCATATTGCAAGAAGAAAGGACACCTTATTCTGTTTGCAACAGACTGAACAATAAGCAACAGAATAATTACAGAGTTATTCCAAATGCTTTTATTTCTAAGAGTTTAAGGTCACCGTCATATAGTGAAAGCAATACATTTGTTGTGCCAACAAACCCCAGTCTGATGTTTTTATGGAGAATTATGAACCATTGATGTCGAAGTGTTCTGTATCACGCATTAGTGAATCTGCCAATCCTAAGCCTATTTGTTATTGCACAGTTAATGTTAACAATAATAACATTTTTACATCAAGCATATGCCGTAACAATACTGTTGGTGGCTACACTTTTCTGAAAACTGTTTGCGAAACCAGACATAACAAATTCTATGAAGACTTTTAGCAAATTTAAATGACTCGATACAAGCGAATCCAGTCAAATCAAAATCTGGTAATGGTCCGTTTATCGGTACTCTGATCATCTCGTGTGTCGGATATCCAAATCGTTTAAAATACATAGAACAATTTCCCATACCAAGAAAACTTCCTGGATAACATGCAACCAATTCAACCGAAATAACATCCCTATAATCGTATTTAGTATTTCATAATCTACCGTGTCCGTATTCGACACAACTGTGATGCATTTCTGCAAGAAATTCCAATCGTGTTTATAGTCCACATGTGCACTGACTATAAAAATAACTATTGTGACCAAAACAGTTTAATTTCAATTGCCGAAAACCGATCATTTTTATAGTGCACATGTGGAAAGTATTATCTGGTTTAGGCACACAAATACATAGTGAGCTCCGAAAAGTAAACTTTAGCGTGATATATATATATATGTGTGTGTGTGTGTGTGTGTGTTTGTGTGTGTGTGTGTTATAATGAATTACGAAAATATTAATGATATTATTCCTGCAAGTAAAAAATTAAAATATGACGGCATAAAAATTCAGCTTGATCAAGAAAAAATTATTTGTGATTTTGAATCATTGCAAACACAAAAATTGGAAGATAGTTACACACTACCAGCAAAGTACAGATTTATAAAGCAGATCCAACAGAGTATGTGCCAATCTTTAGGCTCGGTCAAAGATGCTGAAGTTTAAAAAAAAATCGTATCTCTCTCACGAGCGTTTGAAAAAATTAGATCAGAATTAGCTGACGCCTATGAAAAGAAAATGATTATTAATACACGCGTGAGGCAGTTGAAAAAGTTTGTCAGATCGTGAACATGATGACAAAGTTATTAATGAAAGTGAAAGTGATGAAAATGAAAGTTATGGCAAATTGGGTCCTTGTCATGGCTAGATTTATCCTTAACTTTGTCAATTTATGTTTTGTGTAAATTTTTGTTATTTCGAGAATCAGTAAAAAAATAAATTAACGTGAAGATCTATGAGATTACATATAAATTGATATTAAGAATTTCTTGTCTTAATCAAGTAAGTGTCCGCTCTGGTTAGTAAGTTGGAAATTTAGTCTTGATAATAACGGATTATGACAACGTAGATAAACATGATTAATAGGCTCTTGTACGATCAAATATCCAGGAGGTACTTGAGGTGTAAATGTATATAAAATATATCCATGCTGGGCCTGATTGGATTTTTCAAGATCGATTTGATAGCTGCCATGAATAACGTCGCATACTAGATTGACTGCGATTGTTGATGTAATATTTACAATTTCTGGTGAAATATGTCTGCCACCACCGTACGGATCGTTGTTATGTTTGAAAATTATTGATGGTGGAGGTTGTTTTTTTAATGAAAACAACTTTTGGAAGATACTCACTGATAACGAAGTTGAGGTTTTTTTTTAGTCCATCGGTTTCGAATCCTGCTATTACAAACGTTGGTAATTCTGCTTCAGTTAATCTGTAATAATCGAGTAATATTTCTTTGTAAGTTTCTTTTCTATTATATTGTGGTATTGCAATCTCTGCCTTAGCTATAAGCTCAATACTTATTTGATTAACATAATCAAGGTCTGATACAACTTGATATAATGTTGTATTGTTTCAATGATTTTGTTTTTTAGATCATCATTAGGTCATTTTTAAATTTATTAGTTAATGATTTGACTATTTCTTCATTAACATCATACAATCTTTCTACTGATTTGTCTATAAAAGTAGGAGAGATATATTTAAGAGTATGGTGTAATGTAGAAACTTCTTTTCGATATTTTGGAATTGTAATAATTATTGTCATTTGTTAGTAATTCGTTTAAATTTGATCTTGGTGGTTTTATGTTGTGGATGAACCTCAGGCCTACCTAAAACAGATCTGATCGATGACTGATAAATATCTACAACATAATATGGTGAATATATTTCTATCACAGCTGATAAAGTTGTCTAGTGAACGGTGATAGCTATTTTATCGATTTAATTCTGCGGAGAAATTCATATTTGATTTGTTCGATTTGATTGCTACCTATTGGAATTCTGACAACTTGCGAGTTCCATCATCTTTATTTTTATTTGCAAATGCAATTGAATAATTTGCTGGTAATCCACCGAATGATTTTGATATGATATTTTGCCATCTGTAATATATTCCCAATTGTGCTCGCGCTATTTCTTTCGCTGGAATTGCATTTTCGAAAGTTAACATTAAATTCAGGATTAACTGAGCTTACCAATATCATCGTTGTTTTTGACGGAGCTGTATTAACGACAATCTGTTGTAGTAATTTGTTCGGCGTTGAAATTATATATATTATTTAAATCAGGCGTGGATGCTATCCCAGTCATTGCTTCTTTGTAGATTTTAATCATCTCCGTGAACTCTAAATCTGATATTTTCCATCACTGAGGCTTGATGATAATAACGATGATAATTTAGAGTATGCTAGTGTCGCGGAATGTAATTTTATTATATGATCATGTAATGTGTTTGTGCACGTGCATTTTTTTGCGATGATATTCAGAAGACCAACAATTGCTGCTGCAGCTGAAACACAAATTGTTATAACTGCTGTTTCCATCGCTAGAGATGATGATACTGTTGATAATAATACGCCGGTTCCAGCGATAAAAGCAGACACTAAATAAACAATTATGTCAACAACAACTATACGTCTGCAATATATTATTTTACTTTTACTTTATATTCGTCAACAATATATTTTAGTTTTTTGCCATTCAAGTGCTTGATTATATCTACAATGTTGCGCTGCACGTTGCACGTTGATTGGAAATCTCATTATATTTTAATTAGGTGAGAATTTGGCGACTAAATCAAGACACCAATAATAAATCAAGACGATGTTTGTTTCTTCGGGTTCCACTGTAAATGTTTCCTCGTTATTTTGTTCAATCGTCACTAGCATATATCCAGGAGACCCACCTGACCGAATCAAGAGTGGAAAAAGCCGTGAAACTGTGTTAGACATCGTACATCTAATAACACCAAATACTGAGAGCCTGTATATACCAGTAACCTCAGCGCGATGGTTGATAGATTTATTAAGTGGTGACCATAATGCTTGTCCAGACGCTACTGTATATACTACATTGTCGGTAATTTGATTTATGTCAGAGAGATAAATATCGATGGCTGGTGGTTTTTCAAAGAAATCATCAACAATCCCATTTATTCTTTTACGAAAACCTACATGAGTAGTACAATCAGTTCTAATTGAAGTCGTTTCATTATTAACTGAGTTAATTAAGAGTTCATCATTGGAATGATGTATTTCTTCGTTACAGCGCCATGGTCTGATTCTGGTTCTCCAAGAACAGTAATTTCATTATTAGACATATTGAGAGAACCAGTCATTGTATCACTGGATTTTCGTACTCGACCACAAAGACTATCTAATATCGATGACATAATAACACCGGGTTTAATTTTTCCACTACTATCAAACACAGCTGTGCTAGTTTCAGTTACTCCATTAATTGTAACTATACTATCTTTCAATGGAAGATTGCTTGTTTTTAATTTTCTTTGCTTATCTTGAAATACAACAACTTCGTTTTAATCTACATTTGCAAGATATAATAATTCAGATATTTCATCACGAATCTGTTTACTTATATTTTCATGACTTATTCCGCCGGTGTTTTTGTCTTTCTTTAGAGGAAGATCTTCCGTAAATATCTACTATTATACTTTAAGATCTGTTTAAAACGATGCGTCTACTTGTATAAGCATGCACGACTTTATGAAGTGGTAATGTTGATGATGACAGCGTCGAGTACAGAAATTACTTCACCGCCACATATCGGTTATTGTTCGTGCTTGTAAATGTTAAATACCAGACTGGAGTTTTTATTGTGTTTAAGTATTTTAAAAATTCTTTTGTTGGAGCCAGTCAATACGAATCAAAATAAATAATTCCACTTGGATCAATTGCGTATACAACCCAATGAGTACCAGGACCGGAACTTTTATCGAGATTAATGATACCAGTTTCAATATTGTTTGGTTGTTTTTGTAATTGATTAAGCATAAAACACCTCTGAAATATTTTATATTTAAGTTTTTGCAGCATTAAGTAAATCAAAATTTGACATAGGAAGAATTACTGGAAGCCTCAGACGTTTTCCTTATTTATAACGGGTTCCTGGTAATCTTAGACCCCTTCCCCTTTTTTCTTCCTTTTCCTGTTATTATTTTTTGCTGATAAACTACTAGCAGCTCCAGCAGCATCAAGTGAAGCTGCTTTTGCAACAGCTGGGGGTTCATCGGCTTTGAAAGCTGGTACAACTGCAAGAAGTGGAAATATACCGCCAGTCTTGATTGAATCTTTAATGGCGCTCGCAGAAATATTGAGTTTAACGCCTGTTTGACTGTTTGGCATCACTGAAATGCCTGAGTTGACTTTCTGACAACGATAGTTTATTTTGGCTACCTGTGATCTGATCCTTTTTTAGTGATATTTTTATTCCACAGTCCTTTGCAGAATTTGATTGAAGCCTTTTAGTGTGACCAGTAGTCAAGAGTAACGCTAACATGATGATAATACATTTTTGTATAAGTAATAGGTTATTTTCAACTAAAAATGTTACATATTTTCTATCGGTGCGTCAATAACTCTCATTCGCCCGCCAGTGCCTTCAAGTAACATTGCTTTATCGCTGAGTATAATTGCGATTGCTCAATAATTATGAATAGCAGCTGGGGGATTTACACGAGCTCTAACGTGAATATCAACAACAGATTGTTTGAATAATTCTATATGCTCTAATGAAAAATAGTAAATCGGACACAGAGTTTTAAAATCTAACTGATAGTTGTAACCAGTATCTATATTTTGATCACGTCTCATAAATGTCATTCAGTGATGATATGCACGTGCTACATTTTTTTTTTCTCAAAAATTTAACGTTATATCTTCAGATGGTTTTTTATGTCCATTTATCCGTAAAGAAACTTCACTAACTCCAAGTTTGTCAAATATCATATGACTATGGTATTGAGTATCTAGTCGATCAGCATCTTATAAAGCGATAAATATATGCCTCGGTGCAGAAACTCCTTGTTGTGATGCACTATGCCATGTAAATAAATAAATAAATAAATAAATAATCCAGCAACATTACTTTGAGTGCTATCTATGATTTTCCGCCTGAATTCATAAAGCTAATTAACTTTTCTTCTGGCATCCACAGTGAAATTTTAAATAATATAACTTTACCAGCAGCAGCAGCTGATCGCCAAATAGCATCATTAACATTACCTTTTCTCACAAGTACAACTATATGTTTCGCTCCAAAGATAGCTTTTCTGATATTTCTACAAAAATCCAAAAATATGTGATAACGGAAATGCGCATGAATAGCTTCTACGATCTCCTTTCAACATTAATTACAAATCCTAGGTTATAATTGTATTTGGTGCTATGTAACATCAAACTGTCAGAGCCGGGTCTGTGTATCACTCCAGCTGTTGTGTATTAGTCGCAGTATTTTGTGCCACTTGTACTTTTAAATGTGGTCTCGAATCAGGATGATTAGTGTTATCTTTAGCAAACATCATTGATGGACCAGCTGATCTTGTATAATTATCTGAATATCTAGCCAAATTCAATATCGTTGTAGCAATATCAACTTCTTTTTGAATTATTTCAATAATTCCTCCATCATTCATGTACGTAGCGCTATCAAACAACGCAATAATACCATTGTTAACAAAACCAACTATGGCATCAGCTCCATATGGTGTATTAAGAGGGACAATTGTTACAAGTACTCCTTCTACTTCAATAAATGCTTCAGCTGGTAAGAAATATCTGCTTGTATCTTGAACTTGTATCTCAATTCGTCTACGCTAATTTATTACACGCGCTTCATAAGAAATAATATTGATAATCACGAACAGATTCAGCTTTAACAGTGGTGCGCCCATATCAAATGCTGGATCAGATATACGCTTAAACATTTTTATTATAATTAATATCGTCAAAGACGAAGACCACTTTCTGAAAAAAACTTGTATTTGTTGGCATAATTTCATTAGTCAACTTTTCAGGAACAGCCTAATTAACAGCCACCTCTGCTAGTTTTTGTTTTGACTGGCACCTTGTTTTATCATTTTACTGATATTTACAGGCATACCTTCAGCACTGGGTAATTTTACTGGCTGTGGTTTTCTTAGTACTAATCGAGCTAATCTTTCTTTGATTGCTGAAAATGCTTTACCGGCAACATTACCAACAGCACTGATACCTTTATCGCCAATAGCGTCAATAGCTTTTATTCCTAATTGTTTAGCAATTGGTACTGCTTTTTGAGTAATCCTCTTGAATAAAATTTAAACAACATCACGAAGTCCATCTCCGTTAATCACTTTATACGTAGGTAATCGAGCATTTACTACTCTGCTCATTTCAGGCGCGCGTTGCTCATTGTGTATTATCATTTTTTAAATTACAAGGTGATTAATTAATTGTTTTCAGTTGCTGTAATAATCATCGACAATTTCATTAATGAGAGAATGATAAACATTATAATGCATATCACCGCCTGTAAATAATCTTCGACAAATTTCAGATATTTCATTAATAATTTGTGGAGAATTATTTCCTGCACGTTTTCCTCCGATCAGAACTACTAAGCGATCAACATCGGCAACAACACTGTTATGACAAGTTCCTAATCCACTTCCCGTTTTCGGTTCAGAACTTTGTATCTCATTAAGCACTGCAGCAGTTATATCTTCTTCTTGTAATTCTTGTTTTCTTTTCATTACACTATTGTAACGTTTTTAAAAAGATATACCTCCATCGTTTTCTTCATAAAGAGAAGAAAGGGTTTATTAACAACAAGTACACTTTTAATCCAATCATTTTCTGACAGATCCAACATGTTCAGGTTTTAAATATTTATCTTTCATCAAATTTTGCTGCAAAATCTGTTAATCTATTACCAGAGGTAAATCTTAATTTATCTAAAGCCTCAGGTGTAAGTCTACTTTTAAATTTAATTATTTGTTTTTCTCTTTATTTTTGTCGTTTTTTATACTGTTCTTCTTGGGGAAGTTTAGAAAGTTGTCGACGAGAAGAAAGAGATTGTGAAGGAGAAAGAGAAAATTGTGGTTGAGCTTCAGTTACAATTTGTTTTGGTTGTGGCGGTTATTTTCTTTTTCTTACTTCTTGAAATTCTTGTAAATTAAGATCATCTCCGCTTTGAGAGAACTTTGTTTAGTAGAAATTAAAGATATCTAACCCAACCATCTTTTGTCCAAGATCTAACATATTTGGGTCTGTCATATTTATCTATATTTTCATACTTTGTAGCAATATGGTTAACTTCTTCTGCTTCTGCTTTTGCATTCTCAATAGCATTTAAACCTTTCTTCGTCAATTTATCTCTCAGAGAAACTTAGGTTTAGGTTGTTTTGTCTTTTTATTTTAGGTTCAGGAGGTCATTGTTGCTTTTGTGACCCTGCATACAATTTATTTATCTCTGTAATATATCGATGATTCATTATGTCATCATCGCTAACTTGCCCTTTGTTGTAATGTATGCGATATAACCATTTAAAGTTTTTGTCAACATCTACACTAGCTTACTCAGGTTTAGGTAAATTTTCCTCCTTAACTTTCCTAAGTTCTTCAACAGCACTTTCTCTAAATATTTTAATCAATGCAATATTTTCTTTTCTTACTTTTGGTTGTTAGTTTTGGTTCAAGATCTTTTTATTTCACCAATGCCTTCAAATATCTTTTCTTCCTTGCCAGGAGGTTGAGCGGCAGCTATTTCAGCTGGAAGATCTCTTAAAAATCTTTTTTGTTTGTTTGGTTCGTCTTGCCATCTATTCAGTTTGCTCAGCCGTGTGTTTTAACGTTGGAAGAAGACCTTAAGTAACTTCTGCAACTGTAAAAGGTTTTAAAAAATCGTTTTTTATCCTCTGCATATTCAACTTGTGCTTCTTGTCGTTATTGCAGTTTTTGTTTGATAGCATCACAAACAGGAATATATCTTCTGACTGCTTCTAATCTTTCTCTGGCTAATCTACTAGTGTATGATTCCATTACTGATATAATAATGATTTAATTAAAGCAGCAGAGAAGGTGCGACCACGAATGAGTGTCCCGACGGGTAAACAAAATTTAGAAAAACACGAACGACAAAGATAAAGTAACAAAATAAACTAATCCAATTAGAGAAACTCTCGGTTTTAGTCAGAGACTTCGGTTTGACGTTATTGACCTTATATTTTTCATTTTTTCCTAATGAGGTTTTATGTTCATAAATGGACTTTAGCAGCAGAGAGGGGGAACATCCTCTAATTGACTCACTATCTATTTCAAATAATAAGCCTTCTTGGAAATCGCAAAAAAGGGTTCGAAATAAACGTCCTTCTTGAAAGTCGTGAAGAAAGAAAGGATTTACCAATCGAGTGCCGAGTATGAGACTTCGTCTTCTCTATTAATTAAAAATTGTATCACGACCGATTCGGTATCGTGACCGTGGGTCATGTAAATTTATTGTTATGAAACCATGCTGGGATAACTGAGCCCGAGTAAATACATTTTTAAAACGATTATAATCCATATCCCCGTCAGACCAGTTCTGTTAAATATATCGTAGCGTATGCACACCAATTCCGTTAAACACAGTAAGAATATTAAAATTTTCTCTAATTTCTCTAGTTACTGATGGTATTTGTGTAAATTTTTGTGTAACATAAATCACATATGTGTTTTTATGTCTTCCGCGCGAGAATATTCTGGCAGGATTGGACTGTTTATCTAGCATCACATCATCGTATACTACTAAATTGTTAACAGATCCGTCAAGATCATCAACAGACGGTGATTCGTCAATACTAGTGATAAAATAAATAACATTCTCATTGTTTTCATTCAACGATTTTGCGCGTTCATTAAAGTCTTTCAGCACATCGTAGCATCGCTGATCATCAGCTGACGGAGCTATCAAATACAATTTATCCCATTTCATCCACTTCATTATTAAATTAAGTAACAGTTGTGTTTTACGAATCCCAGATGGTCCTACAATAATCATTAGAACAGAATTTGGTAGCATCGGATGATGCTTAATCGGTTTGCGCTTTCTTGTTGCCGAGAAATCAGTGACCTCCATGTTATATGGATTTATATTGTGTGAAATGTAGGACGCATACCCACACAGGTGAACTAACAACTATTACAACAAAAAATAACAGGTCAGCAGTTGCAGGTAAGTGTGAACGATACGGTACAAAGAAATTTAAATTTATTTCTAATCCAAACAATATAAAAAAAGAGGAGGTGATATTGCCGCCCAGTTAGCCAAACTACCAGGAACACCATGGGCTAAGTACCCAGGAGAAAAATACCTCCCAGGATGTAATTACTGTGGCCCTGGAACCCGACTTGATATCAGACTTGATAACCAAGACCAACCGAAACCAGGTGAGTATCCAATAAACGCTATCGACCAAGTTTGTCACGCTCATGATGTAGCTTATAAAAGTAAAAACCTAAAGCATAGACACATCGCAGATGTGAAATTAATTCACGCGCTAAATTCCATAAAAACACATCTTTCAAAGAATCATTAGCTAATTGGTTGGTGAGATCTGCAATGAAGGGTAAGCTTGTATTGGGAAACGGTATTTAATCATCCGATTATTGAAATAATGGAGCCGATTTGATATTCCCCAAGAGGATACTGGAACGGTAGAGCAGCGATTAGTAAATTCGCTTCGGCGGCAAGTGTCGAACATTCTACTGTTGAAAAATGGTTAGCCCGACAGGCAATATGGCAAATTTAGCTACCACCGCCTAAAACAATACAGTACGTGCGTTTTGATGTCAGCATCTCTAAAGAAGTTCATCAGGCTGATATTCTATTTTACCACATGATACTAGACGTCGAGTAACGTACAAATACGCGTTAACTGTCGTGGATGTTGCAAGTAGGTATAAAGAAGCAGAGCCGTTATCAACAAAGGCAGCTGCTGAAGTAGCTTCTGCGTTTAAACGAATTTATCAACGAGGACACCTACTATGGCCACAGCTACTACAGGTTGATCCTGGCAAAGAATTTCAGGGCGCAGTATCATCGGTGATGAAGCGACATAACGTCAAAATACGACGAGGACAAACTGCAATTCATCGCGATCAGGCGATTGTTGAACGATTTAATCGAATACTTGCTGAGAGGTTATTTGGATATCAATACGCGAAGGAAATCATTCAAGATACAAGATCTCGCGAGTGGGTTGCAAGAATACCAAGTGCAATAGCTGCGCTAAATAATGAAATTACTCGAACAACCAACATGAAACCTATTAACGCAATCACAAAAAGACATATACCAGTACAACGACATGATTTTTCAGCGCAACCAGTGCTGTTGCTGTTACTATAAGATATTTATATGAACCCTGTGAACTTGAAGGTGGTAAAAAAAGAGCAACTGATCCTGTCTGGAATATTACAACACACACAATTTCCAGCGTGGTAAGATCCACGGGTAGACCTGCAATCTACAGATTAGATTCAACTGCTCCTTAACGTGGATTTACACGTGAACAATTACAAGTAATTCCAGAAGACATGCAATTACCACCGCGATCACTTAACTAGCGCCGTTACGTCGATTACACTCGAGAACGGTCAACATCACATTTTCACGTGTTTGACCGCGACTACTATCTTTTCTATCTACGGTGAATTGTCTTGGATTATTACTCGAGTACTGCCACAACATTACACAATTACAGCTCGCACAGTGATTATTTTGCTGCTGCTTCAGCGCGTTGATAAATTCAGCATATATATCAAATTCTCGATTATTTTTTTTATCACTGCGCTTATAACCGGCTAATTTTTTTTCTTACTATATCACTATCGAGGACATCATCAATAATGTTTGTAGCGTCTATAACAATTCTCCGCAGCTGAGATATTCTTCTGACTCGAGACACTGCGAGATAAACTAAGTGCGACCATTAGACACGATCATCTACAATCCAAACTCGAGTATCAGATATGGTTAACCACTGAGATGAGTGAATTGTCATTGCGTAACCTAACGTCCACGGGGATTTATCCATCCTCAGCGCATCCTCAACAACATTGACATCAACCAAAACAACATCATTTAATACGAGATTCTGTTTCCTTGACACTGTCAAGGGTCCTGGAATATCAACGTTGATATTCTGTCGTCGTGTATCAGCTGGTCTTTAACTCAATGGTACACGTAATGCTGAAAACTTTTTTTTATGCTTTTCAAATAACCTCGTTGAAGTGTATTACGAACTATCTTTCTACTCGCCACTATCAAATCATTTGGTCTCCACGTTTGCAGAAAGTCGTTCATTGAAGTTTCTGAAATTATTTTACGCAGTATTTCACACTGAATTTTATTCGGTTGTAGTCTGATTAATTTTTTAAACTCCCTTAATTCTGCACCAAGAGATATGTGATCATCAGTTTTCTCCTCGTAATAATCTATAAAATTCTCTAACCAATCGTGTGGAGATGGTCCAACAAACGGTGGTGGTTGACCGTGATCGCCGCACATTATCGCAGCTGTATTTTTCAATGACAGCCAATCGAGAAACATTTTTAATATATCTTTAGATACTGTACATATCTCATCCCAAATAATAATTTTTGGAATATATTTCTCTCCCATTCGGTCAGGAGTCCATGTGTAACCCTTGTATAGAAAAAATCTGTGATAAGTACATGATTGCACTCCTAGATGTTTCATTTCTCTTGCGAGTCTGTGTGTAGGTGTTAGCACAATAATATCATCTGAATTCTGTCGAAATAATTCCATCACCCGGGTCGTCTTACCAGAACCTCCCGGTCCGTTTAGATAAACAGTCTTGTGTCTGGATACTGGATCATACACAGATGCCGCAGACGATAATTCTGATATCTGATTGCTGCGATAAATATCTTTAATCGTAACATCTGCCAATTCAGTATACTTATATAACATTTCCTGTTGTATTCTCCACGAACCCCATGATGCGTCAGTGTTTGTAAAACGAGTTACCAGTGATGTATATATTTTATCGATATAAAATGAATCCGTTGCAACTCTGACTGCAGTGTCAGGGAATCTATTTATCATCGATAATAAATTTATAGACACATAAGCGAGCATCGAAGACCTTAAATGAGTAAACTTGGGCGATTCGCATCGATATAACTTACAATAGTACCCAACCGTGTTCCGTCAGATAAGTAAGTGTTTTCTCGACTGACAAATATATTTCTCGCTGTTGCAGCAGCGATTATAAAATCATATTCAGCATCATCTAGAATTAATCGTGCATAATGTCGTTTATGATCATATGTTCCACCTTGAGTTAACTTGCCAATTATTCTTCTACCGAGATCTTTTGCGGTTTTATCATCACCAGGTGATGGTAACGAAACTTCGGTCTGCTTCCGATATGATATAATTGCCTCACTTACAATCAATGATATTAATATTTTACAATCAATCATATATCGTAATAAAACTATTGGTACCCAGCGTTTTTCTGAAAAGTGTCTACCAAACCAAACATAACAGATCGGATAAAGACCTTTATCTATTTCGAAGGATACAATACGAGCGAATCCGGTTAGATCAAAATCAAGTTGTGGTCCATTTATCGATACTATTGTCATCTCGTTTGTGGGATGTCCAAATCGCTTAAAATACCCAGAACACTCTGCAATCCAAAAAAACTTCCCGGATAACACGCGACCATATCCACGGAAATAACGTCACTGTAATTATACTTGGTATCCCGCAATCCGCCGTGTCCGTATTCACAACAACTAAGCTGTACCTCTTCGAGAAATTCGAATCGTGTTGGTTTCCACGAATTTTCTCTCTGGCAGCGTGGGCAGCAACAGATGGAACTGGAAAACAATTATTTAGCAATTGCTTAGTATTCTCTGTTGAAAATTTCTGCGCAAGATTTTTCATTTCTTCATGAAGAGATTCTTTACGATATATTTCACCGTTAGGTCGTACAAATTGATCATATTTTTCATCATCAGAAATTTTAAATAACCATACAGACACAGGATCGTTTTTACTTATTTCGTGAATAAAATCAAACATTTTTCTTCCAGAGTCTGAGTAAAATCCTACAGTTCGATCTTGTCACTGCGCTGGTCCACGCGTGCGCATTATGATCAATAATTTCAATTGGAGCTCCCTTCGACTTATTCTTTGATTCATATAAAATCTCTCCGGTTAACTTTTTTTTACTATTATTGGAAATTTTAATTTACTTGATAACGCGGCGACATCATTTATTGTAGCTCCGGTATCCTTAACCGATTCAGCCCATTTGTTTACCAGCGAACGTCGTAGATTCGTTAACCCATTTCAACATATTGCATTTGTAAAATGTTCGATTACTCGACTACAAAATTCGACTTTGAACATCTCATTGGTGCAAGATCATCGACGTTGGGTTTAATATTTAGCTGATAAATTCCATAAACAATCGCTGTTATAGGATACGCCCGTTTGTAATATGGTCTGTTAATACCAGTCTGTAATCCTGGCTTGGAATTTTTACTTAACACACCGGTTTTTCCATTAGCAAGGACAGGGTCACGTTTGTCACGGATAATCCACTCAGCGGAATCTGTTTCTGCTAGAACAATAAACTTTATTCTGAAAAAAGTATTTCTGATCGTTGATATAATCGATAATCGTTTTCGCCCCTGTATCGTTCATTGTAGCATCAATGACTTCGTCGATGACTTTGTCGACACCTTTGGTGTCAGGTACAATTTTGAATGTCGACCACGTGTGAGTTGCCCCATCATCACGAAATTCTTTTTTTAGCATCCCTGGTAATATTAATCAGATTAATAGTCGGATCAGTCAGAGTTCGACTCCGCAAGTCAGGGGTTCTTCTGTCAAGATCGAATCTGGAAGTTTTCCAAGGCTGGATTGTAGATAATCTCTCAAACTCTTCCATATTATATTTCAGACAACTATTTAAAATAAAAAAAATTATATATACGATGGCTTAAAATAAGAAATCAGTGTAAGTGGTTGAGTGTAGGGTCTTCAACTCCTTGTAAACAAATCTGCGTAAATGAATTCTGCAGTGAACATTTGCAAAGTGTAAGGAGAGGGAGTCTTGGTCTACAACCGTGTTTACGGCGTGGTGTTGGAGTTTGAGAAAAACATAGCTGTGTGCGAGTTGTGGTGGCAAAAATATAGAGTTAAAACGTTATTATGATAAAAAATAACAACCTGTTATTGATAAGGTTATAGGATCCCCTGAAGACTATATAGCCAGATTTGAAGATAAGTTATAATTTAGACAAATAATATTATGTATAATTGGAACACAAATATTTTGTTGAACATCCCACCATTAAAAATTATGAAGCATCTCGTGATGGTGTAGTTATTAATGCTGGTTATCTTAGATTCACCGCTGGGAAGAAAAGGTATCACAATCATAGATTTATGTTCGATGTTTTTCACGGGGAGATCAAAGATGGTCTTATGATCGATCATATCAACGGTAACAAACTCGATAATTTTCTTGAAAATTTACAGGCTATCACAGAGAGCGAGAATTCTGCGGTGGGGGGTACTTGTCGGTTTAAAACTATTGGAAAGAGAGCGGTTAAGTCTTTTAATACAGACACTGGCGGAGAACTAATATTTCCATCAGTGAATGTAGCTGCCAAGTATTTTGACATCTGCATGCCTTCCGAACAACGTGTTGCAGGTAAAAGAACCAGATCGGCCTTTTCTCAAAAGTATGAACAGCGAATTTCATTTGGTATTTATATGCAAGCAATGAAGAGAGATAACTCTTCCGCGGATATATAACGCGGTTGATCGTTGTTTCCTGTACTGATTCTCCGCCTCCTAGTTTCATTATCGTATAGTTGTACACATTGTACGAAATCAATTGGGCTATTACAGTTTCTCAATGTACATACTGGCTGAAATAGACTCAATGGTAAATTATCATACTTTCCTCGTTTAGTTTTTTCTCTGTCCTTGATTTCAGAATACCTGTAAGAAATATTTTTTGTGGCAACGGTTAACACGGAAGTAAAATAACTACGGTCTATCTGGCATCAGTTCTATTTCAAGCCCTAACAGTTATCTCGATTTCTTCCCGTAGATGTTTGTCAAAGACTGTCAGTACGGGCAGGTGTCATTGATTATTGGGATAAATAATATTTTTTTCACAGACAATATATAGGTTTTACTGAATCCGTCCGGTTTTCTGGTTCGTCTACATTTTTTCTGCGATTATAATTAAGAAAAATTAAGAATATAAACAACAAATAAGTCACGCCTATCGCGTGAGCTATCTTTGAATTTCCAAGTATCAGTCAGCTTATATACTATAGAACCCGTTTTATTATTGGGGTTTTCCCGAATCTCAACAGATAAACACATCTTCCCGCCATGTCAACACGTGGCGGGCGCTTTTTGCGCTCTCCAAGGGTTGATTTTGGGAGGAGGGTGTGGAAAATCTGTTGAGCGTAGAAAATGAGCCCGTGTCTGTCTGTACCGTCCTATATGTATTGTGCCGTCCTTAGAATTAAGGCTTACTGTAAATCTATCTTCTTGAACCTACTAGAATGTTATTTTACAGTCTCGAGGTTTCATGGGAGATTATGCCGTCCTTACTGTAAATTTTGTAAATACCTTAACGTAAATACTGTAAACATACTGCTATATGTATTGTGCCGTCCTCCTTAGAATCAAGTTAATTAAGGTTTACTGTATCCTTCTGGACTTGCTAAGATGCGGTGGCACCCTAGGAGTTCACATGAGTAAATTGTGTCGTTCTCGGAATCACGCCCTCTTGAGTCTGCTAGACTGTTGTCTGACAGGTTAGGGGCTCACATAGGGGTTGTGTTTCGTGTGTCGCTGAGCCTGGTAGGATGCCATATGGGCACCATAGTGTGCTCATATGGGCTTGTGTTGTCTTCGGTGTAAACAAAACACCCTCTGGACTTGCTAGGATGTTATATGGGCAACCTAGGTATTCACATAGGGGTGTAAAATATTTTTCTTTTATATATATATATATATATATATATATATATATATATATATATATATATATATATATATATATATATATATATATATATATATATATATATATATATATATATATATATATATATATATATATATATATATATATATATATATATACAATACAATGAATTACGAAAATATCAATGATGATATTTCTGCTATTAAAAAATTAGAAAGCAACGGCATAAATATATCTGATGAACTAAATCCTGAAAAAATTATTTCTGGTTTTGAAACACTGCAAGAAAGAAGGGAAGAAGGACGGTGTACTTTACCATCCGAGTACAGATTCGTAAAACGAATTCAGAAGGCGATGTTTCAATCGCTAGCTACAATAAAAGAAAATGAAGTAAAGGAATTTCTCTCTCTCTCTCGTGCAATCAAAAAAATTAGATCAGAATTATCTCGTGAATATGAAGCAAAGAAGACAATTATTACTCTTGTGAGGTATCTGAGAAAGAGTATGTCTTGTAATGAAAATGAAAATTAGACTCATTCATGGAAATGAAAGTGATTTTAGTCTCTCCCTCACTGATTTTAGTCCATTTATCAGTAAAAAAAATATCCATCTTGACTGTCAAGGAGGATAATTATTTTGTTTGTGCTGTTTTAAAAGTTTTTGCTATTCCCTTGATAAAAACATTAGAGGAATCGTAGATTTGAAAATCGTAGATATTTACGATTGGAAATCTTTGAAAATCGTAGAATTTTACAATTTCACATATAAATTCAGACTCAGCGTTTTCCCACGAAGGTCAATCAAGTTCCCGTACTGGTCAGTTAGTCTGAAATTTATTCTTGGTAACAGTGGATTATGACATCGTAGATAGACGGGATTGACTGGTTCTTGAACAATGAGAGATCCAGGTGGGACTTGCGGGGGTAAAAGTATATAAGATGTATCCTTGCTGTGCCTGTGTGGATATTTCTGTGTTTGTCTGATAGCTTCCATCAATTACATCACATGCAAGATTGATCGCGATCACCGAGGATATATTTACGATTTCCTTAGATACATGACGGCCTGTCCCTTGTGGGTCATTGTTATGTCGGAGAATAGTTGCCGGCGGTAGCGTTCTCTCCATTGTTCAAGTATTTCAGAAAAGAACTCATCGATGATATCGTTGGTGGATTTTTGCAGTTCGTCTGCGTTATACCCGGGAAAAGTAAAATTTGGTAGATCTGCCTCTGTTATCGAATATGCAGTTAGAAATTGTTGTTTGTGGTCTATCCCTTTAGTATTAATTGTTACCTGAATTACTCGATAGTTAATATCTTTTATATCAGATACAAGCTGATTTAATATCTCAGTTTGTTTAATGATTTCGCTGCGTGAACTTGTTATGTCAAAAAGATGTTCTTGGAAATTTTGCTGTAATTTTTCTCGTTTTCGTTTATGTTCTTGATTAATAATTTTAAAGTATGCGATAATTTCATCTAGGCGAATATTTTCGCGTTTAAATACTCCAAAAACCGAGATGTTCCTGAGTAATATGCCAAGTTACATCGTCCTTATTAATGAAGGTAAGATAACCAGACAACATTGCATTTTTTATATAAAGTAAACGATCCTTGTATGATGGGGTAATTTCGTGGTATGATTGTTTATCTGAGATAATATCAGACGTTTTTGGTTCTGGTAACGGCAGAGGTGCCTCCAGTGCAACATCAGGCCTTCCTAGCACTGATCTGATCGATGATTGATAGATATCCACGACGTAATCGGGAGAGTTTTTCTCGATTGCAGATGAGAGTGTTGGTTCATGAACTGTTATTGTTATTTCGGATTCCCTCCCGGTGATACTTTTTATTCTACGTGTAAATTCATCATTGATCTGTTCGATTTGATAACTGCCGGTTGGTATTCCAACAACTGTCCAGTCGAGGGTTCCATCGGGTTTATTTTTGTTTGCGAATACCGGCGAATTATTCGATTGTAATTCACCGACTGATTTTGATCTTATATTTGGAAAGCTGTGGTATACTCACAACTGTTCAAGAGCGATTTCTTTTACTGAAATCGCAGTTGGAAAATTAATACTGAATTCAGGGTTTGTCGAGCTTGTCGATATCATTGTTGTTTTTATCGGCACTGTGTTCGCGGCTATCTGCTGAAGTAGTTCGGTCATTATTTAAATTTTTATTTTTCAAATGGCGGTTTTCTAAATCATTTACTTCATTGTATATCTTGACCATGTTGGCAAATTCGAAATCTGATATTGATGCGTCGTCGAGGCTGGATGATATCAGCGAAGATAATTTCGAGTACGCGGCCGTGGCTTTACTTAATCGCACAACATAGTCATTTAATTTTGTACTCGTGCACGTGGATATCGTTTTCACGATAATATTAAAAACACCAGCGATGGCCGCTGATGATGAAACACATATCGTTGCTACCGCTACTGTTATCGGGGTCTGCGCTGATAATACTACCCCGGTGGACGCAACGACTGTAGATACAGAGTATACTACAACATCGATGGCAACTACACTTCTTCGGTATTTTTTTTTACTTTCACGGTATACTTGTCAATAATGGTTTTTAACGCTGATTGCCGTTCACGTGCTTGATCATATCTATATTTCTGAACACTTGACTCTGTCAACGCCATTGTTATTTTACACAGTAACCAATTGAGGCGTTTCAGCAACAAATTCCAGACACCACCAGTAAGATGTTGCGGTTAATTTTTTATCAGCTGCTTTCAGTATAAATATTTCTTCGGTTCCGCTATTTAACACAACAGACACAACCCCGGAAAACTTATCGGTTGAATGACGCCAGTGATATGTCGTGTATATACTAAATTTTTCAGCGGTGAACACAGATAGTCTATACACGCCAGTGACTTCCGCGGTATGTTTGATAGTATTATTCTGCTCTGACCATGTTGCGAATCCCGATGACACCGTGTATACTACGTTGGTGATCTGTTTGCGAGGAATTTTAATCAGATTAATTTTGTTAACGATATCAGGAATTCCACTTACGATATCTTCTTGTGGTTTCTTAATAGTATCAATGTTCGTCTTGATATCAGAGAGTTTCATGTGAGCGGTCAACGGAGTACCAAAGAAAACATCTGCTGTTGTTGTTGTTGTTGTTGTTGTTGTTGTTGTGGGGTTTAACGCCATTTTTCAGCACACGATAGGCTATACATGGCGGCCAGTATTAATGGTGGAGGAAGAACCCGGAAAGAACCACCGACCCACGAGAAGCTACTGGCAAGCTTTCTCACATACCCACGTTTGCCGAATCCGAGACTCGAACATACGCAGACAGAGGTGAGATAGCAGTGATCCGTAACGGAGAGCGCTTTAGACCACTCGGCCACTCGGGGCCCCCGAAAACATCTGCGATTTCATCAATTTTTCTAAAATTTCTACGAAGATTCGTGAACATACATGAACGTCATACTCGGCCCGTAACGTGGATAATTTATTATCTACGGTGCTGTAGTTAACGTCCACATATTTTTTTGTTGCCGCGTCTTCGTCGGATGTTGAATCTCCAAGCGTTACTATTTTATTTCCATTCATGTCAAGTTTACCTGTCATTGTGTCACCGGTATTTTTTAAACGATTAGCAGCGCTTCTTGCAATTTCATCTCTGATGGTTTTAAACGATATATTTGAGTCTCTGATTCTACCCCCGTTAGTAAACACAGGGATGTTATACGCGACCGCACCGAGTACTCGTCGAACTATGTCATTCCATTTGATATTTCTCGTTTTTAAAACACCATATCGGTCCTGAAAAACAACAACCTCATCTCGGTCAACCCCAGTTAGGTCCATGAGATCAGCTAGTTCACCTTTAGTCGCGTATTTTGATAAATCTATGTCAGATATTTTTTACTAATATCACTACGAGATCTTCCGTAAATATCAACCATTATTCTTTTCTTCGTTTTCAAATCGTAGATTTCCAAAGCTGACTTGTATAATCGTGCACAACTTTGTCAGGTGGCAATGTTGATTTTGATATAGACTCAAGCACAGCAATTGCTTCACGACCGCATATTGGCAGATCGGTTAATTTTTGTGTTGGTAACGTCGAATACCAAACGTTTGCGTGAATGGGTGTGACATACTTCATAAATTCCTGTGGTGGAGCTAACCCATAAGAATCGATATAAACAATTCCACGAGAGTCAATCACATTTGATACCCAGTGTGTACCAGGTCCAGTGCTGTTATTGAGATTAATAATACCGGTTTCAGCGCTGTTTGGTTGTTTTGTTAATTGATCTCGCATAAAAACACCTCTGATATTTTTTATTTTGAGTTGTTTAGCCGCATCAAAATTTGACATCGGTGTAAAACTCCATTGTGAAGTCTCAGGCCTTTTCATAGATAAGTTCCCGGAAGTCTTAATCCCTTTCCCGTTGCTTTTTTTAATGCCATTCCAGCGTCGGTTTCAACAGCACATAACGGAGCAGCTTTTGCAACAGCTGGAGCAGCAGCAGCTATGAATGATAAGATTTCCGCGAGAAGTGGGAATATTCCTCCGGTTTTAACCATGTTATTGATAGCGCCAGTGGAGAGTTGAAGTCGTATTCCAGTCTTGAATTGTTTGGCGTCATTGAGATGTTTAAGTTGGCGCGCTGTCAACGACAGTTTATTTTCATCGCCTGTGATTTGGTTGTAATTTAGCGTTATTGTTGTTCCGCATTTTTTTGCTGACGCGGTTTTAATTTAATGATCTGACTAGGAGTCAGACTGACACTAACATGATGGAAAAGACATTTTATAAAATATTCGTGTTTCTAATCATAACGATTGAAGATTTTCCACTGGTGTATCAACGACTCTCATTCGACCACTTCCACCTTCAAGTAACATTGCTTTGTCACTGAGTATAACCGCGATTGCTCTGTAATTAATACCATCACCTGTATTCACACTGGCTCTGAAGTGTATTTCAACGACAGATTGTTTAGATAAATCAAGATGCTCCAGCGAAAAGTAATAAATCGGATACAGATTTCTAAATTCTAACTGTGATATTTGTAAACCAGTATCTACGTTTCGATCACGTCCCATAAACGTCATTAACCGATGGTATACACGCGCTATATGATTTTGTTCATTATTCAGTAGTATGTTTTCTGTTGGTTCTTGTTGTCCGTTTATCCGTAAAGAAACCTCGGTAACACCAAGTTGGTCAAATATCATATGGGAGTGAGTTTGCGAGTTTAATCGATTATAACTCTGAAAAGCAAGAAATATATGTCGTGGTGCAGAAACACTTTGCTGTGATGCTATGTGCCATGTAAATTGACCGTTAATATCAGTTTGTATACTATCCGTGGTCGTTGTCAATCAGGACAACAGAGATTTAGCACCTGTGTCCATAAAAGATAATAGTCGCTGTTCTTCTGCTATCGTTGGAGTCATTACGGGCATCCATAACGAAAGTTTTGTTAGTATTACTTTACCAGCATCACCAACAGGTCTCCAGATAACGTTGTTGTCAGTATCCATTCTCACAAGAGTAACTGTGTGTTTAGCTCCAAAGATAACTTTTCTAACATTTCTGCAAAATCCAAAGCTATGCGACAGTGGGATTGCGCATGAAAAATTTCTACGAGGTCCTTCCAACATTGATCGACGTGTTGTAAATCATAGGTTAAATTCTGGATTACTATCATGAACCACTGGCCACACATCTGCGTCAGCGTTATTGGCAACATTTCTTGGTCGTCTATTTTCATACCGTCTGCTATCTGGGTAATCAGAATTGTCTTTGTAAAACATCACTGTAGGGCCTGCTGATTTTGTATAATCATCAGAGTATCTTGCCAATCCTATTATTGTTGTAGCAACGTCAACATCTTGCTGAATCGTCTCGATATTTTTTTCATCGATCTTATAGGTGGCGCTATCAAGCAATGCCATGATGCCGTTGTTGACAAAACCAACTCGTACTTCATTTGCATATACAGTATCATGTTTTTATAATTTCACCTTCTACCTCAGTGAAAGCCTCCGCGGGTAAAACGTATCTACTTGTATCATGAACTTGCAGTTCATTTCTTCTACGCTGATTTGGTAGTCGTACGTCATAAGAATAACATTGATAATCACGCACAGATTCATCTTTAAGGACAGGTGCTTCCATGTGAAATGCTGTGTCGGATATGCGCTTAAACATTTTTATTATAATTATTTTCGTCTAACACGAGGATTACCCCTTCGGGAAACTCCTCTTCCTGATATTAAATTTGAAATATTATTCCATGTTTCACTGGGTCCTTGATCTGCTAGCGATACCAGTTTCTGATTTGCAGCTTGATTTATTATTCTACTGACATTTGTAGGCATAAGTTCAGTGCTTGGTAATTTTACTTGCTGTGATTTTCGTCGTATTAATCGTGCTAGTCTTAATTTGATTGCCGAGAACGCCTTACCAGCAACGTTGACGATTGCACCAGGAGCTTATTCACGAACAACATCAATAGCTTTCATTTATAATTGTTTTGCAACAGGCGCTACTTTTGGAGCTAACCTTCTGAATAATCCCTGAACAACATCACCATGTCCATCTCCGTAAATCGCTCTGTAGGTTGGCAATCGTGAGTTTATTGCTCTGACCATTACAGGTCCACGCTGACTATTGTGTATGATCATCTTATTTTACTTGCCATTTATCTAATCACTGTGATAGTCATCAAGGAGTTCATCAATAAGTTCTCAGTAAACGCTAATATCCATGATACCACCTGTAAATAATCGCTGACAAATATCAGCTGCTTCAATTTATAGGCACACCGGTGTTGCGACGGTTTATCATTTCGGCACAGACTGAGTACCATTCCTAATGGTAAAATAATGAAGACGATGCATTGGAGTATCTTATCTGAAGTATACCTTCAAATGACTCTATATAAGCCTCTTACAAGAAGGTAATTCGGTGTCTCCTCTTACGCTAACTGAAGTATTTGCTCTTGTGAATACACTGACTTCGACTATGACGTGAGCGAGCCTGAACCAGGACCATCAACTTCTAACACAAGATCAAGAGAGTCCAGATCCACCAGAAACGAAAATTGTTCAAAATTATATTCACTTTCGGAGAACCACCTGAAAAAACCATCGGAGAACCATCTGAGAAAAGAGCGGGTTTTATTATACGTTATTACGATTCCTGGTGCGACTCATCATACGACAAATTTAAGATAATCGATGGAAATGCCACTCTTCATATAACCAACGTGTCACCTCCTAGAGGCAGCGGGCCACAAAAAAAGGAGTGGACGAAATTCGCCTTACCAAATGCAGTTTCATTCAAAGTAACATATGTGCTCAACCCGTGCCATAGTCTTATGTAGAACGTACGCCGACAAGAACGAAACAGGCGAATGGAAAATACTGTAGGAGAATATTCAACAATCGGGCAGAGCCAAACAATGAAAATAGGCAGAAGTCCTTTTTCAGCAGGCAGGCACATCTGAAGAGACGATGTGTCGCATTCCTGAAATGCAGAAACTTCAAGACTTGCTGGTTACTCGTTATACGTAGAATATACCATGATCAAGTCGTTTCTGGAACGCGAGTTCCCAGACGTAAAATAAATTCATGTATATCAACAGCGGGAGCATTTCGATACTACTAATAGTATCACAGGATTTCCTCGACAAACTTACTATTGTGAGATATGTGACCAAATATTTACCAGTTGGAAGAAATACATTTTTGCATGTGTGCAGAGATAGGTCGGGGTTCTTTAATGTTTAAACCATGCATATATGGAAGAAAAAAAACCGAACTCATTGCTCTTTTTGAAGCGAACATTTGAGAGTTCTACGTACTACGAACAACATCGCATGAAACAAGTGAACTCAAAGATATGATGATAAACTGGAGAAGACTTCAAAGAAGCTAAGAAGAAGAAAGAAAAAGAAAGAAGTTGATCGCATCCTTTTTCTACGTTGAATGTTCACAAAAATGACATTTGCATCCCTACTTTCTCCATAACTCGTCGTGCTTCTGAGAAGAGCATACAAGAACCTATACTTTTCACTGTCCCAACTGTTGTAATATTCCAGGAGGATATGAATAAATCTTCCATGGACGCCGCACCCTCTCCAATTTTGCCAGATGGATATTACACCCAGCCAACGACACTTGGAGCGAAGTGGATACTCAGCGTTACTTAGACTGCCATCGATATGCTTCAGATGTGGGACACAATTATTTGGTACACGGAGAACAATCTCTTTTGAAATATTATCCAGAACAAGGCAACTAATGTCATACAATCACCATGAATAGAGCCAAACACATCTACATTAAAGTGTGACAAATAGAGTTAAGAGATTATATGATCTATTTGGCTATGCCTTTGAGCAGAGTGCCTACACGTTTTGAATGACAGAAGTGGCCAAAGGTTATTTTACACATTTTTAGAATACCGAAGTTAATCAACACGTTCTGCTCTCACATTTGGCTGACTCTCGCTACTACGACCGGGACGGTATGCACACAGAGTAACCAGAAGCATTCTACGCCTGATACCGAAGTCACTCTTCAGAACCGTTTGATTTGTCAAGAAGAAATGTTTAAATATTGCCTTTCCGACGTGGATAATTTATTTTGAACAATTTCGACAAATTCATTTTGGATCACGTAGTTATCTATCCTGAAATGAAAGCTTCTACCATCACTAAAGCGTGAGGATTAGTTTTTAGAAAGAAGTTCATGCCCGAGAACAAATTAGCCGTCATATCACCTGAATTGTACTCCAAACGGGATACGATATTACATAAATTGCATAGCAAAGAAAACTGGAAATCTTTTTGAGGATATATGGGATTTAGAATCCCCCCTCCCCATTGTCAACTCAATCCAGGGATGCTTATTTCACGGATGCCCCACTTGTTTTCCTCAATGAAACCTAACAAGTATTTTATTAGAGTTTACCATGGAAACGTTGCCAACCATGCCAAGAATGACAGAGGTTAGAAAGTCAAGGACACCTAGTAGTAGAAATTCTTGAGAATGAGTACGATTGATGTCTCAAAACCGATCCAGAATTTAACGAGTACGATCGATGTTTCAAAACCGATCCAGATGTTAACGAGTACAATCGATGTCTCAAAACCGATCCAGAATTTAGAATCTTTTCCGAAAGTTATGACTTAGTAGATATGGAACCTCTGAATCCACTCGACGGTTTGTTTGTATGACGTAGTAATGCAACACGCTTGTTGTACGATGTGGAGAAATATGTAGAAGGAAGCAAATACATTACTGAGTATTCGTTGTATCCTTGGGTGTGCAAATATGCTCGATATACTACTGACACCATGAAATATTGACAGGCAAAGGTTCTACTTAACAAAAACCTGCATCAGAACTTTACTATATATCAAATTGCAAATAATATTTAACCATTTTGCTGTTCAGCACCTTGGTGACTTTTTTAAAAACTTAAAACCTTGATGGCATGGTGATTTACCAAACAATTAAATGAACTTATTTTGTAGCACTGCAAACGACTCTGACTGTATAAATGTACTAGATATTACCTAAGGACATACATTATGTATACGTGGTAACTCTGGCAATGATACATTATGCCCGACAGGTAAGGCCCTCCTATCAAATACCACAAATTCAACAAGCCAGGAAACGATTTCACATCTTAATTGAAAGAGTCATATAGTCAAGAGTCCTTCAGGCAATCAACAGTCTTTAGGCAATCAACAGTCCTATAGACAATCAGCAGTAGTTAGGCAATCAAGAGTCATTTAGGCAATCAACATTCGTTGGGCAATCAACAGTTCTATAGACAACACTGGACAACAAATTTTTACAAAAGTCATGTTACTGAAATAAAATTAGTCAATTCTTATCAATTTTTATGTGCTGAACACGAATATGACAGTCAAATTGCAAAATTGGCTCTAGTTTTTTTGTAATCTGCAAGAAATTAATGTTTACATAACGAAATGCATTCCAATAGTAAAAGGTCAACTGTAATAGCCTACCTATAAAAAATCAAGTCATTGACTACATCTTAGATTTCTTCGCCTGTCTCTTGTACAGCTGTTCGGGAGCATCTCTGAGGAGTGTCCAGCAGTAGTCAGCCAGCATTGTAGTGGACCATTTTCCCTGGTATCTTTGTTCCATTGTTGCGATATCTTGATGAAAACGTTCGCCGTGTTCATCACTAACAATTCCACAGTTGCTAGGAAAGAAATCCAAATGGGAATGAAGGAAGTGAATCTTTAGAGACATATTGCAGCCAAGTTTCTTATACTTCATCAACATGTCTTCTACTAGTTCCTTATAGTTTTCTGCCCTAACATTTCCGAGGAAGTTTGTAGAAACTAGGCGAAAAGCATTCCATGCTTGTTTCGCGTCACCTTCCAGCAAGTTGTTGAACCGGTCATCTTTGAAAAGCTCTCGACTCTGAGGACCCACAAAAACTCCCTCTTTAATCTTTGCTTCGCTGAGTCGAGGGAATTTTTCATGCAGGTATCGGAATGCTGGCAAAGTCCGGTCAATGGCTTTCACGAAGTTCTTCATCAAACCTAGTTTGATGTGAAGGGGTGGTAGCAAGATTTTCTGAGCCTCAACCAGAGCTGGGTGTTGGATATTCTTCTCTCCAATGGCTACATTCTGCCTGTGAGTCCATTCCTTCCTCATGTAGTGCATTTCCCTTGCTCGGCTATCCCACTCGCATAAGAAACACATGTATTTTGTATATCCTTGCTGCAGTCCCATTAAAAGGGCAACTACCTTCAAATCACCACAGAGGTGCCAGCTGTACTTGTTATACTCAATGGAATTCAGTAGCTGCCTTAAGTTATCGTATGTCTCTTTCATGTGGACAGCATACGCTACTGGAATAGATGGAAGAATGTTTCCATTGTGCAAAAGCACAGCCTTGAGACTCAGTTTCGAAGAGTCCACAAATAGTCTCCATTCTTGTGGGTCATGAGTGATTTTTAAAGCATTCATGAGGCCCTCAATATCGGAACAGAATATCAGATTACTTTCCTTTCTGAAGAAAGGCTCCAATTGCTGGTGGCGCTTTCGATATGCAGTAATTGTGACATCTTCTTCTAGAAGATTCCATTGTTGGAGTCTTGATCCTAGCAATTCTGCCTTGTTCTTTGATAAGTCCAAATCACGAATCAGGTCATTTAGTTCTTCCTGTGTTATTCTGTGTGGGGTTGATGATGCACCACAGTGAAAATCTGGATCACTGCATGCTGATGGACCAGGAGAAGAACAGGTTGACTCACCTTTGTCTTCGTCAGATGAATCAAGAGAATATTCTGCTGGAGGTTCTGGAATAGGAAGTCCCTCACCATGTGGAACTGGTCTCAATGCAGACGGAATGTTTGGGTAGACTATTCTCGACTTCTTTCGCTTCGTTATTCCGCCGGAAAGAGGAGGAACCAAGCAGAAGTAACAGTCATTTAGGTGGTTGCTTGGCTCTCTCCACACCATTGGGACTGCAAACGGCATTGATGACCTTTTGCAATTCAACCACTGTGAAAGCTGTGTTGTACATGTAGCACAGCATATATGCGGAGCCCAAGGCTTGTCTTGGTCACCAACCTTGCATCCGAAGTAAAGATGATATGCCTTCTTCACTTGAGAATTGATACTTTTCTTCTGGTTGGCAAATGTCACTTCCCCACAAATATAGCAAAAATTGTCCGCGGTATTAACACACTTTCGAGGCATTACTGTTCTTTATTGTACGTAAATGGATAAAATAATAAGTTTTATGTAACAGTAGCTTGAACTGTCTCGCACAACGTCTAAAATATTTTAAATGCTGAACCTATCTGATTGGGCTTTATATAGTACACTGCTTACGTCAGCTTCAGCAGCCGCCTGGCATTAGTATAATAGGCCTACACATGTATAGTACACTGCTGACGTCAACTTACTTCAGCAGCCGCATGGCATTAGTATTGCATTGCATCAGAAAATGATGCAATCAACTGTGGATGATGTGAGCATGATGGTATTATGCAATGTTACATCATTATTCCGGATGTTGCTGCAGTCCTACTGGAGAAATTTACACAGTGAAACATAGAAAATGAGGTATATGAATATCTTCAAAACGAGAGCCAATACAAATTTTTCACGGTTATATTCGTGTTCGGCACACCAAAATACTACAGATTAGGGCCTTTTCAAGTCAGTAATGATTTCACTGTTGACCAGTGCAATCAAGAGTCCTTATGGCAATTAATAGTCCTATAAACAACCAACAGTTCAATAGACAATTAACAGTCCTTTAGGCAATCAACAGTCCTATAGATAATCAAGAGACCTTTAGGCAATCAACAGTCCTACAGACAATCAACATTCCTTTAGATAATCAACAGTCTATTAGGCAATCAACAGTTCTATAGGCAATCAACAGTCCTATAGACAATCAACAGACCTTTAGGCAATCATCAGTCCTTTAGAAACTCAATCAATAGTCCTTAAGACAATCAACATTCCTTCAGACAACCAACTATCCTTTAGACCATGAACATTTCTTTTGGCGAGCAACAGTCTATTGTCAAACGACCTCTAAAGGCCATCATCAGTCCTTTAGGCTAAAGTTTCCTTGATGATTAAGTCAGAATACTGTTTCCAATGACCATAACTTCGAGTAGCATCACAACTGTAGGAGTCGTTTAACTGTTGTTTACTTGGTACTTAGGTTTATCTTACCTTAAGCTAACACCACACAAAACAAAGGATATATTCTCTCCAAATGATATTTTTCTTTTGTTGTCGTTAGTGAAAACTTACAATCCCATAAACCTCTATATCGCACACTGCCTTAGAGTCAATTGACAATCATCGATGGTTCAGGGTTTATATACAATAGTGACTTGTGTAAATAGTACAAAGTTCCAAGATATCCAAATCTTCTTTACAATACTTTTGTGTAGTTATGAGCACACTAGATCAAAAGTGTACAGCTGCATAAATAATATTTTTCTATACATGAAGGGGTACGCCTAAGATGAAAATCGTGTGTACTACAAAATCACCTAAATATAATATTCCATATGGACCAAAATGTCCCCCTATAGTACGTAACCCTCTTCTCCATTCTAAGAATTTAAAGTACATGCAAGTATTCTTCTGATCAAATCTATAATTAGGCATTTTTACCCCCTTGTATATTAAGATCGAACACCTCATCCGCACACTAAACGTCAGTAAGCTGATATAAAACTTCAAAATGCCGAAGACGGAACACAGACATGTATATCTGTAATGGTTTTACGATTAGATTGGTCACTGGGTCTTTTTTGCTCAGATTTTTAGTCAGTATATTAAAGATGTTTTCATCATGCCCAGTTTATTGATATAACACTTGTCAGATAGAAAGAGAGAGAAAAGAAGATATAATTCTGGCATCCTTGATATGTGGGTGTTACATCGCTACTGAGCTGAGAGGTACTGGGCTCGAACTCTAAAAAGGAAATCAGAACCTAAAGTCTGCAACGTATCAATTCTTCATGGAAGTCAAGCATGACTTGACATAGGAAAAAATTAAACACAAGTCAAATTATACATTTCGGATATAGAATTGTTATATTGACTTAAAGCTAACCAATCTCACATAGTCTGTAATTTCTGTAATTTGGGATTAAAATAAATAAGTTAGCAATAATCCAAAAATGCTTAAGAATTAAATGTTACAAAATCATACCACAATTAATTCGAAAGTATTTTATTGAATGCTTGTTCAAAGAACCTACCTTATTTTCTGTAGTCTATAAATTATTTCGTTTCTAATTTAATTATTAGTAAGGATGAAAATCTGGTATAAAAATACTTCATAAAAAGTGAATCCGATTATAACAAATTTATACAAATTCTAAATAAAATTTAAACATTCCATGAAAGGCTATATTTAAACATTAATATTATATGATGATAAAATATTGCAAAAGCTTTATATGTGAGTTAAATACTTTCTAAATATGTTTCTTTTCAACTGTCAATGTGTTAAGGCATTCAGGAAAAATCCCTAAACTAAGACTATAAATTTCTTTTACTTGTAAAAAGGAAGTTAGATCCTAAAGTGTGCAACGTAGAAACTCTGAACAGGCTTTCGAGAGTTGAACGTATATAGTTTGTCCTTCACGTATTGCACCATATTCATACACGTATTGCACCATATTCATATACGTATTGCACCATATTCATACACATATTGCACCATATTAATACACGTATTGCACCATGGTCCTACACGTATTGCACCATAGTCCTACACGTATTGCATCATATTCATACACGTATTGCACCATATTCACTTCATCCTTTAAATAGTCATGACTTACAACACATAGCTTGAATTTTCTTGTTATTGAAGCTCGTACAGTCGTTCGTACTTGCAAAAAATTATGAAGGGTCCTCCGTTCTGCATTCTTCTTCCAAGAATAATTCATCCTTCAAAAATTACCCTCATTGTAGAACTTAGGCTCAGATTGTATAACTTCTCTCATTATACCTTTGACTTAAGCGGCGGGAAATCTTGCTAACACAAATATGTTTCTATGTATGTATCGTGTTGTTACATTTCTTTATCGGAATATTCAAGAAACACAGTAATGGTGTAATGTACAAATGCCGTGATACTTAGGAACAATGATATTCTTTATTGAATACATACAATTTGGGTTATATAAAAATCCTAACGATCATCGTGTTTATGACAAAATACACAATTTCAGCTACACAATAAAAGTCTCTCACCAAGCATCCTCTGTATGAAAATTATACTGATTCAAATTACAATCCTAAAATCTGCACTTTGTAAAAATTCCTTAAAAGCTCGATCTTGGTAATGGTTTAAAAGTGGCTAAACTTAGATTGGAGCGTTATGACCTATTTTTTAGTTTGTCATTGTTAATTACTGGCTTTAGTTTTTATCACAAAACCATGCAAATTCTATTTGATGAAAACATAATATCATCCCCAAAATCAAGATGGCAAGCAACAAGAAATGATGATTTAGCTAATAATATTGTTACCGGTAAACTTGGAGAGATAGTAAAGATGATCGTGGATGCACAAAATAGTATAGAATGCAACGATAAAAATGATATCAACAGACCATACTCATCAATCGCCTCATTATTTAACGATTCCGCACCAAACTGTTTTATTGGAAATAGTAATTACACTTGCGAGCGAAAATAGTTTAACGCAAAACATCGAGAAAAATAAGATAATTCAAGTTTCCAATAGACCTACAACTGTATCACTTTGATCTTAGTATATTACCGATTTTACTTTATGGGTGTGAAGTTTGAGATTTGAAAGTATAACAATTAGTGAAAATTTTCATATCGAAGTTTTAAGAAATATGAAATAGGTGAGAAAAAGTACACCTACTTACACGTTTTATTCAGAACCAGGAAGGAAACTTACTGATAGAATTATCAGATTACGAATGATAGGATTTGGGATGTCATCAATGGTAAATCGACTCTAGAATTTTTATAAATACTTTTTTTACGAGGTCAATGTTAACGTTAATATTTACGCAAGGATGAATATCATCAATAACACTCTCATAACTGTTGGGAGACCCGACCTTATATATCCTGAATGCATTAAGAATAAGGAAGGAACAAAACGCATTATAACAGAAACTTTAAAATACCTTTATATACAGGAATGGCAATCGTCCATAACCTTATCATACAAGAGAAAATTTTACCATTGTTTAAAAGACCCGCAGATGGAATACTACTTATTAATGTTACCTAGGAATAAGTATTTACACTGATAAAGATCACGATATGCAATCACATACTCCACGTTGAAATAGGTCGTTGGGTCAATACACCGTTTGTGTAACGAAACGGTAATCATTGTGATAAAATGACGTTTTGGACGAAAACCATTATTTGTTTATTTGTGCCAACTTTCACAAATAAAGGGGTATATTTTTAAGCCGTTATACTACCGCAAATCATCCTTTGGAAAGTTACATACCTTCCTTGCCACCAATAATCGCAAACTTCTCCAAAATATTGTCTATTTTTTTTTTACTGTAATAAGAAAAACAATATCATAAAATGTATGCTGTCTCTGGAAGCGTAAATTTACATGTTTCACAAAGATATAACTCTTTTTCGTCTTGCAACTTTTGTATACTCCATGAGAGACATTGTATTTTACCGAAACAATATTACACTTACGGATCCAATCATCTCAAATTACGTCAGATGATTAGTCTTAATATGATTGTAAATGTTGACCTATTATGTGATTTGCGTCTCCATATTTTAGTGACGTCGCCTAACAATATTGTAGCAGTTTTCTTATTCTCGCATGCCACCAATGTGTGGCCTAAGATTTAGTTTTATTAATAAAAGATTTGTTATGTTCTGTTCTGTTCTGCTGGGTGTTTGTGTCTGTACCTCATTAAATCACATCATGCCTGGATCAGTACAATCAAAATTGACAGAGAAATATGCACAACACTTAGGTGTACGTAATACAGAGATATGCGCAATGCAAATGTATAAGTGATTATTTCTGTATATTGGTATTTACAAAGATTCCATGTGTATAATAAAACAAATTCATTACTTAATGTATTTGTTATACATCAATGTATCGTGTTCAGGTGTGGATGGGCATTGTACGTTTTAACCAAAGACAATAACTGGTGGACCAGAAATATTAAACTTGTGTCACTTTGGCAACTAGCAAGTATTCAAGTCTTGCACACTTTAGTTTCTGCAAACCATACGTACCTAAATTAATTTCTTTATTATGTTTAATGTATCAGCGCATGATCAAAAGCATTCAACATAATCTAATGATGACACACAAGAACATTGTTAGTATTCATTAGGTGTTTTAATCCTAGCGCCTACCAGCAGCCAGAATATATCAGTGTCATTTATTAACAGCCCGTCCAAATTTTCTCTATTTACGGATGCCATTCGTATAACACCTTCAACTATTTTCTCTTCATTGCAAATCCACCCATCAAAAACAATGTTTTGCTTGGGATCAGATGTATTTATCGTTTGTACAGTAATACTCTGCAGAGCTTGTGGTCTTTTTATGTACCTGGCAGTCTTGGGTATTTAATCTTAGAAAACATTTGTGTGGGTAGACATGAGCTTCAAAATTCATATGTGCTGTATGAATTTAAATTTACTATTGGAACTTCTATCTTTTATTCCTCATATATCGCTACTTCAGAATTAAGAACCAGGATATATACAGACGTACTTACTCTTAAATGAACTTTTCAGGCGTTACAGGTTGACCCCGATTGGTATTGGATTAAAACGTAGACACTGAAAGTAATTGTGTTATTTTTTATTATTTGTTTATTTATAACGTGATTGAAAAATCTTTAAATCGGACACCAAGCTGGTGCGTTTAAAATCCCACAATTGATGCAACAAAATGGAGGTCGGATCTGAGCATGATGTGAAGGATAGTTTATTTGAAGGAGTTTCGTTGCACTCACTGTAGGTCGAAGCCCAAACTGGGTCTAATAACAGCTCCGAAGAAGACATACCAGAAGGTATTAAGACTCAGTTCCATCCCTATGAAAGTGTGACTAGCTCTCCTTTGATGGCAAGCAGCGAATACTAATCGGAAGTCCTGGGCTGCGGGCTCGTTTGCCAGGCGAATGGTCTGCATGGAAGCTGGCGTTATATAAGACTTTCCTGCTATCATCTTTTCTGGCCTTTCCAAGGGCCAGAGGCTTACAAGGCATATTTCTCAATGAAAACTCCGTCATAGTAAGGGTATGTCGCCTACGGTACGGTTAGACGGACGGATCTGTCACCAAGATCTCATAGCTTGCTGGACCGATTGGACAAAAAGGTCTTTACGTTGAACGGCTTTTGACGGTCGGGCGTTAGCGACGGTTTTATTATTTATTGGATCCGAGTGATCCTGTGCGAACCCCATGTGTTCAAACTTCTAGGCACGAATATGCTCGGACATGCGGGAGGACTTAGCCCGCAGGGATGCCTAAAATTGTAGAACAGTGCCACAGTAAGTCGGAAATGCAAGCGATGAATTAGTTAGCAATGTTGGTCTTCTCAAAAGATCTCTGGTGCTGGACAGTCGGTGACAGCTGGACGGCCATTAATGGCGAGGTGGTAAAAGGATGTGAATCAAATGAATCTGCCTAAAATTGGGGGAGCAGTCCTCATTAAATCTGTATCACCAGCAACAAACTGTAGGTTGTCTTCCTTGACTTATTCCATTTTTTACCCCCTTCAATGCCGTGTTGGACTTTCGCTTTGAACGTGCCTTTAATGTATTTAGTAGCTATTCTTCCTAAAATGACACAGAAAGAGACAAGAAAGCATAGATTAACACACACACACACGCACACACACACACACACACACACACACACACACACACATATTCTCTGGTAATAATGATGTAATAAAAAGGCTGTTGCATTAGAAACTTATGGACTATGCTTTAAACGTACACACTCATGTATTTAGTAGGCCTTTCTACCGAAACGACACAGAAGGGATGACCGTTCCAAATGACGTAGTCTCATATTGGAGGTAAAGACTATGAGCCGAGAATAATGGCAGAGGTAGTGTGGAAGGGCAGCACAGTGTATTGTTCAAGCAACCCTCACGGTGTGCCACACATAACTAAAATCCGTCCTCATCAGACACTCACGTGATCACAGAAACCAAACCACTTAATAGTTTCCTTATTATTGAACTCAAAGGATGAAGACCACTCAGTTCTAGCTAGATAGTCCATAACACAAGAAACTTTTAACTGTTCTTCAACCAGTCTGGTACAAACCATTTCTGAGCAAAAATCTAATGTTTCAAACGGCACACCATTGGCGGATATACATTCATTACACCTATCCTAAAATATTTAAATATTGTGGGATAGGTTATTATTACTTTTGTCTAATAGTTCAGTCATATAAAATTGTTTAGTGCAATGCAATGACATTACTTGCTAATATGATACATCATATCGATTACATTATAATATAATGATCTGGCCATTTTGATATTCGGAGTAAACCTTTTGTTTGAAAATCAGACTACTCTATGTGATGTAATTTACTTAAGTCATCTTACGTAAAGGTGTTTAAACTGCAGGTAGAGAGACTCTTCTGAGTTTGCTGGTACGATTACGTAAAGATGCATACATTGCAGTTAGATACGCTTCTTAGCTTGAGGGGCCCCGAGGGGCCGAGTGGTCTAAAGCGCTCTTCGTTACGGATCACTGCCATCTCACCTCTGTCTGCGGCGGTTCGAGTCTAGGATTCAGCCAATGTGGGTATGTGAGAAAGCTTGCCAGTAGCTTCTCGTGGGTCGGTGGTTCTTTCTGAGGTTTTCCCGGGTTCTTCCTCCACCATTAATACTGGCCGCCATGTATAGCCTATCGTGTGCTGAAAAATGGCGTTAAACCCCACAACAACAACTTCTTAGCTTGCTGGTATGATTACGTAAAGGTGCTTGACTAGCAGGTACAGGGAGTCTTCTGAGCTTGCTGGTATGATTACGTAAAGGCGCTTAAATGGCAGGTAGAGAGACTCTTCTGAGCTTTCTGGTATGATTATGTAAAGGTGCTTAAATTGCAGGTAGAGGGACTCTTCTGCGAAACATCACTATAAACTGCCACACTGCAGACATCGTAACGATATGACTGAAACATTGTTAAAGCTACGCTAAAAAAATCCAAATCAAATTCATTATGTGAATGATGCATTGGTTGTGATTTCATTACGTAGAGGATGCATTAATTTTGTTTCCATTATGCAAAGGATGCACTGATTGTGATTTCATTATGTTAAGGATATGTTGATTGTGATTTCATTATGTAAAGGATGTGTTGATTGTGATTTCAATATTGAGAGGAGGCATTGATTGGGATTTCATTCTGTAAAGGATATGTTGATTGTAATTTCATTATGTAAAGGTTGTGCTGATTATGATTTCATTATCGTAAAGGGTGTGCTGATTCTGTTTTCATTATGTGAAGGATATGTTGATTGTCATTTCATTACATAAAGGATGTGTTGATTTGTGATTAAATTATGAAAAAGATCTGATTATAGTGATTTCATTATGAAATAGATGTGAAGATGTTAATTTAATTATGTAAAGACTGTGTTCAAAACGAGTTCAATATGTATAGGATGTACTAATTGTGTTTTCATTCCAGAAACGATGTTCTGATTGAGTTTCCATTATGTAGAGGATGCATTGGTTGTGCTTCCATTATGTAACGGATGTTTTGATTATGATTGCATTATGTAAAGGATGTGTTGATTGGGATTTCATTATGTAAAGGATGTGTTGATTATGATTTCATAATGTAAAGGATGTGTTGATTGTGATTTCATAATGTAAAGGATGTGTTGATTGTGATTTCATTATGTAAAGGTGTGTTGATTGTGATTTCATTATGTAAAGGATGTGTTGATTGTCATTTCATTATGTAAAAGATGTGCTGATTCTGATTTCATTATGTAAAGGATGTGTTGATTTTGATTTCATTATGTAAAGGTGTGTTGATTGTGATTTCATAATGTAAAGGTGTGTTCACTGTGATTTCACTACGTAAAGGATGTGTTGATTATGATTGCATTATGTAAAGAATATGTTGATTGTGATTTCATTATGTAAAGGATGTGTTGATTGTGATTGCATTATGTAAAGGTGTGTTCACTGCGATTTCACTACGTAAAGGATGTGTTGATTGTCATTTCATTATGTAAAGGATACGTTGATTTTGATTTCATTATGTAAAGGGTGTGTTGATTGTGATTTCATTATGTAAAGGATATGTTGATTGTGATTTTATTATGTAAAGGTGTGTTCACTGTGATTTCATTATGTAAGGGATATGTTGATTGTGATTTCATTATGTAAAGGATATGTTGATTTTGATTTCATTATGTAAAGGATATTTTGATTTTGATTTCTTTATGTAAAGGGTGTGTTGATTGATTTTTTTATGTAAAGGATATGTTGATTGTGATTTCATTATGTAAATAATATGTTGATTTTGATTTCATTATGTAAAGGATGTGTTGACCGTGATTTCATTATGTAAAGAATATGTTGATCATGAATTAATTATGTAAAGGATACGTTGATTGTGATTTCATTATGTAAAGATGTTTAATTATAATTTCATTATGTAAAGGGTGTGTTGATTATGATTTAATTATGTAAAGGATGTGTTGATTATGATTTCATAATGTAAAGGATGTGTTGATTATGATTTCATAATGTAAAGGATGTGTTGATTATGATTTCATAATGTAAAGGATGTGTTGATTGTGATTTCATTATGTAAAGGTGTGTTCACTGTGATTTCATTATGTAAAGGATGTGTTGATTATGATTTCATAATGTAAAGGATGTGTTGATTATGATTTCATAATGTAAAGGATGTGTTGATTATGATTTCATAATGTAAAGGATGTGTTGATTATGATTTCATAATGTAAAGGATGTGTTGATTGTGATTTCATTATGTAAAGGTGTGTTCACTGTGATTTCATTATGTAAAGGATGTGTTGATTATGATTTCATAATGTAAAGGATGTGTTGATTATGATTTCATTATGTAAAAGATGTGTTGATTGTTATTTCATTATGTAAAGGATGTGTTGATTGTGATTTCATTATGTAAAGGGTGTGTTCACTGTGATTTCATTAAGTAAAGGATATGCTGATTCTGATTTCATTATGTAAAGGATGTGTTGACTGTGATTTCATTATTTAAAGGATGTGTTGACTGTGATTGCATTACGTAAAGTATGTTTTGAGTATGATTTCATTACATAAAGGATGTGTTGATTATGATTTCATTATTTAAAGGATGTGTTGACTGTGATTGCATTACGTAAAGTATGTGTTGAGTATGATTTCATTACATAAAGGATGTGTTGATTATGATTTCATTATTTAAAGGATGTGTTGACTGTGATTGCATTACGTAAAGTATGTGTTGAGTATGATTTCATTAAGTAAAGGATGTGTTGATTATGATTTCATTATGTGAAAGATGTGTTGACTGTGATTGCATTACGTAAAGTATGTGTTGAGTATGATTTCATTAAGTAAAGGATGTGTTGATTTTGACTGCATTATGTAAAAATGCATTAATTGCCATTTCATGACATAAAGGATGTTTTGATTGATTTTTAATATTTAAAAGATGTGCTGATTGTGTTTTCATTATGTAAAGGTAGTCTTGAATGTACTTTCATTCATGATGTAAAGGTGGTCTTGATTGTATTTTCATTCATTATGTAAAGATAGTATTGATTCTACTTTCTTTCATTATGTAAAGGTAGTCTTGACTGTACTTTCTTTCATTAAGCAAAGTTAGTATTGATTGCACTTTCATACATTTTGTACAGGTAGTCTTTACTGTACTTTCATTCATTATGTAAAGGTAGTCTTTACTGTACTTTCATTCATTATGTAAAGGTATTCCTGATTCTACTTTCATTCATTATGCAAAGGTAGTCTTGTCTGTACTTTCATTCATTATGCAAAGGTAGTCTTGATTGTACTTTCTTTCATTATGTAAAGGTAGTCGTGACTGTACTGTCTTTCATTATGTAAAGGTAGTCTTGATTGTACTTTCATTCTTTATGTAAAGGTAGTCTTGATTGTACTTTCATTCTTTATGCAAAGGTAGTCTTATTGGTAGTTTTATTATTATTATCATGGAAAGATAGTCTTGACTGTACTTTCATTTATTATGTAAAGGTAGTCGTGATTGTACTTTCATTCATTATGCAGATAGGCTATACATGGCCGCCAGTATTAATGGTGGAGGAAGAACCCGGAAAACCCCGGAAAGAACCACACACCCACGAGAAGCTACTGGCAATCTTTCTTACATACCCACATTAGCCGAATCCGAGACTCGAACCCACGCAGAGGTGAGATGGCAGTGATCAGTAACGGAGAGCGCCTTAGACCACTCGGCCACTCGGGGTCCCACTCTTGATTGTACCTTTTTTCATTAAGCAAAGTTAGTCTTGATTGTACTTTCATTCATTATGTAAAGGTAGTCTTGATTGTACTTACATTCATTATGTAAAGGTAGTCTTGATTGTACTTTCATTCATTATGTAAAGGTAGTCCTGATTGTACTTTCATTCAATACGTAAAGGTAGTCTTGATTGTACTTTCATTTATTATGTACAGGTAGTCCTGATTGTATTTTCATTCATTATGTAAAGGTAGTCTTGATTGTACTTTTATTCATTATGTAAAGGTAGTCTTGTCTGTACTTTCATTCATTATTTAAAGTTAGTCTTGATTGTTCTTTCTTTCATTATGTAAAGGTAGTCTTGATTGTACTTTCGTTCAATATGTAAAGGTAGTCTTGATTGTACTTTCTTTTATTATGTAAAGGTAGTCTTGATTGTACTTTCTTTCATTATGTAAAGGTAGTCTTGATTGTACTTTCTTTCATTATGTAAAGGTAGTCTTGATTGTACTTTTATTCATTATGTAAAGGTAGTCTTGCCTGTACTTTCATTCATTATTTAAAGTTAGTCTTGATTGTTCTTTCTTTCATTATGTAAAGGTAGTCTTGATTGTACTTTCGTTCAATATGTAAAGGTAGTCTTGATTGTACTTTCTTTTATTATGTAAAGGTAGTCTTGATTGTACTTTCTTTCATTATGTAAAGGTAGTCTTGATTGTACTTTCTTTCATTATGTAAAGGTAGTCTTGATTGTACTTTCTTTCATCATGTAAAGGTAGTCATGATTGTACTTTCGTTCAATATGTAAAGGTAGTCTTGATTGTACTTTCATTCATTATGTAAAGGTAGTCTTGATTGTACTTTCTTTCATCATGTAAAGGTAGTCTTGATTGTACTTTCTTTCATTATGTAAAGGTAGTCTTGATTGTACTTTCTTTCATCATGTAAAGGTAGTCTTGATTGTACTTTCTTTCATTATGTAAAGATAGTCTTGATTGTACTTTCTTTCATTATGTAAAGATAGTCTTGATTGTACTTTCTTTCATTATGTAAAGGTAGTCGTGATTGTACTTTCATTCATTATGCAGAGTTAGTCTTGATTGTTGTTGTTGTAGGGTTTAACGCCATTTTTCAACACACGATATGCTATACATGGCGGCCAGTATTAATGGTGGAGGAAGAACCCCGGAAAACCCCGGAAAGAACCACCGGCCCAGGAGAAGCTACTGGCAATCTTTCTCACATACCCACATTAGCCGAATCCGAGACTCGAACCCACGCAGAGGTGAGATGGCAGTGATCCGTAACGGTGTGCGCCTTAGACCACTCGGCCACTCGGGGCCCCAGTCTTGATTGTACTTTCTTTCATTAAGCAAAGTTAGTCTCGATTGTACTTTCATTCAGTATGTAAAGGTAGTCCTGACTGTACTTTCATTCATTATGTAAAGGTAGTTTTGACTGTACTTTCATTCAATTTGTAAAGGTAGTCCTGATTGTACTTTCATTCATTATGTACAGATAGTCCTGATTGCACTTTCACTCATTACGTATAGGTAGTCTTGACTGTACTTACATTCATTATGTAAATGTAGTCCTGATTGTACTTTCATTCATTATGTACAGGTAGTCCTGATTGTACTTTTATTCATTTCGTAAAGGTAGTCTTGTCTGTACTTTCATTCATTATTTAATGCTAGTCTTGATTGTACTTTCATTCATTATGTAAAGGTAGTCATGATCGTACTTTCATTCAATATGTAAATGTAGTCCTGATTGTACTTATATTCATTATGTAAAGGTAGTTTTGACTGTACTTTCATTCATTATGTAAATGTAGTCCTGATTGTACTTTCATTCATTATGTACAGGTAGTCCTGATTGTACTTTCATTCATTATGTAAAGGTAGTCTTGACTGTACTTTTATTCATTATGTAAAGGTAGTCATGACTGTACTTTTATTCATTATGTAAAGGTAGTCATGATTGTACTTTCATTCATTATGTAAATGTAGTCCTGATTGTACTTTCATTCATTATGTAAAGGTAGTCTTGACTGTACTTTCATTCATTATGTAAAGGTAGTCATGATTGTACTTTCATCCATTATGTAAAGGTAGTCTTGACTGTACTTTAATTCATTATGTAAAGGTAGTCTTGACTGTACTTTCACTCATTATGTAAACGTAGTCCTGATTGTACTTTCATTCATTATGTAAAGGTAGTCTTGTCTGTACTTTCATTCATTATGTAAAGGTAGTCTTGACTGTACTTTTATTCATTATGTAAAGGTAGTCTTGACTGTACTTTTATTCATTATGTAAAGGTAGTCATGATTGTGCTTTCATTCATTATGTAAAGGTAGTCTTGACTGTACTTTTATTCATTATGTAAAGGTAGTCTTGACTGTACTTTAATTCATTATGTAAAGGTAGTCTTGACTGTACTTTCACTCATTATGTAAATGTAGTCCTGATTGTACTTTCATTCATTATGTAAAGGTAGTCTTGTCTGTACTTTCATTCATTATGTAAAGGTAGTCTTGACTGTACTTTTATTCATTATGTAAAGGTAGTCATGATTGTACTTTCATTCATTATGTAAAGGTAGTCTTGACTGTACTTTTATTCATTATGTAAAGGTAGTCTTGACTGTACTTTTATTCATTATGTAAAGGTAGTCTTGACTGTACTTTTATTCGTTATGTAAAGGTAGTCATGACTGTACTTTCATTCATTATGTAAATGTAGTCCTGATTGTACTTTCATTCAATATGTAAAGGTAGTCTTGACTGTACTTTCATTCATTATGTAAATGTAGTCCTGATTGTACTTTCATTCATTATGTAAAGGTAGTCTTGTCTGTACTTTTATTCATTATGTAAAGGTAGTCATGATTGTACTTTCATTCATTATGTAAAGGTAGTCTTGACTGTACTTTTATTCATTATGTAAAGGTAGTCTTGATTGTACTTTTATTCATTATGTAAAGGTAGTCATGATTGTCCTTTCATTCATTATGTAAAGGTAGTCTTGACTGTACTTTTATTCATTATGTAAAGGTAGTCTTGACTGTACTTTTATTCATTATGTAAAGGTAGTCTTGACTGTACTTTCATTCATTATGTAAAGGTAGTCTTGACTGTACTTTTATTCATTATGTAAAGGTAGTCATGATTGTACTTTCATTCATTATGTAAAGGTAGTCTTGACTGTACTTTTATTCATTATGTAAAGGTAGTCATGATTGTACTTTCATTCATTATGTAAAGGTAGTCATGATTGTACTTTCATTCATTATGTAAAGGTAGTCTTGACTGTACTTTTATTCATTATGTAAAGGTAGTCTTGACTGTACTTTTATTCAATATGTAAAGGTAGTCTTGACTGTACTTTTATTCATTATGTAAAGGTAGTCATGACTGTACTTTCATTCATTATGTAAATGAAGTCCTGATTGTACTTTCATTCATTATGTAAAGGTAGTCTTGACTGTACTTTCATTCATTATGTAAAGGTAGTCTTGACTGTACTTTTATTCATTATGTAAAGGTAGTCTTGACTGTACTTGTATTCAATATGTAAAGGTAGTCATGACTGTACTTTCATTCATTATGTAAATGAAGTCCTGATTGTACTTTCATTCATTATGTAAAGGTAGTCTTGACTGTACTTTTATTCATTATGTACAGGTAGTCTTGATTGTACTTTCATTCATTATGTAAAGGTAGTCATGATCGTATTTTCATTCAATATGTAAATGTAGTCCTGATTGTACTTATATTCATAATGTGAAGGTAGTTTTGACTGTACTTTCATTCATTATGTAAATGTAGTCCTGATTGTACTTTCATTCATTATGTACAGGTAGTCCTGATTGTACTTTCGTTCATTATGTAAAGGTAGTCTTGACTGTACTTTTATTCATTATGTAAAGGTAGTCATGATTGTACTTTCATTCATTATGTAAAGGTAGTCTTGACTGTGCTTTTATTCATTATGTAAAGGTAGTCTTGACTGTACTTTTATTCATTATGTAAAGGTAGTCATGATTGTGCTTTCATTCATTATGTAAAGGTAGTCTTGACTGTACTTTTATTCATTATGTAAAGGTAGTCTTGACTGTACTTTTATTCATTATGTAAAGGTAGTCTTGATTGTATTTTCATTCATTATTTAATGTTAGTCTTGATTGTACTTTCATTCATTATGTAAAGGTAGTCATGATCGTATTTTCATTCAATATGTAAATGTAGTCCTGATTGTACTTATATTCATAATGTAAAGGTAATGTTGATTGTTCTTTCATTCATTGGTATGCTGATTGTGCTCTATCCGATAGTTACCTGATAGGTGTTATGTTTCGCTGATGCGCAAATGAATAAATCAGTGTCATATATTGTATATCAAGGGCATGGACAAGGTTAACTGTACATTTAAAGGTTTACTCGAAATTAAGGTAATATAAAAAACATGGATGCCACGTCTAGCTTCACATCGTGAACAATAAACTAGCAAAACACAACGCATAGTATCTGCCTTTCTGCTTCCTTGGGAAAAGTTTAATTAACTGGGATTAAATTTCGACAATTTATTAATAAAAATCAATCCTTTTTTGATTAAGTAATCTGTTTTCAAATTGAGTTGTAGATTATATGTAGGTTTCTTTAAATTGTTGTCGTCCAGTAGTACTTGAGAATGCTATACTAATTCAAATTATTCCATGTTTGCGTGCACCCAAGATGAAGTCAAGATAAAATTCCACGCACTTGAAGATCAAAGAGAAACAGCATTTTTTTTCTCTCTTAAGGTCATGCGCACCACCAATATTTATCTAGCACTTTTGTTGACAGTTTCCGCGTCCTCTTGTAGCTTTACCTTTTCCTAGAATAAAAATTGAGGAAAATCGTTAAAGTAATTATCGAGAAAAACACTTGAAGAAGAAAACATTTAGTTTTAAACGAACATGAAGGAAAATGACATTATAAGACGATGTTGTTGTTGTTGCTGTTGTTTTTGGTACAGTTTCAGCACAAGATATGCTATACATGGCGGCTAGTATAAATGGTGGAGGAAGAACCCGGGAAAAGCCAAGAAAGAACCAACGACCCGGCAGAAGCTATTGGCAAGCTTTCTCACATAACCCACAGTGGCAGTTATACGACGAAAGATGGTACCTTACGTTATATAGTTACATTCATAGGCAGAGGTGGTGGTAACAAGATTGTCCGTTTTTATTAAAGCGCATGTATGTATGTATGTCTGTATGTATGTATGTATGTATGTATGTATAGGCAAATCAAATACCTCTTCATTAATGTTGATCTTTATAACATTGGCATGGTCTGCGTCTTCTTCATACTTCCATGCCGTCAAGTCCTTGACAAGCCATAGGACAACCAGCAAAATCGTGATGGCGATAGTGCGCGTGATACTTCCGAAGGTGAACATGGAGTTACGGAAATAGACGATGTCATTTAGCAAACAGGACTGTTGCTCTCCACAGATGTATTTCCAAACAATGCAGCTCCTATCAATAATCGCGCCCAGTATGACGGGCCCGGGCATCCATCCTAAAGTGAAATGAATATAATAGTACAATTGGTACAACTATTTCACTAGCCCGGGCATCTATCCTAAAGTAAAATTAACATAATGGTACAATTGATACAGTTTTTTCACTGAAATACAGCAAAAACAATCTAATCTTTCAAAATAAGATAGAAGTTTTATGTTAAATTCTAGCAATGAATCATTACTCAACATAGGTTGAATAGTATAATTGATGAATGTGATGAAACTAAATTGTGTGACTAAATTTGACAGTTTTGATAATGTCTACATATTGCTCAAGCAAATAATGAAATTAATATATATTTTAATAATAGGACTTTTAACAGCAATGTGTTTTGTACATCATATTTATGTTATTGAACAGCAAGAAATGATGCCCGTGCTTCAGCTGTATAGTTATTACGTACTAATGAAACCGAGACTGGCAAAAGACAAAGTTCTTTGCATTTGCGACTGGCACATTGGCGAGAATATTAACATACCTCTGGCATGTTTTCATGTACTGTTGCCGAAATTTAATTTTATGTGGTATTAGGCAAATAACGCAATTTCTTGAAAAGACAGCTGATGGAAATGGATGATATCATGTATTAAAATATAGATAAGAATTTGACAGTAGTAATATCGCAAGTGAAATAAAGGAATCATAACATAATAATTCTAAAACGACTACGGGCTAGTTTGTTTTCAATTTACCTCTGAAGTCCAGGAAGTGAAAATAATCAAGTAGAGTTAGCAGCTGTTTGATAGGCGAAGACAGGAAGTAAACATGAGCATACTAATATATAAACTAAATTACACCCATCAATTATAAACCAAAATAAATGAAGTAACATTTTTGTTTTACAATATATTACACATAAAATGTTTATTTTAAATAGCAGGATAGCTAGTGAGGTAAATCTGGGAAATTATTTTTCTTTAAACATCAAACACTGTGTAAGTACGAAACTGTAGAAAAGAATCCAATGAGACTCGGCGAAATGCTTCCTATGGAAGGATTAGTGTACTGAGTATTTTTTGAGCATATGCTTAGTTAATGATTATTATATTTTGCTTTATAATCTAGTTAGGCACGGCTCCGACAGTTTCAAATACAATGAAATGTATATTACATGGGATTCTTAAACTTGCGTGTGTGAAGTGAGTTATGGCACGCTGAAGATTTGCTAACATCTCTAAGTTTTTCTATGATAATTACGCATGAGTAATAGTGTGAATAATAAATACAACATGCCTGACAATGCATCAGTTATTGAATTTATTATCTCATTAATGACTTGGAAAACTAAGATTGGTGGGACAATGCTAATAATATTTGTGTAGTCTGCGAAAAAAACAATGATGATAGATCTCATCCATATGGTACTGTACATATAATGATGACATATCTCATCTATATGGTACTTTAAACATAATGACGACAGATCTCATCCATACGGTACTGTAAATCTAATGACAGATCTCATCCACATGGTACTGCAAATATAATGGCGACAGATCTCATATATGGTACTGTGTATATATATATATATATATATATATATATATATATATATATATATATATATATATATATATATATATATATTGATGGCATCTCTTCCACATTGTATTGCAATGGAGTGGTGGGTTGCGCCATCTACTCAGACAGCCCCTGCAACTTTCTGAACTGGCCGACATTTATTACAACTGGAAAATCGTTGACAGATCTTCGTACAGATAATCAAATCTCAGAATGGGTTTATTCTTATTATGAATACGATCTCTGATAGGGGTTGTAATACATTGGAAATCTTCCGATTAAAGGTTTAAGAAATCTGTTTACAAGCTGGAATATCTGTTTTTGAAGAAAAAAAATGGAAAGCCGTTTACCCACCCCGCCCCTCAAAATCACACTGGTATTAGCTCATATTACGTGTACTGCAGTTGTAAACTGACGGTTTAAGAGACCAATATGAAGTTTTGAGTTATGTACTAAAAGCAAACAAATCATGAAAATGTCTTACCAAGAGTTGACATAGCAAATCCAGACAGTGCAACGGATACAGAACGATCTGCTGCTTTTACGCATCTACACGAGAAAAATAAAAATATAAAATCCTATGAAAAAAGTGTAAACATTAGATACGGTGATCTCAATGCACAAACATCGTGCATCGACTTTGTTTTTACTCCCGTGTGAATTTTTTTTTCTCAAATCTGATAATAGTACCAAGTCTCAGAATTTAGTGCACCATTTCACGTTCAATCATTAAGTGCTCTTTAATTATGACCACAAAGCACAAAATCTTATCAATAAGAGAATTGCAAACTGACATTGGTGACATGGAGGCCTTCAAACGTGAATTTTTTAAAAATAATTTGCAACAAATCATTCCCGATATTTCATACGTTGATTATTATTGAATATTTCAAGTTGTAATAGTAGTTCCAGACTGGCCGTGCGATGCGGAACGTTTATGTCTGTGATACGGAATCTCATATTGAACATCTGTATCGAACACCAGTCCAACCATATACGATTAAATGGGCATGTAGTAAAAACCATTGTATAAAGTTCATGCTTACTTTTAGCATTCGTAAATATTCAAAGCATGGTTAAATTGAATTTTCAATTTTTGTTATACTAACAATATTGTAATATGCCAAAGGGATTTCTTTACCAATCGAATTCAACCCTGGGGTGAATCCTGCACGAAGTCACTTGTTTTTCCCTTATTTCCAATGACTTCTTGACAATAAGCGTCGTCTACTGAAAATTCCGACGCGCCCAGACTAAATAGTTTGCTTCTAATCAATGCATGATCACAAATATTACAATCACATATTTACATCACAACTACATAACTGCATGCCAACCTCACAACTGCACGGTTTCTCCTAATTACATTTCCGTAACGTAGCGCCAGTATTTCACGCCGTGAAAATATGAAACTCAAACACCACAGTCAAATCATGACTTTAAGCCTCATTTCGCTTGTAGCTCGTTGCCATATTTACCACCATAGCAACTATAAAGGTAGTCTTCAGATAATAGAACAGCCCTTCATAATTATTCAACTGTACAGTTTACCAGTCCATTTCACAAATACTTCACATGGAGACACACAATGAATCCACACAATTAGATGTTAATAGAGACTGCTTGGCTAAAGGTTCACGTATGTGGCTCTGACCTGAACTCACTACGACACTAGACCATACCATCATGAAATTACATCAACACTGCTATCGTTGACCTTTGCTTTTAGTGATTGGCTAATTACTCGGGCTGAGGAACATTTTTCCAACACCGACTTCCCATAATCAAACAAGTCATCACGAACATCTAATAAATCCTTAAAGGGATATATATGAATGTCTGAATTAGGTCAGCCTCGTTTTGTGAGCTTCCCTTAATTGTTTGTCTGAATCAGGCCAACTTCTTTTTGTGAGCTTTCCTTAATTGCATATCTGAATTAGATCAGCCTCTTTTCGTGAGCTTCCTTTAATTGTATGTCTGAATTAGATTAGCCTCTTTTCCTGAGCTTCCCTTAATTGGATGTCTGATTCAGATCAGCCTCTTTTTTTGATCTTCCCTTAAGAAAATATTTTAGTGACAGCTACTTTTTATCTATCAATTCAACCATACACAGCATTCTTTTCAATGGAAATCTGTTCTCTATATCAATATTTATTGTATAACATTTGTAATTTTATTCAAGACTCTAAATTGTAGTGATTATCTATCTCTGGAATTGGTGTACGTGGTTACAGTTCATTTTAATATGTTAAGAACGAAAAATTGCATAGGACGTATACATAGATGCTTACGTGCATGTTTATAGTTCCTAATAATACTATTAGCTGCAAACTTGATGACACGTTTCGGGATTTTCCCCAGTTGACAGTTCGCTCAGGTGGCATCTAAGAAGAATTAATTCAATTCCTATTCGATGAGTTGTATCATATGAATAGGTATTTTGAAATATTATATTAAGTAGTAAGATCTGTCACGTGGAGTATATTGCTAAATATACTTGTAATAGACAACTGAAGGTGTAAATAAGGAGAGAGTTTTTTCAATCAGATTCATTCCTATTGAGGATTCATTCTTATTTCTAATGTTTTTGTTCTTGTTGAAACATCAAATCTGCAGACCTGTTTTATGTTTTATTTATATATTATTTGAGAGTTAAAACATTCACTGGAAATAGAAAGCGCTTATTTGACTAGAATATTTTTTGGGAACTATTGTGAATTATTTAATGGAGTTCTTGGACAACGCAATTTTGATACGTCAGGACTAGTGGCGGACCAAGATACTTTCGGATCTGAAATGTATACGGACGTATGTATTATTTTGGACTTTAATATAACTTTTCTGGATTATTTTGGATATAGTTCATAATACTATCAGTTTCTCTTTCATTTTCAGCTTGTAACATTGATAATTAAATTGTTTAAGTTTTAAAAACTTGTTGGATTTGCTTCTTTCTGCTGCATAGTTACAGAGTCGTAACTATAATATCATTCCTTTAATACCCATGCTCTGAGAAAAATATGCGGCCACATTAACAAAAACAATTTTTGAAAATATTTTGTTATATGTCCTTAAACTAGCAATGAGGCCTAGAGTTCTGTTCCCATGAAACCAGCGATGATGAGGTTGAAAACACACAGAAGGGGTATGTTTCCTATAACTCCTTTTCTGAAAAGCCAGTTTCAATGTGCAACAGGAAGAAAAAAGGAGACCATTTTATCAAGTCCTCTTGGGATTTCTGAGCCATAAGATATGGTCCTTTAGCGGAATTATTATTTGCAACGATGGTATGCAACTGTCAACATTTAGCATGATGTTAAGTGTATAATGCATTCAAGACATACATAATGCATTCACAAGATCCATAATACATTAAACATATCCATGATGCATTCAAGATATCCATAAAGTATTCAATATATCCATGCACAGTGTTTATGTTTGGTCCTGATTTTGGACCAGGTCCATTTCATCCAGATAGGCGGTGAACCAGGTCTATTACACTAAAATAGTAGGTAAACCAGGTCAATGACACCTAAATACAGATGAACCAGGTCTATTACACTACAACAGCAAGTGCTGACTTTAGCTCCACAACGGTTCAAATCATTTGACTATATTATTCGCACGGCATGGCCATTCGTAGGATAACTAATGTGAGGACACACAAATGTGAACAAAAGACGCGCTGTTTATTTTATTTCATTAGCGTATGTAAACTGTGAACGTACTATAAGAAACAAGGAATTCTTCACGTCGAAAAGCAGATAAATAGCATGTTCAAAGGCTTAATCCTTTTAGAAATAGCAATAGAATGTATTCACTCATATTTAGATATTTTTTGAACGTATTATAACGAATCGCTTACAACTGTGCATGCTATTGGAATAATTATCCTAATTTTTCCATATGAATTATAAGGTGATTAAATAGTGCTTTGTAACTTACGCCAGTGGTCTCTTGCTTAACATGTATTGAAGACTTGTGACCATTTCGAAGGTTAAAACCGGAAACACCAACAATAACAAAAACGGAATAAAACAAAACCTTAGAATATGGAAGGAAACCACTTATACTTGAACTTGATGAAATCAGAGATCGATCGCGGGTAACAGACGTGGCAAATGATCGCGTTACTCTGAGTTTAAGAGGTCTCAATAATATAAAAACATATTTGAGCAGCAAGAGACAGCAGGTTGAGTATGCGGGGTACCTAGAATGTCAAGTTAATTTTACCGGATTTTAGCTATGAAGGTGGGAATTATCTGCAAGGCCAAAACAATGGAACCAACGAAGTTCGTGGCAGCCCAAGGATAAAGCATTGTGCAGGACTGGTCGCAAAGGCCGGCTGTAGCAGTGCCCATTTCGATGCAGGAACAGTTGGAAAATGACTAGAAAAAAGGATAAAATATTTTACTAATGAAACGTTTGTATATAAATATGACCGGAAAATATGAGAAGAAATAGCTGGCCAATAAGCCGTTTGTATATAAATATGTCTGGAAAAAATTAGATGAAATGGTTGACTAATAAGCCGTTTCAGTTTATATAGGTCTGGGAAATTGGAATAGCTGATTTATAACCATTTGAACATGTCAACAAAGGACAGTTAATGTAGCATTCATATACATTTGTTATCAGCGTCAAGGATCTTCCAGAAACTTGTTGCCGTGTATGTGGTGCAGTTATATCGACAAAATGTCATTAATTTCTATGGCGATAACTCACTGATTTACGGATCAGTAATCACTAGGAAAAGTCTATCAGTTGTAAACTTCTTCAAGTCCCAAAGCAGGTTCATAGCAAAGAAATATACAGGTCAAGACAAATAACCATTAGGCAGTCTTTCTTTGTTTATTTGTGATGGGGCGTAATATTTACAAGCAAAACTAAGCATGGATTGTAGTTTACGTTTTTACTTTGTTAATTTATTGGTTATCTGTACGTTTGGTTCGCCAATGCGTGCATCTCACAAAGTGATCCGTTGGTTCTGAAAGTACAACGGTTAGATTACAATTTATTTCCTTATTGGGCCAATTGGTTTGTATCATAAATGTAATTACTCTTTGTAAACGTGTACTCTAGAGATCTATTGCATCCCATTGGATTCTTATTTGCAGTATGGCCGTATCATATACATATTGTATGCGTCAGGAGAAAAGGTACATACGAACATAAGACGCAAAATCGAGATAACCCGACGTTTCGATAAAGCGGAATCACGAATTTATATTTTGTGGCTCTATCGCAATATTGTGTGTTCTGATTGGCCCCGTGAATGATGCCTACTTTGGTAATATGTAACGATTTATGCGAAAGAAATTATTGTTTACTCATTTAAGAATTTAAGATCAGTCTAGTTTGCAATTTATGTTACAATTGTTGTTTCGAAGCTTGCAAAGAATACTGCTACAGCACTGATATATCCTAGTCATGGGTTAAAATTTACCGTTCGTTTTCTATTTTTCCCAGCTATAGCTAAAACTATCATTAGTTAAGATGGACACATACTCTATTCAGCTTTTGACTCACGTATTAATCCGAACCTAAAAGCATTAAAAGTTCGTTTTGCGAAATCGCAAAATTCTGTATTTTCAAGTCACCACAGTGGTTATCAAAACCTCATCAAATAATATTTGCCCTTCGCGATTTGAAGAAGTCATCAACAAATCCTTCCCTTTTTAGAGAAAATTCAGTGAATTAGGATTATTCTATTGTACGGATATGTTCTATAAACAGATGGTTCGAAATATGTAGACACAGCTGGAACTGTCATTGCAGAATCGTAATGCACCATCTCTAGCCTGTTACAGTATATAGCATAACGTTTACTACAGAAATTACAGTCTTTATATACGAGTATTATTACTAATTATCAACACGTATGTAAATAACTTTTTATATATCCTACTTAATTTGCGATTTTAAAAAAAGCCAAGTTCCGCATAGAATTTATAACATAAAATGTTTTTTAAATTTACTACCATGAATAAAATTACGAGAATTAAATAAAATCATACACCAGCAGTTACAAATAATAAAGATATACATAACACATCCCTCATAAAGAAAAGAAAGATTTATGCAATAAACTTTGTTTTTCTTTAGTAGTAAAATAGACAATGACAACAATTTCCAAGGAAGATGTATAATAGATCTTCAAAATCTGTGCAAAACAAAGGAATATGAAACTCGTATACATATAATATTTCGGTTGTAAGTCATCATTCAAATCGTCATTGTCTGGGTATTAAATGATTTACAGAGTTATCTCGATCAACATGTTCCTTTAATATATTGATATGGTAGAGAAGATTCCCTTGCCTCCTTTCAGTAGTATTAATGATATAATTTAAATCATTACTTTCTTTCTTACCTGTATAGGGACCATGATACCTAGCCTAAAGAGGACACTGAGGTATGGGCAAAGTTAGAACTTTATCGTCTGACTGAAAGGTTATTTTCTTTGTAGTTTTTTATACCTCAGTTTAATTGGTTTTTGGATAGACTGAATATTATTTGTTGCCATTTCACAAGCTCTCGATAATTTGCATATAAACTCTGAGACAAGTAAATTGATATTTGATTCTTCTGTTAAAAGTCGTTTCTGTTTCAACAACTTCAATGGTCCACGAACAATGTGCCCGAAAACTAGTTATAAAGGGCTAAATCCAATGGACTCTTAAACCGACTCCCTAACAGTAAATAAGAGTAAGTGAACATTTTGGTATCAATGCAATAAGACCATATCACATTCTTTAAAGTCTGATGAAATCTTTCCAATGCCTCTTGGCTTTCAGGGTGATACGCAGATGATCTGAATTACTGTTGAATACCTAATTCATACATAACTTGTTGGAAGATTCCTGACATGAAATTAGAACCTTGACCAGACTGGTCGATCTTAGGAAGGCCAAAATGTGTAAAGAACTTAATTAGGGCTTTGACTATAGTTTTAGTCTTAATGTTCCGTACAGGAATTGCATCTGGAAACCTTGTTGACGCACACATAATGGTCAACAAGTATTGCTTGCCTGACTTGTTCTTGGGTAAAGGACCTACGCAATCTACTATTCTACTAAATGGTTCGTCAAAATGCAGGATTTGGTCGTAAAATCGCTTTAAGTATATTTTGGTTAGGTTTTCTTACCTTTTGAAAAGTGTGACAAGATCTGCAATAGTTAGAAACATCGCCCTTTAGTTTAGACCAATAAAGATGATGCTGATCTTCTGGTAGGTTCTATTTACTCCCATATTTACGCCTGTGGAGTTTTATGAGCTAAACATAGATTTCCTGTCGATATGACTTAGGTACCACACTTTGATAGCTAATGGATCACTCGTTAGCAGCAGGTACCTCGGGTGGTCTCCATTCTCTCATAAGGACCTCATTAAAAAAAATAGAAAGTTGGTACATCTGCAGAATCTGTTTTGCTAATAACCATCTGAAACGGGATCTTTTCTCTGTTAGACGACAAGTGAATGCCGTTTGTCGCTCTGATTAGACATTAGAGAATGAGTTGTTAAAAGAGGATCGCAATGATCAACACGTTTTGATTGATCATTAACAGAAGCAAAAGTGACCTCATTTAAAGTCTGACCAATACATGTGTCAATCAAAGGAAACGTTCCCTGACCAACTTCATTCTCAAGAACTCTTTTCGCCATAGCTCTAGCAACTACATAAGCTGGGTATAAATAAGGGATTTAATTTTCAATAGGATCAATCCTTTGATCCAAACAAGTTTGTCAGTCACAAGTGGATTAACCACAACCTTATCTCCAGCTAAGTCACTGCTTAGCAATACATGAACATTTTCGATTGGTAAAGAAAACAAAGCGCCAACAGTCACTGGCCATGAAACTAAGTCTGATGCTAAATTAACGTTATGGACGGGAATGTAATAAAATGGTACTCTGCTCTCTGAAAAAGAACACTTTCAGAAGAAGAAGACTTCTCAGACAAAGGCAAAGTACTTAACAATAAAACACGCCGAGAAGCTCCTGTGTCCATTCATATTTTAATAGGGATAGGATTGGTCGAATCACCAATAAGTGATACAGAGCCATTCGACATGAATGGTTCATAATCCACCATAATAAAATTAGACTGAAACTGGGGTTTATTCGACTCCACAAATGTATTGTTTCCAATACATTTCCATGACCATGATATATGAGAAACAAGAGCATTTAGAACTGCTCTGGCTTTGATCTGTTTCTTACATTTTAACTTAAAGCAATCAGAAATAACGTGCACAATTGTCTTGTAATAAGTGCACGTAGGAAGAGATAAAGATGTGTAATCAGTCTTATCAGTCGTTGAATACCGATTAGTTGTACCAGATTTAAATTTTATAAGCACTTGATTGAGACTGATTTGGTTTTTTATGAAACATTTGCAGAGAAGAAGACTTAATGACAAAGGAAACTTTGTGAGACAAGGAATACTAGTCAGCTGTACGAGCAACGTTTGCTAAAGTATCTATCTCGTGTTCATCTAAGTAAATTTTGACGTCATTATGGACGCAGTTCTTGAACTCTTCGACTTCTATGAGTTGTCTAAGTTTGTCATAATCTTTATCAATCCTTTACGATGCACACCACCGATCGAATAGTTGTTTTTTTTTCCCTAGCAAACTCGAAATGGGATTGGCTATTTTCTTTTTAACAATTCCGAAGCTTCTGTTGATATGCCTCAGGTACCAACTCATAAGCCTTCAAGATACATTCCTTGATCCAATCATATGCAGTACTTGCTTCTACTGATAGTGAATTATATACATCTCTAACTTTGTCAATAAGTACGCTCTGTGATAATAAAGTCCAAATCTTAATTTCCATTTTGAATTCTCTGCTATTTTTTCAAAAAGAGAAAAATACTGGTCTACATCTTTTTCTTTAGTCACCTTTTCCAGAACGGATGATTGCAAATACTCATTTACATGAAATAACGAATAAATCAGCATGGTCGTCATGTCAAAATATGTGTAATGAAAACTTCACAACAAACATCAAGCCGACTGTAATGGCAACCATCATAAGGAACAAACCACAGAGATCAAGTTGTATTGTGCCGATCGCGTTTTTGTTGCATCTATTTAACTCGAGCATTATCTCCTCCATAGCCAACCTTGACCAGAATGCATAATATGCCAATGTCCACTGTCAGTGGAACACATTTTCGTCGAGTGTTTGATTTCACCATTGTGAGGCAAAAGTTGTTGTTCTTGAGGGTCGCATCCATTATAAGTGGTGGAAGAAGAAAACAGAAAAACGCAAATAATAACCACCCACCCGGGGGTAGCCACTGGCCAGCTTTCTCACATCATTGGCGGAGCCCGAGACTGGAACCCATGCGGACAGAGGTGAGATGGCAGTGATCGAAAAAGGCTAGCGCTTTAGACCACTCAGCCACCCGTGAGCCCTGAGACGGAAGTATTTGATCGTTAACTGCATGAAGAAACTATATGCTTATGTGGCCTTTTGCTTGTTGTTGTTATGTACTTAATGTCATTTTCAGCACATGATAGGCTGTACATAGCGACGAGTGTATATGATTGAGGAAAACACCGGAAAACCACTAAGAAGAATTAACGAATCTCGGGAAGCTACTGACAAACTTTCCCACGTTTAAACATTTGGAATAGATGAACATTATATAAAGAGTTTAATTTTTTTATAATCAGTACCTTTTTCTTTTCTTATATACAATATACAGAATTTTAATATGTTTACATTTTATATTTTATCTTGTTCTTCAAGTTTACATTATTTTAAAGGGTTTGTGTTTGTTATTTTAGTGTCATTGATTTTGTTTTAAGCACCTGAATCAACCCATTTTGCTGCAAAGTCTAATTTTTTAATAAGTTTGTTATGTGTTTCAGTTTTTAGATTTGTATTTGAAAATGTATTTACCTTTTATGCTTAAATATTTTAAACGTAATAATTAAAGAGATTGGTAAATACTGTTTTCAAAAAGTTAATGTCTTAAACGTAAAAGCATAAGTAAACAAATTAAACAAACTCCCACCACCATCAATAACTGGATATGCGCGAATCTTACATAAATGTAATTTTCTCCTCATGTGCTTCGTTAACTTTTACATGTTCTCTCTCTCTCTCTCTCTCTCTCACACACACACACACACATACACACTCATGCACACATATACACACATATGTTGATTATCACTCGAATTGTTGTCACTGAGAGTGAATTGATATTGGTTTTGTGAAAAAACTATAAGCACTTAAGTGGAGCTCTTGTATGAGTTTCACAATCGCCGATAATCAGCGGTAACGCGGGTTATCGCATTAACCTGCTGATCGTAAACGAGGCTAATGGTGTATGGACTAAGGTCACAATTATTGCTTCCGGTTCAGAACAAATGAATTTAATCCCCATTTATTTTTAGAGCATTTTTTGCTTCCTCATCTTGGTTGTGGCGCATGCGTTAGATTGAGACATTTTTTGGTATTGGTTTAGAGGAAATTGTTTATTCTGTAGAATGTGTGCATCACTGTGTGGTTGCCTGTGTCTATTTTACCACAGTGGACAGTGAACAAGGAGGCACTGTTGTTGGTCCGGAAGTGAAATATGTGATCCACTTCACGTTGTTTTGCTTACAGTCCATCATGTCTACAGGATGGCAGATATAATATGGCAATAACTTCATCTCTGAAGATATTTTAGATTCTCATATGACTTATTATGACTTGGGATTATTTATAAAGGTTGACAAGTAGAGTTTTGACAGTTTGTTTATATATACTTTAAAATTAGAACTATAAAATTAAATTTTTTAATAAATATTTCTTATTTGCATATATGTTTTTTTTTTTATGGGTTTGATACTCCCATTTCTTCAAGTCAAAATGAGACCCCCATTCAAAACACGTGACAGGATGACGTTTTTGAAGTTGGTATTGTGCCGGTCATTTACATTATTCATTATGGCTCTACAGAGTTAATGTATGTTTTATGGGTGAGTTATAACGGTAACACATATATGCTTTTTTGGCTTTCAGTAATTGTTTGTAAACATTGTTATATGGTATTTAATGAAAGGATGGTGATGAAAAGTCCACAGTGGAACCTACGCAGAACGTCTATTACGCCATTTTAAAATGTCAAAGAATGACTAACATCATTAGGGAGGTGGGGGGGGGGGGTGCGGACCGCACCGGGTTACACCATCAGAGGAGGTGACACCAAAATGACTGTCTATAAAATTCTTGAATTTTTGTGCAGGAAGGAAGTCCATGAGGATGACACCATGAGTTACCGCACATGACTATAACATTTTTGAATTTTTGTGCAGGAAGGGGGTCCATGATGGTGACACCATGAGTTACCGCACTAGGTGACACCAACCCTAGTGACGCCACTGACTTTTCCCAGGTATATTTACTTTAGATGCGAGAAAACAACATCATTAAGTACGTCTAACGCAAATACTATCCATTGTATTAAGTTTGGTTACAACATTGACTGACAAAGTAAAATAGTTCAATAAGAAGGCGATTTCAGCTTATGTAAGAATGCTTCACTTTGGTCCATAAGCTGATATCGCCTTAATGGCGCGGTTTCGAATCCTGCCATCGGATCAGCTTGGGTCGACCACCTTGGTGTGTCCTAGGGCAAGACACTTTACTTAATCGCCTCAGCAATAAATAACCTACTTGTGATGTGCCGTAAAACAATTAAACCAAAATCAAACCATCCTTATATACAAGGTTGAGGATCATGATTTCACATTTTGTTGATGCATAGGATCTGTTGGTATACATAGCTGATTTGGGTGGTACACATGCACTAGAAATATCCAGAATTGTTATTTGCATCATGACTTAGCTTACATATATTTATCTGCAGCCGTATGGATACGTGCTAAAGACAACTGTGGACTATTTTATAAATGGTTTCGTTGATGAGATTGTGTTACTCGGGGTTGTGTTTGCAATGATACGCAGCGCTGTAGCATTGACTTCGCGTAACGCGTAAATCGCTTTAGAACTCATCATCGGTTTTATATACATCATTGATTTCTTCAATAAGTTCATTTATCAACGCGCGAAAAGTCCCAGGATCCAAGACATTTTTGATGGGCGACCGATGACAATTTCATACTGTCTCATTGATGACTTCTTGCGCTTTGTTGCCAGCACCTACTAGCCCCACAATTGTTTTGAACATTTCCACGAGTTCATGACCTGCGGTTGTGCAAGTGACAATGGTCAGACGGACACTTCCACAAGAAACTTTTTCTTCCTGATCCAGTCTTTCAAAGATTTCCCTAAAATTCAGTATCTTATCTTCTTACGGATGTAGTATTCTGGCTCAACTTGTATAATTTTTGACATTATCGAAAAATTACTTTAACTCTTTGCCTATAGCCTCATGTATTTAAAACCTCTCCCGATAAACCATTTTGGTCTAATTGTCAAACGCTACTTCATCGTCACGCATCTTAGAACAAAATTCCGTTTAATAATCTTTCCAGTCGTGGAGAAACCAGACGGCAAATATTGAAACACCTTCCTCAGTCTTCCTTGCGGTCTTGCTCGTTCACTATATCAAGCGTGATAAGGTGAACGTGCGCTTGATTACCGCTGTTTCCTCTTCTTTAATCAAAACAGCCTCTGGGCACTCAGGAAATGTTCTATGGCTCAGACTGTTCTGATAATCAAATACGGCTGCTTTTCTGTTCCAATCATAGCCATTGCGTTGATGGTTTCCGCGACGTTCTTCACTTCCTCTGCTGTTTCTCCTATAGCTTTGATCACTTCCTCCGCTTTTTCTCCTATGGCTTTGATCACTTCCTCCGCTATTTCTTCAATGGTTTTGATCACTTCCTCCGCTGTTTCTCCCATGGATTTGATCACTTCCTCAGCTGTTTCTCCCATGGCATTGATAACTTTCTCCGCTGTTTTTCCCATTGGTTCGGTAATGTCCTCTGCTACTTCTCCTATGGCTTTGATCACTTCCTCCGCTGTTTCTCACATGATTTTGATCACTTCTTCAGCTGTTTCTCCCATGGTTTTGATCATTTCCTCAGCTGTTTCTCCTATGGCTTTGATAACTTCCTCCACTGTTTCTCGCATGGTTTGGATCAGCGGTGCAAACGTTTGTTCAAAACCAGCTATGATATCTTCAGCTCCTCACGAATCGAATAAAGTTTTGACACGTTAACAAACATCTCTGTAACCACAAATATATTCCAGTCGAACTGTGGTGACTTTGTCGCGTCGGTCGTCATTCTCAACTAAGATATCGCAAAGGGATGGTCAACACATACATCGCGTTGTTGTTAAATTTATCTATTCAAGTTAGTACCTCTCATCAGTTGAGTCAATCTTGAGAAAACTATATGGGTCCTGATTGACCTTGTTATGAATATCTATAATTTTCGTAACTCTTGGCACACGATTTTGTCTAATTGTTGTAATTTTTGGTCATGGCTGTAAATTGTACAGATAATCTTTAGTTAGATTTTGCCTGTGTGACTAGGGTCTGTGGTAGGAATATCAACAGCTTATAATTACATAAGTTCTATAAATAGATGCTTACGTATGTGTTAACAATTACTGATAATACTCTAAATAATCAGAATTGTTGGCGACTTTGAGTTAATTTTCATTGGCTGGTGGGATTTTGACTGCTCTAGAAGAATTAAGTAATTTCTCATTGGTAGGGCTAGGTCACATTAATAGGCAGTTTCGGAATAAATTCAGATATATAACAGAGAAAATATATGATTGAAAAATAAACAACCATCATTGTTTTAATTGGTTATTAACAGGTAATATGAAAACACATGGTGATTTCGAGAAAGATCTTTCCAAAACGAGTCAGCCACAGACACACACCCCACAAGCCTGAGACATAGTTGTTGTACTTCAAATGTAACTAGAGGCGAGCACAACACTGACGCTCTAAACAACGCAAACTCTGCTTTCTTAAGTCAAATATCTTTACATGTTCAGGCTATGAAAGGAAGTGAATTTACGAAAAGGGGGTTGGATTAGCGTGTTGTGCAGAGGAGTAAGTTTAGTCTTCCAAGCTTTGATTCTGGAGCGAAATTGGTACATAATTAAAAATTTAAAAAAATAATCCTACGTTAATACCGGATATATTACATCTTGTGGTACCAAAACTATATATTTTTGCTCGTGGCTTCGCCATTCTTAAAATATCCTTATTTTGTACCACACGATTAAATAAATCCGGTATTAACATAGAAAAAGAAAATATCTTCTATATATCTGTAGAGAGAAACACATCGTTTCAAGGTAATCCTCTGTTTTTGGTTTGTGTGTATATTTTGTGTTTGTGTACACGTTATATATAGTTTTCTTTCGAGCAGGTGATTATAGATCCTGAATGAGATCGACCTGTGCAAAGGAATTCCATTGCTATAATATATAATTATTATTATTGTTATTGATACCATTACTGATGTTTTGACTTCACACCCCGCATGACAAGGACTGTAGTAAGAGCGCCCATCACTTCCGCAAATGGGGAAGTATTTCTCGTCGTTACAGCCACAACTTCCGGTACAGTTCATACTGTGAGGCGTAAAGTATGACGACATACTTGGGAGAAAGAGGAAACATCTCTTAAAATATCATAGATACATATCCAACTACTTACCTATCAATCTACCTAAATATATACACGGATATATACCTACAAATAATTTCCAGATACCACTTATAAAGGACATGTTAATGATTGAACGATTAAGGCGGAGAAGATGGTACAACATATTTGACAAATGAACAATGAAAATGAGGTCAGACTTAATAATGACGTTATAATTCAAGACGACAAAATTCCCTTGAAAGGTAATGCAGTTAACTCAAGAGCTGGATGACTATTTTGAACACAAAGTGAATAAGCATCAAACTTTTATTGCTCTGGCTAAAAGATAAAATTCAATTTAAAAATCGGTGTCTTTCTATCTATTCACGCATCCAACCATCGATTCTTTTATCTACCCTTCCATCAGTCCATCCCACCATCCGTATTTAGTGTTATGTATATCTCTGTTGTGTCATTAACTTTTGGCGAGTGCCTGTAGATTAAATAGGAGCTATAAGTAAGGGTTTAAGAATCTTAATACTACTACTATTATTACTACTACTACTACTACTACTACTACTACTACTACTACTAATAATAATAATAATAAAATCAATCTGTTTACGAGTTTGCGGTTGTTACCTTTCTCATAGGTCCGTCAGGTGGGTTCTTTTACGATGTAAGGTATTACATATTGTCATGTAGGGAGAAACAATTGTGTTTAGGGCTATATGGGTGTAAATAAGTAGGTAGGAAAGGGCGATTCATTTATTCTTATTTCTTATGTTCTTAATTTAACATCAGTCTGCAAATGTGTTTAATATGTTACGTTTAGGGATTGAAAATACGTGTCTGTGTACATATGTATGTATGTATGTATGTATGAATGTATGTACGTACGTACGTATGTATGTATGTATGTATGTATGTATGTATGTATGTATGTATGTATGTATGTATGTATGTATCTATCTTATGTATGTATTTCCCTAAAATATAAATTCAAACAAAGTGAAAGAATGAAATAACTTGGTGGATGAATTCCTGGAACATTATCATAAATTGTACTATCGATTTCACGTTAATACGGAAACTATCCAAATGTATTTTTAATGATGGTTACAATGTGCTAATGTGGAAGCTTTACTGAATAATCACAGCTCTAAATTCCAAAAGTTTTGCTTCGACCTATGTCTCACGAAAGAAGACAATCACAAAATTCTTTCTATGTTTCACATAATTCAACAGAATCATTTTAATGTTCCAGTCCTTGAATAACTGCACATAATCCGACAGGTACTGTTTGTGTTAAAATAAATATTTTTCCATGCTGCTAATTTAAGAAACAAACTATAAATAAATCACAATTTCCTCTCTCTCTCTCTCTCTCTCTCTCTCTCTCTCTCTTAACACACACACACATACATGCAAAGTTGGCTATCAACTGAAGAATGAAAATGCGGTGCTTCAGATCTCTTATAGTCGCCTAATGCGTATCAAATAAACATAATCTGAACAACCAAAATGATTTTCAAAGACTTAAATGATATTATTGTGAAATACTTAACATCAGTATTCTTATCTTCCCTAATTATTGAACCATTCAACAACTAGGGCGTACATGTTTCTCTAGAGGACAAACGTAACCCTAGGATCACGTGATGTTTTCCTGACATCCATTCAAAGTAATACATTGCGTACTTTGACCGAAATAGTTGCTGATATGACTTTGGCAATCAACTTTGATTAATATATGGTTATTTTGCAATGTATTATATTTATATACACTACACATGCTACGTGACCTCAGCTTTAAAGTGCGTTTAATTGTGTTAGAATTTGTGTTTTGGACCTTTTTAAGTAGCCTTAACAATTTTTCAGTCATATCGGCACGACTTTTGCAGTATGACAGTTTATAGAGATGTCTAGCACTGGGACACCATGCCGCAGACATGTAGTATAATGTACCATCCAGTCACATTATCCTGACACTAGGCCGACCAGGTACAACACTAACATCTTAATGACGAGAGCCAAGCGAGGTATCTGCCAGTACAAGATTTATGTCTTTTGGCATGACTCAGCCTGGGTTCGAACCAGAGACCACCCGCATCGAGGCAGACGCTCTATTATGCTACAATTACCAATCATGATAATAATATCATTGACCCAAACTTCTTTTAAAAATATTTTAAATGAAAGTATAATAAGATATCAGTAACAAATATTTTATTTGGATATAATTAGAGAGGAAACATTTATTTGGATTATTCATTGTAATTACAAAGTGCTCATTTGACTAAAATAATATCTAGGGATTATTATGCATTTATTAGAAGGGGTTTTAAACAATGCCATTGTAACACATGATTATGAAAGCTGTTAGTGCATCAGCATATCTGAGTACCTGGAATTCATTCGGAACACTAGATTCTTTTGAACGTGTGTATAACATTTAAGGATTATTTGCTTTTTAATTCATACTATTGTAGGTTACTCTTGAAAAATTCATTAGGTTACTTTTAGAAAAGAAATTCTATTTTTAACATAGATAATTAAAGTATTTATTAGGTTTTACTAAACTTGTTGATTTTACTTCTTTCTGTTGCTTAATCGATGATCATAAAGATATAACATTAGTTTCTGAACTAGATCTGCTCGGTATTACCGGTATTCCGGTTTAAGGCGGTACTATTTTCTGTGGTATGCGTGCTTGTATTTTTCCCTGTATCGGTACATCTGTAGTTTCCAGCAATAAAGAATATATGGAAATTTCCGATTACTTTTGTTAAAAGTAATTATATTTATCACAGACTGATTTCAAATTCTATAAAAGGATATATTTATGAACATGTACTCATAGGTTTAACACGTGTCACATATTTCACGATGGCGGTCCAAATGGATATTGTAAACGATTTCTAGGCCAAAATCCAACTTCTTAAAATTTAAAATCGGATCCAAAAAGAAAAACATACAATGTTAATTTTACTAATTTACTAGCGTATGTTGATGTGTTAAGTACACATATTCCTTTGCAAGACATAGACTCATTCTAGATTTTCAGGAGAACAGTTGTTTTCTGTCTTAAATGTACACTCTTATCCACAAAATATTTTCTCAGTTTTTTGAGTCACTCTGTTTTATGTTTACTGAAATATCTTGCCCAGGCATTGGCATTTAACCTAAAGTTTTTTTGCCTGTTATAGCATTAATGTAAAGTGTACATCATAGACATTCCGTTTTTATCAACAATATCTTAAATGTCAGCACAATTTTACAGGTGTCAGCAACAACATAAGTTTAATCGTCCCACGCTAGTTACAGATTTAGATGACAACTTTTACAACAGTTAACATACAGAGCGCAAATTCATCTGCTAGCAGGTACTAAAAATTTAATACTTTTTGGGTGGGATCTGCGTATTTCTTTCGAGCCGTGATTTTACTTTACATTTCACCCCAAGAAATGTTTCATTTTAAATAACTTAATAGATATAATTGGATGTTATTTGCTATAAATAAAAGTAGAATATTTTTCCAACCATTTGAGAGCCTGAATTATTGTAAATAAGTCCTGCTCAAGAAAAATAAATTGTTGATCAGTTATATAATTAGGATATATTGTGTTACGTTTAGCAACACCGCGTTATACCGCAATACAAAGTACTTCCTGGTACCCAAGTCTAATCTAAGTGCCACTAACACGCTTACCTTCCCTCGTTTTTGCCAAAGATCTCTGGTTGATTACATCCAAGGAAGAATCCGCTCGCAAAACATGCCAAATTAAAGACGTAGAACGAAATGATCAGCTTCATAGTGAATGTCGGGGTCATCTTAAATTTTCTTGTAATCAAGCCACCGAGGAACGACCCCAGTGAGACCGCTAGTACGTTGCTAACAGCTGAAACATATATAGATTTTCTGATTCGTGTGCGAAAATTAGCGACAAGATCTCACTAAAGAATGTCTGAGGCCATTAAACAAATCTTTACAACCTTTCTCTCTGTGGCTATTCCTGTGAAGACACATGTACATAAATTTGTATATAATTTGTTGTTGTTGTTGTTGTAGGGTTTAACGCCATTTTTCAGCACACGATAGGCTATACATGGCGGCCAGTATTAATGGTCGAGGAAGAACCCTTGAAAACCACGGAAAGAACCACCGACCCACGAGAAGCTACTGGCAAGCGTTCTCACATACCCACATTAGCCGAATCCGAGACTCGAACCCACGCAGACAGAGGTGAGATGGCAGTGATCTGTATAAAACGATCGTATAAAAGACTAAGTGTGGATAGATGCATGCATCTTCGTGCATGTATGAAGGTAGATATAAACTTAAGCTGGATGTGGAGGTTGTCGTGTTGTGTTGCCTTTTTATGTACCAAACGTATGATAGTAGTATATGGGGTCACCCTAGCGTCAAGTGGACTTACCATGCAAAAACAGTCGATTCACTCTGGCGTCAAGGGGAATTTAACATGGGAAATTTTAACATGGATGGAACTGTAGAGCGTCAAGGGGAATTGAACATGGAAATTGAACAGGACCAGTACTTTAACGTCAATGTGACTTTAACGTTAAAATATGGGGTTTGCACTTTGTCGTAAATGGAAAGTGAACATGGGAATGTCACCTGGATGTCAATGGGAATTGAACTTTGGATGACGTCATGAGGTTTACAGGGTCAAAACATTTTATAGGGATTTTAATGTATTTGTAAGGACAAAGGGTAGATAGGGACAAACATACAAATACACATTTAAACACACAGAAAAGACGACAGAAATGTTCTAAAACAAACCTCACAGAGAAAATAATGGCTCAAAAAAGAAAAGTCTATTGTATGGGTTCAAAACATTTATTCAAGTATATACATGGGCTCTCTGGCCTGTGCTTTGGTCTAAGCACTATCCATTTAATACATAAACATTTCTACATCAAACAAACCTATTTACTAGTTATTTAGTTCTTGGCTCTAGTAAACCTGTTTACATTTAATGTTCATTTATAAGAAAAAGCTAACACAAAACAAGTAACATGCAATCAAATAGGACAAAGTTCATGTTTCTCTCTCTCTATTCGTCTCACACGTTGTTAAAAATCTGGTCAGCTAGCACTTGTGTCCCAGCGTAGATATTTCCCATCACTTAATCCGTTTCATTCATAAATCGGCTGTTATATCCATCGTGCTAGGTACACTTATCAGTAAGCAGATCAAGTGCAGTCATCGTCTTCTTCCCATGGAGGTACAATGTATACCATATGAATGGTTACTTTTCCTTCGTTGATGTCAAATTTTCCTCTCATTGACTGCACGTCTTCAATAGCCCTAAAAAGTTTGGACGAAGTTATTTCTGCAGGTGTGCTAAATCCGAGACATACAGGTGAGTTCAAACTGTCGCGATACATAGATAGGCTCAAACGACCTCGATCTTTGACTTGACAATGACATTTGAGTTCCTCTAACAGTGAGTCAAGTAGGTCCGTAATGAAACCTGCTACTTCCTCGGCTGAAATGTCAGACGCGAAGTCTCTAAATTTCACCGTGTAGGTGTAAGTTGTCGTTCTAAATTTTCTTGAGGTCGCTGTCTGAGTCATTTGGATGCTAAAATACTCCTGTAGGTCTACTGAATCCTTTCCCTTCTTGGACGCACTTTGCTGTGACGGTATGGTAGTGAAAGAGGTCAGTGATGTTTGTTCCTTCTCTTTTTTCATCTGCGTAGAGTGATTCATCTTTCTCGTTGCTTGTCCTCGCAATGAAGTGTCGTTCTTGGAAGTCGTCCCTTTTTATACTGGGTGATATCAGTATGTCCATAAGGTAAAGTTTTGTGGTCTGGAAGTTTCACTAGCTGCACGCAGTTTGTCATGGCGTTAGTACATAAATAACTAAGATGTGTTACTGCATTGGTGATGTGATAGTGAGGCAAAGAATCACACCTGAGTTTCTCGTTGGACTTGAGTCTTACGCTCTATACTTGCTGTTTGAAGGGATTCATTTTTTCTCAATTGGTCTTAGTAGTGACAATGAACTGTTGGTCTTGGACGTTGTCCTTTTTTTATATGCTGACCAATATTGATGTGACCGTACGGCAAAGTAAAGTGGTTGGGAAGTCGCACTCGCTTCTGGTACACGATTTGATAGACTTTTTCCAAGGGTCGACTGACGATGTGGTGAGTGGGTAAACGTACAATCTTGTTCGGCTGGTAGGTGGTCACTTTAAAGTTTGCATCCTCTCCAGACTGCAATGCTTCTTTCAATACGCCAAAGTTGACCACACGACTGGTACGATAATTCAGAGTCAATCCTTTCACTTTACACTCTGTGTGCACTTCTCCTTGTGGGTCCCGGTATTCGTAGCCGTAATTTTTAGGACCGCCACTCGCGAAACTTAGAATCTTGTCGTCAGGATGTTCGTCTGTCCAGGCTCCTAAACGGTCTCCTTCGATGTTAGGGTGTTGCTGACCCGGTCGATCGATGTAGATGCAACTGTCCGTGTCAAAGTACAGGACGCGATCCCCTAACAGTTCTAAAGCTTCGTACAATTTTAAGCGAGCATGAGCTGTCACGTAAGCCGCAATGATGACATTTCCAAAAGGGTCGTCTTGTACAAAGTCCAGATCTTCTTCGTAATTGACCAAGATCAAATTCTCTCGAACGACGTCCACGTGTTTCATGTATTTGGTTTTGTCGTGAATCATCTGGAAGTAGCGGGAAGATTCTGTCAAATATTCCGTCTTGGGTAAACACGGTCGTTGTGCCATTTTACCCCACAAGCAATTTAACATCACTTTGGCAAACGATCGCCTGCCTTCGTTTTTCTCGATGTGGTCTAAAGTGATGCCTTCTTGTTCCCGGTATTTCTCTTTGAATTTTATTTGGTCTTAGGGAGTGTGACACCAGGAAGGATAGCCGCTGGCTTCTTGCTTCAGTTTCAAAAAGGCATCCACGTAGTCTGCGAAAATGCCTTTCTGAGTAGGGTCACCCTTGTGGTATTGTTGTGTCTTGGGAAAGTGGCAAATTTCGTACACTTCTAACAGTTGGTATCCCATGTCCATAGCTTTGAACAATTCTACGCTGACCCAGGTTCTCGTCAAGGCCCGTTCTTCCTGGGTGTGCTGACAAGGCTGATCTTGGTTGCACGTTTCGGCACAAGTACGGCACAAGGGAAACATCAGTTTGCCTTGACAATGGTGAGGTAAGACGGGATGGTATAGGTTCGTGGGAGGCAAAACTTTGCACTTGATCAAGCCTTCGTATTGTCGAAAGTTGACCAGGTCGATGTGTTCCGTCAGCAATCGCGGGTGCCCTGTAGGAAAGCGACAATATTTGCACACGTAGGGATACAGCGAACACACATCCAAGTATTTGATTTCTTCTCCTTTCTCTTCGTCGGCTTGGTACAGCAAACAGGTGGCATCGGTCCTTCCTCCGTACAAACTATCCCTCGGGTTCAACGGGTCCATGAACTGGTAACTTTCCACGACACGTTTAAACTCGGGATCGATTTTCAAACGGTGATCGTATTCGTGTTCCCACATTTCCACCACTTGGTATCCTTGCTGTTCTAACTTCAAGCGTCGCTGACAAGTGTCCTGGTACAGGTCTTCCATGGTCCGTTGTAAAAACTGATTTTTAGTGTCACGGTCAGGGTAGCAGACGGGACATCCGTGAAATAAGCAACCGTTAAACTCATACACGATCTTGGGGTTTTTTAAGTCCCAGCCATCGACCGAATACGTTCCGATGGTCCTTTCGCCTCCTCCGTTGCGGGCATGCTGAATGCATTTGCCTTCCTTGTCGCACAAGTAATGTAACCAGCGTAGGGCTTTGACCGAGTATTGACGCTTGACATAGTTGGTCGTTTGAGGACTGATGACAGCCACGGTCTTTTGAGGCATGAATCGTTGGCGGTACACTAAGGAACACGCTTTGGCAATGGTGCAAGCTTCTTTCAAAGGATCGAGCCCTCCGTGTTCCATGAACAGTTCTCGAAATTTTCCACAGCAACGTCGTAAAATGTCCACGTCGGAACGACAATACTTTAACATTTCTTCCTGAAAGTCGAAGGGGTCAGAGGCATGAGCCTGGTACCAAGCGTAGAAATCTTCTCGTTGTTCGGTACACATGTTGTCGGGGTCGTAATAGTGAGCCTCAGGCAAATGGGGTAGAACGGCATGTTGATTGGCTTCCGTATTGAAAAAGTGTGGAAAAGTACCCTTTAGCCATTTCTGTCATTCCAAACGTTTTAGGCATTCGACTCAAAGCTATGGTCAAGTAACTCATCGAATCTTTAAACTGCACTTGTCCCACTTGCATGAAAATGATTTTGGCTCCGTTCAAAGTGACTTTAGGACGTTCGGTGCCATGTTCCGTATAGTACCTCAAAAGAAACTGCCCGTCGTATCCGGAGAAATTGTGAGCCATCACTGTGGCATGGCGATGACAATCTCGGTAACGTTCGATGTCCTCTTTGCTCCATGTCTTGTCGATGGGGTCTAAGACCCATTTGGCAAAATCGTCTAGCGTCTTTGGTCCTCGAAAGATTTTTTCACGCCCTCCAGGAATTTTGCTGCAGTGAGGGCAATAACTGAAGATAGGTTCTTGAATACACTTTTCGCACGCTCGATGAGCCACGCAGAAATTAGGAATGTGAATGCCAGTCTCTTGCATGCATTCGAAATCGAAAAAGATGAAATTGCCTTTCTTCTTGTGACCGTCCTCTTTCTCTGGTGGGGGTTGGTATTTATGCACGTAACATTGGTGTTCCAAGTCCAAGATGTGGTGACAAATGTGACATTTTTTCTTTCCGGAACATACGTGTGCCTTGACACTATTGGTACGTATGCCTTGTCCACACGCGGGGCACAATCTCAGCAGTTGACAAGCGCATTTCTTCTGTGAACCTTGCGTCTTCAAATGTTGTTGGTAACAGGTAGGGCTGACAAACGTGCGCAGACAAGTTGAACAAGGCACTGGTTCTTCGCTCAGACAGGGTTGAGAGGCCAAACATCCTGAGCATTTCCATCCACAATGTTTGTGTTGCTCTCGATTATTATAACCATAGTCACATTTCTCACAATAATAAACATATCCCAGGAATCCAGTGATACTGGTAATGGTATCGAAATGTTCATCGTGATGATAAAGGTGAATGTATTTTCCGTCCTTAAAATGTTGGCCTCGAAACAACAGAGGCCCGCGCATTTCTTGAGGGTGCACTTTCAAGGTGTAGCGTGGAGCTAGGGCATCTTGCAATTTTTGCATCTCAGGAATGCCACAGGGTGTGTCTTTGGACAGTCCGGCTTGTTGTAACAGGAGTTCTGCTTCATTTCGTTGTTTGGCTCGGTCGGATTGTTGAATAGTTTTCCAGGTTCTTTTCCATTCTACCGTGTCGTTCTTGTTGGCATAGGTTCGTCCCACCACGATGGCACGGGCTAAACACATCTGGTCATGAGGGTTGTTAATTCGGACGAGACTTGTTTTGGTGTTGCGAAGGTCGTCCACCAATAAGACCTTTTTGCGTCCTGTCCCTTGAGGAAGAGAGACGTGAGCCATTTTCAGTGTGGCTTTACCATCGGTGATGTCAAACTTGTCATTGGATTGTTGCACCTGTTGTATCTTGTCCATGACTTTGGAAGGGGTCAGTTCTGCGGGTCTGCTAAACTCGATCCGAACAGGGGATTTCAAGCTGTCGTGTTGTATGGATAGTGTCAAGCGATCGTCTTCTTTGGGTTGACATTGTCGCTTGAGTGTGGTGAGTAAAGAATCCCACATCTCGGTGATGAACCCTTCTACTTTCTCCAACGGTACGTCGGACTTGAAATCTTTAAACTTCACCGTGTAGGTGTAAGCCGTGGTTCTAAATTTTCTAGAGGAGCGCTTTTCCGTCTCTCGAATGTGATAGTACTTTTCAGGGTTGACTGGTGAACTTTGGTTTGGAGTAGACTCTCTCTGTCTGGTCGCAGACGTGGAAGGTGTTGGTTCAGGTTCGCTCATGTCTTCTATTCGTGTGTGAGGCGATACGTCACTTCGCTGCCTCTTACGTTCTTCTTCTCTCTCACATTTTTAATCTTATTCAAACATTTTGACAAGCACACTCACGTTGTCGAGTAGCGTAGTTTTCTGGAGTACGTACGTACGTGTCCCAGCGACACAGTGCCGTCTCTAGCTCTCTTGAAGACACCAACTGTCTGTTTTATTTTTCTTGCAACTATTTTCTTTCGTGGTAGGGTTTGAATCGAAGGGTCGTCAAGATGCATGAGGTGTTTAAGACGCAACGCTGTCGTTGGGTTCCTATATGCTTGGCTTTCACTTGCCTTGTGAAATATAGCAAGTCATTGTCACAACGAGAGGTAGAGAGGGTATATATGGAAAGAATGAACTTGGTTAAATCATTTCTGAATCAGCAATCGAGATGAAACGATCGCACGATTTCAGTGAGAGAGAAGAAGAACGTAAGAGGCAGCGAAGTGACGTATCGCCTCACACACGAAAAGAAGTGTTCGCTCAAATAGAAGACATGAGCGAACCTGAACCAACACCTTCCACGTCTGCGACCAGACAGAGAGAGTCTACTCCAAACCAAAGTTCACCAGTCAACCCTGAAAAGTACTATCACATTCGAGAGACGGAAAAGCGCTCCTCTAGAAAATTTAGAACCACGGCTTACACCTACACGGTGAAGTTTAAAGATTTCAAGTCCGACGTACCGTTGGAGAAAGTAGAAGGGTTCATCACCGAGATGTGGGATTCTTTACTCACCACACTCAAGCGACAATGTCAACCCAAAGAAGACGATCGCTTGACACTATCCATACAACACGACAGCTTGAAATCCCCTGTTTGGATCGAGTTTAGCAGACCCGCAGAACTGACCCCTTCCAAAGTCATGGACAAGATACAACAGGTGCAACAATCCAATGACAAGTTTGACATCACCGATGGTAAAGCCACACTGAAAATGGCTCACGTCTCTCTTCCTCAAGGGACAGGACGCAAAAAGGTCTTATTGGTGGACGACCTTCGCAACACCAAAACAAGTCTCGTCCGAATTAACAACCCTCATGACCAGATGTGTTTAGCCCGTGCCATCGTGGTGGGACGAACCTATGCCAACAAGAACGACACGGTAGAATGGAAAAGAACCTGGAAAACTATTCAACAATCCGACCGAGCCAAACAACGAAATGAAGCAGAACTCCTGTTACAACAAGCCGGACTGTCCAAAGACACACCCTGTGGCATTCCTGAGATGCAAAAATTGCAAGATGCCCTAGCTCCACGCTACACCTTGAAAGTGCACCCTCAAGAAATGCGCGGGCCTCTGTTGTTTCGAGGCCAACATTTTAAGGACGGAAAATACATTCACCTTTATCATCACGATGAACATTTCGATACCATTACCAGTATCGCTGGATTCCTGGGATATGTTTATTATTGTGAGAAATGTGACTATGGTTATAATAATCGAGAGCAACACAAACATTGTGGATGGAAATGCTCAGGATGTTTGGCCTCTCAACCCTGTCTGAGCGAAGAACCAGTGCCTTGTTCAACTTGTCTGCTCACGTTTGTCAGCCCTACCTGTTACCAACAACATTTGAAGACGCAAGGTTCACAGAAGAAATGCGCTTGTCAACTGCTGAGATTGTGCCCCGCGTGTGGACAAGGCATACGTACCAATAGTGTCAAGGCACACGTATGTTCCGGAAAGAAAAAATGTCACATTTGTCACCACATCTTGGACTTGGAACACCAATGTTACGTGCATAAATACCAACCCCCACCAGAGAAAGAGGACGGTCACAAGAAGAAAGGCAATTTCATCTTTTTCGATTTCGAATGCATGCAAGAGACTGGCATTCACATTCCTAATTTCTGCGTGGCTCATCGAGCGTGCGAAAAGTGTATTCAAGAACCTATCTTCAGTTATTGCCCTCACTGCAGCAAAATTCCTGGAGGGCGTGAAAAAATCTTTCGAGGACCAAAGACGCTAGACGATTTTGCCAAATGGGTCTTAGACCCCATCGACAAGACATGGAGCAAAGAGGACATCGAACGTTACCGAGATTGTCATCGCCATGCCACAGTGATGGCTCACAATTTCTCCGGATACGATGGGCAGTTTCTTTTGAGGTACTATACGGAACATGGCACCGAACGTCCTAAAGTCACTTTGAACGGAGCCAAAATCATTTTCATGCAAGTGGGACAAGTGCAGTTTAAAGATTCGATGAGTTACTTGACCATGGCTTTGAGTCGAATGTCTAAAACGTTTGGAATGACAGAAATGGCTAAAGGGTACTTTCCACACTTTTTCAATACGGAAGCCAATCAACATGCCGTTCTACCCCATTTGCCTGAGGCTCACTATTACGACCCCGACAACATGTGTACCGAACAACGAGAAGATTTCTACGCTTGGTACCAGGCTCATGCCTCTGACCCCTTCGACTTTCAGGAAGAAATGTTAAAGTATTGTCGTTCCGACGTGGACATTTTACGGCGTTGCTGTGGAAAATTTCGAGAACTGTTCATGGAACACGGAGGGCTCGATCCTTTGAAAGAAGCTTGCACCATTGCCAAAGCGTGTTCCTTAGTGTACCGCCAACGATTCATGCCTCAAAAGACCGTGGCTGTCATCAGTCCTCAAACGACCAACTATGTCAAGCGTCAATACTCGGTCAAAGCCCTACGCTGGTTACATTACTTGTGCGACAAGGAAGGCAAATGCATTCAGCATGCCCGCAACGGAGGAGGCGAAAGGACCATCGGAACGTATTCGGTCGATGGCTGGGACTTAAAAAACCCCAAGATCGTGTATGAGTTTAACGGTTGCTTATTTCACGGATGTCCCGTCTGCTACCCTGACCGTGACACTAAAAATCAGTTTTTACAACGGACCATGGAAGACCTGTACCAGGACACTTGTCAGCGACGCTTGAAGTTAGAACAGCAAGGATACCAAGTGGTGGAAATGTGGGAACACGAATACGATCACCGTTTGAAAATCGATCCCGAGTTTAAACGTGTCGTGGAAAGTTACCAGTTCATGGACCCGTTGAACCCGAGGGATAGTTTGTACGGAGGAAGGACCAATGCCACCTGTTTGCTGTACCAAGCCGACGAAGAGAAAGGAGAAGAAATCAAATACTTGGATGTGTGTTCGCTGTATCCCTACGTGTGCAAATATTGTCGCTTTCCTACAGGGCACCCGCGATTGCTGACGGAACACATCGACCTGGTCAACATTCGACAATACGAAGGCTTGATCAAGTGCAAAGTTTTGCCTCCCACGAACCTATACCATCCCGTCTTACCTCACCATTGTCAAGGCAAACTGATGTTTCCCTTGTGCCGTACTTGTGCCGAAACGTGCAACCAAGATCAGCCTTGTCAGCACACCCAGGAAGAACGGGCCTTGACGGGAACCTGGGTCAGCGTAGAATTGTTCAAAGCTATGGACATGGGATACCAACTGTTAGAAGTGTACGAAATTTGCCACTTTCCCAAGACACAACAATACCACAAGGGTGACCCTACTCAGAAAGGCATTTTCGCAGACTACGTGGATGCCTTTTTGAAACTGAAGCAAGAAGCCAGCGGCTATCCTTCCTGGTGTCACACTCCCTAAGACCAAATAAAATTCAAAGAGAAATACCGGGAACAAGAAGGCATCACTTTAGACCACATCGAGAAAAACGAAGGCAGGCGATCGTTTGCCAAAGTGATGTTAAATTGCTTGTGGGGTAAAATGGCACAACGACCGTGTTTACCCAAGACGGAATATTTGACAGAACCTTCCCGCTACTTCCAGATGATTCACGACAAAACCAAATACATGAAACACGTGGACGTCGTTCGAGAGAATTTGATCTTGGTCAATTACGAAGAAGATCTGGACTTTGTACAAGACGACCCTTTTGGAAATGTCATCATTGCGGCTTACGTGACAGCTCATGCTCGCTTAAAATTGTACGAAGCTTTAGAACTGTTAGGGGATCGCGTCCTGTACTTTGACACGGACAGTTGCATCTACATCGATCGACCGGGTCAGCAACACCCTAACATCGAAGGAGACCGTTTAGGAGCCTGGACAGACGAACATCCTGACGACAAGATTCTAAGTTTCGCGAGTGGCGGTCCTAAAAATTACGGCTACGAATACCGGGACCCACAAGGAGAAGTGCACACAGAGTGTAAAGTGAAAGGATTGACTCTGAATTATCGTACCAGTCGTGTGGTCAACTTTGGCGTATTGAAAGAAGCATTGCAGTCTGGAGAGGATGCAAACTTTAAAGTGACCACCTACCAGCCGAACAAGATTGTACGTTTACCCACTCACCACATCGTCAGTCGACCCTTGGAAAAAGTCTATCAAATCGTGTACCAGAAGCGAGTGCGACTTCCCAACCACTTTACTTTGCCGTACGGTCACATCAATATTGGTCAGCATATAAAAAAAGGACAACGTCCAAGACCAACAGTTCATTGTCACTACTAAGACCAATTGAGAAAAAATGAATCCCTTCAAACAGCAAGTATAGAGCGTAAGACTCAAGTCCAACGAGAAACTCAGGTGTGATTCTTTGCCTCACTATCACATCACCAATGCAGTAACACATCTTAGTTATTTATGTACTAACGCCATGACAAACTACGTGCAGCTAGTGAAACTTCCAGACCACAAAACTTTACCTTATGGACATACTGATATCACCCAGTATAAAAAGGGACGACTTCCAAGAACGACACTTCATTGCGAGGACAAGCAACGAGAAAGATGAATCACTCTACGCAGATGAAAAAAGAGAAGGAACAAACATCACTGACCTCTTTCACTACCATACCGTCACAGCAAAGTGCGTCCAAGAAGGGAAAGGATTCAGTAGACCTACAGGAGTATTTTAGCATCCAAATGACTCAGACAGCGACCTCAAGAAAATTTAGAACGACAACTTACACCTACACGGTGAAATTTAGAGACTTCGCGTCTGACATTTCAGCCGAGGAAGTAGCAGGTTTCATTACGGACCTACTTGACTCACTGTTAGAGGAACTCAAATGTCATTGTCAAGTCAAAGATCGAGGTCGTTTGAGCCTATCTATGTATCGCGACAGTTTGAACTCACCTGTATGTCTCGGATTTAGCACACCTGCAGAAATAACTTCGTCCAAACTTTTTAGGGCTATTGAAGACGTGCAGTCGATGAGAGGAAAATTTGACATCAACGAAGGAAAAGTAACCATTCATATGGTATACATTGTACCTCCATGGGAAGAAGACGATGACTGCACTTGATCTGCTTACTGATAAGTGTACCTAGCACGATGGATATAACAGCCGATTTATGAATGAAACGGATTAAGTGATGGGAAATATCTACGCTGGGACACAAGTGCTAGCTGACCAGATTTTTAACAACGTGTGAGACGAATAGAGAGAGAGAAACATGAACTTTGTCCTATTTGATTGCATGTTACTTGTTTTGTGTTAGCTTTTTCTTATAAATGAACATTAAATGTAAACAGGTTTACTAGAGCCAAGAACTAAATAACTAGTAAATAGGTTTGTTTGATGTAGAAATGTTTATGTATTAAATGGATAGTGCTTAGACCAAAGCACAGGCCAGAGAGCCCATGTATATACTTGAATAAATGTTTTGAACCCATACAATAGACTTTTCTTTTTTGAGCCATTATTTTCTCTGTGAGGTTTGTTTTAGAACATTTCTGTCGTCTTTTCTGTGTGTTTAAATGTGTATTTGTATGTTTGTCCCTATCTACCCTTTGTCCTTACAAATACATTAAAATCCCTATAAAATGTTTTGACCCTGTAAACCTCATGACGTCATCCAAAGTTCAATTCCCATTGACATCCAGGTGACATTCCCATGTTCACTTTCCATTTACGACAAAGTGCAAACCCCATATTTTAACGTTAAAGTCACATTGACGTTAAAGTACTGGTCCTGTTCAATTTCCATGTTCAATTCCCCTTGACGCTCTACAGTTCCATCCATGTTAAAATTTCCCATGTTAAATTCCCCTTGACGCCAGAGTGAATCGACTGTTTTTGCATGGTAAGTCCACTTGACGCTAGGGTGACCCCATATACTACTTATGATTTATAATGCCGAAGTTTAAAGGCATTTGACGGCTTGTTAAATAGACAAAATTCATGTAAAACACAAGAATGTAGAAAGATTTTTTCAAAAGACACAACAGTGCGAATCTAGTATTAGTAAATTGAGAGACATCTATATCTGATGCATGGGGTTGGAAATTATAGATAAGATAGAAGTCTATGTGTGCATGTGTGTGTGTGTGTGTGTGTGTGTGTTGAAGAGAGAGATTATTGGTTAACTGAAGGCATGGTCTTTGCACATTTTTATTAAGCATGTGACTATATAAGTTCAGGCATATATATTACATACCGAGAATGATGTTCCCCTGCCATTGAGGGATAGAATACTGGTTGGCGATATATTTAGGCATGAACGACATAAGGCCAGAAACTCCACATAAATGAATACAGGATGCCAACGTGATGAGCGTAAACACCGGATTGCGCACCACTCTCCACACTGATTTAAGAAATTCTGTAACAGAAAAAAAATCAAATATCTACCTTCTATACATCTATCGGATATCAAAATTTGTTGATGCCGGAAAGGTGCACATATCTAAATGCGTATGTTGAATATGCAATAACATACAAAGCTATGCATAGCAACTGTCTCCGTCTCCCGCGCGATAGAGAAAAGAGACCAGGATGTGTGACTAATGTCTGAAAGGGATTTATTTAGTTGTCACCGCTATTAAATTCTCTTACGACTTTATATGAACTTATACTCAACTCACCCGTAGCAAGATAGATGTGTGTATTTTACACTAAGTATATTAAAGTGTTCAGACTACCACGTTGCGGAGATTTGTATTAAACACTAGTCAAACCAACATCCCTTCATTACATTCATTGTATTAAGCACACAAACGCAAGCCACCAACTATACATTCCGAATATCATTGTATGAAACACATAAATACGAGTCACCAACAATACATTCCGAATATCATGGTATGAAACACATAAACACAAGTCACCAACAATACATTCAGAATATATTTAAATGGACAAGGAAATGAATTGTTAAAGGACCATACGCAAAAAGTGATGATTCCTACGCAAAAGTTAATAATTCCAGCGTAAAGGTTGATGATTCCTACACAATTGTATCCAAACAACGTCACGAAAACCAGTTTTCCCTAGTAAAATATGTTTTTACGAGAATATTTACCCAATCATAATACCTTAGGAGAACAACTACTACCTCGCACATCCAAGCCTCCCAGATACTAGTTTTAGCTAAACGTAGCTAAATGTCTGCCGACCTCTGTGATCTCCTCTTACGTATAAGACTTGACGTTTCCTAATCTTAATATTTTAGGAGAATAGGTAAGAGGTGGAAGGAGGTACATCTCCTTATCCTGTAGATACCATCTCCAATCCCCTAAGTTATGCAAGAGAGACAGCTTCTAGGTAACCCGACTGATATCGGTTAGATACCAGTTTTGGTCGAATGCTAGGTTGGTGAGTCCGGGAATGGATATACGAATTTTGGTAATTGGTATTCCATCTTGTCGCAAACAGGTCCATAATGGTTGGTCCTACGGGGTACATATCTGAATGAAAATCGAGGGATGAAGAGACTATTCAGCCTGCATAAGCTGATTGTTCCTGGACAAAGCTTCGGCTACTGTGTTAGGAGTCCTGGGATATTGCGAACTTATACGTTGTTTTGTTCTTGACAACACCACTTTATTTAGAAAGTCCCACAACAGGACACAAAAAACATTTTGGGACTTGGTTCATCCTTGTTGTTTGAGGTAAGTCTCCATTGTAGAGTTATTGGATAGACGGAGAACTCTCATGCCATACAAACTATTCCTGCCACCAGAGAAAGGCTTTCACAATGACCGTCACCTCCAGAATCAGCACATATGAAGATTTCGTTCCTGATGAGAGCATGCACCACAGGCTTCCAGAAAGGATGGTAATAGGTGTGTGTACAGCCTTCTGTACTTTCATCGGTACAGACAGTAATCTCGGGCGATTATACGGGTAGACATATACCCGCAGTGAGCAGAGTTCGGTTGCCTCGATTCTGTAGATGGTGCCTCAATGAGGTGCAGATGGTGAGAAGATGGTCAAGTGGGAAATTTGAGGTATCCATTAGAGCAGAATATGTATTTACCTTTACAATGGGCGCATAGGAAGCGACCTAGGGTCACGTGGTCCTCTGCCGCGTTGAGCAAAGTAGGCGAAGGAAATCCCGTGCGGATAGAATTCCTCAAAAGTAAAGTGCTACCATGATTCGGATTTCAATCCCGAATCCCGAGGGAGATGAAATATATTGACTGTGTATTGAACTCCATACCGCAGTGGACACATTGTTGAGATGATACTAGGCCAGATTTTTCTTTGTGGACGAGAAGTCCAAATTTTTGGCAACAAGGATTATCTCGTCTTGTTAGATTTAACTTCAAGATGTTTCTGCAGGATGTTAACTTAATGTTGCCGCCATAGAAATGGTACGAACATGCGCCATTACTCGATTCATCAGACGAGTGCAGACCCAGGGGCCTGCTGTTAAGCCTCAACAGGAGTGCACTGAATTGGTATACGATGTTGTTGGAGAATCACATGAACGTTCTGGAAGATTAGTGAATAGGTACATGAAGGTATGTGCCGTTTATGTCCGCACTGATGGCGATGTCTCCCTCATGGCTGGCATCCACAATGCACTGTGGTGTATCCACCGAGAACCAAGGGGCATGGATGAAGTAAATGTGGGCGCTTAGGTCGATGACCAGACGCAGAGTGCCGTTTATCTTTGGGACCAAGAAAAGTCGAAAGAAAGATAGGGCTTAGTCGGTGATAGATCCGCTTCGGTATGCGCGAACTGCTGTTTTCGCTGTGTGAAGCTTTGATAGGACAATTTCAAAGGTTCTTGTCCAATGAGTGAACCTTGGGTAATTTTGTTGATTTCACCCTGTGGTTGTGGGAGAGAGGGAAACATGTCTCCTTGATGGATTGTTTGCGGCTTTCTTCAATCTGGACGCTAAACAGAATGTTAGAGGGTAAATGCTGTGCTCTTAGCTTGCCTGTATGGTGATGCTTGAGGTATGTGCAGAGAGAGAAAGAGAGAGAGAGATAACAGTTGCGTTCCGCCAATTGCAAATTATGGATGTTATTACGGCCTTGGCCAGATTGTCTTGAATGGCTCTGCTCAGTACTCGGACCATTCTTAAGACCGAATCCCCTGCATTTACTGAGGTATTTGGAGTGGGAGAAGAATAACTATGTTCCATCTGTTTCAAGAAAGCCATAAAGTCCGACATCAGAATGTTCGGCAATTATACTACATACTAACTGCATTAAAGGCTATCCAATCCTTATGCATCAAGTGTGGCTTTGTCATTATCAAAGCGGCGATATCACTGACAACTGCTTAGGTTTCCATATCAACGACTGCTTTGTGGTAAAAGTAGAACTGATGATGAAGGAGCATTCAGGATGTCTGCTATTCTCTCACAGTGAGGAAGTGATTGAACTCTGGCTCTTTCGTACCATCGTAAGATCAAAAGATAATAGATATATGATCCAAGTTGTTGATGGGGTGGGAGGAGGAGGACAAAACACCGAGATCGAAGGTGGAATGAAACGTCATCAATGGAAAGTTCAGAAGGCTGATTCTTTTCGTGCCGTCGGATATGTAAAATAGATGACAGCACTGGAAAACAAGCAACATAATATTGGTTGCTTGAGGTGAGACTAAGTTCCCCTGTAATGATTGAGACTTATATGGCAAAGAGTGACGAGATCCGTTGCTCATTAAACTCGTAAAACGTCCTGTATTAGAAACCGTGACCTCTAGACTGTCGCTGAGTAAAGAGTCTCGTCTCGTGGCTAAGCATAGAGAAATTGCGAAGCGACATCTGTTGAGGCGTGAGGAACTATTCGTGGTATCCTGCATGAGCAGGACGCGACTGAGTAAACCATGTACATAACTCTTACCTGTCCGAACATAGAGGAAGCAATGCAGAAATGCACACAAGTGTCTATATTACATACAAAACCTTCGCATAAAGGGAACAGAGGCAACGTTACAGATATTGACAACGGAGGTGCGACAATATCGAAAATGAGGCAATTACTTGACGGGAAATATCCCACATACCGCCTATACGAGTAAAAACATCAAAGTTGGCGCCCGGACGCTATGAATGTCCTAGAATAGAAACTCACAAATATGTACCTTTTTTAATGACATTACACATATATTATGAGTTTTTATAAGCTCTAGAGATTTGCACGTACATAAAATAATTATAGCCCGAACTGAACGTGAAGTCATGTACGCTACCCGCGAAAGTACTTAAATGTGTCACGACGAGAAACTGAGCAAAGTGTCAAGGCGGAACATGTCTGAATAGAAAGAAAAAAAGTTGAAAATATAGATGGAGTATACTTTCCTTAGAAGTGAAAAACTCCTCCAACTTGTAATGGTATATCTTCCACGTAGATTCTGACTTTTGAGAGGTCTTTTGTGACGAGAGAGTACTTCTTGGCACGAGCGGAAGTAGTAACTGATATATTGTTAGACTTTGTCGCCAAGTATTATACATAGGAAGAAATCTCTCTGCCGGACCGCCACGTAGATCGGCTAACAACGTTTAGCTCCATTTAGCTAAACGTAGTATCTGGGATGGCTGGATTTGCGAGGTGGTAGTAGTTTTCTTAAGGTATTATGATTGGCTAACGTATTTAAAGAAGAAATGCTTTAGCTGAAGATCTAATGCTACTGGTATCATAGAAACCTTTCTATCTGAAAAATTAAAAAATACAGCAACAACTACAGCAACAAGAAAACAGCACCCAAACAAACCTTTAATTTGATTAAGAACGGTGTTGCCAGTTGATCTTTCCAATTTTTGCGCAAACTGATTAAATTCTTTGACTTTGACTTTCAGATTCCTGGGAAAGCAGAAGAGAGGAATTGCTGTCACCAGCGAGGCTCCTCCAAATACTAGAAATCCCAACCACCAGGCGCCGATCCATCGTGGATCTTTCGGATGAATGTCCACATCTGCAGTTAGAAAAAAATGATAAATGTAATCTTTCGCGATGCGCATGCCCGACAGCCTCTTAAATTGTGAGAGAACATTCATGTACAGCATTTTGACAAAGCGGACATGTTATTACCAACACGGACATGTTTTTACCAAAACGGACATCATTTAAAAAAATGGACATTATTTTATCAACACGGACATGTTTTTACTAACACGACATTATTTTACCACCATGGGACATTTTATTTACCAACACGTTTCTTTTACTTGATATATCTCACAGGGAAATACCAGAAAACTTTTAATTATATTCGATTCGAATGACGCATAGTCGGAATCAAGTGGGTTCTGGATTTATTTCTTTACATTGATGCCACCAAACATGTTTCAGTAGCAATTCCATTTAGCTCATTTTCAATCGACTTAAATATGTGTTTGTGTTTTGGATTTTTAACGTAGCTTTGACAATTTTCAGTCATATCGCTATGATGTCTGCAGTGTGACATTTAGCATCATGTCCCACCCAGTCACACTATCCTGACACCAGGCTGACCAGTCCTAACATCATCCTCTTCATGCTGAGCGCCAGGAGAGGCAGCCACTAGTACCAACTTTTATAAGTCTTTGGTATGATTCGACCTGGTTTAGAACCCATGACCTCCCGCATTCGAGAAGACTAACTGATTACGTAGACCACCGGAGCGGTCTGTCGACACTGATAATAAAATAGAGCAAGAAAAGTCTTGGAACCCTACATAAATAAAACGTTTAGATATTAAAAACATGCTCATGAGTAAAAATTAACTTCTTAAAATTAAAACATTTCTCCACCAAACAATTCTGTATTGCCTCTCATCTTCCGTACAAATAATTCGTCATCCGTTTGAGGATCATTATTTTCTAAGGCAGATAGTATGTCTGGCGTAAGTTGGTATTTCTCACATTAGCTGTTATGTCTCTCATGAGCTGATATATCCCAAATGAGTTGGCATGTTTCCAGTGAGTTGGTATATTTCACATAAGTTGACATGTCTCACATGAGTTGGTATGTCTCTCAAGGGTTGGTAAATCTCACATGAGTTGGTATGTTTCTCACTAGTTATGTCTCTTAAATTGGTGTCTCTCATAAGTAAGTAACTTTGCAAGTAAATTTAACTGCATTTATATTTTATCAGTCTTAAAAAAATTATAGTGCCCTTTAGAACGAAAGGCAATTAACTGACTGTAAGTGCTCGTTTCATTTCTTATTAGTTTAGAGGTGAGCAGGTTTGCATCTCAATTAACAGAGTAATTTGAATTTGGTAGGGCAATTAACAAAGATCATTGTGAGTTGTTGACAATGTGGGCAACAACTTTAGGTCTTAACCTGCACATGTATTAAATTAAAAGTATTTAATATCTATCTTACTTGAGCAGGACCACCGTATCATAGAGCGGGAATTGGTGGATGTGGAGAAATTTCAGCGATGTAGCTGTAAAGCGATATGGCAGCGATCGTGAAATGAGTTAGCAAAGATATATCACGTCAAAATTAGTAACATCTGATTTTCCATAATCGCTAAAATTAAAATAGCCTACATTAAAAAAGTTCACTGTTTCTGAACAAAATAGAAATTTGTCTCGTCCGTTGTAAATCGTCCAAATATTCCATTCTCGGCTGTCAAACGATGACCCAAGAAACATAGTAGTCCACTGTGCTTATAATAGTTAGATTCGCCAGATTTAGACGGGATATGGAACTAGCATTGCTCGGAGATAAATCTACGAAGCCTATAAATACGCCGCCACCATCACCACCAAAACTACTTAGAGAAATTTAAAAAAACTGAAATGATATGATTTACATGTAACAAAGTGAATCATATTTTGTTTTCAAGGATGGCCAGAAGTTTAAACGTTATGGAATAAACCAATCATATCAAAGCTTATTGTGATTTTCCGATTTAAATATTTTCTTTACGCTTCGCTCTATTCTTTGATGTATGTAATTAGTATATTTCCACCTATTTGGATGTTCGCAGGTTCCTTCCGAAAACACAACAGAAGAAAAAGGACAAAGAGAAAATAAACAAATACCCTGGATATGTAAGAGGGTATACTTCTAATAAATAAATAAATAAATAAATAAACAACCTTGGAGACTGACGTAAATCTTGTTGAAAACTCCTCCAAGAAGATATGCTAGGGCTGGGCCAAATATTCCAGTTCCAGTCAGAATGCCTGCAAAAGAAATATGCATCGTTTATCCTCGTGTTTAGAAATGTCATCGAACATGAACATACAAATTGTAATATGTCGCACAGTGTCATTTTTCATACCTATTCATTCAGTGTTTGCTTGTGCGAAGAAATCTTTGTATCTAATTGACGTGTTTCATATTCTTTGCAAGTAACGAGATAGAAAACATTTAAACGAGGAATCACTACAATGCTCCTGTATAATGAGGAGTGTATTAAAGGACGCGTTTGAAGCTGACATTTTCATCCCAAATTCTCATCACTGACACTGAGGTTGATATTTTAAACTTATATAAACCGAGTAGATCTACTTCGACTTATTGTTTACACACACTTTCCAAAGTATTGTATACCATCATGTTTTAGTTCTACTGCAGACACCATAAAACACATTGCAGACGATATCCTTACTTTCTGGGGTGCTTTGTTATAAAATAAGCAACCCGTTCAACATTACAAGGTGGGGTGGGTGGGTCATTACATTGCCTTTTTGATTATGACAGATGGGTGGGCGGCGGAAAAATTGTGTGTAATTTCATTACTTGCGAAATATTTGGGGTGGTCACCTCGTTTACAACTTCCCTTTCATTATATTGGAACAAATTTTCCCCTGCATCTTAAGTCGGTCGTCTTGTAAAGCTAAGTCATGAGCACACTCTCCGCGGAACGTCAAGATTGTTCATGTGGTAAGTGGTATGAAGATCGAAGCTGAGCGGATGAGAGATTATGATGTCCATAGTCCTTAGAGCAAGAAGTTACCGGAAAATGCAAGAAGATCAAGATAATATTGAGGTAAAAATTCTAATAATTCTAAGTAAGGGGCGGAGTACGTGAAGAATGATTTCCACGACTCACGCAATAGTGAAGGCGAAGAAAGAAATGACAGTGGTAAAGAAAATGTATTAGATGCCGACTCCAGTCTCTGGAAAACCAGATCACAACAGCAAGTGGAGCGGTTTGCTGTCGTGGCTATTTCTATTCGGTTATGTACACCCCCTTACACGTCAGATTAAAACTGGCGGAGACGGAGGGATTGCAACAATATATTTGTCACGGAATTGTGTGTACTCAATGCCGATGCATTATACGTGAAGGAAAAATGGCCTCGGGCTCTAATTCATGTGTGCGCATGCGTATTGTAAGTCACTAAATTCGCACTTAACCTTTTCTCGTGTACTATTCTGCTTTAATTATTATATTTCAGCTGGTTTGCATGGAGAGTCATGAAACTCTGCTTCTACTACGTTTCTTTTAACCCGAACGATGTCGTCTATAGTGGCGTTGGCTTGTAGGACGGACTTGGCTCTCTCGTAGTGACTAAAGCATCGGGACCAACTGGATTACATCTAATAAGGGTGATCTCGATGGATCCTTTTGCAGACTCAAGGGGCGGGCCATGCGTGAAAATCAAATACATATGTACATCTACTACTTTTGTATGAAAGATTATTCAGATTCATTCATCGTACAAACGCATGATATATAAACGTGTCATTCACGATATCAGTGTCTTCGCATGGTTGCTCCTTGACCATTTGACGGGACTTGTGGAACCGGAAATACATCGTGCTCGTCGAAAAGACGCCACGAGATGAAAATATTTTCATTTTTTAATCAATATTATTCAATATCATCATATGGGTGAAAGCTTAATTCAAAATCGCCTTATGAGTGAAAATCGATTATGCACTCATTTAATTGTTTGACGAACCACGCATTGCTCATATTTGTGTGTAACATCGGTAATCCCTGGTGATATATCCATATATCAATGATATTTGTTTATAAATTATATACATTGATCATCCGTGGTGACAAGTCTATATAACAATCATGTTTGTTTGTAAGTTCCATGTGTTGATTCTAATTTGATTGCTCGTTGAAGTTATGTTCTGATGAAATCCATTCGGGAACAGTATCATTTTCTTGTAGCAGGTATTGAACTCATCATTCTGTTAAATCCGTTGTTGAACTTTTCAATGTGTACGAGCATGGTGTCAAACTAATTCATCGCTCAATTACATTGTAAACAAAAACCTCCTTCACAAGAAATTGTGTACACTGATTGTCATACATTCAATCCCAATCTGGCTTTAACCTTTTTCAGAATAGTTTGAAAGCATTGTGTATAGAATACTACCAGTGACTTGAAACACCAACTGATTCCCCGAGCGGATAAAGTGCCGATGATTGAGATTTAGCTGGCATAGTTTGCGTTATCTAACCTTGTGTTTAATGAAAATTTCGAGTCTGTGTAAGGCATTTCACCCAAGAGGCGATATTCAACGCCTATCGTCAATGAGGATACCCTTTATGTTGAGTGAGTATGAGTAAGCTCACTGTTGATAAGTTAGAGACAGCCATGTAGGCTGTTCATGACAATATTGGTTCATTATCAAATAGTACATGAAAGATTGCGGCGCAGGTACAAAAAGACGTTCAGTGAAGAATCGCGTATGTCAGGTGAGGTACCGTGTGCTGAAGCAAAGCCACAGGGATGGCATGCGTCTGGAGCGCATCCTCTGACCCATACCATTTTCTTGCCAGACAATATTAGTATACAGCATGTTAATACTGTGCAGGCTTGTAAAAGCAAAGGCAGCGATACTAGGACAAATAAATGAGATTATAACAATATTCTACGTGCTTTCGACCCTACCCCTATTGCGGTATTTTTTTTTTTTTTTTTTTTTTGCCCAATGAAGGCACGTGTATCTTGCTACCTGTTGATGCTACAATAGGTAATATACAGGATGACAACCTGGGCCATTTTTGCAAGCGCACGTGTCGACCACAGATAATTAACTAAATCAGACTAAAGCATGATATATCATATCAGCGACATTTAATGGGACTAGTTCCTGACTAAATTATTAGTCAGATTTCGTTGCAAGTGAGTAGTAAAGTGGGCCACCTTAGCGACAGTGAAAAACCTAGTCAAAAAGGTCGTGGGCCACACTGGCGACAAGGGGAATTTAACATGGAATTTAATGGGCCAGTCTAACGACAAGGGGAATTGAACATTGGAATAATGGGGTTGTTTATGGACTAGGGAAGGTTGGGTTTGTATAGTGACAATAGGAATGATGACGTCAGGGTAGTGGACACTGGCAGAACTGTTGCAACAATGTTGCAAGTAGCTGGCCTCGATCGGGGCGAAACAGCGGGGGGGGGGAGCGATAACGCTTGGCAGTGCGGGACATATAAAATGCAATTAAACACAACCACAAAACAAAGACACATACGCAATTAGAGCAAAGAAAACGTCTTTTCGAGGCAATGGAGTGACTTTATTCTTTGACTTCTATTTTCTCTTCTCCCTTCTACTTCTTCACCATCTTCTCAGTTTTGTCATCGTAATTGTCTTGTTCTTTTTATTTCCATCCTATTCCTCCTTTTCCTTTTTCTTCTCCTCCTCTTCTTTCTTCCTCTTCTCATTCGGCTCTTACTTTTCTGTCTTTTCGTTCCAATTTCTAATTTGGACTTTATCTTCTTCATCCTTTTTCTCCTCCTTGTCCTGTTTTATCATTTCCATAACCAAACTGCACGGGCTTTAAGACCTACACTGCACTGCGACCAACATCAGTAGTGAAAGGGGGCGCTTTACGGACAATGGGAATTAGCATTAAAAACACCCCTGGGTCACTTTACGGACAAGGGAAATTTAACATGGAGAAAAATCGTGGGTCACTTTACGGACAAGGGAATTTAACATGGCAATAAATCGTGGGTCACTTTACGGACAAGGGGAATTGAACATGGCAATAAATCGTGGGTCACTTTACGGACAAGGGGAATTTAACATGGGATTTTTTTTTTAAAAATTTAAAAAAAAAATTAAAAAAGGGGTAGGCAATTCAAAGACTATCTCTTTTCGAGAAATATGGCTGGCCCTGAAAAGGGCCTTTGGGTTTTATGTTAATCTATTCATTAACATAAATGGCACCGCATTGGTCTTCTTCTTGTCCTTAGGCTGCGTCTTACTGTTGGTCCGTACATCAGCACTCTTTTCAGGCATCCTTGTCTTTCGACGTAGATCCTACGTATCCACAGGCTGGTGTTTGTCCTGTGGACAACGGTCCACTTGGATCGGACATACATGAGCAAGTCTGTCCGAAACATCATGGAAGACACAAGGGTGGATGACTCAACTGTAGTCCACATCTTGAAGCGACGAGAACAGGTGAATCAATGCATTGAACGGCGCTTATTTATAGGTACAGAAAGGATTGAAACGGATTGAGTTCATTCACCAATCCGAACACGCGTTACAGAATTCAGTCAGCTCGCATCCAATCCGAAGAGAGCAGTCTGTGACGTCACGTAGTCAATATAGATTCGCTAGCGCTTGTGTGCATTCAGTCTATGCGACAGTGATTCAACATGACGGAAACTCAGAAAACGATCCATTGGGGTGCACCAGCAGGGGAGACCGCCCAAGGGAACCCGGACTTACTTTCAGAAGAGGTGAATTGGGATTTTGTGGATTTTCTCTCCTCGCAAGAATTTGTTCCGGAACCTTCGTTACCTTCTTCATTACCGCAAGTGGAGAATTTTAGACAGAGACAGAAAGAAGAATTGGAGAAATTTATACAACGACAAAAGGAAGCGGAACAGGCTTTTCTCCTACAGCAACAGCAACAAGAAGAAGAGGTAAGAAAAAAACAACAGCAAGAAGAAGTAGCAGCAAAGAAACAAGAGGGTGAAAATCAAACGGTCACGGTATTGTTGGACATTTTAGCGGAGTTAAGAAGTCTGAAACAAATGTATCAGACTTCTTTATCACGACCGAAGAGAATACGACCTTCCCGAGCTAAACACGTCAACCCTGTGACTAAGCCTACCGTACCACCCTTAGTGATTTCAACCCAATCATTATCATCATCATCAACATTACGCAGTCCAGAAGTAGGCCTTGGCCGTGGCAAAGGCATAAGGCAGTTAAAGTTGATTGCTTAAACTCACCCTTTCACCATGAAGAAAAAAGGCCCTTTTCAGGGCCACCCACATTTCTCGAAAAGAAATACAATTTCAATTTGCCAATAACTCAAAAAAAAAAAATAAACCCCACCCATTTTACCCTTATGGTACGTGTCTGTGTGTGAGTGCGTCAGTGTACGTTCTTATTTTAAAATCATAACTCAAAGACACTTACCTTTTATCATTCATTTATTCTTTTCTCCATTTTTTTACAATCCAATTCACAACACAACACTTTAATAAAAAGTTCATTGATTTCTTCTTTTCTCCTTGTTTAGTCTCTCTGTTTTTTGAATTTCTTCACCGTCACACTCTTTTCCTCTTCTTCTTTCTCCTCGCTTTCTTCCCTTCTTCTTTTCTTCTCGTGTTTCTTTGCCTCATTTAAATAGAATTGTCTTTTTTCTTCCTCTTCTTCCTCTGAAGAATTACTCTCTTCTTCTGAAGAATTCCTCTTTTCTTCTGACTCCTCTTGTTTCTTTTTTGGGCAATCTGGAGACCAATGTCCTTTTTCTTTACAATAATAACAGGTATCTTGACTTTTGTCTTTTTTATCCCCTGTTTTTTTTCTTTTTTGACGGTCTGGACACTCTGAAGACCAATGCCCTTTCTTCTGACAGATATAGCAAGTATCTTGACTTTTATCTCTAAAGGAAGGAGAGTAGTCCGTAGGCTGGTCTGAAGAGAATTTTCTAATGACCCCTCGCAAAGCTCTGACGAAACGTTCCATCTGGTTAGTCTCTTCCATCGTTGTGCTCGGCTTGAGAGTGAAATGAATAGTGAAAGGACAAGACACACACCCTTTTATATACGCTGGTCTGCTATGACTATAAAGTAGTTTATGGTGTTTGAACTTGAGTCATTTGACTTTTTGCTTTCAAGATGAAACGATCCCATTCATTCGAGAAGAAAGAAGAAGAAAGTAAGAGGCAGAAACGTGATCTCTCGCCTCGTACCAGGGCTGAAATCTTGGCACAAATTCATGCCAGTGATTTTGAAGAGGACATGAGTGAACCAGAATCCAAACCCTCTAAACCAAGTTCATCACCCTTTGTCAACCCTGAAAAGTACTATTCCATTCGAGAGACGGAAAAGCGCTCCTCTAGAAAATTTAGAACCACGGCTTACAAATACACGGTGAAGTTTAAAGATTTCAAGGCTGAAGTGCCGTTAGAGAAAGCAGAAGGGTTCATCACCGAGGTGTGGGATTCTTTGCTCACTGCACTCAAGCGACAATGTCAACCCAAAGAAGACGATCGCTTGAGACTTTCCATACAACACGACGGTTTGAAATCCCCTGTTTGGATCGAGTTTAGCACCCCTGCAGAATTGACTGCTTCCAAAGTCATGGACAAGATTCAACACGTACAACAATCTAATGATCAGTTTGACATCACCGATGGTAAAGCCACACTGGACATGACCCACGTCTCTCCTCCTCAAGGGACAGGACGCAAAAAGATGTTATTGGTGGACGACCTTCGCAACACCAAAAAGAGTCTTGTCCGAATTAACAACCCTCATGACCAGATGTGTTTAGCCCGTGCCATCGTGGTGGGACGAACCTATGCCAACAAGAACGACACGGTAGAATGGAAAAGAACCTGGGACACTATTCAACGTTCCGACCGAGCCAAACAACGAAACGAAGCAGAACTCCTGTTACAACAAGCTGACCTGTCCAAAGACACACCCTGTGGTATTCCTGAGATGCAAAAATTGCAAGATGCCCTAGCTCCACGATACACCTTGAAAGTGCACCCTCAAGAAGTGCGCGGACCTCTGTTGTTTCGAGGCCAAGACTTTAAGGACGGAAAATACATTCACCTTTATCATCACGATGAACATTTCGATACCATTACCAGTATCACTGGATTCCTGAGATACTGTTATTATTGTGAGAAATGTGACCATGGTTATAACAATCGAGAGCAACACAAGCATTGTGGATCGAAATGCTCAGGATGTTTGGCCTCTTCACCCTGTCTGAGCGAAGGGCAAAAACCAGTGCCTTGTTCCACTTGTCTGCGCACGTTTGTCAGCCCTACCTGTTACCAACAACATTTGAAGACGCAAGGTTCACAGAAGAAATGCGCTTGTCAACTCCTGAGATTGTGCCCTACGTGTGGACAAGGCATACGTACCAATAATACCAAGGCACACGTATGTTCAGGAAAGAAAAAATGTCACATTTGTCACCACATCGTGGACTTGGAACACGAATGTTACGTGCAAAAATACCAACCCCCACCAGAGAAAGAGGACGGTCACAAGAAGAAAGGCAATTTCATCTTTTTCGATTTCGAATGCATGCAAGAGACTGGCATTCACATTCCTAATTTCTGCGTGGCTCATCGAGCGTGCGAGAAGTGCATTCAAGAACCTATCTTCAGTCATTGCCCTCACTGCAGCAAGATTCCCGGAGGGCGTGAAAAAATCTTTCGGGGACCAAACACGTTAGCCGATTTTGCCCAATGGGTCTTAGACCCCGTCGACAAGACGTGGAGCCAAGAGGACATCGAACGTTACGGAGATTGTCATCGTCATGCCACGGTGATGGCTCACAATTTCTCCGGATACGATGGACAGTTTCTTCTCAGATACTATACGGAACAAGGCACCGAGCGTCCTAAAGTGACTTTGAACGGAGCCAAAATCATTTTCATGCAAGTGGGACAAGTACAGTTTAAAGATTCGATGAGCTATTTGGCCATGCCTTTGAGTCGAATGCCTAAAACGTTTGGAATGACAGAAATGGCTAAAGGGCACTTTCCACACTTTTTCAATACGGAAGCCAATCAACACGCCGTTCTACCCCATTTACCCGAGGCTCACTATTATGACCCCGACAACATGCGTACCGAACAACGAGAAGCTTTCTACGCTTGGTACCAGGCTCACGCCTCGGACCCTTTCGACTTTCAGGAAGAAATGTTAAAGTATTGTCGTTCCGACGTGGACATTTTACGGCGTTGCTGTGGAAAATTTCGAGAACTGTTCATGGAACACGGAGGGGTCGATCCTTTGAAAGAAGCTTGCACCATTGCCAAAGCGTGTTCCTTAGTGTATCGACAACGATTCATGCCTGAAAAGACCGTGGCTGTCATCAGTCCTCAAACGACCCACTTTGTCAAACGTCAATACTCGGTCAAAGCCCTACGCTGGTTACATTACTTGTGCGACAAGGAAGACAAGTGGATTCAGCATGCCCGCAACGGAGGGGGCGAAAAGACCATCGGAACGTATTCGGTCGATGGCTGGGACTTAGAAAACCCCAAGATCGTGTACGAGTTTAACGGTTGCTTATTTCACGGATGTCCCGTCTGTTACCCTGACCGTGGCACTAAAAATCAGTTTTTGCAACGAACCATGGAAGACTTGTACCAGGACACTTGTCAGCGACGCCTAAAGTTAGAACAGCAAGGATACCAAGTGGTGGAAATGTGGGAACACGAGTACGATCACCGTATGAAAACCGATCCCGAGTTTAAACGCCTCGTGGAAAGTTACCAGTTCATGGACCCGCTGAACCCGAGGGATAGTTTGTACGGAGGAAGGACCAATGCCACCTGTTTGCTGTACCAAGCCGACGAAGAGAACGGAGAAGAAATCAAATCCTTGGACGTGTGTTCGCTGTATCCCTACGTGTGCAAATATTGTCGCTTTCCTATAGGGCACCCGCAATTGTTAACGGAACACATCGACCTGAAAAACATTCGACAATACGAAGGCTTGATCAAGTGCAAAGTTTTGCCTCCCACGAACCTATACCATCCCGTCTTACCTCACCATTGTCAAGGCAAACTGATGTTTCCCTTGTGCCGTACTTGTGCCGAAACGTGCAACCAAGACCAACCTTGTCAGCACACCCAAGAAGAACGGGCCTTGACGGGAACCTGGGTCAGCGTAGAATTGTTCAAAGCTCTGGACATGGGATACCAACTGTTAGAAGTGTACGAAATTTGCCACTTTCCCAAGACACAACAATACCACAAAGGTGATCCCAGTCAGAAAGGCATTTTCGCTGACTACGTGGATGCCTTTTTGAAACTGAAACAAGAAGCCAGCGGCTATCCTTCCTGGTGTCACACTCCCGAAGACCAAATACAATTCAAAGAGAAATACTACGAACAAGAAGGCATCTCTTTAGACCACATCGAGAAAAACGAAGGCAGGCGATCGTTTGCCAAAGTGATGTTAAATTGCTTGTGGGGTAAAATGGCACAACGACCGTGTTTACCCAAGACGGAATATTTGACAGAACCTTCCCGCTACTTCCAGATGATTCACGACAAAACCAAATACATGAAACACGTGGACGTCGTTCGAGAGAATTTGATCTTGGTCAATTACGAAGAAGATCTGGACTTTGTACAAGACGACCCTTTTGGAAATGTCATCATTGCGGCTTACGTGACAGCCCATGCTCGCTTAAAATTGTACGAAGCTTTAGAACTGTTAGAAGAACGCGTCCTGTACTTTGACACGGACAGTTGCATTTACATCCATCACCCGATTCAACATCACCCTAACATCGAAGGAGACCGTTTAGGAGCCTGGACAGACGAGCATCCCGACGACAAGATTCTAAGTTTCGTCAGTGGCGGTCCCAAAAATTACGGCTACGAATACCGGGACAAACAAGGAGAAGTGCACACGACGTGCAAAGTGAAAGGACTGACTCTGAATTATCGTACCAGTCGTGTGGTCAACTTTGGGGTATTGAAAGAAGCCTTGCAATCGGGAGAGGATGGAAACTTTAAAGTGACCACTCAACAACCTAACAAGATTGTACGTTTACCCACTCACCACATCGTCAGTCGACCCTTGGAAAAAGTCTATCAAATCGTGTACCAGAAGCGAGTGAGACTTCCCAATCATTTCACCTTACCGTACGGTCACGTCGGTATTGGTCTGTATATAAAAAAGGAACCCTAGGCAAGATCGATAGTTCATTGTGACTACCAAGACCGAGCGAACAAGATGAATACTTTGAAAGAGACATCGTTCCAGTTTGGGGATTGTAAAAAAGTTGTATCTTCCTCTAGTGTGACTAATACTGGATGGATAAGACCCATGCATTGCGACTGAAAATGTCCGGAAGGAAACTGCGATTGTCCATGTGGTTACCATTGTAATTGCGTAACGGAGTTTGCAGATGAGTGCGATTGTGAGCCTTGCGATGGGACCGATGCTGTACGTTGTGACCTAAGCGATGCCGTAAAGCATCATGGGAACTTTAGTACCCCTACCCCTATCATGGAAAGTGATGCTGTGCGTGTCAGACCTGTGGGATGCGAAAGTGATGCTGCTCGTCCTCTTGGACATTTTACTGGGTTTCGTTTTAAAGGGGAATGTCCACCTTCACGTCTACCCCCTTACGGATGTCATCCAGCCCTGAGCAAACTCCTGTTCCTGTCACCCAACCCTCATCGAAACGAACCTGTGAAAAACGAATATTCGTTCCCTGTGCGTTTGTCGGAATACTGCGACTTTGAAAATCGTCTTCAATCGTTCAAAGGAAAATGGCCAAAGTATCTGGGAGGACCGACCCCCGAAGAATTAGCCAGAGCCGGATTTTTCTACTTGGGCGAAGGAGATAAAGTCAAGTGCTTCAGTTGTGGTGTGTCACTTCACCACTGGGAACCGCAAGATTCGGCCTACGTTGAACATGCTCGATGGTCACCGAATTGTCATTACTTACCTTTAGTGGGACCGAGACATTGAAGTAACTTTTTTTACCATAATAATCTGTTCATGGATACTTTACAAGAAAACATTCGTGCTTTGCCTGTGGAGTTGAGAGAACGCATTTATCGAGAGCTGGTCAAAATACAAGTGAAACGTAAAGAACAATTGCATCCGTTACGTCACCGGTTTTTGAACCATTGGTACCTGAAGGCTATACAAGGACTGATTCAATTGAAAGTGTTCCATTGGACAGACATTGATCAACGATCCTCTAGTTTTAAAAAGGATTGGTTTGGTATGGACGATTCTACCTACATCATTGTAAACGTACTGCATCGAATTCCAGAGGAAGAGTTAACGAATTACCAACATCTTGAACACAATGTCAACTTAGTGAAAGAGGAAACTTCTGAACGAATTGTCATGTGTAGATTAGTGACTCAACGATTTAAATTTGACACTGAAGTGAAACCATGTTTGTGCAAAGAGTACATTTCTTGTGTCAGACCAAAGAGGATTTAGTATGACCTATTCATGGATACTTTGCTAGAGAACATTCGTGCTTTGCCTGTGGAGTTGAGAGAACGCATTTACCGAGAGCTGGTGAAAATACAAGTCAAACGTAAAGAACAATTGCATCCGTTACGTCACCAGATCTTTAACCACTGGTACCTGAATGGTATAAGAGAACTGATTCGTCAGAAATTGTTTCAGTGGTCAGACCTTGTTCAACACTTTGAGTTAGTGAATGATCGAAATGTTCATTATTTTGGTTACTTCGAGATTCACCTACAGCAATACATTGAGGAAGACAAGTTAAAGGATTATCAACATATTTTACGTGGAATCTACTTAAAGGAAGAGGAAACTTCTAAACGAACTCTGAAGTTTCGGTTACAGTATGCAAGATTTAGATTCCCTACTGGAGAACGAAGATCTCTGGCTAGAAAGTACGTGTATTGTTTCCGAAACAAAGAGACTATAAAAACAGGCTGCCATGCCACGACTTATGTCACATGTCATCCAACAGATTCCGTGGAAGGAACTCAATGACCATATTCAAACCGTGGATCATTACCATCGATTATTACAAGAACTGTATCCATTCAATTTGGGACGACAAGTGGTGTGTGTCTTAGTGACTTGTTTTTTGGGATTTCGTTTACCAGCCGATTCTTTGTGGACTCTTTACGATCAGTACTTACCACCTCCATGGCCTTAAATGGTCACGAAAAACTCCTTTTGCTCAAAGCCTTGCGTTTTCATCTGGATACTTCTCGACCTCTACGGGAAAAAAAGATTCGTCAACTTTTAGCTACCCAAGACGTGTATGACGATGTGTGTGTAGCTTGTGACTTACATCCCCATTGGACAGATGTCCGTGCCTGGAAAGAATGGGATTTTGAGGCTTGGACCCAAGAAGTGGCCCAGTATGCACGAGAGTTGTTCAAGGAAAAAAGTTACTTTTCAACCCGTGTTAGTGACGGTGCCAGAAGAACCCGTCACCCAGGACAGGACTGTCGTGGACAGACCTGAAAGACCCTTTCGGGAGGACACTTGTGTGACCTTACCCCCTGTTGAACTGGTTAGAACATTACCCAAAAGATGTGATTGTTGTACAGACACTTGTGTTTATTCCACGTTCATCGTTATCATGTGCCTTTTATCCTTGTACTTAAGCCTTTGGCTTTTATGTATTTTTGTCTTTCGTATTCATGTTTGATAAAAAACATTCAATAAACGTGTTCTGAAAAAGTATATAAACTCTTGTCTTGTTCGTTTTCGTGTCACAAGTGACATTTCTCACACCATGGCTACCTCTGTTGTCTCTGCTCCCTCTTCCTCTACTGTCAAAGTCATCGACGAACACTTAGATCGTGCCAGTTGGGAGGCTTTGTATCTTCGCCATCCCTTTAACATGCTCATTGCTGGACCTAGCGGTTCAGGCAAAACCGAATTCGTCAAACGTTTGATCGAACATAAACATCATTTGATCGATCGGCCACCTCAACGGATCGTGTGGTGTTACAAAGAGTGGCAATCGGCGTACAGCCTCTTGCGAGAAAGTCAAGGCGATTCCATCGTGTTTGTGGAAGGCATTCCTAAAGAAGACGACGGCATCGTCTCTGACTCCCGTCAAACCCATTTGGTCATTTTCGACGACATGTTAGGAGAAGACGAAGAAGAAATTAAATTGTGGTTCACGCGCAAAGGGCATCACCGTAATGCCAGTGTCATTTACATCACCCAAAATTTGTTTCAACAAAGTAAAGCCCATCGCACCATCAGTCTCAATGCGCATTACGTGGTCTTGTTTAAAAGCCCTCGAGATAAATCGCAAGTGCAAGTCTTAGCCAAACAGTTAGGAACGCCTTGGCTGACTCAGGCGTACGACGATGCCACTCAAACTCCACACGCCTATTTACTCGTCGATTTGAAACCTACGACCCCCGAGGATTTGCGATTTCGTACCCACTTGTTTCACCACTGGTGCCAAGACGGAGGGCCTGTCCTGTACACGTCTCCGTCCTCGACTTCATTTCACTCCCCATGAAAAAAAATCTATAAAAACCTCAGACCCTTTTTCGTCTGTCTCACACAGTGTGAACATGACGTCCCTTCAGTCGCATCTTCCCGTCAAATTGATTCGTGCCTTGTATGGCATCAGCCGAGAAAAAGATCCACAAACACGAGCCCGTGTCTTAGAAGCTAGTCTCAAAGAAGTCTTACGATGGTTCACGGTGACGGCACGTCAATTACTCCAAGGAATCATTCAGATTCCTCATCAAACCAAACGCTTTTTCGATCGAAACAAAGTCGCTTTGGTCCAACTGGCCGATCCCCGCATCGACACTCAAACCAAAAAACAAATCATTTTGAAACCTGGAGGGAGCGGTACTCTAGGAGGGGTCATCATTCGCTCACTCTTAAGATGGGATCCTAATGCCCCCAAAGTTATCCCCAAGACAAAAGTCCAACGAAGCCCCAAGAAGAAAAAGAAAAAGACCAAGTCCCCAAGAAGAATAACTTCTCCAGTGGCAGGACCCTCCTCTTACCAGACACCACCACCATCACCCCGGAAAAAGAAAAGAAGCCCCCAGAAAAAGAAACAGAGAAAAAGTCCTCAAAAAAAGAAAAGTCCACAGAAGAAAACTAGTCGCAAGAGAGGCACTTCGGCCAGGACGCAACCTTACACTCGCAAGCCACGACCTGCCACAACGTCTCCGGCAGCCTCACGTTTGTCCACTTCTCCGTTGATGTCACCAGGAACTGAAGAGTACTTGGAGACGTTGATTACACCAAGAACTTCTCCATTGATGACCCCCAAAAGAACTTCCCCAGTGGCAGGACCTTCCAATTTAGCGGCAGTGGCTGCTGCTCACAAAGTACCTTCTCCCAAAATCAAAGTCCATGAAAGATCAGGCATGTTACAAAGTTTACTGGATTTGTCCAAGCAAGAACTGGCTCGATTTAGTCCGTTACGTACCCCTGCACGACGTGTCATGCCTGTCCTCAAACTGATACGACGTAAAGACAATCAATGGCGACGCGTTCCAGTATAAAAAAGGCCTGTGACCGAGTAGGGTATCAGTGTTTTTAGGTGCTCCTAAAGACTCAAAGATGTCACCCTCCAGAAAACCCCAAGGAAAGAAAAGGAAAGGACTACCACCACGTTTAGCCAAACATGGGGACCTGTTATCTGTCCTGTCCAAAGCTTCTCCACCCCTACGAAAAAAACTCATTCAAACGGCCTCCAAAGAGGTCATCGATACCGTGTGCGAATGTTGTTTGAACGTTTTGAAAGGCACGATCCCTTTGTCCAAACACCAGAAACAATGCTTAGGCAAACATCGTCACGTTCTTCGGAAAATGGTTCAAAAGAAAATTCCCATTCGTCAAAAAAAGAAGATGTTGGTCCAACGTGGAGGCATTTTACCTCTCTTGTTAGGCCCCATACTGAAAGGAGTCTTGGGAACCATGTTGGGAGGACTGATGGGAGCAAGATAAAAAGGCCTTCGGAAGTCCCAAGATCTCAGAATTCACCCCTGACAACCCCATGGAAGGACGAAAACTAGCTTTAGTGCCTTACAAACGATGGATGGAATACCATCGGTGGCAAGAACAACGCACCCCGCATTTACCTCCCAATCCCAATTTGAGCGAGATGTCCCAGTTACAACACGAATTGCAATCCTTGCTGGATCGCCAAGATTTGTCCGAAACAGAAAAATCGCAAAAGTACGGTCAACTCTTGCAACGACTGCAACTCTTTCACCAGAAAGCTTTAGACGAAACAGCTTTACCCACTTTGAAAGATTTTAAGACCTTGATGAAAAGTCCAGCACCATCACCAGTACCAGTACCAGTACCACCAGTACCCGTGACCAAGACAGAAAAAGGAAAAGAAGAAGAAGAAGAAGGGTTTCAAACTCCACCAGAAAAAGTACGCAAGTTAACAACACCACCTACCTCCAGAATTGGATGGATTAAAAAGATGATGGCCACCCCTTCTTCCTCACAAGAGAAAAAGAAAGTGAAGACAGAAGTGAAGACAGAAGTGAAACAAGAACCGATATCCCCCGCTCAGACATCCTCCTCCTCTTCAACACCTATTGCCGGTCGCACACGCAAAGCCTTGCAATCCAAGAAAATACCCCAAGAGAAAAAGAGTAGCCTCTTCCAAGAGTGGGTGCCTTATTAACACACCAATCAACACAAAAAAATGGAAAAAGTCTTAGCTAGCATTTACTACGATCCCTCGCATCCTGCAGGTTACGCAGGAGTTCAAAAATTGTATCGTGCTGCCAAAACGCGACTGAAAAGTCTCCGTTTACCTCAAGTGCAACGATGGTTACAAGAACAAGCTACCTACACTTTACACAAACCCATTCGACGCAAGTTTGCCAGAAGTCGCACCCGAGTGGAAGGCATCGATCATCAATGGCAAGCCGATTTAGCCGATGTCTCTCATTTGGCCAGCTACAATCGTGGCTACAAATATTTGTTTTGTGTCATCGACGTCTTTTCCAAATTTGCCTGGGTCGTGCCTTTGACTTCCAAATCCAGCAGCGAGTTAGTGCGAGCCCTGCAACGGGTGTTGAAACAAAGCGGCCGTCGCCCTCTTCGATGGCAAACGGACAAAGGCACCGAATTTCTGAACCAAGCTTTCCAAAAAGAATTAAAGAAACGTGACATTCATTTTTTTACCACCGAGAATCCCGAAACCAAAGCCAGCATCGTGGAACGTTTTCAACGCACTTTGAAAGAACGCATGTGGAAATATTTTACGCATCACCACACTCTGAAGTACATCGACATCTTACCGCACCTGGTGCAAGCGTACAACCAATCTTACCATCGAAGCATCGGACGTGCCCCGCAAGACGTGACTCCCGAGAACGAAGTGCTGGTGTTTGAGCGCCTGTTTGGTACGTCCCCGACGAGGGCTGTCCCCAAGAAAAGTGGAGAGTTGACCGTAGGAGATTGGGTGCGCATTGGCAAAACCAAACGCACTTTCGACAAAGGTTACTTACCTAACTGGACGACCGAATTGTTTCGCGTCACTGGACGAGTGCATGGCCGTCATCCTGCCGTCTATAAATTGGAAGACATGAACGGAGAAGTACTCAAAGGAACGTTTTATTTGCCCGAGTTACAACGTGTCACCAAAAAAGAAGACGACGTGTACGACATCGAAAGCATTCTCGAACGCAGAACCCGTAAAGTGGGCAAACGACGTGACAAAGAAGTCAAAGTACGTTGGAAAGGATATCCACCCAGTTTCGATTCTTGGATCGACGCTTCGCAAGTCATCGACTATAAAAAGAAGAAGTGACCATCATGCCCTTTCACACAGCAGCAGACGCAGCTACGTCGACCAGTCCTTCTTCCCCTAGTTCTTCTGTGCAAGATTTACAAAAACAACCCTTGTGGGTGTGGTGTGGAGAACGTGTGCCTAAAACGCAAATCGTCTTTTTCTGCCAAATCTTCGTGGTGTATTGTGTCATCGGGGCAGCCATCGCCAATTTGAGTTTGCAACAAGGAGACAAACAATTGTGGACCATTTTATTGAGCAGTTGCATCGGTTACCTACTTCCCAATCCCTCCCTGAAATTCTCCTCGAACGGGAACGTTGTGTCCAGTGCCAGTGCCAGTCACCAGTCCAACCACAATCAGAACCCCATTTTGGGCGGAGACACACCTCTGACATCCACTAATATTCCCTCGGACAGCCACAGAACTCTGGAATTATGAGTCACCAAAACCAATTTTACTTAACCTTACCCAGTGACAGTTCCATGGAGGTGTTTCCCAACAACACGTTGTGCTGTTACACGGCCAAATTACCTCAAGCCATCCCCTTAGATCACGAAGCCCATTGGGAAGTGGCTTTAGTAGAAATGATTCACCCGACCCAAGTCCTCAATGTCCTTAACAATCAAAATACTTTTAAGGTAGAAGTTCATGACCAACAATTGCAAGTGGAGTTGGATAAGATTGGCACATATAGCAATAGAACCTATGATGAGAAACTTAAAACGTGGACCTACAACTTTGTGATTCTCCCAGGCTATTATTTCAGTGGTCATCATTTGGTCAGCGCCATAGCCTCCAAGTTTAATGGCGTGTTTGGGGAAGTTTTTAAGAAGGACAATTTCAAGAACAAAAGTGTCACCATGGAGTACCACAAAGTAGCTCGTCGCTTCTTGATGAAATTTGAGCGAAGTAAAATCGTCTCCATTGAATTTTGTCCTGAATTGTTTGACATGTTGGGCGGTGACATGGAGCTGAGGAAGAGCTTAGAACGAAAAATACCACCCGAATTACCCATCATTTACGACAACGTGACTTTTGGCCAGTATTTTCGTACCCCGGTAGAACTGAACCAAGGACTGAATTTGATCTTCGTGTACTCCGATGTGGTGGAATACAACGTGGTGGGACACACCTCCGTACCGTTACTGCGTGTCATTCCTTTCAAAGTGGATTCTGCCACAAACGCTGACGAGGAAGGTGGAAACACTTACCACGTCCACCGCGAATTTGTCCATCCTCACTATTTGCCGGTCACTAAGTCGTATTTGGACACGGTCAACATTACTATAAAAGGAGATTTGGGACAAAATATTCCATTCACCAAAGGAAAAGTCACGGTGAAACTCCATTTTCGAAAACGGTTCTCTCACGACTCGTAAGTAAGTCATGTATCCAGTGTACCAAGGGGTGGCTCGACAGCGAGGACATGGTTTAGGAGACATGTTAAAATCGGCCTTTCGTTCGGTGGCCCCAGTGTTGAAACCGATGATGACACGAGGATTGCACGCCTTGAAAGATGCGGCACTGACGCAAGGCAAAGAATTTCTCCAAAATGTCATCATCGACAAACAGAACCCTAAAGAAGCCTTCATGAGGGCTGGCAAAAATGTCTTGCTGCAAACGGGTAAAGACATTTTAGGCCAACGAGACACACCTATAAATGCCCTGCACGCTACCGAGTCAGGCATTCAGCAAGGACAAGGCAGAAAGAGACGACGAAGGAGAAAACACCCTTTCACCAGACTTCAAGCGAGAAAGGCCAAGAAAAGAAGAACCGTTCGAGACTTAGACGTTTTCGATTATTGAAACACAAAACAAAATGATGCACCGAGAGTCTTGCGCTTGTTCCAAGACGGAACTGGATCTGTTTGCCATGCCCCCCACCATGATGACCATGCAAGAATCTCAGTGGGTGGAATTTAATCCCGTCTCCTCACTGATCGATTCCGCTCCCATCGAGTTTGAAATCAAAGGACAGCCCGAAGATTACATCGATCTGAATAGCAGTTACTTGTACTTGAAAGTCCAAGTTTTAGATAAGGATGGTGCTGGAGTAGAAGACACTGAACAAATAGCTCCCGTCAACAATTTCATGCATTCCTTGTTCAGCTCAGTGGATTTGTACTTGAATAACAAACTGGTCAGCAGCAGCATGGATACATACCCTTACCGCGCCTACCTGGAAAATCTCTTGACGTACGGAATAGATGCCAAGGATACTCATCTCAATGCCTGTGTGCTGTGGGAACCTGACGAAGCGGACAAGTTCGACGCATTAGATGGAAGCAATTCCGGCTTTGAGCAAAGACAAAAGAAAATCTTAGACAAGAGGAGTTTAGAACTGATGGATCGTTTGCATTTGGACATGTGGTTGCAAGAGAAATATTTGCTGAACGGGGTGAATGTTCGCTTGAGACTGAATCGCAACAGTACCGCTTTCCATTTGTTGGCTGATCCTGATAAGACTGGCATTCCTAAAAGCAAAATTTTAGAGGCCAAACTCTACGTACGACGCGTGGAAGTGTTACCCAAAGTGGGTAACGACATCAGTCAAACGTTGAGCAGAACGACTGCCAAGTATCCCATCCGACGTGTGGAAGTGAAAACGTTCACCATTTCTGCTGGACTACAATCCATAACCGAAGATCATCTGTTCCAAGGACAGTTACCCAAACGTTTGATCCTTGGTATGGTCACGAATTCAGCCTTCAACGGAGCCTTCAAAGAAAATCCTTTCTACTTTCAACACTTTTTAGTGAAGAAAGTCGAAGTCAGTCGTGATGGCAAGACCTTGTGTACCCGACCTTTCGAACCTGACTTTAGTGACAAGAACAAAAATTACTTGAGATCGTACTTGTCCCTGTACGAAGCCACGGGACAGTTAGGAACCAACACCAGTCACGGCATTGAGTATGACGATTATGACGGAGGCTATGCTTTGTGGGCTTTCGATTTCACTCCAGACCAAGGCAGCGACGAGGGACATTTCCACCCTATAAAATCTGGCCAGATTCGTGTGGAACTTCAGTTTGCAAAGCCACTGGACAAGACAGTGAACGTCATCCTGTATGCAGAATTCGATAATACCATAGAAATCAACAGTTTGAGAGAAGTCATCCTAGATTATTAGAAAGCCATGGAAGACTGTTATCCCTCTTTACCTAGTGGAGAAACTTTGGAGATGGAATGTAAGGAGACCGTGGAAGGAGAAGAATCTCAAGACAAAGACGAAGAAGATATCATGATGAAGTCGAGATGGCCAGAACAAGAAGCCCATTTAGTCTCCTGTTTTGCCAAACACTTGGTCGACAAAATGACGGAATTGATCAAGAAAAATTGTTATGGATGTCAAAACGATCATCCCAGTCAAATTCAACACGATAAATGCCTGATGTTAAGTCAAGAAGAAAAATTGGACGAGTATCTGGACGAAGCTTGGAGCCTCATCTCGAACAAAGACGTGTTGCACCAGTGGTATAAAGACTTGCGTGAACATTCTTGTCCAGCATTAACCACTCAAGAGATCCATCGTATCGAAGCTCTCCTGAATCAGAGTGAGGAAACAGAACGAATAACCGTTTATTCGTCAGACATTTTCAAACAAAAAGTCAGGATCGAATTGACGACGTATTATTACCTGTGAAGAAGAAAACAAACACAAAACAATGGATACCTGGGAACTTTATTACCTTTTGAACCACAGTTCGTATACGGCTTCTTGGAATCCTGTCGTCTGTGCTAAAGATGAACTCCCTCATCGCAAACCTAAAGACCATCAAGCTTACGTGATCAACACGGACGACAGTCATCTCCCAGGAACCCACTGGGTAGCCGTCTACTTTCCTCAAGAAGGCTGTGTGGAATATTTCGATTCGTACGGATTGCCCCCTTTGGAAGACGATATCATCGACTTTATGAGAAGAAATGCTCAGACCACCCGATTCAATAATGTGAAATTACAAGGCACAGATTCCTTGGTGTGTGGACAGTACTGTGTGTATTTTCTGCATCATCGCAGCCTGGGCTATTCCTTAGAACATTTAGTGACTCATTTCGATCCTCGTTCTTCTGCTAGAAACGATGTGAAAGTAGATCGATGGTTTTGTAACCATTATGCTTATCTTTTGTCTCAAGCTAGGAAACGTAGTGTCCATCAATGGCCTAATGATTTCCAACAGTGGAAATCACAATTTCATTCACAACGTTGTCAGCCTTGTTTAAAGTAGATTGTATTTGAAAAAAAATTGTTTGATGTTATAGTGTTGGATTATTGTTAAAAATGTTGTTGTTTAGTGTTCAGTGATTTTTTGAATAAAAAATGTTGTGTTAAGAAAAAATGCCTTTGTCTTTTGTTTAGCTATAAGAATGTTGGATTGATGCTCTTTCATTTCTTACTATCCCTCTCATGAACGTTGCGGCTCGAAAACCGTGTGGGGATGTTTTCCTTCACGTCCGCGCTTTCACTTTAAGAACCGGTTTGTTCCCAGTCTAGCCATCCATTGTCGACTCATCCTCCTAAGAAGATGTGCTCCAAACTAGCTAAGCTCAACGAAGCCTACGTGAATTTGCATAGGGTCAGACACAGTCTGATACCGAAACCAGAAGAAATAGAGAATGTGAGAATGTTAAAAATCACTGAAGACCTGATAGAAGAGCTCTTCAGAGAAGAAATGAACAGGGAGAAAGAAGAATGGACAGAGAAGTACAGACTTCAGAGACAGCAGCAACAGCAGCAACAACAGCAACAGCAGCAGCAACCTGAAGCTGACAGAGGCTTTGTCGATTGTCGTATCGACACCAAAGAATTCTTCTTCTCTTTCCGAAGAAGCAGACCTATTGCCAGAAAGTCTATCCTCAGAGGACATCGCATTCTTAGAAACTGAAAAAAGAATGCCATAGCAAAACAAAAAACAGCCCTTTTCAGGGCTACCCAATACTCTAGAAAAGAAATAACTATTAATTTGCCAATGTGTGTAAGTAGAGTAGTGTGAAAATAAACACTAACTCTCTCTTAAAAAATGTGAGGGTATGTGTTTGTGTTTGTAAGTGATAAAGTAGGTTGGTGTGGATAGTAGATTAAAATGATGTTTGTTTTTTATGGGCTGTTTGAGGTGTAGATTTGGGGTTAGATTGGATTGCTTTGCATATGTAAATAGTCTATTGAAGTGATTTATAAAAAAATTTTATAATAGTGATGGGTAGCATAAAAAAGTGAGCGAGTGTTTCTTTTAGGTCCGCGCGTTGTTGTTGTTTTTTTGGTCGTGATCTAGGTAAGATGAATTTTATGTTTTTAGGGGGATGTTTTCCTTCACGTTCGCGCTTTCAGTATAAATTGAAACTCGTTCGGCAGTCCAGCTACCCTTGTTGATTGATCAACACCAAAAAAATGAACACGAGACTTGAGAAACTGTTGGAGCTTCATGTGCATCTGGAATATGCCAGGCGCATATTAAATGAACTGGCCGCTGAAGCCATTGTCGAGGAGGGAAGGATAAGAGAGGAGGAAAGAAGAAAAAAAGAAGAGGAGGAGAGAAGATATAAAGAAGAGGAGGAGGAAAAGGAGAGAAGAAAAAATTTCAGAATCCCAGAGAGTGAAAATTGGGATTCTGAAGCGACATATCCTGCCTCTGCTCTCTCCCCCCAAAAGGTAAAAAGTAACTGGGGGATAAGATGTGTATGTGGCGCCAGGCCTGGAAGGTGCCACCATTAACCAGGTGTCCATGAAGTTCCAAACAAAACAGCCCTTTTCAGGGCTACCCAATACTCTAGAAAAGAAATAACTATTAATTTGCCAATGTGTGTAGGTAGAGTAGTGTGAAAATAAACACTAACTCTTTATTAATAATGGAAGTGTATGTGTTTGTAAGAGCTCAGGTAAGTTTGTGTGAATAGTAGATTATGGGTTTCTTAGCAAATGTGGAGAGTATAGTTAGGGTTATATTATATGAAATGAGAAAGTAGGGGGATGTTTTCCTTCACGTCCGCGCGATGTTGGGTCATCATCTAGGTAAGATCCATTTTATGTTTTAGGGGGATGTTTTCCTTCACGTTCGCGCTTTTCGTATAAGAACCCACAGTGTTCGTTGTTCAAACCATTCTGCAAAGAATACAAAGAAGATGGCGTCAAACCAAATGGACAAGATGCTATTAAGACTGGTTGAAGACCAGTATTCCTATAGTCCCCATCGTGTGAAGATGGAAATTAATAACTTAAGGAAAGCAAAGGACAAGATTAGTGGTGTTATGAAAGAGATCAAGGAGGAGAAGGAGGATGAAGAGGAAAGAATAAGAATAAGCAATTGGAACGAAAAAATTGAAAAAGAAGAAGAAAATGAAAAGAAGAAGAAAGAAGAGGAGGAAGAGAAGAAAGAAGAGGAGAAGAAAAAAAAGAAAGAGAAGAAGAGTGTAGGAGATAAAATAAGAACTTGGTGGAGGAAAAGAAGAAATTAGAAGAAAACCCAAAGGCCCTTTTCAGGGCCAGCCATATTTCTCGAAAAGAGATAGTCTTTGAATTGCCTACCCCTTTTTTAATTTTTTTTTTAAATTTTTTAAAAAAAAATCCCATGTTAAATTCCCCTTGTCCGTAAAGTGACCCACGATTTATTGCCATGTTCAATTCCCCTTGTCCGTAAAGTGACCCACGATTTATTGCCATGTTAAATTCCCTTGTCCGTAAAGTGACCCACGATTTTTCTCCATGTTAAATTTCCCTTGTCCGTAAAGTGACCCAGGGGTGTTTTTAATGCTAATTCCCATTGTCCGTAAAGCGCCCCCTTTCACTACTAACATCTCCTCCACAATGCCTAAGTATGTACTACCTCCTGCAACTTCATCATTTTCTGCACAATTTTGTTTTCGCCATGGCTTATTGTTCAATATTGTTGAATGGCGCGAATGACGAACGCTACGCTTTATATACTTCAATCATGGACGTGAAGGAAAACATTCCTTACAAAAGATTATCTACTATTCACACAGAAGGGAAGACAATAACCCATTATCTACTATCAACACAGAAGGGAAGAAAATAACCCCAATATCTACTATGACACAGAAGGGAAGAAAATAACCTGTTGTCTACTATCACACAGAAAAGGGAAAGAAAATAACCCATTATCTACTATCAACACAGAATGGAAGAAAAAAAGCTTTATATACTATTCACATAGTGTATGGACAAGGCTTTTTTGTTAAGGGAGAAAACAAACACACATACACAATAACGTACGCGCGCACACTAACACACACACACACTATAACATTAGTAAAGGAATAAGTGTTTATAATCACACTACTCCATATTCACACAAATTGGCAAGCTGGATAATCTCTTTTCTAGAGATGTGGTTATCCCGGAGAATGGATTTTTTTGCTGAGCTTCAGATACACCTGCTTAATACTGGCACCTTCCAGCCCGGGCCCCACGGTCACATCGGCGGCTCCAGTCCTGCTCCCAATTTACACTTGTTCTTGGGAGCGAATTAAAGGGAGGAGGGGAGATACTGAGTGGCTTCATCATCCCAGTTTTCCCTTTCAGGGACAGTGAATACTTTCCTCTGTCTTCTAGTTTGTGGTCGGGGATGATGAGGTCTCCGTATCTCTGGTACTGGTGGCTGTAGCTGACGTTGTTGTGGTTGTGGTGCTTGTTGTAGTTGTGGAGGTGTCCTTACCTCAGGCTTGACCCCACACCGAGTTCTCAGTATGAGGTCTGGTAGGATTTTACTTCTCTTTTCCTATTTTTCTTTCTTTTTTTCCCTCTTCCTCCTCCTCTGTTATGGCACTTTCTGCTATGGCCTCCAAAGCCAGATCAGAGAATAACTCTTTCGTGTCCACACGGCAATCTACAAAACCTCTGTCTGGGTTCTGATGTTATTGCTGCTGCTGTTGCTCTCTATGCTTTCTCTGCTTCTGAAGTCTGTACTTCTCCGTCTATTCTTCTAGCTCCTCCTTCATTTCCTGTCTGAAGACCTCTTCTATCAGGTCTTGGGCTATTGTTATCATCCTGACATTTTCCATATCATCAGGTTTGGGATCAGGTTTTGCCTGACACGATGTAAATTCACGTAGGCTTCATTCAGCTTTGATAGTCTAAGAGGCATCTTAATAAGGTGAACGATGATCAGACTGGAGACTGCCCCGATTTATATGGCTCCAGCTAGGACGCGATAGAAAACATCCCTACTGGCTTTTAGTATCGGAAATCTATAGATCTTATCTTAGAGAGAGAGAGAGAGAGAGAGAGAGAGAGAGAGAGAGAGAGAGAGAGAAGTCAAAGAGCATGCATAGTCACAATTTTTAAAATATAGAGGAAGAAAAAACACCAAGATTTTTTTTAAAAACAAATTTTTTATTCAAACAACAACAAACAATAAAACATTTTTAAAACAAACAATCTTTTTCTTACAAGACTGACAACGTTGTGAAATCATTGGACTTCCACGAAGGGAAGTCATTAGGCTATTGATGTACACTACGTTTCCTAGCTAAAGACAAGAGATATCCATAATGGTCACAAAACCATCGATCTACTTTGTCATCGTTTCTAGAAGAGTGACGATCAAAATAAGTCACTAAATGCTCTAAAGAATATCCAAGAATGTGTTGATGAAAAAAATACACACAATATTGTAAACACACCACGGAATCCGTGCCTTGAAATTCTACATTATTGAATCATTTCATCTGGGGTTTTCTTTTCATAAAGTCGATGATGTCGTCTTCCAAAGGCTGTAATCCATACGAATCAAAATGCTCTACACAACCATCTTTAGGGAAGTAGACGTCTATCCAGTGAGTTCCTGCTAGATGACTGTCATTCGGGTTGATGACATAAGCTTGATGATCTTGAAGTTTGTGATGAGGCAGTTCATCTTTAGCACACACGACAAGATTCCAAGAAGCAGTGTATGAACTCTTGTTTAAAAGGTAATAAAGTTCACAGGTATCCATTTTTTAAAAAAAATTCTTGTTTTTCACAGGTAATGATAAGTCGTCAATTCAATCCTGACTTTTGCCTGAAAATCTCTGATAAGTAATCGTTTCTTTGCTTCGTCTTCGCACTCTGAGCCAAGATAGCTTCGATGTGATGGATATCTACATGAATCAATGGAGAGGAATGACCACGCAAGGCTTTATACCACTGCAGCAACACGGCTTCTTCCGAGATGAAACCCCAAGCGTCCTCCAGATATTCGTCCAATGTTTGTTCTTGACTCATCATCAGACACTTATGGAGTTGAAGTTTAACTGCGATGATCGTTTTGATATCCAGATCAATCTTTCTTGATCAATTCCGTGATTTTACTACTAGGTGTTTGGCAAACTAAGAGACTAAATGCTATTTTTGTTCTGGCCATTTGGACCCCATCACCATGTCCTCCACGGCTACTTTGTCTTCCACGGGTTCCAAAATCTCCTCCAATTCCATTTCCATTTAGAAAGAGTCTTCACCATTCAAACAGGGATAAGAGTCTCCCATTCCTTCTAATAGTCTATAATTACTTCTCTCAAGCTGTTGATTTATATCGTATTATCAAATTCGACATACAGGGTGACGTTCACCATCTCCTCCATCGCTTTTCCAAACCGAAGTTCCACACGAATTTGGCCGGATTTTATATGATGGAAATGTCCCTCGTCGCTGCCTTGGTCAAGAGTGAAATCAAAGGCCCACAAAGTGTAATCCCCTGCAAAATCTTCGTACGTAATACCATGGCTGGGGTTAGATCTTATCTGTCGCGTGGCTTCGTACAGGGACAAGCACAATCTCAAATAATTATTTCCTTTCAAAAATAGGTTCAAAGTATCTGGTACACAAGGTTTTGCCACCGCAACTGACTTCGATATTGGATTTTTATGGTGGGCTCCGTTAAAGGCCACATTTTCGACGATACCAACGATTAAACGTTTGAGTAACTGTCCTTGGAACAGATATCTTCAATCATGGATAGCTGTCATCTGTGAATGGGTAGGTTTTCACGTCCACGCTTCGTATCGGATACTTGGCGGTTGTTCTGCTCAAAGTGTGACTGATGTCGTTTTTCACTTTAGGTAACACTTCAACGAGTCGCACATAGAGTCTGGCTTCTTAGATGATAGTTTTGTAAGTGGAATTTCTGCAGTTATCAAACGGAAAGCCGCGCTGCTACAATTCAATCTCAGATTGACATTTCACTCCGTTCAGCAAATGCTTTTCTTGCAACCACATGCCTAAATGCAAACGGTCCTTCAGTTCTAAACTTTGGTTTTTCGTAATTTTCTTTTCACGTTCAACAAATCCATCATTGTCTTTATTTATCTCGTCGAACGTGATCGCTTCGTCAATTTCCCATACCACGCAGGCATTCACACGGGTGCACCTGGCTTCTGTTCCGTACGTCAAGAGATTTTCCAGGTAGGCTCGATAAGAGTAAGTATCTACGCTGCTGCTGACCAGGTTGTTATTCAAATACAAATCCACATCGATGAACAAGGAATCGTAGAAACGAAATTGTTGACGAGATCTACTGCCTCAGCATCGTCTAGATCGGTACCATCTGTATCGTTCGCTTTGACTTTCAGGTACAAGTAACTTCTATTCAGATCGATGTAAGCTTCGGGCTGTCCGTTGATTTCAAATTCGATGGGAGCTGAGGCTGTCAAAGAGGAGACGGGATGAAATTCTACCTATTTGGATTCTTGCATCATCATCATAGTTGGTGGTATAGCAAATATAGCCAATTCCTACTTGGAACAGGCGCAAGACTCTAGGGGCATTATTTTTTCTCTCTCGCTGTGATTGAATAATCAAAAACGTCTAAGTCTCGGACGGTTCTTCTTTTCTTGGTTTTTCTAGTTTTATCGGTGTGAAGGCCTCTGGAGGGGTATCTTCGTCGTCTCCTTCTGCCTTGTCCTTGCTGTGGCGTCAGGGAAGCAGGAAAGCCTGACTCGGTAGCGTACAGAGCCTGTAGAATAGTTTCTCGTCGGCCCAAAATGTTTTTACCCATTTGAAGCAGGACATATTTTCCTTCTCTCAAGAAAGCTCCTTTGGGGTATTGTTTCAAGATTCGGACATTTTGGAGAAATTCTTAGCCATGCGTCAAAGCGGCGTCTTGCAATGCTTATAATCCTCGTGTCACCATCGGTTTCAACACGGGTGCCACTGAACGAAAGGTCCATTTTTGCAAATCTCTTGAACCGTGTCATCGCTGTTGAGCGACTCCTCAGTTCACAGGATACATAACTTATAAGGCGTCAGAGAATCTTTTTCGAAAATGGAGATTCACCGTGACTTTCGTTCTTGTGAATAGGATATTTAGTCCCAGATCTCCTTTTATAGCAATGTTGACAGTGTAGAAATACGACTTATTGACGGGCAAATAGTGATGATAAAATTCTCGGTGAACGACAAAGGTGTTTCCACATTCCTCGTCACTGGTTGTGGCAGAATCCACTTTGAAAGGAATGACTCGCAGTAACGGTACGGAGGTGTGTCCCACCACTTTGTACTCCACCACATCGGATTACACAAAGATCAAATTCAATCATTCGATTCAGCTCAGTTCCATAGGATAACAAAATACTTCTAACATTCCGTATTGATGCTGATCTTCGGGTTAAAATTTGGTGTCATGTTTTTGTCTCCTACCACAATGTCAAACAAACTTCGATTAAAACTGAACGACAACGTTTGGATATCCTAAAATCTCATAATTAGGCGACGAACCCGATTATGGTATTCAATATTGACAACTTTGTTTAGTCTATCCAGGGTTTTGCCAAACTCTTTCTAGAACCTGGCAGCAATCGTGTCCACCATAAGTTGACCGCTAAAATAATTGCCTGCAGAAAGTTTCACAGTATATACGGTGAATGATGGCTTGCTTGCTGTTTTTTTTATAGACCTAAAACCCGATTTCAGTCATGGCTAGTTGCACTTGCTTGTTCAGGTAATTCGACGTCGAAAGTATTTTGCTTTTCATTGATGTTTTGGATTTGTGTAGGGTAATTCATCACGTCATTTCCCAATAGGCTTCATGATGTAATTAGATGGTCTGAGGTAATTTGGCCGTGAAACAACATAATGTGTTGATGGGAAACACATCCGTGGAAATTTCACTGGGCAACGTTAAGTAAATTTGGTTCTTCATAATTCCAATGATCCGCTGTCCGAGGGATCATTCGATGTCAAAACTAGGAGGATATCCTTTCTGAGGTACTTCAACTTCTTTGACACATCGTTTTCCCAATTTACGGGTTCTTCGTTCGACAATGCTTTCGATGTCGTACACTTCGTCTTCTTTTTGGTTGTAACTCGGGCAAGTAAAACGTTCTTTATAACATTTCCCCGTTTTCGTGTTCGAATTGATAGACGGCAGAATGACGGCCACGCACTCGTCCGGTGACACGAAAGAATTCGGTGGTCCAGTTGGGTAAGTTACCTTTGTCGAAAGTGCGTTTGGTTTTGCCAATGGGCACCAAATCTCCTGCTGACAACACTGCACCATTCCTGGGGAAAGTCACCGTCGGCGATGTACCAACAGGCGCTCGAAGATGGTCACATCTTTGTCGGGAGTCACTTCTTGGGGGGTACATCCAATTCTCCGATGGTAAAATTTGTTGTATGCTTGGACCAGGTTCGGTAAGACATGGATATACTTGATAGTGTGTTGATGTGTAAAATATTTACAATGCGTTCTTTCAAACTGTACTGAAAACGTTTCACGGTGCTGGCTTTGGTTTCTGGATTCTCGGTGGTAAAAACGAATGTCTCGTTTCTTCAATTCGTTTTGGAAAGCTTGGTACCCGTCTCAGTTTGACATCGAAGAGGTGAAGACCACTTTGTTTCAACACGTTTGAGGGCACGACTAACTCAGCGGTCAATTTGGAAGACAATAGCACGACCCAGGCAAATTTGGAAAATACGTTGATGACACAAAAGAAACAATATTGGTAGCCACTCTTGTAGGTCGTCAAATGAGAGACATCAGCTAAATAGGCTTGCCATTGCTGATCGATGCCCTCCACTCGGGTGAGACTTCTGGAATATTTTTGTCGAATGGGTTTGTGTAAGGTATACGTTGCTTGTTCTTGCAATTATCATTGTACTTGAGGTAAACGGAGACTTTTCAGTCGGGCTTTGTCAGCACGATGCAATTTCTGAACTCCTCTGTATTCCGCAGGATGAGCTGGATCGTAGTAAATGCTTGCTAACACCTTTTTCCATTTTTTAATAAGTTAGCCACTCTTCACTAATGCTGCTTTGGATGGGGCGAGATGGTGGTTTGGAAACGGCTTTACGTGTTCGATGTGCCACGGGAGTAGAAGACGATGCGTTAGGGTAGTACCAAGCGTAGAAAGCTTCTCGTTGTTCAGTGATCGTATTGTCGGGGTCGTAATAGTGTGTCTCAGACTAAAGGGGTAGAATGGCGTGTTGATTTTCTTTTTTATTGAAAAAGTGTATAAAATAGCCTTTGGTCATTTCTGTCACTGCAAACGTTGTAGGCATTTGATTCATTGACATGGCCAAGTAGTTCATCGAATCTTTAAACTGCACTTGTCCCGCTTGCATGGAGATGATTTTGGCTCCGTTCAAAGTCACTCTAGGACGTTCGGTACATTTTTCGATTCCGTATAGTATCTTAAAAGAAACTGCCCATCGTATCTCGAGGTATTATGAGCCATCCCCATGGTATAACGATGACAATCTCCGTACGTTCCATGTCCCATTCGCTCCATGTTTCGTTGATGGGGTTTAAGATACACTGGGTGGAATCGATCAGCGTGTTAGGTCCCCGATTTTTTTTCTCTATGTCCTCCAGGAATCTCGCTGCAGTGATGAGCCACGCAGAAATTAGGAATGTGAATGCCAGTCTTGCATGCATTAGAAATCGAAAAAGATGAAATTTCCTTTCTTTTGGTCATTATCCTCTTCATATTTGGAATGCTACTTTTGAATGTAGCATTTGTGTTCGAAGTCCACAATTTGGTGACACATGTAACATCATTTATTTCCTGAACATACGTGAACCTTGGCACAATTGGTACGTATAACTTGTCCACAAGTAGAGCACAATCTCAGTAGTTGACGAGCACTTTTCTTCTGTGTTGTTGGTAAGAGACTGGGTTTACAAAAGTGCGCTGAAAAGTAGAGCAATGTACTCGTTCTTGTCATTCGTCAAAACATGGTTTAGAGGCCATATATCCTGAACATTTCGATCTACAATGTTTGTGTTGCTCTCGATTGTTATAGCCATAGTTAGATTTCTCATAAAAATATATATCACAATGATCCGGTGATACTGGTGATGACATCGAAATGTTCATCGTGATTATAGACGTGAATGTACTCTCCGTCTTAGAAATCTTTGTCTCGAAAAAGCAGAGGTCTGCGAACTTCTTGAGGGTGCACTTTCAAGATGTAGCGTGGAGCTAAGACGTCATGCAATTTTTTGCATTTCATGAATGCCACATGGTGTGTTTTTAGATACGCCAGATTGCTGTAACAGTAGTTCCGCTTCTCTTCTTTGTTTGGGTTGGTCCGATCATTGAATAGTTGTCGAGGCTCTTTTCCATTCTACCGTTTCCTTCTTGTCGGCATACGTTTGTCCTACAACAATGACCCTGGCAAAACACATCTTGTTGTGAGAGTTGTTATTTCGGACTAGACTTGTTTCGGTGCTGCGAAGGCTGTCCACCAATAATAACACCTTTTTGCGTCGGATCTCTTGGGGAAGAGACACGTGGGCCATTCACATTGTCTCTTTTCCATCGGTGATGTGAACTTGTTTTTGTACTGTGTCAGTTTTGATGGTCTGCTATACTTGATCCAAACGGGGACTTCAGACTGTCGTGATCAATTGCAAGGGTCAAGCAATCGTCTTCTTTTGCTTGACATTGTCGTTTCAGTGTGGTTAACAAAGAATCCCGCACGTCGGTGATACTATCTTTTACATTCTTCAGCGGTACGTCAGACTTGAAATCTTGAAACATCACCGTGTACCTGTAGGAGCGTTTATCCACCTCTCGTTTACTGGTGGTGGTGAACTTTGGTTTGGTGTAGATTCTCTCGGTTTGGATTCTGGCTCACTCATGTCATCTTCAAAATTGCTGGCAGGAATTTGAGCCAAGACTTTAGGTGCTGTGCTAGGTGATAAGTCACTTTCTTCTCCTTTCGCACTGTGACTGAATTTTTGTAACGCGTTTTTGTATTGGTGAAAGAACTCAATCCGTTTCGATCCACTCTTCAACTATAAATAACCGCGGTTCACTTCATTCGCTTTAGCTGTTCTCGTCACAAGATATGGACAAACGCAGCGTCGTCCACCCTCGTATCGTCGAGGCTGTTCAAACCAGACTATCCGATGTATATCAAATCATCAAGTACTATCAACCAGTTGACTGATACAGCCCTTTGGAAAAGAAGGATCTATTTGGAGAGGAAAAGCTTTCTAAAGAATGTATTAATCTAGGTTTCAGAGTTCAGGCGAAGTTTGAGGAAGAGAAGAAGATCCGTGAGATGTCCTCTTTGTTAAAGGAATAGTGTTTACAAATAAACCAAAGGCCCTTTACAGGGAAACTCCGTTGACTCGAAAGATAGCTATTCTCTTTGCCCTAGTTGTGTATGTGTATGTTTGTGTATGTTTCTTTGTTTTGTGTTTGAGTTTAATTGTGTTTTATATGTCCCGCCCCGCCAAGCGTTATAGCTTTTCCCCCCGCTGTTTCGCCCAATTGAGGTCAGCCACATGCAACATTGTTGCAACAGTGTTGCCAATGTCCAGTACCCTGACGTCATCATTCCTATTGTCCCTATAAAAACACCACTTGCCCATGTCCCTATATAACACCAATATTCTCACGTTCAATTCCCCTTGTCGCTAGAGTGGCCCATTTAATTCCCCATGTTAAATTCTCTTCGTCAGAGTGGCCCAAGACTTTTTTGACTGGGTGGCCCACATTACTACGCAAGTGCCCGCTTTAATTATTGACGCACTGATCAAAATGGCGTGCAGTTACCCGTTTGCCATTTTAGGATAAGCTCAAGGCGTCTCATAAATAAAAAGAATTGTGATGGTGTTATTATGAAACGTCTTTCAAGAGGGCTTAAGGAACAATTTTATCCCACCCCACCGTACCCCACCCCGACGAATGGAATCTTACAGAGCGCAGATGAAAGAGAGGAGACATAGGAGACGAACCCTACCTGCAATTAGTCACAGTATCAGGAGACTTGTTCACTTAGCCTATCCATCAACACCTGACAAAGTTTAAAGTTTTTCGAAGAGAGTAAATGTCCAATATTAAAACCTAGAAATACGTTGCTATGTCATGTTTCGAATCATCTGATTGAGGCATTCTGACAAATTGATAATTTACTGGTTGGTTTATTTTCATAATTAAAAGCTATTTTAGAATGGCTTCTGCTTGCTTTTAAATGCATTTGTCGGAGACGTGGTAAGTGTAATGCCATTCACCTGCATTTTATGTTTTGAAAAACATTCAAGCATCAAGAATAGGATTGTCAAGTGATGAAAAGATATGCGTGAAACGAGATAAGTCACGTGATATCTGGTGTATATATAGCCGAAGCTGAGCAGATCTGAGATTCTGATGGGTATAGTCCTAAGAACAAGAACCGTAGAGGAGGAACTAGAAGATCAAGATAATATTAAACTAACTATTCTGAAGAGTTGGCCAGGAGAGAGGTGTCGGGAGAAGGCTTTCCAATACTCTAGCAATACTAATGGCGATAAAGGTATGATTGTTTGAGAAAGAATATGAGAGAGCTCGACAACATTTATCAGGTATCAACACCAATCTCTAGAGGTCACCTTCAGATTATCCCTTAGATTTTAAATCTTTATTCTTATTTTCTAACAATAGTTTAAACTTCGAAAACCGCGAAAGATGCATAGAATAAAACTAGGTATGTCTATTTACCCATGTAAAATCCTGTTTTTCTCCTGTTCACGTTGTCGTCCACGTAGAGTGTTGTAAACGGATACCTGCTTGACTTGCCAATTCCCTGAAATATCATACCAATTGCTATGAGAACAAAGGCCATCCGTTTGATCGACAGTTGCTCCATCTTGGTAGCACGTGCAGTAGCCGAAGATGTTGCAAAACAACCATCCGTATCATGAATGTGCAATGCCGAACCATTTTGACCAGGAATGCAAAGCTGCGTCTCATGCCCCATAATATTAGCCTTTGTTCCATTCTGGTCCCGTTGAGCAAAATCCAAAATATACGAAGATGGATCTTGCATGAAGTACGGAAGAGCGCACAATATTCCGCAAATTCCGAACAAAAGCGTGCTTAATCCGAGGCCTCGAGGAATATGGACCTTAGAAAAATATATCAATAAGGATCATAAACAGAGCGTTTTATCTTGTTGTCTAATGTATTTTTAGTCATGCCAACTGCATTCTATCTGTACAAAATATGTATATTCAGAACTCTTAAACTTATCTTCGAAAATTTCATAGATGATTGTATTAGCAACGCAGTAATTACCGTCGTACTATGTAGCATTTGATAGCATATTATTTCGTCGATTGGGAGAAAAACGGACTGATGTTTAAGTCCCACGTGCATACACGTCATTTAAAAAACGTCCTTTATGAGATCGTAAATACCAGCATTTTTGACTGAATGCATACCGATAAAACTATAGCTGAAATTGTAGATACATTTTTTAAAGTGTTTGTTCCAGAGTAATTGTGTCGATAAAAATATGTATCAATCAGGAATTTAACAAAATACTAAATGTCTAATATAGTTAAAATAAAAATTTCTCACTGCAATTGAAAATAAAATAGGCAAAGAAAGAAAAACCTTTCTGGCAATGTATCCCATGAAAATGACCGTGCAAAGATATCCAATGTCATTGCAGCTCATCAGGATTCCTGTATCATAACTGCTGAAACCAAACTGCTTCTCCAGCATCGACGCCTAGAGTGGATAAAGGGAGGTAACAAATCATATTATACATATTCTTGATACAATGAGTACCCAACTGCATTTTATAGCAGCAAATTCTGATTGTAAAGTAAACGCATACTGAGTCTTTGCCTAACTCTTGAATCACTAAGTCTTTGTTCGTCACATTTTAGAAAACCTCGCATTACTCCCAGAATAGTTTTAGATCTATTATCAAACAAATCTTATGCAAAGACATGCTACACATACCTAGATGATAGAAAACATATTTTTCTGACTAAATTTATGTAGTTAATTTTTTTTAATGATACTGTCACCATAAGTCCTGGAGCCAACACAATATTTGTTTCTATTATTGGTGAATATGTTATTATTGTTTGCATATAGTGATCTTTCATCAACAGTGTAGTGTTGTACGTAGCTATTGCACTGTATTCTTGTACCTGAGAGTTAATGTAGACTGAAAGAGTGGACGTCAGAAGCCCGGATGCACCATAAATCCCAACGAAAACTCCAATTCGGGCAAAGTACTGAAAAACCCTAGGATGGAAGGGACCAATCCCGCAGGAAGTGTCGTCAGAATCCTTATCATCTGGGTCATGCAAGGGCTTGGCGCTTAAACCTTTGGTATCGTCTCTGAATTTCTTCATTCTCTTTCTTTCGCAGTCTTTAAATGGAAATGCGAATAATCATCATTATTTAAATTTCACAATAATCGCACAGATAATATTAAAGATAATCATATTTAAATAATGATGACAAGCGTAGAAGTCTTTCCAAAACAGTTCATTGAATCGTTTCAATAACAAAATCCACATAAAATTAAATTTTCAATTAACACTGAACTATTCTATTATAATGAAGCAATTCTTGTTCTGGACTCTAAAAGAAAGTGTATAAAAGACCTTTCAAACGTCTGCCAATGAAACATTTTTGAAAACTGGTTATACAAGATTATTATCAAATGAAAGAAACCGCACATTAATATACGTTCTAAACTTCAGTCTTTCATATCATATTTATCACAAGTAACTACGAAATTGGTTTTAATGAAACATTGAATAAAATTAGTGAGAAGTAAATGTAACCATCATTTTCAAATAAAAATGAAACCAGAGCACATATTCTTTGCCCGTGACATGCTACATGCATATGGGTAAATGTCCGCCTTCTTAAATGTTCGTTAAAACACTGTATTTCCAATAAACGCCGACTGTAATATTTACTATTTGTTTCGCAATTTCTTTTAAGATTATTACATTTCAAGGTCACGAAATCACAAAAATTATCTCTGTAAGGTACGTCTTGAGCTTTTATCCTTTGCCAAGACAAATTTTAAAAGATGACGAAAAATATTTTCGATTGCATTTTTGATAATGCTTCCATCTTTAGAATTAAACTTACCCAGAAAGGAGCTGCTTGTCGATGGAGATGTCGGCAGCTCAGGATCACTCTATATCAGCGTTATAGCTCTTGGAGCCAAAATATAGGTCCAGAAGTAAACCTGACCTAACCAAGAGGTCACGCGCGGCGTGAATATGAATATAGCAAATATACGTGATCTTAACGTGTTGTTTGGGTGTGAGTTACGAAATGTAAATTCGTTTTAGCATTCTATGCTAAAAATGTAAGCATTCAAAATTCAAATGACCCAGTATGTATGTATGTATGTATGTATGTATGTATGTATGTATGCATGCATGCATGCATGCATGCATGTATGTATGTTTGTATGTTTTTATTTCAATATTTTTGTTTCTTTTTTCTAATATGTCTGCAGAAACTAATGCATCTATTATTTAACCTAATAGTGATTTTTCAGTAAAGTAATGATACATTACTGCGAAAAACTCGCAATATGAGTCAGGTCTTTTTCCCAGTCAGTGACTCGGTATCTTAAACAGCATAATCAGTACACAGGAAAGTACTGATTTGCACAGTGATATAATGATTTGCACAGTGATGTATCAATTTACACAATGCATTGATTTACACAGCAATGTATTGATTTGCACAGTTATGTATTGATTTGCACAGCAATGCATTCATTTGCAAAGAAATGTATTGATTTCCACAGGATGTATTGATTTGCACAGTGATGTGTTGATTTGCACATCAATGTCTTAATTTGCCCAGTGATGTAGTGATTTGCACAGTGATCTATTGATTTGTCCAGTGATGTATTGATTTGCACAGTGATTTATTGATTCTCCCAATGTGTTGATTTTCGCAGCATTGTATTTATTCGCACACCAATGTATCCATTTGCCCACCAATGTATCCATTTGCTCACCAATGTATCCATTTGCACACCAATGTATTGATTTGCACAGAAATGTATTGATTTGCACAGAAATGTATTGATTTTCACAGGTATGTATTGATTTGCGCAGTGATGTATTGATTTGCACAGTGATGTATTGATTTGCACAGAAATGTATTAATTTGCACAGTGATGTATTGATTTGCACAGTGATGTATTGAATTGCACAGAAATGTATTGATTTGCACAGAAATGTATAGATTTGCACAGAAATGTATTGATTTGCACAGTGATGATTGATTTGTACAGTGATGTATTAATTTACACAGAAATGTATTGATTTGCAGTGATGTATTGATTTGTACAGAAATGTACTGATTTGCAAAGAAATGTATTGATTTGTACAGAAATGTATTGATTTGCACGGAAATGTATTGATTTGCACAGTGATGTATTGATTTGCGCAGCAAAGAAATAAGCTAAAGTATAAAATGTGTCATACGCATAACTACAGCACATGTGTACCAACATTCGTTTCAGATTTTGACCGACGAAAACCGAGGCGATTGTGATCTTGAATATATAATTCTAATTTTGTTCTGAAATTTAAACTTGTAGGAAAATGATATCTGACCTCAATGTTACCAACTTTAGTTTAAATTATTAATGGTGTAATAACATACCAAATATAGGACCTTACATTTATTATTTTCATATCAAGAAACAGTATTTGCACACATTATTTCGTCTCTTATATTTGCTATATTTCATGTCTTCCGTGAGGGGTCACTTTTTCAGTTTTTCGATGCAATTGTAGTCGATTTACGCTAGTCCAGTTATGCGCCAATACAATGAAAATAATACCTATACAAAAATAATTAGTCTATTCAGTGAAATTAGATAATTCGGCCTAAAACAATAAATGCACAAAATGCCCCAAAATGAAACGCTTTTGAATTCTGTAACTGATCTTCGCTTAGTAATGTAGTCTTGCAACCCTCACCCGAACCCTGCGATCGATTCCACTGGTTTACTGACAGATCAACATCAAAAGGTTTATATGCGAACGTTGTTTCATCGGTAGAACATGTTAATGCTTTGATCGATTCTCAACAAAGATAGTTCCAAATATCCAGGAGAAAAAGCTGAAACTCGTTCACTTGAGCATTCGGAGTCCTTTCTATATGTATATTTTATAAAGTTCTTTATCAGTGAACAGCACCTCAGTGCGCCCCCATCAAATTATCCTCCTTGCGCCTCTATTCACTTTTGCCCCATCAAATTGTCTCCCTTGCCATTCTATTCACGTTCTCTTACTATCCAATTGTTAAATGTCATATTGCATTCATTTTAGTATGCACTAAATACACCAGAACGCTGCATTGCCAACCACGTGCCCGGTTTAAATTGTCTGCGCTTAGCGAATCTTTGAAAACGGGATTCAGCCCAAAAATACCTTGGTGATCAATCAGGGCCGAAATGAGGAGGTGGCAAAGGTTAGATAACGTGCACCTTCTAAGTCTGTCAAGATATCTGATTTATGAGCTGGTGCTTTGTCATAGAGTAGACGTATACTTCGGATGCCAGTGCGGAGACGGGAGTTACGGTAATGTTCGACAACTTTCGGCAATACTTTGGAGGCATACAAATTTCTAGCGTCACTAACAGAATCAGTTACAATTACTTGGACAAGTGAAACTTGTGCATCGAAAAAAAAAATGCACATAAAACCTTCTTAACAGCGTGATTTTTCGTTTCCTTTAGATTTATCATATCCAAACGTTATTATTTTTTCTCTAGCTGAGTTCATAAAAGTAAATCCATGTTTTATAACCAGTGATATTATGATTCAAACGTTTCGATTATATATTTATGTGCATCTGTGCGGCGATTTCGACTGAGTCTGTTTTCAATCAATCGTCCAAAAATATGTGACATATCTTGAACTAACTTTCCTGATCCTCAACTGATTTATCAGTATATAAAAAGCCTGCCTATGATATATCAATATCCAGTAGATACAAAACATCTGCCAGTGATATTTAAATATCCAGTATTTAAATTACCTGCTCAAGACATCTAAATGTCCATTATATAAAAACACTGCCAGTGACGTGTGAATATCCAGTATATAAAGACACATGCCCATGTTATATTAATATCTATTATATAAAACATCTGCCCTGATATATGAATATCGTCTACTTTGAATAGAGCATCTTCATTTATTGTTCCCTTCACAGCAGTCACTTCCGCTTGCCAATCGCTGACAGCGGTCTTCCAGTATATGGGTCATAATCTATATATTAGAGACCAACTTTAAAACATTAGAACCATCTCAAAATTGTAGGATATGGCAGAGAATTACATCAGAAAACTTTATTCAAATCTACCTTGATATTAGTCGAAGAGCGTCCTCAAAAGGCCCGGTTTTACAGTATGCTCATTGCACAGAGCATACTTGTTTTCCTTCTCCGACAAATTTACGTCACTGAGATTTAGGTTTCTTACACCAAGCATATACCTGTAGGTGTCCAGCGTGCTGCATGCGCTGCTGAAGATTACTGTTTACAAAGTTATTTTGTCCATCGATCGTCTTAACTTTATTAGCAAGTTAAAAGGAACAAAACAGTCATTACAAAATATTCAGAATATTGCAAACATCCATTGTATCAAATATTAATTCAAGACGAGAATTCTTGCTGAATAATGAAAAACAACTAATCGTTATATGTTTAATTTGTATTGTCTCTTGGCTTTTCTCGATGGTCATATGTTATGTATATCTATATTTTGTAACTGACCTTATTCAAAATCAAAGATTTGTGTGTCTGTTTGTATGTGTGTGTGTTGTGTGTGCGTGTGTGTGTGTGTGTGTGTGTGTGTGTGTGTGGCAGTTTATAGTGATGTCTAGCACTTTGGAATCATACCGCAGACATGTAGCATAATGTTCCAGCCAGTCACATTATCCTGACACCATACCATGCCGATCACTCTTAACACTAACCTCTTAATGATGTGCGTGCAGCGAAGCACCTGTAATTACCATTGTTATGTCTTTGGTATGACTCGGCCAGGGTTCGAACGTACTACCTCCTGCACTCGGAGACTCTAACCAATAGGTCCCCTTACAAAATTAAGTTAATGGTGTACAAGATCAGTGACGATTATTTTGTAAACAGCATAATACATAGCTAACACTTCTCTTATTAGAGATTCAATACTCAGATAATTATTAATGGAGGCAAACATGTTTACTTCTGTCTGAATGTACGATATTAGTTTTTCACGTGGACATTCTTAAACTTGTTCACAACATTGAATGTTATAGAGAGGAGACTGGCTACATCATTGTTGCATTATTGTATCTTATCTTTTTAATCAGTGTTTCTCATTGAAAAATGATTAATTCCTACCTTAGCATTCGAAGAGAAATCGGTCTTATTGTTATATTCTGTTTTTAGTTTGGGTTGATTTTTTAAAATTAAGTTATTCACTGGAATTACAAAGTGCTCATTAATACATCTTGGACAAGTCATTAATTCGGAATTATATTGTACTCAGTCAAGACTATTTTGGAGTATATTATAATGATGCATCAATAGACTATATTCCAGGCTGTAGAACAGGGTACATCTAATTTAATGTCAAGGCATGGTGAATTTTATTCAATAATTATTCAGATCAAGAGTTCATCAAATGCCGATAAAAATATCAATTCAAGGAAACTAGGTATCTTTGGAAATAAATTACAGTAAATATTATCTAAAGATAAAATCTTGGAAGAAAACAATGAATCATTTCTGACAAACCCTACCACACAGAAACAGATATACTGACTTCACACAACCAGATGAAAGTCTATAAGCAAACAACCCAAAATTAGCCATGAACACTATTACACCTACGTCATGGAAAATTAGTATGCCTTAAGAGAAACAAAGTTTGACGATTCTAGAGTTACGCAATGCTATCCTCATTATAATAAAAGCTATTTACATGAATTATTGTACTTTAAAATTGTGCTTGAGTCTTGTGATCAGCAAGTCAAGATATAAGCTTTTCAGTTGTGGTTAAACAAGTTTAAGAATATGTGGTTTTATGTATGCAATTGTGTATGTGCGTGCGCATGCATGTGTATGTATATATTATGTCCTGTTTTTCTTTTCGTGATACACGCATGTGTATATATGCCCCATTTCTCTTTTCGTGATACATCTATTAGAGCTTTTGTTACACACTGCCTGTTTTATCTGATGATATTAGTTACACAAAGTTTTGCCAGATCAGCAGCGTGAGTGAAGAGTTCAACAAGTGAGCATACGTAATTTATAAAGATGCACTTTCACGTCTACACAATACAAATCAATATTCAGTCACATTTTAACCTATATAGTTTGGCTGAAGAGATGAAATGAATGAATATATATATATATATATATATATATATATATATATATATATATATATATATATATATATATATATATCAGTTCATAATACATAAGAAGATATATACCTTTTTCTCTAACTTCTTTTAATAGGACCGACCTTTCTAACATCTTTGGCATTGTCAGTGCAACTGCCAGTACCTACTAACAAAGTAGCAAATCAAATATATTTGAGAGAAAACGAAACGGTATGGAGATAGAAGAGGTTCATAAGAAGCACATAATCACATATAAACATTTATATTTTTCCTCCTCTTTCTCTTCTTCTTTTAATTAGTTTACAGCCTTATTTAGAGGAAACTGTCGCTGATTTAACCAATGTTACTGATATCTTTTTCAAATAGGTGATCACCTTTTAGTATTCATTTAGAAAGTCCGTTAGGGCATGTTCGACGGTTTATTCCAGCACAGCTGGATGTTTAATTACTCCTGGGGGAAGGCATTGGTGCCTCATCCCCCAGGCATTTATGTATTCAAGGAACACTGATTAATTTGGCCATCAGATCGTGGGACTAATTAGTACCCAACGACCTGAATGCAGGGCCGTCATGAGTGGGAATGAACCCAACACGCACTCATGATTAAAAGTTGGAATTCAGTTGAGATTGAACGCACCAGGTGTCAACCCAAGCAGTATGTAACGTCCGCTACGATTGGTCGGCAGCGATTACGTCACATTTGGACACCTGGTGTTTTGACGGGTGGAAATGGTTCCACATTTCCGTCAATGTACGATGTCCAGGAGAGCCAAGGAAGCAAGGAACTCGTCAAGCCATCATGGATGTCGTGTACTCCAAGAAACGCCAGCCCGTACTTATTTCAAATCTAGTCCAGTTATGCTAATGGACAATACAAAATACCAATAATGTGTTAGCCACCTGTGCAATTAGATCAAATTCAGCAAGTCTAAAAAAATCCTACTTCTTAACAAATCTTTTTAATTGTAGTACGTAGTGTACATAATAAATAGAGGATATTTGCTTGAAACGAGTGAAGAACGGATATATTTCGTCGAGTGGATGAAAAACTCAGTATTTTCACGAGTGGCGAAGCCACGAGTGCAAATACTAGAGTTTTTCACCCACGAGATGAAATGTATCCGTTATTCACTCGTTTCAAGCAAATATTCTTTTTATTTTATGCTCACATAAGTTGGCTACCTAAAGTTTGTGACGCAGCAAATTAGCAGATTTCTTATGGTAATGTCAGCTGTTTACCGTACATGTTTTGCTGTGCTATGTGTACCTGTGCACAAAATTAGTTCCACATCAGAGTGATTAAAATTAACTGATATTTCCAGAATAACAAACTACAAGTTTCAAGGATAACAGACAGGGATTATTAATAATGACATGTACATAAGTTAAAATTAGTTTACTGACAGAAAATCAAAGGGAGGTAAGTATGTTCTGACCCCAAAAAAGTAGTTCCTGTAGTGAAAAAATATTATCTTTTCACTGCAATGAAATATCAATATTATTTTAATTAGAAAATCAAGGAATTCACTGCTTAGCATAAAATAAAATGCCATAATTGTCCTAGTTAACTAATATGTCTAATCGACATTTTTAAAAAGTTTGTCACTATCAGGTCATAGAAGTTTTAAAATTTTGATGTGGCAATCCAATGGATCAGGTTTGTGTGAATAATGAGATTTTATCGAAAATGGTTTTCAAGCCAAATAGAAAACATCAAGGCAAATTGGTTTCCACTCTTTGTAGCACTGAAGAGTTTCCGTACTCCATCATTACTCGTTCCATTAAGTGGGTCGGGAATACCACTTTGACCGTAACATGGGTTCTCTCGGCACCTGGGTTGATCATATCTGCTACACTGCTGTGCATGAATTTTACGTCGACTGTCAGGAACCAAGATAATGCGTCTAGAAGGTCATGATAGAATATGAGTTGATGGGCAATCATTCTAGTAACCATGACTGGAAAGTTGGTTTATTGTACCCATCTAATTCGGATGGCTCAACAGGCTTTTCTCAAGGCCGCTTGGCTGGATTACGGTATGGTGGGGTGCAGCCCATGATTTCTCGCATCAAAGATAGTTTTATGGTCAGCAAGATGTTTAATGGATTCGTCTTTGTCATGGAAAAGTGCATTGAGCCCCATTTCGTCAGCAAGTTTTTTTTTTAAAAAAATCCTGCTGTGTTGCAGTTCGCTCTTCTGTTCTGGACTCAAGGTATCTTCAACCAGGTCAGATTCAGATTCAGTCTCTGCTTCTTGCTCGACTGTTTCCTCAGGTAACTGGGGGGCTGGTGTAACACTTTGGGCCGGCATCTGTTTAATGGCAACTTAAAGAAATGATGGTGGAGGTGGGGGAGGTGGAATTGGTGGACTACTTTCCCTCACCACATTGTTTCTTTCTCGTCGCCTTTGTGTTGTTGATTTAACCGGCGCTTTAGGCTGTGAGGGCTCAACTCTTCTCTTCGGGGTAGGGTCCCGTCTTTGCTGAGTTGGCCTTTGTGGATATGTTCTATCGGGTTGTTGTTGATATCTATTGCGATATCTATCATTGCCGTATCCATTTCGCCTATTTCTATTGTGTCTATCTTCTTCTCTATATGTTGTTTCTTTCTCCCATATGAGCAATAGTGTCATCCTTTTCGATTGGGCACGTATGCTCCATCCTGTGGCCAATTTAAGTCCCAGACGTCTCAAGGCCTCTCTTGCAGAGGTGGGGATAAGATCCATCACTAGCTCTGTTTATCGTTATATGTTGCTTCTACTACGTTCGCTGCCGACTATGGCGCTAATCTATCTATCTATGTTGGATTAAAGAGGTTTGTGCTTTTTCGAGCATGCAGTTCTGCGTCATGCCTACACGGTAGGCTATTTAATTGCTCCTAGGGAAGGAATTGGAGCCACTTCCCCATGGCATTTATGTGTTCAGGGAGCATTTTTTAATTAAAGCCGTCAGGCAGTGGACCTTACAAGAGGTCCTAACTGTCTGAACGGAGGGTTTGAAGGGGAGTGTGAATAGACCCAGCACACACACATCCTATTCAGTCGACACTACTAAGCTGCATTTAGGTATGTATGAGTAGGAATGGACCCATCACACACTTATATGTTTGGTCAATGGCGCTAATGACAAACGCTCGACTTTATATAATGTCAAACAAGTACGTGAAGGAATGCATTCCTTACACTCACTTCACATATTATTTACTATCCACACATAAGGGAAGAAATACTATTATATACTATCTACAAACCCTAAATCTTCTATCCACACACGGGAGGAGGAAAAAACACAATATCTACTATCCACACAATCGTACGCAAACACGTACAAACCCCAAATATACTATCCATACACGGGAAGAGGAAAAACAAACCACAAATATATTCACCACACGCGGGAAGGAGAAAAATAAACACATATACTATTCACACAAACGAACGCGAATGAATACAAACACAATATCTACTATCCACACAATGTACGCGAACGCATACAAACACACACTCTACTATCCACACTAAACCCACAATATACTATCCACACAAACGTACGCAAACGCATTGACAAACACACACACATTATGAAAGGAATGAGTGTTTAAAATCACACTGCTCCACAACCATACTAATTGGCTACTTGAATAGCCTTTTTGGTTAGCCCTGAGAATGGCTATTTTTTAAAACTCCAAATACACCTGGTTAATGGTGTCATCTCCCAGGCCTAGCACCACAGATTCAACAGCGGCTCAGGTCATTGTCCCAATTGACTGTAGCTACTGGGAGTGAGAAGGCAGTTTGAGTGGCCTCATCATTCCAAGCTTCAGTTTGCGGGACCCTGAAAACTCTCTCCCTTACAATTCTTCGTCATGCGTGTGGATGCTGCTGTGTTCTCCTTACTTGTAGGAGACGCTGCTGTCTTTCCCACTCCACCTCCCAGTTTTCCATCAGGACGATCACGGCTCTTGGTAGTGGTTGTGGGAGTTGCTGCAGCTGACGTGGTTGTGTTGGTGCTGCTATTGCCTGTGGAAGTGTCTTCACCTCAGACTTGACCGCACTCAAAGGCCTTAGCATAATGTGAGGCAGAATCCCTCTCTTCTTTTCCTTCTCCTCTTCTTTCCTTTTCTCTCTTCCTCCTTCTCTGCCCTGTCACTTTTAGCTATGGCCTCTATAGCCAGCTCGTCTATAATGCGCCTGGCATATTCCAGGTGCATTTGAAGTCTCCAATAGTTTCGCTATTCTCTTGCTCATGATTCTTGTGATTGACAAGTCAACGATGGGTAGCCAGACTGACTGACTGACTGATTAGTTGAATTATAGAGATTGTCGCACGCCAGTGCATGCACCTCTGTTTAAAGCCTGCAGTGCAAACTATTTATTTAATCCTGGGGGAAGAAATTGGAACAACATACCGCAAGCATTTATGTGCTCACAGAGTACTATACAATTTAGCCGTTAGTTCATTGGACTCATTAATATCCCTAACAACCTGAATTTAGGGCTTTCATGAGCAGAAATGGACCCAACACACACACATGTTAAAGGGTATATTAATTTCAGTCTGCCTTCAACTGATCCAGGTGTCTACCAAAGCAGTATGTGAATTCCGTAGCGTTTGGTCGCCACTATGACGTCACATCGGGAGACCTCGGTTTAGCCGGGTGTAAATGGTTCCACATCTGCATCATGGTACAGCGAGTCTGGGAGAGACAATGGAGGAGAGGTACCCGGCTGCATGCGTAAACGCACAAAGCTCCGAAACGCCAGCCTGTATTTGACCAAATCTAGTCCAGTATTTTCATGTACAATAAGAGTACCAATGGTGTGTAAGCCACCTGTACAATTATTCGAATCAACTGAGTAAAAAATTTCCAAAATGATTCATTAATAAAGTTGGAATTTAGTGTACAGAGTGTACATATAATAAACTAATAAAAACAAATCAACAAAGTCAAAATGAATTTTGTATAGTTTCTATCGCGCATCATAAAAAATTGGAGAATAAAAATGTTGTTGGTAGTAACAAAACGGATCAAATTAGAATATTGAAATAAAGATATTGGTCTCAAGCCAAAATGCGAACCATTTCCATTCAGCCAGACTGAGTGATTGATTGATTCTTTGGATTAAAGTGGCGTGTGCACGATTGTGCATGTGCCGCTGGTTAATGCCTGCACCGTAGGTTGTTAATTATTCCTGGGGGAAGGAATCAGAGCAACAACCCCCAGTCGTTCATGTACTCCGAGAGTGCTTTTAATTAAGCCATCAGGTAGCGAAACAAGGTGTTCCAGGCTACCTTTGTGATAGGCTGACATGAGTGGGAATAGACCCAACACACACTCATATCTCAGTCTGCCTCTAGCAAATTAAGTGTGTGTGTGTGTGTGTGTGTGTGTGTGTGTGTGTGTGTGTGTGTGATTTGGATTTTTAACGTAGCTTTTACAATTTTTCAGTCATATAGCTACGATGTCTGCAGTGTGACAGTTTATAGTGATGTCTAGCACCGTGGCATCATGCCGCAGACATGTAGCATGATGTCCTACCCAGTCACATTATCCTGACACCGGGCCGACCAGTCCTAACACTAACCTCTTAATGCTGAGCGCCAAGCGAGGCAGCTGTTAGTACCATTTTTGTAAGTCTTTGGTGTGACTCGGCCGGGGATAGAACCCACGACCTCCAGCATCCGAGGCGGACGCTCTAACTACTAGGCCACTGGGGTGGGCGAGCGAATTAAGTAGATGATTGGGAGTAGTACCAGCACTCACTCATGTATTCCTTGGTAGAGGTTTCTCATTGGTGTCTTATTTATGCGCACATTGTACGCTTAATTAATTGGTGTCCGACCGAGGCATGGGAAGATGTAGAATAGGTGTGAGGCGTTGATTCCAGGGTGTTGGTCTAAATATGTCTTGCACGAATTTTGAAATTTGAAATTGGCATTGCCGAAAAAAATCCAGAGAATTTTTGACGAAAGGAAATTAAGGAAACTTTGTGCTGTTTTGTATTTATTATTAGAGGTGATACCTTGAACGACAGCCATTTGTTATTTAGATTTCTGGTTTGGTTTGTCACCTTGTGTGACTGGCCTTGATGAACCTGGGTTTAGACCACCTTATATAAGCTAAAGTTTTAGGGTCTTACGTGACCTGTTTGTTGTTATTTTGTTGCTGGCCTTGATGAACCTGGGCTTAGACCACCTAATACAAGCTAAAGTTTTGGGGTCTTACGTGACCTGTTTGTTGTTATTTTGTTGCTGGCCTTGATGAACCTGGGCTTAGACCACCTAATACAAGCTAACGTTTTGGGGTCTTACGTGACCTTTTTGTTGTATTTTATTGCTGGCCCTGATGGTCTTGGTGTTCGGACCACCTTATAACTTTAGATTAAGGGATCAAATAACTTTCATAGTGTGGTGACTCATCTTTTGGTATGGTTTAGAGTAATCAGTTAGCTATTTAAGTGGGAAAGTAGGAGGAAGAGAAGGTGGTTTGAGAAGAGATTTGTTTAAAATAATAGTTTGAGTTAAGGGGCACAGCGTGTCACCCCCCCCCCCCCCCAGGTGGTGGGTCCAAGCTCACGCACTGGCGACAATCATGTCCTAGTGACATGATTGCCCTCGCCCCTCACTTGTTGAGGTGACACACCGCGACCCCCTGCAAGTCCTTCCTTGTTATTATTATTATTATTTTTATTAAATTTTATATAATAGGACAGTTTAGTTATTTTGGAGAGGTGGTTTATTTGTTGAATGGTTATATTTATACTCCCCCACCCCAATTCATAGGTGTTTCAAATCTTGATACTTTATTTAGTGGTTATCAGTTCTATTCAAATTTAGTTTAAATTTGTGTTCAAGTGCATATAATTTAAATTGCCTGGGGCGAGAGATGAAGTTAGGGCTCCAGCCCGCGCACTGGCGGTACAGACCCCTACTTGGGTTGCAAACCGGAGCCCTTCCCCGATATCCCTCTCCTTGGTATTTGTTTTTTAATTAAATATATGTATTACTTTAATTTGCTAGCTTTCCTATTTAAAGGTGGGTATCTTTGCTAAGACAGTTTAGTTATTTTTGAGAGTTGTTTTATTTTTTCTACTTATACCCCCCTAATTCCCAGGTGTTTCAAATCTTGATACTTTACTTAGTGATTATGATTTCTATACGAATTTAGTTTCAATTTGTGTTCAAGTGCATATGGTTTTAATTGCCTGAGGTGAGAAATGAAGTAAGGGCTCCAGCCCGCGCACTAGCAATACAGACCCCTACTTGAGTTGTAAACAGGAGCCCTCCCTCCATCTCCCTCTCATTGGTATTTGTTTCTTAATTAAATATATTTATTTTTTCAATTTGGTAATTTTCCTATTTCGAGGCGGGTATCTTATCTCTACAACCATCAGTCCACAGGAGACCCAGAGGTGCCTGAAGTTCCAAACTCCTCAAATGATGATGACTTCCCCATTCTCAAAGAAGAGGTGGAGTCAGCAATAAGAGCACTGAATAATGGGAAGGGAGCTGGAGTAGACAACATCCCAGCTGAACTTATCAAGAATGGGGGGCGGGGATCAGTGAAAAAGCTACTAACAAAAATCTGCACAAAGATCTGGCAGACAGGTGAATGGCCAACACAATGGACCCAGTCACTGATTATAACACTCCCCAAAAAGGCAATCTCCAGCTGTGCCAAAATTACAGAACTATCAGTTTGATCAGTCATGCTAGTAAGGTAATGCTGAAGATCATCTTGAACAGACTGAAACCACAAGCAGAAGAAATAATCGCTGAAGAACAGGCCGGGTTCCGGAGTGGAAGAAGCACAACAGAACAAATATTCAATTTCAGGGTTCTGTGTGAAAAGTACTCGCAACACCAACAAGACATCTATCATGTATTCATAGATTTCAAAAAGGCCTTTGACAGAGTGTGGCATGAGGCATTGTGGGCCACAGTGAAGAAGTATGACATGGGTCAAAAATTTACCAATACCATCAAGCAGCTGTACGCCAAGGCTACCAGTGCAGTAATTGCCCAAGGTTCTATGGAGGACTGGTTCCAGACAACAGTGGGAGTGCGTCAAGGCTGTCTCCTGTCACCCACGCTTTTCAACATCTACTTAGAGCGCATCATGAGCGAAGCCCTGGAAAACCACTGTGGGACAGTCAGCATTGGAGGGCGTAACATCACCAACCTCCGCTTTGCAGACGACATTGATGGGCTGGCAGGCAGTGAAGACGAGCTTGCCACCTTAGTGAAGAACGTGGATGAAACATCTTCCAGATTTGACATGGAGATAAGCGCTGAGAAGACAAAGCTGATGACAAATAGTGGCAAACAAATCTCAGCTAAGATTAAAGTCAGAGGACATGAACTGGAAACAGTGAGCCAGTTCAAATATCTTGGTTCCATAATCACTGAAGAGGGATCAAGAGCAAAAATTTTGTCAAGAGCAGCACAAACAATGGCAGCTATGTCAAAGCTAAGACCCATCTGGAGAGACAAGAATATCTCTCTGAAAACTAAAATCAGACTATTGCGAGCTCTATTCATCTCAGTATTTTTGTACTCATGTGAGGCCTGGACCCTGACAGCAGAATTACAACGAAGAATCCAGACAGTTGAAATGAGATGCTGCAGAACCATCCTTGGCATCTCTTACATGGACCACATCACAAATGAAGAAGTGCGTAACACCATCAGGCGCGAAGTAGGCCAATATGAGGACCTCCTCACCACCGTCAAAAAGAGAAAGCTGAAATGGTATGGCCATGTCACTAGAGCCAACAGTCTATCCACAACAGTTCTGCAGGGCAGCGTCCAGGGTGGCAGAAGGAGAGGTAGACAGAGAAAAAAGTGGACTGACAACAGCACAGAATGGACCAGGAAAAGTTTTGCGGAGACACAGGCATTGGCACATGATCGAGACAAGTGGAGGGAACTGGTCAGATGTTCAGCAGCACAGTGCCTCGACGACCACACTAGGTCATGTGACTGATGATGATGATGATCTTTGCTGTGTCAACATATCTCTTATGACGTATCAAAGATACCCATTCCTCGGCTAGTTTTTATTTTTAATGACCGACAAGGTAGTGTGCTATATTTTGTTCTTAAGCCCGGTTTCTTCTAGGAAATTTAAAATGTTTTGGTATGTTATATTTAGGTTGGGTTTGTTATTATTTATGATTTCCAGGTATGTGGTAGGGGATCCAAATCCTTTTTGAGCTTTTCGAAATTCAGTTCTTTCCAATTGATATTTAGTGCAACCATTGAAAATGTGAAAGAGATCGTCTATGGTATGGCAGTAGTAGCAGTTAATGTTTGCTTGTTTAGGTCCTATATATTTACCAAAACGGCCTGCTAATTATGTCTTACCTGTTATGACACGATTAATGCTATTTTTGGTCCGAGCTGTTTACTTTAGGTTGTTTAATGGACCTGTTGACTTCCTTCAGGGTGGAGTATAGCTTTCCACCTTTGGGGATAGCATTCCAGTATTCCTGCCATTTTTGGTTGATATAGTGTTTAATTAAACTTTGGGCTTCGGAGATGCTATTCCTTAGTTTGGCAGGGTTTGGGTCACCTAGTTTGCTTTTGGCAACTTTATTAGTTTGTTCATTACCTGAGATTCCTTTATGCGATGGTACCCACATAAATTTAACTATCTGATTCCTAGTAGATCTTTTTTTACCAAGAGGTAGGTCTTAGTAAAGAAATCTTCTCTTGCTTTAGCGCTATGGGTTTTTATTGATGTAATTGCACTAAGAGAGTCGCTGATGATTGCTGATTTTTGGATGTTATTTTCTTTATGCTTTAATAATAGCCCAGAATTCTGTCGTGAATATAGAGCAGTATCTGGTAATCTGGTTCCCATTTGTATATTATATTCTGGGATTACTACTGCAGCTGCTGTTCTGGGTGGTTCAGGTGTTTTGGATCCATCAGTATATATTTTTATGAAACCAGGGTAGATGTCTTGTATATCCATTTCAATAGTGGTTTTTAGTTTTAAGGCTTGTTCTAGTTTATTTCCGTATCCGGTGGCTTTCTTGTTAATAATTGGTTTATAGGTTATCCAAGGATCTTGAGCAGGGAGGGTCTTTGTTGTTAATAATTGGTTTAGAGGTTATCCAAGGGGTTTGATCAGGGAGGGTCTTTGTTGTTAATAATTGGTTTAGAGGTTATCCAAGGGGCTTGATCAGGGAGGGTCTTTGTTGTTAATAATTGGTTTAGAGGTTATCCAAGGGGCTTGATCAGGGAGGGTCTTTGTTGTTAATAATTGGTTTAGAGGTTATCCAAGGGGCTTGATCAGGGAGGGTCTTTGTTGTTAATAATTGGTTTAGAGGTTATCCAAAGGGATTGATCAGGGAGAGTCTTTGTTGTTAATAATTGGTTTAGAGGTTATCCAAAGGGATTGATCAGGGAGGGTCTGTGTTGTTAATAATTGGTTTATAGGTTATCCAAGGGGCTTAGTCGGGGAGGGTCTTTGTTGTTAATAATTGGTTTAGAGGTTATCCAAGGGGCTTGATCAGGGAGGGTCTTTGTTGTTAATAATTGGTTTAGAGGTTATCAAGGGGATTGATCAGGGAGGGTCTTTGTTGTTAACAATTGGTTTATAGGTTATCCAAGGGGCTTGATCAGGGAGGGTCTTTGTTGTTAATAATTGGTTTATAGGTTATCCAAGGCGTTTGATCAGGGAGGGTCTTTGTTGTTAATAATTGGATTATAGGCTATCCAAGGGGTTTGATGTATTGTTCCTGTTGATCTAAGATTTTTAGATTTTTTTCCTTGATTCTAAAATTTGTTTACCACCTGGTGCGTTTGGAACTATTCTGCGACTAAAAATTCCGTTGCATTTGCTATTGGTAATTTTTGTGGGATGCGTATTTGGGTGGTTAGTCAGCCGAATAGAACATCTGAGGAGCGTGCCTTGTCGCCTCAGACTCAATGGTAGCTCTCCAGTGAGGACTTGGAGTTCGCCCAATGAGATTGAGGGTAGAGTACCAGTACAGACAATCAGTGCTTTTTTAGATAACATCCAGTTTTTTCAGGTGTCGTTGTTTTGCTGAATTGTAAACTTGACAACCATAATCTAGTTTCGATCTTACAAATCCTCTGTATGTAGTTAGCATTGTTCCTTGGTTGAATCCCCATGTGGTTCCTTTGAGATTTCTTAAGAGGTTTATATTTTTGTTGCAATTTTGAATTGGATGATCGTCGTGTTTCTTGGTAAGGAGGGCGTCATCCTACATGCCTATTAGCTTTATCACCTTCACATAGTTAATGATTTGATTTTGTATGCATAGTTTAGGGCAGATAATTATATTTTTTGTTTAGGGGTGATGATTGCAACTGGGTTTTTATCATGCGAGATCTTCAATCCCCATTTATCTGCCCAACTCCCTATATTGTCTAAGCTTTTCTGGATATCTGGTTTCTTGATTGTTAGCTAGGTTTCCTGACCTCCAGATGCAACTATCGTCGGCGAATTGTGAGAGGTTTACTTTGTTTCAGATGACGTTTTCATCCAGGTCGTTGGTCATGATATTGAAGAGTGGGGCTGAGTACGCTCCCTTGTGGGGTACCGTTTTGAGGGGGTATTTTTCCGACAGTGTGTTCCCTACTCTAGTAATCATTTTTCGACCTGTGAGAAAGTTTTCAATGCAGTTGAACATGCGTCCAGTAATTCCGAAGTGGTTTAGTTTGAATTGCTGCTCATGTCAGAGAAGTGACTGGCGAGCATGTTGGCTTTTTCTAGCCTGTTTTTCGCACCTCTTAGGTTTGGGGTCAGGTTAATTGTTTTCTCCCGGATTGATTTTATTTTATTTTATCCCATACTTGTTTGGAATTTGATTTTATGTTTAAATTAAAGCAAAAATGTTGCTAGGATTGCTCTTTCGCTTGTTTTATGGTTCGCTTTAGTGTTTTCCCTTAACTGTATATTGTATGGTCTTCAGAGTTTCCTGTATGTTTAAACTTTCTGAGGGCTTTCTTCTTATCCATATCATTTTTTTTGAAGGGTGCTCTCCCCGGTTGATCTTCGCAGACCATTTGGGGAGGCCCTCCTGCCCTACTTGTGTCTGTGTAAATGCTACATTTTTTATATTATTTTTTTGTAGATAATTTGTTTTAATATTTTTTTTTATTTTGTAAATAAATTATTTTTTAAAAAAAAGAAATTTGACAATGAATTCGATTCCAGGTTGTTAAACAATAGGCAAGTTTCATTTATCGCCGTCTCTTGTCTTAATTTTTGTCTCTTTGCTGCTCTTCTTATCTGTCTCTCTCTATTTGCATCTTCTGTTGAAACAGATGGCTGTAGTTCTAGCTGTTCTTCCATCATGTATTCTTCGTTTCTTTCATAATCTTCAAAATCTTCTAGATTCTCATTGATTTGATCGTATGTTGATTGGGCTGAATGTAGTTGTGGTTGTATTTGTGATGTTGATGTATTGTTTCCATTCTTTGTGGTCAGCTGTGTTTGTTTCTTGGATTCTTCTCTTTGTTTTTCTTGGCTAACGTCTTTTTTCTCCTGTATTCCTGTTACTTTCTTTTATTGTTGTTGTTGCTGAAGTTGTGGGTCTTGTTATTGTTTAATTTGTTGTTGTTCTCCTTGTTGGTATTTTGGGTTTGATTTCCATTATTATTTTTGGCTGTTGTTGTCTCCATTCTCTTGTTTCTTTTTTTGTTATAGTTGTTGTTATAATTTATGTTTTTGTTGTTGTTTTTGTTGCTCCTTCTCTTATTTTTCTTTTTCTTGCTGCTGCTTTTGTCGTTGTTGCTCTTTTCGTCGCTCCTCTTTTTCTTGCTGCTGTAGTTGTAATTGTTGTTTTTGTTTCCGTCGTTCTTTTTTCTCATTCTCTTGCTGTTGTTGTTGTTATTTTTGTCCGTTCTGTTTCTTTTACTAGTTTGAAATTTGTTCCCCTCTTGTTCCTGATTTGGTTGTTTTGGTTGTTGTTGCTTCATCTATACTATTATCTTTTGCTGTTAATTTTGTTCCTGTTGTCTTGCAGTTGGAGAGTTTTCCTTGCTCTCTTCATGGATATCTGTTTGATTTGTTGGGCATTTATGCGGAGTGTGTCCAGTTTCTCCGCACCTGTTAAACGTTCTGTGGCATATATAACCCTTGTACCAGGCTTTTGACAAAACGCCATGTAAATAGAATGCCCTTTAAATCCCTCTTAGCTTTGTCTTTTCAATTACAAGTATCCTGCTTCCACTGAATATTAAAAATTCTGGAACTGTTGCTAGTCTATAACTTTCCACTTTGATATCATTTTTTTTTTCTCAAAGCATTCTGCAGTTTCCTCTGTGGGAATCTCCATAGGTATGTCAGACAGGTGGAGCTCCCCTGTCTGTTTCTTAATCTTTTTCTGGAATGGTGTTGGTTTTTTCACATCTACTGTTTCGCCCCTGATACTTATTTCTTCATACGGAAGGACTGGTAAATTTCCTCGTGGTCTTTTAATGTAACCCTCGTATCCTTTTCTGTTTATAGCATATATTTGTTGTAATATGTCTGGATTCCTGACTTTCAGCGCTATTAACACCATTGATGTATCCGATATTCTTTCCCTTGTTATGTTACTCATGTCTAGTTCCTGAGTTCTCTCTTTATAGATACATCCTAAAAAGCATCATTCTTCTGTTTCTATTCGTGGTCTTGAAATATTTCTCTAATTTCTTTAGTGAGTTTTGAGCTTCCGCTATGTTTTCTCGTTTATCTTCTCCTCGCTCGTGAGTTGAATTCATCTTGTTGTATGTATTTGTAAATTGTCTTGTAATATTGTCATTTTATGTATATTATTCCATGTATTCCATTGATTCTGTATCCACAGATGTTATAGTGTAATCATTCTGGTGGACTCTTGCGGTTTGCTTTGTACGTGCCATTGCCGAGACGTTACTTCTCAAGATGGAGTATCAGAGTCTTATCTATATGAGCTTTTTTTTGCATTGGTCATTCTACCAAGGTACTGTTTGTTTAGTTTGAGTTTTGCCGGTTTTAGGTATACTCAGTTTTGCTGCTTCTTGTATGGCGTTAATAACATTATCATGGCAGGTGTTGGTATTGGAGTTTTCTAACTCTTTGGTGTTTATATTACCTAGAATGTTTTTGAATTTGTCCCAATCGGCTTTGTCATATCTCCATCTAGTTGGGGTTTCAATGGGCTTGTGTTATACTGTCATCTGGAGGGTAATGATAATAGGGAAGTGGTCACTGCCTAATATGTTTTCTTGGTCCACCCACCAGTTAATTATTTGTGCTAGTTTGGGTGTGCATATGGTTAGGTCAATTGCTGAGAGGGAGCCATCCTCAGGGTTGAGTCTGGTTTTCGACCCATCATTTAGGATGGTTAGATTGGATTAGGCAACCCAGACCTCTACCAACCTGCCTCTAATATCCCTTCTGCTCCCTCCACCCACCCACCCCAGTTCATTGCGTGCATTGAAATCCCCACAGATGATTAGGTTATCTATTTCATTTAGGGAGATTTGACGGTATGCATTTATGTGTTTTAAAACAGCACAGAGTCTAATTGCCCGAAAGGTTAGTAAATACTGACCCCATAAGTACTGATTTCATTGTCGGATGAAACATCCTTTATTCCTGGGTCCTTTGTGTTATAGCTGCTAGACGGGCTGCTGCCGTTTGATCACTGTAATCTGTTGTTGCTTCTTCATTTCTGTTCTTTGTTCTTGTTTGTTATTTTAATGGTCTTCGTTCCCTTGATGTGATCCGATGATGGCTTGTCGGTTAATATAATTGCCCCAGAGAGCCCCAGCAACAACTTGCACGTTTGTGTGTTTCGGAAGCCGTGCTTAAAATGATGATGATAGCCAGACTGACTGACTGACTCACTTTGAATTAAAGACGTTTTAGTACGTATGTACATGTACCTCTGTTTAATACCTGCACTGCAGGTGTCTTAATTACTCCTGGGGTATGTAATTGGTGCCACATCCCCCAGGCATTTATGTGCTCACAGAGCACTATTTAATGTAGCCTTCAGGTCGTAGAACTAAGTGTCCGAAACGACCTGAATGAAGAGTTTTCGTGAGTGGGAATGGACCCAACACGCACTCTTGCTAAAAGATGTTTTTTCAGTCTGCTATCAACTGAGCAAAATGTCAACCAAAGCAGTATGTGACGACGCCTGTAGCAATTGGTCGCCACCAATACGTCACATTGAGACACCTCGGTTGGGACGGGTGGAAATGGTTCCAGACATCTGTCACGGTACAGGACGTCCTGGAGAGGCAAAGGAAGAGATGTACCCAGCAGTAGGCGTCAACACGCAGAGCCCTGAAAAGCCAGCCCGTACTTAACCAAATCTAGTCCACTTATTTTAATTGACAATAAAAGTACCAATTATGTGTAAGCCACCTGTGCAATTAATCACATCAACTAATTAAAACAAATTGAAAATGATTCATTTATGAAGTTGCAATTTAGTGTACAACGTGTATACATACGATAATATAATTAAAAACCATTCAATAAAGTCGGACTTACTTAGCTAGGGATATACAGGTTTCCGTACAAAAGTACATGTACCTCTGTTTAATTCCTGCAATGCAGGATATTTAATTACTCTGGGGGTAAGTGATTGGTGCCACACACCCCAGAAATTTGTGAGCTCACAGAACACTATTTAATTTAGCATTCAGGTCGTCAGACTAAATGTCCCTAACGACCTGAATGAAAGGCTTTCATGAGTGGGAATTAACCCAACACACACTCATGATAAAATATGTTATTTCAGTCTGCTATTAACTAATCCACGTGTCGACCAAAGCAGTATGTGACGCCCGTAGCGATTGGTCGCCACTAAGACGTCACATCGGGATAACTGTATTTGGATGGGTTGAAATTGTTCCACATCTCCGTCACGGTACAGGATGTGTGGAAGAGGCAATGGAAGAGAGGTACCTGTCAGCAGGCGCCAAAAGCACAGGGCTCTGAAACGGCAGCGCGTACATCACCAAATCCAATGCAGTTATATTTGATGGGCAATAAAAGTACAAATTACGTGAAAGCCACCTGTGCTATTAATCAAATCAACTAAGTCAAACAAATTTTGAAAATGATTCATTTATGAAGTTGGAATTTAGTATACAAAGTGTACGTACAATGAACTAATTAAAAACCAATCAGTAATAATAATAATAATAATAATAATGAGGACTTTGTACAGCGCCTAATCTTTAGAAGCTCTAAGCGCTTTAGAACATTAGACAACACCTATAAGATAAAAAACATATATAATGATATGATTACAAAAACAAACACCATGAAATTAAATAACATAAAAAACATGCTGAGAATATTTAAGGTAGGAAACATTATTACGTCTTTAAGTTTGTTCTTGCAGTCGAAATAAGTGAGTTTTGAGCACTCTTGAATGAGATCACACTGTTTTTGTGTCTAAGTTCAGTGGGCATTTCATTCCACGTTGCTGGGCCCTGGTATGCAAAAGAACGCTGTCCATATGACTTTGTTTTTATAGTGGGAATAATGAGTATACAATTGTCAGAAGAAGAGCTTTAGTATCTTGCTGGTGTGTACACATGGGTGAGGTCGGTTAGGTATGTTGGACTAGAGTCCGTCAGTGAAACGTAGCACAGAGAACAAATTTTGTGTTTGATTCTGGATCGAATGGATAGCCAGTGTAGGGTACAGAGCAGCAGGGAGGTGTGCTCTGATCGTGGTACTCTAAGTATGATCCGAGCAGCTGTGTTTTGAACGTTTTGAAGTTTTTGAAGTAGATATTGAGATGAACCAGACAGAATTGAGTTACAGTAGTCCAGTCTTGAAAGTACTAATGAACACACAAGTGTTTTAGTGGCATCAACTGAAAGATATTTGCGAATGGAGCTGATGCGTCTCAGCTCAATATATGCAGCCTTGCATATGTTCATGACATGTTGGTGCAATGTGAGAGTACTGTCCAGAGTAACACCTAGGATTCGTACTGATTGTGTGAATTTAATGTTGGTGTTGCTGATATTTATTGTTTGAGGTAAAGGATGTGAACGAGAAAGTATTTGTGTTGTGATCAGAATGGTCTCAGTTTTATCATCATTCATCTGCAGCTTGTTACATGCCATCCATGATTTAACATCAGAAATGCACCTCTCTACACCTTGGATGGTAGCATCAACTTCAGTTGAGTGACTAGATTTGTATATTTGGGTGCCATCAGCGTACAATTGGTGAGACACTGGATGATGATCTATGACACTTGAGAGCGGCTGAGTGTATAGAATGAAGTGAACAGGTCCAAGAACAGACCCCTGTGGAACACCACAACATAGATGAACTGGGATGGAGTGTATTCCATTTGCAGACACAATTTGTGTCTTGTTGACCAAGTAGGACTTGAACCACAGTAAGGCTGTATCATGAATGCCAAATACATGCTGGAGACGGTGAAGTAATATATCATGGTCTATTGTGTCAAATGATGCAGACAAATCGAGGAGGGTGAAGAGTGTAATCTTTCTGCTATCCAAAGCAGAAAGAATGTCATTATCTACTTTTAGAAGAGTAGTTTCAGTTCTGTGGCAAGGGCGATATGCAGATTGTACATTGCTGAAAAGACTGTTGAAATTCAGATGAGATACAAGCTGGGATAGAACAACCTTTTCTAAGATTTTTGATATGAATGGGAGATTAGAAACTGGGCGGTAGTTCTTTAAATCGATATGGTGTAGTGTTGGTTTCTTAAGCAGAGACTTTACAATGGCAGTTTTGAAAAATGATGGGAATTCCCCTGATGAGAAAGAGGTATTACTAACATCAGTTAGTGAAGGCAGTACTGGATCTAAGCACTCAGCAGCAGTGATGTTGGAATTAGATCAAGTTCACATGACTTTGGTGTACTCTTCATCAGGAATGTACGTACGAAATCCATATAAACAGGTTCAAATGCTGCTAATGGTTGCCGGTCAGATTCTCTATCCCATCTGTATGGTGACGACGAGCCAGTTGAAATTGTGGTGTCAAGCTTATCTCTAATGGCTTATACTTTGTCACGGAAGAAATTTGCAAACATGTCCGGAAGGTCAACTGGAGAGAAGGTAGTTGGAAGTGGTGTAGATTTGTTCCTTGACATTAGCTTGTTAGTAATCTCGAAGAGCTCTTTGCAGCTAGAACTTTCCATGATCTTAGTAGTGTAGTGGGCTGATTTCGCTGCATGGACTATATCTGTGACATTCTTCTTAGCGGCTTCATAGATTTGCTTATGAATAGTGAGTCTGGTGGAAAGCCAAAGCCTCTCAGCTTTACGGCGGTCTCTTTTAGCAGTGCGAAGCTGGCCCATAACACTGCTATACCGTGGAGAGCACTTTTGAATTGATACTCTGCACTTGTGGTAGTTGGGGCATGTTTGTCGAGCAATGAACGCAGGCAGTTATCGAATTGTTCTGCTGTAGGAGGTAAGCAAGTTGTTAGGTTTGTTTTGATGCCATGCATTAGTTTGGTTCTATTTATCATACAGAGGTTTCTCTTAGTAGCAGATAAAGGTGGAGGGTTAGGGACTGATACGTCAAGATGGCATATAATGCAGAGGTGATCTGATGCAAGTTCATGGGATACCAGGGAGGACCTTAGAATGTTATCATTAGGTCTATGAAGAATCCAGTCTAAAATGTGACCATGTTTATGGGTGGGTTGGTTAACTGAGTGTTTGAGGTTGAAAACATTGATGGAATCTAGGAGTTTTGATGTGTTTGGGTTTCCGGGACAGTCAAAGTGAAAGTTGAAGTCGCCAAGAATAATCAGGCTGCCACCTATCAAATTTCAATAGTCCAGGAGATTCGGAAACTGCTCCAAAAATAGAGATTCAGTCAGCTTGTTTTTTTCTGCTAGGAGGAGGGCGGTATAGGCAGAAAAAATGGACTGACCGTCGCTCAAGTGTGAGTGTGGTTTGTACTAGTTCAAACGATGTGTGGTCGAAATTGAATGTTGTGGTGTGGTTAAGACGTTTGATCATGGAGTTCTTTGTGATGACAGCAATTCCACCTCCGCGAGAGTTACGGGGGAACGACTTGATGGAGTAACAAGTGGGTGTTAGATCCGCACACTTGGGCTCATCGCCTGATGTTTTTAGCCATGTTTGTGTCAGGAAAAAGAAGTAAATATTCTGGTCGTTGATAAAATTAACTATTTCTATGCGCTTTTCCGGTAAAGTCGGAATGACTTATGAATCACGCATAATTCAAAATGGGAGGATAAAAGGTTAGATGTTGGTAACGAAACAGATCAAATTAGGATATTAAAAATAAAGATGTTATCAAAATCGGTTATCAGCCATAGGAAAACCGTATACATTCAAGCAACGGGGCAGTAAATCCTGCTTCTTCTGTTACTGCATACTCAAGGTATCATCCGGAATGGTAGACTGCTCTGGTTTACAACGGCGACTCATGTTTGTTTCTCTGGCGAGAGCTAGGCACTGACTCGGGATAGCCTCGTGTCTGTACCTTTCCATTAAATACCTATGGTGCAAAGTTGTTTCATCAGGCAGCCTAGTTCTTTATCGCTGGCTTGCTACCACTCGGTTTCTGGTGGGGACTCACACTAGCTACCTCCCTTTCGGCTGCCTCGTGTTCCGGCCCTCCTCCAATTTTTCGGTGCGGTTATTCATCCAGCGACTTCTTAATATCAGGAGCTCTTTTCCATGATGGTTTGCTCGACAGAAACAGGAAGCTACTCATGTTGTGGCCACGTTATTTTGTAGTGGTCCTGTGTGTTCAGCAAGCTTTGCATGCTTTTCCCGCCTGCACCCATTCATTATCCTTTGATACTCCTGTCCTGCCTTCTCTGTGTCTACCGCCTAGATGGAATTATGGAATGGTGTCCCCCAGTGAAATAATTCAATAGCAATCTTCGCATACCACGGCTACAAATAGTCCTTGTAGGGCTGGTTGCTCATCTTCTTACGTCCAAACGGCAATTCATGGCCGCACGTGGTCGCTAGTGTTTGTTGCTCATCGATGTTCACTGGTCGACGTCTCCAGCCTGAATGAGAATGGAATGGATGAAAGTCGGACTGAAGAACGTCGGACTGTCAGTCAGTCATTTAAATTTAAGTCGTTTGCTCCCATATGGGCATGTACGACTAGTTAGTGCCTCGTTTGGGCCTAATTGATTTTTTCTAGGGGAAAGGAATTGTGCTATTTGATTAGTCCAATTTCGAGACATTGATATATCACGGAACTCATGGTGAGTGAGAATGGCCCACACGCACTCACTTATATAGTACATGTCTGGCAGTGGCAAAGGTATGTCAGACTGAGTGGAAGGGATGCGCGTTAAATCCGGGTTCGTTTGTTTTTGTTCCCCAGTTTCCGAATAGTAAATTGCGTCGTCTTGCTGTATTTGTAATTTGGAAAATCATTATCTGTGCTGTTTGTAGGATAAGATAGAGATGACATGACGAATCTTCCTAGTCTATTTTAGGGAAATTTATTTAGTCTCTTGATATTTGGGGTTCATACTCTAATCAATTCTTTTTCCGACTTGTGTGTGTGTGTGTGTGGGGGGGGGGCCTGATGGTTTTGGGTTTTAAGCCAGCTTACAGATCTAATTTTTACGTTCTTACTTAATGTTTTAACAAGTGTATTAATCAAATCGTTCCTGCATTGTGCAGTGGGTCCTCATGGCTGTCGTTTAAGCCACCTTATAATGTCTAGGTTTATTGGTCAGTTTTGATTCTTATAATTTAAATGATTCATCATGTCTTAAGTGGGAGGGGAGAGCAGATAGATGTTGTTAGTATACGTATTGATGGCTAATTGGTTACCAATCACTTATTGCATTGCTTAGCGGGTCATATATCTGGACAACCCAGGGTGCTGCAGTGGGTGATAGGTGCAGGTGTAGCATCAGCCCGCGCTTGGCGGTACACACCCTTACTTGGGCGGTAAACCGTATGCCACCCCCGCACCTAATTCTCCACCCAGTCACTCCAAGAGAGGCGTTCGGTGATGAAGAGACCAGATGTTGTATAAGTGGGGTTTGGGAGATGACCTACTTTTCTATCTGTCGCTATACTGCTTTGCTTATAGAACCACCCACGGTGCCGTAGTGGGTTAAGGGTGCAGGTGCAGCATCAGCCCGCGTTTCGCGGTACGCACACCTACTCGGGCGGTAAACTGTATACTACCTCCGCACCCACTTCCCACCTGTTTCAGTGAATGAAACTAGCTGATGGGTGTTTGGGTTGAATGAGAGGTTATTAAGTAGGTATATACGGTTTATGAAATGTCATACTGACGAACGTTTCTCTTTATATTTGTGAAGCACGGACATAAAGGAAAACTTCTCCAGGCAATAAAACTTAACATTACCCATATTATCACGAGAACAAACATGGAACGATCGGACCTAAAAGAAACACTCACCTTTTGGCTACAAACACAAATACAGACTATTTGACAAGCTACGGAAACAACGAAACGAAGTGCTTATAAACACACCTCTATTTTTTTTAACGTACAAACACAAATACACAAATTTTTGACAATTGAACTATTATGTCTTTACTAGAGTATTGGCGTTGCCCTTAAAAGAGCTGTTTTTGTGAATGGGGATTATGGCAATCTTTCATCGTTTAAGATTGCTTCCCCTTCTGGCGGCAGGCTTTCCCACAGGATAGGGCCTGCTTCTTCTGAAAGAGAAGTAGAACTGGTTTCCACACTGCAGTCGACCAAACCTGATGTTGTTACTGCTTCTACTGTTGATGCTGCTCTCTCTGCCCTCTTTGCTTCTGAAATCGGTACTTTTCCGTCCATTCTTCTTGTTCTTTCTTGATTTCCTTTCTGAAGAGCTTTTCTATCAGGTCTTCGTAACTTTCAACATTCTAATATTCTTTATTTAGGCTTCGGTATCAGGGCTTGCCTGACACGGTGTAAATTCACGTAAACTTCGTTCAGCTTGGATAGTCTTGAACACATCTTCATAGGAGGATGGGTCAGCAATGGATGATCAGACTGGAGACTGCCTCACTTTACATGGTTCAAGCGCGGACGCGGTAGAAGACATCCCTACGCTTTTTTGTTGCGTCGGAACGCTATGATTGTTGATTTTAGCGAGAGGGATAGAGAGAAGTCAAAGGTCCATTGGAATTCTTGAATCGCGATCGTGGTGGGCGGCATGGCAAACAGATCCAGTTCCAACTTGGAACAAGAGCAAGACTATCGGTGCATCATTTTCTTTCCTTTTCTCTCTGTGTCTGTTTAGTAATCAAAAACGTCTAGGTCTCGAGCAGTTCATCTTTTCTGAGACTTTCTAGCTCTAGTGGTATGAAGACCTCTAAAGGGGTGTTTTCGTCGTCTCTTTCTGCCTTGTCGTTGCTGTGGCGTCAGTGAAGCAGGAATACCTGACTTGGTACCATCCAGGGCATTTATAGGAGTTTATCGTCGGCCAAAAATATCTTTGCTCGTTTGAAGCAAAACATTTTTGCTCTCAAGAAAGTTTCTTTGGGGTTTTGGTTGTTTATGTCAACCCAGCATCTTTCAAGTCGAGCAGTCTCCTGTCACCATTGGTTTCAAAACAGGAGCCACCGAACGAAAGTGCACTTTGACATATATAAACCCTGTTCTCGTTGTCGAGCGACTCCTTGATACACATTATACATGACTTACGAGTCGTTAGATTAGAGAATCGTTTTCGAAAATGTTTTTCACCATGACTTTTCCTTTGGAGAATGGAATATTTTGTCCCATATCTCCTTTTATATTAATGTTCACAGTGTCGAAATAAGAGTTACTGACGGACAAATAATAAGGACAGACAAATTAGCGGTGGACGTGATATGTGTTTCCAGCTTTCTGGTCATTGGTCGGGTCAGAATCCACTTTGAAAGGAACAGTACGGAGGTGTGTATAACCACATTATACTCCACCACATCAGAGTACACAAAAATCAAATTGAGTCCTTGGTTCAGTAAAACCGGGGATCTAAAATACTTCGCAAAATCCAAGTTTTTGACCATGAATGGTACGGACTCACCTGGTTTAATCATCTTGACATTTCCATCCGAAATTTTAAACAATTCTGGACAAAACTGAATGGCCAACGTTTTGTTATCCGGAAATTTCGTTCTAGGAGATGGGCTACTTTATGGTACTCCAGGGTTACACATTTTTGTAATCTCTCCAACGCTTTGCCAAACGTTGCATTGAATCTGTCAGCAATGGTATCTACCAAATGTTCACCGCTTAAATAATAGCCTAACGGAATTTTCACAGTTTAAATATACCGTGGAGTAGCGAAGGTTACTTGTCGTTTTATAGAGTCATTTACATTTGGGTTTTCTTTCAAGTATTATTGCACTTTGGCGTCAGAACTTCGACATCAAAAGTACTTTGAGCTTCAGTAATGGTTTTGATTTGTTTAGGGTGAATTATTTCCACATAAGACATTTGCCAATGGGTTTCGTGATCTTACTGGATGCCCTGTGGTAATTTGGCCGTGAAACAGCATAAAGTTGTTGGGAAACCCATCCATGGAACTGTCACTGGGTAACGTCGAGTAAAATTGGTTGTTGTTGTTGTTGTTCATAATGCCAAGGTTCTGCTGCCGGAGGGATCACTGGAATTGAGAGAAGTGTCTAAAAGAGGATAGTTGCTGGTGTGGTGACAGATGGGATGGTGACTTACGTTGGGCGCAAGGATCCACGTTTTTCCCGTTAGAAGAGTATTTCAGAGAAGGATTGGGAAGAAGGTAACTGATGCAACTGCTCAGTAAAATGGTCCAAAATTGTTTGTCTTCTTGTTGCAAACTCAAATTGGCAATGGCAGCAGTGATTACATAATACAACACAAAGACTGGGCAGAAAAAGACGATTTGCATTTTTGGCACATGTTCTCCACACCACATCCAAAAGGGTTGCGTTTGTAGATTTTACAGAGAAGACCTCGTGAACGGGTGGTCACGTTTGTAGTGACAGATGAAGCTGTGTTGAAGGGCACGATGGCCTCTTTTTCATAGTCGATGAATTGCGGAGCGTCCATCCAATAGTCAAAACTGGGAGGATTTCCTTTCCAACGTACTTTGACTTGTTTGAAACGTCGTTTTCCAACTTTCAGGTTCTTCGTTCCAGAATGCCTTCGATGTCGTACACTTTGTCTTTTCTTGGTTACGCGTTGTAGCTCAGGCAAGTAAAACGTTGCTTTTAACAATTCTCCGTTCATGTCTTCCAATTTATAGACGACAGGATGACGTCCATGCACTTGTCTAGAGACACAAAACAATTCGGTGGTCCAGTTGGGTAAATAACCTTTGTCGAAAATGCATTTGGTTTTGCCAATGCGTACCCAGTCTCCTGCTGCCAGCAATACACTTTTCTTTTGACACTGTCAGCGTCGGGGACGTACCAAACAGGCGCTCAAAAACAGTCAAATTGTTGTCGAGTGTCACTTATTGGGGGGGGGGGGGGTTGCGCATCCGATGCTCTGACGGAAAGATTGGTTGTACGCTTTAACCAGGTGCTATAAGACGTCGATGTACTTGAGAGTGTGTTGAAGTGTAAAACATTATTACATGCGTTCTTTCAAGGTGCGTTGAAAACGTTCTACGATGCTGGCTTTGGTTTCTTGATTATCGGTGGTAAAAAAAATGAATGTCTAGTTTCTTCAGTATATTTTGGAAAGCTTTTTCGGTTTGCCATCAAAGAGGATGACACTGCTTTGTTTCAACACCAGTTAGACGGCTTGCACTAACTCACTACTAGATTTGTAAGTCAATGGCACGATCTAGGCAAATTTAGAAAAGACGTCGATGACACAAAACAAATATTTATAGCCACGATATTAGGTGGCCAAATGGGAGACATCGGCTAAATCGGTTTGTCATTGATGATCGATGCATTCCACTTTGCGGAGACTTCTGGAAAATTTTAATCGAATGGGTTTGTGTAAGGTGGCTTGTTCTTGTAACCATCGTTATTCGTGGGATAAACGGAGACTTTTCAGTCGGGCTTCTGCAGCACGATACGATTTCTGAACTCCTCCATAACTGGTAGGGTAGGATGAATCGTAGAAAATGCTGGACACCTTCTCCATTTTTGTAAGTCAACCATGTCTTCGCTGATGCTACTTCGGATGTGGCGAAATGGTGATTTGGAAACGGTTTTACCTGTCTGATGTGCCACGGAAATAGAAGTCGAGTGTAGTGTTGGCGGTGGTGGTAATGGGATGGCTTTGGTTGTCTTTTCATTTTTCACATCAGGTTTCCCTTCCTTCTTTTTCACTTCTGTGGGTTTCGTGGGTCCACCAACTTTTAAATTTGCAAGATGCGATTAAACTCTAAACCGGTTTTCAAACGGTGATCATACTCGTGTTCCCACATTTCAAACACTTGGTACCCTTACTCTTCTAACTTCAGGCGCCGCTAACAAGTGGCATGGTACAAGGCTTACATGGTTCGTTGTAATAACTGATTTTTAGTGTCACGTTGAGGGTAGCAAATTAGCCATCCGTTAAATAAGCATCCGTTTAACTCGCAGACGATCTGATCGTTTTCTAAGTCTCAGCCAAATACGTTCTGATTATCTTTTCGCCTCCTCCGCTTGGTACATGATGAATCACTTTGTCTGCCTGGTCGCACAAGTAATGTGACCAGCGTGTGGCTTTCACTAAGTATTCACGTTTGACGAAATTGTTAGTTTGAGGGTTTATGATAGCTAGGGTCTTCTCAGGAATGAATTGTTGGTGGTACACTAAGAAGGAACTCGCTTCGGCAGTGGTGCAGGCCTCTTTCAAATTATGGCTCCCTCTGTGCTCCATGAACAGTTCTCGAAATTTCCCACAGCAACGCAGCAAAATATCCACGTCAGAACGAACCATGTTGTCAGAGATATAGTAGTGAAACTCATGCAAACGGGGTAGAACGGCATGTTGATTGGGTTTGGCCATTGATCTCATTTCAAACGTTTTAGGCATTAGACTCAAAGGCATATCCAAGTAACTCATCGAATCTTTAAACTGCACTTGTCCCACTTGCAAATGAATTTGGCTCTTTCGGACTTTCGGTACTTTGTTCCGTATATTATCTCAAAAGAAATTGCCAATCGTATCCAGAGAAATTGTGAGCCATCACCGTGGCATGGCGATAGCTATCTCCGTAGCGTTCGATGTCCTATTGGCTCCACGTCATTTCTATGGGGTCTAAGATCTTTTGATCGAAATCGGCCAACGTGTTCGGTCCCGAATGATTTTTTCACGTCCTCCAGGAATCTTGCTGCAGTGAGGGAAATGACTAAATATAGGCTCTCGGATGCACTTTTCGCACGTTCAGTGAGCCACTCAGAACTTAGGAATGTGAATGCCGGTCTCTTGGATGCATTCGAAATAGAAAAACATGAAATTCCGTTTCTTCTAGTTATCTTCCTCCTCTTGTATGGAGTGATATTTTTTAATGTACCATTCGTGTTCCAAGTCAAAGATTTGGCGACGAATGTGACATCGTTACTTTCCTGAACATACGCGTGCCTTGGCATTATTGTTACATATGCCTTGTCGACAGGTAGGGCATAATCTAATGAGTCGACAGCACTTTTCTGATGTGAACCTTGCTTCTTCATAAGTTGTTGGTAACAGGCAGGGCTGAAAAAAGGTCGCTGACTATCAGGCAATGCACATGTTCTTGTCCATCATCAAAACAGGGTTTAGAGGTCAAACATTCTGAGCAATGCTTGTGTAGCTCTCGATTATTATGGCCATAGTCACATTTCTCACAGTAATTACCATATCCCAGGAATGCTGAGATAATGATGATGGCATCAAAATGTTCATTGTGATGATAGACTTGAATGTATTGTCCGTCTTTTAAATATTTGCCTCGAAACAACAGAGGTTCGCACACTTCTTGAGGGTGTACTTTCAAGGTGTAGCGTGGAACCAAGACGTCTTGCAATTTTTGCATTTCAGGAATGTCATAGGGTGTGTCTTTGGATAGTCCCACTTGCTGTTACAGGAGTCCTGTTTCTTTTTGTTGTTTAGCTCGGTCCATTTGTTAAATAGTTGTCTTGGCACTTTTCCATTCTACCGCGTCGGCATACGTTAGTCCTACGAGGATGGCACGGGCAAAACACAGCTCGTCTCGAGGGTTGTTAATTCGGACGAGACTATTTTTGGTTCACCGATAGCTCTTTTTGCTCCCTGTCTCTTGGGGAAGAGACACGTGGGGTCATGAACAGCGTCGTTTTTCCATTGGTGATGTGAAACTTGTAGTAGGATTATTGCACGTGTTGAATCTTGTTAATTACTTTGGAAGGTGTCGGTTCTGCCAGGCTAATAAACTCGATCCAGACGGGGGATTCAGTCTGTCGTGATGAATGGAATGTCTCAAGCGATCGTCTTCTTTGGCTTCAAAATTGCCGTGTCAGTGTGCTTAACAAAGTATCCCACACCTCAGTGAGTGATGAAATCCTCTGCTTTCTCCTTAACTCTGCCAAAATGTCTACGGGTACCGTCGCCGTTTGACCTTCACTGTCCTCTTTCTCCACTAGACTATGTTTCTTCTCTGCTGCTGCTTCTTCTTCCTGTCGTTTCATTCTTACCTCTTCTTCTTCTTGCTGTTACTGTTGAAGGAGAAAAGCTTGTTCTGCTTCTTTCTGCTGCTGTAAAAAAATTCTAATTATCCTTTCTGTCTCTGTTTAAAATCCTCGACGTGTGGTAAAGAAGGAGAAGGTGGCGAAGGTGCTGATACCGAACAAATTCTTGCGAAGAAGAGAGAAAATCCACTAAATCCCAATTAAAATCGGTTTCTTCTGGAAGTAGGACTATGTTGACTTTGGCGGCCACTGACATGCCATCGCTTCGCGTCTCCATGGCCGGTGCACACCAATACATCGTCTTCTTAGTTTTCGTCATGTTTGAAAACTGTCTCATTGATTCACTGCGCACCGACGCTAGCGTATATATATATATATATATATATATATATATATATATATATATATATATATATATATATATATATATATATATATATAATGTAACGTTACAGTCATCTTGCTTCAGATTGGAAGGCAGACTCCATTTTGCGAATAAATTTTGTAACGCGTATTGGGATTGGTGAAAAAAATGAATCGGTTTGAATGCGCTCTTCTACTATAAATAATAGCAGTTCACTTCATTCCATTCACCTGTTCTTGTCACAAGGTGTGGACTAACATTGAATCATCTACCCTTGTAGTGTCAATGCTGTTCCGTACGGACTTACCCATGTATGTCGGATCATCACGGAGAATTATCCGATTCAGGATACGAGCGTTTGGAAAAGAATAATCTATGTGGAGAGACAAGGTTGTCTGAAGAGTTTTCATCTACAGTCTAGAAGTAAGAAGAAGCTTGAGAAAAAGAAGACCTATGCGATTCACGCTATGCTAACGGAATGATGTTAACAATAACAAACACGATGGTCCTTTTCAGGGCCACTCCATTGCCTCGAAAAGATATATTTATTCTCTTGGCCATATCTATCTATCTAACTCTCTCTCTCTCTCTCTCTCGCTATATATATATATATATATATATATATATATATATATATATATATATATATATATATATATATATATATATATATATATATATATATATGTATATATATCTTTGTGTATGTGTGTGTGTATTTTTCTCTATGTCTATATCTATACTGTATTTGTCTCTCCCTAGAGTAGCGCGTATTCAGGTCAAACCCTTGCCACATTGTTGCCATTGTCAAGAACCGTGAGGTCACCTCAGCTGTTCCATTCCTATTGTCCCTATACAACAACCCCAGTGTCCCTTGTCGCTATACAGGCACAATATTTCCCATGTTCGATTCCACTTGACGGTAAACGTTCCCAGGGGGTCTGAAAAGTTTTGACGCTAAAAGTTTCCACGACCTTTTTGACTGGGATTTCCATTCACGCTAACGTATTCCCATTAGCTACTATCGTATTGCTGGTACCACGCAATGAAATATATCCGGTATTAACGTAGGAAAAGAACAAATCCTCGTTTTTACATATCCTCTTTTTATTACATATGCCATATATTCCCTTGCCTTTTATTGTGAAAAAATGTATTCGAAGCTTTAACTAAGTTTGGAAACTGAAAGTTCACATGCCGACAGTTTTTTGTTATCGTATGATGATTTCCCATTTCCTAGTGCACATATATAGTTATCATCAACGTTAGTGCCTTTGTTTCTTTATAATCGTCCACAACGTTAGCATCTTTATTTCTGTGCAATCAATAACAATGTTAGCTTCTTTGAATCTTTATAGTTATTGAGCGCCTTTGTGATATTCATCAACAACGTTAGCATCTTTGTTTCTTAGCAATCGTCAAGGTTGGTATCTTTATTCCTTTGTAATCGTCAACAAAGTTAGTGTGCTTGTTTCCTATAATCGGCAACAACGTTAGTGTCTTTCTTTGCTTGCGTGCGTGATTTATATTTGTAATGTAGTTTTAAGAATTTCCAGTCATATCGCTTCGACGGCTACAGAGTTGCAGGTCATTGTGATGTATAGCAGTAGGGTATTGTGCCGTAGACATGTAGCATAAAACCCAAATAGTCACGTTATCCTGACACCAAGCGAACCAGTCAAGGCACTGATATCTTATTGCAGAGCGTCAAGCGAGGTACCTGCTAGAACCATTCGTATAAATCTTTGGTTTTTCTCGTCAGGGGTTTGAACTCTTGAAGTCCGGCACCAGAGGCGGACGCTCTAACCACTTAGGCCACAACGTTATCGTATTTTTCCTTTATTATCATCAACAAAATTAGTGTTTTGTTTCTTTATTTCATCATAATAATCAACAACGTTTGTATCATTGTTTTTTATTTCTTTATGATCGTCAACAACGTTGGCGTCATTGTTTCTTTGTCGCAAACTCAAGACAATTATTATTAATTGTTTCTCCGAGTTTATTTGTGATAAATGTCCTGTAGAACCTGAACTATTTTTTCAAATACAAAATAATTATCCTATATTGCATTTAAACTATTCTCTCTTACTGTCTCTGATTCTCTCTTTGTCTCTATCTCTGTATCTCTCTCAAACACACACAAAAACACATATGTGTATGTATGTATGTATGTATGTATGTATGTATATATATATATATATATATATATATATATATATATATATATATATATATATATATATATATATATATATATATATATATATATAATTCAGATTGATGCTTAGATCATATACGTCAAGGTTGATGTGTTAGGCCATATGTCGCTAAGATTCATTCCAGATGACGGATTGATTAATCTACTTGACAAATGTGATTTTGAGATTTCCTTAATGTTTTTCCTCAAATTAGTCGAACTTGCAAGGCTTTTGGGGCCACCGTCTATTAATCTAAGTCAAGCTTTGTAATCTCAGATCTGTCTCAATCATTCACTTTTGAAATTCCAGTATTTTGGAGCATCCTTTTTAATTTTTCGTTCTCTCGACTTATAGTTTTCAATGTAATTAAATTATCCCAGATTCGGCTCTTTTACCTTGGATCTTGTTTACTAAATAGAAATGATTTTTCTTTATTCTCAAAATATTAAAGCAGTTTTTTTCAGTGCAAATTCTCTATTTCTAGGAAAAGAAACTATTCTCAGCAGAACCGATGAACTCAGAGGACCTAATTCCACGTCAAACAAGACAAAGTGTTACGAATAGATGCAAGAAAGACAGGGCATCTATAAAAATTATTAAAAGCAAGCTATTAAATATTCTATCTGATCACATCGGGGGTATAGGGGGCTCTAGATAGAGGTAGTACCTTTGTTGTCTGGCAATTGCATTCTCTGAGTGGACCGACGCACTGGTCCTCATCCATCTCCCAAATCTCTCACGTCTGCCTCCAAGAACGAATTATTCCTGGCATACCCCGGTACACCGCTTCAGCTGGCGGCCAAACGACGTTGATGGGGTGATGTTAACACTGCATCACTAGGCGTATGAACTTCTACAGAGAAGTCACCGGCTAGGGCAAAGGTCTATACAGATCAACGACCAAGTATTCGGGACCAGGGTGCACCATATGTATTAGTGGGTTGCGGTCGTGGCCGACCAGCTATGGTTCGAAATAGCAGAGAAGGCAGATCTCTTCAGTCATGGTTGGCCACCTGCCTAGGAGACGGAAACTCCGATATAAAATCTACGGCCTGCGGACCTCGCTGTCACCGTCCTGGCTTGCTGGGCTATGGCAGATGAAGCCCAGGTTTAAAGGGTCCGGCCAGTTAGTTTGCGCAGACTGCACTCCACATAAAAGCTGCGTTGCGTAGGAACAAAAAACGATGGCGAAAGAAAATCCATCTAATCAAAGTTCTGAAATAAGAATGCAGTTTTGCTTTATAAATAAACAACATTTATAAATTATATATATATATATATATATATATATATATATATATATATATATATATATATATATATATATATATATATACAAAGAAATTGATGTGCAACGAAAGTTAATGATTCTTAAAAATAATTAAAATATTTAACTGTACGTATATATTTTGCTATGTTATGAAACAATACAAATTAATATTTGTGCTTAATTTGCCTTTATGTCCTCTGCACAGTCAATATGTATGTATGTTGTTATGTATAACTTTATTTCGCGATTATATTTTGCAAATGGTTGGAGCTTGTCCGGTCATTTCTAAGCAAATTATTACATAGCTAACTTTTGTTCATGATTGTCGAATAAAACATTTTGATAATATTTGTAAACATTTTCACTTGGATTTTAGTTCAGGACATTGGTTTTCCCATTGGAAAATCGTGGCACAACTGACCTTTGTGTCAGTTGCTTTGCTAAAAATTAAGTAACCAGACATGACCACGTTAAGAAATATGATGAAAGTTTCATTTTGCACAGGTTCAGGACATTTTGGAGTGTCATACGTCCAATCACAGTCTATATATAAGTTGAAGTATACACGATGTTTTCATTACTATTCTAACGTCTGTCCAATGGAATAAATGTTTTCGTTGTATTCAGTTAAAATATGAAAGGATTTACTTATTGAAATTAATCATTGGAATTGTATAAGCCTTACTGACATTTGAGCGGAATCAATGCTTTGAGATTATTGTGAACTGATACGGAGATATTTTTGATTATGATACAGCAATACTATTGAAGTAAATTTAAGACTATTGGCATATGAACACATTAAAGATTGGAATGAATTTATTCGGAACATCACTGGAATTCATTCGGAACACTCTATACTTTTGGAGTTGTGACATCACTTGTAGGACTATAAGTGATTTTATTCACAATACTGTAAGTTCCTTTTGTCCCTTTGCATTCAAGGGTATAAATTATTTGCTGAATTTGCCGAAAGCTGTTTAATTTTTATTTTATATCTTACTTAGTTTAAGACTATAGTGTATGTATGTATGTATGTATGTATGTATGTATGTATGTATGTATGTATTAGGACATAATTTTTCAGTACAAGTAACAAGACTGAAAATTCGTCTAAATTGTGTTAAGAGTAAGTTTTGATTAAATTGTATTAGAAGTAAATTGATAACTCATACTGAAAGTAATCTTCTACTAAAATATATTGAGATTTAATCCATTTATTCGTATCCTACTATTCAACAATGATTGCGCTATTATGATCAAGTACGAACCGTCTTATACAAAATATTACTTGTATCGCAGACTCAGCACAAAAGAGTATATTCAGCAGTTATAAAAATAGCGAACTAGACAGATTCCAAAAATTCTTATGGAGGGCAAATGTGCTGATCTTGCAGAAGTACTTACGTAATAATGTACATAGACCTAGACAATAATCTGTAAGAGACTACGAAGCCTCGCTGTGAGATTCTGGCCAAACGCAAGAGCTAAAGAACGCGCCATATTTGGCGTTGTCTCAAGAAAGCGGGTATATTAAGCCCAGCCGCGGGTCGACATCAGTTTTGCGGGCCAGAAGCTCAAGCAGGCTTTGTCTTTTGCAGGTAAGATAACCGTCTATGTACAGTTTTTCATAGTATAAGACTTTTTAGTGTTATAAGAATTTTTAGTGTTAAGATGCTAACCTAACATCAGTATGTTTAAACATTAGATTATTTTAATATTTCTTTGCTACTCTTTAATATAATGTAACGGAAAGTGTAATTGTTTGAATAACTTATATTTACTTATAACTATATTATTGATTATAGTAAAAGCAACGATCGTTACCAACTTCATACTTATAATAGCTAATTTAGAAATAAAATACTCTTTAAATAATAGAGTTTAATATGCTGACTTTTTAGAATAAATTCAGTAAAATATATTTCAATTACGGTATTAGTCTGAAATATTGAATTTTAGATTCTTTTGCTATTGTGAATTTATTCGATATTTAATTATCTGTATTACATTCTAAAACGGCAGTTATTATACAAGTATGATGTTGGTAAATGAAAGAATATCGTAGTTTATATGTATTTCTTATATCCGTAAATTGAGCTTGTTGTACTTTGAAATTGAAATGTAAGTTTATATGTTGAGTATTTCAATAAAGTTTTGCGGGCCAGAAGCTCAGACAGGCTTTGTCTTTTGCAGCTCGATCCCGAGTACCTTCAATTCCCCAAGAATGTAGTCACGTCTTCATCATCGAGTGACACTTACATCAAATGACTTGAACTTCCTTCCTTTCTTCTCTCTCTCTCCCTCTCTCTCTCTCTCTCTCTCTCGGAATTGAGAAACGGATTGACTTAGAGTTTACGAAGCAAATCTTCACATAAAAGCTGTGAAGAAATTCTCTTCGTAAAATATGTATGTATGTATGTATGTATGTATGCATGTATGTATGTATGTATGCATGAATGTATGTATGTATGTATGTATGTATGTATGTATGTATGTATGTATGTATGTATGTATGTATGTATGTATGTATGTATTTCAATAATCTTATGATTAACTGCAAAACGTGATCCTTTTTCCGTATTTACCAGCAACACGCAAGATCGGCAAAGCACTCACTGAGGTCGGCAAAGCACTCACTGAGGTCGACAAAACACTCAAGTGCCACACCTTAATTTGCATACCGCGGCTGTCTTTTGAAATTTGAACAAATTCCCGTTTGTAACTTTATCAGTTTTGCCTTGCATTATTTCTTGTTAAGGCACACTGTCGCATTTAATCACTGTAGTCTTCTTATAGACCGCTCAATTTGAAATACGTTACCCTAACATTAGGGCTTTCAAGTTTGTGAAATAATGCAGATGCGCTACTTAATATATCTGTCATTGCTTACAAATGATGTTAATCCGCCAACAAATATAACTGTTATTGATAAAAAAGAAAGAAACAAAATCTTTAAACGACATATGAGGAAGAAACATGTCATTAAATTTGTAAAATTGTAACTAAATCATCTTGACAATAAATGCTTTGAAGTTAGCTGAGATCATACAATTCATATACATGAAGATTTATTTCCCAATGACGGATTGATTAATTTATTTGACAATTTAGGCTCCGGGCTTCCTTATTGTTTGTCTTCAAATTTGTCAAATTTAAGAGTTTTATGGTCGCTACCTATTCATCTAAGTCATTTTCTATTCATCTGCCATTTGTTTCGTTCAGTCACATTTTATGTTCTTGCATTATCATTTCTAACTTTTTACTTCCATTGATTTTATCTTAATGCAAGCACTTCAAATTCAGGCCGGTTAAATTTGATCTTTGACACTAAACATAAACAATTAACATTTTTCCATTAAGTAAAATACAAACTTATTCATACTAATGTCAATTAAGAGTGTAATGTCAAACAAAGCGAAATATTTAACACGTGTAATTTGTTCCTATGTTACGTCTATACAATGTTCCGATCAAAGATGCAGTTTTGCCCAATAAAAGTGGATCAGCGGTAAAATGATGAAAGTGTATATGTATGTATGTATGCTTTACATCTTTTTCATGATGTCTTTAATGATCAAAATGTGTACATTTTGTCTCTGTCTTCTCCGCTCAGTCATCATGTACGTATACATGCAACGATAATTATGTATAAACATAATAATATTTATTATTATTATTATCAAACACCATCCTGTAATATATTGTTGAAACGAATACTAATAGTGTATTATCGATATCTTGGTTGTAAATACTCCATACACTAAAAACAGTCTACTATAATACACCTTACCTCTAAAAAAAAAATCGCTGTATCTTCATTATCGTGATTAATGGATTGTTCCACTGGCACAACTTACGGACTTAATACGCTCTCTGGCTACGGATAAATCGAATCACATTGCAGACAAGTATAAAACCCCATTTCGTGGCATGCTTACCTGTCGAGGGGCCTTGATACTTCCAATACTTGAAAATCTGATAACAACTGAAGTAAGTAGAACGAATGAACGAATATAAGACTAATTAGATTGCTATTTTAGATGGACACCTTTCGATTCACTCCATGTTAACAAAGTCTATGCGGTAAAGTCAGCTTAAGGTCTTTTAATGCATCACGTTGTCCATCAACGTGTCTTATTGTACAACTTTCTAAAACACACTGGACAAGCAAGCTCGGCATAAAGTATCCTGGAATTAAATGCTTGTGTAAAAAATCTCAACTAGGATTTCAGATTTGTACAATTAATACTGAGTCGCCATCAAATATGAGAGTTGCTGTAAAATCATTTTAGACAAAAAAGAAATGTTAATCTACCTTTCACAGACTTCTACACAGAATTTGACCTAGCTACAATAAAAAGGCAGTCTGCCGATCTGCTATAAATATAACCACCAATGCAACAATATAAACTCTCTAAAAAAGACTCCTATTCAAAATTGCTTAGCAATATTTAACCAAACTTGATACAACGCATTTTTGCATAGAACGCTTTCAAAATTCTACAACAAATGGCAATCGCACATGACCCTTGTTGTTAAAATGAGAAACATTCTAACAAAGTCTCGAAAATCATTAAATAGAATTTAAGTTCATTTCAGAGAAATATTCTTACAACGTCTCGAAAAGCACTAATTAGAATTTTAGTACATTTCAGACAAACACCACTACACTTGAAACGGTTGTAAAAAAATACCTGCAATAATGAATTTAACAGAAGAAATGGACGAATGAGATAATTACTAGCACCAATACTTGTGACAGTTGCAGAAGGAGAGTGGTTTAACTTAAATAATCAACATGTGTTTCCAACATATGCTTTCAATTCGGCACCAAAGAGTCAGGTGCTAATTTCAACAATGAGTGTTCCAATCTCAAAACTGTTAAAGGACTGAAATTCCATCAAGAAAACAATGTTTCTATTTTTTTCTTCAGTTTAAAATAGGATAAGCTCTCCAAAGATTATTTTTCCTAATAACTAACATATTATCAACCAGTTTTGGCCAGCCCAACCCATATATACTCTATGTTATGTTCACTCAATTCCAGACCGGTTTCGATTCAAATTGGTGATACAGGTCGAGGCGTGTCTCTGGTCACGTGCGCCATGAATGTGTGTAGTTATGTCACTCAGTAGTCAATATATGACTGGGGATAATCTGTCTGTATTTCACGGATTGTAAATTAAACTTGCGTATATAATTATTATTTTTCTTCGGTTTTAATTGTTGAGTAAATTAAATCTTGTTTACTTTATAACTTTGTAAACGTAATCAGTATCTATGTAAGCTTAGTAAATAGAGCTTAACTGCAGAAGATTTGCTCTAAAATTTCATTGTTCATATGTGTAATGTTAATTATTCATGTTTTGCTAACTGTTATGATTCTAGGCCCTAAACTAAGTATCAGACAAAAGCAAAACCCATCAAGTTTTATAAAATTAAATAATCTATTTCCCTAGAATATAAAGTGAAAATTAGAAAGACACAGCATTGGGCATAAAATTCGAAATAATCCTAAATGTTCTATCCCATAGCCTTGAATGTCCTGATGTACCACAATGGTACAATCCAGAATGTGTTTGAATGATTTCTCAATAATCCGTAAGTAGTGTTTTTGTCCCAAAGGTCAACGAGTACTTTGTAATTCAAGGTTGATATTCGTTTCTAAGCTAGCACATTCATAAACCAAACTAGGATTAGCCCAAATGCCATAATGACTAGTAGCTGTGTAAAGAAACCAAACAGATTGACAAATTAAAGTACTTTGTCATTTAGAGCAATTCATTAAAAGCTAAGATACCAGTTCGACGAACAGTTTTACAATTAAAACACTGTCACAGGGGGCAAGGGTAATACATTGTTCTAATAGCTGGCATAGTTTAGCATCAGAATAAAGTATATGAAAAGCTAATGTATATGCATTGTATTTTACTTTCACAAACTATCTTTTTTATATATAAAAATGTGCTTAACACGGGAAATTACAGGAAAAATACCATTGGTTTTATTCATAACATAAAATATAAACAGAAAAGCACTTCTTTCTTCATTCTTACAATAAGCATGGTGCTATTCTTGGTAGTTCTTTATCGCATTTGAAATGATACGCTTGTAAAGAACCCAGGCTATATGTAATCATTGCTGGCCACGTTGTTGGTGTTGTGTCTTGAATAATTGTCTCTAAAGGTTTGGACAAAAATTATCGACATGCCAACTATCCGCGTTTTAAGTTGCTTTAAACTTAGAAATCATAACGGTCTTAAGATATCAGTCAATCTATCATGTTCAACCGTTTGTTGTATCGTTGGTAGTATCGTTGTTAGCATCGTTGGTAGCATCGTTCGTAGTACCAGATCGATAATATGTTTCCAAAGAATCACAAAAAATATTACATAATTTTGAAACTGAATGTTTAATCCAAGTTCGACCTCACTTCAAATTTCCAACGCAGCTTAACAATATTAATTACACAAATGATATGGAATCATATGTCGTTTTGTAAAACAGTATATTTTACACGAATGACTTGGAATCATATGTCGTTTTGTAAAACAGTATATTTTACACGAATGACATGGAATCATATATCGTTTTGTAAAAGTCGTTTTTACACGAATGACATGAAATCATATGGCGTTTTGTAAAGGTCGTTTTTACACGAATGACATGAAATCATATGTCGTTTTGTAAAACAGCATATTTTACACGAATGACATGGAATCATATGTCGTTTTGTAAAACAGTATATTTTACACGAATGACATGGAATCATATGGCGTTTTGTAAAAGTCTTTTTTACACGAATGACATGAAATAATATGTCGTTTTGTAAAACAGTATATTTTACACGAATGACATGAAATCATATGTCGTTTTGTAAAACAGTATATTTTACACGAATGACATGGAATCATATGTGGTTTTGTAAAACAGTATATCTTACACGAATGACATGGAATCATATATCGTTTTGTAAAAGTCGTCTTTACACGAATGACATGAAATCATATGTCGTTTTGTAAAAGTCGTTTTTACACGAATGACATGAAATCATATGGCGTTTTGTAAAAGTCGTTTTTACACGAATGACATGAAATCATATGTCGTTTTGTAAAACAGTATATTTTACACGAATGACATGGAATCATATGTCGTCTTGTAAAACACTATATTTTACACGAATGACATAGAATCATATGGCGTTTTGTAAAAGTCTTTTTTACACGAATGACATGAAATCATATGTCGTTTTGTAAAACAGTATATTTTACACGAATGACATTAAATCATATGTCGTTTTGTAAAACAGTATATTTTACACGAATGACATGGAATAATATGGCGTTTTGTAAAACAGTATATTTTACACGAATGACATGGAATCATATATCGTTTTGTAAAAGTCTTTTTTTACACGAATGACATGAAATCATGGCGTTTTGTAAAAGTCTTTTTACATGAATGACACGAAATCATATGGTGTTTTGTAAATCAGTATATTTTACACGAATGACATGGAATCATATGGCGTTTTGTAAAAGTCTTTTTTACACGAATGACATGAAATCATATGTCGTTTTGTAAAACAGTATATTTTACACGAATGACATGAAATCATATGTCGTTTTGTAAAACAGTATATTTTACACGAATGACATGGAATCATATGGCGTTTTGTAAAACAGTATATTTTACACGAATGACATGGAATCATATGTCGTTTTGTAAAACAGTATATTTTACACGAATGACATGGAATCATATGTCGTTTTGTAAAACAGTATATCTTACACGAATGACATGGAATCATATATCGTTTTGTAAAAGTCGTTTTTACACGAATGACATGGAATCATATGTCGTTTTGTAAAAGTCGTTTTTACACGAATGACATGAAATCATATGGCGTTTTGTAAAAGTCGTTTTTACACGAATGACATGAAATCATATGTCGTTTTGTAAAACAGTATATTTTACACGAATGACATGGAATCATATGTCGTTTTGTAAAACACTATATTTTACACGAATGACATGGAATCATATGGCGTTTTGTAAAAGTCTTTTTTACACGATTGACATGAAATCATATGTCGTTTTGTAAAACAGTATATTTTACACGAATGACATGAAATCATATGTCGTTTTGTAAAACAGTATATTTTACACGAATGACATGGAATCATATGTGGTTTTGTAAAACAGTATATCTTACACGAATGACATGGAATCATATATCGTTTTGTAAAAGTCGTTTCTACACGAATGACATGAAATCATATGTCGTTTTGTAAAAGTCGTTTTTACACGAATGACATGAAATCATATATCGTTTTGTAAAAGTCGTTTTTACACGAATGACATGAAATCATATGTCGTTTTGTAAAACAGTATATTTTACACGAATGACATGGAATCATATGTCGTTTTGTAAAACACTATATTTTACACGAATGACATAGAATCATATGGCGTTTTGTAAAAGTCTTTTTTACACGAATGACATGAAATCATATGTCGTTTTGTAAAACAGTATATTTTACACGAATGACATTAAATCATATCTCGTTTTGTAAAACAGTATATTTTACACGAATGACATGGAATAATATGGCGTTTTGTAAAACAGTATATTTTACACGAATGACATGGAATCATATATCGCTTTGTAAAAGTCTTTTTTACACGAATGACATGAAATCATGGCGTTTTGTAAAAGTCTTTTTACATGAATGACACGAAATCATATGGTGTTTTGTAAAACAGTATATTTTACACGAATGACATGGAATCATATGGCGTTTTGTAAAAGTCTTTTTTACACGAATGACATGAAATCATATGTCGTTTTGTAAAACAGTATATTTTACACGAATGACATGAAATCATATGTCGTTTTGTAAAACAGTATATTTTACACGAATGACATGGAATCATATGGCGTTTTGTAAAACAGTATATTTTACACGAATGACATGGAATCATATGTCGTTTTGTAAAACAGTATATTTTACACGAATGACATGGAATCATATGTCGTTTTGTAAAACAGTATATCTTACACGAATGACATGGAATCATATATCGTTTTGTAAAAGTCGTTTTTACACGAATGACATGGAATCATATGTCGTTTTGTAAAACACTATATTTTACACGAATGACATGGAATCATATGGCGTTTTGTAAAAGTCTTTTTTACACGAATGACATGAAATCATATGTCGTTTTGTAAAACAGTATATTTTACACGAATGACATGAAATCATATGTCGTTTTGTAAAACAGTATATTTTACACGAATGACATGGAATCATATGTGGTTTTGTAAAACAGTATATCTTACACGAATGACATGGAATCATATATCGTTTTGTAAAAGTCGTTTTTACACGAATGACATGAAATCATATGTCGTTTTGTAAAAGTCGTTTTTACACGAATGATATGAAATCATATGGCGTTTTGTAAAAGTCGTTTTTACACGAATGACATGAAATCATATGTCGTTTTGTAAAACAGTATATTTTACACGAATGACATGGAATCATATGTCGTTTTGTAAAACACTATATTTTACACGAATGACATAGAATCATATGGCGTTTTGTAAAAGTCTTTTTTACACGAATGACATGAAATCATATGTCGTTTTGTAAAACAGTATATTTTACACGAATGACATTAAATCATATGTCGTTTTGTAAAACAGTATATTTTACACGAATGACATGGAATAATATGGCGTTTTGTAAAACAGTATATTTTACACGAATGACATGGAATCATATATCGTTTTGTAAAAGTCTTTTTTACACGAATGACATGAAATCATGGCGTTTTGTAAAAGTCTTTTTACATGAATGACACGAAATCATATGGTGTTTTGTAAAACAGTATATTTTACACGAATGACATGGAATCATATGGCGTTTTGTAAAAGTCTTTTTTACACGAATGACATGAAATCATATGTCGTTTTGTAAAACAGTATATTTTACACGAATGACATGAAATCATATGTCGTTTTGTAAACAGTATATTTTACACGAATGACATGGAATCATATGGCGTTTTGTAAAACAGTATATTTTACACGAATGACATGGAATCATATGTCGTTTTGTAAAACAGTATATTTTACACGAATGACATGCAATCATATGTCGTTTTGTAAAACAGTATATCTTACACGAATGACATGAAATCATATATCGTTTTGTAAAAGTCGTTTTTACACGAATGACATGAAATCATATGGCGTTTTGTAAAAGTCGTTTTTACACGAATGACATGAAATCATATGTCGTTTTGTGAAACAGTATATTTTACACGAATGACATGGAATCATATGTCGTTTTGTAAAACACTATATTTTACACGAATGACATGGAATCATATGGCGTTTTGTAAAAGTCTTTTTTACACGAATGACATGAAATCATATGTCGTTTTGTAAAACAGTATATTTTACACGAATGACATAAAATCGTATGTCGTTTTGTAAAACAGTATATTTTACACGAATGACATGGAATCATATGTCGTTTTGTAAAACAGTATATTTTACACGAATGACATGGAATCATATGTCGTTTTGTAAAACAGTATATTTTACACGAATGACATGGAATCATACATCGTTTGGTAAAAGTCTTTTTTACACGAATGACATGAAATCATGGCGTTTTGTAAAATTCTTTTTACATGAATGACACGAAATCATATGGCGTTTTGTAAAACAGTATATTTTACACGAATGACATGGAATCATATGGCGTTTTGTAAAAGTCTTTTTTACACGAATGACATGAAATCATATGTCGTTTTGTAAAACAGTATATTTTACACGAATGACATGGAATCATATGGCGTTTTGCAAAAGTCTTTTTTACACGAATGACATGAAATCATATGTCGTTTTGTAAAACAGTATATTTTACACGAATGACATGGAATCATATAGCGTTTTGTAAAACAGTATATTTTACACGAATGACATGGAATCATATGTCGTTTTGTAAAACAGTATATTTTACACGAATGACATGGAATCATATGTCGTTATGTAAAACAGTATATTTTACACGAATGACATGGAATCATATATCGTTTTGTAAAAGTCTTTTTTATACGAATGACATGAAATCATATGGCGTTTTGTAAAACAGTATATTTTACACGAATGACATGGAATCATATGTCGTTTTGTAAAACAGTATATTTTACACGAATGACATGGAATCATATGTCGTTTTGTAAAACAGTATATTTTACACGAATGACATGGAATCATATGTCGTTTTGTAAAACAGTATATTTTACACGAATGACATGAAATCATATGTCGTTTTGTAAAACAGTATATTTTACACGAATGACATGCAATCATATGTCGTTTTGTAAAAGAGCATATCTTACACGAATGACATGGAATCATATATCGTTTTGTAAAAGTCGTTTTTACACGAATGACATGAACTCATATGTCGTTTTGTAAAAGTCGTTTTTACACGAATGACATGAAATCATATATCGTTTTGTAAAAGTCGTTTTTACACGAATGACATGAAATCATATGTCGTTTTGTAAAACAGAATATTTTACACGAATGACATGGAATCATATGTCGTTTTGTAAAACAGTATATTTTACACGAATGACATGGAATCATATGTCCTTTTGTAAAACAGTATATTTTACACGAATGACATGGAATCATATATCGTTTTGTAAAAGTCTTTTTTACACGAGTGACATGAAATCATGGCGTTTTGTAAAAGTCTTTTTACATGAATGACACGAAATCATATGGCGTTTTGTAAAACAGTATATTTTACACGAATGACATGGAATCATATATCGTTTTGTAAAAGTCTTTTTTACACGAATGACATGAAATCATATGTCGTTTTGTAAAACAGTATATTTTACACGAATCACATGAAATCATATGTCGTTTTGTAAAACAGTATATTTTACACGAATGACATGAAATCATATGTCGTTTTGTAAAAGTCGTTTTTACACGAATGACATGGAATCATATGTCGTTTTGTAAAAGTCGTTTTTACACGAATGACATGAAATCATATGGCGTTTTGTAAAAGTCGTTTTTACACGAATGACATGAAATCATATGTCGTTTTGTAAAACAGTATATTTTACACGAATGACATGGAATCATATGTCGTTTTGTAAAACAGTATATTTTACACGAATGACATGGAATCATATGGCGTTTTGTAAAAGTCTTTTTTACACGAATGACATGAAATCATATGTCGTTTTGTAAAACAGTATATTTTACACGAATGACATGGAATCATATGGCGTTTTGTAAAACAGTATATTTTACACGAATGACATGGAATCATATGTCGTTTTGTAAAACAGTATATTTTACACGAATGACATGGAATCATATGTCGTTTTGTAAAAGAGTATATCTTACACGAATGACATGGAATCATATATCGTTTTGTAAAAGTCGTTTTTACATGAATGACATGAACTCATATGTCGTTTTGTAAAAGTCGTTTTTACACGAATGACATGAAATCATATGTCGTTTTGTAAAACAGTATATTTTGCACGAATGACATGGAATCATATGGCGTTTTGTAAAACAGTATATTTTACACGAATGACATGGAATCATATGTCGTTTTGTACAACAGTATATTTTACACGAATGACATGGAATCATATATCGTTTTGTAAAACAGTATATTTTACACGAATGACATGGAATCATATATCGTTTTGTAAAAGTCTTTTTTACACGAATGACATGAAATCATATGGCGTTTTGTAAAACAGTATATTTTACACGAATGACATGGAATCATATGTCGTTTTGTAAAACAGTATATTTTACACGAATGACATGGAATCATATGTCGTTTTGTAAAACAGTATATTTTACACGAATGACATGGAATCATATATCGTTTTGTAAAAGTCTTTTTCACACGAATGACATGAAATCATATGGCGTTTTGTAAAACAGTATATTTTACACGAATGACATGGAATCATATGTCGTTTTGTAAAAGAGTATATCTTACACGAATGACATGGAATCATATATCGTTTTGTAAAAGTCGTTTTTACACGAATGACATGAAATCATATATCGTTTTGTAAAAGTCGTTTTAACACGAACGACATGAAATCATATGTCGTTTTGTAAAACAGTATATTTTACAAGAATGACATGGAATCATATGTCGTTTTGTAAAACAGTATATTTTACACGAATGACATGGAATCATATGGCGTTTTGTAAAAGTCTTTTTTACACGAATGACAAGAAATCATATGTCGTTTTGTAAAACAGTATATTTTACACGAATGACATGAAATCATATGTCGTTTTGTAAAACAGTATATTTTACACGAATGACATGGAATCATATGGCGTTTTGTAAAACATTATATTTTACACGAATGACATGGAATCATATGTCGTTTTGTAAAACAGTATATTTTACACGAATGACATGGAATCATATGTCGTTTTGTAAAACAGTATATCTTACACGAATGACATGGAATCATATATCGTTTTGTAAAAGTCGTTTTTACACGAATGACATGGAATCATATGTCGTTTTGTAAAAGTCGTTTTTACACGAATGACATGAAATCATATGGCGTTTTGTAAAAGTCGTTTTAACACGAATGACATGAAATCATATGTCGTTTTGTAAAACAGTATATTTTACACGAATGACATGGAATCATATGTCGTTTGGTAAAACACTATATTTTACACGAATGACATGGAATCATATGGCGTTTTGTAAAAGTCTTTTTTACACGAATGACATGAAATCATATGTCGTTTTGTAAAACAGTATATTTTACACGAATGACATTAAATCATATGTCCTTTTGTAAAACAGTATATTTTACACGAATGACATGGAATCATATGTCGTTGTGTAAAACAGTATATTTTACACGAATGACATGGAATCATATGTCGTTTTGTAAAACAGTATATTTTACACGAATGACATGGAATCATATATCGTTTTGTAAAAGTCTTTTTTACACGAATGACATGAAATCATGGCGTTTTGTAAAAGTCTTTTTACATGAATGACACGAAATCATATGGCGTTTTGTAAAACAGTATATTTTACACGAATGACATGGAATCATATGGCGTTTTGTAAAAGTCTTTTTCACACGAATGACAAGAAATCATGTCGTTTTGTAAAACAGTATATTTTACACGAATGACATGGAATCATATGTCGTTTTGTAAAACAGTATATTTTACACGAATGACATGGAATCATATATCGTTTTGTAAAAGTCTTTTTTACACGAATGACATGAAATCATGGCGTTTTGTAAAAGTCTTTTTACATGAATGACACGAAATCATATGGCGTTTTGTAAAACAGTATATTTTACACGAATGACATGGAATCATATGGCGTTTTGTAAAAGTCTTTTTTACACGAATGACAAGAAATCATGTCGTTTTGTAAAACAGTATATTTTACACGAATGACATGAAGTCATATGTCGTTTTGTAAAACAGTATATTTTACACGAATGACATGAAATCATATGTCGTTTTGTAAAACAGTATATTTTACACGAATGACATGGAATCATATGTCGTTTTGTAAAACAGTATATTTTACACGAATGACATGGAATCATATGTCGTTTTGTAAAACAGTATATTTTACACGAATGACATGGAATCATATATCGTTTTGTAAAAGTCTTTTTTACACGAATGAGATGAAATCATATGGCGTTTTGTAAAACAATATATTTTACACGAATGACATGGAATCATATGTCGTTTTGTAAAACAGTATATTTTACACGAATGACATGGAATCATATGTCGTTTTGTTAAACAGTATATTTTACACGAATGACATGGAATCATATATCGTTTTGTAAAAGACTTTTTCACACGAATGACATTAAATCATATGTGGTTTTGTAAAACAGTATATTTTACACGAATGACATGAAATCATATGTCGTTTTGTAAAACAGTATATTTTAAACGAATGACATGGAATAATATGGCGTTTTGTAAAACAGTATATTTTACACGAATGACATGGAATCATATGTCGTTTTGTAAAACAGTATATTGTACACGAATGACATGGAATCATATATCGTTTTGTAAAAGTCTTTTTTACACGAATGACATGAAATCATGGCGTTTTGTAAAAGTCTTTTTACATGAATGACACGAAATCATATGGCGTTTTGTAAAACAGTATATTTTACACGAATGACATGGAATCATATGGTGTTTTGTAAAAGTCTTTTTTACACGAATGACATGAAATCATATGTCGTTTTGTAAAACAGTATATTTTACACGAATGACATGGAATCATATGTCGTTTTGTAAAACACTATATTTTACACGAATGACATGGAATCATATGGAGTTTTGTAAAAGTCTTTTTTACACGAATGACATGAAATCATATGTCGTTTTGTAAAACAGTATATTTTACACGAATGACATGAAATCATATGTGGTTTTGTAAAACAGTATATTTTACACGAATGACATGGGATCATATGTCGTTTTGTAAAACAGTATATTTTACACGAATGACATGGAATCATATGTCGTTTTGTAAAACAGTATATTTTACACGAATTACATGGAATGATATGTTGTTTTGTAAAACAGTATATTTTAAACGAATGACATGAAATAATATGGCGTTTGTAAAACAGTATATTCTTTAACGAATGACATGAAACAAAGGGCATTTTGTATAACAGTAGCATAACATTGATATGAAACATATCTGGTTCTAAGTCATGAAACAACAGAACACACATTGTGTTGCGAAACGTTCGAATGAAGCGAAATGTTCGAGACGTCCAAACGTTCGAGTCGTCCAAACGTTCGAGTCGTCCAAACGTTCTAGTCGTCCAAACGTAAATCATTGATTCAAGTAGTATCATTAAAAGTTTGGATTAAGTTTCATTAAAGAAATCCTGTACGTCATGAAGAGACCAGCTTGATTCCATTGTTTCATCACTTTCAGGTGCAAGAAGCATTAATACCGATGCAAAACTCATTTTGTATCCATCATATGAAGTGAGGACTCACATGTGATACTCTGTCTACATTGAATTTAATCAAGGGATATATGAAATACAGACTCACAAAAGATGATATGTGTACATTGGAATTAATCAAGGGAGATATGCAGTGGGCACTCATGTAAGATGCTCTATGTACATTAGATTTGATCAAGAGAGATATGAAGTGAGGACTCAAGTGAGATGTTCTGTGTACGTTTGATCTAATCAAAAGAGATGGTATAACCATGATAGACTGAAAATCATTCATTCTTGATATGCTTGAATTGTGTGTGCTTTCTCGTCATTATGATCATCAAGGAAGATGACGTCATAAAAGAAGTAGGGACATACGTAAAGTTTAAGATCAATGATAAACATGTTGTATCAATTTGAATTATAAAGTGTATCGTGCAACACACATAAAGATAAAAGCCAATATATCTCGATATTTTCACGCAGATTTCTCTTCAAAGTTTCACTTAAGTGTATTAGGTTTATATATATATATATGAAAAATATACTGTCAAGTTTAAAATCGGACATGATCAGAAACTTATTCTAACCACAATCATCAATCTCTCTCAATCTAACTCTGCACGAAACTCTTCTTTTTCAGGTAGACATTAACTTGGTCTGTGGTAATATTGATTTACTTATAAATAGACGGCGGGATAATCAATGTATACATATTCTTTGACACGTCGACCCCAAGGCGTGGAATGAATAAAAAAGGTGTCACGTTTTCAATAAAGGACATAGAAAGCATTGAGTATATAAATCTTCGGAATTTTATCGGCGTATTTGAGCTGAAAGTGAAATATATTATTCTAAAAAGGGCTGTCAAGACAGATCTTAAACACGTAATGTTTATGTAGCTTCCCCCGGCCCTGAGGCAAGGCGAACGAGGCAACCGCCTTGGGCCCCGGGCTTTTAGGAAATCAACTCCGTAATGCATTTTCTTTTTGCTTGGGGTCCCGCGCTCATCGCTTTGCTGCCTTGGGCCCCGCATGCTGCTTTGGGCCCCACGCATCCTATGGCTTTGCCTGAGCTCCCCCTCCCTCCAAAAGTACTGAGCTTCTAATTTTATGATTATCGAACAATAGCCCAAAGGACTATTAATTACATGAAAATACGGTAAAGGAAACTACACTAAAACAATTATCACTCTATCTAAACTCATTCGTTCTATTAATGGAGATTAACTTTCTTTCTAGCCATGTGTTTAATAGAAAAAAGATTTTTTATTGGCATGCGGTGTCACGGAATCGTATAAATCCTTTTATTTATTAAATACGTGGAATCGGGAAACGTTTTGTTCTGTTGTTGTTGTGTACAACGATACCCGAGAGTGACTTATGTATATTGTACAATATTTCGAAACAAAGAGTTCTTTTCATCCCATGCCGCACTTGGAAATGCTTTCGATGGGAAGAATTGAATATTTCCAGCGCACAGACGACGTGTGGCGACATCGTCTGTGTATAAATGATTCATCGTAAGACTAAATCTACACATTAACGAACGTCTTATCAGTGAGCGGTCTACTTTAAGGACTTGCAAATCTTCAGTTGTAGAGATTTGTGAGTTATTTATTTATTTTTTGTGTATAAGTTAAAACTATTGTACTACCACGTTTAGTTTTGTATATTTGCTATGTAGCTTCGGCTTACGTAGTATAATGCAAATATTTTCTATTACTGATTGTGAGTTAGCAAGAGATTTATTTTAGGAATATAAAGTTGAATGTTTATGAAACGTTTAGTACCGTATGATTCTTATTGGGCACGGGTTCACTTCTGAACCTGTGTATTGTTCTGTAATTATTGTGCCAAAAATGTAATCTGTATAGCTTACCGTATATAACGTCATTACGTTTTATAGTATATGCCTGTGTCGTGCATATTACACAGTGTTATATGTATTTTCAGCTGATCGGAGTCGGAACTGTAGAGCTGATCGGAGTCGACGTGGTACCAGCTGTAGAGTTAACCACAAACGTTGACCATAGCAGCTGTGGAGTTAACCTTTTAAGATGAACATAGTAGCTGTCGAGTGAACCACAGAAGTTGACCATAGCAGATGTTGAGTTAACCATAAAAGTTTGACCATAACAGCTGTAGAGCTGACCATAGAAGTTGACCATAGTAGCTGTAAAACTGAACCATAGCAGCTGTAGAGCTGAGTAAACAGTATTGCTGGTCGTGCAGCAGGTGATCGGGTGTTGCTGACCGATTGGTGGGCGCTGATTGCTTGATTGACCAAGGAATTAAATGGTGGTCTGTGACTACTTAGAATACTGACTGCTTGACTGACCAGTGTGACTGGTAGCCAAGTGTGCTGGTGACCGAGTGTGTAACTCCATACGTGTAATCTTTTAGCCGTGGGCTAATTTGGGGGGGGGGGGTTGTTGGGGTTGTAATACCCAGTGTTTTGAGATTGTAAAGATATTTGGTATATCTGTCCCTTTGTTTTCATCATTTTACTATTTGAGTAAAATACATAATTTTTTCACTGTTTGAGTGAACACATTTTTCCATCTGAGTAAAGTACCACTTATTTCACTATTTGACAAAAACGTGTCATTCTTTACGTCGTGTGAAATCACTGTGAATCATTCCCCCTTATCCTTGTACTGTGTAAGGTCGTTTATTTGTATTTTCATTTGTTGCAATATTAGGTTTGTGCGGATTATATTAATTGTTCCAGTATTTGGATCTTAAAAACGCACGTATTAATCTGAATTCTTTTCCCATTCAAGTCTTTCAACATTAAACATTGTATCTGTATCATCATCAAAAGTGTTCTGTTGTAAATCCGAAATCCAACCCGGTTATCTTGTTACATGCAGTCAACATAAAAAAGTTTTCGTTCCAGCCATGCAGCTAATAGAAAATAGTTTTCTTTCCAATCATGCAGTTCATAGAAAATATATTTATTTCTAGGCATGCAGCTAATAGAAAACAGCTTTCTTTCCAGCCATGCAGTGAATAGAAAATAGATTTCTTTCCAGCCATGCAGCTAATAGAAAATAGCTTTCTTTCAACCATGGAGTTAATAGAAAATATATTTATTTCTAAGCATGCAGCTAATAGGAATTATATTTTTTTCTAGGCATGCAGCCAGTAGAAAATAGCTTTCGTTCCAGCCATGCAATTAATACAAAATAGGTTTCTTTCCAGCCAAGCAGTTCATAGAAAGTAGCTTTCTTTCCAGCCATGCAGTTAATAGAAAACAGCTTTCTGTCCAGCCAAGCAGTTCATACAAAATACTTTTTTTTTCTAGCCTTGCAGTTAATAGAAAATAGCTTTCTTTCCAACCATAGAGTTAATAGAAAATAGATTTCTTTCCAACCATAGAGTTAATAGAAGATAGTTTTCTTTCCGGCCATGCAGTTCATAGAAAAAAGTTTTCTTTATAGCCATGCAGTTGAATGAAAAAAGCTCTTTCCAGTCATGTGGTTATTAGAAAATATCTTACTTTTCAGCCATGCAGTTAATACAAATTATACTTTTTTCTAGGCATGCAGCCAGTAGAAAACAGCTTGTTTTCCAGCCATGCGGTTAATAGAAAATATCATTCTTGCCAGCCATTCAGTTAATAAAAAATAGCTTTCTTTCCAATCATGCATTTTATAAAATAGTTTTCGTTCCAGCCAAGCAGTTAATAGAAAACAGCGTTATTTCCATCCAAGCAGTTAATAGAAGAATAAAAAACAGTCTTTATAGTCACGCAGTTCATAGAAATTAGCTTTCTTTCCAGCCGTGCAGTTCATAGAAAACAGTTTTTTTTTTTTACCAGCTATGCAGTTAATAGCAAATGGCTTTCTTTCCAGCCATGCAGTTAATAGAAATTAGCTTTCTTTTCAGCCATGCAGTTCATGGAAAATAGCTTTTCTTCCAGCCATGCAGTTAATAGAAAATAGTTTTCTTTCAAGCCAAGCAGTCAATGAAAAATAGCTTTCTTCCAATCCCTGCAGTTAATAGAAAATAATTTTCTTTCCAACCAAGCAGTTAACAAAAACACAACTTTCTTTCAATCCTTTCAGTTAATAGAAAATAGCTTTGTTTTCAGCCATGCAGTTCATGGAAAATAGTTTTCTTTCCAGTCATACAGTTCAAAGAAAATAGCTTTCTTTCAAGTCATGCAGTTCATAAACATAGCATTCTTTCAAGTCATGCAGTTCATACACATAGCTTTCTTTCGAGCCATGCAGTTCATAGAAAGAAGCTTTTTTTTTCAGGCCAAGCAGTTCATAGAAAATATATTTCTTGCCAGCCATGCAGTTAATACAAAATAGCCTCTTTCCAGCCATGCAGCTAATTAGGTTTAATGTTTGGCAGTGAGTGCTTTCACAATTATCCCAAAGTAGTGTTTAAGTCGATAAAGTCCCTTAATATTTTAATAGGGATAGGTTTGGTGGAATAACCAATAATTGATATAGAACATTTCGACGTGAATGGTTGATAATTCTCCGTAAAAGAATCAGAGAGGGGTTTGCTTGATCCTATCAACGTATTGCTTTCAATACCAAACCGTGACCATGACCTATCTGAAAGAAGAGAATTTGTAATAGATGTCTTGATTCTGTTGCTTATTTTTCAACCTGTAGCGATCAGAAATGCCGTGCCTTTTCTTCTTGCAATACGTGCACGACAAGATAAGGATTTCGGATCAGTCTTATAAGAATCATGATTTCTGAAAGTTGTGCCATAATAATATTTGGAAGTACTTGTACAAGACTGAAATGGCTTTGTACCAAAATGTGCTGAGAGAAAGACTTACTGACCAATGAAACATTGTGAGCCAAATAGCAATCCCCAGCTGTGTGAACAACATTGTCTAAAGGTACAACCTTTCTCTCATCAAGGTAGGTCTTCACATCACTATGGCTTTAAGTCTTGATCTCGTCAAATTAATACGAGCTCTCTACAGTTATCACCAGCTTTATATATCATTATGGCTGTCAAATATCAAATAATTGTTCTTTCTCTCTTCCCAACTCGACATATGTTTGTCAAATTATTTGTTTACGATTCCTAAATATTTATCGATTAGCCTCCGGCAACAACTCAAAACCATTCACGATACATTCCTTAACCACTTTATAATCAGTACCTTGGTGTTCCGATAATGAAGTGTAGACTTCTCGGGCTTTGCCAGTATATACAAGTTTTCAGCAATTTTCTCATAGTAGGGAAAGAACGTATATACTTGTTTTCTTCAAATGAGGTTGCAAACATAATATTTCTGATAACATCAAAACTCGAACTTGTGTGCAAAGGGCTAGTGCCGTTTTCCGCATGGCAGATATAATTCTTTTAATTCATATTGAGTTTCCATAGACTGTAATCCTTCCTGGGTAGGATTTAAGTCAGATTTTTTCACTTTAGTTGACATTGTCTGGTTTCACAAAAGATTTCTCAGTACGTGGTAAATTAAAATCTTTACCTTGGACAATGAACATTCAGAAACAAAGTCAAGTTAGATTTTAAATATAAATTTGTAATATCTTTGAAATGATTTAAAGAAATTCATATTCAGGTCAGGCCCCCAATTTATGTTACTAACTTAGGTTTTAAACTATCTTACAGAAAAAAGCGAAACCAAAAGGTTTAGTAAATTAAAAAAATAATTTATTTCTCCAAGCTACAACCTGAAAATTTAAAAGGAATTTATAGTGTTGTGGATAAAACCCAAAACAATCCTAAATTTTCTATCACAAGTAGAAATGTATGTTCCAAATAAAATAAAATAATCTTGAATATGATGTACTAATTATGCTAAACGTACCAACCCTCTTTATGTATCACGATGATATAATCCAGAATGTCTTAGGATGAATTCACATCAATCCCGAAGTAGTAGTTTAGTCCCAAATGTTAATGAGTACTTCGCAATTCCAATAAATAAATGATTTCTCTCAAATTATGTATGAGCACGGCTCAAAAATGATCATCGATTATCATAGTTCACTAAATGCCTTTTCGTTTCTAATATGGGGGCAGTCGTGAGAACATAGACCATTGAATGCTATTTCGTTTATGAGATACAGGCCGTAGTGAGAATATCATAGACTATTGAATGCTATTTCGTTTATGAATACAGGCCGTAGTGAGAATATCATAGACTATTGAATGCTATTTCGTTTATGAGATATAGGCCGTAGTGAGAATATCTTAGACTGTTGAATGCTTTTTCGTTTATGAGATACAGGCCTTAGTGAAAGTATGATAATTTATGTCTATTTAATTTGTATTGGTTGTTAACTTTTCTTAAGGATTAGATGGTATGTATATCTATATTTTGTACTTGACATTAGTCCAAAATTAAGTAAATGTGTACCTGACCAGTAACATTCATTTTGCGAGCTACAAAATACATAGACTATTCTCTGAAGATAGATAACATACGCAGATCATTATCAATGGAAGTCAACTTGCTTGCTTCTATCTAAATGGATGTTATTGGATTTTTACTTGGAAATTCCTGAACTTGCTGACAACTTTGAAAGTTTTAGGAAGGAATCTGTCATAAATCCTTGGTCTATTATTTTCTTTGAGCTTTTTTATATAACGTTGTTTACTTAAGAATTTACACATTATTGCTTTAACATCTGAAGCAAAATCAGTCTTATTGTTGCATTCAGCTTTTAATTAAGATGGGTTTAAATTATTCGCTAAAATTACAATGCGCTCTTTAATATTCTTCGAATAATGATTAATTTAGAATTGTAGTGAATTCAGTCATGAACATTTTTGATTATGTTATATATATTATTGTGGTACATTAAAATGCTGTTAACAAATCACCAGATTCCAGATCAATGGAACATTTGCACGTTAGAGACTATAGGCATTTCAACACCTTCGATATAATTTAATTTATTTGGGACGCCACTGGAATTCAATTGGAACTTCATATACTTGAACTTGGAATAGAACATTTAGGACTGTTTGGGATTTAATTCACAATGATGTCAGTTCTTTTTGAATTTTCACTTTGTATTCTATAAATAAATAGTTTGTTCAATTTTACAAAACATATTGATTTTTGCTCTTTTCTATTACTTAGTTTAAGACCCTAAAACCGTTATAATAGACGATTGAATGCGATTTCGTTTCTAGCATGCAGATCATTGTGTGTATACCATCGTTAGTCAATTGATAGCCATTTTGTTAGTAATATGCAGGCCATTTTGAGAATATCGTAGACGATTGAATGCCATTTTGTTTGTAACATACATCCATTAAGAGAATAAACTGTCAGTCGATTGAATGCCATTTACTTTTTAACATGCAGGCCATCGTTACTCATGAATAGCGATATAAGTGCACGAAGTAACCAGAAAGATGCACACCAAAAACGTACGGTGTTATTCGTGTTCATGTCACAGATGGTGTAATTTTAGTGTTTGGTGTCACAGCAACTAAAGTTACTTACCTGCTCTTGCCGCCTGGAATTAAGAAGTGCCTTTTTCAAGTACTAGACATAGTAGCCGACCCAATCGTATCCACTGGTAGATTTCTAACCCGCGCTGAGATAGTGTGTATGGTAGTGTTTGTGGTGGTGGCATTTGATTTATTGTTGGAGTATGCTGCTTTGTTTATTGCATATGTGCTGGGCTTGTAAGATTTGTACCCGGAGACCATTTTGTGCAGCCTGAGGGCAGCTTTGGGGTTTGTCTCCCTTTTGTTTCTGACAGTTTTTTCCCCTTGTATTATCAGACTGTATTGTCGTTTTGTCTTTGGATGACCCATATTTCAGTTGTTTCCATATTCCCTGATATGTGACTGTGTTTTGATTTCTCCTGGGGAGTTCTTTAGTTTGTATAATCTGTGAGATTATGAATGGGCAGTGTTTTTGATGGCCCTGCGATTTGGCTATATATTTGAGTGCCATTTTTAGTCCTTGAGTTGTCTTGTGATGTTGATTCCTTTGTCTTAGGAGTAATGTTTCCTTCAATCTAGGTAGGTTTGGGTGTTGCTGTTTGTTGTTGTTGTTATTTCTGCATATATATTTGTGGGAGAGGACGTTAGTTTAAAACTCCCCCTGGGGTATTCACAAGGGTGGCGAAATGGGCGACTCAGGAATAAAGTATTTCTTTGACTTCCTTCACGCCAAAGTATGTGCACATTGAACATCCATTTTAGAGATATTTTTTATTATTTTTTTCAGGTGATAGGGTGTCGCTCAGATCAGTTGTGATTTCGCCTCTTGTGAAGTCTTAGCCTATAATAACTATTTCAGTGTCAAAGTTGTTTTCCAGGCCTATCATTGGGGTTGGGGTGGATTTCATTGCTATGACATCATATAAATTGGGTGTTAGGTCAAAAATTGAATGGTTCATATTGAAAATTATTCCTGAATCGCTTGTGTCTGTCGAGGAAACTGTGGTTTCGAACTTCAATGTGTTTGTTCTTACTAGGTCGGCTTTTCTTTAGCTATGTGACCGACTATCAGGGGAGTTTCTGGATTATGTATTGCCTTATTGCGTTGTTGTTGTTTTTTCTGTCTTTAGTTTTATCTGAATTTGTGCATTTTAGTTTACTTTGGATTAACTACGAGATTGGTATTTAAATGGGAAGATTAAAAATGAAACAAACGTTAAGTATGATTTATTTTTTATTGTGTAGTAGGCCTATAGATCAAAAGCTTTCCATCTATAGAGGCTATTTATAGGTAAATTCGATGGTTTCATTTGTTTGCCAGAATGAACGTTTATTGTGGGTTTAAGGATTCTACCTTGTGTTAGCCAGACCCCAGTGCTCAAAGTTACAGAAAATCTTATAATGATCTCAGAAGGTCTAGATAATATGCATGATTCCGTCCAGGTGTGTGCAAGTACGATATCAACACCTGTTTCTAAACTTGGTAGAAAATCTCACAAGGCGCTCAGGTCTATGCCGGGCAAACAAAGGAAATCAAAACTGCGCAAATAATGAGTACAAGAAAAACAAAATTCGATGGTGGTATTTGCGGTGGTTTTGTAGTTCTCCGCCGACTTTTGTACTGTTGCGACACCTTCACGCTACAATTTTTAGCTGGCAGCTGATTATACATGAAGAGTAAGCTGGATATACGAACTCGCTGATCACCCTTGGGCAACAAAAAGGAACCAATGACCAATGACGAATCAATATAATTGGTTATATATGTGAGAAAAGAAAACTTTAAATAAAATGGTCACTCAAAACGTGTTCTGGGGTAATATACCAGTCTCTAATCTTAAGTATTGCACCTGGAGTCACACGATCTATGTACACAACTAGATTTCAATAGGGACTGTGAAACGACAGGGACACACACACACACACACACACACACACACACACACATATATATATATATATATATATATATATATATATATATATATATATATATATATATATATATATTCCCCTCTTATAAGGCCACCCACATTGCAGCAAGGAAGTGGCCTTATAATGAGGGTGGCCTTTCTAGAGGGGGATGACAGATACGAATAGTAAATGCATAAGAAGAAAGTCACAACTACATTTGCTTCCAAAAACATTTCATATTTTCATTTAAAATAACATGCATGTTGTGCAATCAATATAAAACAAACTGTTTCATTATTTTCAAAAGAATGTTATGCATAACCATTGACATAGTTTTAAAACTGTCTTTATAATAATGTTACCGATCACATCATATGTCACCCGCTGCCACTGAAATACAATATAGATGTTCCTAAGAATTACTATGCTTGCAAAATTAATTCAGTTTCATTTATCCCATGTTTTGTACAGCATTTAATTTATCGTTTTTTAAAAATGTCTTGTGTTTTCATAATTATGTCCACAAGTTCAACATTGTTTGTTGCGAGGCCATATTCCATCAATTCTCTGGAATGTAACCATGCAGTATGCAGTGTAACGCATTGTTTGGCTGGGTTTGGATCGTCACATGTTCTGTCACTGTCACAGTCACTTTCCTCATTCTGGCATGTTTCACTAGAATTTCTGGCACCTTCTGTCATTAATGACTCCCACTAATTGTGTTATCTGTAGCTAATGCATTATCACAATGAACATAATCCTCAAGGGTTGTTCCAGGTGGTAGAAGGGGAAGATAGTCGTCTTCGTCCCAGTTTTCCTCCTCTGCCTCTGGTACACCCGATGCCTCTTGGAAAAACCCACGTTTCTGAAAGCACTTTTGAATCATCTCGGATATCAGGACATCGCATGCTGATGTCAGCCATTGGACTGCATCCAGCAGATTCACCTGTTGTGATATCTCTAATGCAGATGTTATATTATACATCAGGAACAAAACATGTTTTAGCAGGTTTTTCCTGTGGTTCACTTTGACCGTCTCGATTATCCCTGCATCGAGGGGCTGAAGGTTTGAAGCTGTATTTGGAGGAAAGTATGACATTTGACAAATCCAGTTTCGGGTGTGTAGCGCAGTTGTCGAGGAAAAACAGGATCTTTCTGTTTTGACTTTCATCAACTGGTTAAGTTTTTTGATCAATACTCAAATATTTGTCCGGTCATCCATGCTTTTCTGTTTGCCTCATATGTAACTCTCAAATGTGTCCGGCCATATCCCTTACAGCACCTTTTGTTTTGCGATTTTCCAATCACCAGTGGCTTCAGTTTCTCACCAGAACAATTGGCGCAGAGCAAAATTATAAATCTCTTCTTTGCTTATTTCCCACCTTTACGTGAATCCCCTTTTTGTGTAAGGGACTTTGTTAGTAACAGTAAAAAAAAAAAAACGTCTCGTCAAAATTAAAAGTATCCTTGCTGTAATATCCCCTGCATATCGTTGAGTCTTTTGTTCCAATCCTCGACACCTTCATTATTAACATGAGCTGATTCTCCACTAAGGACAGAACACTTAATATTGTGTCGGACTTGAAATCAGTGCAACCACCCGCTACTTGCGGTAAATTCGTCATATCCCATTTCAACTGACAAAACTGTTGATATTTCTTGGATCTTTCGACCGGTGAGTGGTATTTTCTTAATAGTGAAAACCATTCAAAAACATTGTCATTTAAATCAGGGTACAAACATCTCCTGGCTCTAACAAGCTTCCTTTCTCCGTCCATTCCACCTTCCCATTTCCGCAGAATTGTTTCCCTATCTTTCACGATATTGTCTTTCCTACATCAATTTTTTGTTGTTGCAAGGATCCTCGAACTCTCCCCTTTTCGGTCAGTTGAATTACTTTCACTGTCTATTCTAAACTGAGTCTTTTTCTTTTTGCAGTAACTTATTCCAATGTTGCCAACTACAATACTGATAAAACAATTTTGCTGCATTTCAACAAATTGCCATGTGTTTTAAAGGAAGTGATCTTGTCACGTTGCAGTCTGGTATCCTATTGGTTTTTCATATTTCTTTACACTAAGTGAGAGAAGCCAAAATGGGTTCGATATGTGCCATTAACATCACGCAGATTTCACCTCGTGGTCGTTAGGATTTGTAATCTTGACAATTATTGTCAGTAGTAATAGCCACTAATTATCAAAGTGAACAAGCTCAACATATTACTAAGGGAAGCCATAAAGGCTATCAAATTTGTATATTGCAGATCTTTTGTAGTCTTTATTCACAAAGACGTATGCTGACCGCATGTTCTCTCATAGAACACAACATAGGACGTGATGAATTCAAAATCGATATATATGTAAGGAGGATTCACTAATGTAAGAAATCAGGTCACAATTAACAGTTCCGATTCAGTACCCACGAATGTAGTTCTAGTCTATTTTTACAACATTTTTTTCCTCTCTCATTTCGGTGGAGATAAAAGGGATGGATTTATGCATTTTTGGTAGGGATTTAAAGGTAATTTTTTATTCTTGAGAATATGAGCTCAGTGTGTATTTGTCCTGTATATTTCGGCGACAGTGCACAGTGAGTAATAAGGCCTTGGTGATGATCCGGAAGTGAAATATGTGTTCTGTTTGCATGCTGCTCTGTTTACAGTCCAGCCTCTCAAAAAAACTGCAGGTGAACCTTTGACAAGAACTTTACCGTGAAGTCATCTTTGAATGTATTATAGATTAACATATGATTTGTATTGATTGTTACACAGTGGAAAGGTCAGTACTGAGAAACCAATGTAGATAATATATAGTAAAATTAATTGTGTCATATGTCCTGTCAGTGCAGTATTTGAGTAAAGTTTAAATTGGTATAAAATCTTTATTTTTAATGATAGACACATGAAATTATAATATGTTATGTATATTGACTTTGAAAATATAAGAATGAAATTTTAAGATCTTATTTTTTATAAAACTTTCCCTAAAAATACACATATAGTATTTTTGGTCAATGATATTAAATTGTAATAGCATGTATATTATCCTACACCATATACAAGCTCCAATGATGGATATTTGTCAAATTTTATCAGAGAAAATATCTTTTTAAGTCAAAATGAGACCTTCATTTAAAATACACAATGACTAAATTCTATTTTGTGTTGGTCATTCAAACTATTTATTTGGGGTCCAAGCAGTTTATGATGGGGTGACTTCCTGAGTAACACATATATGCTTGTATAGCTTTCAGTAATTGTTTATAAACATCGTTATAGTGTATTTACTGAGAGGACAGAGATGAAAACTTTATACTAGAACCTATTCAAGTTCTCTACTAAATCATTTTAAACTGTCTAAGAATGAAATACAGGTCAAAGAGATAAATATACTTTCCCCAGGTATATTTACCCTTGGATGTAAGAAAACAGCAAAATTATGTAAGTTGAACACAAAGTGCATTTCATTTTATTGTTTAGTTTGGTTAAGATTTTGATTGATGTAGCGCGGCATTGTGGCCTATATGATGTTATGGGAATTTTAATGATCAATCTTGCTTTATGCATTATTAGTTACTAATAATATCTGTTAAGCGACACTCTAAAGATTACATAAGAAATATTCAAACAGTTTATTTGAATTTAACTTTGTTCAACTGATCTTAACATGGTTACATATCCCACATGAACAAATATCGATATATTTTAGAATGCTTGGGATCAAAAGTTCACATTCAGTACATCATTTAGGCTGACATTGTACCTATAGTGAATCTGCAAGGCACATTTCTGGTTATGTGTACTGAAAATATCCCAAAATGTTATTTTCATCATGAATATGCCTATGTATGGTAACATATTTCAGTTTTGTAGCATCAGCTGATATCTGATTCCATTGAATCATTGAGCTTAATAATTAGCAACCAACACTCTTAAAAATGCACTATAAATGTTCAAACAGATCATTTGAATTATGTTTGCGGATTTGATCTTAACAAGTACATTGTATATGTCCCACATATGCACATTTCTATCATTGTTTACAAGTTTTGGGGATCAGAATTTAATATTTAGTTGATGATATATGATTTATTGGTACCTATATTTGATCTGTGTGGCCACATTTGGTTGTATTCACATGCAATATCCATAATTATTATTTCCCTCATGAATAAGATTGCTTATAGTAATATCTTTTAATTTAGTACATTGTCGCTTGACTTTTCTGTATACTGGTATGTACTAATGTTTGCAACAATTATTAAACCTCACCACCCCAACATGGCCTTAAACTTTATGATACATAGTATACCTGATTAGTTATTTAACCTGTAAATGGCTAAATATGCTTCTAGAAACCTCATATATTTTTAGGATGAAATTATCACTATAATACATGACCATTGCTTCAGATTTATGAGTGTTACTCTGTTAAGTTTAATATTTTTTCCCATGCTTGCAACCTTAATGTTATTTTGAAATCACCATATCTAACACATTTTAACTTCATTTACCTACATCTTACTCTTTTCTAGAATTAATTCAGGTCTATTCTGGTACCTGGAACAAAGTGTTAGAGTTGGATCAGCTTGGAAGCTCTCCAGTAGTCTGGTGCTATAGCAAGGTTTCGTAAGGACATGTGCAGTGTACTGTCATAAGTGACCAAGATTAGTTCATATCACCACACTGATATATAGCGCCTCAAAGACATGGCTTAGGTCTTCATGAGGAAGATTAGCACCATTTTTCAGTAAGGTAGAGCCTCCCTAGAAACTGTATTTACCTATTCCATTGTCGCCTTTAAAAGTTATCGACAATGAAATAGAATGCATTTTTGTTATTAAACATAGTAGTGGTCCTATCATAACTTTAAATATGAATGCGCTATTAGTTATACAAAGAACTGCCTAAGTACCTGACACAATAAATGTGGAACATAGCATCTGTCATTTTTTCTTTAGTGTAGTACACCCAAATGCATCTGGACAGGCATATTGCGGCTTGCTGTCAAAATCGTTATGAGATATGTTGTTTCACTACCCCTGGGAAAAATGTTGTCAGTTGTACAGACCCAAACTACCATTTGTTTTAAATACAATTTATTAGTCAACTTTGCTGTAAAAATTTGTCAAACTGAGTTTTAAAATTTAGTTTTTACTATTTAAATGTCTCTTTAAATTTCCATTAGAATTTAATTTATCAGTATTTTTAAATTTCAGACATATTTTCAGACAGGCCTTATCTTGTTTTACAATTAGGTTTTTACTGCATTGAAAACGTTGTTTTAATTAATGAAGTTTTAGCAAATTTAGTTTTGGTTTCTCAAGAGCACTTCGATCGAAACTTGTTCCCTGTGGAACACCACCAGCACAACACACTTTCTGACAGGTGTCACATGTCTTGTTTGCAAGAAAATTCCAAAAGACTTCATGTATAAAGTTGAAATAGGTGTGACATGTAAGTATGAAAGTTTGTCTAAAATTGGTCATAAACTATTGGGCCTTTCAGGAATCTGATCACAAGTAACAGCTACGGTTCAGTACAAACGAATGTAGTACTAGTCTATTTTTAGAACATTTTTTCCTCTTTCATTTTGGTGGTGATAGAGTTAGATTTATGCATTTCGGTGGGGATTTAAAGGTAATTGTTTATTATTGAGAATATAGGCACAGGGTGTGGTTGTCCTTGTGTATTTCGGCGACAGTGCACAGCAAGTAATAAGGCCTAGGTGATGATCCGGAAGTGAAATCTGTTTTGTTTACATGCTGTTCTGTTTACAGTCCAGCCTCTCAAAAAAAAAACTGTAGGTGAACCTTTGACAAGAACTACACCGTGAAGTCATCTTTGAAGGTATTTTAGATTAACATATGTTTTGCCAGTAATTACTTTTATAACAGCAAAATGACAGACAGGCATACACACGACAGACATACACACAAACAACCATACTCACGCTATGGCCATTTTTGTAAGTCATAATTAACCATGAAGTATGAGGCCACCACCACAACAGCCTTTAAATTGAGATGCTGGAAAGCGGCTTTGTGGTGTTATATGTTCGACTTGCATAAGATCGTCGGTGTGAATACCAACTGCATGAATCATTATGAAGATACTAAAATTCGTTAGCTTCATCTTAGTGCTTCACTATCTTCAATAAATACTCATTGAATGTTTCCTTTCTCTGTGATGGATATGGACCTCTCATGAATATGCAATATTCCGCCTTGCACAATCCTGAGATATGGTAGATGTAACATCACCGTTGTTGTTATAAAAAAACCAGCAATTTATTAAAATCATGTGTTGTTTTCAAAGCAGGTCCAGACGATAAATCAAAACTCCAAAAGTTTATAAAGCAACTTTAACTCTCGTTTCCTTATAAGGTCAGGATAAAAAATAATCGAATGAATGAAAGATTACGTGTCAAAATGTATGTTATGTTTTGAACATACTGTATAACTCGAATTTGTCGCGGTAGTTTAATTTCCGTTATTTATGCGGGCTTACCGTCACCGTAACAATTCATTTATGTTGTTTGTAATCACAAAGATAAATATTTAAAGGAGTCTCACTGTAAAATAGAAATTGAAGAGAGCAGCATTAAGAATGAAGGAACCCCAACCACCAAAGTAATAATTGACAAAAGCCAAAACAAATAAACAAACAAGCAAACAAAACAAGTCAAAATGTACTTCATTAAGCAGTTGATGTAATAATGAATTCTAAGATTTTATTTTTTCATTAAGCTTGCGTCAATATCGGATTAATTGGACAGTTGATATATATGCACCTCAGTCATGTAAACAAATTTTTATATATTTAATTTGTATTGTTTGTTGACTTTTTCCATGATTATATGTTGTGTGTGTATATATATATATATATATATATATATATATATATATATATATATATATATATATATATATATATATATATATATCTGTGTTTTGTAAATGACCTAGTCCAAAGTCAACTTAATGGTCTACCTGTCCAGTGACATTTATTTTGTAAACAACATAATGCATAGCTAATGCATAGCTAATATTTATGTATGGTTATATAATACAAACTGAGATCATTATTAATGAAGGGAAATATGTTGATTTGAATACGAGTCTAGTACATCAGTTTTCCACTTGGAAATTACAAAACTTCTTGTCTAGTTGGGATATTTTAGAGAGAACACTCCCTAACATCCTAGCTCCATTATGGTGTCTTATCTTTTTATATCTAGGCTGTTAACTTGAATCAGTGCTCATATTTTGGTCCAGTATTTGATGGAAAATAATCCTTTTTGGATAAAGGTGATGTGGGTTTGATTCGTAACTTTGTATCTGGCACTGCCGTGAAAGTACTATAATTGAAATTAAAACAGAGGAATGGGAGAAACAAATGCAAATGCATCTGCAGAAAGAGGGAAGAGAAAGAGAGAAGGGAAAAGCAAAGAAAGGCAAAGTCATATACAACGGAAAAAGAAGAGAACAGAAATAAAAAGAAAAGGAAGAAAGAGAAATGCAATTTAGATTTTAAAAAATGGAACTAGCAAGAGACAGAGAATATATATACAGTTTATCTGACGTACTTGGATGATCGAGCTTGGAAATGTCTCTTGTATTATATATATATATATATATATATATATATATATATATATATATATATATATATATATATATATATATATATATATATATATACTACAAGAGACATTTCCAAGCTCGATCATTCAAGTACGTCAGATAAACTGTGGTGTGTCAAGTTTAATTTGTGGTATATAACGGAAGGGCCTTGTCTGTCGGTAGTAACGTACCACGCTATAATTGTCTACTGTGTCAAATCGTCACGTACTAAGGATATTCATCATGCTTGTGGAATCAAAGGCAATACCTGTACAAAACATCTGGTACTTTTTTAGAGGAAGAATCGTATTGGCGGTTACGACTTGTAACAGTACTGATATCGATTTTAACCATAAAGCAATTCAGATTTTCTTCTATAAATAATAAAGACTTTCAGGAGTTGATAAGAAAAAATATTAAACATGGTTTGTAATTCAGTGAACAGTAAATTTTTGTATTAAATGCCGACTTTATTATTTTTAATTATTCTTGAAACTTTTTCTAAGATATAAATTGCAATTAGAAAAATTATATTTTTAACTGTCACTAAGATAATTATAAACGCATTGTCTCAACTGAATAAGAAATACTAAGAATGGTCTCTAATAACACAAATGTAAATGGAACCATTGATGAAAGCCTCTCAATCAACATGATGAGGAACACAGATATTAATAAAGGAAAATCATGTACAGCATTTATTTAATAATAATAATAATAATAATAATAATAATAATAATAATAATAATATTATTATTATTATTATTATTATTATTATTTCTATTATTATTATTATTATTATTATTATTATTATTATCAAATTTTAAAAAAAAATGTAAAACTGTAAATGATTGCTCTGCTATGACTACACTCGTTTTAATTGACCATAGTTTTCAAACAGCGACTCGAGTTACTTCGATAAAACTGTAACAATCATCTGCCTAAATTATATTTCTTGGAAACACTTTTAAAATTGTATGTGATAAATTGTATACAGCAGTGTCATCAATCATTCCGAATCTACATATATGTTAAATCTCGTATTAATTCATTTCTAACAGGTAAAAAAATCCAACGATAACTTTTTTATTTAATGCATCATTCTCCACTACTACCATACCTTTGTTGTATGTTTTCTTGGATGTAACTTTCTTGTCAAATACTCTGTAGCGTCACTAGGAGGTGCAGAGGGTGCGGACCGCACCAGATGACACCATCAGATGGGGTGACACCAAAATGACATTACTAAGGATTCTGTATGGTCTGTTACAAAAGGGGTTCCGTGAGGGAGACACCATCAGATACCGCTCTGGGTGACACCAACGCTAGTGACGCCATTGCAAACACTATCAGACATTCATTTTTCAATTTATTTTTGCCGTTCACTAGGAGGTACACACATTTATTCATCGTAGTCCACATATGCATTAACTGCGGACAACAAAATCAATATAGCAATGTATGATTTGTTATATTAGAATTTGGTGATAAAACTGGTGTGTTTTTCTGTAGGATGGGTTAAATTAGAATTTTGTCATAAAACTGGTAAATGGTGTGTTTTTCTACATACCCGTGTAGGATGGGTTAAATTAGAATTTTGTCATAAACTGGTAAATGGTGTGTTTTTCTACATACCCGTGTAGGATGGGTTAAATTAGAATTTTGTCATAAAACTGGTAACTGGTGTGTTTTTCCACATCTCCGTGTAGGATGGGTTAAATTAGAAGTTGGTGATCAAACTGATGTGTTTTTCTAAATAGCCGTGTAGAAAAGGTTAAATTAAAATTTGGTGATCAAACTGGTGTGTTTTTCTCCATACCCGTGTATGATAGGCTAAATTAGAATTTGGTGATCAAACTGATGTTTTTCCACATCTCCGTGTAGGATGGGTTAAGTTAGAAGTTGGTGATCAAACTGTGTTTTTCTAAATATCCCTGTAGAAAAGGTTAAATTAAAATTTGGTGATCAAACTGGTGTGTTTTTCTACATACCCGTGAGGATGGGTTAAATTAAAATTTGTTGTTTAAAAATGATGAGCATTCTGATGGCTGAGCCAGTGTCAGATGACTTAATAATAATATGATCAAATGTCTACAGAAATAGTTTTAAAAAAAAATAGTTTATGATACCTAGATTTAAATAATTATTGATTAAGAATAAAATTGGCTTTTGGCAGTATCATGTAGTGAACATCTATCAAAGTCAAACTTAAAACATTCTTCTCTAGTTGAACGAGTTTTACATATTTTGCTTTAATATCGTCAGCTAGCTATCCATTGTTTGAAGATTTTGAGTTGGTTGACGTATCATAAGCTAGGTGTCCGTTGTTTGACGATTTTTACTGAGTTTGTTGACATATCTTAAGTTAGGTGTCCGTTGTGTGAAAACCTTTATGAAGTTTGTTGAAGAGTATAAGTTAAGTGTCCGTTGTTGGAAGAGTTTTACTGAGCTTGTTGATACATCGTAATGTATGTTTCTGTTGTCTTAAGTGTTTACAGAATTAGTTGACATATTGTTTCGACTCATTGGTCTTACAATAAGCAACAAGAAAAAGCAAAAACCTAAAAGTTTTGCATAATTGAATATTTGTATTTCCCTAAAATATAAAATGAAAAAGTGAAACTAACTTAAAGCATGGTGAATAAAACCTAAATGTTCTATCAAGTCCAAAAGTTTCGAGTAATCCGAATGAGTTCCAATTTTATTTAAATGATGTCCTGTAGTGTACGTATGTATCAACAGTACAAAAGGATCAATATGTTATAATTCCAAAATGAATTTAAATGAAGTCACTGTAATTACCGGGGTTAGATGAATGTTTTTAAATCAGTTCACAGTATTTCCGTGACAGCTAATGTTCTAGTTAATCTGATTATTTCAAGCACTTTAATTCAACGAATGATTAAATTTAAGAAATGAATCAATGCTCTCACTAGAACTGATTATGTTCCAAGAGTGGCGTTTACTACTAAGAATGGCAAATTCTCTGAAATAAGTCTCATGTAAAATACTAAACTACATTAAATAGCGTCGCACATTCATAATCGCAACCGTAAACAGAGTCACGTGAGTTACACTAGCTAATCATGAATTAGGTCATCATAGCCTCTTCATAAACAATAAAAAAAATTGTAAGCTAAGTATACGTTGTTTGAAGATTCTTTAAAAAATAATAGTTGACATATTGTTAGCTAGGTATCCCTTGTTTGAAGTTTGTTCTACTTGTGAACTGCCATCCGACGTTCCTTGAGAGGAGAAGCTGGACGGATTGCTTTGCAATTCGCTCCAACAGCATCCATTTAGGAGTTCTTATCAAAGGAGGACAGTGTGTATGGCAATTTGTATTGAATCTGAACACAGACAACGGGAAGGTGAGCTTAAACGCACCAAGAGAACTACTCACCTTAATATGGTATCATTTTCAACCACATCACATAAAAAGAGCTTAGATAATTGAGGGATCTTGTCCATCAGCTGTCACATGAAGTGAAGATGCTTAAGGGGCATTCAACATCCCACGTATCCAACAACCTGCAACACTACATGAATCGATTTAGGAGAGATAATACTGATGAGGGGAGAGACCGAATATGCTGGCGCTGCGTGCAAACCGGACACATTGCTTCTGCTTGTCGCCTTCGACTAGACCATTAGAAACGGGATTTAAACTTCACGAGGCCGATGGCTGTGGGCAAACAGTAAGCTTTCCAATGGGTGCCCCAAGAAACCTAAAGGAACTGTCACGATAGAGCTAGTAGGATAAGCTATTGAGGTTTCTGTTGTCACCAATTGTATTAGAGTAAATTCACTGATTCACTGTTACCGGATCGACCGTATTAACAGTTAGCCATACATTTTATAACAAGAATTCGAAGACGACATCGACTGAGCCCATTACTGACTTTTGAATGTTGAATGTGCGAATGGAGAGAAGTTACCATATAATGGCTACATAGAAGCTGAAATAGCAAGTAACGTTCTGCCAAATACGGAAAGACAACGTTGTCTAATGCTAGTCGTGCCAGACTGCAACTACAATAGCCGTGTTCCTGTGTTGCTAGGGACAAACTACTTAATGCATGCTCTAGAGGAATGCAAAAGTGATTTCTACAGACAGCTCGAATGCCAACTCCGTGAGTCGTAAATAGGGTCACCCTAGCCTCAATGGGAATTATCATTACAGAGACCCTGGGTCACTCTAGCCTCAATGGAAATTTAACATGGAGAAAAATCGTGGGTCACTCTAGGCTGAAGGGGAATTTAACATGGGAAAAAGTCTTGGGTCACTCTAGCCTCAAGGGGAATTGAATATGGGATTTTTTGTTTTTTTTAAAAAAAAAATTTTTAAATTTAAATTTAAATTTAAATTTAAAAAGGGTAGGCAATTGAAAGGCTATCTCTTTTCGAGAAATATAGGGGCCCTGAAAACGGCTTTTGGGTTTCTTCTTCTAACACTTCCACTTCTTCAACCATCTTCTCACTTTTGTCACTATTCCTGTCTTCTTTTTCTCCTTTTCTGGCATCCAGTCTGGATGGCCCAAGGCTCTAAACTTTTCCTGGACTTTGATCCAATTTTGATTTAGCCTTTCAAAATCAGCCTGTTTCTTTTTGTTCTCCTGATCTTTTCTTTCTTTATACCATCTCTCTTTAATCTTCTTTACCTCTACCTCCATCACTTTTCTCATCAACTCCTCTCCTTTCCTCAGTCTTTCCTGGCCTCTCTCCACATAAGAGCACTCTGTCCCATGTGACATTTTTTCAAGAAAGCACCTGACTTTGCTTGCATTGTCAAGTGCTTCCTTTAGGCTTCCCACTCTGACATAGGTGGGATTTATCATACCTCTCAATCTTTTTTCCTCCTCTTCAATCATTCCTGCTATCACTTCTTTTGCAATGTTTAGACATTTAGCGTAGTCCAGGTACTCTGCTATCTTCCATTCTTTTTCTAGTCTCTCCACTACATAGATACCATCTATTATCCAGTTGTATATATGTACCAAATTGTTGAACAAGTCACTTGCAACCACCATCTTCGTTTTTTATTATTCCGTAGAATGGTTCGAATGACGAACGTGGTGGGTTCTTATAGTGAAAGCGCGGACGTGATGGAAAACATCCCCTAAAACGTAAAATTGATCTTACCTAGATCATGACCGAACAACGCGCGTACGTGAAGGAAAACATCCCTCTACTTTCTCATTTCATATAATAAAACCCAAACTATACTCTCCACATACGCTAAGAAACAATAAAGAAACCCATAATCTACTATTCACACAAACTTACGCAAGCCCTTACAAACACAAACACACAAACACATACACTCACACTATGAATAAAGAGTTATTGTTTATATTCACACTACTCTACCTACACACATTGTCAAATTAATAGTTATTTCTTTTCTAGAGTATTGGGTAGCCCTTAAAAGGGCTGTTGGTTTTTTTTGAACTCTAGATGCACCTATCTAATGATGGCACCTTCCTGGCCTGGCGCCACACACGCATCTTCTACTCCAGTCTTTCCAGTTGACTCGTTTGGCTGGGAGCGCAGAGGGAGGATGATTAGCTTCATCACCCCAATCCTCTGTCTCTGGTATCTTGTAAGCCATCCTCCCTCCTATTTTCTTTTCCTCCTCTTCCCTCTGTCTTCTCTCCTCCTCTTCCTTCTTTATTCTTTCCTCTTCTACTATAGCCTCCGCAGCCAGTTCATTTACCAGGCGCCTGACATATTCCAGATGTATCTGGAGTTCAAGAAGTTTGCTTATTCTGGTATTCATTCTGGTGTTGATCAATCAACAAGGGTAGCTAGACTGCCCAGCGAGTTTCAATTTATAGTGAAAGCGCGGACGTGAAGGAAAACATCCCCCTAAAAACATAAAATTGATCTTACCTAGATCATGACCAAAGAAACAACGCGCGGACCTAAAAGAAACACTCACTCACTTTTTATGCTACCCATCACTTTTTTAAAAATTTTTTCATAAATCACTTCAATAGACTATCCACATACGCAAAGCAATCCAATCTAACCCCAAATATACACCTCAAACACCAAAAAAGACATCATTTTAATCTACTATCCATACCAACTTACTTGAGCACTTACAAACGCAAACACATACCCTCACATTTTTTAAAAAAGAGTTAGTGTTTATATTCACACTACTCTACCTACACACATTGGCAAATTTATCGTTATTTTTTTTCTAGAGTATTGGGTAGCCCTGAAAAGGGCTGTTTTTTTTTTGTTTGCTATGGCAATCTTTTTTTAGTTTCTAAGAATGCGATGTTCTCTGAGGATAGACTTTCTGACGATAGGTCTGCTTCTTCGGAAAGAGAAGAAGAACTCTTTGGTGTCGATACGGCAATCGACAAAGCCTCTGTCAGGTTCAGGTTGCTGCTGCTGTTGCTGTTGTTGCTGCTGTTGTTGCTGTCTCTGAAGTCTGTACTTCTCTGTCCATTCTTCTTTCACCCGGTTCATTTCTTCTCTGAAGAGCTCTTTTATCAGGTCTTCAGTGACTTTTAGCATTCTCACATTCTCTATTTCTTCTGGCTTCGGTATCAGACTGTGTCTGACCCTATGCAAATTCACGTAGGCTTCGTTGAGCTTAGCTAGTTTGGAGCACATCTTCTTAGGAGGATGAGTCGACAATGGATGGTTAGACTGGAAACAACCCCGGTTCTTAAAGTCAAAGCGCGGACGTGAAGGAAACATCCCCCACACGGTTTTCGAGCCGCAACGTTCAATGGGTGTCATGAGAGGGATAGTAAGAAATGAAAGAGCATCAATCCAACATTCTTATAGCTAAACAAACCACAAAGGCATTTTTTTTTTTTCAAAACACAACATTTTTTATTCAAAAATCACTTAACACTAAACAACAACTCTAACATTTTTAACAATAATCCAACAATATAACATCAATCAATTTTTTCTCCATTGACAATCTACTTTAAACAGGGCTGACAACGTTGTGAATGAAATTGTGATTTCCACTGTTGGAAATCATTAGGCCATTGATGGACACTACGTTTCCTAGCTTGAGACAAAAGATAAGCATAATGGTCACAAAACCATCGATCTACTTTCACATCGTTTTTAGCAGAAGAACGAGGATCAAAATGAGTCACTAAATGTTCTAAGGAATAGCCTAGGCTGCGATGATGCAGAAAATACACACAGTACTGTCCACACACCAAGGAATCTGTGCCTTGTAATTTCACATTATTGAATCGGGTGGTCTGAGCATTTCTTCTCATAAAGTCAATGATATCGTCTTCCAAAGGGGGCAATCCGTACGAATCGAAATATTCCACACATCCTTCTTGAGGAAAGTAGACGGCTACCCAGTGAGTTCCTGGGAGATGACTGTCGTCCGTGTTGATCACATAAGCTTGATGGTCTTGAGGTTTGCGATGAGGGAGTTCATCTTTAGCACAGACGACAGGATTCCAAGAAGCCGTATACGAACTGTGGTTCAAAAGGTAATAAAGTTCCCAGGTATCCATTGTTTTGTGTGGTTTTTTCTTCTTCACAGGTAATAATAAGTCGTCAATTCGATCCTGACTTTTTGCTTGAAAATGTCTGACGAATAAACGGTTATTCGTTCTGTTTCCTCACTCTGATTCAGGAGAGCTTCGATACGATGGATCTCTTGAGTGGTTAATGGTGGACAAGAATGTTCACGCAAGTCTTTATACCACTGGTGCAACACGTCTTTGTTCGAGATGAGACTCCAAGCTTCGACCAGATACTCGTCCAATTTTTCTTCTTGACTCAACATCAGGCATTTATCGTGTTGAATTTGACTGGGATGATCGTTTTGACATCCATAGCAATTTTTCTTGATCAATTCCGTCATTTTATCGACCAAGTGTTTGGCAAAACAGGAGACTAAATGGGCTTCTTGTTCTGGCCATCTTGACTTCATCATGACAACTTCTTCGTCTTTGTCTTGGGATTCTTCTTTTTCCACGGTCTCCTCACATTCCATGTCCAAAGTTTCTCCACTAGGCAAAGAGGGATAACAGTCTTCCATGGCTTCTAGTAATCTAGAATGACTTCTCTCAAACTGTTGATTTCTATGGTATTATCGAATTCTGCATACAGGATGACGTTCACCGTTACATCAGGGTCTCGGTTTGCAAACTGAATTTCCACACGAATCTGACCGGATTTTATAGGGTGGAAATGTCCCTCGCCGCTGCCTTGGTCAAGAGTGAAATCGAAAGCCCACAAAGCATAGCCTCCTACATAATCGTCGTACGTAATACCGTGACTGGTGTTGGTTCCTAACTGGCCGGTGGCTTCGTACAGGGACAAGTACGATCTCAAGTAATTCTTCTTGGTAAAGTAAGGTTCGAAAGGTCGGGTACACAAGGTCTTGCCATCGCGACTGACTTCGATCTTGGACACGCCAAAGTGTTGAAAGTAGAAAGGATTTTTACCCAAAGCTCCGTTGAAGGCTTCATTCTCGACGATACCAACGATCAAACGTTTGGATAACTTTCCTTGGAACAAATGATCTTCGATCATGGATCGCTGTCCCTTGGGAATGGTGAAGGTTTTCACTTCCACGCGTCGTATGGGATACTTGGCGGTCGTTCTGCTCAATGTTTGACTGATGTCGTTACCCACTTTAGGTAACACTTCCACGCGTCGTACGTAGAGCCTGGCTTCCTCAATGACAGTTTTGCAAGCAGTAGTACCTATCAAATGGAAAGTGGCACTGCTACGATTCAGTCTCAGGCGAACATTCACCCCGTTTAGCAAATATTTCTCTTGTAACCACATGTCCAAATGCAAACGATCCATTAGTTCTAAACTCTGTCCATCTTTGATTCTGTTTCTTCGTTCTATAAATCCGTCATTGTTTTCTTTCTTTTCATCAGTTTCGAAATTTTCAAACTTTTCAGCTTCGTCAACTTCCCATAGTACAGAGGCATTGAGATGAGTGTTCTTGGCGTCTATTCCGTACGTCAAGAGATTTTCCAGGTACGCTCGATAAGGGTAAGTATCCATGCTGCTGCTGACCAGTTTGTTGTTCAAGTACAAGTCCACTCCGCTAAACAAGGAATGCATGAAATTGTTGACGGGAGCTATTACCTCATCGCCATCTAGGGTCGAATTGTCCTCATCGACAACTTTGACTTTCAAGTACAAGTAACTGCTATTCAGATCGATGTAATCTTCGGGCTGTCCTTTGATTTCAAACTCGATGGGAGCTGAGGCTGTCAATGAGGAGACGGGGTGAAATTCCACCCATTGGAATTCTTGCATGGTCATCATGGTGGGGGGCATGGCAAACAGATCCAGTTCCGTCTTGGAACAAGCGCAAGATTCTCGGTGCATCATTTTGTTCTGTGTTTCAATAATCGAAAACGTCTAAGTCTCGAACGGTTCTTCTTTTCTTGGCCTTTCTAGCTTGAAGTCTGGTGAAAGGGTGTTTTCTTCGTCGTCTCTTTCTGCCTTGTCCTTGCTGAATGCCTGACTCGGTAGCGTGCAGGGCATTTATAGGTGTGTCTCGTTGGCCCAAAATGTCTTTGCCCGTTTGCAGCAAGACATTTTTGCCAGCCCTCATGAAGGCTTCTTTAGGGTTTTGTTTGTCGATGATGAGATTTTGGAGAAATTCTTTGCCTTGCACCAATTCCGCAAAATTCAAGGCGTGCAATTCGCGTGTCACCATCGGTTTCAACGCCGGAGCCACCGAACGAAAGGCCGATTTCAGCATGTCTCCTAAACCGTGTCCTCGCTGTCGAGCAACCCCTCGGTACACTGGATACATGACTTACGAGTCGTGAGAAAACCGTTTTCGAAAATGGAGTTTCACCGTGACTTTTCCTTTGGTGAATGCAATATTTTGTCCCAAATCTCCTTTTATAGTAATGTTGACCGTATCCAAATACGACTTGCTGACAGGCAAATAGTGAGAATGGACAAATTCGCGGTGGACGTGGTAAGTGTTTCTAACTTCCTCGTCAGCGTTCGTGGCAGAATCCACTTTGAAAGGAATGACACGCAGTAACGGCACAGAGGTGTGTCCCACCACGTTGTACTCCACCACATCGGAATACACGAACATCAAATTCAGTCCTTGATTCAGTTTTACTGGGGTACGAAAGAACTTGCTAAAAGACTCGTTGTCGTAAATGATTGCTAGCTCACCTTTTTGCTCAAATTTCTTTCTCATCTCCATGTCTCCGTCCAACATGTCAAACAATTCAGGACAAAATAAGAAAGACATCATTTTACGCCCCTCAGGAAATTTCATTAGGAAGCGACGAGCTGTTTTGTGGTACTCCAGGGTGACGAAACCTTTTTTGACTTCCTCCAAAGCTTTCAGAAACACGCCATTAAACCTGGTGGCTATGGTGCTGACCAAATGTTGACCACTAAAATAATAGCCTGGGGGAATGAACAAGTGATAGGTGGTGTACTTTTGATTTTTTGTGCCAGGGGTTTTCTTGTCATATTTGCCATGGGTATCCAACCACTGTTGCAATTGTTCGTCATAAACTTCCACATCAAATTTATTTTGATTGGGAAGGACATTGAGGACTTGGGTCGGGTGAATCATTTCTACTAAAGCCACTTCCCAATGGGCTTCGTGATCTAAGGGGATGGCCTGAGGTAATTTGGCCGTGTAACAGCACAACGTGTTGTGGGGAAACACCTCCATGGAAATGTCACTGGGTAAGGTTAAGTAAAATTGGTTTTCGTGACTCATAATTCCAGAGTTCTGTGGCTGTCCGAGGGGTTACTGGACGTCAGAGGCGTGTCTCCGCCCAAAATGGGGTTCTGATTGTGGTTGGAGTGGTGACTGACACTGGCACTGGACACTAGGTTCCCGGGGTTCCCGTTCGAGGAGAATTTCAGGGAGGGATTGGGAAGCAGGTAACAGATGCAACTGCTCAATAAAATGCTCCACAATTGTTTGTCTCCTTGTTGCAAACTCAGATTGGAGATGGCTGCCCCGATGACACAATACACCACGAAGATTTGGCAGAAAAAGACGATTTGCGTTTTAGGCACACGTTCTCCACACCACACCCACAAGGGTTGTTTTTGTAAATCTTGCACAGAAGAACTAGGTGAAGGAGGAGTGGTCGACGTAGCTGCGTCTGCTGTGTGAAAGGGCATGATGGTCACTTCTTTTTATAGTCGATGACTTGCGAAGCGTCGATCCAAGAATCAAAACTGGGTGGATATCCTTTCCAACGTACTTTGACTTCTTTGACACGTCGTTTGCCCACTTTACGGGTTCTGCGTTCGAGAATGCTTTCGATGTCGTGTACGTCGTCTTCTTTTTTGGTCACACGTTGTAACTCGGGCAAATAAAACGTTCCTTTGAGCACTTCTCCATTCATGTCTTCCAATTTATAGACGGCAGGATGACGGCCATGCACTCGTCCAGTGACGCGAAACAATTCGGTCGTCCAGTTAGGTAAGTAACCTTTGTCGAAAGTGCGTTTGGTTTTGCCAATGCGCACCCAATCTCCTACGGCCAACTCTCCACTTTTCTTGGGGACAGCCCTCGCCGGGGACGTACCGATGGTAAGATTGGTTGTACGCTTGCACCAGGTGCGGTAAGATGTCGATGTACTTCAGAGTGTGGTGATGCGTAAAATATTTCCACATGCGTTCTTTCAAAGTGCGTTGAAAACGTTCCACGATGCTGGCTTTGGTTTCGGGATTCTCGGTGGTAAAAAAATGAATGTCACGTTTCTTTAATTCTTTTTGGAAAGCTTGGTTCAAAAATTCGGTGCCTTTGTCCGTTTGCCATCGAAGAGGGTGACGACCGCTTTGTTTCAACACTCGTTGCAGGGCTCGCACTAACTCGCTGCTCGATTTGGAAGTCAAGGACACGACCCAGGCAAATTTGGAAAAGACGTCGATGACACAAAACAAATATTTGTAGCCACGATTGTAGCTGGCCAAATGAGAGACATCGGCTAAATCGGCTTGCCATTGATGATCGATGCCTTCCACTCGGGTGCGACTTCTGGCAAACTTGCGTCGAATGGGTTTGTGCAAAGTGTAGGTAGCTTGTTCTTGTAACCATCGTTGCACTTGAGGTAAACGGAGACTTTTCAGTCGAGTTTTGGCAGCACGATACAATTTTTGAACTCCTGCGTAACCTGCAGGATGGGAGGGATGGTAGTAAATGCTGGCTAAGACTTTTTCCATTTTTTTGTGTTTGTGTGTTAATAAGTCACCCACTCTTCGGTGATGCTACTTTGGGTGGGACGGAAGGGTGGTTTAGAAACGGATTTACGTGTCCGATGGGCTACGGGAGTAGAAGCCGAAGGTAGTGGTGGTGGAGGTGGCAACGGAATGGCTTTGGTTTTCTTTTCTTTTTTCGTTACTGGTTTCCCTTCTTTCTTTTTCACTTCTGTCGAAGGAGGAGTGGACATCATCTTTTTAACCCAAGCTTTCATTTCTTCTCGTTGGGGTGTGGGGGACGGGGTCAACAAGGATGCTGCAATCTTACTCGAAATGGGAGCTGCTGACGGTATTTGAAACACTTCTCGCATCTCTTCTTCCTCAGGTCTTCGTGGGGTAGCATCTCTGGTGAACCCTGGGGATGGTAGTAGTGGTGGTGGTGGTGGTGGTAATGATGATGGTGCTGGACTTTTCATTAAGGTCTTAAAATCTTTCAGAGTGGGTAGAGCTGTTTCGTCTAAAGCTTTCTGGTGAAAGAGTTGCAGTCGTTGCAAGAGTTGACCGTACCTTTGCGATTTTTCTGTTTCGGACAAATCTTGGTGATCCATCAAAGACTGCAATTCGTGTTGTAACTGGGACATCTCACTCAAATTGGGATTGGGGGGTAAATGCGGGGTGCGTTGTTCTTGCCACCGATGGTATTCCATCCATCGTTTGTAAGGCACTAAAGCTAGTTTTCGTCCTTCCATGGGGTTGTCAGCGGTCGATTCTGAGATCTTGGGACTTCCGAGGGCCTTTTTATCTTGCTCCCACCAGTCCTCCCAACATGGTTCCCAAGACTCCTTTCAGTATGGGGCCTAACAAGAGAGGTAAAATACCTCCACGTTGCACTAACATCTTCTTTTTTGACGAATGGGAATTTTCTTTCGAACCATTTGGCGAAGAACGTGACGATGTTTGCCTAAGCATTGTTTCTGGTGTTTGGACAAAGGGATCGTGCCTTTCAAAACGTTCAAACAACATTCGCACACGGTATCGATGACCTCTTTGGAGGCCGTTTAAATGAGTTTTTTTCGTAGTGGTGGAGAAGCTTTGGACAGGACAGATAACATGTCCCCATGTTTGGCTAAACGTGGTGGTAGTCCTTTCCTTTTCTTTCCTTGGGGTTTTCTGGAGGGTGACATCTTTGAGTCTTCAGGAGCACCAAAAAACACTGATACCCTACTTGGTCACAAGCCTTTTTTATACTGGAACGCGTCGCCACTGATTGTCTTTATGTCGTATCAGTTTGAGGACAGGCATGACACGTCGTGCAGGGGTACGCAACGGACTAAATCGAGCCAGTTCTTGCTTGGACAAATCCAGTAAACTTTGTAACATGTCCGATCTTTCATGGACTTTGATTTTGGGAGAAGGTACTTTGTGAGCAGCAGCCACTGCCACTAAATTGGAGGGTCCTGCCACTGGGGAAATTCTTTTGGGGGTCATCAACGGAGAAGTTCTTGGTGTGATCAACGTCTCCAAGTACTCTTCAGTTCCTGGTGTCATCAACGGAGAAGTGGACAAACGTGAGGATGCCGGACAGTCAGTCACCGCTGTGGCAGGTCGTGGTTTACGAGTGTAAGGTTGCGTCCTAGCCGAAGTGCCTCTCTTACGACTAGTTTTCTTCTGTGGACTTTTCTTTTTCTGGGGACTTTTTTCTGTTTCTTTTTCTGAGGGCTTCTTTTCTTTTTCCGGGGTGGTGTCTGGTAAGAGGAGGGTCCTGCCACTGGAGAAGTTCTCCTTGGGGACCTGGTCTTTTTCTTTTTCTTCTTGGGGCTTCGTTGGACTTTTTTCTTGGGGATAACTTTGGGGGCATTAGGATCCCATCTTAAGAGTGAGCGAATGATGACCCCTCCTAGAGTACCGCTCCCTCCAGGTTTCAAAATGATTTGTTTTTTGGTTTGAGTGTCGATGCGGGGATCGGCCAGTTGGACCAAAGCGACTTTGTTTCGATCGAAAAAGCGTTGGGTTTGATGAGGAATCTGAATGATTCCTTGGAGTATTTGACGTGCCGTCACCGTGAACCATCGTAAGACTTCTTTGAAACTAGCTTCTAAGACACGGGCTCGTATTTGTGGATTTTTTTCTCGACTGATGCCATACAAGGCACGAATCAATTTGACGGGAAGATGCGACTGAAGGGACGTCATGTTCACACTGTGTGAGACAGACGAAAAAGGGTCTGAGGTTTTTATAGATTTTTTTATGGGGAGTGAAATGAAGTCGAGGACGGAGACGTGTACAGGACATGCCCTCCGTCTTGGCACCAGTGGTGAAACAAGTGGGTACGAAATCGCAAATCCTCGGGGGTTGTTGGTTTCAAATCGACGAGTAAATAGGCGTGTGGCGTTTGAGTGGCATCGTCGTACGCCTGAGTCAGCCAAGGCGTTCCTAACTGTTTGGCTAAGACTTGCACTTGCGATTTATCTCGAGGGCTTTTAAACAAGACCACGTAATGCGCATTGAGACTGATGGTGCGATGGGCTTTACTTTGTTGAAACAAATTTTGGGTGATGTAAACGACACTGGCATTACGGTGATGCCCTTTGCGCGTGAACCACAGTTTAATTTCTTCTTCGTCTTCTCCTAACATGTCGTCGAAAATGACCAAATGGGTTTGACGGGAGTCAGAGACGATGCCGTCGTCTTCTTTAGGAATGCCTTCCACAAACACGATGGAATCGCCTTGACTTTCTCGCAAGAGGTTGTACGCCGATTGCCACTCTTTGTAACACCACACGATCCGTTGAGGTGGCCGATCGATCAAATGATGTTTATGTTCGATCAAACGTTTGACGAATTCGGTTTTGCCTGAACCGCTAGGTCCAGCAATGAGCATGTTAAAGGGATGGCGAAGATACAAAGCCTCCCAACTGGCACGATCTAAGTGTTCGTCGATGACTTTGACAGTAGAGGAAGAGGGAGCAGAGACAGTAGAGGTAGCCATAGTGTGAGAAATGTCACTTGTGACACGAAAACAAACAAGACAAGAGTTTATATACTTTTTTCAGAACACGTTTATTGAATGTTTCAAATATGAACACGAAAGACAAAAATACATAAAACCCAAATAGTGATGTACAGGAATAAAAAACACATCAAAACAATCAAAGTGGAATATAAACAAGTGTCTGTACAACATGTTTTGGGTAACCAAGATGTCCTAGGGACAGTGTGTAATGTTCTTACAGTCTCTACATGAGGTATTGTCACACAGGTGTCCTCCCGGAATGACCTTTCAGGTATGTCCATGACAGTCCTGTCCTGAAGCGAGTGGTTGTTCTCAGTGACGGGTTCTTCTGGCACCGTCACTAACACAGGCTGAAAAGTAACTTTTTTCCTTGAACAACTCTTGTGCATACTGGGCCACTTCTTGGGTCCAAGCCTCAAAACCCCCCTTTTTCCAATCACGAACATCTGTCCAATGGGGGTGTAAGTCACAAGCTACACACACATCGTCATACACGTCTTGGGTAGCTAAAAGTTGACGAATCTTTTTTTCCTGTTGAGGTCGAGAAGTATCCAGATGAAAACGCAAGGCTTTGAGCAAAAGGAGTTTTTCGTGACCATTTAAGGCCATGGGGGTATGGTAAGTACTGATCGTAAAGAGTCCACAAAGAATCGGCTGGTAAACGAAATCCCAGAAAACAAGTCACTAAGACACACACCACTTGTCGTCCCAAATTGAATGGATACAGTTCTTGTAATAATTGATGGTAATGATCCACGGTTTGAATATTGTCATTGAGTTCCTTCCACGGAATCTGTTGGATTACATACGACATAAGTCGTGGCATGGCAGCCTGTTTTTATAGTCTCTTTGTTTCGAAAAGAATACACGTACTTTCTAGCCAGACATCTTCGTTCTCCATTGGGGAATCTAAATGTTGCATACTGTAACCGAAACGTCAGACTTCGTTTAGAAGTTTCCTCTTTCTCTAAGTAGATTCCACGTAAAATATGTCTGTAATCCTTTACCTTGTCTTCCTCAATGTGTTGTACTAGGTGAATCTCGAAGTAACCAAAATGATCAACACGTGGATCATCGGGGCCCTGGAAGTATTGAACAAGGTCTGACCACTGGAACAATTTCTGACGAATCAGTTCTCTTATACCATTCAGGTACCAGTGCTTAAAGATCTGGTGATGTAACGGATGCAATTGTTCTTTACGTTTCACTTGTATTTTGACCAGCTCTCGGTAAATGCGTTCTCTCAACTCCACAGGCAAAGCACGAATGTTCTCTTGTAAAGTATTTATGAATAGGTCAGTCCGTACAATTCACAAAAGTAATCCACATAGTGAGTAATTTCTGACCACTGCCATTCAGGGTAACGTCCAAGAATGTCACTGAACTCTTTTGATGTAAACGGTCTAAAGCGATATAATAGGATGAATGCACCCTTGACCCAAAGAAATCTAACACACTGGTTGACTTTTTTCACTTTCCTCTTATGAATTTCTCGACACAAAAGTTCTACAGTGACCCATTGAGATTTCACTCTGGCAAACCCCTGCCAAACTTCCTTGTAAATCTTCTCTTGCAGTTCTTTAGGTAATGATTCAATATCGTTTTTGAAATGAAGTTTAAATACTGGTCTCGGTGATGTCCAACATTTGACTCCTAACCAGTCTGGTTTCTTCTTCGTCAACGACATGGTAAGTTCCTTTAATGTCTCAGTCCCACTAAGGGTAAGTAATGACAATTCGGTGACCATCGAGCATGTTCTACGTAGGCCGAATCTTGCGGTTCCCAGTGGTGAAGTGACACACCGCAACTGAAGCACTTGACTTTATCTCCTTCGCCCAAGTAGAAAAATCCGGCTCTGGCTAATTCTTCGGGGGTCGGTCCTCCCAGATACTTAGGCCATTTTCCTTTGAACGATTGAAGACGATTTTCAAAGTCGCAGTATTCCGACAAACGCACAGGGAACGAATATTCGTTTTTCACAGGTTCGTTTCGATGAGGGTTGGGTGACATGAACAGGAGTTTGCTCAGGGCTGCATGACATCCGTAGGGGGGTAGACGTGAAGGTGAACATTCCCCTTTAAAACGAAACCCAGTAAAATGTCCAACAGGACGAGCGGCATCACTTTCGCATCCCTCAGGTTTGACACGCACAGCATCACTTTCCATGATAGGGGTAGTGACACTAAAGTTCCCATGATGCTTTACGGCATCGCTCAGGTCACAGCGTACAGCATCGTACCCATCGCAAGGCTCACAATCGCACTCGTCTGCAAACTCCGTTACGCAATTACAATGGTAACCACATGGACAATCGCAGTTTCCTTCCGGACATTTTCCGTCGCAATGCCTGGGTCTTATCCATCCAATATTAGTCACACTAGAGGAAGATACAACTTTTTTACAATCCCTAAACTGGAACGATGTCTCTTTCAAAGTATTCATCTTGTTCGCTTGGTCTTGGTAGTCACAATGAACTATCGATCTTGCCTAGGGTTCCTTTTTATATACAGACCAATACCGACGTGTCCATACGGTAAGGTGAAATGATTGGGAAGTCGCACTCGCTTCTGGTACACGATTTGATAGACTTTTTCCAAGGGCCGACTGACGATGTGGTGAGTGGGTAAACGTACAATCTTGTTCGGTTGGTGAGTGGTCACTTTAAAGTTTCCATCCTCTCCCGATTGCAAGGCTTCTTTCAATACCCCAAAGTTGACCACTCGACTGGTACGATGATTCAGAGTCAGTCCTTTCACTTTGCACGTCGTGTGCACTTCTCCTTGTTTGTCCCGGCATTCGTAGCCGTAATTTTTGGGACCGCCACTGACGAAAGTTAGAATCTTGTCGTCGGGATGCTCGTCTGTCCAGGCTCCTAAACGGTCTCCTTCGATGTCAGGGTGATGTTGAATCGGGTGATGGATGTAAATGCAACTGTCCGTGTCAAAGTACAGGACGCGTTCCCCTAACAGTTCTAAAGTTTCGTACAATTTTAAGCGAGCATGGGCTGTCACGTAAGCCGCAATGATGACATTTCCAAAAGGGTCGTCTTGTACAAAGTCCAGATCTTCTTCGTAATTGACCAAGATCAAATCCTCTCGAACGACGTCCACGTGTTTCATGTATTTGGTTTTGTCGTGAATCATCTGGAAGTAACGGGAAGGTTCTGTCAAATATTCCGTCTTGGGTAAACACGGTCGTTGTACCATTTTACCCCACAAGCAATTTAACATCACTTTGGCAAACGATCGCCTGCCTTCGTTTTTCTCGATGTGGTCTAAAGAGATGCCTTCTTGTTCATAGTATTTCTCTTTGAATTGTATTTGGTCTTCGGGAGTGTGACACCAGAAAGGATAGCCGCTGGCTTCTTGCTTCAGTTTCAAAAAGGCATCCACGTAGTCAGCGAAAATGCCTTTCTGAGTAGGGTCACCCTTGTGGTACTGTTGTGTCTTGGGAAAGTGGCAAATTTCGTACACTTCTAACAGTTCGTATCCCATGTCCAGAGCTTTGAACAATTCTACGCTGACCCAGGTTCCCGTCAAGGCCCGTTCTTCCTGGCTGTGATGACAAGGCTGATCTTGGTTGCACGTTTCGGCACAAGTACGGCACAAGGGAAACATCAGTTTGCCTTGACAATGGTGAGGTAAGACGGGATGGTATAGGTTCGTGGGAGGCAAAACTTTACACTTGATCAAGACTTCGTATTGTCGAATGTTTTTCAGGTCGATGTGTTCCGTCAGCAATTGCGGGTGCCCTACAGGAAAGCGACAATATTTGCACACGTAGGGATACAGCGAACACACGTCCAAGTATTTGATTTCTTCTCCTTTCTCTTCGTCGGCTTGGTACAGCAAACAGGTGGCATTGGTCCTTCCTCCGTACAAACTATCCCTCGGGTTCAGGGGGTCCATGAACTGGTAACTTTCCACGAGGCGTTTAAACTCGGGATCGGTTTTCATACGGTGATCGTATTCGTGTTCCCACATTTCCACCACTTGGTATCCTTGCTGTTCTAACTTTAGGCGCCGCTGACAAGTGTCCTGGTACAAGTCTTCCATGGTCCGTTGTAAAAACTGATTTTCAGTGTCACGGTCAGGGTAACAGACGGGACATCCGTGAAATAAGCAACCGTTAAACTCGTACACGATCTTGGGGTTTTCTAAGTCCCAGCCATCGACCGAATACGTTCCGATGGTCTTTTCGCCTCCTCCGTTGCGGGCATGCTGAATCCATTTATCTTGCTTGTCGCACAAGTAATGTAACCAACGTAGGGCTTTGACCGAGTATTGACGCTTGACATAGTGGGTCGTTTGAGGACTGATGACAGCCACTTTGTTTTCAGGCATAAATCGTTGGCGGTACACTAAGGAACACGCTTTGGCAATGGTGCAAGCTTCTTTCAAAGGATCGACCCCTCCGTGTTCCATGAACAGTTCTCGAAATTTTCCACAGCAACGTCGTAAAATGTCCACATCGGAACGACAATACTTTAACATTTCTTCCTGAAAGTCGAAAGGGTCAGAGGCATGAGCCTGGTACCAAGCGTAGAAATCTTCTCGTTGTTCGGTACGCATGTTGTCGGGGTCGTAATAGTGAGCCTCAGGCAAATGGGGTAGAACGGCGTGTTGATTGGCTTCCGTATTGAAAAAGTGAGGAAAGTACCCTTTAGCCATTTCTGTCATTCCAAACGTTTTAGGCATTCGACTCAAAGGCATGGCCAAATAGCTCATCGAATCTTTAAACTGTACTTGTCCCACTTGCATGAAAATGATTTTGGCTCCGTTCAAAGTCACTTTAGGACGTTCGGTGCCTTGTTCCGTATAGTATCTCAAAAGAAACTGTCCATCGTATCCGGAGAAATTGTGAGACATCACCGTGGCATGACGATGACAATCTCCGTAACGTTCGATGTTCTCATTGCTCCATGTCTTGTCGATGGGATCTAAGACCCATTTGGCAAAATCGGCTAACGTGTTCGGTCCTCGAAAGACTTTTTCACGCCCTCCAGGAATCTTAATGCAGTGAGGGCAATGACTGAAGATAGGTTCTTGAATGCACTTCTCGCACGCTCGATGAGCCACGCAGAAATTAGGAATGTGAATGCCAGTCTCTTGCATGCATTCGAAATCGAAAAAGATGAAATTGCCTTTCTTCTTGTGACTGTCCTCTTTCTCTGGTGGGGGTTGGTATTTTTGCACGTAACATTGGTGTTCCAAGTCCACGATGTGGTGACAAATGTGACATTTTTTCTTTCCTCGTCATACGTGTGCCTTGGCAGTATTGGTACATAGGCCTTGTCCACAGGTAGGGCACAATCTCAGTAGTTGACAAGCGCATTTCTTCTGTGAACCTTGCGTCTTCAAATGTTGTTGGTAACAGGTAGGGCTGACAAACGTGCGCAGACAAGTTGAACAAGGCACTGGTCCTTCGCTCAGACAGGGTTGAGAGGCCAAACATCCTGGGCATTTCCATCCACAAGACTTGTGTTGCTCTCAATTGTTATAACCATAATCAAATTTCTCACAATAATAAACATATCCCAGGAATCCAGTGATACTGGTAATGGTATCGAAATGGTCATCGTGATGATAAAGGTGAATGTATTTTCCGTCCTTAAAATCTTGGCCTCGAAACAACAGAGACCCGCGCATTTCTTGAGGGTGCACTTTCAAGGTATAGCGTGGAGCTAGGGCATCTTGCAATCTTTGCATCTCAGGAATGCCACAGGGTGTGTCTTTGGACAGGCCAGCTTGTTGCAACAGGAGTTCTGCTTCGTTTCGTTGTTTGGCTCGGTCCGATTGTTGAATAGTTTTCCAGGCTCTTTTCCATTCTACCGTGTCGTTCTTGTTGGCATAGGTTCGTCCCACCACGATGGCTCGAGCTAAACACATCTGGTCTTGAGGGTTGTTAATTCGGACGAGACTTGTTTTGGTGTTGCGAAGATCGTCCACCAATAACATCTTTTTGCGTCCAGTCCCTTCAGGAAGAGAGACGTGAGCCATTTTCAGTGTGGCTTTACCATCGGTGATGTCAAACTGGTCATTGGATTGTTGTACGTGTTGAATATTGTCCATGACTTTGGAAGCAGTCAATTCTGCGGGTCTGCTAAACTCGATCCAAACAGGGGATTTCAAACCGTCGTGATCTATGGATAATGTCAAGCGATCGTCTTCTTTGGGTTGACATTGTCGCTTGAGTGCGGTGAGCAAAGAATCCCACACCCCAGTGATGAACCCTTCTGCTTTCTCCAATGGTACGTCGGCCTTGAAATCTTTAAACTTCACCGTGTATGTGTAAGCCGTGGTTCTAAATTTTCTAGAGGAGCGCTTTTCCGTCTCTCGAATGGAATAGTACTTTTCAGGGTTGAGTAAGGGTGGTGAACTTGGTTTAAAGGTTTCAAATTCTGGTTCACTCATGTCCTCTTCAAAATCACTGGCATGAATTTGTGCCAAGATTTCAGCTCTGGTACGAGGCGATAGATCACGTTTCTGCCTCTTACTTTCTTCTTCTTTCTTCTCGAATGAATGGGATCGTTTCATCTTGAGTGCAAAACGCCAAATGACTCAAGTGTAAACACCATAAACTAATTTATAGTCATGGCAGACCAGCGTATATAAAAGGGTGCGTGTCTTGTCCTTTCACTATTCATTTCACTCTCAAGCCGAGCACAACGATGGAAGAGACTAGCCAGATCGAACGTTTCGTCAGAGCTTTGCGAGGGGTCATTAGAAAATTCTCTTCAGACCAGCCGACGGACTACTCTCCTTCCTTTCGAGATAAAAGTCAAGATACTTGCTATATCTGTCAGAAGAAAGGGCATTGGTCTTCAGAGTGTCCAGACCGTCAAAACAGAAAAAAAAAACAGGGGCTAAAAAGGACAAAAGTAAAGATACCTGTTATTATTGTAAAGAAAAAGGACATTGGTCTCCAGATTGCCCAAAAAAGAAACAAGAGGAATCAGAAAAAAAGAGGAATTCTTCAGAAGAAGAGAGGGATTCTTCAGAGGAAGAGAGGGATTCTTCAAAGGAAGAAAAGGAAGAAAGAAGACAATTCTATTTACAAGAGGCAAAGAAACAGGAGAAGAAAAGAAGAAGGGAAGAAAATGAGGAGAAAGAAGAGGAAAAGACGGTGAAGAAATTCAAAAAACAGAGAGACTAAACAAGGAGAAAGAAGAAGTCAATGAACTTTTTATTAAAGTGTTGTGTTGTGAATTGTGAATTGGATTGTAAAAAAATGGATAAAAGAATAAATTAATGATATAAGGTAAGTGTCTTTGAGTTTTGATTTCAAAATAAGAACGTACACTCACGCACTCATACACAGAAACGTACTATAAGGGTAAAATGGGTGGGTTTTGTTTTTTGAGTTATTGGCAAATTGAAATTATATTTCTTTTCGAGAAATGTGGGTGGCCCTGAAAAGGGCCTTTTTATTTTGGTGTAGGGGTGAGTTTAAGCAATCAACTTTAACTGCCTTAAGCCTTTGCCACGGCCAAGGCCTACTTCTGGACTGCGTAATGTTGATGATGATGATTGGGTTGAAATCACTAAGGGTGGTACGGTAGGCTTAGTCAAAGGGTTGACGTGTTTAGCTCGGGAAGGTCGTGTTCTCTTCGGTCGTGATAAAGAAGTCTGATACATTTGTTTCAGACTTCTTAACTCCGCTGAAATGTCCAACAGTACCGTGACCGTTTGATTTTCACCCTCTTGTTTCTTTGCTGCTACTTCTTCTTGCTGTTGTTGCTGTTGTTTTTTTTTTACCTCTTCTTCTTGCTGCTGTTGCTGTAGGAGAAAAGCTTGTTCCGCTTCCTTTTGTCGTTGTATAAATTTCTCCAATTCTTCTTTCTGTCTCTGTCTAAAATTCTCCACTTGCGGTAATGAAGAAGGTAACGCAGGTTCCGGAACAAATTCTTGCGAGGAGAGAAAATCCACAAAATCCCAATTCACCTCTTCTGAAAGTAAGTCCGGGTTCCCTTGGGCAGTCTCTCCTGCTGGTGCACCCCAATGGATCGTTTTCTGAGTTTCCGTCATGTTGAATCACTGTCGCATAGATTGACTGTACACAAGCGCTAGCGAATCTATATAGACCACGTGACGTCACAGACTACTCTCTTCGGATTGGATGCGGACTGACTGAATTTTGTAACGCGTGTTTGGATTGGTGAATGAACTCAATCCGTTTCAATCCTGCCTCTACCTATAAATAAGCGCAGTTCACTGCATTGATTCACCTGTTCTCGTCGCTTCAAGATGTGGACCGATGTGCAATCTTCTACGCTTGTGTCTTCCATGATGTTCCGGACGGACATGCTCATGTATGTCCGATCCAAGTGGACCGTTGTCCACAGGACAAACACCAGTCTGTGGATACGTAGGATTTACGTGGAGAGGAAAGGATGCCTCAAAAGAGTCCTGATTTAAGGGCCAACAGTGAGACGCAGCCTAAGGACAAGAAGAAGACCAATACGGTGCCCTTTATGTTAATGAATACATTAACATAAACCCAAAGGCCCTTTTCAGGGCCCCCCATATTTCTCGAAAAGAGATAGTCTTTCAATTGCCTACCCAAGACTTTTTCCCACGTTAAATTCCCCTTGAGCCTAGAGTGACCCACGATTTTTCTCCATGTTAAATTTCCATTGAGGCTAGAGTGACCCAGGGGTCTCTGTAATGATAATTCCCATTGAGGCTAGGGTGACCCTATTTACTACTTCCGTGGCATTTGACATTCAGATGTTTGGCCTTGCGAGAAAAGGAGTTAGCGAAGAAAATATTTTGTCTAGGTGTTTTGAAGAGCAAAGAGTCAAAAGATATTATTGTAGAAAGCAATAGCAATGTGATATTACGAACCTTCGTTCATAAAGTGGCACTTTATCATTCAACATGTGCTTTGCTTCAGAATTCAGTGATGTCCATAGTAAATGAAGATTTAGATATTTCCCCAGGTCTTGTGACTTACACCTACACGAAGAATGGTCTGATAGAAGTTCATCTGTCAAACGTGACTGCCAGGACAATTAGTTTTCCGCCTAGAGCTATTTTGTGTGAGTTGCAACCAGTGTTTGTGACTGTCATCCCAGCAGATATGGTTGGAAGGGAGCGAGAAGATGACCTCAGTCAGATGTACATCACTTCGGATAAACTGTCCAAAGATGATCCACAAAAAGGAATAAATCTTATAAAGAAATTCAAGGACATCTTTCCCAGAAGTGAAACAGATTTGGGATTTACGGCAGCGGTAAAGCATCGCATCAAGCATAAATCTGATCGACGAAACACCTTTTAAACAAAGATACCGTCGGATACCACCTTCCATTTACAGTGAGATGAAAAATCACCTTCACCAGTTACTTGCTAGCTGTGTGATTCGCAAATCACATAATCCTTGGGCCAGCAATGTTGTTATTGTGAGGAAGAAGGATGAAAAACTTCGCCTGTGTGTTGATTGTCAGCAGTTGAATAAGAGGACAATCAAGGATTCCTATACCTTGCCCAGGATTGAAGATATATGGGACTGTTTGGCTGGATTTAAATATTTTACAGTGCTGGATATGAAGTCGGGATATAATCAAATTGAATTAGATGAATGTCATAAGGAGAAGACAGCCTTTACAGTGGGTCACAAGGTTTCTACGAGATAGTTAGACCATTATCAGAGTTAATGCCAAGCACTCGGAATAAAACGGGTAAGCGTCAGAAGAAAAGTCAACACATACCACAACTGAAGGATGCTCTTTCTTCACCAACTATTCTAGGCTGCGTTGACATTAGGCAACGTTTCGAGCTGTATACAGATGGCAGACAACACGGCCTTGGTGCGGTTCTATAACAGATTCAATATGGTATAAAGCGAGTAATCATCTTCGGCAGCAGAGGGTTAACAAATGTGAGCGAAATTATTCAGCGCACCGACTGGAATTAATAGCATTAAAATGGGCAATCACGATGAAATTGAATGATTACGTTTATGGACAGTACTTTACTGTGTACACTGACAACATTATGCTCAAGTATATTCTTACATCGGCCAAAATTGATGCCTCTGGCCATCGATGGTTAGCTGCTCTGCCTGCCTACAGAGCGGAGCGAGGAATTCGGACATGGACGGTCTGTCTTGGTTGCCATGTGTAGAGAGCAGGAGCATCACCAAGGATATGAAGACTATTACTAAAGAGACGTTACACGCTCTCTGTAATTTAGCTTTTGCCCAACCATTTGTTGAAAGACTTTGTCTGTCTGCAGATGTTATTGACGACATTGACTCTGGTTATGGAATTTCCGCACTGACATAGATTGGAGAGTTGCTCAATCCAAGGATTCTGTTATAAGGGAATGTGTAAAGCATGTACGAGATAAAGGAAAGACTAATCGACAGTCCCTACCTACTGGAAGATATCATTTAGCATTATTTCGGACTTCTGACAAAGTGGGCCTGCTAAGAGGTGTGCTATACCGGAGGACAAGTGCTGGTGATCATGATCAACTACAGCTGGTACTTCCCAAGTCTCACCGTGACTACTTACATGATGATTGCGGTCATTTAGGACGAGATGAGACACTTACTCTTCTAAGGGATATATTCCATTGGCCGCTCATGGCTAAATATGTATGGATCCGAAAATTCCGTCGTTGCATGAATAGAAATTAGTCAACGGATGTTCGGGCACCACTTGTCAACATAGTAACCACACAGCCATTGGAACACGTTAGAATCGATTATCTGACTCTTGAGATGTCCAAAGGAAGCGTCCAAAATGTACTGGTTATTACAGATCACTTTACGAGGTATGCACAGGCTATTCAGACAGGAAATCAGACAGCCAGGATTACAGCTCTGTTTAATAGTTTTGTAGCGTATTATAGTATGCCCCAGCTTTTACATTCAGATCAGGGTGCAAGCTTGAAAGTAAGATCATCAAGTGATTATGTACAATTACTGGCATAAAGATGTCTCGCACGAAACCTTATCATCTAATGGGCAATGGTATGTGTGAGCGATGGAATAGGACACTGATATATATGTTGGGATCTCTCAACCCAGATCATGAAAAGGGATTTGAAGAGCTATTTAGGACAATTGGTTCATGAATATAATTGTACTCGCCATGAGTCTACAGGCCAGATTCCATCCTTCATGATGATTGGAAGAGAGCCTCGTCTACCTATTGACCTCGCATTTGGATTAGTTAAGGGTAGTGGATCGGGCAATTTGTCCATTTATATCAGATCTCTTCGGAACTAGCCAAATGTCTTGCGGAAAAATCTAAAGAAAAACAGAAGATGGATATGACATGAAAGCAAGAGCTGCAACTCTTTAGCCTGGGAATAGGGTTCTTGTGAAGTTTGTGGCATTTTATGGAATACACAAAATTGCTGATCGCAGGGAGACTAACGTTTATATTGTGGAATCCCAACAAAACCCGAATATCCAGTATACGTTGTACGATCATAAGATGGCAAATGACTCAAACGTACTCTTCATAGGATTTTTCTGCTTCCTATTGGCGCCTTGCCAATACAGTCTGGCATAATTATTCTAAGCAAGAGAAACAATCTTTGAAGTCTGCGACATCCAAGGCTAGCAATTCACCAAATAATAGTTTCAGGGAAGCAGATTCAGACCAGGATGAAAAGAACTCCATATCCTTTATCTTCCAAGGGATAATGAAATGGTTGGTGTATTTGGTGATTCCAAAACGGCAGATACGGGAGATATGTCTTTCAGGAACAGTGTTGAAGATGATTTAGCCGGCGAAAATTCAATTGCAGACTCCTCCAGTGAGAGTCTCACAGTGGATGATGAAACCTCATCAAACCAAGATGATGGTAATCCCATTGTGGGTGGAGAGTTGGTTTCAGCTAGTGCAGTTGATGATAATGAGCAGAGTGGTCGTACTGCTGAACAGTCTGGAGCTATGAATCCAGAAGACAATGTGATCAACATTGATAATGACTCTACAGTACCAGGTCACACCAGGGTTGAGAGCACCAGTAACGTAGTAGTTACTGATCAGTTACGAACAGAGAAGTGTTCCTTGCCTGTTCCAGCACCACGACGGTCTAGTCGAGTGACGAAAGCGCATTCATGGATGAACTCCGGAGATTATGTGATGTCCCAAGCTGTCAATGAGCCAGACTGGGTAAGAAAAGCCCGTATCCTCCAGTCATTGCACAGAAATGGAATTTTTAACAGTATGCATCATACCGTTTCAAAAACGGTCATTGGACTGCTGGGTCAGTTTGGTCAATTTGGAATTGTTTCATGCTTAGGTTCATTTTATACCACTTCAAAAAAGTCGATTAAATTTACTACCGATAGGACGACGAGTCAAAGAAAGGCACGTTTTATTCAGGTATCTGGGACCAATATCTCAGACTAAAACAGGAAGACAGTGGTTATCTCTCCCAATCTCCTGAAGGCCAAGAAAAACGAACAGAACAGAACGGTTCTATCAAAAACACAGTTATAGACCACGTAAAAACGAATGAAGGGAGGCGATCGTTTACCAAAGTCATGCTGAATTGTTTCGGGGAAAAATGGCACAATTACCGTGCTTACCCAAGATGGGATACTTCACAGATCCTTACAGCTACACTGAACTGGTGGAAGACAAAAACGAAAACGAATGAAACACGTGGACGTTGTTCGTAAAGTTTTGATCGCTGCTAATTATGTAGAAGAGCTAGAATTTGTACCTCCCGACAAGTTAGTAAATTTCATCATTGCTACCTAGCTCGCTTATAATTGTACGAACCCTTACACCTTTTAGGAGATCGTGCCCGGCCATTTTTGCATTGACAGCTCATCACCATTAGAATCCTAACAATGGCATCGAAGGGGAATGTTATGGGGCAAGGACAGTCGAGCACCCCGAAGACAATATTCTGAGTTTCGCTAGCGACGGTCCCAAAAATTAATGCTACAAACACCGAGACCCACGGAGAAATGCATACCAACTGCGAAGTCCAATGATTGACTTTGAATTGCCGAGAGAGTCAAGTGGTCAACTTTTACGCGCTGGAAAAGCTCTATAGTCTTAAGTGGATCAACACTTTCTCTTGACCACCTTAGAGCACCACACTATTGCACGGTTGCAAAATTAACAAATAGTCCGTCGCCATCTGAAAAAAAAGTAAAAATCGAGTACCAAGGAATGCGATTTCCAAATCACAGCTACCGTGCAGAAACGCTGAACTACTGTATAAATAACAAAGGACCTCCGAAACCGGCACTTCATTACATTATGAATACAAACCAAGATCTAGAACGATTAGACATTCAGCGCCTAATGAAGACCTATGTAATGCACCATTTACCTCTTCCTCCGAAAAACCGTCACAGCAAGGTTCGTCCAAGAAGAAAAATGATTCAGTAGAACCTAAATATTGTTTTCACATTCATGTGACTCATAAAGCGTCTTCCAGAATATTTAAAACTACGACATACACCTATACCGTGAAAATAAAAGACTCACGTCAGAAGGTCCACCCGAGAAATCAGCAGATTTCATTACAGACATATTTGACTCACTGTTAGAGGAATTTAAACGACAGTGCCTAGTCAAAGATCGAGATCGTTTGAGTCTATCGATGTCTCACCGCAGTTGGAAGTATCTTGTTTGGCTCGAGTTTAGTATGCCTACTGAATTAAGTCCTTCCAAGCTCATGGACAAAATGTGAAACGCTCAAACACTGAGAGAAGAGCTTGATATCATCAATAGAAAAGTGACAATGCACACGCCACACGTTTGACATTTATGTCAGGAAGACGATGGATGCACTGGATCTACTTACTCTTCGTAATAGCCAGTAAGTGTACCTAGAATCTTGGATACACCAACAGATTTACGACTGAAGGGCGTACGTGGCTGAAAACATTTAGATTCAACGCTGAGATACAACTGTAGCTGACCAGTCCAAAACGTCGCATGTGAAGGATGCAAGAAAATCGAGAACTTTTTCCTTTTTAACTTATTGTTTTGTTTTATATAGCTTTTTCAGCAAATCGACAAAAGAAATCATTTTATGAAACATAAATATATTGCACATGAAGAGTTTTTCACAGGCATGAACTTTAATTTTTAAACTTTACTTGTTTTAAAGTACATTTTAAGAAACCAAGGACTGTGTTTTAGAAAGTATTAATATGTTGTAGATGAAAGTGTATTTTTGACAACATGTTGTTGCATGAACTCTTTGTCTTTTAATGTGAATGGATTACAGGAAGAAATATGTTTCTTTTAAAATATACTTTCTATGTAGATTCACTGTATTTTTGTCAATTTATATTGGTTATGCCATGAGATATAGAAAATATGTTAAATGTCTTGTGTTTTTGATGATCCTTTCATAATTTGGAACACCACATCTGTGCTTACATCTTCCTTTTTCTCCTTTGACAGTAGTTGACGAAACTTTAGATCGTCCAAATAGAGGAGTGCTCTATCTTCGCCATCGTGTAGTGTTAGAACGAGTTTTAATTGGTTTACAACATCCTTGAAGAAAGTCCAGAATTATATACTAGTATCGTGTTGTCGAAATTATTTCTCGCACTACAACGGGACGGTGTCAGACTCATGTAGCCTTTTTCGATTTTTTTAAAAGAAAAGACAAGTATAACTTACACTTTGATTTACATGTAACGGACATTTAGTAATGACAGAATCATTTAAATTACACACAAAAACTGTTTTACCAAATTAAAGTTCATCGTTCCATCAGTTTCAGGGCCCTTTATATTTAAAAGAGCCCAAGGTAAATGTTAGCCATACAGTTAGGAACTGGCTAAATTATGCGTGTCACTTAAACACACCATGCTCATTGATTACCCTTTCATTTAAAACCTACCACAAGAATAAGTCCCAATAAAGACACTTGCATCCTACCACCAAGAGAGAAAGTTCCACTGTTAGGATGCATACGTACTCCAGAAAATCACACTGCTCGGCACAGGTGTCTACTTCTGTCACTTCAACTTCGTCGTTGACAACGATGCATACAGCCTGATTTTACACACGTGTTTCCTAATTTGATTTTTAGAAAAATATATGCCTATTTGTAAAAGGATGTCTACTTCTTCGACAGCAGCGACGACGAATGATACTACCCTTGGCACTGCTGCTTCTACATAGGTGACCTCTCCTTAGAACAAAGTAGAATACAAAGCAGGTTTGTTGTGAATTTTACTGTATTTATCCAAACAACAAAAATCACACCCTTATTTCTCTTTTGTTTGTCAAAATAACTAGCTATACTTAATATTTAATAAAGTCGAAATTCCTACAAGTAATAGAATTCTTGCAATAGAAATATATGTGCTTTAGTTTGTGAAACTTGCACAGACTCTCCGTTTTACATGTGTCACGAGACAGATCTCTATCCTGTCTTTGCCATTTTCCAAAGCACAGCACACGCCTACACGTTTACTAGAAACCTTCGGTTTATACAAACCCTCCCAAACCATGACATCTCTTAATTTTTGGAGTGGGGTTAAAGCAAATGGTACTGCAGTCAGACGATAATAAATTGAACACGATCCTTTTATGAAATTGATGAATGAAAACAATTACCATGAACATTTCTCACATTTAATTTGTCGTTGTCTGAAGAAACTCAAGGTAAACTAATATTAGTTTCTCCTTGATCTATAATACTATAAAAAACAGAACACAGAACTATGATGCCCCACGTACGTGTAATTAACCAATCTTTATTTCTCTATTTCTCTCTTTCAAAACACTAGTCTTCAGACTGGAGTATCGTCATTTAATGCAATAACAAGTGTGTGTGTGTGTGTGTGTGTGTGTGTGTGTGTGTGTGTGTGTGTGTTAATCTTTCTATTACACACTCTATTTGCTGCAAATGTATGAACATTACATACAAAGGCATTACCACCAGTTCAGCTTAAGCTGTTTAATTTCAATGTATAGGTGTGTCGTCGTTTTATATTTTCTGTAGGTCAATTTTGGGGTGGCTAGATTAAATAATTAATCTGCATTATGTAACAAGCAAGTTTCTTTATCTCTGATATTGGTTGTCCTGTCAGCACATCCGTTTTATAAGTTTTTCTCTCTCAACCCATTAATCTTACTCTGCAGTGGATGCAAATGCTGTTGAATATAAGGCAATCATGTGATCTTCAAGACTGCAAGCCTGAAGAACTGTCAACAGTGTTGGTAGACACAGATTGCCATCATCGTATGGTGTCTACTTTCGACTTTAAAAAGTGTGATCGCTTCATATTCATTACAAAAATTAATTTGCTTAATTTTTATACACTACTTAAATATCAGAATGCTAATTTAAACCGTCGTTCTTGATTTTATGGAAGTGCGTGCTTGCGTCACTCAAATATAGTAATAATTTTAGGGACCGAACGAAATTTCTTAATAATCTGGACTTTAATGGGAAAACGTGGAGGGCGTTGATTCAGGATCGCTCATGTCTTCTTCGACATCGCTCATATGGATTTGATCTAACACTTTAGCTCTTGTGTGAGGCAATATAGTGATGAAACAATTTCGTTACAGTTTACTTTCTCCTAGTTTCTCACTGGAATCGTTTTTTCTTGATTGCGAAAATTTAATTTACCAGAAGGGGTCTCTATATGTAGGATTAATGTCTTCGAGTAAAAAAAAAGTTTCGTTTACAAGAAGAGGGTCGCTATATATAGGGTTAGTGTCTTGGAGTCAAAATATTCATACAGCTCTTAAATGATCAAAACAGAAGAGTCAACATAGATCGTCCTATTGTCGGAGATTTGGGTAGATTCATTCCATGGCATACTTCAGCGACACACAGCTGAGTACTTCTCCCCGCTAGATACAAGTCAAAATACTTGCTATTGTTATGTAAATTTAATTATTTGTTAGTTTACATTTTTTATAATTCAATTACATGTTATTGTAATGTAATATTGTTTATTGGACTTGATTGTTTTCCAGAAGTAAGTTCAGTGTTGATTCCCTTTACTGATTTTTCTTTAATTCATTAATGTAAATACCTAATAATGGAAACACTGTATCTAGTTGCTGACATTAAAATCAGTGACAGATTTGGTAAGCATCATTTTTATCTTTTTATTCTTTCTCAAAGTAAAATCAGTAAGTTGAGTCCAGGTCATACATGGACTGCATGACATGAGACACGTGCTAGGTCTTAAACAAACTTCTATTTTTTCATACCAGTGAAGAAAGTTTAAGGGAGAGACAAAGGGTGAATAAGAAGAGAATATAATTATTTTATGTGTTTTGAAGTGTTCATTGTGATACAGAATGATAAAATAAACCCGAAAGAAGACGTAAATGTTACTTTCTCTTGATTTGTTAAACTATGGATAAAAATGCATGCAATTACACACTCACACCTCTCAAACATTATAAGACAAAGGAGTAACGTTTTACTTGACTTAGCAATTATAGACTTTTATCTCGATTCTAGAGACGTGAGTAGCCCAGAAAAGGACCGTTCTGTGTTTGTTCTTTTGACAAACTCATGGACTTGACATGATGAGCTTTAATTTATTACCACAAATAGGTTCTCCTTTTTCTCATGCTACTGTGGATGATTTTACTGCTGCTGATCGCATCTCATTTGTAGTGAGCGTAGATGCAATAAGAGTTGAATTGGACGTATGTTAATTCACTTTGATTAACAAAAACCCATCGGCTATTATCAAGGCTACTTAGGCTCTAGAAACAATAATAGTCCAATATTGCCATAGCTGATTTTGTTTGTGTTGTGTGTTGTGCACAAGCTTTTGTTTGCGTATGTCTATGTTTCCAACTCAGACTTTAAACATTTTTACAATTACCCTCCTTCTTTGACCCCAGAACCTTTTGATCCTATAAACACTTTTGACCCCCAAGTGTCATTCCATGTGAATCTCTGTTTGACCCTCAAGAGGCCCCTTCTACATAAAACATAAGGATTATTGTTAATTTCATTTTGGCCCCCATTAGGCACATATTACTACTTACGGGCTTTTAACATTATAGATAACCCCGAACTACCCTCAAAGAGGGCCACTGTTACCTAATATTTAAATATATTTAAACAACAACTTATCAAATGCTATTGAACAGAATTTGATAAATTTAAGAGAGCATCTTAGCATGTAAAGTTTTCAACTGTGATAAATGTATAAGTATGTATGATGCGTAGTCGGGTCTGGCTATTGCTCCTAAATATACATATATTAAAATCATCTTCTCAAACTTCCTTATAAGGACAGATCTTTAGGTCTACCAGATCAATTCCCATCCAAACAAACCACAAACCACAAACCACAAACAAACCACAAACAAACCACAAACCAATGTATAAATGCGATCAATACCCTCCCTTACAAACCAATGTCTACAACACCTACCCAAACAAAACCAATGTCTACGAGTTCAACACCCGCCCTTACAAACCAATGTCTACGAGTCTACGAGTTCAACACCTGGCCTCACAAACCAATGTCTACGAGTTCAACACCCGTCCAAGCAAACAACTGTCTACCAGAACAACACCCACCCTTACAAACTAATGTCTACGAGGTCAAAACCCATCCAAACAAAACAATGTCTACGAGATCAACACCCACCCAAACAAACCAATATCTATGGGATCAACACCCACTCAAACAAACCAAAGTAAAAGGATAAATATAGGACTCTAACACTCATTGTTACAGACCAACATCTTCACATATAAACCAGTGTGTAAGATGGAGGGGTAAGGTGGTATGCTTACTAACTGCTATAATTTTAAAGTAATAAATCGGAAAATGGCGTTATTCGATTTAACGTTTATAACTTCAGAGGTACATTGAAAATTCGAATTTGATTTTTAGAATTATGGGAATGTTGGCTGATTAATTTATTTCAATGCATTATCTGTGTTCTGTTTATTGACTGAGTTAGTTATGCTAAAGCACTATTGCTAAAAATGCGCACGATTTCTTGTGATCCCATAACAATAGTTGTTACTATGATACCGATATATACTGTATGAAATATACAGACAGACAGACAAAAAAGGAAACTTACATGTATATTTTTTTAGATTGTTTTTGTCTATTGTATACTATTCGATAAGACGATATATGCGCTAAGTCTGGAATAGAAACTTAGTTTTACGGACAGTTAATATTTATTTGAAATGTCTATGTTGAAATTGAAATATTTATTGAAATAACCATATATTAAATTCTGCACTGATTAACAATAACTGCGGATAAAGTGCTAAATTAGTTTTATAATAAAGTTCAACAGTGAAGTATGTATTTTTAAACATTGTTCTGCGTTACGTATGTGGCTTGTTTTTCATTTCATTATTGCTTTGTGCCTTCTGAGCTCTTGACATCTGAATATTTTTGCATCTGAAGAGAACGAGTCTTTAATTTACTCTGTGGAACTTTCTCTCTTTTCAAACGAAGCGTGTAAAGAGTTTTAAAAAGAGATTTACTATAGATCTTATCACATTTGGTGAGAGTATGGTACGTGTAAAATGCGCCCCATATGTTTACGAACAGACGAGATATTACGGGACAATATTTGAGACTTTATGTTAAAAAATCGTATTTATCAAACCTAAAGGTCAATATAATAATAAAACTTAACTTTCAAACGTTTCTGCTGATATATATATATATATATATATATATATATATATATATATATATATATATATATATATATATATATACTTTCCACGATTATTTACATATGGTCAAATATGTGTACAAATAGTACCGAAACACTAGTCTACATTACTACAAGCAATATCGTTTGGTGAGCTGGAAACAACATTTACACCTTCTTAAAAGATTTGTGTTCAGTAAATTATCCTTATTTTAATGCCGGAAATTAGAATTGTAGTAAAACGTTATGATTAAAAGGAAGGCTGCAGAAATCCTTTAAAGTACTAAGATGTTTAAATTATTGTTTAATTTGCAGAGAACGTACAATCACATTAAGAACATTTTTCTTTTTTCACCTATGGCCATATACATTCTGTATCTGTAACATGAAAATCTACTTAATCGAATGCTTCTATTTCATGTATACTCAGCTAAATTAAACATTTTATGCAAAACATCAGTGATATTTTAAGACAATCTTTTAAAGACAGCAGAGTGGACCGATTTGTTAAAATATATAAATAATGTTCTTTATATGATTCGAGAACATAGATGTGAATCATCGGAATTATTGCCTATGTTTATTTTCAACCGTTTCAGTGGTTATCAGAATTGGTTATCGCGTCTGACTCGCAACTGGAAGATTATTAGTTTGAATCCTGCCATGGGAAAGATTCTAGAGAACCGAGTACAAAAACAGCTGTATAAAGAATATAATGGCCTTTACCAAAGAAATACGCCAAAGATAGCAGAATTAAAACTGAAGTTTTGGATGAAAACACAAGTGTAGACCCCGAGTCGTAAGACAGTAACATCACATAATATATTAGTATTGTCTTACCCTATAGAACTGAATGAAGGACTCGTCAAGATTTTTGTACACTGGGATGATGTGGACAACAATGCATTGGGAAACCTTGCAGCTCCGTTGCTGAGTATAATTCCATTTAATGAGGATTTCTCTGTAATAATATACCTTACCCCCTTCTTTCCTTACCAAGTTAGTCTACAATTGTTGTTGCTGAATTTGACATAAGAGAATTAGTCAAAATACAACCGTTACCTAATAAGACATCGGAGTTTGTGCGGTAACGACAAATTGTTAGTTAGTTTTCATATGTCTTCTCTCCCAAGACATAACATTTAACATATTATTACGTCATAGGGGCTTAAACTATGCAACAAGAAACTGTAATGTCCAACAAGCATTCTGTAATCCAAAATATGCATTTGTTTCCCTAAAGTACAAAGTGAAGGAATTAAAAATAACTTACTGTATGTTTTAAATTTCTATAATTTTCTAAATGTACTACCATCTGTACAGTAATCTGGAAATGCTCCAGAAGTATTCCAAACAGAGTTCTAATGTGCGCAAAGAAACATTGTTCAAATATCCGAATGTTTTTACTTCAAGGTAAATCCAGTGAAAGTTGACTGTCAGAAATGCCATTGAATGTTTCACAATAATCGAACGAAATTAATTACTATTCGAGTAGTTGAATAATATAAATCCAACGAAATTAAAAAAAATATCCATGTCCTTGAATAATTGATCTCTTCAATTTGAACAACCTGTAAATAAATAAATCTGGATACCCTCGTACTTATAAATAAATCTGGATACCCTCGTACTTCAACAAGACTGAATTATAACCGTAGAATAAGAATGCGGAGCTTTTCCCTTTATTAAACTTATCTACGTTATTTTTATTGTGAAATACCTTCACAGTCAACGCCTGACTTAAAAAAATAATTTAGCCAATCACCAGCCAGGGCATTTATGACATATCTAGAGAGCAAATGTTCTCTTTGGATCACATGATGATATCGTGACCTGCATTAAACACTAATGGCCAATTTAGAACAAAATATGACTTTGACATGAACTTGGTAATTCGATCTTGATTTACAAATGGAAATAGTACATACATGGACTCTTCCTATAGTGCAGGCCAGTCATAAAATTAAAGAGTTAAAAAGTGTCATTAAACTAATGACTTCTAAACTGATATATGTGATATAGATATCAGTAAAATAATGGATGATTGATTGTAAGATCTATCCACTCCGATAGTTTGCAATAATTTATACGTTTGATTGGATGTGCGTCTGTGAGCATGTCGTACTGTTTTATACATGTTTGTTAATGTGGATGTTTGTCTGCCAGAATGAATATTATCATACAATTTAATAACCTCCTCTACCTAGAAATTAGTTTACAAGTGTAGGTGTTGGTTCGAAAGGACATATGTTAGCATATCTACATACATACATACATACATACATACGGACGGACTGAAGAACGGAAAGACAGACAAATTGAAAAACAAACCGACAAGTTGACGAATGGGCACATGACTCAACAGAGGGATGGATGGATGTATAAATGGATGGATGGATGGATGGATAAATAAAAAGAGTGAGAATATTTTCTTTTGACTGTCGATACACTCAGACAGGATAGATAACGACAATGCTTATATAATATATGTTTAATATTGTAAATATCTAAATCACCTCAAACACATAAGGTCACATAAAGTCGAGTTATCTGTTAGATTATATTTGCATTTTTTCTTGTAAAATCAGGTATAAGTCTGTACGTAATGGGAATATTTTTTTCTTAGTATTCCTTAAACTTTACCGCTGATCACTCTGTATATTATTCTTTATTAACAAGGTGTTATTTGAAGCAACACGCTTCAGGGAGTAAGTAAAAGGTATCCCGATATGAACTTTTCCAGGTTTTGAGACAAGCAACACGCTTCAGGGAGTAAGCAAATGCATGCCAGTAAGAACTATTTCAGGTTTGAAGTCAAGCAACACGCTTCAGGGAGTAAGCATAATGTATGCCAATAAGAGCTATTCCAAGTTTTGAGTCAAGCAACACGCTTCAGGGAGTAAGTATAATGCATGCCAATAAGAACTATTTCAAGTTTCGAGTCAAGAATCACGCTTCAGGGAGTAAGCATAATGCATGTCAGTTAGAACTATTCCAAGTTATTTGTCAAGCAACACGCTTCAGGGAGTAAACATAATGCATACCAATAAGAACTAATCCAAGATTTCACTCAAGCAACAGGCTTCAGGGAATAAGCATAATGCATGCCAATAAGAACTATTCCAAGTTTAGAGTCAAGCAACACACTTCAGGGAGTAAGTATAATGCATGCAAATAAGAACTATTCTAAGTTTAGAGTCAAGCAACATATATTCATATTTAATCTAATTCATCCCAAATACTGCATATAGGCTTGGAAATCGTTATCGCAATGCCATTATTATGGAAAATGTCATTAAGACAGAGACCCGAAATATCATTTTACAAAAACAGAATTCCGTATGAAGATTTCCTTATATCGTAACTAACAATCTGAGAAGAGAAATTCTAGTTTCTATGGGTAATCAAGTATTTGCTGCTACAATCCACTGAAATAAGAATAAAGGTTTGTATGCGAAGACCTATATGTAAAAATAAAAACTACATTTAAACTATGCCCTAAAGATGTAGTTAATATCATATTTTCTTAGTACCAAATAATCTTAAGCCCTCCAAAGCTCCAGGTTTATATCCGGAAAGGTACTGCAGTCCACGAACGGGTTACTGTAAAAGATTCAAAAATAGCATTATAGATCCAAAAATACACACCCAATTTGTTTCCGAGTCGCCGGAAAAGGACATTGGTTTAGCGTGGGGAAGAGAGACTGCCATTCCGTGACGAACTGCACAGCAAAGGAGCATTCTTCAGACTCGGAACAAAACACAAATGCGGTTTTGTATTTAATAATACTCCCTTTCACGTTTTCCAATGGGAATACGGTGTGTCTAGAGTTTATAAGTAAATTGGAATTTGGAATATTCAATTTGATGCATCGACTATAATTGACGCACCAAACGCTAGTGAAAACATTTCAATCGTTCTAGTATGTGTCTGAGATACGGATTTACCGACTGAATATCCATATTAGAAACCCGATCAGCCATGTGAGATTAAGTAGGTATGTAACAGAGATAAATAAAAATATATGTAGTATACGTTCTGGATGTTTACACTGGAGAATAACTTAAAGAAATATAATATATTTGATATAACTACAATGCAATTAGGGTCTTGGTACATCGTTAAGTAACGATACTTTTATTGGAGTACATCATGGCAATGATAATATAAAAAATATTTTCCGTACTCACATTTCATGTTGACCATAATGACAGGCATGAGTTATTTTTTAATCTCATTTAGAGACTTGGTTAACAGAACTGTGTTGATTGTTTACTTAAAATATACTTGAGAAAAGATGAATAGTTCAAAATAATTTGAGTCATTGATACATGTACAAATAGTTATGAAGACACTGTAAAAAAATAAAACAAGTTGGAGAGACGAACTTGTAAACATACTATATAAAATCAAATTTTAATGTAAACCATATTTAAATTTAAACCAAATTTAAATTTAAACCATATTTAAATGTAAACCATATTTAAATTTAAACCATATTTAAATTTAAATCGAATGGCTACAGTAGAGATCCTAGTAAATTGTATACTCACTCATCACTAGGCAGTCTGAAAGGATCTATCTGAAGCCGGTTTAGGTGGAAGTGCGTACACATTAGTAGGGCCAAACTTGTTTTCCTAATGCTGTTCAACTGGGCTGGAATGAAATACAACATGTCTTTACATGAATCCTATGTATTCTTCCTGTGATGAAGATGTTTAAAAACTGAGATAATCAGATTTGTTTAGAGGAATCTAAGGGAATCGTACATATCTTCGTTTGGAATAGGTCATCTTTAGATTTATTAAAAATTATTCACAATGTGTACCCTGATATAAACGAAATTTCAAATGGTTGTTCGCTTACTTCAGATAAATTTTAATATGTGTCGTTTGCTATCAGTAAAAATATCGTTGCTACAAACATCTAGTTGTCTGAGTTTTATTATGAGCTTGGTTCCAACTTCAACGCTTGTTACTTAGGTTAGGTAAGCAATTTAAACATACGTTTTATCCAATCTCTACGCTTGTTACTAAGGCATCAATTTTAATCATACATATTAAGAAGAGGTTTAAGTAAATAAAAAGCCAATAATTATATCTTATTTTACTTGGGATTTGTTTCTTGTAAGACGGAATGAGATATCTGTGGCATCTTGTCAATTAATAGCCATCACGTTTTTTTTTCATGGCTGTGCTATTTTCTATTTGAAAGTTATAATCAATTGATCTTTTGACGTATTTGAGTTTAAATCATTGGTCTAGCGTGCACATGTCATATTCTGTTTCAATTTTCTTTTCTTTTGCTATGTGAGCAAAGAGGTGTGCTATTACGACGTTTTGGGTTTACAACCACATAAATACTCACAACCAACCACCTATGGTCGTGCATGCATTCGTGTTGTGTCTGCACTGTTCAGTATGAATTTACCTGGGGTAAATCCTGTGTTCTTAAACCCATTTTCGTAGTAAAACCTGTCCCCTCTTTTCAAATCGGAAAATTGTTGTGCAATAATACAGCTAAACAATGGCCCTACAACACCACCTGGCATGGGAGTCTCCGACAGACCGCCAGGGAAAAGATCAATGTCATCTGGATGCCTGAAATGCATATAAAAATTATGAAGATCTGTATTTTTGGATAACTGAACTGGATACGCTTGCAAAATTCTGTTTGTATATGGTATATTCAACCACATAGAAGTCAGATCTAGCATACACTATTACATTTATTGTAAGCCTAAATATTAAGGTCGTGATGTGACATCGTGCACAGCCTATTACACTTAATGTAAGCCTACAAATTTAAGTCATGATGTGACATCATGAACAGCCTATCATGCTTAATGTAAGCCTAAATATTAAGGTCGTGATGTGACATCGTGGACAGCCTATCACACTTAATGTAAGCCTACAAATTTAAGTCCTGATGTGACATCATGAACAGCCTATTACACTTATTGTAAGTCTAAATATTAAGGTCCTGATGTGACATCGTGGACAGTCTATTACACTTAATATAAGCCTAAAATTTAAAGTCCTGATGTGACATCGTGGACAGCCTATTACACTTAATGAAAGCCTACAAATTTAAGTCCTGATGTGACATCATGAACAGCCTATTACACTTAATCTAAGCCGAAAAATTAAAGTCCTGATTGTATCAAAAAGTACCATGACCGATCTCTGAGGTTTCATAAACATTAGGCAGTATAATAATGAAGATGAACGTATCGAATTCAAAATTGTACAATGTGTCTAGTTTTGTCCTAAAGACTATTGTATAATTTCTCCATTTTATAATGAAGAATTGTAGTTCATGATTCCAAAATATTTCTTGTTAAGATGAATTAAGTTAAAACTCTCTTATGACTTCAGTGTCTTTCTCATATTCAGTGCTAGTTACAACTCTTATGTTATTAGAATCTGCTTGATCAGCAGTACTAGTTTTATCACAAGAAATAGAACTGAGAAGTTATTTAGAATCATATTTTGACAAAGAGAAAACAAAATATAAACGTTGAATGAAACTCTACCCCACTGGATTAAATTATATTTCGGAATAATTTTCAATTTGGTAATTTTTACCTGTACACCTGTTGCAGTTTTCTTGCATTTTTTGGACTGTGATGCACCAGTCCTCCAGGGCCCGTACCGAAATGGAATGCACAAGGAAGTCCACAAAATTTTCTCCACGCGTTGTAACCAGGCACACCATGATCACGACTTCGCTGAATGTTCAGGGATATAAGGTCCAGGCTACGGCCATCCATATCTTTGAAAAGGTTGTCTCGTACAGCGGTTACTACTTTCTCATCTGCTTTACTTAGTGGTGCCTGAGATAACCCCAAACCTACGTAGGAAACACCCCTACCCCCGTTAGAAAATGCCAGAGTTGGTTTGTTGAACATATCTTCACTCCTAAACGTAAGTGCAGCCTTATCAGTCTGGTAAGGAACTGTATCCTGCAGGAGAGTGTGCGCGAAGCGAAATGGGGCAACTGCAAATTCATTGGCGATGGTGGGGTCAATTTCGTCGTCATACACTTTGGCATATCCGTGTTTTAATGGTCTGAGACCATATTGGAGAACTCGATCTGGACCAACAATGTAGGGCAGCCAATAGGCGTACGTAATATGTTGAATCTGACCAATCACAATCTTTCTTGCCTCTGAATAAATATCTTCATCATTCCACAGAGGATTCAGTTTTCCAAGAATGAGTGCTATGCGATTGTGCTCTCTGAGAAACATGACTTGAATAGATGTCAATCCAGGCATGACATGAATACGAAAATCGCCTGCAAGTAAATTAAGCGGTGTAACTAAGGAAATAAAAATAGCGATTCCAGCCTAATTTGTTTTACTTTGAGATATACATCTACTTGTTGTCCGAGTCAAGGTAAAAATACATAATAATAAAGAAAGAAATATCCTTTGCCTTGATAAAGCGAATGGATGTTAGACCCATTCATACGACTTTTCTTGCCTTGTCTTTTTTTCCAGAAATGAACCATTCTACGTAAAATAGAAAAAGACAATGGCATTAGACACATATATAAATCTCAGTTCGCTTAAGATAGTTTCGTTGAATTTCATATTAATATTGAAGTTTTCTATTGACCATCGGTCAAGCTTAACCTATAAATAGTTTAGGTTTCTTTAGGTTTCAATACGAGTAATTGATTACGTCGATGACTGACAAAAACTGAGTACATGATTATTAAATCATTTAGCCTTACGCAATAATCTAATAATCAATATGCAGACAAAAATGTACACAATCTCTTGAAATGCATTTCCATAACATTGACTTTATCAAAAAGAACATATATTGAGAATTGCTAAATAATGATGTAGATGGTGTTTAAATGACGTCACTTACTTTTGAGATATATTTTATAATCTTTCGACTATATGGTCTTCCATAACGTTATAGAAAAAAACAAAAACAAGTTTGATAAAATTCAACAGGCAATTTATTTCCCCTGAATACAAAATGAAAATGTAAAAAGAAATTACAATATTGCTAATAAAAAAATCTCAAAAACTCCTAAACTTTCAAATGAATGGGTTGTCTCAAACGTGCTAATGCGCCAAGGGCCTGGATTGTGGCGATGTGAAAACAGTTGATTAGTTGCATCACAGTGATCAAAAATATCCTTGTTTTGATTCATTATAGCTTGAACTTATCGTTTCGGTTCAAGAATACTATTGCGCATTTTGTAATTCCAGTGAATAATAGCAATTCGACTAAATAAATAGACCCAAATGAAAACTGAACACAACAATAAGACTGATTCTGCTTCAGCTGTCCAGGCGAGAATGTGAACAAGTAAAGAACATTATATAAAAGCTAAGACACAATAAGAGAGCCAGGATGTAAGTAAATTTCCTTCGTTAACCATTAAAAATTGTCAACCAGTCTAGGAATTGGCAAGTGCAAAACTTATAGCCTATATTGAGATAGAAGTAAATATGTTTACTTTCAATGATAATGATCTAAATATTTAATCCACAATCATAAAGAAATATTTAGATACGTATTATATTACTTACAAACAAATGTCTCTGATCAGCGCACCATTAACTGGATTTTGGACAAGGTCAAGTACAAAATACAGATATACATATAATCATTACGAAAACCCAATAAACAACAAAAATTAAAAATAAATAACAATAAACAGTCGGATTATTTTAACGTTATTGACCGTAGTTAAGTAAAAATTGTTGCCGCTTTCTGATATAGAAAACATATGCCTGTATTTTCTAGCTATTGCTAAATAAAAGCGGCAACGAAAACGTGGAACTCTAAAACCGTCAAAAATGAGATGGGTACCAGAATCCAAAATGACCGCAACTGTATCCCTTTCTATCTCACAACAGTGTTGCAGAACGAATAGATCTAGCTCTCATATAAAACAATATATATCATCCATGTTAAATAAACAAGGAATCTTTTCATCGTGAAAATTACATCATCCATGTTAAATCCATAAAGAATCTAAAATGTATTCAAAGACCTAACCTGTAGGAAAAAACTAATATGATTTAGAAAATAATTGGAAATGACGGCAATTTATTGTTACTTGCCGCGGTTAGTGTCTGTGTGTTGTTACGTGTTTAGGCTTTAAACAAAACGTAACAAGAAAAATGTGAAGACAATAAGCTTTGTAAAATTTAACAAATAAGTTATTTCCCTATTAAAACAAGGTAAAAATAAGAAAACGAACTTAGTGTTCTACGAATCAGATCTCCAAAAACAAGAATAATGCAAGAATAAATAAATAGAAGTCCTAGCACTAAAAGGTCCTAATGAAACTGAGTTCGAATCCCAATGAAATCTAAATTGAAAGGTGATTACGTATGCTGTGGTTAGCGTTGTACTGATGTCTTAACGGTTGTTTGTGGAATCACAGTAAATAATATTCCAGTGTCTGAATTATGTTTAAAATTCAACAACTGTCCTTGTCCAAGGATTAATTTAGAGCACAAGTATTTCCAGGGAAAAATAATCTATTGGAATCCAAATAATTTGACGGGAAAAGAAAAAGTGTTAAGGCACTAATGAATATTCGTTCTCAAAACATCAATAATAAATCTAGCAAGAACGCAAAACAGATGCCTTGATGTGAGCCAAACCTCTGGAAAAACCTAACTGATACATGTTTTTTGTCACGTATGCTTAGTATGGCCTCGATTCCACTTTATAAATCTTACTCTGAGAAAAAATATAAAATAAATTATTTTAAAAAACGTTGTTAAGAACAACTCTTACACTATAGTTCTGAACCAAGGTCATGAATTAGGTCAGCATTAGTTACAAAGTCACTATTATTAGTTGTTTACTACTGAATTAAATTTCTGGACAATGTTAAATCGAGTAAATAAAATTACAATACAATAACATGTAATGGAATTTTAAAAAATTAAAACTAATAAACAATCAGTTAAATTAAATTAAAACAAATATAAATTAAATCAAATATACATAACAGTGTGTATGCGTGTGTTTGTGTGCGTGTGTGTGTGTGTGGGTGTGGAGAGAGAGAGAGATATGACTGAAGTTTTATGAACCAGTAAAGTTTTCTTTATGCTTCATAAACTGCCCCAATAGTATATGTTGTTGACAGGATCAATTGCCACCTAAATTGATCGGAGTTAAGGAAAGATTTCCGCCATGTATTTATATGTTAAATAGGTACCCGTATTCGATCAACTACTTCTACCTAAAGGAAAATAAAAATGCAAACCACGATTTCAATTTGATGGCCAACAAAGACTGCAAACTTTTCTCGAGAATTAGTAGATCTAGTTCTCATCCAAGGAAAAGAATCTATCACCCAAATTAAATTTAAAAATTGCGAAAACACCGAGACTAAAAATGAAAGGAGAGCAAAATAAATGAGTAGGATTTATAATAATACTGAAAAACGAGGCTAATGATCGCTAGCTGCTTCCGTTAGTGCGAGAGAGAGAGAGAGAGAGAGAGAGGTGTCAAACAAATATTTGGTAGAATGTAGCAGACAACAATATCTCTTTCACGTAAAACATTCACTTGTATCCATTTGGAACAGCATTGTGTTATCCCGTTTCTTGGAAGGTAATGAAATACGTGCAACTCTAAATTAATATATGTCCTTTCTGAGATATTATCCAAAACCGATGAGACACAATACCCTGGCAAGAACCATGGCGCATTGAACTTTAAAATGTACACGCCACCATTGCAGCATCACTGACAGTCACACAACTGTAATCCTACAAAGAATACTTCTGGCTAATGTTTTCATAATGGTATATCCCTTTTTCATTGATTATTGTGTCATTGGTTCGTAATATCAATATTTTCGTTGTGTTTCTCTGGCTACATGAAATAACATCCTTTTAAACAACCTTAGCTTCGACGACTGCGGAATGAGAATCATCCTACTTAAGTTCATGTTTCCCAGGCAATACATTTGGACTGTCTCCTGTAAACTAAATACACTAAAAGATTTAAATTGTAATGAGAGAAAACATAAACTGATTAATAAAAATATTGAAAATGGACGGAAAGTGGTCGCAGGTATCTGCTGTTAGTACGAGAGAGAGAGAGAGAGAGAGAGAGAGAGAGAGAGAGAGAAAGAGAGAGAGAGAGACGTTGATAGCATATCAACAATTTCCCTTTCGCGTAATGAAATACAAACGAATCTAAAATTAATCGATATCCTTTGACTGAGGTATTACCCTGGCAACAATCTTTCAACTTTTCCCACCACCATAACAGCAGCGCTGAGACAATCACGAACATATGCTACGACTGAATTATTCCGATACATTGTTATTTTCAATTTTCATCAATATATTACATCATTTCTTTCCCAATATCAATATTTCGTTGTGCTTCATTGGGCTACATGAGATTTCATTACATTACATTACACTACATTACATTATATTACATTATATTACATTACATTACATTCTCTCTAACAGTCATGTTCTCATCTAAATGAATATCACCACATGTACGCGCTCGCCTCCATGGCAGAGAGTAGCGTGCATTTTTGCACGGTGTATGTTTCATTTATTAAATAAAAGAAATATAAAATGTTGAATTAAACGTTGCACAGTTTGTTTCTTTCAATGGAATAGAAAGTTTATTGATCAATGTAGAAAAAGGTACAAAACCGCCCGATTCTTAATTTAGTATACTATCAAAGTCGAAATCATTTAGGAAAAGATCAAAACTTAAATTCTTAATTTAGTAAACTATCAAAGTCGAAATTCATGTAGAAAAGGTACAAAACTGCCCGATTCTTAATTTATTACACTATCAAAGTCGAAATGTATGTAGGAAAAGGTAAAAACACAGCCTGATTCTTAATTTAGTGTACTATAAAGGTCAGTGCAAAATTCAACAAAGTGACTCGTTTTTAATAATAGTGACACAATAACTAACATAACACTTCACACATATTCTTTTCTTTTAACACATATTCCTTTCTTTTAACACATATTTCCTACCATCAAGACATATTCCTTTCCATTAAAACAATACACTAGTATCTTTGCTGTAGTTAATTCCTAAATGTCAGAGGACTAAAATATTGTTCAAAAGAATCAATTTTCATTCATGATATTTTACTCGTCATATTGTGTTCTGAAAAATTAAATGTACAATAAAATTAACTTCCACAATTGCAAATACTACAAGATAGTTGTTATAGAGTCTACGAAATTTACACCTTATACATTACTAAGCAGATTTGACCCAAACTTTAGCAATATGAAAGACTTATCATTAGATCCAATGATTTCCATACTAGGCTGGAAACATTTAATTCAATTTTGAACCATGCTTTATGATTCATTTCTTGACTTCTTTATCTTCACCTGATGAAATCCGCGATCTGATTCTGTAGCCGCAATCTGATTATGTATCCGCTATCTGATTCTGTATCCGCTATCTGATTCTTGATCCACTATCTGATTCTTGATCGACGATCTGATTCTGTATCCTCTATCTGATTGTGTATCCGCTATCTGATTATTAATCCACGATCTGATTCTTGATCCACGATCTGATTCTCTATCCGCAATCTGATTATATATCCGCAATCTGATTATATATCCGCTATCTGATTCTTGATACACGATCTGATTCTCTATCCGCTATCTGATTCTTGATCCACGATCTGATTCTGTATCCGAAATCTGATTCTGTATCCGCAAACTCTGTAGCTGATCTCAGTCAGATCAAAACTGGGTTAGCCTGACGCGTCATAATTCTGTATTGTTTATTTAGAAGGTGTTGTTGTCAATTTCACTGACAGAACGCCTTGCATTCTACCGTCTTCAAAAGAAATGTGTGTCGCAATCTAATGAACAGGTTTCTGAATAGACTGACATATATATAGCAAGACCAAGTTAACTCCATCATCGCAGGCCTATCACGTGACTATTCGAATGCAATGGCTGAACCAGCATTAAAGAATGCTCACCGACTGTCTGGCAGGTGCAAAAGACGGCTATTAAAGCGTGCCCTTTCTCCTGTCAACACTAATATATTATAATATATGATACATTGTATTTTTTCATTGCGTACAAATAATTTTCTTTGTCGAAGAAATATAATGAGTTAGACCAAATTAAATGCAAGAAATAATAAACATATGACAAGTAGGTCTTAAAGTGATATTAAATTGCGATGAACCACAGAGGCAGGAAGTAAAAAAATGATATTAAATAGCGAGGAACCAGACAGGTTGAAAGTCATAAAGTGATTTTTTTAAACAGAGGTAGGTAGGAACCCCACAAGCAGAAAGTCATAGAGTGATTTCAAACAGCAAGGAATCTCACAGACAGAAAGTCATAAACTAATTTTAAACAGAGCTAGCAAGGACACTCACAGACAGACAGTCATAAAGTGATTTTAAATAGAGGTAGCAAGGAACCACACGGGCAGAAATTCAAAAAGTGATAATAAATAGCAAAGGACCTCATAAGTAGAATGTCATAAAGTGATATTAAACAGAAGTAGCAAGTAATCTCACCGGCAGAAAGTCATAAAGTGATATTAAATAGCAAGGAACCTCAGAGGCAGAACGTCATAAAGTGATTTTAAACAGAGGTAGCAAGGAACCTCACAGGTAGAAAGTCATAATGAGATATGAAATAGCAAGGAACCCCACATGCAGAACGTCAGAAAGTGATATGAAAAAATAAGGAACCTCACAGGCAGAAAGTCATGAACTGATATTAAATAGCGAGGACTCTCACAGGCAGAAAGTTATAAAGTAATATTAAGTAACAAGGAACCACACAGGCAGAAAGTCACAAAGTGATAATAAACAGAGGTAGCAAGGAAAATAACAGGCAAAAGTCTTAAGTGATATGAAACAGCATGGAACGTCACATTCCGAAAGGCATGCCGTGATATTAAATAGCAAGAAACCTCACAGACTGAAAGTCATAAAGTAATATTAAATAACAAGGAACCACACAGGCAGAAAGCCATAAATTTATATTAAATAGCAAGGAACTACACAGGCAGAAAGTCATAAAGTGATATCAAACAAGAGGCAACAAGTAACCACACAGGTAGAAAGACATAAAGTGATATTCAACAGAGTTAGAAAGGAAACTCACAGGCATAAAGTCATGAAATGATATTAAATTGCAAGGAACTAAACAGACTGAAACTCATAAAGGGATATTAAATAGAAAGGAACCGCACAGATTGAAAGTCATAAAGTTATTTTAAACAAAGCGAACAAGGAACCACACAGGCATAAAGTTACAAAATGATATTAAGTAGCAAGGAACCTCACAGACTGAAAGTCATAAGTGATTTTAAACAGAGGTAGCATGGAAAGTCACAGGCAGAGCTTTATGAATACCTGTAATTGTATCTGTTTCTGTTATTTATACTATCCTCTAAATCATTTTGGTAAAACAGTGTGGACAAAAAATAATTGCCTGCTGTTTGGAAATATAAAATAACCAGTTAGAAATATAAATGCATTTCTAGTATAGGTAAAACGAAGCATTGTTAGTGGGTTTTCTTATTATCATAAAAGTTGCAAGTTGCTTATCGTTCTTCACCATTTCTTGAACACTAAAAGTATTGAAATGATTAGAATTAAAATGCAGCCTACTTACTGTGTCTTAGGTTTTTCCGATTGAAAGTTTAATTTGAGTATGTATGTATGTATGTATGTATGTATGTATGTATCTGTGTATGTACGCATGTAGACGAAAAATATACACCGATCCTGCATATAGCCTACATCCATTCCTACTGACCTGATTTCATGCAGTAATGCTCCTCTGATTCCAGCCGACAACTTCGCGTGTCACTGGAGCCTGGCGGTGGAAATAGACCATTCGGAGTCATACGTAACATCCCTAAAATAGAAACGTTATATTATTCAACAGGGAAGCATGGCTAATCCAGTACTTCTGGAGCGTGAACATTTTGTCGGAATAAAAGGGAGACTATTAGATTAGTTTAATAACAAACTTTTGAGTGGATTTGACAAAGATTCAGGGTATCTAACTTTTCTATTTTAATTGATTTGTATCCATATATTCTCGATTCCAAGTTTGGCTATAATTTAGTACACTCACATCGAAAACAATTTTCTTTGATCGACACCATTCGAAATTTTTGTACATTTAGACAAATATATTAGCTGTACTAGTCCTACAAAAACGACAATGATTTTAATGGAAACAACACAAAAGCAACAAAACAGCATCGGGTAAAGAGAGGGTGGTCTTTTGCACAAACTCTGTACTATACATAATCGAGTACACATGCAAACTATAAAAAAATCTTATATATATATATATATATATATATATATAGAGAGAGAGAGAGAGAGAGAGAGAGAGAGAGAGAGATATCGAGTTGACATTATAAACTATAGTATATCTAATCGTGTACACATTATAACCTTTCAATACAAATTAACTAACAAGTACTATCCTGCATCTTCTGCTAATACCACCACTACTACTATTAATAATGCTGTTACTACCTATTATTATTATTATTATTATTATTATTAGTAGTAGTAGTAGTAGTAGTATTAATTTCATGAAAGTCATCATCCAAAATGTACCAGCCTCTTTTGAAAGCACGAATGGTCTTGCTGTCCTCTTGTGTTTGGCCGTAGAGGAAAGATGCATCGAGGAAAGAAGTTGCTTGGTTCACCTGGTTTCTATAACCTAAAATATTTATTATGCAAAAATACAATTGGCACTTTAGAAACGTATCACGAGTGAAAGCGAGAGAAAATCCATTAGAAAGAGTTGTTTCTCTGTTCCGCATCCATGAAATCAATACGAAATTTTAAAGACTTTTCATTAGGTTAGCACTTAAAATTAAAAAAAAAATGTAGAGTATGTGCTGAAAATGAATCAACGGCAAATTGTGTAGACATATATCTCATCTGGTTCGCTGGTACACAATTCAAATATCTTTGGTATACCCTCATGTGCGAGAATTCACTGGTAACGTGTTATGACAATACATTCAACCGTAATTAGGAAACCATGTTAGGCCTATATGTAAATTAAAAACTAAAATAAAATAAAATAAAATATTAAATGAAGCAAGAACATATCACAGATTTCACTGCTATATGCACGTGTCTCCTGCCTGTGATAATATCAAATGTAAGCATACCCTTCAAATGGCATGACAAATATCTCATCTTCAAAATAATTCACTAAACTGTTGCGTCTACAGTATATTAGTAAAGGCAACGAAACGGTCTACTGTTTTGCAGACATTCTGCAATAGAAATTCAATGCAATGCGTTTAAAAAAAATAAAAAATGTATTTTCAACCTGCACGTTAAATGACAAAATACCGTAGCCATCAGAGAGTGAATAGTCTAGAAGTTCCGTGGTCTTACCGAATCTGCAGAAATCATCTCTCGCAGGTAGATTGCGTACGAAGTTCATACAGTCATTTGGGAAATGCAAATCACCTTTCGGAATATAAATCGGGAAACATTCAGGTCTAGAAAGAATCAAAGAATCATTAACAAAACATAAAGTGTTACGGACATCTGAATCATCTATTAAATTTATAACATACTTTTGTTTTAAACCATTTGAGTTTATGACAATTATATTTTAATTCTTTAATTCATAGGCTGGTCACTACTCTAGTAAAGTACACGAACACTACGTTGTAGGAATCTCATTCATAAACCAAGGCCGATCGCTAATATCAAGTCAACAACCATTTAAGTCAAATACGCCAAACATTAATTTAAATGTAAGTCTCATCAACATCACGTGAAAACAAGAGCGCGTTTGCCCCGTAGGCCTATCATTCAAGCCCTAATTATCGATTGGTTCAATAGTTTCAGAAGATCATGACATGAATGTTTGAGTCATTAAGAAATCATACGATTTAATTGTTGGAAAATATTTTGGTGAATCAGATTCTGTTGATTTGGTGCGTATATAGAGACTATGTAATGAGAATACACGCACCACGTATATATTCTTCAATCCGTGCCAGGTTCTTAAGAGTCGTGGAGAAGACACAGTGGTTTATCTGTAATATGCGTCCGTTGGATTCATCAGAGTGGAGAATCTTTAATTTAAACAGTCAGTACCTTTTGGATTATGTGAATTTATTCAGGAACTTGAATATTTAAATAATTATATTTGATTATGTTTAACTTTCAAGAACTTGGGTGATATTCTACTTTCACAGGATACCTTGAAGTAATACAGTTTGGATTTAGAACTGTAATTCATCAGCGGTGTTAGCACGATAGCTCATAATTACATTATAACCGTTGGACAATTTCCAGATTAGTGTGAAAGTGTTAGTACAATTTAGAATAATGGTCTCGGAATTCCTACAATGTGATTTAATTTTACACTTTGTTTGATTTTATATTTTATATAAATGAATTTATATTTTAGAAAATTAATACTTGTTTAGTTTATCTTGTTTTCGTATTTCTTATTTCTGTTTAGGCCCAGAGAGAGAGAGAGAGAGATTCAATATTGCATCGATCTATGTATAGAAAGAAGCCAATACGGGATCAATCAATAGATAGACATCATTAAAAAAAGACGTCTGCATATGTCAGAAACGTAAGGGCACGGATAAATACTTTTATGACGTACATTAATCTCACAAATCATAACACGACATTTATTGTACATAATCGCCTTTCTTTGATTGTATTTTCAAAATGAAAGTCGGTCATTTGATATCCAATAAAAACCAACATTTATAGCAAGTTTTCTATAAATGCCAACTCATACTTAATTTCGTCTTTTATGTTATGCCACGCTTGAAGATACATCTTTATGGCGATGTATAAAGATATTCAAATGGGGAATGAGTAGTAATCCCAAAATAATTAGTAATCCCAAAATCAGTATCAATCCCAAAATGAGTGGTAATCCCAAAATAAGTAGCAATTTTAAAACGAATAGTCATCCCAAAATGAGTAGCAATCCCCAAAATAAATAGTAATCCCAAAATGAGTAGCAATCGCTAAAATGGTGTCATCTTGATGAATTATTTAAATCAGATATTCGGTCATAAACTTTTAAATCTGAGTATTTGAAGTCATGTTTTATGATTTGATCGTGGTGACAACAATGAAGACAGTTATTCAAAAACTTTACGCTTTGATCGTGGTGAGAAAAATGCAGACAGTAAGTAAAAAACTTTACGCTTTGATCGTGGTGAGAAACATGCAGACATTAAGTTAAAAACTTTACGCTTTGATCTTGAGAAAAATGCAGATAGTAAGTCTAAAATACCAATCTCTGGTTTTATGTTACGATATGTTGTTACAAACATGTTATAATTCTTTCAGAATTAACCACAGCCAAAAGAAAATATGTCTTCAACAATGTTTTAGAAGTGGCAAGGTTGTTTTAGTGAAATGGTGACTGACATCTGTGAATGAAAAATGCAATGAATAATAACGGTTCTTACTCTAGAGTTCGCTGGTATCATGACCATTACCTCTATTGTCAAATGTGAAGTGTTTGATCCATGATCATTACCTCTATTGTCAAATGTGAAGTGTCTGATCCATGATCATTACCTCTATTGTCAAATGTGAAGTGTCTGATCCATGATCATTACCTCTATTGTCAAATGTGAAGTGTTTGATCCATGACCATTACCTTTATTGTCAAACATGAAGTGTCTGATCTATGACCATTACCTCTATTGTCAAACATGAAGTGTCTGATCTATGACCATTACCACTGTTGTCAAATATGAAGTGTCTCATCCTTGACTATTACCACTATTGTCAAATATGAAGTGTCTGATCCATGATCATTACCTCTATTGTCAAACATGAAGTGTCTGATCTATGACCACTACCTCTATTGTCAAATGTGAAGTGCCTGATCTATGACTATTACCTCTATTGTCAAATGTGAAGTGCCTGATCTATGACCATTACCTCTATTGTCAAACATAAAGTGTCTGATCTATGACCATTACCACTATTGTCAAATGTGAAGTGCCTAATCTATGACTATTACCTCTATTGTCAAATGTGAAGTGTTTGATCCATGACCATTACCTCTATTGTCAAACATGAAGTGTCTGATCTATGACCATTACCTCTATTGTCAAACATGAAGTGTCTGATCTATGACCATTACCTCTATTGCCTAATGTGAAGTGCCTGATCTATGACTATTACCTCTATTGTCAAATGTGAAGTGTCTCATCGTTGACTATTACCACTATTGTCAAATATGAAGTGTCTGATCCATGAACATTACCACTATTGTCAAACATGAAGTGTCTGATCCATGACCATTACCTCTATTGTCAAATATGAAGTGTCTGATCTATGACCATTACCTCTATTGTCAAATGTGAAGTGTTTGATCCATGACCATTACCTTTATTGTCAAACATGAAGTGTCTGATCTATGACCATTACCTCTATTGTCAAACATGAAGCGTCTGATCTATGACCATTACCACTGTTGTCAAATATGAAGTGTCTCATCCTTGACTATTACCACTATTGTCAAATATGAAGTGTCTGATCCATGATCATTACCTCTATTGTCAAACATGAAGTGTCTGATCTATGACCACTACCTCTATTGTCAAATGTGAAGTGCCTGATCTATGACTATTACCTCTATTGTCAAATGTGAAGTGCCTGATCTATGACTATTACCTCTATTGTCAAACATAAAGTGTCTGATCTATGACCATTACCACTATTGTCAAATGTGAAGTGCCTGATCTATGACTATTACCTCTATTGCCTAATGTGAAGTGCCTGATCTATGACTATTACCTCTATTGTCAAACATGAAGTGTCTGATCCTTGACAATGACCTTTATTGTCAAATATGAAGTGTCTGATCCATGACAATGACCTTTATTGTCAAATATGAAGTGTCTGATCCATGACCATTACCTCTGTTGTCAAATATAAAGTGTCTGATCCATAATTTACCAAAGTAAAGGCTAAATATGTGCTGCATAAAACTGTGACATACATCCCCCACCCCCAAAAAAACCACTTTAAACTTAGTGAACTTTTTCACAGATTGCGAAATATATGATGCACGTCCAATCGTATACTTGATGACTAATTCGATACTTGTCCAATACTATCTGAATGAATCTATTATAATGTATGGTAAGATCCAGAAGTAAGAACGGGCACCTTTTGGCCAACAGTTTCTCAGAAATATTACAGCACATTATGGAGGAATCACCTGCCCCTGGAAACAATGAAAATAAAATAAAATTCACAGAAATGACGCGTATAATTGCTGTCATAGTAAATCTATAATTTGTTTTCACCTGTAGACACATGTTCTTTTACAGTCATTCTAATTATTTTGATTTTTATATCGTTAAACAAGAAGAAAGTCTTCAAAAGCTGTTTCAATTAAAGCGAAGCATTGTTTTTGACATATTGCAGTGCATTATATATGAAGCCATAAGAATATAATTTTATGAAAGATCTTGTTATTTGTTTATCTATTTATCCATTGATCTTTGATCATAATTATAGAACTACAAGTTACATTGCTAATTATATATATATATATATATATATATATATATATATATATATATATATATATATATATATATATATATATATATATATATAGAGAGAGAGAGAGAGAGAGAGAGAGAGAGAGAGAGAGAGAGAGAGAGAGAGAGAGGGACTATCACTGGATCCTACAAGAGAATAAACATTGTTTACAAGGTAATGCATTTACTTGTAATTAGCGCATACCAAGCAATGTAAACATCGTAGACTCTAATTTGAATATACTCTCTAGTACAGTTTAGAGGCTTTAACTAAAATAAGGTGGTATACCTTTCAATCCGGCGGTATCCACTACATCATGGTCAACCATCTGACCCCACTGCATTACGTATAAACTGAGATCCCTTTCCCTTAGAGGGCAGCACGGATCTTGTCTGTGAACAATATTGCTGACCATCCGGGCACTTGGGAGAGGGTGTCCGTCCACACTTAATTGGCGGGGTATGGATACACCTTTAGAAAGAAATATTACAGTAGTATTGGTGGCGTTGATGGATGTAATTGGTAAACAAAGAAGAAGGGAACTCAGTTCCTATCCAGAAGAGCTGTAAGCCAAAATATGTCTCAAACAGCATGTGGGGCTTACAAACACGAAGAAAAAACATGTATTTGACGGTGTACGAGAAAATCAAGTGATATACTGTATTCTGATGGAATCTTTGGGCTAGTTTGCTAGAGAGAGAAACATACGACGAATAGTTTCAAATCGTAATGTCTTGAAGAATGAAGATTAGTATTCATGGCAATGTACTGGAGATGTTAAAAATTCATCAGAGGAGATTGACTCTCAACTTTGCGTTTGATACTCTTATACAAAGGCAGAATGAGTCTGAAAATAAATAGACTTCCTGAGATATTCAATATGCTCTCTCACCTATGTTATACTTCTGGAACTGCGTTCTAAGTATCCAGTGTTCTAAGCATCAAGCGTGTTGTAAGAGGCTTATACAAAGGCATAAAGCAGACGCTTCCTACCACCTCGATGTTAAATGTAAGGGAAGGATGAAGATGGTAAATACCTAAATGCTCTTGATTTAGAAGAAAAAGATTATCATAAAACCATTGTACATTCCAATGACATGTACAGCTATCGATACATGCACAGTTTGTTGTATAAGATATAGATAGAATCGTGGATAAGAACAAAAGTGGTAAAATACATTAACAGAAAAAATAAAACACATATATTCATATCCATTGCCAGCGTCATAAAATGTCTGACGTAAGCTAACTGTACTTTCCCAGAAAAATCTACGTTAGAAGCCCGATAAGCAATGCATACTATGTTGTGGAGAAAAAAAAACAAATAGAATATAAACACACATTGGGAAAATGATGCAAATTTATAGCCGTAGTTCAAGTAGAGCACCTTCTCATAGAGAATGACCTCAGCACTTATTGCCAGCAAGAATAATCAGAAAATAAAACACCCAAATCGTCCGAAATGTTATGCATTCACCGATTTCAAGCAGAGCAAAAGGTAGGTGAGGGCACATGGAAATAGCTTCATTTGGTAGAACAACATTCAGAAATTTTAAAAATCAAAGACAAAAGAGTCCAGACAACCTTAATTCATCAAAAAGAAAGCAATAAAAACAACTCATGTCTCCACTGAACAGAATTAGTATGTTATAGTTAATAACCGGATCAGTGAGCGTGGATGAGATAGTTAATTACCGAATCACTGAGTGTGGATGACATAGTTAATTACGGAATCAGTGAGCGTGGATGAGATATTTAATTACCAGATCAGTGAGTGTGGATGAGATAGTTAATTACCGAATCAGTGTGGATGAGATAGTTAATTACCGAATCAGTGAGTGTGGATGAGATAGTTAATTACCGAATCAGTGAGTGTGGATGAGATAGTTAATTACCGGATCAGTGAGTGTGGATGAGATAGTTAATTACCGAATCAGTGAGTGTGGATGAGATAGTTAATTACCGAATCAGTGAGTGTGGATGAGAAAGTTAATTACCAGATCAGTGAGTGTGGATGAGATAGTTAATTACCGAACCAGTGAGTGTGGATGAGAAAGTTAACTACCGAATCAGTGAGTGCATAAGCTAGCTCAGTATAAGTAAAACAACTGAACAAGATAGTCTACCAGCCATCTTAAGAAATATACGCTTTAGTAGGTAAAAGGTTGCATGATGATGGCTGAAAACTGAACAGACAAAATCATTGGTTGTCCAACATTCATACCCTACAGCACAAGCGATCAGAGATTTGATGGATCATAAACAGAAAGCCTGACACACATCCCAGTTGTTACATGATAAGACGCCAGACATTTTGCTGCTCATAAATAGAGAACCTGACATGCATCCCAGTTGTTACAACATGAGGCCAGACATTTTGTTGCTCATAAATAGAGAACCTGACATGCATTCCAGTTGTTACAGCATAAGAGGCCATACATTTTGTGGCTCATAAATAGAGATCTTGACATGCATCCCAGTTGTTACATCATAAGAGACCATACATTTTGTGGCTCATAAATAGAAAACTTGACATGCATCCCAGTTTTTACATCATAAGAGACCATAAATTTTGTGGCTCATAAATAGAGAACTTGACATGCATCCCAGTTGTTGCAGCATAAGAGGCCATACATTTTGTGGCTCGTAAATAAAGAACCTGACATGCATCCCAGTTGTTACATCATAAAAGACCAGACATTTTTGTGGCACATAAATAAAGAACCTGACATGCATCCCAGTTGTTACAGCATAAGAGACCATACATTTTGTGGCACATAAATAAAGAACCTGACATGTATCCCAGTTGTTACAGCATAAGAGACCATACATTTTGTGGCACATAAATAAAGAACCTGACATGTATCCCAGTTGTTACAGCATAAGAGACCATACAGTTTGTAGCACATAAATAAAGAACCTGACATGCATCCCAGTTGTTACAGCATAAGAGACCATACATTTTGTGGCTCGTAAATAGAGAACCTGGCATGCATCCCAGTTGTTACATCATAAAAGACCAGACATTTTGTGGCTCGTAAATAGAGAACCTGACATGCATCCCAGTTGTTACAGCATAAGAGACCATACATTTTGTGGCTCGTAAAATAGAGGACCTGACATGCATCCCAGTTGTTACAGCATAAGAGACCATACATTTTGTGGCTCGTAAAATAGAGGACCTGACATGCATCCCAGTTGTTACAGCATAAGAGACCATACATTTTGTGGCTCGTAAAATAGAGGACCTGACATGCATCCCAGTTGTTACAGCATAAGAGGCCATACATTTTGTGGCTCGTAAAATAGAGAGTCTGACATGCATCCAAGTTGTTACGGTAGAATGGGACCTTCACGTCCCACGACAACAACAAAAAGAGAAAGTAACAAGTGTGGTGACCTATCCAAGAAATTTATATCTTTTTGAATCTGCTAATTTAAATGAAACTATTTGGAGTGGTGCCAAATAAACCATATAACGGCCTGAAGAAACTACAGGCACCACTAAGACCACAGAAACCGGTCTGACCTCAGAATCAAAGAACAACCAAAATACTATAATAATAATAATAATAATAATAACAATAATAATATGTGCTATTATTTTTAATGTTTTCATTTTATTTGCCCCTAGATTATTATTATTATTATTATTATTATTATTATTATTATCAGCAGCAGCAACAACAGCAACAACAAATGCAGCAGCACGATGCAAAAGAATAATATAAAGGTACTACCATCCAGGTAGTCTGGAGGTAGAAATCTCCTCTCCGCTCTGTCCGCCATCCCCCAAAGTGGAAATTTTAGATTGTTGCATTCCCCAGTCAACCTTCTATATCGTTCTCCGGGAAAACATTTGACGGTCCTATATGTACATCTTAGTCTTATCAACTTGAGCCAGATATCAACAATTCTCGGACAGGACGCAAGTTCTTCGATGGATGCGTCGAAACTTAAATGCAGAGAAGAGTGTCATGTAAGAACATTGACAAAATACTGACAAAATCATGTAAGAACACTGAGAAAATAATTATTGAAGTTTCAGCTGGTTTGAATAGTTCTTTTTCTTTGTAGAACATATTGAATATATGTTACTGTATTATTGTTTATAATACCCGAGGATTGCAACTACTACGATGATACCGGAGCTAAACATAATATACACGAGTAAAACATGTGCTAGTGAAATTGTTCACACACATGATTGTTATTTGTACACTTTTTGTGATGATGTTCTCAAAGTATCGACAAAGAGACCGAATTATTTATGTCGGTGTTCTCAATGTATCGACAAAAATGCGGATTTATCAATGTCTCGACGGAGAGACGAAGTTATTTCTGTCGGTGACATCAATGTATCATCAAAGAGACGGAGTTAATAACCGATGACACTACCAAATACCCTATATTCCAAACCTACATCGTAAAGTATTCTTTCAGCCCTTTGCAAGACGTTAACAAAATGTTATATAATTAAATATTATGTGTTTCACAAAATGCCAAAATGTTGGGGTACATCTGGGATTGGAAATTCATATCAGGCTAAACTTGCTATCGAATATATCGGTATTCTGATCCCCAGTAATATCAGTAAGGATCTTGTGTATTTACAAATGTCTTGCCCTCTCCCCCGCACTACGCTGCCCCGCCACGCTACTCCATCCCCACCCAATCCTCTCATTATCTTTTCACCTGAAATTTCAGATTTGCGTTCACTCAGATACAAAATGCCAACTGTATTGCCTCTCGATCGTGTCTTTTTTATATTTTATAGTACTTTGATCCATGATCTCTTGTAGTGGTTTCTGGGTTAGGGATGAAATTTGAACTTTTAATGTCAAGACGAAAGTTTAGTTACATTAACCATCTAACCTATGATCTTTCCTCAGTATGAATGGACCAACGCTCTAGTCAATTTTGTCGCTGCTAAACGAGTAACTTTTTCTGACATTACGATAGTTCGTGCTTTGAAAACACAGCAGGTTGCAGTGTAAATACACATACCTCCTGGTCAATTCTGTAGTTGAAAAATCAATGATGATTCCTGTATCCACATCTGAAGTTGCACCATGTTTCAGTTTCTTGAAAGCTGCGTAATGTTGATGGTAGGTCCATTGGGAAGACCTTGCTGGGGCTTCATCAATTCCTATTGATTCAAAAGAAATACAATATATTAAAAGTCAAATAAACTAATCGAATTCGCAAATTAAGTTTCAACGTCGACTGATTATTAGACGATGACGTCAGAACACATCTATTATAAGGAGAATATAGCCCAAATATAACTAAAAGCCACCTTTTAAAACTGGGATATTACCTTTTCTTACAACTGGATTTAAGCATATAGCGCCGATATTCTGAACGGAAGGGTAAGTAAAACAGTGTGTATTTAAGAGTTTTGTCGCAACTTGGATATAGAAAGATCCTAACATTTAAGAATATCTCATTATAATGCAAAGTTTTCAATTTCTCAGAGAAAAGCGATGATTCCAGCAAGCTGATATTTCACTGCAGATTACGCTGTGCAAGTGCTATACATTTCACTCGGGGCATTGCGTGACATTGCTATACATTTAAATGTGAGACATCGTGGGCAAGTGCTATACATTTCATTATGGGACGTTGTATACTATTGCTAAACATTTCACTCTGGGACATTGTGCGATATTGCTATACATTTCGCTGCGGGATACAGTGTGCAATTGTTATACATTTTCACCGTGGGACATTGTGTGCTATTGCTATACATTTGAATACTGGACACTGCCTGCAAGTGCTATACATTTCACTATGGGACATTGCGTGATACTGCTATACATTTAACTCTGAGACATCGTGGGCAAGTGCTATACATTTCATTCTGGGACATTGTGTACTATTGCTATACATTTTACTCTGGGACATTGTGCGATATTGCTATACATTTCACTGCGGGATACAGTGTGCCATTGCTATACATTTTCACTGTGGGACATTGTGTGATATTGCATTGCATTTTAATACGGGACACTGTGTGCAAGTGCTATACATTTCACTCTGGGACATTGTGTGCTATTACTATACATTACACTCCTGGACATGGTTTGATATTAGTATACATTTAACTCTAGGACACTGTGTTTTATTGAAATACATTTCACTGTGGGACATTGTGTACTATTCCTATACAATTCACTCCAGGACATAGTGTACTATTGCTATACATTTCACTCCAGGACACAGTGTACTATTGCTATACATTTCACTCTAGGACACTGCGTGCAAATGCTATACGCTTCACTCTGGGACATTGCTTGCTATTGCTATACATTTCACTCTAGAACATAGTGTGCAAGTGCCATACATTTCACATTGGGACATTGTGTGTAGGTGTTAAAGATTTTGCTTTACAAATCTTCCACCTAACAATGGCTTGGCGCTTTACATTTTGCACAAGCAACGGTGGTCAAGGAGGAATTATGTAATTTTTTCGTGACGAAAATGGTATTGCGCCTTGTATATATCTCTAACAGGTTTGGTGTAGTTTCACATGGTTTTGTCTTTCCAGTTTAGTTATTCTAACAGGTTTGTTACAGTTTCATATTGTGTTATCTTTTCATTTTAGTTGTTCTAACAGGCTTGGTGTAGTTTCACAAGGTTTTGTGTTTCCATTTTAGTTATTCTTACAGGTTTGATGTAGTTTCACGTGGTTTTGTGTTTCCATTTTAGTTATTCTTACAGGTTTGAGGTAGTTTCACGTGGTTTTGTGTTTCCATTTTAGTTATTCTTACAGGTTTGATGTAGTTTCACGTGGTTTTGTGTTTCCATTGTAGTTATTCTTACAGGTTTGATGTAGTTTCACGTGGTTTTGTCTTTCCATTGTAGTTATTCTTACAGGCTTGGTGTAGTTTCACAAGGTTTTGTGTTTCCATTTTAGTTATTCTTACAGGTTTGATGTAGTTTCACGTGGTTTTGTGTTTCCATTGTAGTTATTCTTACAGGTTTGATGTAGTTTCACGTGGTTTTGTCTTTCCATTGTAGTTATTCTTACAGGTTTGATGTAGTTTCACGTGGTTTTGTCTTTCCATTGTAGTTATTCTTACAGGTGGGGTGTGCTTTCACGTGGTTTTGTCTTTCCATTGTAGTTATTCTTACAGGTTCGGTGTAGTTTCACATGGTTTTGTGTTTCCGTTTAGTTATTCTAACAGGTTTGGTGTAGTTTTACAGTGTGTTGTCTTTCTATTTTAGCTGTTCTTACAGTTTAGGTGTAGTTTCACATGGTAATTTTAGTTATTATAACAGGTTTGTTGTAGTTTGATATTGATTTGCATTTTCATTTTAGTTATTCTAACAGGTTTGGTGTATTTTCACATTGCTTTGCACTTCCATTTTAGTTATTCTAACAGGTTTGGTGTAGTTTTGCATTTTTTTTTTTTGTCTTTCCTTTTTAGTTATTCTAACGGGTTTGGTGTAGTTTTAAATTGTCTTGCCTTTCCATGTTAGTGATTCTAACAGGTTTGGTGTAGCTTCACATTGTTTTGTTTTTCCTTTTTAGTTATTCTAACAGATTTAGTGTAGTTGTACATGGTTTTGCGTTTCCAATTTAGTTATTCTAACAGGCTTGGTGTAGTTTTACATGGTTTTCTGTCCATTTAATTATTTGAACATGTTTGGTGTAGTTTTACATGGTTTTCTGTCCATTTAATTATTTGAACATGTTTGGTGTAGTTTCACATTGTCTTGCCTTTCCATGTTAGTTATTCTAACAGATTTTGATGTAGTTTCTCTCATATGTCTATATCATCGTTCTGTCATGAGCAGCTTCGCAGTTCTAGTGCATCACCCTTGCAATATTTAGTACACATATACTGATATAACAAATTCATTCTCGATTTCCACTCTCCTCTCTTAGCTGGACACCTGTAAAACAAATATATGCCTTCCGTCTGTTTCTAAACGTTTTATACAACCATTTTCGCTTTGAACACATGAAGGCAAATCTATATATGTGTTTATATAAAGTAATTGCATGCCTACGTTTAAAACAACTGTAGGCTATCACCTATTTTTCAGACATCAGTAAAATATTTAGTGACATATTCCAAGCTTCAATGATAAAAATTATATGTTATACATAACTAACAGTTCTAGCGACTTGTCTAATCTTCAGACATTTATTTGCCCTGAACATTCTAGCAAACGACATTATTTCAAAAGTAACATCTCGTGTACGTGATAGATGTTTTGCAGAATGCTAGGATCCAAAGACCTGGGGATATTTGTTTTAAAAACAATACGTTTGTTTACGAAAAGTTCACTTGATTTGAATTTGCAATAACATGATTTCAGGTTTATAAAGATTGTTCATATCAGGGTGTAAACAACGTTATGCAAACTTCGTTCCGTAGATTTTAGTGTTATATAAAATAAGAATGTACCATAAATACTCTCACAAAAGGAGTCGAGATTTAAGATTCTAAAATTTGAATTAGTCCATAACGACAAAAACTGCGGATGTACAAAACCATCTCTGCTAAAAAATGGCTGCATGAAACAAAAGTTGTCTCCTGCCAAGAACACAAAACAGGCGAAAACACCTTGAACCAATGTTAATAGTAAATAGACTTGAATGTTAGTTGGATTGAGTTCTAGCAGTGTTGGAAGATCATAGTGAAGCAAGAGTAACCGCAAGTAACTTAACAATGGCTCGCTTACGTAGCTCAACGTCGCTTCAAAACTGGGCTAACAGTGACGTACACTTCCCTAAAACATGGACGGTCTACACTTTCTCAGCTCTGCATTAAGTACCGGTTTCTGTCCTTACACTTCCAAGATATGGGGGCATATATTCGATACAAGTACTGAATCTATTCATTTAAAAATACCAGTCTTGTATATATTTGTTAATTTAAGAAACGCAATTAACTTTGCCATAAGTGTTACTGAAATAAACTGTTGGAGTCTGTCAGCAAACAAATCGTGCTTTGATGTGACTAAATGCATTTTGCTCCATCCCTCCTCTCCATTTCTATTCTGTCTTTACTCATGTTACTCACTGCCGTTTCTCATGTTTACTCACTGCATTTACTCATGTTACTCACTGCCTTTACTCGCGTTACTCACTGCCGTTACTCATGTTTACTCACTGCCTTTACTCATGTTACTCACTGCCTTTTTCATTACATTTAAGGTTTGTTTCATTCTTTACCCCTACATGTGCGAGTTTATCCATATAAATCTGATACGGTCGCTTGTCATTATTTACATAAGTATGGATGTCTAAAGGAATAACATGGAAATAAAATGTGATACGGTCTCTAGCCATTATTTACATAAGTATCGATATCTAAAGGAATAACAGAACAGAACAGAATTGTACTGATATGACGTGTACGAAAAAGCATGGTTATGTATATCTATATTGTATTTTAATTTTCATGATTTTCGATTGCATTTCAGTTGTACCAATCTCATGTACTTCCGATTATTAACTGCTGTTTTCAACGAGAAGGACAACGAACTAGGATTTGAAAATTCTGTAAAACTTTATACTCTGAAGCTTTTAATGAAGGAAAAAAGATCTCAGAAATCATAACGTAATCAATTGTACTTTTATATTTGTTGTGACTCATGTGTAAATACCCTTCTCTGCATCGTCACCTAATCTTCCATTTACATTGCGTACACCAATGTTCATTTATAAGTCTAGCAGGTGATTCCTAAACCTGTTACTGTTTTTGTCAGGATTAGCACGTGGAATTGGAAGGTCAGCAGTATTTACCCCCACCCTCATGCGTAATGAAGACATATACATCTTCTATTTAATCTGCCTTTAGACCGGCCCAACTATTTTGATCCCCTGATACTATAACGGTTCCAGTATGTGTGTAATGATTGACTTCCATCTGTAGTTTATCAAATAAATATAAATAAATTAAATACGCTCCCAGTATGCGTACAATGATTGACTTCCATTCCAAATTAAAGAAGATACGGTCCCATTATGCGTTCAGTGATTGACTTCCATCTGTAGTTTACAAAATAAATCGAAATTAAGAAGATACGGTAACAATATGTGTGCAATGCTTGACTTCCAGCTGTAGTTTACCAAATAAATCGAAATAATGCAGATTATGTATTGGTGATTGTTCAAGTGGAAATTAAGCAAAGAAATATCAACATCTTTTTCAAAAACAAAATATCCATTTTCTAATCTTAACCAGAAAATGCAATAAAAATGGCTTTATACAACTTGTACACCTTTTAGTTGACTTCGCTTTAATATAATATAATACCATCACTGACACGTTTTGCTTTTTTGCAACGAATTTCGGGGGAGGCGGAATGATAAATTTGTTAGCAGTTTAGCAAGTATTTCAGGAAAAAGTTTGAAACAAATGCATTAAACTAATTTGTTTCTTTTTTTCCGTGAGCCCTTACACATTCCGTATCAGTGTCTTAACCTATCCGGTTTTTTTTCTCTCTTCGCTCGCCTAATCAGAACGCATCTCTAGAATAGCAGGTTCATTCTGATCATACTCTTTAGCGTAGTAATGGTTCCTCTCGTGTAAGTTGCGCCCTCTGTTTTGGGTGTGGTTGTGTTAGTTTTCTTTCCGTTATTTACCTAATTATTAACTTTTAAATAGACGACACCTTACTAAAATATGATACGGTCACTGGCTACAATTGACTTCATTAGGGACTTCAAAAGGAATAGCATCCAACTAAAATGATTTCACTAGGTGACGAACACCGTACACAATGCGACAAAATTACTTTTAAATTCATTAAGTCCCGTTTATTACCTTTAATCAGCACGTGCGTAATCCTCGATGTCACAAAATGATAACTTGAAGATGATAAAACGCTTGATTATATTAGTACAGTAAGGTCAATACATTTCTAATTTGATATTCGGAGTTCAAAAAGCTGTACGATAATAATTTAGAATCAAACATTGACATACATTTGCCACCGATACAATTATCCTTACTCACAAATTATAGTAAGGTAAAATATTTAATTTCATTTTATTTAAAATTTTTGGTTCTGAATTTTACTTCTCTTACTCACCAGTGTTGAAGAGGTATTCACTCAAAGTCTGGGTACTTCTATGCGTCACCTCTGCATTTTGTAGGGCTGTTGAAATTATTTTATATAGCTGTTCGTCAGTATATTCCTTCCATTTTTTACAGGAACATGCTATTTGTACCTTATCCAGAGACAGGAGAATAAGCAGTACCGAAATTGACCAGAGTCCCATGGTATGCAACGTAGACCGTCTCACTGGAACGTCTGTCTACTTATTGGCAACTACTGGAAATACAATATCGGCTCAATTTGTATCAATCATCAGGATCAAGTGAAAATTGCACGACGATTGGCCAAAGCGTTAGCTAGATGAATGTTTTTAGGTACCGTAGGAGGTGATTGGCAGGGTTACACGTGACAAAATTTTGATACATGTATAACAGTTCGAAAATGCGATGCAAGCAGATGGATATGTGAAATGCAAAGTGATCAGTTTTCTATGATAATTCTTCAGTAGAAGCTTAGTAATTTGTTACGTGATGATAATTTCTATCACATTTTATTCAGTAGTTTTGGTAATAGAATTGATACACACAAGATACACACACATGCACAACACATACACAAATAGAGTTGATAATTACAGTTACTTTACTATATGTGCTAATTATACATTTTCTTCATAAGTACGATTTTCAAGCACTTATTTCATTCACATCGGTTCAACAGGATGGAGAAACTATGAAATGTCTGAACGACAACGCATGCGTCAGAAGCACGTCATTTATTGATTTTCGTTTTGTCATCGCATTCAAGATTTCCCACTTTTAGTTTTCAAAATTGGGTTTTGCATTTTAATTATCTCAGCAATTAGTCCTGAGTTTTCAAAATATATCGCAGGGGATTTAATAAGTCACATTGGTGAAGCAACTTTTAACATTGTCTGTCGCAATAGATCACTTTTTCATTATTGGCTGTTCCAAAAGACCACTTTTTCAGTATTGGCTGTCACAAAAGACTGCTTTTTTCAGTATTGGTTGTCTCAAAAGACTGCTTTTTCAGCATTGGCTGTCTCAAAAGACTATAGATTTTCATCCTTAATTGTTCCTAAGAGCACTCAGTGAAGCAGGCACCGACTGACCCAAGCATTGAGAGCTATATATTTCTTATGTGGCGTTGTCCCTTCAGAAAAATGTAACATTAACAGAAATGGAGGGAACTATGCAATTACGTGTTCATTGAACAGAGGAAAACATTGTTCCGACCTACTTACAGACTAAGAACAAAGACGGAATTAAAGGGCGACGACACATCTATCGATCCAGGGAGAGATTGATTCATAGATATAGCGAGGAGTTCAATCAGTCATACAAATACATGAAGGATGAGAAAAATCAACCTTAGCGGCTACTTGAGAAAACAAACTATACAATATTAAACACAGAATACAATTGTTAAGAAGATTATGTGAACGTTGCACGTCCAGAACAGAGGTAAGCAAGAACATTTCTAGAGTTTAGGCGAATATGAGGATGTAAGATAAGCTAGAACACAGGGGTGCAAAGGCTGACATCATATCATTAAGCTGACATTTTAAATGAGTAACATTGACACAGAACACATGGGATATGATGCTGGTACTCTGTCAAATGTTTAATGTGTACTTTCCCACAGGAGAGTTGAGATAAGGACTATACATGATCAACGTCAGAATAAACAAAGTGCAAACAACGTGGACAGGAACTTACCATAATACAAACTGCCATCAAAGAATAGCTTCTGAAATATATTTATTGATGCTCCTTCAGATAGTCTACATTTCAAACAAGTTTCATATGAAGTAGAAACTTTGTATGTAACAATACGTCCCACTCAAAATTTTTGATTGAATTTCGACCATGAATTATAAATGATTCATAAACTTATTTAAGTCAAATTTGTCAACTACTCTAACATGACCCTGACGAAACCAATCAATTAACTCTAAGAAATAAAAATTTAAAAAAAATTGTTTACTTCTTAAATCACGTAGTCCCATCATGACCTCGACAACAACCAATCATTTTAAAATAAAAATAGAACTTATTTACGTGGCTTTTACTAATTTTGAATCAAGGTTAAGATCTCGGTCACATCTGGTGTTTACTAAAGCAAACAATCATGGGCAAACTATGTTCTGAAAAAAGTATCATCTCCAATGAAGAAATTTGCATTCCAACAGCATGTAATGAAAAATATTTTTTTTAAAAAACTGAAAAACAATAAAATTGAAATAAAATATATATTAAGTCAGATATAATAAAATCAATTATACATAACACTTCCCCCATAAAGAAACGAAAGATTTTATATGATAAAGACTTCCTTTTACCAGAGACTAATTATATATAAGGTTAAAAGGAACTCATGAATTACACATAGTGTGCATGAAATAATACATTGTTATACACGGGAAAGTGCGTCTGCTATTAACTTATATTTTGCCTTGATGTGCGTGATGTCAAGATTATATTCCTGTACCAAAAATCTCTACCCTAGTAGTCTTTGAATTTTATTTTTCATTTTGCCGATAAAAGTAAGGGGCTTGAGGTCACTAAACACAATAATCGAAGAAGGAGCTGAACTAAGGTAAACTTCAAAACGTTTTAATGCCAATAGCAAAGCCAAACATTCCTTCTCAATTGTTGAATAATTTCTTTGATGCTTATTTAATTTCTTACAAAAATATCACACTCGATGATCAATACCATTTTTCATCTTCTTGAATCAAAATTGGTCCAACCCCAACATCACTTGCATTAACAACAATTTAAAAGATCGGCTGAAATTTGAAGCTGTAAGAACTGGAGCGCTTTTAAGGTTGGCTTTCAACTTGTCAAAAGCCTCCTGATATTTTTCAGTCCAAATGAACTTGTTTTTCTTACTCAATAAATTTGTCAGGGATTCAGCAATTATAGAACAAATGGAAGAAAAGTTTCGATAGTATCCGGTCATACCTAAAAATCGCATCAGTTGCTTTTTATTAACAGGCATGAGGAATTCAGAGATAGCCTTGACCTTAGCATCTATAGGTTTAACTTGTCCATGTCCCAAGACATGTCCTAGAAAAATTACACTACCACGGCAGAACTCACTTTTAAAAAAATTTATTGTCAAACATGCATCTGCGCGTCTGTCAAAGAATTTCCGAATTGTTGTTAAATATTTTTCCAGGTGTCGTTGTAGATCATGACATCATCGATGTAAGCATCACAATTTTCTAGACCAGAGGTAATCATATTCATGAGACATTGAAATGTACTTGGCGACCCTTTCATCCCAATCGGCATTACTATATATTGGTAAAGTCCTTCTGGAGTCACGAATGCTGAAATTTCCTTTGCTCTTTCCGTTCGTGGAATTTGCCAAACTTCTTTCATACGATCAAATTTGGTAACATACATGGCATTCCCAATCTTATCAATACAGTAATCCATTCTTGGTAATGAGAATGAATCTGTTTTTGTCACACTATTCACCTTCCTATAATCAGTACACATACAAAAACATTTATCTGGTTTTAGAATAAGAATGCATGGTGAACTCCAGTCACTTTTACTGGACTTTATAAAATCATTCTCCAGAAAATATTGTTTTCCTCAGGTATTCCTGTTTGAAGGATTCATCCTGTACGGGTGTTGCTTCACATGTTTAGAATTTACAATTTTAACGTCATGGAAACATTTGTAGGTTCTTGTAGGAACATCTCGAAATAAGTGCTCATATTCAAATAATAACTATATAAGTTCATTTCTTTCTTGCTCTTGCAAATGTGAAAGTTTATGGTCCAGATCTTTCATACTTTCAGAATTCCGAAGATTTATCACTCGAATATCAGTAGAATCCGATGATATTCCTTCACTTAAATTTTCACTGAGTGGAACAGGTACAACTAAATTAAGTGCATCTTTAACCTGGCCATCTCCGTCAATATACTGGTAATCCTATGATGTATTTAGATCCCAGGAGCACTATTATTATAATCTTTTAAGGGCCGTAATATCTAATCTGAAGAGAACTGCATTATTACCAAACTCAAAATTTATCTCCATTAAGTTATGTCAAGCCATAACTTCTTTTTGGACTTGAATTGCTGATTCCCAAATTAAAGTAACATAGGTTGGAAAGTTCCATACCTAAACTTTGACCCATGACCCGATTGCACAAATTTGGGATGGCCTGATAGAGCAAAAGACTTTGCTAAAGCTTTCACTAGTGTTTTAGATTTTATATACCTCAAGAAAATTGCCTCTGGAAACCTTGTTGATGCACACATAATGGTGAACATGTATTAGTTACCTGACTTGGTCTTAGGTATAGGACCAACACAATCTACCACAACTCTACTAAATGGTTCGTCAAAGGTAGGAATAGGTTCTAGATGAGCCTTGGGAATTTTCTGATTTGGTTTTCCTACCATTTTACAGGTATGACAAGATCTACCAACATCACTTTTGATTTTTGGCCAATAGAAGTGAGTTAAGATCTTGTGATAAGTTTTATTCATCCCTAAATGACAAGCCAAATGAGTTTCATGGTTCAGACTAAGTATTTCCTGTCTGTAAGGTTTCGGAACTACAATTTGATAGTTCACTGACCATTCTTCATCAGTAGGTACCTGGGGAAGTCTCCATTTTCTCATTAGAATTCCATTTTTTTTAAAATAACAGACAGGAACTTCAGTAACTTCAGTTTCAGTAATGGCCTTCTGAAACTAACATGAGATTTCAGGTTATTTTTCCGGTTCAACTACAAGTGATTGTCGTTTATCACTCTGATTCTGCTGTTGGAAATTACATTTTAACACAGCTATATTTCACAGATATCAGAGACTACTAGTCTGTTCACTGACTTACTTAACATAACCTTTCAATGATAAGGTCAGGTGGGAACTGATGACTTACCATTACCTGTGGGGAAAAAAGCAGAAACAGAACGGACACCTGAGAACATCGTATTCGTGTCACTCAGTTTGTTCTTAGTTTAGGGAGTCCGGTTAAGTGTGCTAAAGATTAACGTCATTTTTGGATGAGGTGTTGGATAGTATTCAAAAACCAGATATGAAAACTATGTTTGATTTCTTCCTGTTTTACATCATGCTTCCACATATTTGTATGTATTGTGTCTATAAACAGTTTATACCCTGTATCTTGGATTGTATGGATTGGGCGGTGTTTGGAAAGTAATAAAAGTAAGGATGCTTTGGTGTAAAGGCGTGTGTTGTATTGTAGATACAACTTTTAACATTAGCTTTACCGCTCGTCCCAATGAACACTTTTGTCTCCATAAACACTTTTGTCTGAATTGTTATGTACATTTTAGTCTATATTGTGTGATTGACTTTTGTCCCTGAATGAGAGTAGACTTTTGAGCTACATTATTATTCTCATGTTTATAAGTGGTAAGCAAAATATCTACTAAACTTAAAGTTCAAGGCCTGACATTCTTTACGAATTATTGAATTTTTCCATTTTAAATCATTAGTTGTCCAGAAAATATTATTGCGTCATAGGTCAGGTGACAAGTTCTATATAAAGAATACTAGGAAAACAAATGCTCATTCCTGTTTCATATCAGTCGTTGTGAACCAATAACTAACAGCTTTAGTTGTATTCATATATCATTTGAATGTAGTCATTTATTAAAAAATTTTTCATTGGAACTGAAAAGTCCTTATTGACCTTTTAGATTAAAACTCTACTTTAGGATTATTATGATGTAAAAATGGCAACACAACACAATATGAGAAAATATGGAAGTTTATGAAATTAATTAAATTATATATATATATATATATATATATATATATATATATATATATATATATATATATATATATATATATATATATATATATATATATATATATATATATATATATATATATATATATATATATATATATATATATATATATATATATATATATATAGTTAATTTTCACGCTCTAAAGATACGTCTCATTCAATTACCCAAACATTCACAAGTAGGAAAACATAAATGTGATTTATATATTCTCATGTAAGTAGTGAATAGGGATACCCTAGGGACTAGGGGACTTCCATGTTAAATTACAGAGTTGTACCCTGGGGAATATGTAAAATTTAACATTAGAGAAAAAAGTTTGTACCCTAGGGACAATGGAAATTAACATTGGGGAATAGTTCGTGGGACTGTCGAAGGACAATGGAATTTAACATGGGAAATAAATCGTGGGACTGTCTAGGGACAATGGGAAATTTAACATGGGAATAAATGGTGGGACTGTCTAGGGATAAGGGGAATTTAACATGGGATTTTTTTAAAAAAATAAAAAAAAAATAAAGGGGTAGACAATGGAATTCAAGATCTTTTCGAGAGATTGGAGTGGCCCTGAAAAGGGGCTTTGGGTTTCTTCTTTTTCTAACTCTTCCACTTCTTCAACCATCTTCTCACTTTTGCCACTATTCCTGTCTTCTTTTTCTCCTTTTCTGGCATCCAGTCAGGATGACCTAGAGCTCTGAACTTTTCCTGAACTTTTATCCAATTCTGATTCAGCCTCTCAAACTCTGCCTCTTTCTTTTCTTTTTCCTCATCCTTTCTTTCTTTACTCCATGTCTCCTTTATCTTCTTTACTTCTTCCATCATCACTTTTCTGATTAATTCTTCAGCTTTCTTCAGCTTCTCCAGACCTCTTTTGACAAAGGGCCAATCTAACCATTTCACCATTAATTCCAAAAAACACCTTACTTCTACAACATTATCCAAGGCCTCTTTTAACATTCCAATTTTGACATATGGAGGATTAATAAACCCTCTCAACTTCTTCACTTCTTCTTCTATTAACTCCTCTATCTTCTCCCTGGCTACTTTTAGTTTGTTAGCAAAGTTCAGACTGTTTCTCATCCTCCATTCTCTTTCAATTCTTTCCACTACATATTCACTGTCTATCATCCAGTAGTATGTTTCCTTGAACAGGTCAGATACAGCTACCATTTTCTTTCCGTTATTCCGTAGAATGGCGTGAATGACGAACGTTGTGGGTTCTTATAGTTAAAGCGCGGACGTGAAGGAAAACATCCCCTAAGACCCGAATATTATATTACCTAGATCATCACTTAAAACGCGCGGACGTGAAGGAAAACATCCTCTACTTTTCTCTTCTCATATTATCTACTATCCACATACGCGAAGCAGCAATAAACAAACCCAAAATCTACCATACACACACACGCAAAGCATTAAAATCAAATCCCAATAATCTACTATCCACACTAACCTATTCTAGCGCTTATAAACACACAATCATATACATAAACACATACACTCACACTAGGAAAAAAGAGTCAATGTTTATATTCACATTACTCTTACATACACACATTGGCAAATGGATTATTATATATTTTCTAAAGGTTTGGGTAGCCCTGAAAAGGGCTGTTTGTTTTGAACTCCAGGGCACCTGGTTAATGATGGCACCGTCCAGGCCTGGCACCACACACACATCTTCTACACCAATCTCCTTTCACTCTTCTTTTGACTGGGAGCGCAGAGGGAGGATGATTGGCTTCAGCACCCCAATCCTCTGTCTCTGGTATATTGTAAATCATCCTCTCTCCTATCTTCTTTTCCTCCTCTTCCCTCTGTCTCCTCTCCTCCTCTTCCTTCTTTATCCTTCCCTCTTCGACTATGGCCTCTGCAGCCAGCTCATTCACTATACGCCTGGCATTCCAGGTGCATCTGGAGTTCTAGAAGTTTCACAATCCTTGTATTCATTGTCTTCCTGTTAACAGGTCGACGATGGGTAGCCCAACTGACGATTAGTTTTCAGTTTATACTAAAAGCGCGGACGTGAAGGAAAACACCCCCTAAAACAAAACTTATAACTAACAAAAACAATTCATGTGCTTATACACTCAGTTCTATTTTTTAACTTATTATAGGCAATCGATTGTTATTTCTTTTCTAGAGATTGGGGTAGCCCTGAAAAGGGCTGGGTTTTTTTTGTGTGCGAAGTTGAAGCTATGGCGATCTTTTATATTCTAAGAATGCGACGTCCTCTGACGATAGACTTTCTTACGATAGGTCTGCTTCTTCAGAAAGAGAAGAAGAACTCTTTGGTGTCGATACGACAGTCGACAAAGCCTCTGTCAGGTTCAGGTTGCTGCTTCTGTTGTTGTTGCTGTTGCTGCTCTCTCTCTGCTGTTTCTGAAGTCTGTACTTCTCTGTCTATTCTTCTTTCTCCCTGTTCATTTCTTCTCTGAAGAGCTTTTCTATCAGGTCTTCAGTGACTTTTAACATTCTCACATTCTCTATCTCTTCTGGCTTCGGTATCAAACTGTGTCTGACCCTATGCAAATTCACGTAAGCTTCGATTAGCTTAGCTAGTCTGGAGCACATCTTCGTAGGAGGATGAGTCGACAATGGATGGTTAGACTGGAGGCTACCCCGGCTTTAAAGTCAAAGCGCGGACGTCATGGAAAACATCCCTACACGGTTTTCGAGTCGGACCGTTCAATGAGTGTCATGAGAGGGATAGAGAGAAGACAAAGATCATGAATTAAGATTCCTATAGCCAAACAAACCACAAAGGCATTTATTTTCAAAACACAACATTTTTTTTATTCAAAATCACTTAACACTAACAAACAACTCTAACATTTTTTAACAATAATCCAACAATATAACATCAAATATTTTTTTCAAATCACAAACATCTTTTTCAACTAACACATTATTTTGGACAGGGCTGACAACGTTGTGAATGAAAATGTGATTTCCACTGTTGGAAGTCATTAGGCCATTGATGAACACTACGTTTCCTAGCTTGAGACAAAAGATAAGCATAATGGTCACAAAACCATTGATCTACTTTCACATCGTTTCTAGAAGAAGAACGAGGATCAAAATGAGTCACTAAATGTTCTAAGGAATAGCCCAGGCTGCGATGATGCAGAAAATACACACAATATTGTTCACACACCAAGGAATCTGTGCCTTGTAATTTCACATTATTGAATCGGGTGGTCTGAGCATTTCTTCTCATAAAGTCAATGATATCGTCTTCCAAAGGGGCAATCCATACGAATCGAAATATTCCACACATCCTTTTTGAGGAAAGTTGATGGCTACCCAATGGGTTCCTGGGAGATGACTGTCGTCCGTGTTGATCACATAAGCTTGATGGTCTTGAGGTTTGCGATGAGGGAGTTCATCTTTAGCACAGACGACAGGATTCCAAGAAGCAGTGTACGAACTGTGGTTCAAAAGGTAATAAAGTTCCCAGGTATCCATGTTTTTTCTTCTTCACAGGTAATAATAAGTGATCAATTCGATCTTGACTTTTTGCTTGAAAATGTCTGACAAATAACGGTTTCTTCGCTTCGTCTCCTCACTGTGATTCAGGAGAGCTTCGATACGATGGATCTCTTGAGTGGTTAATGGTGGACAAGAATGTTCACGCAAATCTTTATACCACTGATGCAACACGACTTCGTCCGAGATGAGACTCCAAGCTTCGTCCAGATATTCGTCCAATTTTTCTTCTTGACTCAGCATCAATCATTTATCGTGTTGAATTTGACTGGGATGATCGTTTTGACATCCATAGCAATCTTTCTTGATCAATTCCGTAATTTTTTCGACCAAGTGTTTGGAAAACAGGAGACTAAATGGGCTTCTTGTTCTGGCCATCTTGACTTCATCATGACAACTTTTTCGTCTTTGTCTTGAGATTCTTCTTCCACAGTCTCCTCACATTCCATGTCCAAAGTTTCTCCACTAGGTAAAGAGGGATAACAGTCTTCCATGGTTTCTAATAATCTAGAATGACTTCTCTCAAACTGTTTATTTCTATGGTATTATCAAATTCTGCATACAGGATGACGTTCACCGTTTCATCAGGGTCTCGTTTTGCAATCTGAATTTCCACACGAATTTGGCCGGATTTTATAGGGTGGAAATGTCCCTCGTCGCTGCCTTGGTCTGGAGTGAAATCAAAAGCCCACAAAGCATTGCCTCCTGTATAATCTTCGTACGTAATGCCGTGACTGGTGTTGGTTCCTAACTGTCCGGTAGCTTCGTACAAGGACAAGTACGACCTCAAGTAATTCTTCTTGTCAAAGTCAGGTTCGAATGGTCGGGTTTTGCCATCGCGACTGACTTCGATCTTGGACACTCCAAAGTGTTGAAAGTAGAAAGGATTTTTATTGGCAACTCCGTTGAAGGCTGTATTCTCGACGATACCAACGATCAAACGTTTGGGTAACTGTCCTTGGAACAGATGATCTTCGATCATGGATCGTTGCCCCTTGGGGATGGTGAAGGTTTTCACTTCCACGCGTCGTATCGGATACTTGGCAGTCGTTCTGCTCAACGTGTGACTAATGTCGTTTCCCACTTTAGGTAACACTTACACACGGCGTACGTAGAGTCTAGCTTCTTGGATTTTGGTTCTGTAATCGTCACTATCAGCCATTAAATGTAAAGCGGTACTGCTACGATTCAGTCTCAGGCGGACATCCACTCCGTTTAGCAAATACTTTTCTTGCAACCACATGTCCAAATGCAAACGATCCACCAGTTCTAAACTTGTGTTGGGTCCCATGATTCTCTTTCTTCGTTCTACAATTCCCTCATTGTATTCTTTCTTTTTATCAGTTGTATCAGTTTCCAATATTTCAAACTGGTTTGCATCGTCAGCTTCCCATACGACACAGGCATTGGGATGAGTGTTCTTGGCGTCTATTCCGTACGTCAAGAGATATTCCAGGTAGGCACGATAAGGGTAAGTATCTATGCTGCTACTGACCAGTTTGTTATTCAAGTACAAGTCCACTCCACTGAACAAGGAATGCATGAAATTGTTGACGGGAGCTACCGCTTCAGTGTCTATATCACCTCCTGTCCTATCTAGAACTTTGACTTTCAGGTACAAAACTCGAAGGGAGCATAATCGGTCAAAGAGGAGAAGGGATGAGATTCCACCCATTGGGATTCTTGCATGGTCATCATGGTGGGGGGCATGGCAAACAGATCCAGTTCCGACTTGGAACAGGCGCAAGACTCTCGGTGCATCATTTTTTTCTGTTTCTCAATAATCGAAAACGTCTAAGCCTCGAACGGTTCTTCTTTTCTTTGTCTTTCTAGCTTTAGACGTGTGAAGTCTGGTGAAAGGGTGTTTTCATCGTCGTCTCTTTTTGCCTTGTCCTTGCTGAATGCCTGACTCAGTTGCGTGCAGGGCATTTATAGGTGTTTCTCGTCGGTTCAAAAGGTCTTTACCCGTTTGCAGCAAGACATTTCTGCCTGCCCTCATCAAGGCTTTTGGGGGGGGGGTTGTTTGTCGATGATGACATTTTGGAGAAATTCTTTGCCTTGCGTCAGTGCGGCATCTTTCAAGGCGTGCAAACCGCGTGTCACCATCGGTTTCAAGACTGGGGCCACAGAACGAAAGGCCGATTTTAGCATATCTCCTAAACCGTGTCCTTGCTGTCGAGCAACCCCTCTGTACACTGGATACATGACTTACGAATCGTGAGAGAACCGTTTTCGAAAATGGAGTTCCACCGTGACTTTCCCTTTGGTGAATGGAATATTTTGTCCCAAATCTCCTTTATTAGCAATGTTGACTGTCTCCAAATACGACTTACTGACAGGCTAATAGTGAGGATTTACAAATTCGCGGTGTACGTGATAGGTGTTTCCACCTTCCTGGTCACTGGTCGTGGTAGAATCCACTTTGAAAGGAATGACACGCAGTAACGGTACGGAGGTGTGTCCCACTACGTTGTACTCTACCACATCGGAGTACACAAAGATCAAATTCAGTCCTTGGTTCAGTTCTACAGGGAATCGAAAAAATTTGTAACATTCCGTAATGCTTGTTGATCTTCGGTTTAAAATTTGGAGCCAGTTTTGTGTCTCCACCTAAAATATCAAACAAGTCACGATTAAAACTGATGGACAACGTTTGGGTATCCTGAAATTTCATTAGTAAGCGACGAGCCACTTTATGGTACTCCAGGGTGACACTTTTTTTGATTTTGTTCAGGGCTTTGCCAAAGGCTAACTCGAACCTGTAAGCAATGGTATCCACCAAATGTTGGCCACTAAAATAAAACCCTGACGGAATTTTCAAGGTGTAGATACTGAAGGGCGAATTGTTCGATGGTCTTGTGCCCCCTGAAAAACCGATTTCATTCATGGTTTGTTGCAATTGTTCGTTCATGATTTCGACCTCAAAAGTGTTTTGCTTTTCACTGATGTTTTGGATTTGTGTAGGGTGAATCATTTCCACTAAAGCCACTTCCCAATGGGCTTCGTGATCTAGTTGGATGGTTTGAGGTAATTTGGCCGTGTAACAGCACAACGTGTTGTTGGGAAACACTTCCATGGAACTGTCACTGGGTAAGGTTAAGTAAAATTGGTTTTGGTGACTCATAGCCCAGTTAGGCAAGTAACCTTTGTCGAAAGTGGGTTTGGTTTTGCCAATGCGTACCCAATCTCCTACGGCCAACACTCCACTTTTCTTGGGGACAGCTCTCGTCGGGGACGTACCAAACAGGCGATCAGACACCAGCACTTCGTTCTCGGGAGTCACGTCTTGCGGGGCACGTCCGATGCTTCGATGGTAAGATTGGTTGTACACTTGTACCAGGTGCGGTAAGATGTCGATGTACTTCAGAGTGTGATGATGCGTAAAATATTTCCACATGCGTTCTTTCAAAGTAAGCTGAAAACGTTCCACGATGCTGGCTTTGGTTTCAGGATTCTCGGTGGTAAAAAAATGAATGTCACGTTTCTTTAATTCTTTTTGGAAAGCTTGGTTAAGAAATTATGTACCTTTGTCCGTTTGCCATCGAAGAGGGTGACGACCGCTTTGTTTCAACACTCGTTGCAGGGCTCGCACTAACTCACTGCTCGATTTGAAAGTCAATGGTACGACCCAGGCAAATTTGGAAAAGACGTCGATGACACAAAATAAATATCTGTAGCCGCGATTGTAGCTGGCCAAACGAGAGACATCGGCTAAATCGGCTTGCCATTGATGCCTTCCACTCGGGTGCGACTTTTGGAAAACTTGCGTCGAATGGGTTTGTGTAAAGTGTAGGTAGCTTGTTCTTGTAACCATCGTTGCACTTGAGGTAAACGGAGATATTTCAGTCGCGTTTTGGCAGCACGATACAATTTTTGAACTCCTGCGTAACCTGCGGGATGGGAGGGATTGTAGTAAATGCTGGCTAACACTTTTTCCATTTTTTTTGTGTTTGTTTGTTATTAAGACACCCACTCTTGGAGGATGCTACTCTTTTTCTCTTGGGGTATTTTCTTGGATTGCAATGCTTTCCGTGTGCGACCAGCAATAGGTGTCGCAGAGGAGGATGTCTGAACAGGGGATATCGGTTATTGTTTCACTTCTGTCTTCACCTTCTTTTTCTCTTCTGATGAAGAAGGGGTGGTGATCATCTTTTTAATCCATCCAATTCTGGCGGTAGGTGGTGTTGTTAACTTGCGTACTTTTTCTGGGGGAGTTTGAAACCCTTCTTCTTCTTCTTCTCCTTTTTTTGTCTTGGTCACTGGTAGTGGTAGTGGTACTGGTGATCGTGCTGGACTTTTCATCAAGGTCTTAAAATCTTTCAGAGTGGGAAGAGCTGTTTCGTCTGAGGCTTTGTGGTGAAAGAGTTGCAGTCGTTGCAAGAGCTGTCCGTACTTTTGCGATTTTTCTGTTTCGGACAAATCTTGGCGATCCATCAAGGACTGCAATTCGTGTTGTAAATGGGACATCTCGCTCAAATTGGGATTGGGAGGTAAATGCGGGGTGCGTTGTTCTCGCCAACGATGGTATTCTATCCATCGTTTGTATGGCACTAAAGCTAGTTTTCGTCCTTTCATGGGATGGCAGGGGTCGATTCTGAGATCTTGGGACTTCAGAGGGCCTTTTTATCTTGCTCCCACCAGTCCTCTTAACATGGTTCCCAAGACTCCTTTCAGCAATGGACGTAACAAGAGGGGTAAAATGCCTCCACGTTGGACCAACATCTTCTTCTTTTGACGAATGGGAATTTTCTTTTGAACCATTTGGTGCAGAATGTGACGATGTTTGCCTAAGCATTGTTTCTGGTGTTTGGACAAAGGGATCGTGCCTTTCAACACCTTCAAACAACATTCGCACACGGTATCGATGACCTCTTTGGAGGCTGATTGAATGAGTTTTTTTCGTAGGGGTGGAGAAGCTTTTGACAGCACCGATAACATGTCCCCATGTTTGACTAAACGAGGAGGCAGTCCTTTCCTTTTCTTTCCTTGGGGTTGTTTAGAAGAGGGATGTTTTCTGGAGGGTGACATCTTTGAGTCTTCAGGAGCACCAAAAACACTGATACCCCTACTTAGTCACAGGCCTTTTTTATACTGGAACGCGTCGCCACTGATTGTCTTTACGTCGTATTAACTTGAGGACAGGCATGACACGTCGTGCAGGGGTACGCAACGGACTAAATCGAGTCAGTTCTTGCTTGGACAAATCCAGTAAACTTTGTAACATGCCCGATCTCTCTTGGAGTTCTCACTGGATTTCTCACTCGATTCTTGCTGTGGCGAAGTCATCCTTCTTGTGGGTGGCTATCCACTTACAACCAATGTTTTATACCGACATGTCCATACGGCAAAGCAAAGTGGTTGGGAGGTCGCACTCGCTTCTGGTACACGATTTGATAGACTTTTTCCAAGGGTCGACTGACGATGTGGTGAGTGTGTAAACGTACAATCTTGTTCGGCTGATAGGTGGTGACTTTAAAGTGTTCATCTTCTCTAGACTGCAAGGCTTCTTTCAATACCCCAAAGTTCACCACTCGACTGGTACGATAATTCATAGTCAATCCTTTCACTTTACACTTCGTGTGCACTTCTTCTTGTTTGTCCCGGTATTCGTAGCCGTAATTTTTTGGACCACCACTGACGAAACTAAGAATCTTGTCGTCGGGGTGCTCGTCTGTCCAGGCTCCTAAACGGTCTCCTTCGATGTCAGGGTGATGTTGACTCGGGTGATGGATGTAAATGCAACTGTCCGTGTCAAAGTACAGGACACGTTCCCCTAACAGTTCTAAAGCTTCGTACAATTTTAAGCGAGCATGAGCTGTCACGTAAGCCGCAATGATGACATTTCCAAAGGGGTCGTCTTGTACAAAGTCCAGATCTTCTTCGTAATTGACCAAGATCAAATTCTCGCGAACGACGTCCACGTGTTTCATGAATTTTGTTTTGTCGTGAATCATCTGGAAATAGCGGGAAGGTTCGGTCAAATATTCCGTCTTGGGTAAACACGGTCGTTGTGCCATTTTACCCCACAAGCAATTTAACATCACTTTGGCAAACGATCGCCTGCCTTCGTTTTTTTCGATGTGATCTAAAGTAATGCCTTCTTGTGCCCAGTATTTCTCTTTGAATTGTATTTGGTCTTCGGGAATGTGACACCAGGACGGATAGCCGCTGGCTTCTTGCTTTAGTTTCAAAAAGGCATCCACGTAGTCGGCGAAAATGCCTTTCTGACTGGGGTCACCCTTGTGGTATTGTTGTGTCTTGGGAAAGTGGCGAATTTCGTACACTTCTAACAGTTGGTATCTCATGTCCAGAGTATTGAACAACTCTACGCTGACCCAGGTTCCCGTCAAGGCCCGTTCTTCCTGGGTGTGCTGACAAGGTTGGTCTTGGTTGCACTTTTCGGCACATGTACGGCACAAAGGAAACATCAGTTTGCCTTGACAATGGTGAGGTAAGACGGGATGGTATAGGTTCGTGGGAGGCAAAACTTTGCACTTGATCAAGCCTTCGTATTGTCGAAAGTTTTTCAGGTCGATGTGTTCGGTGAACAATTGTGGGTGCCCTGCAGGAAAGCAACAATATTTGCACACGTAGGGATACAGCGAACACACGTCCAAGTATTTGATTTCTTCTCCTTTCTCTTCGTCAGCTTTGTACAGCAAACAGGTGGCATTGGTCCTTCCTCCGTACAAACTATCCCTCGGGTTCAGGGGGTCCATGAACTGGTAACTTTCCACGAGGCGTTTAAACTCGGGATCGGTTTTCAAACGGTGATCGTATTCGTGTTCCCGCATTTCCACCACTTGTTATCCTTCCTGTTCAAACGTTAGGCGTCGCTGACAAGTGTCCTGGTACAAGTCTTCCATGGTTCGTTGTAAAAACTGATTTTTAGTGCCACGGTCAGGGTAACAGACGGGACATCCGTGAAATAAGCAACCGTTAAACTCGTACACGATCTTGGGGTTTTCTAAGTCCCAGCCATCGACCGAATGCGTTCCGATGGTCTTTTCGTCCCCTCCGTTGCGGGCATGCTGAATCCATTTGTCTTCCTTGTCGCACAAGTAATGTAACCAACGTAGGGCTTTGACCGAGTATTGACGTTTGACATAGTTGGTCGTTTGAGGACTGATGACAGCCACGGTTATTCAGGCATGAATCGTTGTCGGTAGACTAAGGAACACGCTTTGGCAATGGTGCAAGCTTCTTTCAAAGGATCGACCCCTCTGTGTTCCATGAACAGTTCTCGAAATTTTCCACAGCAACGTCGTAAAATGTCCACGTCGGAACGACGATACTTTAGCATTTCTTCCTGAAAGTCGAAAGGGTCGGAGGCGTGAGCCTGGTACCAAGCGTAGAAAGCTTCTCGTTGTTCGGTACACATGTTGTCAGGGTCGTAATAGTGAGCCTCAGGTAAATGGGGTAGAACGGCGTGTTGATTGGCTTCCGTATTGAAAAAGTGTGGAAAGTACCCTTTAGCCATTTCTGTCATTCCAAACGTTTTAGGCATTCGACTCAAAGGCATGGCCAAGTAACTCATCGAATCTTTAAACTGCACTTGTCCCACTTGCATGAAAATGATTTTGGCTCCGTTCAAAGTCACTTTAGGACGCTCGGTGCCATGTTCCGTAAAGTATCTCAAAAGAAACTGTGCATCGTATCTGGAGAAATTGTGAGCCATCACCGTGGCATGGCGATGACAATCTTCGTAACGTTCGATGTTCTCTTGGCTCCACGTCTTGTCGATGGGGTCTAAGACCCATTGAGCGAAATCGGCTAGCTTGTTCGGTCCTCGAAATATTTTTTCACGCCCTCCAGGAATCTTAATGCAGTGAGGGCAATGACTCACGATAGTTTCTTGAATGCACTTTTCGCACGCTCGATGAGCCACGCAGAAATTAGGAATGTGAATGCCGGTCTCTTGCATGCATTCAAAATCGAAAAAGATGAAATTGCCTTTCTTCTTCTTGTGACCATGCTCTTTCTCTGGTTGGGGTTGGTATTTTTGCACGTAGCATTGGTGTTCCAAGTCCACGATTCGGTGACAAATGTGACATTTTTTCTTTCCTCGACATACGTATGCCTTGGTACTGTTGGTACACAGACCTTCTCCACACGTAGGGCAAAATCTCAGCAGTTGACAAGCACATTTCTTCTGTGAACCTTGCATCTTCAAATGTTCTTGATAACAGGCAGGGCTGACAAACGTCCGCAGACAAGCTGGACAATGCACTGGTTCTTGCCCTTCGCTCAGACAGGGTGGAGAGGCCAAACATCCTGAGCATTTCGATCCGCAATGTTTGTGTTGCTCTCGATTATTATAACCATAGTCACATTTCTCACAGTAATAACCGTGTCTCAGGAATGAGGTGATACTGGTAATGGTATCGAAATGGTCATCGTGATGATAAAGGTGAATGTATTTTCCATCTTTAAAGTCTTGGCCTCGAAACAACAGAGGCCCGCGCACTTCTTGAGGGTACACTTTCAAGGTGTAGCGTGGAGCTAGGATATCTTGCAATTTTTTGCATCTCAGGAATGCCACAGGGTTTGTCTTTGGGCAAGTCGGCTTGTTGCAACAGGAGTTCTGCTTCGTTTCATTGTTTGGCTCGGTCTATTTTCGAATGTTCTCCCAGGCTCTTTTCCATTCTACCGTGTCGTTCTTGTCGGCATAGGTTCGTCCCACCACGATAGCCCTGGCTAAACACATCTGGTCTTGAGGGTTATTAATTCGGACGAGACTTGTTTTGGTGCTGCGAAGCTCGATAACATCTTTTTGTGTCAGTCCCTTGAGGAGGAGAAACATGGGTCATGTCCAGTGTGGCTTTTCCATCGGTGATGTCAAACTGGTCATTGGATTGTTGTACGTGTTGAATTTTGTCCATGACTTTGGAAGCGGTCAATTCTGCAGGGCTGCTAAACTCGATCCAAACAGGGGATTTCAAACCGTCATGTTGTATGGAAAGTCTCAAGCGATCGTCTTCTTTGGGTTGACATTGTCGCTTGAGTGTGGTGAGCAAAGAATCCCACATCTCGGTGATGAACCCTTCTGCTTTCTCTAACGGTACTTCAGACTTGAAATCTTTGAACTTCACCGTGTACTTGTAAGCCGTGGTTCTAAATTTTCTAGAGGGACGCTTTTCCGTCTCTCGAATGTCATAGTACTTTTCATGGTTGACTAAGGGTGGTGAACTTTGTTTAGAGGGTTTGGATTCTGGTTCACTCATGTCCTCTTCAAAATCACTGGCATGAATTTGTGCCAAGACTTCAGCCCTGGTACGAGGCGATAGATCACGTTTCTGCCTCTTACTTTCTTCTTCTTTCTTCTCAAATAAATTGGAACGTTTCATCTTGATAGCAAAACGTCAAATGACTAAAGTTTAAACATCATGGACTAATTTATAGTCATGACAGACCAGCGTGTATAAAGGGTGTGTGTCTTGTCCTTTCACTATTCATTTCACTCTCAAACCGAGCACAACGATGGAAGAGACTACCCAAATCGAACGTTTCATCAGAGCGTTGCGAGGGGTCATTAGAAAATTCTCTTAAGACCAGCCGAGGGACTACTCTCCTTCCTTTCGAGATAAAAGTCAAGATACTTGCTATATCTGTCAGAAGAAAAATCATTGGTCTTCAGAGTGTCCAGACCGTCAAAAAAGAAAAAAAAGGGGCTAGAAAAGACAAAAGTCAAGATACCTGTTATTATTGTCAAGAAAAAGGACATTGGTCTCCAGATTGCCCAAAAAGGAAACAAGAGGAGTCAGAAGAAGAGAGGGATTCTTCAGAGGAAGAGGAAGAAGAGGAAGAAAACAGACAGGTCAAGAAAAAGAAACAGAAGAAAAGAAGGGAAGAAGGTGAGGAGGAAGAGGAGGAAAAAACTGTGACGGTGAAAAAATTCAAAAAAAAGAGAGTGAAAAAATGAGACAGAAGAAGTTTATGAACTTTTTAAAGTGCTCTGTTGTGAATTGTGAATTGGATTGTAAATATTGATAAGAGAATAAATTAGGTATAAAAAGGTAAGTGTCTTTGGGTTTTGATTTTAAAATAAGAACCTACACTCACACACTCATACACACGTACTATAGGGGTAAAATGTTTTTTTTTTAGTTTGAATGGATGTTGGCAATTGAAAGTCTATCTCTTTTTGATAGACGTGGGTGGCCCTGGAAAGGGCCTTTTTTCTTGGTGTAGGGGTGAGTTTAAGCAATCAACTTTAACTGTCTTAAGCCTTTGCCACGGCCAAGGCCTACTTCTGGACTGCGTACTGTTGATGATGATGATGATTTGGTTTTAATTACTAAGGGTGGCACGGTAGGCTTAGTCACAGGGTTGGAGTGCTTAGCTCGGGAAGGTCGTATTCTCTTCGGTCGTAATAAAGAAGTCTGATACATTTGTTTCAGACTTCTTAACTTCGCTAAAAGGTCTAACAGTACCGTGACCGTTTGATTTTCACAGCCTTGTTTTTTTGCTGCTGCTTCGTGTTGTTGTTTTTTTTTTTCTTACCTCTTCTTCTTGCTGTTGTTGCTGTAGGAGAAAAGCTTGTTCCGCTTCCTTTTGTCGTTGTATAAATTTCTCCAATTCTTCTTTCTGTCTCTGTCTAAAATTCTCCACCTGCGGTAATGAAGGAGAAGGTGACGAAGGTTCCGGAACAAATTCTCGCGAGGTAAGAAAATCCACAAAATCCCAATTCACCTCTTCTGAAAGTAAGTCCGGGTTCCCTTGGGTAGTCTCCACGGCTGGTGCACCCCAATTTATCGTTTTCTGAGTTTCCGTCATGTTGAAAAACTGTCGCATAAATTGACTGCGCACAGGCGCTAGCGAATCTATATAGACCACGTGACGTCACAGACTGCTCTCTTCGGATTGGATGTGGGCTGACTGAATTTTGTAACGCGTGTTTGGATTGGTCAACGAACTCAATCGGTTTCAATCCTTCCTCTCTCTATAAATAAGTGCAGTTCACTGCATTCCTTCACTTGTTCTCGGCGCCTCAACATGTGGACCGACGTGCAATCTTCCACACTTGTATCATCCATGATGTTACGATCCAAGTGGACAGTTGTCCATAGAACAGACACCAGCCTATGGATACGTAGGATCTATGTGGAGAGGCAAGGATGCCTCAAAAGAGTTTTAGTCTATGGTCCTACAGTTAGGCGAAGCCTAAGGACAAGAATATGTCACAGATGCCCTTTATGTTAATATACCTTAATATTAACATAAAACCAAAGGCCCTTTTCAGGGCCACTCCAATCTCTCGAAAAGATCTTGACTTTCATTGCCTACCCCCTTTTTTATTATTTATTTTTTAAAAATCCCATGTTAAATTTCCCTTGTCCCTAGACAGTCCCACCATTTATTCCCATGTTAAATTTCCCATTGTCCCTAGACAGTCTCACGATTTATTCCCCATGTTAAATTCCATTGTCCCTAGACAGTCCCACTAACTATTCCCCAATGTTAATTTCCATTGTCCCTAGGGTACAAACTTTTATCTCTAATGTTAAATTTTACATAGTCCCCAGGGTACAACTCTCTAATTTAACATGGAAGTCCCCTAGTCCCTAGGGTATTCACTACTCATGTATGACGGTAAGATTCATATAATCACATGTAATTAAAGTGATATTCACATAATATCACGTGATGAAAGTAAGATTCAAATAATCTCATGTAATGAAAGTGAGATTCAAATAATCTCATGTAATGAAAGTGACTCATTTATACTCACGTGAAACAACGTATGACTCGTGACTCAGTTCTTTTGTACAGCCGTATGATTCATAATTTGTAAAATCTTGCAAACTTGTCGACTGAAAAACCACAGTTCTCCTGAATTCTTGGGTTGACCCGCACTTGTGTTGGCCGCATACACCCTCCATGGATCCACATTGCGCACAAGTATACAAATCAGCGGTTTCATCTTTGTATGGCCTTGATGGTTACATCATCTTCCATGCCCATACAGACACACAGACGGCCAGACAGACAGCCTGATATACCCGCACACACACGAATACAGACAGATACAATAAAGCCAAACTGGTCATAATAACAGGCACGGAATTAAAATATATAGATACAATCTACTAAATAAAACTCTTAATAGCAACTTATAACAATTCAAAAGTTCACAATGTTTCAAATCCGCGTGGTAGTAAAGACTATACATGGCGGCCATTATTAATGGTGGAGGAAGATCCCGGGAAAACCCCGGGAAGAACCACCGACCCACGAGAAACTACTGGCAAGCTTTCTCACATACCAACATTGGCCGAATCATAGACTCAAACCCACGCAGACAGAGGTGAGATGGCAGTGATCCATAACGGAGAGCGATTTAGACCACTAGGCCACTCTGGGTCCCCGAATTAACTGAAAGACATTCTGAATTATATCATTGTAATACAGCAAGACAGTCAAGGCTTTTGGAGTTAATTCGAACCATTCTATAATTTTGGATTTATGACAGGTTATTAAGCATTATTTGGGTTTTTCTTCACAATACTGTACGTTCCTCTCAAATGTTTCTTTTGTAACCTCAAGAAATAAATTTATTTGTTGATTTTACTAAACTTGTTGGTTTCCTTCTCTCTGTCACAAAGAGTTGTGACACTAAATATTATTATATATATGAGAAAACATTTGTTATTATATGCTCATTTTTTTCTCCGTTAACTTTACATTATCAGAATATTTAAGTATTTAAGTAAACTGTCTCCTTTAGCTGGTAGCAGCAGAGAGGGCGAACCCTACAAACTGATAGAGGGTTCAAAACGTTAAAATAAGGCCTCCATCGAATCGAGAAAAAGTCAATTAGAGGGTAACGATAATTACCGGGAGAAGGTCCAATATTACTATCGCTGCGCCTTAAACAATTTTTTTTTGTTTTGAAGGGGTTTTTAGTTTATGCGACGAACCCAGCTCGTTGTCGCCGCCCTCTCTGCTGCTGTGAATTAAAAATTTAAGTTAACAATAATGGCCAACATTGGAGAAGCACATTCTGCTAGACTGGCTCGAGAGCGACTAGAAGTAATAAAAAAATTTCTTCCTGTACGAGATGGTGTAAGACAAAAACTTCAAGAACGGCAACAAGCACAATTTGAATTTGCAACAGGTGCAGAAGAATTATTTAAACCCGTCACAACAGCTACTGAGAAAGCTGCGGCTATCACTGAAAGAGCTTTACTAGGAGATCATGGCGACAAAACAACGGGTATTCTTCCAGTGCTAAAACAAACCGTAGCACAAACTGAAAAGATTGCAAAGCGAACCAAACAAACAAAAAAGATTTTACGAGATCTACCAACTGACATAGCAGCAGCTCAACCTCCACCCGTCGGTGAAGAAATACTTAAAGGCATTGAACAAATTCGTACTGAACTCGCGTCTAAACCAATAAAGGAAAATATTGGGCTGATTGCAAAATTTAGGGAGGGTTTTGCTGAAGATATTAGAAATACTAAAATAGAAAAATTGCCTGAAAAAATATTAATTAGTATATTTAATAAGTCTGAAATCTTAAAACCCGGCTCTAAAAAAGTAACCGACGACAATCTTATTTAATGCATATATCGTATATATAAAAACAAAAAAACAGGCCAGAGATAATGATTTAGAATACAGAGGTCTTGACAAAGAAGTAAAGAGACTTTATAAAGAAACGCTGAAACAACTAGAACAACCCTCCCAGCAGGAGCCTTCTCCACCTCTGCAACAGATAGAACAACTACAGTCTCCTTCGCCGGAACTTAAAAAAGAGAAGTATCTTAAAAAAGCGCGATCTTTACCCAAGAAAGACACGTGGACAACAGAAGAATTTTCCGACTCACCTGACACTGGTGCTACTGGCAGTGGTCTGGGTATTCCCTGCCCTGATAGTATTATCAATGACGTGTCACGGTTAGAAGTTCTCATCGGAGGAAGACGTGCCGGAAACAACTCTCCGGAAATCATTAATGAAGCGGCTGATATCTGTCAGCGATTATTTCGCGGTGGCATCATGGATACTAGCATCTATCGAGAACTTATTGATGAACTCGTGGACAGCGACTGAAAGTCGCCGCGATTAGAGAAATAAATAATTAAATAAAATGATCATACATGACTCTCATCATATGACCCGACGAGTCAGGGTGGTAAATTCGCGATATCATGTTTACAGTGCATATTATGGAGATGGACTTGGAAATGTTTTTCAAGGATTGTTTACAAGAATAGCTCCAAAGGCGGGGCCAATTGCAAAACAATTATCGTCAAAAGCTATTGATATTATTAAAGATAAAGCTCCTTGCGTAATCAGTGATGCTGCCGGCAAGGCGTTCTTGGCAATCAAAGATAGACTAGCGCGACTAATACGCAGAAAATCTCAGATCGTAAAATTACCAAGCACCGCGGACATGCCTGCAAATGTTAGCAAAATAATAAATGAAACTGCAAATCAAAAACTAGCGTCACTGATACCTTCCAAAGAAATAGAAAAAAAATATAGCTTCAAGTTTAATAGCGGGAAGTGGTCTTCGTTTTAGATAATAATACATTACAATAAGATGTTTCAACGCGTATCCAACGTAGCATTTGATATGGATAAACCAGTCAGAAAGGATGAATCCTTGCGCGATTATCAATATTATTCATATGATGCAAAAACACCTAACGCGCAGGGGAGAATTGAATTTCAAATTCATGATACAAGTAGATATTTTCTGCCCAGTGAAGCTTATATTGAAATTGTAGGTAGAATCGTAAAAACGGATGATACTGGATATGGGATAGGCGATCGTGTTGGCTTTGTTAATAATGGTGTGATGGCGTTATTTAGCAAATCCACATACTCGATTGATGGAAAAGATATTGAGCCGTGTTTGGACAATGTTGATGTTGCCACGACAATACTTGGTCTTGCAAGATATTCTTATGATTACACAAGATCAGCTGGTCCAACAATGTAAAGGACACATCTGATCATCCCGGAAATAGAAATGTAACGATGAACGCGGCTGGGGATGCAGTTGCATCCATGAACGAAAATTTCAACTTGGGTTTTGCCGCGCGTCGAGCAATGCTGAACGGCAACGAAGAGTTTTCCTGTGCTATTCCACTATCTCATATTTTTGGATTTTGTAGAGATGTCCAAAGGGTTATATTTGGTGCTAAGCACACAGTAGTGCTTGTCAGAAACAACTCTGATAATGATGCAATATGGCGAGCTAATGGAGTTGATCCTGGTAAAGTAGTGTTAACAAAACTATCTCTGTGGATGCCAACAATGACTCCATCAATCAATGAAGAACAACGGTTACTTTCTTTTATGGATCAAGGCGGAAAATCGTTGTTATCATGGTTAGCAATGACAACAGATAGCACTCCTATCAACGCTGCTGGATTGTTTACGTGGCAATTGGGATCACAACAGGGAATATCAGCAGCACGACATATATTTATCGCGTTTCAAGCAAATTCTAGAATAAATAACCAAGAAGCAAGTCCAATGATATTTGACACATTGGGGGTTTCTGAAGTTTCGTTAAGAATAAACGGACATCAAGAACCCGCTGAGGACATTAATCTAAATTTTGAACAAAATGATGTTGCACGGGCATATTATCGATTGATGTCTTATGATGGGCGTAATCAAAACGTTGACACTGCGTTGCAGATATCCCAGCGTGATTTTACAACGTTGTATCCGATCTATTACTTTTCGTTGGAACATTTGAATTTATTGAGAAAATCTGTCGTTGATATAGTTATTCGGGCTCGCCTGGCTCGAGTACCAGCGGCGGTAGCTGGTCCACCAGCAGTTCCTGGAGGTGCTAGAGCAATCGCGGTCATACTTTCTGATAAAGCAATGTTACTTGAAGGTGCTGGCGGCCGAATGAGAATCGTTGATGCACCAGTGGAAAACATGTAATATTTTCCGACATTGCTAGCAGCAATGTGTAGACAATTAGATCAATCGCGTTTATTATAAAAATGTCATACAGTCATGTTAATGTTACTCTGACTCCTGATCAGGCTAAGAAATTACAATCAAAACACGCGAGCACATGTGGGACAGCAATAACACTAAAACACGATCAGCTAATGGGCGGTCCAAACAAACTGTCATTAACTAAAACCCAACTAAAGCATTTCAATAAAGCGAAGCAAGCAACGACTGGAACTCAACTTGATTTCTCTCCTGCAGCTGTCAAAGATATGGTTAAAACCGGTGGTATATTTCCACTTCTCTCAGCAATACCAGCACTGATAGCCGCTGCTGACCCAGCTGTTGCCAAAGCGCCGCGTTAGGAGCTGTTGGAACAGCTGCTGGAATGGCACTGAATAAGGCGACAGGGAAGGGATACAAAAAAAGGGACGATCCGTTCACGAATTGGGTCTAAGACTTCCAGGAACTCCGCCATCATGGTACACAAAACGGTTTTGAAAACCGCTAGCATAAAAACACAAAATGTTTTCACACCGATGTCCAATTTTGATTTACTTGATGCTGCTAAACAATTAAATATAAAAAATTTCAGAGGCGTCTTTATGCGAGATCAGCTACCACAACAACCGAATAATCCAGAAACCGGAATTATTAATCTCGATAACAGCGATGGTCCAGGAACTCACTGGGTCGCTTACACGATCGATCCACGTGGAATCATCTATTTTGATTCGTATGGGTTAGCACCGCCAGTTGAATTTCTTCGGTATACAAAAAACATCTCCGCGTCAAAGTCAGGGAAAGTTTGGTACTCAACGCTGCCAACACAAACACTGACCGATCCTCCGATATGTGGCCAACAAGTATTGAATGTTCTTGATGCGATATCAGCGTCAACCAAACCACCTCACAAAGTTGTGCACGAGTATACCATGGGTCGATTTAAACGGTTTCTTATCAAATAATGGTTGATATCTACGGAGATCTCTTCTCGAACAAAGACAAAAAAGCGCACCGATGTGGATTTATCAAAATATGCGACCAAAGATGAAATCGATAATCTTTTAAGTCTGACCGGGATAGACCCAGATGAGGTTGTTATTTTTCAAGACCGGCACGGAAAACTAAAAACCAGCGATATCAAATGGCATGAAATAATTCGTAGGGTTATTGGAGCTACTCCGGGTAACATGCGTGTGTTCACTGACAGCGGAAAAATCAGAGATTTGCTGATATCAATAGCGGCGTTGCTAGATGATATGCACAAAGTTGCAGTAAAAAAGACCGGTGATACAATGACAGGTGAACTCAGTATGAACGGCAACAAAATAACCGTTTTAAGAGATCCAACATCGGCGGAAGATGCCGCAAGCAAACAATATGTTGACGCAAGCGCTAGCGCCGTTGACAGTAAACTAACAACGTTGCGAGCCGAGTATGATGTTCATGTAAACGCGTTTACAAATCTGAGTAGAAACTTTAGAAAAACTAATGAAACCGCAGAGGAATTCTTTGGTACTCCGCACACCGTTGATATGAAGCTTTCTGATATCAAGATCAACATTGACACGATCAAACAAACACAGCAGGATATCGTATCGGGGATTCCTGAGATCGTTAACAAAACCAGTTTGATTAAAATCCCATCTGGAGTAACTCCCGGGCATATTACCAACATAGTATACACGGTATCGTCTGGATTTGCAACATGGTCCCGACAAAATAATACTATCAAATATACAGCAACAGTCACTGGCATGTACAGACTGTCTGTGTTCAGTGCCGCTAAATTTGAAATCTTCACAACCTATCCCTGGAGACATTCCACCTACAAGTATTCCGGGGTTGTGACTATCATATTAAATAGCGAAACCGAAGAAACATTTATACTGGAATCCGCCGACAAGAAATTAACCACAACATCTTACTGGTGATGTTTGGAATTTGTAGCTGAAACGCCTCAATTGGTTACTGCGTAAAATAATAAATGACAACGACAGTGACGCAGTCGCCAACAACAGCGCAGCAATACAGATATGATCAAGTACGCGAATGGCAGTCAGAGTTAAAAATACCATCAACGAATATACAACAAAGGTAAAAAAATACAAGCGGCGTGTAACCATGTTAGGCACGATAGTATATTCGGTGTCAGCGATAGTTGCATCCACGGGTGTGTTATTATCAGCGCTGACACCAGTGACAACTGCAATCGCGGTCACAATTACAGTTTTAGCATCAACGACAATTGCAGGAGCTGCTAATATTATCGCGAAAAAAATATCCTCGTGTGCGCTAACAAAATTGCACCAGTATGAAAAGTTAAACAGCGCGGCCACAAGCACCTACTCGAAATTGTCGTCGCTGATATCATCCAGTCTTGACGATACAACAATATCAGATTCCGAATTCGCCGAAATGGCAAAGATGTACAACGATTATACTCAGAGCATAAAGTACTTCGATTTGAAACGACAGCAGATAAATAACAATGTCAACGACATCGACGGAATTACTTCAGCAGATAGTCGCAAATACAAGCCCGGCGCGAACAACTTTGTTAACAGTAACATCAACTAAGCCACAATTCAGTATTAATTTTCCAACTGCGATTCCAGTAAGCGAAATCGCGTTAGCACAATTACGAGTATATCACAGTTGGCCCAATATCAGATCAAGATCGTTTGGCGGATTGCCAGCAAATAATTCGTTTGTGTTTGCATATAAAAATAAACCCGATGGCACGCCAGACTGGAATGTCATTTTGTTACCAACCGGGTCTTATCAAATCGAAGAAATCAACGAGGAATTACAACGTCGAATAAAAAATATCACAACAAAGGAATCCAAAATAGCAATAACTGTTCATAAGCCAACGCTGTCATCCGCAATCGAAATAAACACCCCAGACTAAGCCGTGGATATATATCAGAGTTCGATCAGAACAGTGTTAGGATGGCCTGAAGTTGCTCCACCGGCGCCGCCAACGCCGCCAGCCCCGAAGAAGTCTGACTATGTCACAGACACGCAGTCATACCACGAAGTTGAACCATCATACAAAGATCTCTTACTTAGAATAAAAAACGAAACGTTGGGTAGTAAATTTGAATTAGTTGGTGGGTCTTTTGTTTTTGAGTTTCCCTTAAAACAAGAGATCATAGCATCAGAGGGAGGTACAGCTGTATCTTTATATTTTCGTCAAGGGGATATCCCAAAGTTCTTTACAGTCATTAATCAAGAACATAAAACACAACTAGAGAGACTACGACAATATTTCCAAGAACATCTTTTTGATATAACTGGTTCACGCAGCGAAATCATTTCGAGAATCGAAATATTAAATCAGCTTGTCGCCGACATGGAATATATTAACCAGCGAGCTATTCAGATAATAATTAACGATAAAACCGGTCCTAAACAACAATTTCTAACCCGTTATTCACTAACAGAAGCCACGTTGCCGAATTATAAATTTCCCGGATATAACGTGCCCGAGCTGAAGAAATCAGTCAATGATCTAATCAATGAGTCCTTCGACGGCATACTCGCACAACACAGGCGATCACTACCACCGGCAACTATCCTCAGACATAACAATAACCCCGAAGGGCAGGGCCGTCATGTATCCCCGGGCATCGTAAACATCACCGAAGTGGTCGCGGTGAATCTTGTGTGTGATGTCATTGATGGCAGTTACAGCACGGACACGACAGTATCAAATCAAGCCCAGCAAGGATTTATTCTTTATTCATTTACTCCGAAAGAACCACCTGGATTTCAGATTGTGCAAGAGCCAATCAATCAGGTCTATCTACGATGTCATAATCCATGGCTGACCAGAATAAATTTCGCGCTGACAGACCAGCGTGGGAATCCTCTTGATTTGCGAAATGAAACACTACATATTAGTCTCCTGGTAAAGTTCTAAGGACTTTCAATCAGGGTGAAATCCTAGGGATTTCCAAGCCTTTTCAATTAATAATATTATATTATAATAATGTCCCTGAAGAAAAAATGTGATGATGATAGCACTGTTGTCACTGATGATGATGTCACTGATGTAACTGACAACGATGATGATGATAGCACTGATGTCACTGATGATGATGTCACTGATGTAACTGACGATGATGATAGCACTGATGATGATAGCAGTAATGTCACCGTCAATATAAAAAATATTTCAATAAATTATAACATGACTTGTCACAAAAAAATCGCAGGAGATTTCCACAATTAATCATCGGGTATTATATAATGTATCACCGCGTGAAATGTTTCATACATAATAAAGAACTTCTTGATAGCGCTGTCAGCACCGGAAAAGTTACCCCGGAAAAAATAATCATTGATATATACGGTAATGACGATTTTATACTGACTGATAACCAATTTCAGGTATTAAACAAGGATCATATTGTGATCGCGCATTGCGGTATACATCAAATCCTCGAATATATACGCGTATTTAGATCTTAGATGGATTTATATGTACCACCACATAAAATTTTTCGTGTATGACAAAAAAGCGCTCGAGCAAGTAGTCAAGGCTGCATTTGCACAAGAAGAAATTAACGTTAAATTGCTTATTGATGAATACGGAGACGAAGACTTCCTACTAACACAGCAACAATTAGATAGTCTCAGACGCGAGCATATTACCGCAATAGTATGCGACAGAGATCAAATTCTCAATTATGCACACTCCTGCCTTAAACCCCACCGACTTATCGCCTTGATTTCATCAAGGAAGTAAAAAAAGTGATATATTTTTTTCAGTTTGGGTAAATCAAGGTGAGGTATTTACTTCCTTCATCGCTGACAGCGTCAAGGTGAGGTATTTACTTCCTTGATTTCGTCCGCGGACATACAATTTTTTAACTTCCTTATCCGAGTATTTATTATCTTTTTCATCTCATACTCGCCCGCCAGTGCCAACCTAATCTTTTCAATTGCACGAGACAATGAAACAAATTCATTTATTTGTGCTTCTTCTACTGTAGCCAGCGATTTATACAAATTTGTTTGGATCATCTTTATAAATCGATACTGAGCAGGAAGAATATAACGCCTTGTGCATGAAGCTTCATGTAATGATTCAAAATCAGACATGATTGTTTCAGAATTTAGTGATATTTTAAATCCTTGTTCTTCTAATTTTTTAATAGCAATTATCACATCATTGATATTTTCGTAATTCATATATATAATATTATATATTTAAAAGAAAAGAAATGTGGGTCGTTTGACCCTGAAGCATATTTACAGCATTGTATTTACAATATTTACAATTGCATATATAACTTATCCTAAGACGACACAGACATATAGTATTTACAATATTTACAGCATTGTATATTTACACTATTTACAGCATTATATATACAACTTATCCTAGGACGGTACAGACATATAGTATTTACAATATTTACAATTGCATATATAACTTATCCTAGGACGGTACAGACATATAGCATTTACAATATTTACAGCATTGTATATTTACACTATTTACAGTAGAAGCATATTTACAGCATTGTATATACAACTTATCCTAGGACGACACAGACATATAGTAGGACAGCACAACATATAGTATTTACAGTAGGACAGCACAACATATAGTATTTACAGTACTTATCCTAACGGAGTCATTTTCTACACTCAACACTACCATCCCAAAAATCAACCCTTGGATGGACGCAAAAAGCATCCGCCAATGGCGGATATGACGGGATGGTATTGATTGCTGTTGAGCTTCGAAGACTCCGTCTTCTAATAGGATCATATAGTATATAAACCGACTAATACTTGAAAGTTCAAAAATAGCTCAGGCGTGATTTGTTTAAAATGTTTTATTTGTTTTTCTTAAATATGATCGTGTGGAAAATACAAATGTACCATAAACCCAAACAGGTGTAATAAAATAAAGATTTCATCTGTGAAAAAAAGATAAATAGACAATTACGCCTTTTGTCTACGATATAATCATTCTTGGCGCTGTTAAGGTTAAAGGGAAGTTATTTACTTCCTTATACACAGAAAACCGTCTGCTCGTTGTGTTACCTGTAAACGATTTACCACTGAATAAATTTACCCATTGCACGAAGGGAGGGAACTAATTGCATGAGATATACCCAACGGAGTTATCTCCGTTTGAAAAATCCTCGGATTTTAGTGATAATTAAAAATAATCTTCTGCTTATATGTTTTTGACATAGCTGATTTATATATTTTTTCTGCGACTTTTCGTACCGAGGGTACGCAAATATCAAAATGTTTGGCAGCTGAGTTCATAGATGGGAATATTATTTCTTCATTTGTATCTAAATTTATGGATACAACTCTCTTGGCGCTCTTATTGCTACGGCCAGTATTACCAGCCCTACAATTTTGGCTCTGCGTCACAACCCTCAGATTGGATAAACTGTTGTGGGTTTTGACACCATTGATGTGATCAATTACAAGACCGTCTTTGATCTCTCCAAAGAAACACTCGAACGCGAACCTATGATTATAATACTTTTTTTCCCAGCTGCAAACATTAAATAACCAGAATTATTAACAACGCCAACTGGTTTTTTCAATCTACAGTGTCTGACTATTCCCTCGCGAGATGCTTCATAATTCTTAATGGTTGGATGTGAGACAAATTCTTGGCTCATTTATATAATAATATATTTGTTTAAATCATAATTTGTTTGAAAACTTAGTTAAATAATCATGCTCGGATATGTCGCTGGATTTTTTATTGTAATATCGCTTGAGTTCCCGGTATCACTTTCCTTCGCAACCCGCACATAACTGTGTTTTACCCCTGACTCCGATGCCACATCGCAGGCATGGTATTGGCCCTAAACTCCCCCTTCGTACGCTTTGGGAATGTTGTCCACAGAATTCACCTCTGCAGGATTTATTACAGCGAGTTGATGATTTTGTACCAAGCCACTTACAATGATTCATATATATAATATTTTCTTATTTAAATAATTGTCTTAAATATAATATGGAGGAGTTTTCCAGGTTGTCTGCGTTTGGCACCGGGAGATTCGATCTTGACAGACTAACCCCTGATTCACGGAGACGAGCCCTGACTGATTTGTTTGATATTATCAGGAATGCCAAAAAGGAATTCCGCAACGATGGCGCATCTCACGTGTGGTCGACATTTAAAATTATACGCAACACTGACAGAGGCAATGTCATTGATGCTACAATGAATGATGCACGAGCGAAAACAATTATTGATTATCTTACCGCCTGGTCGGAAATATTTTTTCAGAATAAAATTTACTGTGCAAGCAGATTCCGATACGTGGATTATTCGTGATAAACACGATCCTGTTCTTGCTAGCGGAAAGACCATTCTGTTAAGTAGTAGTTGTAGACCAGGAATGCTGACCGGGATTGATAAACCATATTACCCGAGAGCTTATCCTGTGACCGCGGTCATTTATGGAATTTATCCGATAAAAAAACCAAGAACTGATAAACTCGCCCCGATGAGGTCGTCGTTGGCGCTGAATTGTGTAGCAGAGCGAGTAATGGAACATTTTAAAAATGCGATGCGCGGAAACGGTCTGACTGCGTTAAGACAGTCCAAAATAACAGCGTGGGCTGAGCGAGTCAAACACACAGGAGCATCAATAAACGATGTTACCGAGCTAGAAAAAGCATTAAGATTTCCCATAACCGTAAAAACGATCACAGAAGAGGTATTATACAAATCGAAATATAATCAAAAAGGAGCCCCAATAAATATCATTGATCATAACGCTCACGCTTGGACTCGCGGTTACGATATTTCCGCGGGATCGTGTTGTGAAATATTATCCGCCAGGGAACTCTGGCGGAAATATATTTGATTTTATCAAACAGATAAGCAGCAGCGACCCTGTGTCGATGTGGTTGTTTAAAAGTTCCGAAGATGGCGAGTATGATCAATTTGTAAGATCCAACGGTGAATTATACCGAACGGAGTCGTTGCAACAACAAATGAAAAAACTCGCAGAGAAACATATGAAAATCGAAGATTTTAAAAACACTGAGCAGTTATTGGTTAATTGTTTTACAGTTCCAAGTGTTGCCGCTCACGCCGCCAGAGAAAGAAATTCATGGAAACCAACACGAAGTAAGTTTCTTTAGGATATACAATTAAGTTGTGTCGAGTATGGACACGGCGGTTTGTGGAATACCCGATACGACCACCGGGATATGATTTCCGTGGATATGATTGCTTGCTACCCGGGAAGTTTTCTCGGGATGGGCGAGTGCAGCGAATACTTTAAGCGATTCGGACATCCCACGAACTCGATGACACGAGTTGCTATAAACGGTCCTTTATCCGATTTTGACCTGACAGGATTTGCTCGTGTGACGTCGTTTGAATTTGCCAAAGAGTTACATCCGTGTTGTTATGTTTGGTTTGGCAAACACTTCAGTGAAAAGCGCTGGGCGCCAATAGTGTTATTGCAATACATGCTTGACAGCCGAATACTGGTATCGTTGACTGTCAGTGAAGCAATCATATCATATCGACCGCAGAACTCAGTTTGGTTACCAACACCGGAGCGTGTCAGTTTGGATGAGATTATTAGCGAGTATGGACGAGAGAGTCCAAATACTCCCATGGATGTCATTATCGGCGAGGCTCCTAAAGTTCTTAAGATCAAACTCAGCAATAGTGAAAAAACAGCAAAAGATCTCGGACGAAGAATAATCGGTAAATTTACTCAAGGTGGCGAATATGATCATAAACTACATCATTCACGGCTGATTATCGATGATGCTGAATTGGATTTTATAATTGCTGATGCCGTTGCGAAAAATATATTTTGTAATCGGGAGGACGCCCTCTTGTCCGACGGGGGAAAGTTGGGCACAATTGTAAGTTATATCGACGGAGAATCTCCTCAGTACACACATTTAAGATCTTCGATGCTGGCTTATGTTTCTATAAATTTGCTATCAATGATAAATCGATTTCCCGACACTGCACTCAGAGTTGCAACGGATTCATTTTATATCAGTAGCAAATGCTTAGAATCACTGGCTCGTTTTACAAAGAGCGTCGAAGACTTTTACGATGAATCATGGAGTTCGTGGAGAATAAAAGTGGAGATGTTACATGGATATTGTGAATCCGCTGATGTTACAATTAAGGATGATTATTGTAAATCAGAATTATCAGAAATGTCGAATGCGCCATCTGTGTATGATCCAATCACTAGACACAAAACTGTTTATTTGAATGGACCAGGGGGTTCTGGCAAGACAACTCGAGCGATTGAATTATTTCGAAATTCAGATATGATTGTGCTAACACCTACACACCGACTTGCCAGGGAGATGAAACAACGAGGAGTTAATTCTTGTACTTGGCACAGCTTTTCAAATACAGCGGCGATGTGTGGACGTCAGATCGAATGGGAACAAAATATATTCCCGGGAAAATAATTTGGGATGAGATATGTACGGTACCGTTGGAAACGTTGAAAACGTTCCTGGATTGGCTGCTAACAGCGAATACAGCTGTGATAATGTGCGGCGATCACGGTCAGCCACCACCTTTTGTTGGGCCATCTCCACATGATTGGTTGAGGGATTTTGTTGATTATTATGAAGAAGTGTTTGATGATCATAGAGCACTTGATGCAACATTGAAGGAATTTAAAACATTAATCAGATTACAACCGAATAAAATTCAATGCGAAATTATGCGCGAGATGATTCCTGAAACTTCAATGAGCGACTTTTGGAAAACATGGAAACCAGACGATTTGATAGTGGCAAGTAGAAAGATAGTTAGAGACACACTTCAACAGCAGCTATTTCAATTACAACAAGAAAAGTTTCCAATGTTGCCAGTGCCGTTATGTTATAGACCAGCTGATACGCGGTTACAGAATATAGATGTTGATATACCAGGACACCAGACTGTGTCAGGGACAGAGTCAAGGAAACAGAATTTAGTATTAAATGATATTGTGTGTTAGTTGATATTAATGCTGTCAAAGATGCACTAAAAATGAATAAATCCCCGTGGACGCTGGGATACGCAATGACAATTCATTCATCTCAGGAACTAACTATCAGTGATACAACTGTCTGGATTGTCGACCACCGCAATGAATGGTCAAACTTGGTCTATTTAGCTGTGTCTAGAGTCAGAAGAATATCTCAACTGCGAAGAATTGTCTTGGAAGAGTCAATAATTAATAATGAAAACAACAGCGACATAATAAGAAAAAAACTCACCGGGTACAAACAGAGTGACAAAAAAAAAATAATCGCGATTTCGACCTCGACGATGACTTCGTTGTTGCGCTGAAACAACAGCAGAATAATCACTGTGCGAGCTGTAATTGTATAATGCTACGGCAGTATTCGAGTAATAATCCAAGACAATTCACCGTAGATAGAAAAGATAATAATCGTGGCCATACACGCGATAATGTGATGCTGACCTGTCTTGAGTGTAATCGACGTCGGGGTGCTGGCACCCTTGGTGCTAGTTAAGTGATCGCGGTGGCAATTGTGTGTTCTCGGGAATTACCTGAAGTTGCTCACGTGTGAATCCGCGTTGAGGAGCAGTTGAATCCAACCTGTAGATTGCTGGTCTGCCAGTGGATCTTACTATGCTAGATATCTTGTGTGTAGTGATACTCCAAATGGGATCAGTCGCTATTCGTTTACCACCTTCAAGTTCACCCGGTTCATATAAATATCTTACAGTGACACCACCCAGTACTCGCTGTTTTTCAATATTTTTTTGTTGTACGGATATATTTTTTTTTTGTGACCGCGATTGCAGGTTTCATATTGATTGTTCGAGTAATCTCATTATTTAGTGCAGTTATCACGCTCGGTAATCTTGCGACCCATTCACGAGATCTGTTGTCTTTAATAAATTCCTTCACGTATTGATATCCAAATAACCGCTCAGCAAGTGTTCGATTAAATCGCTCAACAATTGTCGGATCACGATGAATTGCAGTATGCCCTCGTCTGATGGTGACGTTATGTTGTTTCATCAACGATGATACCGCACCTTGAAATTCTTTGCCAGGATCAACTTGTAATAAATTTGGCCATCGCAGACCACCTCGTTGATAAATTTGTTTAAACGCAGAAGCAACCTCAGATGCGGTTTTAGTTGTTAAAAGCTCAGCATCCTTGTATTTACTTGCAACATCAACTACAGTTAATGCGTACTTGTATGTTCGGCGACGAATGGTATCGTGTGGCAGAAATAATATATCAGCCTGATGAACTTCATTTGGCACACTAACATCAAAATGTGCAAAGTAAATTTGTTTAGGACGCGGTAGATAAATTTGCCATATTGCCTGTCGGGATAACCAATTTTTAGCAGTAACTAGCGTAACTTTTGCTGCTTTAGCAAGTTTACTAATTGCTGCGCTACCTCTCCAGTATCCACTTGGGGAATAATAAATCGACTCCATTATATACCAGCACCTAGCGCTAATTTACCTTTCATTGCAGATTTTATTAACCAGGATGCTAACGTTTCTTTGAAAGATTTATCAGCGATGGCATTTAACGCGTGAATTAATTTCACATCCGCGAGATGGCGCTGTTGCAGATCCTTACTTCGATACGCTATATCATGAGCATGACACGCACCGTCGATAGCATTTATCGGATACTCACCTGGATTGGGTCGATCTTGGCTATCAAGTCTGATATCAAGTCGGGTTCCGGGCCCACAGTAATTATATCCCGGAAGATGTTTTTCTCCTGGGTATTTAGCCCACGGAGTCCCTGGTAATTTTCCTAACTTGGCTGCGATATCACCTCCTTTTTTGTTTTACTCGAAGCTGGCACGCCGCTGCTGTCTGTGACAATTGACGGAATAAATTTAAACTTTGTTATGCCGCATCGTTCACACTTGCCTGTAAGCGCAGATCGATTATTTTTTGTCGTAGTGGTTGTTATGCCTGCAGTTGGGGTACGTGCTCTACATTTCACACAATATAAATCCATATTATTTTATAATATATCTAATGAAGATTACTGACTTTTCTGCCACAAAACGACGAGAGCCAATCAAACATAACTCAGTGCTACCAAATTCTGTCCGAATGATTATTATAGGCCCATCTGGGTCGGGTAAGACGCAGTTGTTACTTAATTTAATAACGAAGTGGATGAAATGGGATAAACTGTATTTGGTAGCTCCATCTGTGGATGATCAACGGTGTCATCAAGTACTGAAAGATTTTAATGAAAGTGTAAAGTCGCTAAACGACGATGATGATGTTGTTGAATTTATCACTGACATCGATGAAGCACCAAGTATTGATGATATTGATGGGAAAATTAACAATTTAGTCGTGTACGACGATGTGATGTTGGACAAACAATCAAATCCTGCCAGGATATTTTCACGCGGCAGGCATAAAAACACTGATGTGATTTATGTAACCCAGCGATACACACAAATTCCGAAAGTGATCAGAGACAACTGTAACATCCTTGCGCTGTTCAGCGGCGTTGACGCACATACGTTACGAAATATACATCAGACCTGGTGCAGCGGCGATATGGACTATAAACTTTTTAAACATTTCTTTAGTCGTGCTCAGGCGAAACCACATGGATTTGTAACGATAAACTTACATGACCCTCGAACACGGTATCGAGTCGGGTTGGATAAAACTTTTAACTAGAGAACAGCAGAGAGGGCGGCGACAACGAGTTGGGTTCGTCGCATAAACTAAAAACCCCATCAAAACAAAAAAAAAATTGTTTAAGGCGCAGCGATAGTAATATTGGTCCTTCTCCCGGTAATTATCGTTACCCTCTAATTGACTTTTTTCTCGATTCGATGGAGGCCTTATTTTAACGTTTTGAACCCTCTATCAGTTTGTAGGGTTCGCCCTCTCTGCTGCTCTGGTAATAAGAATGGCAAAAATATACTTACAGTTTTACATTCTGCATTTCCTTAAAATATAATTTCTTAGTTCTGCAAATCCGAATTACATGAGCCATGTCATGAGTTCTCAAGTTTGTTCACACATTTCGAAATTGTACTGTAATTTAGACTATATTCCAAGTGCAATTACATCCTCCTTACTGCAACTCAAAATGAAATAAATATTAAATTTAATAGCGTCTCTTTGGTAATTGCAATTGAAACACTTCATATTTTTCCCATATTATGATTTCAAATAGTCAAAGACAGAACAAACACACTTGCAGATGTAAACACGCTTCTCCCGCGCTGCTTTAATCCGATGTATTTCATGCACAATTTACACAGATGAATCCAGTCCATAATCACGAAATTTCGTAGAATCGACAAAAATACCAAACCTATTCATTCCACATCAAATGGAAAACTTGTTGCAATGCGCATTCATTCACAATAAGAAACATATGTTAGCGCGCGGCAATTTCAAATTCGTCTCGTAGCCGGTATGCTCTCATTCACCGAGAACTGCAAAAGCGCGTTGTCATTTGTTGGAAGCCAGTCTTAAAGAACTGTTTGGGCTGATTTACCTTGATGACACGGTCTTCGCAGAATCATTCACACTAGTAAACATAAATAACTTTGTTCAAAAAAGTATTAACTATTATTGACACTACTCGCAGGTTTGAAAATTGATATATGGAGACAGAAACAAAATATTGTATGAAAAGCCAGTGTTAATATTTGCTTGATTCTTCGATGAAATGCGTGGGCAGTAACTTTGCTTCAGAAACACGTCCTGAGACTCTTGGTCAGGTCCAATTATAGCTCAACAGCCTATCTTTCAAAAATGTTTGAGGTAGTTCTTAAAAGACCGGTCGATTCTTGATACGTTCTATGTTTGACCTCCAAAAGTAAAGTTATTTTGACGTAATCGAGTGATTATGGTAATGATCTTGTAAACATTTTGCATTACGCTTTAATCTGTTTATACCTATTTATACCTAGTAATCAATTAATATTATCCATCTCATAAGCGCACCAAAATCTAGTCATTAATGTATTACCTTTAATCTAGTCGTAGAAATATACATAACTCACACAGTCCTTTATTTGGACAGTGTGTTTGTATGTGTTTGTGTGCGTTCGCGTACGTCTGAATGTGTGTGTATGTGTGTTTTCTTCCCTTAGCAAAACACTTAGTCCTTAACGAAGAGTGTTTGTGTGTAGAGTGTTTGTGTGTGTTTGTGTGCATTAGTGTACGTTTGTATGTGTGTGTTTAAGTATGCATGTCTGTTTGTTTTCTTCCCTTAATAAAAAGCTTATCCCTTAACAAAAAGTGTGCATATGTATGTGTTACTGTATGCAAGCGTTCGTCTGTGTATGTTCGTATGTGTTTGTGTCCATTAGCGTATATTCGTATGTGTGTGATTGTGTATGTATGTGTGTTTGTTTTCTTCCCTTCACACAAAACTTATCTCTTAACAATAAAGTGTGGGTTTGTGCATGTATGTGAATTTGTATGCACTCGTTCGTGTGTGTTTATGTGTGTATTTGTGCGCGCGTACGTTTGCATGTTTTTGTGTATTTGTTTTCTCCCTAACAAAAAGCTTATCCCTTAACAAAAAGTGTAAAAGTGTATGTGTGTGTTCATATATGTGTTTTTGTATGCACGTGTTTGTTTGTGTGTGTGTATTTGTGTATGTGTGCGCACGTACGTTTGTATCTGTTTGTGTGTATGTGTGTTTGTTTTCTTCCCCTTAGCAAAAAAGCGTATCCCTTAACAAAAAGCGTAAATGTGTATTGCCTGTTTGTATGTTTTTGTGTGCGTTCGCGTAAGTTTGTATGTGTGTGTATGTGTTTGTTTTCTTCCCTTATCAAAAAGCTAATCGCTTAACGAAAAAGTGTGTGTATGTATGTGTTTTTGTATGTACTCGTTCGTTTGTGTGTGTATGTGTGTGTATAACCGCGCGTACGTTTATATGTGTTGTGTGTTTGTTTTTTCCATAACAAAAAGCTTATCTGTCAACAAAAGAGAGTGTGTGTGTGTGTGTGTGTGTGTGTGTGTGTGTAGGTGTGCGCCCGTACGTTTATATGTGTTTGTGTGTTTGGTTTTTCTTTAACAAAAGCGTAACCCTTAGGAAAAAAACAGTGTTTGTGTGTATGTATTTGTTTTTGTATACACGCGTTCATTTGTATATGTGTGTGCATTTTGTTTGTGTGTATGCATTTTGTTTGTCTGCAGACCCCATATTTTCTATCGCCATACATGCCCAACCTTTTGTTTTTTATAAATCGTGTCCCTGAATCGTCCCACGGTGTTATGTAATGACAATTCCCATTGTCCGTGAATCACGTGAAAAACTGTAACACTTGGTGGAGCGGGACATATAACTTTATATAACGCCTGGGGGACATTGTTGCCAATGTCCAGTACCGTGACGTCTTCATTCCTAGTGTCCCAATACAAACGCAACCTATGGTAAATTCCCATTGTCTCCAGAGTGGATATAAAATTGCCATGTTAAATTCCCCTTGAGGCAAAAGTGGATATACCCATTTTTAACATTAAGGTCCCATTGAGGCTAGAGTTTCCCAATCACTTGTAGTTATGTTCAATTCCCCACTTACTCCTTGTTAAATTTCCCCATGTTAAATTCCCATTGTCCCCAATTTGGATATACCCTTTTCACATCAAGGTCCCCTTGACGCTAAAGTGTTCCAATGCCTTGTCGTTATGTTCATTTCCCCTTTTCGCTATACAGTCTCAACCACTTGTCGCTATGTTCCCTTTTCCCTTCTCGCTATACAGTCACAATCCCATGACGACAAACAGGCCCACCCATTTTAAAATTCCCCATGTTAAATTCCCCTTGTCACCAAGGTACAACACCCTCATCATTCCTGTTGTCAGTACACGGGCCCAACTTTCCCTCGTCCGTATATGGGCCCAATACTCCCCATGTTAAATTTCCGATTGTCCGTATAAATCTTGTCTGTATAGTGGCGCAGGCAGTTTTGTAATGGTAATTCCCATTGTCCGTATAGTGGCCCAATCCCCTTTCGCTATGTTCAATCCCCATCCACTCCATGTTGAATTTCCCCATGTTAAATTCCCCTTGATGCTATAGTGACCCATGACCTTTTTGAATGGGATTTGCCATTGAGGCTATAGTGACCGACTATACTACTATGGTCCTAACAAAGCTCTATGAATCCCTAAGCGAATGAAAAGTTCGGTATAAATTTCACAGCCGGAAATATACTGTTCCTCCTAGAATCGTGATGTTGTCAAGATGGTGTAATCCAGAACTCCTTGGAATAATTCACATCAGTTCCAAAATAATATTATGGTCCAAATAATGAGCACTTTCTTTTTCCACAGAACAGCCCAAACAAATATTCGGGTATTTTTTTCTCCCCTCGAATAATATCTAAGTACAATATAAAACACGTTTGCAAACTTATAACAGGAACACATGAAATAAGGATGACTCCGAAATAGGAATGAATCGGATTGCTCAGCTCTGTCATTATATACACCTAATATAACGACAATTATTTCGCAATATACCCCTCGTGACATATCACACTACACATTTTGCGTCGAAATTGCCTATTCATTTGACCCAGCCCAACGAATGGGAAGTTATGGAATTCTTTTAGAAATGTCGAAACTCCATTAGACTTTGGGGAATTAATCCAAAGAAACCATTAAGTCTTGTTTCTAATCATAAAATTAAAGTCTTCAACACTACGTAACCATCTCTTTATACATTATGTGTAATATTATGCTCTGAACAGACTCAGATCACATAAGCAAAAACTAACTAAATATATTCTGTGCAAATCACAGCCATGAATACAATTTATAACAATTCGATAAATTCATGTACCAGGAGTTATAAAAATAGCGATATACAGAATAAATTGTAATAGATAATTACACCCCAATTAAACACTGAACACACAAAAAGATTCTGCCTCAGATGTTAAATGCGAGAATGAGGAATTTCTCAAGTAAACAACATGATACGAAAAGCTAAGCCACAAAGTAGTACATGGATGAGGGTTAAAAAAATCATTTCTAGAACAAATCTATGTTGTCAACAAGATAAAATCTGGTATCAAAATTATAATTAGAACATGAGGTACAACAGAATCTTCATGAGGGAATCCTATGTCCGAGACCAAAACCTAAATAAAACATGATTACCTCCATTGATAATGAAAACATGAGGTACAACAGAATCTTCATGAGGGAATCCTATGTCCGAGACCAAAACCCAAATAAAACATGATTACCTCCATTGATAATGATCCTAACATTTAACCTTCATTGATAGAGAAATATTAACTATGTATTTTACTTTTACATAATAAACTTTACTGCTCAGAGAAGTTTTCTAGCAACAATTAGTCAAAAATACGTGCTAAAAATTACTCAAGATGAAATCTTATGAATTACATATAGAATGCTTCTAGGAATATAATACTTCTTTACTTTTGAATGTGTACCTCCATTTAGATTATCTTTTCCTTTGACGTGCACCATGTATCTTATTACTTGATGTGGGCAATGTATATTATCCCTTGATGTTCCCGGTGTATCTTTCCGCTTGACGCGCCTTTTGTATCTTATCATTTGATGTGCCTCATGTATCATGCCTGATGTCAATATTATTTTCATGCAATCTTAAGCTCCGCCTTTTAGTATCTGATTTTTGTTTGTTTTCATATCTGGCCAAAAAAGGTAAGGGGGTTGTGATCAGTATCTACAATAATAACAGAAGAAGCTGAACTTATATACACTTCAAAGTGTTGCAAAGCTGGCATCAAAGCCAAAAATTCCTTCTCGATTGTGGAATAATTTCTCTGGTGCTAATTTACTTTTTAACAAAATAGCACAATGGATGTTCTACACTATCTCTATATAACTGACTATAAAAAGATCAGCCAGCCCCGGCATCACTTGCATCAGCAGACATTTTAAATGATCGAAATTTGAAGCCGAAAGAATCGGTGCACTCTTAAATATGAAATTTGACTTATCAAATGCCTCCTGGCATTTTTCAGACCAATGAAACTTTCCTTTCACTGTCAGCAAATTTATCACGCGTTCAGCAATTATGGACAAATTGGAACAAAATTTCCGATGATATCCAGCCATACGCAAAACTCGCATCAGTTGCTTTTTACTGATAGGCACAGGGAGTTGGATACTTAGATTCCGTTAATCTTAAATCAATAGACAAACCACCCACAGCTATTAGAAAATGGAGATTCCTCATATCTAGACCGGAAAGGTGGGCATCTCCGCCACGAGGGAAAAGACCGGTAGTAGTGAAGGGGGATACTATACGTACAATGGGAATTAGCATTACAGACCCCCCTTGGGAACATATACGTACAAGGGAAATTTAACATGGCGAAAAATCGTGGGTCAATATACGTACAAGGGAATTTAACATGGGAATAAATCGTGGGTTAATATACGTACAAGGGGAATTTAACATAGGAATAAATCGTGGGTCAATATACGTACAAGGGGAATTTAACATGGGATTTTTTTTTTTAAATTTAAAAAAAAAGGGGTAGGCAATTGAAAGGCTATCTCTTTTCGAGAAATATGGCTGGCCTTGAAAAGGGCCTTTGGGTTTTCTTCTTCTGCTTCTAATTTCTTCTTTTTCTCCACCAAGTTCTTATTTTATCTCCTACACTCTTTTTCTTCTTTTCTTTCTTTTTTTCTCCTGCTCTTCTTTCTTCTTCTCTTCCTCCTCTTCTTTCTTCCTCTTCTCATTTTCTTCTTCTTTTTCAATTTTTTCGTTCCATTTGCTTATTCTTATTCTTTCCTCTTCATCCTCCTTCTCCTCCTTTATCTCTTTCATGACACCACTTATCTTGTCCTTTACCTTTCTTAAGTTATTAATTTCCATCTTTACACGATGGGGACTATAGGAATAGTGGTCTTCAACGAGTCTTATTAACATCTGCTCCATCATTCCTAAGTTGTCTAAAACGTCTTGCAATGTTTGCATTTTGTCCATTTGGTTAGAAGCCATCTTCTTTGTAGAATGGTTTGAACGACGAATACTGTGGGTTCTTATAGTGAAAGCGCGTACGTGAAGGAAAACATCCCCCTAAAACATAAAATTGAACTTACCTAGATCATGACCAAACAACGCGCGGACGTGAAGGAAAACATCCCCTACTTTCTCATTTCATATAATAAAACCAAAACTATACTCTCTACATACGCTAAGAAACAATAAAGAAACCCATAATCTACTATTACACAAACATACCTGAGCTCTTACAATCACAAACACACAAACACATACCCTCACACAATTAAAAAAAGAGTTAGTGTTTATTTTGACACTACTCTACCTACACATTGGCAAATTGATCGTTATTTTTTTTCTAGAGTATTGGTTAGCCCTGAAATGGGCTGTTTTTTGGAACTTCATGGACACCTGGTTAATGGTGGCACCTTCCAGGCCTGGCGCCACATACACATCTTATCCCCCAGTTACTTTTTACCTTTTGGGGGGAGAGAGCAGAGGCAGGATATGTGGCTTCAGAATCCCAATTTTCGGTTTCTGGGATTCTGAAATTTCTTCTTCTCTTCTTTTCCTCCTCCTCCTCTTCTTTGTATCTTCTCTCCTCCTCTTTGTATCTTCTTTTCTCTTCTTCTTTATATCTTCTCTCCTCCTCTTCTTTGTTTCTTCTTTCCTCCTCCTCTCTTATCCTTCCCTCCTCCACAATGGCTTCAGCGGCCAGTTCATTTAATATGCGCCTGGCATATTCCAGATGCACATGAAGTTCCAACAGTTTCTCCAGTCTCGTGTTCATTTTTGGTGTTGATCAATCAACAAGGGTAGCTGGACTGCCGAACGAGTTTCAATTTATAGTGAAAGCGCGGACGTGAAGGAAAACATCCCCCTAAGAAACATAAAATTGATATTACCTAGATCATGACCAAAAAACAACGCGCGGACCTAAAAGAAACACTCACTCACTTTTTATGCTACCCATTCCTATTCTAAAAATTTTTTATAAATCACTTCAATAGACTATCCACATACGCAAAGCAATCCAATCTAACCCCAAATATACACCTCAAACACCAAAAAAAAAAGACATCATTTTAATCTACTACCCTTACCAACGTACTTGAGCACTTACTAACACAAACACACAATCACATACCCTCACATTTTTTAAGAAAGAGTTAGTGTTTATATTCACACTACTCTACCTACACACATTGGCAAATGGATCGTTATTTCTTTTCTAGAGTATTGGGTAGCCCTGAAAAGGGCTGTTTTTTGTTTGCTATGGCATTCTTTTTTAGTTTCTAAGAATGCGATGTCCTCTGAGGATAGACTTTCTGGCGATAGGTCTGCTTCTTCGGAAAGAGAAGAAGAACTCTTTGGTGTCGATACGGCAATCGACAAAGCCTCTGTCAGGTTCAGGTTGCTGCTGCTGTTGCTGTTGTTGCTGCTGTTGCTGCTGTTGTTGCTGTCTCTGAAGTCTGTACTTCTCTGTCCATTCTTCTTTCTCCCTGTTCATTTCTTCTCTGAAGAGCTCTTCTATCAGGTCTTCAGTGATTTTTAACATTCTCACATTCTCCATTTCTTCTGGCTTCGGTATCAGACTGTGTCTGACCCTATGCAAATTCACGTAGGCTTCGTTGAGTTTAGCTAGTTTGGAGCACATCTTCTTAGGAGGATGAGTCGACAATGGATGGTTAGACTGGAAACAACCCCGGTTCTTAAAGTCAAAGCGCGGACGTGAAGGAAAACATCCCCACACGGTTTTCGAGCCGCAACGTTCAGTGAGTGTCATGAGAGGGATAGTAAGAAATGAAAGAGCATCAATCCAACATTCTTATAGCTAAACAAACCACAAAGGCATTTTTTTTCAAAACACAACATTTTTTATTCAAAAATCACTTAACACTAAACAACAACAACTCTAACATTTTTAACAATAATCCAACAATATAACATCAAACAATTGTTTCAAATCACAAACATTTTTTCTCAATTTACAATCTACTTTAAACAGGGCTGACAACGTTGTGAATGAAATTGTGATTTCCACTGTTGGAAATCATTAGGCCATTGATGGACACTACGTTTCCTAGCTTGAGATAAAGGATAAGCATAATGGTCACAAAACCATCGATCTACTTTCACATCATTTCTAGAAGAAGAACGAGGATCAAAATGAGTCACTAAATGTTCTAAGGAATAGCCCAGGCTGCGATGATGCAGAAAATACACACAGTACTGTCCACACACCAAGGAATCTGTGCCTTGTAATTTCACATTATTGAATCGGGTGGTTTGAGCATTTCTTCTCATAAAGTCGATGATATCGTCTTCCAAAGGGGGAAATCCGTACGAATCGAAATATTCCATACATCCTTCTTGAGGAAAGTAGACGGCTACCCAGTGGGTTCCTGGGAGATGACTTTCGTCCGTGTTGATCACGTAAGCTTGATGGTCTTGAGGTTTGCGATGAGGGAGTTCATCTTTAGCACAGACGACAGGATTCCAAGAAGCCGTATACGAACTGTGGTTCAAAAGGTAATAAAGTTCCCAGGTATCCATTGATTTGTGTGTGCTTTTTTTCTTCTTCACAGGTAATAATAAGTCGTCAATTCGATCCTGACTTTTTGCTTGAAAATGTCTGACGAATAAACGGTTATTCGTTCTGTTTCCTCACTCTGATTCAGGAGAGCTTCGATACGATGGATCTCTTGAGTGGTTAATGGTGGACAAGAATGTTCACGCAAGTCTTTATACCACTGGTGCAACACGTCTTTGTCCGAGATGAGACTCCAAGCTTCGTCCAGATACTCGTCCAATTTTTCTTCTTGGCTCAACATTAGGCATTTATCGTGTTGAATTTGACTGGGATGATCGTTTTGACATCCATAACAATTTTTCTTGATCAATTCCGTCATTTTTTCCACCAAGTGTTTGGCAAAACAGGAGACTAAATGGGCTTCTTGTTCTGGCCATCTCGATTTCATCATGATCACTTCTTCTTCTTCTTTTTCCACGGTCTCCTCACATTCCATCTTTAAAGTTTCTCCACTAGGTAAAGAGGGATAACAGTCTTCCATGGTTTCTAGTAATCTAGAATGACTTCTCTCAAACTGTTGATTTCTATGGTATTATCGAATTCGGCATACAGGATGACGTTCACTGTCGCTGGTAGTTCTTTTGCAAACTGAAGTTCCACACGAATCTGGCCAGATTTTATAGGGTGGAAATGTCCCTCGTCGCTGCCTTGGTCTGGAGTGAAATCGAAAGCCCACAAAGCATAGCCTCCTGCGTAATCGTCGTACGTAATGCCGTGACTGGTGTTGGTTCCTAACTGATCGGTGGCTTCGTACAGGGACAAGTACGATCTCAAGTAATTCATCTTCTTGTCAGTAAAGTCAGGTTCGAAAGGTCGGGTACACAAGGTCTTGCCATCGCGACTGACTTCGATTTTCTTCACGTTGAAGTGTTGAAAGTTGAAAGGATTTTCAGCGAAGGCTCCGTTGAAGGCTGAATTCAGGACCATACCAAGGATTAAACGTTTGGGTAACTGTCCTTGAAAGAGATGATCTTCGATCATAGAATGCTGTCCCTTGGGAATGGTGAACGTTTTCACTTCCACACGTCGTATGGGATACTTGGCGGTCGTTCTGCTCAACGTTTGACTGATGTCGTTACCCACTTTAGGTAACACTTCCACGCGTCGTACGTAGAGTTTGGCCTCTTCGATTTTGCTTTTAGGAGCCTTAGCAGCCTCAGCCTGCAAATGGAAAGCGGTACTGCTGCGATTCAGTCTCAAGCGAACATTGACCCCGTTCAGCAAATATTTCTCTTGCAACCACATGTCCAAATGCAAACGATCCATCAGTTCTAAACTCTTCTTATCTATGATTCTGATTTCTCTTTGCTCAAAGCCGGAATTGCTTCCATCTATTGTGTCGAACTTGTTCGCTTCGTCAGGTTCCCACAGCACACAAGCATTGAGATGAGTATCCTTGGCATCTATTCCGTACGTCAAGAGATTTTCCAGGTAGGCACGGTAAGGGTATGTATCCATGCTGCTGCTGTCTAGTTTGTTATTCAAGTACAAATCCACTGAGCTGAACAAGGAATGCATGAAATTGTTGACGGGAGCTATATTCTCACTGCCATCTACTCCACCATCATCCTTATCTAGAACTTGGACTTTCAAGTACAAGTAACTGCTATTCAGATCGATGTAATCTTCGGGCTGTCCCTTGATTTCAAACTCGATGGGAGCGGAATCGGTCAGTGAGGAGACGGGGTGAAATTCCACCCACTGGGATTCTTGCATCGTCATCATCGTGGGGGGCATGGCAAACAGATCCAGTTCCGTCTTGGAACAAGCGCAAGACTCTCGGTGCATCATTTTTGTTGCTGTGTTTCAATAATCGAAAACGTCTAAGTCTCGAACGGTTCTTCTTTTCTTGGTCTTTCTCGCTTGAAGTCTGGTGAAAGGGTGTTTTCTTCGTCGTCGTCTCTTTCTGCCTTGTCCTTGCTGAATGCCTGACTCGGTAGCGTGCAGGGCATTTATAGGTGTGTCTCGTCGGCCTAAAATGTCTTTGCCCGTTTGCAGCAAGACATTTTTGCCTGCCCTCATGAAGGCTTCTTTAGGGTTTTGTTTGTCGATGATGACATTTTGGAGAAATTCTTTGCCTTGCGTCAGTGCCGCATCTTTCAAGGCGTGCAATCCGCGTGTCACCATCGGTTTCAACACCGGGGCCACCGAACGAAAGGCCGATTTTAACATGTCTCCTAAACCGTGTCCTCGCTGTCGTGCAACCCCTCGGTACACTGGATACATGACTTACTTACGAATCGTGAGAGAACCGTTTTCGAAAATGGAGTTTCACCGTGACTTTTCCTTTGGTGAATGGAATATTTTGTCCCAAATCTCCTTTTATAGTAATGTTGACCGTGTCCAAATACGACTTGCTGACCGGCAAATAGTGAGGATGGAGAAATTCGCGGTGGACGTGGTAAGTGTTTCCACCTTCCTCGTCAGCGTTCGTGGCAGAATCCACTTTGAAAGGAATGACACGCAGTAACGGCACGGAGGTGTGTCCCACCACGTTGTATTCCACCACATCGGAGTACACAAACATCAAATTCAGTCCTTGGTTCAGTTCTACCGGGGAACGAAAACCTTGGCAAAAGCATCGTTGTCAGAAATGACTGATAATTCGGGTTTTGTTTTTCGTTCTAATTTTTTCCTCAGCTCCATGTCACCGCCCAACATGTCAAACAATTCAGGACAAAATAAGAAAGACATGATTTTATTCCCCTCAGGAAATTTCATCAATAAGCGACGAGCTGCTTTGTGGTACTCCATGGTGACCTTTTTTTGGGCAAGCTCCAACGCTTTCCCAAACACGGCATTAAACCTGGAGCTTATGGTGCTGACCAAATGTTGACCACTAAAATAATAGCCTGGGGGAATCAAAATCTGGTAGGTCCACGTTCGAGTTGTTTCATCATATTTTTTGAGATCATATTTGACATTATTCAAGGGCTTTTGCACTTGCTCGTCATGAACTTCCACCGTAAAATAATTTTGGTTGGGAAGGACATTGAGGACTTGGGTCGGGTGAATCATTTCTACTAAAGCCACTTCCCAATGGGCTTCGTGATCTAAGGGGATGGCCTGAGGTAATTTGGCCGTGTAACAGCACAGCGTGTTGTGGGGAAACACCTCCATGGAACTGTCACTGGGTAAGGTCAAGTAAAATTGGTTTTGGTGACTCATAATTCCAGAGTTCTGTGGCTGTCCGAGGGGTTACTGGACGTCAGAGGCGTGTCTCCGCCCAAAATGGGGTTCTGATTGTGGTTGGAGTGGTGACTGACACTGGCACTGGACACAAGGTTCCCGTTAGAGGAGAATTTCAGGGAGGGATTGGGAAGCAGGTAACCGATGCAACTGCTCAATAAAATGGTCCACAATTGTTTGTCTCCTTGTTGCAAACTCAAATTGGCGATGGCTGCCCCGATGACACAATACACCACGAAGATTTGGCAGAAAAAGACGATTTGCGTTTTAGGCACACGTTCTCCACACCACACCCAGAAGGGTTGTTTTTGTAAATCTTGCACAGAAGAACTAGGTGAAGAAGGAGTGGTCGACGTAGCTGCGTCTGATGTGTGAAAGGGCATGATGGTCACTTCTTTTTATAGTCGATGACTTGCGAAGCGTCGATCCAAGAATCGAAACTGGGTGGATATCCTTTCCAACGTACTTTGACTTCTTTGACACGTCGTTTGCCCACTTTACGGGTTCTGCGTTCGAGAATGCTTTCGATGTCGTACACGTCGTCTTCTTTTTTGGTGACACGTTGTAACTCGGGCAAATAAAACGTTCCTTTGAGCACTTCTCCGTTCATGTCTTCCAATTTATAGACGGCAGGATGACGGCCATGCACTCGTCCAGTGACGCGAAACAGTTCGGTCGTCCAGTTAGGTAAGTAACCTTTGTCGAAAGTGCGTTTGGTTTTGCCAATGCGCACCCAATCTCCTACGGTCAACTCTCCACTTTTCTTGGGGACAGCCCTCGTCGGGGACGTACCAAACAGACGCTCAAACACTAGCACTTCGTTGTCGGGAGTCACGTCTTGCGGGGCACGTCCGATGCTTCGATGGTAAGATTGGTTGTACGCTTGCACCAGGTGCGGTAAGATGTCGATGTACTTCAGAGTGTGGCGTAAAATATTTCCACATGCGTTCTTTCAAAGTGCGTTGAAAACGTTCCACGATACTGGCTTTGGTTTCGGGATTCTCGGTGGTAAAAAAATGAATGTCACGTTTCTTTAATTCTTTTTGGAAAGCTTGGTTCAGAAATTCGGTGCCTTTGTCCGTTTGCCATCGAAGAGGGTGACGACCGCTTTGTTTCAACACCCGTTGCAGGGCTCGCACTAACTCGTTGCTCGATTTGGAAGTCAAGGGCACGACCCAGGCAAATTTGGAAAAGACGTCGATGACACAAAACAAATATTTGTAGCCACGATTGTAGCTGGCCAAATGAGAGACATCGGCTAAATCGGCTTGCCATTGATGATCGATGCCTTCCACTCGGGTGCGACTTCTGGCAAACTTGCGTCGAATGGGTTTGTGTAAAGTGTAGGTAGCTTGTTCTTGTAACCATCGTTGCACTTGAGGTAAACGGAGACTTTTCAGTCGAGTTTTGGCAGCAAGATACAATTTTTGAACTCCTGCGTAACCTGCAGGATGCGAGGGATCGTACTAAATGCTGGCTAAGACTTTTTCCATTTTTTGTGTTGGTTGGTGTGTTAATAAGGCACCCACTCTTGGAAGAGGCTACTCTTTTTCTCTTGGGGTATTTTCTTGGATTGCAAGGCTTTGCGTGTGCGACCGGCAATAGGTGTTGAAGAGGAGGAGGATGTCTGAGCGGGGAATATCGGTTCTTGTTTCACTTCTGTCTTCACTTCTGTCTTCACTTTCTTTTTCTCTTGTGATGAAGAAGGGGTGGCCATCATCTTTTTAATCCATCCAATTCTGGAGGTAGGTGGTGTTGTTAACTTGCGTACTTTTTCTGGTGGAGTTTGAAACCCTTCTTCTTCTTCTTTTCCTTTTTCTGTCTTGGTCACTGGTACTGGTGGTACTGGTACTGGTACTGGTGATGGTGCTGGACTTTTCATCAAGGTCTTAAAATCTTTCAGAGTGGGTAGAGCTGTTTCGTCTAAAGCTTTCTGGTGAAAGAGTTGCAATCGTTGCAAGAGTTGACCGTACTTTTGCGATTTTTCTGTTTCGGACAAATCTTGGCGATCCATCAAGGACTGCAATTCGTGTTGTAACTGGGACATCTCGCTCAAATGGGGATTGGGAGGTAAATGCGGGGTGCGTTGTTCTTGCCACCGATGGTATTCCATCCATCGTTTGTAAGGCACTAAAGCTAGTTTTCGTCCTTCCATGGGGTTGTCAGGGGTCGATTCTGAGATCTTGGGACTTCCGAAGGCCTTTTTATCTTGGTCCCACCAGTCCTCCCAACGTGGTTCCCAAGACTCCTTTCAGTATGGGGCCTAACAAGAGAGGTAAAATGCCTCCACGTTGGACCAACATCTTCTTTTTTTGACGAATGGGAATTTTCTTTTGAACCATTTTCCGAAGAACGTGACGATGTTTGCCTAAGCATTGTTTCTGGTGTTTGGACAAAGGGATCGTGCCTTTCAAAACGTTCAAACAACATTCGCACACGGTATCGATGACCTCTTTGGAGGCCGTTTGAATGAGTTTTTTTCGTAGAGGTGGAGAAGCTTTGGACAGGACAGATAACATGTCCCCATGTTTGGCTAAACGTGGTGGCAGTCCTTTCCTTTTCTTTCCTTGGGGTTTTCTGGAGGGTGACATCTTTGCTTGTGGGTTCCGGGACATTCACCAAACAGACACTAACGTCGATGACTTAACGCACACCCTTTTATCTTTTTTTGGGACTATCGCTTTGTCATAAAGGTGACAATGTTTTTCCCAAAATCGCCAAGGAATCCTCCCCTTTGTTGACGCCTCTTTTTCTTGGAACGACTGTGTCTTTTCTTAGGGTAATGTCGATGCTTGGCTAAGCGCTTTGTCGGATGACGCGTCTGCCTTTGTCTCTTTCTTTTTTGGCTTCTTGGAGGTGACATCTTTTACAAGTTCACTGATACCCCTACTTGGTCACAGACCTTTTTTATACTGGAACGCGTCGCCACTGATTGTCTTTACGTCGTATTAGTTTGAGGACAGGCATGACACGTCGTGCAGGGGTACGCAACGGACTAAATCGAGCCAGTTCTTGCTTGGACAAATCCAGTAAACTTTGTAACATGCCCGATCTTTCATGGACTTTGATTTTGGGTGAAGGTACTTTGTGAGCAGCATCCACTGCCGCTAAATTGGAGGGTCCTGCCACTGGGGAAGTTCTTTTGGGGGTCATCAACGGAGAAGTTCTTGGTGTGATCAACGTCTCCAAGTACTCTTCAGTTCTGGGTATCATTAACGGAGAAGTGGATAAACGTGAGGCTGCCGGAGACGCAGTCACCGCTATGGCAGGTCGTGGTTTGCGAGTGTAAGGTTGCGTCTTGGCCGAAGTGCCTCTCTTGTGACTTGTTTTCTTCTGTGGACTTTTCTTTTTCTGGGGACTTTTTTTCTGTTTCTTTTTCTGGGGGCTTCTTTTCTTTTTCCGGGGTGCTGGTGTCTGGTCAGAGGAGGGTCCCGCCACTGGAGAAGTTCTTTATGGGGACCTGGTCTTTTTCTTTTTCTTCTTGGGGCTTCGTTGGACTTTTGTCTTGGGGATAACTTCGGGGGCATTAGGATCCCATCTTAAGAGAGAGCGAATGATGACCCCTCCTAGAGTACCGCTCCCTCCAGGTTTCAAAATGATTTGTTTTTTGGTTTGAGTGTCGATGCGGGGATCGGCCAGTTGGACCAAAGCGACTTTGTTTCGATCGAAAAAGCGTTTGGTTTGATGAGGAATCTGAATGATTCCTTGGAGTATTTGACGTGCCGTCACCGTGAACCATCGTAAGACTTCTTTGAGACTAGCTTCTAAGACACGAGCTCGTGTTTGTGGATTTTTTTCTCGACTGATGCCATACAAGGCACGAATCAATTTGACGGGAAGATGCGACTGAAGGGACGTCATGTTCACACTGTGTGAGACAGACGAAAAAGGGTTTGAGGTTTTTATAGATTTTTTTTATGTGGAGTGAAATGAAGTCGAGGACGGAGACGTGTACAGGACAGGCCCTCCGTCTTGGCACCAGTGGTGAAACAAGTGGGTACGAAATCGCAAATCCTCGGGGGTCGTAGGTTTCAAATCGACGAGTAAATAGGCGTGTGGCGTTTGAGTGGCATCGTCGTACGCCTGAGTCAGCCAAGGCGTTCCTAACTGTTTGGCTAAGACTTGCACTTGCGATTTATCTCGAGGGCTTTTAAACAAGACCACGTAATGTGCATTGAGACTGATGGTGCGATGGGCTTTACTTTGTTGAAACAAATTTTGGGTGATGTAAACGACACTGGCATTACGGTGATGCCCTTTGCGCGTGAACCACAATTTAATTTCTTCTTCGTCTTCTCCTAACATGTCGCCGAAAATGACCAAATGGGTTTGACGGGAGTCAGAGACGATGCCGTCGTCTTCTTTAGGAATGCCTTCCACAAACACGATGGAATCGCCTTGACTTTCTCGCAAGAGGCTGTACGCCGATTACCACTCTTTGTAACACCACACGATCCGTTGAGGTGGCCGATCGATCAAACGATGTTTATGTTCGATCAAACGTTTGACGAATTCGGTTTTGCCTGAACCGCTAGGTCCAGCAATGAGCATGTTAAAGGGATGGCGAAGATACAAAGCCTCCCAACTGACACGATCTAAGTGTTCGTCGATGACTTTGACAGTAGAGGAAGAGGGAGCAGAGGCAGTAGAGGTAGCCATAGTGTGAGGAATGTCACTTGTGACACGAAACAACAAACAAGACAAGAGTTTATATACTTTTTCAGAACACGTTTATTGAATGTTTCAAATATGAACACGAAAGACAAAAATACATAAAACCCAAATAGTGATGTACAGGAATAAAAAACACATCAAAACAATCAAAGTGGAATATAAACAAGTGTCTGTACAACATGTTTTGGGTAACCAAGATGTCCTAGGGACAGTTTGTAATGTTCTTACAGTCTCTACATGAGGTATTGTCACACAAGTGTCCTCCCGGAATGACCTTTCAGGCATGTCCATGACAGTCCTGTCCTGAAGCGAGTGGTTGTTCTCGGTGACGGGTTCTTCTGGCACCGTCACTAACACAGGTTGAAAAGTAACTTTTTTCCTTGAACAACTCTTGTGCATACTGGGCCACTTCTTGGGTCCAAGCCTCAAAATCCCATTCTTTCCAGGCACGGACATCTGTCCAATGGGGATGTAAGTCACAAGCTACACACACATCGTCATACACGTCTTGGGTAGCTAAAAGTTGACGAATCTTTTTTTCCTGTTGAGGTCGAGAAGTATCCAGATGAAAACGCAAGGCTTTGAGCAAAAGGAGTTTTTCGTGACCATTTAAGGCCATTGAGTTGGTAAGTACTGATCGTAAGGAGTCCACAAAGAATCGGCTGGTAAACGAAATCCCAGAAAACAAGTCACTAAGACACACACCACTTGTCGTCCCAAATTGAATGGATAAAATTCTTGTAATAATTGATGGTAATGATCCACGGTTTGAATATGGTCATTGAGTACCTTCCACGGAATCTGTTGAATGATATGTGACATAATCCGTGGCATGGCAACTTGATTTTATAGTGTCTTTGTTTCGGAAGCAATAAAGGTAATTTCTAACCAAACACGTTCGTTCTCCAGTAGGGAATTTAAATGTTACATACTGTAACTGAAACGTCAGAGTTTGTCTAGATGTTTCGTCTTTTTCTAAGCAGATTCCATGTAACAAATGTTGGTAATCCTTTAACTCGTCTTCCTCAATACGTTGCAGTAAGTGAATCTCGAAGTAACCAAAATTACGAACGTCTAGTCCATCATCATCATCATCATTCATACACTGAAAGTGTTCAACAAGGTCTGACCACTGAATAAATTTCTGACGAATCAGTCCTCTTATACCATTCAGGTACCAGTGGTTAAAGATCTGGTGACGTAACGGATGCAATTGTTCTTTACGTTTCACTTGTATTTTCACCAACTCTCGGTAAATCCTTTCTCTCAACTCCTCAGGCAAGCCCAAAATGTTCTCTTGTAAAGTATCCATAAGTATATACACTGTTTTTGGAATCCTTGGGTGGTGGCCAATAGCCTCGTTTAACTTTGTGCCTAATGTAATATCCACTCATAATCAGTCTTCTTGTACTTTGGAACATAGCATAATTTAAAAACGGATGAATCACTTTGAGTTTGCGTTTCACTTGTATTTTGATCAGTTCTCGGTAAATGCGTTCTCTCAACTCCACAGGCAAAGCACGAATGTTCTCTAGCAAAGTATCCATGAATAGGTCATACTAAATCCTCTTTGGTCTGACACAAGAAATGTACTGTTTGCACAGACATGGTTTTACTTCAGTGTCGAATTTAAATCGTTCAGTCACTAATTTGCACATTACAATTCGTTCAGAAGTTTCCTCTTTCACCAAGTTGACATTGTGTTCAAGATGTTGGTAATTCGTTAACTCTTCCTCTGGAATTCGATGCAGTACGTTTACAATGATGTAGGTAGAATCGCCCATACCAAACCAATCCTTTTTAAGACTAGAGGATCGTTGATCAATGTCTGTCCGATGGAACACTTTCAATTGAATCAATCCTTGTATAGCCTTCAGGTACCAGTGGTTCAAACACCGGTGACGTAACGGATGCAATTGTTCTTTACGTTTCACTTGTATTTTAACTAGTTCTCGATAAATGCGTTCTCTCAACTCCACAGGCAAAGCATGAATGTTCTCTTGTAAAGTATCCATGAACAGATGATGGTAAGAAGTTACTTCAATGTCTCGGTCCCACTAAGGGTAAGTAATGACAATTCGGTGACCATCGAGCACGTTCAACGTAGGCCGAATCTTGCGGTTCCCAGTGGTGAAGTGACACACCGCAACTGAAGCACTTGACTTTATCTCCTTCGCCCAAGTAGAAAAATCCGGCTCTGGCTAATTCTTCGGGGGTCGGTCCTCCCAGATACTTAGGCCATTTTCCTTTGAACGATTGAAGACGATTTTCAAAGTCGCAGTATTCCGACAAACGCACAGGGAACGAATATTCGTCTTTCACAGGTTCGTTTCGATGAGGGTTGGGTGACATGAACAGGAGTTTGCTCAGGGCTGGATGACATCCGTAAGGGGTTAGACGTGAAGGTGAACATTCCCCTTTAAAACGAAACTCAGTAAAATGTCCAAGAGGACGAGCGGCATCACTTTCGCATCCCTCAGGTTTGACACGCACAGCATCCCTTTCCATGATAGGGGTAGGGACACTAAAGTTCCCATGATGCTTTACGGCATCGCTCAGGTCACAACGTACAGCATCGTACCCATCGCAAGGCTCACAATCGCATTCCACTTCAGAAGCCTCACACTTGAATTGTGCCTTTCTAAACAACTTGTTCTGTGTTTCTCTGAAAGTATTCATCTTGTTCGCTCGGTCTTGGTAGTCCCAATGAACTATCGATCTTGCCTAGGGTTCCTTTTTATATACAGACCAATACCGACGTGACCGTACGGCAACGTAAAGTGATTGGGAAGTCTCACTCGCTTCTGGTACACGATTTGATAGACTTTTTCCAAGGGTCGACTGGCGATGTGGTGAGTGGGTAAACGTACAATCTTGTTCGGTTGATAGGTGGTCACTTTAAAGTTTCCATCCTCTCCCGATTGCAAGGCTTATTTCAATACCCCAAAGTTCACCACTCGACTGGTACGATAATTCAGAGTCAGTCCTTTCATTTTGCACGTCGTGTGCACTTCTCCTTGTTTATCCCGGTATTCGTAGCCGTAATTTTTGGGGCCGCCAGTGACGAAACTTAGAATATTGTCGTTGGGATGCTCGTCTGTCCAGGCTCCTAAACGGTCTCCTTCGATGTCAGGGTGATGTTGAATCGGGTGATGGATGTAAATGCAACTGTCCGTGTCAAAGTACAGGACGCGTTCCCCTAACAGTTCTAAAGCTTCGTACAATTTTAAGCGAGCATGGGCTGTCAAGTAAGGAGCAATGATGACATTTCCAAAAGGGTCGTCTTGTACAAAGTCCAGATCTTCTTCGTAATTGACCAAGATCAAATCCTCTCGAACGACGTCCACGTGTTTCATGTATTTGGTTTTGTCGTGAATCATCTGAAAGTAGCGGGAAGGTTCTGTCAAATATTCCGTCTTGGGTAAACACGGTCGTTGTGCCATTTTACCCCACAAGCAATTTAACATCACTTTGGCAAACGATCGCCTGCCTTCGTTTTTCTCGATGTGGTCTAAAGTGATGCCTTCTTGTTCGTAGTATTTCTCTTTGAATTGTATTTGGTCTTCGGGAGTGTGACACCAGGAAGGATAGCCGCTGGCTTCTTGCTTCAGTTTCAAAAAGGCATCCACGTAGTCAGCGAAAATACCTTTCTGACTGGGATCACCCTTGTGGTATTGTTGTGTCTTGGGAAAGTGGCAAATTTCGTACACTTCTAACAGTTGGTATCCCATGTCCAGAGCTTTGAACAATTCTACGCTGACCCAGGTTCCCGTCAAGGCACGTTCTTCCTGGGTGTGCTGACAAGGTTGGTCTTGGTTGCACGTTTCGGCACAAGTACGGCACAATGGAAACATCAGTTTGCCTTGACAATGGTGAGGTAAGACGGGATGGTATAGGTTCGTGGGAGGCAAAACTTTACACTTGATCAAGCCTTCGTATTGTCGAATGTTTTTCAGGTCGATGTGTTCCGTCAACAATTGCGGGTGCCCTACAGGAAAGCGACAATATTTGCACACGTAGGGATACAGCGAGCACACGTCCAAGTATTTGATTTCTTCTCCTTTCTCTTCGTCGGCTTGGTACAGCAAACAGGTGGCATTGGTCCTTCCTCCGTACAAACTATCCCTCGGGTTCAACGGGTCCATGAACTGGTAACTTTCCACGAGGCGTTTAAATTCGGGATCGGTTTTCAAACGGTGATCGTACTCGTGTTCCCACATTTCCACCACTTGGTATCCTTCCTGTTCTAACTTTAGGCGCCGCTGACAAGTGGCCTGGTACAAGTCTTCCATGGTTCGTTGTAAAAACTGATTTTTAGTGCTACGATCAGGGTAACAGACGGGACATCCGTGAAATAAGCAGCCGTTAAACTCGTACACGATCTTGGGGTTTTCTAAGTCCCAGCCATCGACCGAATGCGTTCCGATGGTCTTTTCGCCCCCTTCGTTGCGGGCATGCTGAATCCACTTGTCTTCCTTGTCGCACAAGTAATGTAACCAGCGTAGGGCTTTGACCGAGTATTGACGCTTGACATTGTGGGTCGTTTGAGGACTGATGACAGCTACGGTGTTTTCAGGCATGAATCGTTGCCGGTACACTAAGGAACACGCTTTGGCAATGGTGCAAGCTTCTTTCAAAGGATCGACCCCTCCGTGTTCCATGAACAGTTCTCGAAATTTTCCACAGCAACGTCGTAAAATGTCCACGTCGGAACGACAGTACTTTAACATTTCTTCCTGAAAGTCGAAGGGGTCCGAGGCGTGAGCCTGGTACCAAGTGTAGAAAGCTTCTCGTTGTTCGGTACGCATGTTGTCGGGGTCGTAATAGTGAGCCTCAGGCAAATGGGGTAGAACGGCGTGTTGATTGGCTTCCGTATTGAAAAAGTGTGGAAAGTACCCTTTAGCCATTTCTGTCATTCCAAACGTTTTAGGCATTCGACTCAAAGGCATGGCCAAATAGCTCATCGAATCTTTAAACTGTACTTGTCCCACTTGCATGAAAATGATTTTGGCTCCGTTCAAAGTCACTTTAGGACGTTCGGTGCCTTGTTCCGTATAGTACCTCAAAAGAAACTGTCCATCGTATCTGGAGAAATTGTGAGCCATCACCGTGGCATGACGATGACAATCTCCGTAAAGTTCGATGTCCTCTTGGCTCCACGTCTTGTCGATGGGGTCTAAGACCCACTGGGCAAAATCGGCTAACGTGTTCTGTCCCCGAAAGATTTTTTCACGTCCTCCAGGAATCTTGCTGCAGTGAGGGCAATGACTGAAAATAGGTTCTTGAATGCACGCAGAAATTAGGAATGTGAATGCCGGTCTCTTGCATGCATTCGAAATCGAAAAAGATGAAATTGCCTTTCTTCTTGTGACCATCCTCTTTCTCTGGTGGGGGTTGGTATTTTTGCACGTAGCATTGGTGTTCCAAGTCCACGATGTGGTGACAAATGTGACATTTTTTCTTTCCTGAACATACGTGTGCCTTGATATTATTGGTACGTATGACTTGTTCACACGTAGAGCACAATCTCAGGAGTTGACAAGCGCATTTCTTCTGTGAACCTTGCGTTTTCAGATGTTGTTGGTAACAGGTAGGGCTGACAAACGTGCGCAGACAAGTTGAACAAGGCACTGGTTCTTCGCTCAGACAGGGTGAAGAGGCCAAACATCCTGAGCATTTCAATCCACAATGCTTGTGTTGCTCTCGATTATTATAACCATGGTCACATTTCTCACAGTAATAACCGTATCCCAGGAATCCGGTGATACTGGTAATGGTATCGAAATGGTCATCGTGATAATAAACATGAATGTATTTTCCGTCCTTAAAATCTTGCCCTCGAAACAACAGACGCCCGCGCATTTCTTGAGGGTGCACTTTCAAGGTGTATCGTGGAGCTAGGGCATCTTGCAATTTTTGCATCTCAGGAATGCCACAGGGTGTGTCATTGGACAGGCCAGCTTGTTGCAACAGGAGTTCTGCTTCGTTTCGTTGTTTGGCTCGATAGGAACGTTGAATAGTGTTCCAGGTTCTTTTCCATTCTACCGTGTCGTTCTTGTTGGCATAGGTTCGTCCCACCACTATGGCACGGGCTAAACACATCTGGTCATGAGGATTGTGAATTTGGACAAGGCTACGCTTAATGCTGCGAAGCTCATTCACCAATAACATCTTTTTGCGTCCGGTCCCTTGAGGAGGAGAGACGTGGGTCATGTCCAATGTGGCTTTTCCATCGGTGATGTCAAACTGGTCATTAGATTGTTGCACGTGTTGAATCTTGTCCATGACTTTGGAAGCGGTCAATTCTGCAGGGGTGCTAAACTCGATCCAAACAGGGGATTTCAAAGCGTCGTGTTGTATGGAAAGACTCAAGCGATCGTCTTCTTTGGGTTGACATTGTCGTTTGAGTGAGGTGAGCAAAGAATCCCACACCCCAGTGATAAACACTTCTGCTTTCTCTAACGGCACTTCAGCCTTGAAATCTTTAAACTTCACTGTGTATTTGTAAGCCGTGGTTCTAAATTTTCTAGAGGAGCGCTTTTCCGTCTCTCGAATGGAATAGTATTTTTCAGGGTTGACTAAGGGTGGTGAACTTAGTTTAGAGGGTTTGGATTCAGGTTCACTCATGTCCTCTTCAAAATCACTGGCATGAATTTGTGCCAAGATTTCAGCCCTGGTACGAGGCGATAGATCACGTTTCTGCCTCTTAGTTTCTTCTTCTTCTTCTTCTTCTTCTTCTTCTTCTTCTTCTTCTTCTTCTTCTTCTTCTTTCTTCTCGAATGAATGGGATCGTTTCATCTTGAGTGCAAAACGTCAAATGACTCAATTTTAAACACCATAGACTAATTTATAGTCATAGCAGACCAGCGTATATAAAAGGGTGTGTGTCTTGTCGTTTCACTATTCATTTCACTCTCAAGCCGAACACAACGATGGAAGAGACTAACCAAATCGAACGTTTCGTCAGAGCTTTGCGAGGGGTCATTAGAAAATTCTCTTCAGACCAGCCCACGGACTACTCTCCTTCCTTTCGAGATAAAAGTCAAGATACTTGCTATATCTGTCAGAAGAAAGGGCATTGGTCTTCAGAGTGTCCAGACCGTCAAAAAAGAACAAAAACAGGGGCTAAAAAAGACAAAAGTCAAGATACCTGTTATTATTGTAAAGAAAAAGGACATTGGTCTCCAAATTGCCCAAAAAAGAAACAAGAGGAATCAGAAGAAAAGAGGAATTCTTCAGAAGAAGAGAGGGATTCTTCAGAGGAAGAGAGGGATTCTTCTGAGGAAGAAAGAAGACAGGTGAAGAAAAAGAAACAGGAGAAAAAAAGAAGGGAAGAAAGCGAGGAGGAAGAAGAAGAAGAGGAAAAGAGTGTGACGGTGAAGAAATTTAAAAAACAGAGAGACTAAACAAGGAGACAGAAGAAATCAATGAACTTTAAATTAAAGTGTTGTGTTATGAATTGTGAATTGGATTGTAAAAAATGGAGAAAAGAATAAATTAATGATACAAGGTAAGTGTCTTTGAGTTTTGATTTTAAAATAAGAAGCTACACTCACGCACTCATACACAGACACGTACTATAAGGGTAAAATGGGTGGGTTGTTTTTTTTTTGAGTTATTGGCAAATTGAAATTGTATTTCTTTTCGAGAAATGTGAGTGGCCCTGAAAAGGGCCTTTTTTCTTTATGGTGTAGGGGTGAGTTTAAACAATCAACTTTAACTGCCTTAAGCCTTTGCCACGGCCAAGGCCTACTTCTGGACTGCGTAATGTTGATGATGATGATTGGGTTGAAATCACTAAGGGTGGTACGGTAGGCTTAGTCACAGGGTTGACGTGTTTAGCTCGGGAAGGTCGTATTCTCTTCGGTCGTGATAAAGAAGTCTGATACATTTGTTTCAGACTTCTTAACTCCGCTAAAATGTCCAACAGTACCGTGACCGTTTGATTTTCACCCTCTTGTTTCTTTGCTGCTACTTCTTCTTGCTGTTGTTGCTGTTGTTTTTTTCTTACCTCTTCTTCTTGCTGCTGTTGCTGTAAGAGAAAAGCTTGTTCCGCTTCCTTTTGTCGTTGTATAAATTTCTCCAATTCTTCTTTCTGTCTCTGTCTAAAATTCTCCACTTGCGGTAATGAAGAAGGTAACGCAGGTTCCGGAACAAATTCTTGCGAGGAGAGAAAATCGACAAAATCCCAATTAACCTCTTCTGAAAGTAAGTCCGGGTTCCCTTGGGCAGTCGCCCCTGTTGGTGCACCCCAATGAATCGTTTTCTGAATTTCCGTCATGTTGAATCACTGTCGCATAGATTGACTGCACACAAGCGCTAGCGAATCTGTATAGACCACGTGACGTCACAGACTGCTCTCTTCGGATTGGATGCGAGCTGACTGAATTTTGTAACGCGTGTTTGGATTGGTGAATGAACTCAATCCGTTTCAATCCTTCCTCTACCTATAAATAAGCGCAGTTCACTGCATTGATTCACCTGTTCTCGGCGCCTCAACATGTGGACCGATGTGCACTCTTCAACGCTTGTGTCAACGATGATGTTCAGGACGGACATGCTCATGTATGTCCGATCGAAGTGGACCATTGTCCACAGGACAAACACCAGCCTGTGGATACGTAGGATCTACGTTGAAAGACAAGGATGCCTGAAAAGAGTGCTAATTTACGGGCCAACAGTGAGACGCAGCCTAAGGACAAGAAGAAGACCAATGCGGTGCCATTTATGTTAATGAATACATTAACATAAACCCAAAGGCCCTTTTCAGGGCCAGCCATATTTCTCGAAAAGAGATAGCCTTTCAATTGCCTACCCCTTTTTTTTAAATTTAAAAAAAAAAAAATCCCATGTTAAATTCCCCTTGTACGTATATTGACCCACGATTTATTCCCATGTTAAATTCCCTTGTACGTATATTGACCCACGATTTTTCGCTATGTTAAATTTCCCTTGTACGTATATGTTCCCAAGGGGGGTCTGTAATGCTAATTCCCATTGTACGTATAGTATCCCCCTTCACTACTACCGGTGGACCTTCCCACCACTGGAATTGGTTCGCGGTAAGGGTAAGCCAATCTCAAACCTCAGGGCGGAGGGGCCCCTTTCCCCGCTCCTTAAAAATCACGGCAAGAAAACATAAATTACTGACATACTTCATACTACTTAATTTTTAAGAAAATACTACTATTACCCCAGCAAATAATATGTTATGCATTTCACTTTATTAAAACAAAACCAATCATATCGTCTTTCTTCCATAGCATGATAATGGTATGGGAGAACTGTCAGGAAAACAAGCCATCCCCTTTCTCGCTTCGGGGTATGCAAATAAAACGTTATGCGTGGCATATATGGATGCTTCGATGGGCACTGAAAAATTACAAATTACCCATTGAGGAAATGTTAAGTAGTACGGGTACATTAATCAGTTGCACTTGGCTGATTGGCCCCGCGTGACCTAAATCCAAGACAGACAGACTGCCCTGCCATTTATCGTCGATCGTATAAAAAGCTAAGAATAAAGAAGAATAACAAGCACCGGACAAAATCACGTCGGGAGATTAATGGAAACCTTCATTGTGATGGATAGAGTGGAGCACCCCCTGAGTTGAAGAGAGGAGATAGGCTGTTACCCACCAAGCGTCAGCTAAAGTGGCAAACGAATGCATTTTGAAAATACAGAAATGTGTTAGAGAAGCCGTAAATAAAGCAGTGAAGAAAAGTAAAGGAGAATGTTCTAAAAAGAGGAAAGAAATTGATAAAACTGGGGAGGTAAAAGAAGAAGAAGACAAATATTGGGAGAAGAGGACCAAATAGCCTCCTTTTAATCTGATTTTCTTCATTTGAAAATTACTGACAATGGTAAATCCTACTTAATTCCATATGACGATTGCCATAAGTTTATTGTCTCTTTAAACTTGTCATTACTTTTGCATTTCTCGATGACGACAGTTTCCTTGCCTATTAGTCCTGTATATTATGATGATTGGCAGTGTGATTGGCGTGACGACATCGTTATAGCATCATTACATATATCTATCAATTCATTAATTATTTTTTCATGCATTGTTCGTAATACTGTGGTATTTAAAAAGCCCAATGTCTCATTCATATGGTCGGCAACACATTTATCTCCACATTAAGAGCACGAAACAAAACCATCTTTTGTTTGAAGTACTACTGTTAAGTAACTTTTACTAAGAAATGATAACCTGAGTGAGATAAAGCATTTTTCGGCATGAAACCAAATGATATAGAAACGATCAAAGAGGTTTTGAGATTTTCTTATTTAAATATAATTACAAGCCTTGAATTACTGTATTGGAGAAAAGCAGACTTAACTAAAGCTATTTTTAAATTTCTTCACAATATCCCACATTATCTGAGTCTAGTTTCCATATTTTAAAGTTTTAGAGGTCAGGTAATGGTACACAGTATTGTAATTCGCGCACGCGCACATGGATTAGTCGAGGTTGTCACAGCATTTGTCTCTATAGCTTCTGCCCCATATACAGAAATATATATTGCGGTTTGTAGTGGTGGCGCCTTTTACAACGACTGGTGCAGTATAAATGGTGGCGGCTTTTTCAAACTTTCAGCAGCGCTGGTATTGCTGAGAGAAATGTGAATATTTCTGCTGATCTTGGCATATGTGTTATCCTAGCGAAAGATAGCGATATATCCGTTCCACGAAGCGCATTCCGTGCCTCATTGAAATTAAATCAGTTCTCGCTCGGTTAGTCCTAGTTGATTCCTTCTCCCCTGCCAGCTGTGTGTTTGTCTATTGCAGGGTTACTCAAAAGTTGCTTGGGTCGGCCGATCGTAGTTTTGCAATTTGATTTTATCTCAGTGTCATATCAAGATGGCTGTTTGTGCTGTTGGGCATGTTTATATTGTTCACGTGCGTATGATCAATTGCCAATGGAGAACTACGTCACAGACAACACTTTCGGAAGCGAATACATGTTTTTACACAGGGGCGCCACCGATCTTAATTCGTCCGCCAACTCTCTCAACATGTAGTTTTTGTCAGACAATATCAAAGCAAGCACTTTGTATTTGACTATAACAGCTGGGTTTTGCACACAAGTTCGTAAAGTTCATGTAAACCACGTTTGTCTAATTAAATCTAGATTTTCCAGCGAAAAGAGGTACATGGTATACGACGCAATGAGATATCTGGAGTCTTGTGTCAACATTCTGACCTATCCCCATCATGGACATCGAGCGATGATAATCAGGTGCGACATGATTATTTTCCATATCAAGCTGTATTTCTTCAGATGGTTCTTGATGCCCATTGACCGCAACGACACTGCACTGATACTTACCTGGTTAAACCACCATTGGATTTCTGGCTTGACTCCCCAAACGTGTAACATTCTATAAAGCTACGATTACGAATGAAGCTTCAATTCTCTGTTGAGATGCAGTTTGCCATGTAAATTGTCCAGTTACTGCACTCTGAACCGCATCGGTGGTCATAGTTAACCATGACAGTGTTGATTCGTCACTCTGTATAAAACTAAGTAATTGATGTTCTTAAGCGAGCCATTGAGAGTGGCATTCGACCACGAAAAATTTGTCAATATAACTCCTCCATCATCGATTGCAACGTCTCGTCAGATTGTATCATTGTCGGTACCACATCGTGTCACCACAATTTTGAGTTTTGCTCGAAATGTACCTAGTCTAATATTTCTGCAGAATTTAAAGACGTGTGATTGTGGCATTACACTTGAAAATTCTTACTCAGCATTAAGCATCAGTCGTCTCTTAGTAAATCCTCAATTATAATTTTTAATTCACCGAAGCCGCTGCATCTCCCGCCCCATTCATTTGCACTTATATATGTGGTCAGGCTAATCAGCAATATCTATGACGAACATCATTGAGCACTGCGATAATAATTATTATCCAAGAATTGTCTCAGCAACCTGAACGCTGTCATACACACGCTTGAATTTATTTATCGTCAATGATATTTCGCGCGCTGCTGAATAAGGTCATTATTTCCGTTGCTGAGCTGGTCCATAAGCTGTTACGTCATCTTTTACAAGTCTACCCCAGACTTCAATAAATGCCTCTGCGGAAAAGAAATATCTGCTGACATCTTCAACCTGCTATCGTTAGGTACACGAGGACATTAAGCAGAAAATGTATAATCTCTCACGGATTCATCCTTAGGTATGGGTTCGAACATGTCAAATCCGAGATCTGATACACGTTTGATATTAATTTTATATTTGGTTCCGTTCTAGGTTAGTCCTCTCCACGCAATGAGATTTGCGGTTATGTTGCTGAACAGATTGCTGTCTTTCAATAAATTGATAAGAGCATTGTTGCTCACCAAATTATTTATTTGTGTTACGATGACGGCGTTGATGATTTCACTGACCCCGACAGGCATCTCTTCAGTACTTCACAGTTGTAGACCAATAATAATTCGATCACAAGTGGTTCTTGCGGCGATCGGCAATATATTACTGTTGCCATGTGGAGCTCCGAACTAATCTAGATAATGCTAAGTGAAGATATGAGAATTTACATTGATATATCTTTCACCTATTTTTTTTATTTTCTTCTGGGAAGCGACATAATGCAGTAGCTCCCACATTAGATTTTCCTGCAATAAAATTAACTTAGATTCTGTACTCGAGCTCAACACATTCGCCTACTGCTTTTGCAACGACATATGGTCCAGAATGTCAGTGGCCTATGGTCAACATGTAAAGTGAAATCCCTACCATATAAATACGGTGCTAATTTCTCAATAGTCCATACTAGTGCTAAACAATCTGTTTCAATAGTGGAATGCCGTTTTCCACGGTCCGAGACTAGCACACTGTACGCAGTGTAATTCAACTTCACTCCAATGAAGTAATAAGTTCCGTGACATGTATCCGAGGCATCAGTTCGAACAACAAAGTCTTTACTGAGATCAGGTATTTTTATGATGGGATCTTTTGCGAGAACACTCATTAGGGTTTTTAATGCTTTGTCCCATTCTTCAGTCCAAAGTACCTTATTTGGTTTATTCTTTATAACTAGGTCAGTGAAACAGGCAGTTATTTCGGTAAAATTCGGAAAGAATTTTCGATAGTAACTGGTAATACCCATAACAGCTCTAACTTGGTGCTTGGCTTTTGGTATTGACAACTGTAGGATTCACTTTGCAGTTTTCTCACCGGGTTTTAATTCACCACCATCTGCAAGGTTTCCTTCAGAATCTCAAGTACATTTCGAACTAATTCTAGGTGTCTTTACCAAGAGTGTGATACAGTCAAAATGTCATCCAAAAATTCAAGGTGTCATGTTTCTCTAAGGATAATTTTCGCATAAGCTGTGCAAAAGTGGCTGGTGCACTGACCAATCCAAAGAGCATTCTCACAAATTGAAACAGCCTAATGAAGTCTGAAGGGCTGGGTTTTTTTCTCTCGGTCCGCACGGCTACATGTATTTGCTAACATCCTTTTATTAGGTCAAATTTTGTGAAATATTTTGGTCCCTTTAGGCGGGAAAAAAGTTCTTCCTGTGAAGGCATAGGTTCTACCTCAAAATTTTTATTTATATTGAGCTGATGGTAAACGATACGAACGCGTGTCGAATCGTTTTTCATTTTCACGAGGATAATCGCTGAAGAATGTGGTAATTTGTATGTTTTAAAGTCAATCCTGCTTTTTACTTCGTTTTCGATTATTGTTCTGGTTGTAAATAGTGTAGAATATGGTTTGATGTTGATGGGTTTAGATCTGGTTACTAATTGTATGTTCTACCAATTTGGTATGAACTGGTTTTTGGGTTAGGACGCCTTGACGTTATGAAATATAAGAAGAGCACTGAGCAATAAGTTTCATTCCTATCGTTTTAGTGATTCTTCTTTTTTGCATTCCTTCAGATGTGTTTTATGTTGTTAGATATTCTTTGACAGGAGAAACATTTGTTTTGACTGTTCGTTGAAATTAAAAAGTGCCCATGTTTTGGATTATAATATTATTCGGGAACTATTGTGAATTATTCAAATGAGTTCTGGAAGCCGCCATTTTGACAAGTTCCCGATTCTTGATTGACCAGTACATTTTCAGTCTTGAAATTTATACGGAGCTTTTCATACTTTTGGATTTGAATAGAACATTTAGGATTATTTTGGATTCACTTAATAACACTGTAAATTCCACCATATTTTAATTTAAAACTTTGATAATTTAATTTTTGTTAAGTTTAACTAACCTTGGTTTTGCAGCTTTTTGTTACTTAGTTTATGACCACAGACTTGTAACTCTCTCTCTCTCTCTCTCTCAACATTGTTACAAGTTAGTTACTAGATCATCGTCTCTGCTGCTTGATGATATTTAAGTTTCCTTCCTGCAAGAGCTCTCAATAATCATAGGTTCCTAGACATCAGACACTATAAAAAAATTAATTGAAAATATACCTGACTCTATGACTATACCTTAATTTTACTTTGTTCCCCATGTCGTCGACACTAGGATATTTTAACAAGATAACCGGGTGGGATATTTCGGATTGACAACAGAACACGTTTTGACGACACAGATATATATGGTTTAATGTGGTGATTTATATGAGCAGTAGATTATGAAGATGTGTGCGTATTTATAATCCAAATATTGGATTTATTTAACATAAAACGCACAGATTCAAAGATGGAAATAAAAAATACGAATAAATTAGTTCAGTAACACAAAAACCACAGGATAAATGATTCACAAATGATTCAATAATGGAAAGATGAATATAGTTCACTCAAATAGTAAACGATGTAAGCTTTTTACTCATAGTAAAAATGTATTCGCTCAGGTAGCGAAATTATGTTGCTAAACACAAGAACGGATATACCATCTATCTTTCCAGTCCTGAATGATACACTGGGTCTTACTAACCCAAAATTAGCCTACAGCTAATAAAATACATGTATGGAGATACACTCCGTTACCCGTGCACCATATCCGCTCCACAGCTCCTACGAATCAATTTCACAACTGCTACAGACTCCGGACCCTCGGAATACTATGATCACTCGGAACATTAGACCCTCCGGACACTCCAAATATTAGACCCTCCGGACACCCTGGTCCTTTGACGGCTCTACGGCTGGGTCACCTTAGTCACTTTTGACATTAGACACTCCGGACACTAAACATTAGACACTCCGGCACCTTAAACGCTCCGGACAAACGGACGTTTCTACTCTCAGACAACACCGGACACCCCGGATATTCCTACCCTCAGACAACACCGGACACCCCGGATATTCCTACCCTCAGACAACACCGGGCACCCTGGATATTCCTACCCTCAGACAACACCGGGCACCCCGGATATTCCTACCCTCAGACAGCCCTACAGCTGGAGTTGTGCGAATCCTTTAAACAGGCCGCTTGCTGACAAAACCATTAGTATTGTAAAGACCCTTTACATGCAGTAAAGTATTTATACGTTTAGACTTTTCGTTTTGCCGTATCGAAAACACCTTGCATGTGTTACTCCTAGGACAGGCCCCAGGTCTGAATATCTCTAGATTCTGTTGCTTGCCTGCCAGTGTTTGCTTTATCTGTCATCACCTAGTTATCAGCAAGTGTGACTTTCACTCATGTCAAATATAATTGCTTTTAGACTCCCAGCTAACTGTCCAGTTATAATGCCCCTGTTTCAGTTCCCTGTGTTTGAAAGCTAGCTTTAAATATGGGATTTCTATATTTATTGTATTGGGCATAATAGATGGTAGGTCTATATTTTGTACCAAAATAAGATTAGCTGACTGTTGTTGTGATGTATTTGATTGACAGATGCTTCAAATACATTGTCTAAATAGTTTTGTGACTTTTTACAAGAATACTTACAGTTTTATCTTGAAGACACGGAGTATGTAATATCATCAAGAATTTGAAGAGGAAGAAATGGTAAGAATTCTATATTATTTGCATTCAGTAATTTGTATTATTACTTAGTGTATTACATACATACACTTTCTATTGTGAGTTTCTATTTGAGATACTTTATATACATACATATATATATATATATATATATATATATATATATATATATATATATATATATATATATATATATACAATTTCATATATATATATAAATATCTATATCTATATCTATATATATATCTATATATATATATATATATATATATATATATATATATATATATATATATATATATGGAATTGTAGAAATATAATAGCTTTATACCACAGCCATTTGCAAATGTTTATTGAATTAATTATCAATCCAGTTTAAGTTCATTGACAGTTCAATAATAATAAGTTAAGTTCAATAACTGTATTCTCTCCAAAATCCACAAATCAAGAAACCCAGAGTTCATGTCGCTTTAATTCTCATGTTGGTCATTTATTTGTCTAACTGCAGCAAGAAGTAATTAAGGCATAACATTGTCTATGTCGGTATATTGGAAGTGTATCATCATTAGATAGTAGTACTTTTTTGCCCAATGTATATTATAAGTAGCATAGATAGAGACTATGGTAATTAGCATATATGTTTGTAAATGATCATGGTAGTTTATAAAGCATTTAATCATACATTGGATCATAACTGACACCAGGCTTGTGTAAATAGCAACAAATGAAGCATTTGATATAATGGTCATATGTGTTTGTAGTTTATATTTCTATCCATCTCTCAATAACATTGATCAATCATACTTGTAATCTTTTATCTTCCAATACATAAAATCTAGTACCAAAATTCTAACTTTATATTTTATTATCTAGTTTGACAGAATTGTTGACATCAGATAGTTAAATAATTTCATTCTTCAACAGGTTTCCATTTGTATGCCATCACTCGAGTCTCTACATTTCAATAAAATCGAAGATGGAACTTTCATAGCCATAGATGATCTTGTAAAGTTTCTTAAATCTAACCATTCGATTCATGACAAGAAAAAAGTTGTGAAGAAAGAAAATATTGTACAAGAATTACAGAGACATGATACTGGGATAATCCAGAGAGAAGAAAAGAATTTGGTTTCTTTGTCGTCTTTCTTTCGATATATGTTCCATCACTATGATGACTTCCAGGTTTGCAAAGTGGTATGTGATGAACTCTTAGAAAAACAAACACGGTCTATATCTTCAAACAAATGGAATAAATCAACATGGAACCTTTATCAACAACTAGCGTCTGTTGAAATTTTAAGTTTGCGTCTGTATGAAGAAACAATTAATAAGCTACAGCTTGAAGGGCTGAAGATTCCATCTTTAATTATTGATTATAAAACACATTTCACCGACAGCGAATGGAATAAAATTCAATTGTTTGAATGGCATTATAGTTCCTTTTGTAAGAAAGAAGCGTCAGACTATGAAGATGAGCAGGAAAGTAAATGGGAATTCTTTAGATTATGTAAAGAGTTGGCAGAAAAAGGACAAGGACTCAATCAGTTGTGCTTGAAGGTATGTCAGCGGAATGTTGCTCGAAAGTTTGCTGCTGATGCAATAAATGGAATTACTATCCATCTTGAAAGTATCCATCGACCTGAGAAAATAGAAACCGACACAGAAAATGCTCTAGAGACATACCTGCTCCTCAGTTTCAAAATATCATTTGTTTTCAGTGCAGAAATGTGTGTGCACATAAAGCAGGAGTACACTTTGGTATCGAATTGCAGGAATTGCAACATAATGTTGAAATGTATGATGATATGTCTCTGATAGTTCGTGCCTCTCTGAAGAAAAGTCACAATGTTTATGTGCCTGTCATACTCTTCTTTCCCAAAGGCTGCCTTCCGCCTGGTGAGCGTTTTCTTGCAAGAAGTCATCTAAAATCTGGAAAACTAAAAACCCCATTATGTGTCACTTTCATCTTGTCTGGATGACCAAGATCTCCCAGAGGAATATAGAATTCTCGACTCCTTTTGCTTTCAATGTTTTAAAGAGGAGAAACATTGGCTTGCTGATCCCTTAGATATGAACCACTTTCAAATAATGAGAGAATGGCGCTTGCACGTTCCTTTACCATTCCAGTGTTTATTAGAACAAACACTACTGAACAAAGACAGCCTCAGGCGTCGATCATCAGATGATTTCTACACATCAAAACTATCCTCTTTATATTGCCATTTCGATTCATCACTGAACATACTTAACAGAAATTACAGTGGTCTCATACAAGATATTGTCACAGATGAGTTGTTCATCAACTATTATAATATCACATCTGTTTTTTCCATCACATCAGCTATCAATATGAGTCAAAGTCTGCGAAATGGAGACAGACGTCTTAAGAAAGCTGCAGATCCAGAACTTTGTCACTTTAAAACGTATCTGAAACCATACCCACTTTGCTATATAAAAGCAAGTGATGTCTCATCTTCTGAACATTTGGTTTGTCTCAGAGACTGCCATCTTATATTTTTCATGGACAATCTGGTCCAGCTCACCATGAAAACTGACCCACAACCTGGTGAAAGGAGAATAAATCAACTATGCACCCTGCCCATTACAATCAAAGGCATTGCAAAGGATTCAAACGATGTATTAGCATGGCATCTTCCACTGTGTGAAGAAAAAGAAGATTGTACAGGCAAGGAAGCACCACCGCTGAAAAAAGAAGATCTAGAATGGGTTCTACTAAAGATGACCTCTGATGAAGAGTGTGCTTTTGAACGTTTTCAGCAGCAAGCCAAATGGGGCCTGAAATACATATGGACAAGACTTCCATCATTACAGCCCTTCACAAACATTCTAGGCAAAGCAGCTTCGATGGAAAATTCAGAATTTCAGGAAGAAAACATGGATCTAGATGAAAGCTCTTCATCCTTGCCCATTCATGATTTGGAGAAAATGGATAAAATTAGTAATAATTATAGAAATGAAAACTTCCCACTAAACATATCCAGTGAAGATATAGAGAGCATTAATGGAGCCATTACCTCCATTGCATCAGTTGACAGTAATGGGGATACAATCGAGGATATGAAAAACATCCAGGATGATCCAAATGTATCTTGTGATTTTTTGCCATATATTGATGTCAGTGATATAGATGAGGAGGATGTACATCCAATGGATAAAGATAAAATGAATGAAAAAAGAGGAAAAGAAGAGGAAGAGGAGGAAAAATTTTTTTTCAAATATTAGGATAAAAGTTGGTGCTAATAAAGATATTCTCCAAGATGTTCAAGCCCTCCTTGAAGAAATACAGATACCATTTATGACAAACAAAGATGAAACTGTTGTCTGCAGTACTGATAGTAGCATACTAGAGTATCAGGATCTAAACAACACACCATCACCGCCACTATTATGCCGCCATCCTCCATCCTCCAGTGGTAGAGATGACGACATAACCACATTAAAAGTGGTTCTCGATGATTTTTTGGAGAAGGCTGAAGTGAGTGAAACAAATGATAAGGTTCTGTTTGCACCTGACTACAAGATTGTCAAAAATATTTTTAAGCTTATAGATGGGAACAAAAAAAACATTTCGTCCAGAATTTCCAGTACTGCACTTGAGACAGTCTAAAATCATGAATTTAATATCAGCTTATGAAACATCAGGCCTCATTCATATACTGAAATATATGAGAGATGATGATATTGAAAAAGACTGCAGTAAATTGGTAAGTATCGAGAACATCGAGACAGCCACGTGAAATGTTTGGCGATTGTCAGCAGCTTTGCATATCTCGGTTATCATCACGTTTATAAACTCGCTACCACATTTACATGCAGAGGAGCTGGAAAAAAAAATTGTGTGATCAGGAGTTATCCGTCAGCCAGCTTGAATTGAAATGGGGACAAATGTTGAAAGAATTCATTAAGAAAACATCCACTGAGAATAAAACGTTTTCCCTGCATATTGATATAATGAGGCATTGTGACGAAATTGTAGCCATCGCCGTTGCTGAAAGACTAGGAGGAAAAGATGGATACAACTTACTATTGGCCGGTGTGAAGTCTTCACTTCTGTTCTCATTCTTAAATGGAGCTTCCAGTTATGCTGGATTTTGCACACGGCTTTTGACAGAACATTACAAATCAGGTCGCTTTCACAGACAAATGAAACATGCTGTATTCAGTACCTGTCACAATGGTAGTATTGTCAGGTTTGGATTAGACGCTGCTCGAGAGATTGACCACAGAGATGCAAAGAAATGTATTCGACCAGGGGCCACACTAAGCAATGTAATGATAAGGATGTCCACAGAGACAAGTCCATAAAGCAATCCAGTCTGTCATCTGAGGAGAGGATGCTTCGAAGATTAAGCAAGATGAGACAAAAGACGAAGAGATAGCATCCAAAATTTCAGAAAGGTACATTGGAAGAAAAGCCAGTGATAATGACTTGGGCCATATTGTAAGAACAGTTGGTCTGATACAACGAAGAAAAGGAATGTCATCAAGTTTTGATCCCATTCTAAGAAATGTATATCACAAGGAGAATCCAGAGGTTCAGCAAGAGATGTTAGATTCAACCACAGAAGAGATAGGAACATTCATGATTCACAGATATGCAGCAAGAGAGTGTCTATTGGGTATGACACTTAGTGATTTTCCTAACATTGAATTGATAAACGGACACAAACATCTCATTTACAGAATAAAAAGATCAAAAGGGTCAACAATCAAGAGGACTAAAGGCGTACCAAAAAATACATCATGTAAGAGCATGAAAGAAAAAAGCGAGGAGAAAAGAAAAAGGACAGTAAAGAAGATGACAACGATTGTGGACTGTCTAAAATCTTCCATGAATACTTGTCAGTCAATCTTTAAGCCAGATGGGACAAAATCATCCACTAATAAATCAGCTGGTGTGAAAAGAGCTCTTCTCGAGTTGATAAAGAAAATATCTGATACTAGAGCTACAAGTGAGCAAAAGGAAGATTTGCCAGACTTAGATGAGTTCATCCTAACAGATTTCAAAGCTGTTCCACCGACCATAAAGGAACAAATGAAAGCTTCAGTTGTAGAATTTGCCGGTGTGAAGTTCAAGACATCAGCTTCGACTGGAGACCAGTACTTAAAGTACGTATCAAAGGCAATTCTTCACAAGCTGATAGGACACCTTCCAAATTTACGTCACATTGTTATATGTGAGGAAAAATATTCCTTCACACCAGACACACTAAAAGCACATACAAGAAAAATGCGGGATTCTAAAGGAAAAATATCTATCTTACATTTGAAGGAAGAAAAAGAGGTGATCAGTGAAGATAAATTTCACAAGCCCTCTGTCGTGGGAACAGCGACTGGAAAGAAACTTGTAAGTTCCTATTTAGGCAATCACATTGATCAGCTTCTTCTTAAGCAAAATATTATACTGGATATAGACAGTGAAGCTCTGCTGACAGCATGTCATTGCCAATAGGTCCCCTGCACATGTTGTCCTTTTACAACACCACTGAGAGTTCGATTTACTTTCGAATCAGGAATTGTTGGTAGGGAGAAGCTGTCTAACATCAGGCGAGAAAGGGAGAAGCAGAAATGGCTCAACTTGATTGGATGAAGGAGCTTGGAGCTGAGTTGTCTGATGGAGATTCTGTTGCCAACTTTGTATCATCAGCTGATATCGACACAGTCCTAATTCACCTATTTGGTATCAGTCTCCACTGGAAAAGAAACCAAACTGGAACCTTTACACGCCCTGTTTATGTTTGGCTACAGAAACAAAAGCCTGAGCTGTACAACATCTCAAAATCATAGAAAGTATTGAAAGATACTTCAATAAGAAGTATTCGGCGGCTCTGATTGCCATCATTTTGTGCATGGGAGGAAATGACTTTTTGCCACGACATTATGGAATTTCACACGAAAAGATTTTAATGAAAGCCATTGACAATCAAGGTCTTGAGCTTTTCAAACTCTTTCACATGGAAATCCATGAGACAGATGAGTCAGTTTCATCCATAATGCTAAATATTGATGCATACATTTCCTTTTTAAAGGATTTGTGCTGTCCAAAGATCTACAATGCAGCTGCATTGTCCTTTGAAGAAGTAAGGCAAAAGACAATCAAAATGCCTGGAAAAGAATTCCGACATCCACAAACATGGATGCCCCAGGAAAGTGCCCTGAGGAATTTAGGAAGCCTTATTCAAGTTCAGATAGATTATTTATTGACTATATGGTGTCACGAGGCCGCTTTGTCAGATCTTCTTCGATACTGTTGTATTTCCATGTGTCCAGACGGTGAAGTTTGTTACAGTTTTGGAGATGATGTTCATGTATCTGACAAAGAACAATTATTATCAATACCAGAGGAGCTACTCCAGGAGAAAATTAATTGTACGAAACAAACTAGAGTACGAACATCAAAGAAACGTGCCTTGCATGATACACCATGCAAACAGAATCCGAGAAAATGACAGCCTCTAATGTCAACTTCAAGGTAAGCATACAAACTTTTTTAACTCAACAAATTTCCTTTTTTCTCTCTCTCTCTTTTTGAGTTCTCTATGAACAAGCTGTGCAGTTGAATTTGAATTGTAATTAAGCACACCACACATGCATACATGTACATTGCCGTTATACATAGTTTAAATTATTATATTTGATCAAAAAATGCTTCACTAAGGTTTATCAGATAGCTATTCATAAAATAAACAAAATTATTTTAGACCATTTTAAATGTATAGCTACTTCTCATAGATTTCTGCTTCTCATTTTTCCTGGCAACATCTTTGAAAGAAAAACTGTTAACTTAGCAGCTAAATATGGGGAAAATTTGTACTGGACTGTTTTGGTCAAACGTCACATATCAAATGGCCAATTGTAGATCAATTTACATTTTGTCAACATCAGTACTTATTTTCCTCAGTAGATACATTCTTCTTGGGACAAAAACTTTGCATTCATCTATGTGTTAAATATCCGTATTAAACTGATTTACATACCTTACCGTGGTGCATCTATATATACAGTTTTGAGGAACCCATAAATCGCATTCCATCAAGATCTATTTTTGAATCTAAATTTCATTGTTTACCATACAGCAGTGTACTTGGATGAATTTTTGTTCTTTTCCAGAAAGATGAAGTTTTCCTAGTGATCAGCAACCAGACGTTGTAAAACACAACCAATAATGTACTACAGGACTTAGAAAGGAATGATGAAAATATTGAATGGCCATTTAAGTCCAATGCAATTCAGATAGGATAACGACTCGTACCTTAAAAAGGAATTCATTTGAAATGGAAATAACACACAACGTGGACAGTGTACCCCATAGGGCAGCATTTGGAACAGTTGTAAATACTATGCTCAAATAATTCTAGGATCTTGTAATAAGCATGGATAGACGTATAGTTGATATTTTACCATAGATGTTACCTCCGATGTGTTCTGGTTCGGATGTACGAAATGTTTATGTAAACTTTGACAATACTTTTAATTTACATATCATCATTTGGAAAATAAATATCAAGTTCGTTCATTGGACTTTATAAATTTACAGTGCAGTCTGCAATAGATGTAGAACATATTTTGTACAAAAGTGTTATAGTAGAAGAGTCATATGTAAAAATGGGGCATAGCAAATGATTTTTTCATAAGTTCATGTGTTTACCATTTTAGAATTTCTAAAAGTATTATGTGATATTTTTTTTGTTTTTAAAATGCACATTCATTGAAATTTAAAAAAAACAACAGGTGCATTATTCTTTGAGACCGACACATTACAATGTGGGATGTAACAACATTTATATAGACTATTCATAAAACCATATAGAATGTTTCTATGTGGATGGAAGAAAAAAATCATATGAAGTAATAAGCCTTTATAGTAATGAAATGCATATAAAACGACACTCATTATATTGTCCAAACACTTGCTTCAATTGCAATATTTGGAGGTTCTGTGAACTAATAACCGGGTGCATACAGTAGTTTACACCAGTCTGGAAGAACTCATCAGGCTCACACAGGCATGGGCTTGGGATGTTAATAGCAGAGGGCCATTTAGCTGGGGTGTCACATTACCTTGGACAGAAACTATCCAAATTTTTGGGGCCTGTCCTATGAGTAGTGTGGCATAGGACGAATCGTACTCACGATTTCGAAATACAATAGACCATATACAGAATCACCCTCGGGTATCGTTGTACAGGCAATAAGCAAAAACCCGAGTACATGTATTTAATGAATAACATTTACACCATTCCGTGACAGATATATATATATATATATATATATATATATATATATATATATATATATATATATATATATATATTGATTACTATTGAATGATAAAGACCAAGATGACGTTGTCACTCCTCTAAATCCGTGCATAGATCGACGAGCAGTTTCTGCTCAAGATCTCTGACACGTGGAGCAATAAATGAAGCACACTCAAGGAGAGGAAGAAGCCACGTCTGCTGAAAAGAAAATTCGTTCATCTCGTCAGCAACGGTGTGGACTAGTTATTTCGCATGATCGCCGAGTTTCTTTCGGTTATCGCTGTTATCAAGTGTTGCACAGTTACTCACGCGTCGCTTTTCTTTGATGTATGAGGGTATCAGAACAACCTGATCTGCCGTAAGATAACGAGCCTTCTGATAGTGATTCCATTTAAAGTTGAATATGCGATGGGTGCTTAGCTTACGATAAGGAGGAAACACTTATCATGTAAATCGAAAATTAATTTATCAACACTGTCTTCCCGGCTGTAAAACGTACATTTACAGTTTGAACAATAATAATAATGAAGATTTTAACAAATATAATATATTCGTCTAATGCAAAGTCAGCGTGAATCTTCAGGCAAACGATTCGAAAGTGACTTAGAGGCCATGTATTCCGTACACCTAGGAATACCTCGATACTGAGGACACGTGACTGAAGGTTTTGAATTGTCACGCTAATTTTATTTTAAATTATTGCCAGGGTACTTTAAACAAATTATCGATTGCATCATGCTGAGGGAATGAAATATCTGTGAATTTTACAAGGACGCACCTAGGCTGCAGACCTGTGTTGGCCTGTGCAGGTATCGAACCCGTGACACTTGGAAAACGAGCATGATACTCTTTCAGTTAAGATACCACCGCCTCCTCAAAGACTACAGTGATCTAATTGACAATTATTAGGGAATGTGGTCGATAACAACAGTACGAATCCAGACCAAGACTCTAGCGTGTCTTACGTCAACAGTTTCATGCATTCTATGATCAGTAAAACTGATTTATATCTGAACAACAAAACTAGTTGACAGCAACCCACTTAACTAAGAAATCTACTCATTTGCGGTAAAGAAGGAGTGTACAAACACATAGATGTATACATGGGGTGGAAACTCGAAGCAAGTTCACCGATTACGTTGAACACAATCAATGATTATCCAATGGCAAAATACAGTCGAGGAAAGCACCATTTTCAGATTCTAGTACGCTTGTTCTTGGTCATAAGGCTGCAGTGTATGTATATGTAGAACAGAGTCGATGTACGTCTAACTTGTAGAAGCACCGTCTTCAATATGATAGTAGTGCCAGGGATTTCAAAGCCATCATTAAGAAAGCGAGTTTGTATAATTCTTACGAAGAGTAGACGGCAAGAACCATCAAACCCTAACTAGCGATATCGCCTTGTATCCTTTACAACGAGTGGACGTAGAAACCTTCACTATTGCTGCTGGACTGGGAAGCAAGATCGAATATTCAATTACTAAACTTCTCTTCATTGGCATCGTCAGTAACGCTGCCAACAGCGAAGTTATAGATCAAAATCATTTCCTTTTTCATCACCACAACGAAACAAGTCACCCGAGACAAATATTGTGTACCAGACCTATTGAACAAAACTTTAACAAGAATAATTAATTTAGATCCTCATTGTCCACGTTTCATTTGGGTACCAACAAAACACACGGTATTTGCTACCACGAGTGTGCCAGAGGTTACTATTTGAGGGCATTTGATTTCAGACCAGACCAGGATAGCAATAAGTGCTATTATTCATCCAGTAAGATCAGGATAACTGTGTTTGCAAATCCAGTTAGTTCATCCACACGAAAAAGGGTGTACGTAATCTTGTTTACGTCATTCGACAATGCCATCAAAATCAACAGGCAGCGAGGAATGATTTTGAACTACTAAATCTTAGTGTCGCTCACTTGTGGAAAACTTGGTCAATGGTACCCCGTGATGAAACAGGACAACAACGCACACATCAGCAGAAACAACGAAGTAAAAGTGAGGCCGAGGAGGAAACGAACTAGAAGGGGCACCAGTACAGTGATAGGAACAAGGGAATGCCTTAGTCATATCTTTTGCTGAACACTTTGCTAAGAGAATCAACTTACTAGTGTCCTGTGTTGAACCAAAAAGAAACGTTGGACTAAGCATGGAATGCTATTAAAGAATTTATTTTGTAAAGATTGGTAAAAAAGATTTGGTACAAAAGCGTAACCCATCACTAACCTTCACAGAGAAGGAAATTAACGAAGCTCTCGTCCATCAAAACACGAATCTCTCCTTGTCCCCCTGCCTACCTCATTTGACTGGTTGAAGCCAAGATAGAAGCCACCGCCTAGCATTATTTGTTATCTCTGTTGTATAAGAATGAATTCCTGGGAACTTCATTACCTACTTACACGATGTTTATAAGAAGCATTATGGAACCCATTGTTATGTGCCAAATACGAACTCCTTCATCGAAAATCCGAAGAGATTCGAGCCCACGTGATCGCAACTCCATCAGCCAAGAAAACTGTGGGTAGCTGCCTACTTTCCGAAATACATCAACGAACACATGGTCGCATAGTTTGATTGGTTTTGTTTACCTTCAAGACGATGCTATACCTAATGGGCAGTAATTCTACTTCGACTAATTTGTTTTTGACCCCATTTTCACAGAAACAATCAAGGATTAGAGTTGTTGTTGTTGTTGTGGGATTTAACGCCATTTTTCAGCACACGATAGGCTATACATGGCGGCCAGTATCAATGGTGGAGGAAGAACCCGGAAAACCCCGGAAAGAACCACCGACCCACGAGAAGCTACTGGCAAGCTTTCTCACATACCCACATTGGAGGATTAGAGTTGTATATCGTGATTGTTATGGATATCTCTTCTCTTTCGCCTGCCAAGGCTGTTTAAGTAGTTGGCAAGACAACAAAGTAATGGAACGGACATCTCAGCATCAACAGTGAACGTTCCTATGTATTAATGTACCCGATTCCTCACCACTTTGAATGTAGTTGTAGTTGCTGGATTTTACGTATGATCGTTAGTCAAAATACCACCTTTATCCACCAATACATACGTTTTGGGGTTTGTAAGACTAAATTGATCTTTCCAACACCTTCTCTCTCCATAGACATTATGTTTTAAATATATATGATTGCTTCTAAAGTCTAGATACTCCTTCCATGTACATACGTTAGTTTGTAATAATTGTATTGTATGACTGTATTTATGTCTGTTAGTTATCAAGCCATATCTCACCATTGTATACATGTCTCTTTAGCTGTGTGTGCTGGTTAGCAACTAGTTTTATCAGACAATTTTATAATCTCCTCTACGTAGAAATTAGTTTCCAAGTATAGGTGTTTGTAAGGACGAGATGTAGCAGAAAAACCTCCTCTACCTAGAAATTAGTTTGCAAGTGTAGGTGTTGGTTTGTAAGGACGATTGTTAGCATTCCAACTTAGGCATATCCGTATTTCTATGCAAATTAGTTTGCAAGAATTATTTTGAGATTTTGTAAGAAAAGTGTTAGTCATCATGCAACGATTACCGAACTGATTTGTAGCTGTTTTGTTTGTAAGAAGTGTGTCTTTGAACCAATGTTTGTCATTTTATCTGCTGTTTGTATGTCTTTACAGGTGTTTGTTTATTACATTTTCTTACCACTCCACAGCTGCTAATAAATATTAAATGTCCAATATCGCCCAACTGTTTGATCCATGTTAAATTTATTTTGATACCCATGTTACATTTCACGTATAACCTATGCTGATCGCTTCATGTTAAAACTAGCATAATCGCCATGGCAACCCATTCATGTAAATCTCTCTTGCCCATTGTTTCCAAGGTTTTATTTCCCCGGTCCCATCGATGTCAAATTTTATTGCCCCCATTTGCCCTCCCAAGTGATTCATACTAAATTTCCCATTTACCCAGTCGTTGCCCATTACTCCAATAATTGCCAGACTTTGCCAGCAGAGTGGCCCACACATTTTACATGTTAACACAGCCCATATTAGCTTAAAAGTCTTCACAATGACCCATCCATTTTGTACTACTATAGGGCGCCTTAGTGAACCATCCGTGCTAAATTTTCCTAGGCCATATTAGTGATCCTAACGTTTCTATGTGACCCATCTGGGCTAAATTCAAACAAGGCCCATGGTAACTCTGTCTGACAATTTAAACTCATTCCACTACAGTTTAAATGTATATATTTCAATGTTTTCAAACCTCTAAAGGCACAGTCTTTTTGTGGTTGAGTTCTTGCTTGTCTTGTGCTTTTCTCAAGTCTGATTATATAATATTCTAGAGCATATGTATACGTTTTAAACTTATAATACTGGAAAATATATACTGTTAATACAAAATCTACGGTACACGGATGTTTAACTCAGTTATCAATTAATTATTAGTGGCAGGACAAGAAGAGTTTCTAAATGATGATTATACAGTATATAATTTAATTAAACTGGGATTATGATTTTCCCACATTTTTTATATTGCAAAATACATTATTTATATTGCAAAATAAATGACCACTGAAAAAAACCTACAAAGGTTGTTTTTTTTTTGTAAAAAAAATTGGAAAGAGCATTAAATGTTACTTCACATTACTATCATATATATCGTATAATGGGCCCAGTACGTAACGGCTCGAGTTATTTATACGGACTGAATACGTAATCGGTTGTGTTCGTTAAATGGACCTAGTACGTAATGGGTCTAGTTGTTATTTGAGTCGAGTACGTAATGGGTCGAGTTCTTTAGATGGACCGAATACATATTGGGTCGAGTTCGTTATTTTGACCGAGTATGTAATGGGCCCAGCACGTTATATGGACCGAGTACGTTATAGGTTGATTTTGATAGGCCGAGTTTATTTATGGGCCGGGAAGATTAATAGGTCGACTCGGCTATCGGCCGGGTATTTACGTGTTATGTTATTCTAATGGTTCGTAAGTTTAGAAGAATAAATATAATTTTTGTGATGTCTTAAAATTTTGAAACTACTGTTATTTACGTTTGTATTCTTTATGCATTTTGATTACTTTGGCCAAGTCAACGCTTAATTATTTTATTTGTTGTATGTTATATATTTTTCTTGTTTGCAATATGGCTTACGAAGGTCATGATTGTAACTTTAATTCCACTATTTGGAAAGGTTAGATTCCAATGTGTTGTGGCCGCCTGAATTTAAATATGACACCGAAGCTCTCCTTATGCATAAATGTTTCTAAGCACTGGCTTTACAAAGAATTCTCACAAATTTTACCAAGCTTTACAGATGATCCTAAAACATTCTGCAGTGGCAAAATGTCATTAAATTTTGCCTTGCTTTTATTTGATGTAGACTTCATTTTGTTTGACATGAGTTGTTTTTTTCTCTCGCAGAATTCTAATAAGTATGACCGATTGCGAGAGAAGAAATGCCAAGCCTTCACACCTTTTATTGTTACCGCCTGATCATTGTAGGTTATCCACTATCAGTCTAATCCATCTTGCCTGTCTTCAGTTTCTTTTTGCTCATCCCTTTCGTACATGTAGTGATCTAGATGACCAATTTCGCCAACCACAAATATTCATCAGCAACGATCTGCGAAACTATTTACAGTTGAGAGGGATGAGTATGTATACAGGCTGCTTTTGGAAGTCTGGGCAGTAACAGAGTATCTGGAACACATACATACATACATACATACATACATACATACATACGGGGACAGAGTGAGCAGATAAAGAGGTTGACAGAATGATTGACAGCTTCGTAGTTTAAAACTAAACTTCTATGCAATTCTTTTGTGTACAGACGCCTTTAAAGTTAAATGGGTAGACGTACGGTGTATTACTGGTGTTCTTTCTCACAATTCCGTGCCATGTTGTGTAGCTGTAGCTACGTATCTATTTACGCACCAAAACACATACATACACATATACATTCATAGATACATACATACATACAGACAGACAGACATACATACATATATACAGACATGCAGACGGTAAGACATACATACATACAGACATACATACACATACATACATACATACATACATACATACATACATACATACATGAATGCATGCATGCATGCATGCATACATACATACATACATGCATACATGCATACATGTATATACACATATGTACTGAAGGATAAACAGAACGGCAGACGAATTTAAAGACAAACTGACAACCTGACGAAGGGGCAGATGAATAAATGGATGGATGGATGAAACGAGATGGAATTGTATCGGTCGATACATATGATAGATAACAACACCAGTTATTAAATGTATATTTAATACGGTAAATATCTAAATCACCCCTTACAAAAGTCAAGATCATCTAAAACCCGGGTATTTGTTAGACATTAGTTGCATGTATCTTTGTAATGTGAAGTATTATTCAGTATCTAATGTCAAGAATTTCGTGTAATGTGGAGTATAAATCTGTATCTAATAGCAAGAATTTCGTGTAATGTGGAGTATAAATCTGTATCTAATGGGAAGAAGTTCGTGTAATGTGGAGTATAAATCTGTATCTAATGGGAAGAAGTTCGTGTAATGTGGAGTATAAATCTGTATGTAATGGCAAGAATTTGGTTCTTGATATTCCTAAAACTTTACCCTCGACCACTCTATATACTATTCTCCTTTAATGGTGTTATTCGAAACAACACACTTCAGTGCATCATAATGCGAACTATTCCAATTCTGAGTCAAACAACACACATCAGTGAATAAGGAAAATGCATCTCAATAAGAACTTTTCCAAATTTAATCAAGCGAAACAGTTCAGTGAGTAAGGAAAATGCATCCCAATACAATTCCAATTTTTCAGTCAAGCGACACAGTTCTATGAGCAATGAAAATGCAACTCGTCATGTTTTCTTAATATCCAATGATCTTAAGCCCTCCACAGCTCCAGGTTTACATCCGGAAACGTACTGCAGTCCACCAATGGGTTGCTGTAAGAAAAAATAGCATTATAAATCCCAAATTACACACGCATTTTATTGGCATGGCGTGACGATATATCTAGACTGTCTTTCTGATACGTATTGCAACGACACAGCAAACGAGTTTTTTTTGTCCCGACTCGGAACAAAATACAAACGCAATTTTCTCTTTAATACCCACTTCTTTTTTACGCGTTCTGATGGGAATAATATGTGAATGGAAACCAGACGCAAATTGGAATTTGGAATGTTCGATTTGATGCATCGAATATAAGTGACGTACCAAACATTACTGAAAATACCGAAACTGTGCTAGTACGGTTGTGTGCGATACGGATTTACAGACTGAACATCCATGTTATATAGCATATCAGCCATATAAAATTAAGTAGGTATGTAATAGGGTTAAATATAACTGTTTGACTGTTTCCTTGTCAATCGAGGCCTGAAGACACTGCACTTGCGAATGAAGGAGCACATGAAGAATGGGCTTGCAGTTGCCAAGTTTCTTGAAGGAAACCCAAGGGTGGAAAAAGTTATTCATCCAGGTTAATAAGGGTTTAGTTTTAAAATTATCCAGTTTATGTATAACATGTACTCTTCTGTATCATAAGCCCTGTCCTGTCTGCACACCTTGCAATGGAAAATTGATTGTCCTTTGCTGTTTCAAATACTGTAATCATTACATTCTCAGAGGTAAGGTAAGAGTTACATTCCTTTGCAGTAGGTCAGAGGTCATTGAGAAAATTGAACATATGCAATTATTTGTTCCCGTTTGTTCCCATTGTTACTAAACAGAAACTTTACAAAACAAAACTATTTTGCTTACCTTAGCATCTATTTACCACAGTCATTTTTAAAAATTGATTTTTTTTCTCCTTTGTACCTTTGACATATTGCAAAAGGTACATACTTCTTTCATCTCTGTGGAGAATTTGTTAATTGGTCTACTGAGTTTGTACTCTGTATGGGTAAATAAAGGGCATAACTCTTAAAATCTGGGACAAAACTCTTGACCACAGAATGTGTATATTGATCTATTGAGTTTGTATTAGACATGGGTAAATAAAGGACATAATTTTTAACCACAGCTCATTAGTATATTAGTCTATTTATTTTGTATTATACATGGGAAAAATAATATACATTGTCTTGTAATGGTGTGATGTGAGGTGTTTTGATTTTTATAACGTGGCTTTAACAAGTTTTCAGTCATATTGCTACGATGTCTGCAGTGAGGCAGTTTATAGTGATGTAGCATGATGTCCCACCCAGTCACATTATCCTAACACCAGGCCGACCAGTCCTAACACTAACATCTTAATGCTGAGCGCCAAGCGAGGCAACTGTTAGTACTTATAAGGGAAACAAAATTGCAGTGTGGTTGATGGCAAGTGCTATATTGCCTGGGTTATCTCACTTAGAAAGGTTTCAATGTTTAATTCTCATAAACACATAATTTTCTTGAACATATTAATCTGGTATTGAATTTTCACATGATTTTAACTTGTTTGCTGTGATAGTGTATGGTTTTGTTTTATATGAAAAACCAAATTTTCTTTTTGTATGTTCATAATTTTTGCACTAAGCAAATGACCATATAAATTTAATAATTTGGTATACTGGGTTGATCGGTTGGTAGGTATTTAACAGCAGTTAGGACTGGCTTGGTATTGAATCGACAACCATGAATGTATAGTCTGATTCTCTTCCAAGGGAGCTATTGCAGCTCCCTCAACATGTTTGCCTCCGAGCATACATTTTATGGAGCACTTGGGAACAGGCTTTTGGGGGCAAATATTTGTATATCATCCCAATCTTATCCATACATGAGAGAATCTACAGAGTTTACCTCTATATGACCTTTGACTTCACCATCATTCTTAGGCAGAATATTCCCTTGTTTGCACATGCATAATACTCACCTCATGCATGATACTCACCTAATGTATAATGCTCACCTAATTCATAATGCTCACCTCGTGCCTACTACTCACTTAATGCATGATACTCATCTGATACATAATACTCATCTAAAGCATAATACTCACCTCGTGCATAATACTCACTGCATGCATGATACTCCTCTAATGCATAATACTCACCTCGTGCAGAATACTCACTGCATGCATAATACTTGCTCAAAATGTAAACAGCACTGACGCAGATCAACAATTGTAACAGATGAGGTCTCGAACTTTTGCACATGAATTTTGTGTCACCCAATCACAAAGTTTACTTTGTAACATGTTTGATTGGCTGAGTGAAAACATAACCTCAAACTCAAGTTTGGACTTTGTGCAATTTGTTGCAGACATGGCTTCTAACTGCTGGTGTAAACCTTGATTGGAAACTATCATGTAACTGCAGTTCTAGGTCTACTCTGTCCACACTTTGATGCTTGTTTTAAATTGGAAAATACAATATTTTCTGTAATGTTGACTAGGCCTCAAGTCACATCCTCAGCATGAGCTGGCCATGAAACAGATGAAGGGCTTCAGTGGGATGGTCACTTTCTACCTCAAAGGAGGACTCGAGGAGTCCAGAGCATTCCTAAAAAATCTCAAGGTAACCAATGTGATCAAAGAAAAGTTTGCTTGTTTCACAATGGGAATGTAAGGCAGCATCTTAGGGAGTGATTATTATTTTGATATAAAACTTTCAAAGAGTGAAGAGTGTAATATATCAGGAATTTAATTTTCAGATTTTATTGGAATTATCATTTCATCATGTACATTATGTTATTGTGGCACATATGAGATAATGTCATTTTACAAAAGTTTTAAAATATTTCAATGCAACTTCTTGCTTCATTATATTTTTTTATAGAATGATTTATTCTATGTGCAATCAACAAAAAATGTTTTATCATGCAACTTGGCAGTTTTTTTGAAGATTCAAATTTATATGCATGGACAAATTTTAAAGATGAGGAAAATAACATCTGTTTATGGAATCCAAGGTCTAGATAGGAATTTAAGGTGGAAACTTTTATTTTCTGGCTTGGAACCATTGTTTTTTTTTTTTTGGGGGGGGGATGGAGGTTGCTGTTCTAAAATTTTGTGAGTTATTCAAAACATAGTCTTACAATAACAGACACAGAGACATTGTGACATTGATGATGCCTTTTAGAATGTATGAAATGGCAAGCTGACAAAGACCAGTTAATAATGTATTTAATTATAAGGTTCTATTTGAGTGAGTACTCTCACAGTAATAAAGTAATGTGACTTTAAACAATGCATGGAACATTCAAAACGTTTATATTGTTCTTTTGTGCCATCATAGTACATGAACTGTGTGCATTGGGAATATGCTTGCAAATTTGGAATGAATGCTTAAAAGATTAAATTGCTTGATTTTAATGCATTAAAAATTTTCATTGGCTTTTAGTTATTTGCTTGCATAGCATGAATCTGCTTATATATAGCCCTGCAGGCAGGACAGTAAATTAAAATTGAATGTATTTGTAAATATTCAAATCAGTGATTGTAACATGAGTCTGTAGAGAATATCCCTACAGAATCCGATTTTGATCTTGTGTTTGAATATTATCTTTGGTCTGTTTTTAAATATTTGAAGAGAGTAGAAAGTTTATTACAGTTCCATATTTTGTAGTTATTGCAAAATGATTTATATGTCATTTTGTACATTGCCATGAAATGTTAAATCCTTTCAGTCACTTGTTAGCAGCTTCAGTTAACATAATTAGTTGAGATGTTCAGAGTTTAAAATTTAGATTGCAGCTGTGGCCAAAGTTTTTGTTGTACTTTTACAGATCTTCACACTTGCTGAAAGCTTAGGAGGGTATGAAAGTCTGGTGGAGTTGCCGTAAGTTGTTCACTAGCTACCAATCACTGGTTGCATGTTGTTAATGTTTTTCCTACTCCTGAATTGTGGTATATGTTCTAGAGACCTAACTTTTACTTATGTTACCTTATGTGACTAGATGTCAGTATGAGGTGGTGCTGTGTATGATGGCAAAGTACCTAAATAATGTCAATTCCCATTGCTTTTGGATACAGTACATAACACAATGTTTTCTCAGGCCAGTAAGACAATTGTACCAGTACAACTTCTTCTCAGTCTTACTCTTCCCAGCAGATCAATAATTATAATTATAATCCAATTAATTATCCATTTTTGTTTTATTTGTTCTTTTCTTGTTTGATATAGAATGAAATTCAAAACGAAGTTTACCCTTGGACCGTGCAGTTTTAACAGGCACTGCAAATGTTACAAATGCCTATAAATACCATTTGTCCTGTAAAGGACACAAATGACGATACTAAGTGGAAAGTCACTGGTAAATGTTACAAATACTGGTAAACATCCAGGCATAAATGACAGTTACTGACAATATTTTCGGGTAGATGGGACTCGTAAACCTTGGATGGTAGTTCATCTAGGAGAAGGAAAACTCCGATTCCAAACCTCTGCTGCCTTGTGGCTATACCCACTCATGGGAAAGGCTAAGGGAGTAAACCCCGGCAGAAAATCCGGAGATGGAGTCCCTAAGGCGGTATGACATTGACTTCAACGTCATTCCGGCAACTCCTGCGACGCCGTTGGTGCCAAGCTGTATCGGCATTCGTCGTTCCCTTGGGCACACCAGCTGCGTGGAGAGGGGGGATCTGCTGCATGGGCAACAGCTGATTCTCCATACCACCCTGCCCAGGCTTCATAGCTCCACTGGAGAGGACACTCCAGCGTCGTCGTACGGCGTCGGCACAACACGAGAAGTAGCAGTTTACCGGTTCTAAGTCCAAGCTCGATTGGCGTAGAGCTTGGCGCCAGGGGTTACTTCTGACGGTGGGAGAGATCATCAGGTCTCACTGGACAGCTACCGCCCGCCTCAAGCTGGGCAGCCCCCAGTCAGTAAGGTGCTGCCCGCCATGGCCTGCCTGCTTCACTGGGTGCGTGGAGCTTAGAGAACCATCTCGACAAGTGGGTCACAAAACTCTGCACCAGGAAAGACTAAAAGAAGAAATAAACAGACTCCAACTCTTCGTTTTGCAACCTGGAACATCAGGACCATGTGTCCTGGATTGACCACTGACCTACAGCAGATCGACGATGCACGGAAGACTGCCGTCATTGACAGAGAACTCTCCCGACTGAACATCGACATTGCCTGCCTCCAGGAGACCCGACTGGCTGACAGCGGCACCATCAGGGAAGCCAATTACACATTCTTTTGGCAGGGGAAGCCCTTGGATGAACCTAGGCAGCATGGTGTAGGCTTTGCCGTCAAGAACACGCTAATCGCCTTCATTGAACCTCCATCATCAGGTACTGAGAGAATCCTTGCCCTCCGGCTGTCAACATCCTTAGGCCCGGTCAACATCTTCAGTGTGTACGCCCCAACCCTCTACTCCACCTACGAGGAGAAAGACAAGTTTTATGAGGCTCTGGATCAGGCAATATCCAGTATCCCCAACAATGAAAGCCTTTACTTACTAGGATACTTCAATGCTAGAGTGGGAGCTGACCATGAGGCCTGGTCCACCTGTCTCGGTTTTTACGGAAGGGGCAAGATCAACGAGAATGGTCAGCGACTGCTGGAGATGTGCTGCTCCCACAGCCTATGTGTGACAAACACTTTCTTCAAATGCAAGGAGATCCACCAGGTGTCGTGGAGACACCCACGTTCACGCCACTGGCACCAGCTAGACCTCGTCATCACCAGGCGTGCAGAACTGGCCAGTGTCCTCCTTACCCGCAGCTACCACAGTGCCGATTGTGACACGGACCATTCCCTGGTGGCCAGCAAGGTGCGAATATTACCCAAGAAGCTGCACCACGCCAAGAAGAAGGGTCACCCACGTATCAACACCTACTGTGCAAGCAACCCAGAGAAAACACAGCAGTTCATCAGCAAACTGAAGGAAGCCCTCACCAAAGTGACACCTGATGACACCATTGATTCCAAGTGGTCCCATATCCGTGACTCTGTGTACAAATCAGCCATCACAGCTTACGGGAAGAGGGAGCGAAAGAATGTCGACTGGTATGAGGCAAACTGGGAGGAGATGGAGCCCGTGACTGAGGCAAAGAGGAAAGCCCTTCTGGCATACAAGGCTGCACCTAGCCCCAGAACACTACAAGCCCTCAGGATTGCAAGGAATAACGCCCAGAAGACCGCCCGCCGCTGTGCCAACACCTACTGGCTGAACCTTTGCAACAGTATACAGACAGCTGCTGACACCGGGGATACAAGAGGAATGTATGAGGGTATCAAAAAAGCGACAGGCCCCCCCAGCTACAAGACCGCCCCCCTCAAGTCCAAGACGGGCGAAGTCATCACAGACCAGGGGAAACAACTGCAGCGATGGGTTGAGCACTATCTTGAGCTATATGCAACCCAAAACAATGTCACTGGAACTGCCCTGGACGCCATTCCAGACCTGCCTGTCATGGAGGAGCTAGACACACAGCCCACCCTGGAAGAGCTCGGAAAAGCCATCGATTGCCTTGCCTGTGGGAAGGCTCCTGGAAGCGACGGCATTCCGCCTGAAGTCCTCAAGAGCGGAAAACCAGCACTGCTCCAGCCCCTACACACACTCCTCTGCCTTTGCTGGGAACAGGGATACATCCCACAGGACATGCGTGATGCCAACATCGTCACTTTGTACAAAAACAAAGGAGACCGTAGCGACTGCAACAACTATCGGGGCATCTCCCTCCTCAGCATCGTCGGAAAGGCCTTCGCCCGTGTTGCCTTGGCACGCTTGCAGGTCCTAGCCTCCCGCGTCTACCCAGAATCCCAGTGTGGATTTCGAGCCGGCAGGTCAACTGTAGACATGATCTTCTCACTACGTCAGCTGCAGGAGAAGTGTCGCGAGCAGCGGATGCCCCTCTACATTGCCTTCATAGACCTGACGAAGGCGTTTGACATGGTTAGTCGGAGTGGACTCTTCAGACTCCTGCAGAAGATCGGCTGCCCCCCACGTCTGCTTGCTGTCATTATGTCGTTCCACGAGAACATGCACAGCACAGTGTGCTTCAATGGCGCAACATCTGAAGCATTCCCAGTCGTTAGCGGAGTCAAACAAGGCTGTGTCCTTGCACCGACGCTCTTTGCCATCTTCTTCTCCATGCTTCTCCAGTACGCATTCAAGGACTGCAGCGAGGGAGTGTACATCCATACCAGGGCTGACGGCAAGCTGTTCAACATCGCCCGTCTCCGTGCTAAGACTAAAGTCACAGAGGTACTCATCCGTGAATTGCTCTTTGCCGACGATGCAGCCTTGACATCACACACGGAAGATGGACTCCAGCAGCTGGTATGCTGCCTCTCCCATGCATGTAAGGAATTTGGACTGACCATCAGTTTGAAGAAAACAAATGTCATGGCACAGGACACAGACTCCCCTCCCTCTGTCTCCATCGATGGGTACAATTTGGAAGTTGTCGAGAACTTCACATACCTCGGGTCTAACATCTCCAGCTCACTCTCCATTGATTCTGAGGTGGGCGGCAGGATTGCCAAGGCAGCAGCAGTGATGGCCAGACTTAACCAGAGGGTCTGGAACAACCCCAACCTCACAGAGAAGACCAAACTGCGTGTCTACCAAGCGTGTGTGCTCAGCTCACTTCTCTACAGCAGCGAAACATGGACCACCTATGCAAGACACGAGAGGAAACTCAACAGCTTCCACCTGAGATGTCTGCGGCGCATTCTGCACATCCAGTGGCAGGACAAAGTACCCAACACAGAGGTTCTAGAACGCGCCAACATGAACAGCATGTTCTCCATACTCAGCGAGAGGCGCCTTCGCTGGCTCGGCCATGTCAAGAGAATGGACCCAGGTCGCATTCCCAAGGACCTGTTATATGGGGAGTTAGCAGAAGGTGCACGACCAACTGGACGACCACATCTGCGCTACAAAGATGTTTGCAAGAAGGATATGAAGACAGCAAACATCAATGTCAACGACTGGGAGAGCTGTGCAAACAACCGTTCCAGCTGGCGTCTAGCTGTCAGGCAGGGAGTTCAAAACGCAGAGGAAAAGAGAAGAATAAAGCAAGCTGAAAAGAGAGCTAAAAAGAAGGATAAGCAAAAGCGTACTTTGGAGCTATGCCATCGTCTCTCGTAGACGGACGGATGCCAAGAGAATAGGGTTAAATATAAATATATGTAGTATACTTTCTGGATGTTTACACTTGAGAATATCATAAAGAAATATAAAATATTTGATGTAAATACCACGCAGTTAGGATCTTGTTACATCGTTAAGTAGCGATAGTTTTATTGGAGTACATCATGGTAATGGCAACATAAAGAAAATTATCCGGGCTCTTATTTCTTGTTGTCAACTATGTTGACTGTAAAGACATGCATGGTTTATTTTTTAATCTCATTTAGAGACTTGGTTAACAGCACTGTTCTGATTGTTTACTTAAAATACACTTAAAAAAGATGAATACTTCAAAATAATTTGATGCATTTATACATGTATCAAGAGTTATGAAGACACTGTGAAAAAAATAAAACAGGTTGGAGAGACGAACTTGTAAACATGCTATATAAATTCAAATTTTAATGAAAACCATATTTAAATCTAAATCAAATGGCTACAGTAGAGATCCTAGTAAATTGTATACTCACTCAGCACTAGGCAGTCTGAATGGATCTACCTGAAGCCGGCTTAGGTGGAAGTGCGTACACATTAATCGAGGCAAACTTGTTGTCTTAATGCTATCCAATTGGGCTGGAATGAAGAAACACTTCTTTGCATTGATGCCATGAATTCTGCATTAGATGAAGATATAAAACCTGAAGTATTCAAAGTGTTCACAGGAATCTGTGCTAATGGTACATATGTTCCCTAGCAATAAGTTATCTTTCAAGTTATTAAAATGTAGTTTTTGCCCTGATATAAGCAAATCTCCAAAATGTTGGTGTCTGTACCTCAGCTTTATTTTAATAATTTTTTCTTCCTGTTTGTAAACCTGTCGTTTTCACATGCTTTAGATATTTTTCAATAAGTTTTGGTTGCTGTCAGTAAAAATATTGTTGATTGCGTGCTTTCGATATATTTCAATACGTTTTGGTTGCTGTCAGTAAATATGTCCTTGCTAACTTGCTTTAGATATATTTCCACACGTTTTGGTTGCTGTCAATAAAACTGTCCTTGCTAACTTGCTTTAGATATATTTCCACACGTTTTGGTTGCTGTCAATAAAACTGTCCTTGCTAACGTGCTTTAGATATATTTCAATACGTTTTGGTTGCTGTCAATAAAACTGTCCTTGCTAACGTGCTTTAGATATATTTCAATACGTTTTGGTTGCTGTCAATAAAACTGTCCTTGCTAACTTGCTTTAGAATATTTCAATACGGTTTAGTTGCTGTCAATAAAACTGTCCTTGCTAACGTGCATTAGATTTATTTTAATACGTTTTGGTTGCTGTCAATAAAACTGTCCTTGCTAACGTGCTTTAGATATATTTGAATACGTTTTGGTTGCTGTCAATAAAACTGTCCTTGCTAACGTGCATTAGATTTATTTTAATACGTTTTGGTTGCTGTCAATAAAACTGTCCTTGCTAACGTGCTTTAGATATATTTGAATACGTTTTGGTTGCTGTCAATAAAACTGTCCTTGCTAACGTGCTTTAGATATATTTCAATACGTTTTGGTTGCTGTCAATAAAACTGTCCTTGCTAACGTGCTTTAGATATATTTGAATACGTTTTGGTTGCTGTCAATAAAACTGTCCTTGCTAACTTGCCTTAGAATATTTCAATACGGTTTAGTTGCTGTCAATAAAACTGTCCTTGCTAACGTGCATTAGATTTATTTTAATACGTTTTGGTTGCTGTCAATAAAACTGTCCTTGCTAACGTGCTTTAGATATATTTGAATACGTTTTGGTTGCTGTCAATAAAACTGTCCTTGTTAACGTGCTTTAGATACATTTCAATACGTTTTGGTTGCTGTCAATAAAACTGTCCTTGCTATCGTGCTTTACAATATTTCAATACTGTTTGGTTGCTGTCAATAAAATTGTCGTTGCTAACGTGCTTTAGATATATTTCAATACGTTTTGGTTGCTGTCAATAAAACTGTCCTTGCTAACGTGCTTTAGAATATTTCAGTAAAGTTTGGTTGCTGTCAATAAAACTGTCCTTGCTAACGTGCTTTAGATATATTTCAATACGTTTTGGTTGCTGTCAATAAAACTGTCCTTGCTAACGTGCTTTAGATTTATTTAAATAAGTTTTGGCTGCTGTCAGTAAACTTGTCGATGCGAAAATACTGTAACTCCCTTCAATCTATGTTTAGTGTTTTATCGATTTTCAAGCTTCATGATTCCTATAAATAGGAAGTTCATATTTTGTATTCTGATAGTTGGAAATATAAGAGTAGATCATCAACGGGCTTTTAGTTTCACCATTGTTTACAAATATTGTCAAAGAATACAAGAAGGGGGTATGAATACATGCTGAATTCCTGTATGGTGGTATGAGTTACTAACAACCAGTTATCTGCGTCACATGATAAGATTGTATCCATTCTAAACGCTTGTTACTAAGGCTTGGTAAGCATTTTCAATCGTTTATTTTCAGAAACGCTTTAAGAAAATAGAACGCAAATGATTATATCACATGGTGTTATTTTAGTTGGAATTTATTTGCTTGTAAGATGGATTACGAGGCATCTCGTGATTCGATAGCTATCATTGTATTATTCATAGCTGTGCTATTTGATTCGAAAGTTGTAGTCGCTCAACCTTTAAACGTACTTGTTTTGAAATCGTTCGTGTAAGGTGCAAATTTGATATTCCGTTTTTAAGTTTACTTTGTTTAGCTATCTATGTAAAGAGTTTTGTGCTATTACGATGCTTTCGGTTTGCAACCATAGAAATACAACCAAGCACCTATGCTCACGCATGCGTGTGTGTTATGTTTGCATCCTTCAATATGAATTTACCTGGGGTAAACCCTGTGTCTTTAAATCCATTTTCGTAGTAAAATCTGTCCCCTCTTTTCAGATTGGAAAATTGTTGTGCAATAATGCAGCTAAATAATGGTCCTACGACACCACCTGGCATGGGAGTCTCAGACAAACCGCCAGGGAAAAGATCAATATCATCTGGATGCCTGTAATGCGTATCAAAATAAAACAGTTACATAATGAAGATGAACGCATCGAATTCAAACTTGTACAATCTATCGTTTTTATGTTCCATGACTACTGACGAGTTTATTCCGTCTTAAAATTACTAATTGAAGTTCGTGAATTTCGTGTTAAGATGAATTATGGATGCTAAAACCCTTGTACTTTATTAGTATCAGTCTCCTATTCAGTGCTAGTTAATACTTTTACTTTCTTAAAATCAGTCTCCTATTCAGCGTCAGTTAATACTCTTACTTTCTTAGATTCTGTCTCCTATTCAGTGTCAGTTAATATTCTTACTTTCTTAGCATATGTTATGTATATTTAATTTAATTGTTTGTCTGTTAGTTTTAAATTTATTTCATTCCATTACATGTTGTTGTAATGTAACATTATTTACTGGCTTTGACATTGTCCAGAATAGAAACATTGTATCTAATTACTGGTCTTGTCCCAAAATCAGTAATACTTTTAGTAAACAACTTTTTTATTTTTTTATCTGTCTCACAGTAAAAAATATTAAGTTGAGACAAAGTCATAACTGGACTACGTGATATTTATCAAGAACAAACTTCTTTTTTTTCCAGAAGAATGAACTCTTGACCCCCATCCGGGAATCTGTTTTGCGCATTAGCTATTCTTTTAACTGATGTTATGATAAAGGATTACTAGTCGGGCTTAAAACATTTGACACATTAAGTTGATCATGTTGTGACCAGTTTGGACTGAATTTTTATTTCATTCAAATTATTGAATTCAAGTGATCACTTTCTCTGGAAATACAAAAGTGCTCTGATAATTCTTGGACAAAGATATTTACCGGAATTTATACCGAATTCAAAAACTAGAATAATATTTTCTGTGATTCAACAACAGACTGTTGGCACATATGCACTTTGTAAGTTATTACAGACGTCATCGATTTATATCTTGGATTTTAATCGAGATTTGAATTGTGATTCACTAAAAAATTTCATTGATACGACTTGTGTTTTTTAATTCTTGGATTATTTTGGATTTAATTCATAAAACCGTAAGTTCGTTTTTCTCATTTTTCACTTTGTATTCCAGTGAAAAAAATTATTTGTTAAATTTTACAAAGCTTGTTTTCTTCACTTTTTTCGGTTATTTATTTTTAGAGCATAGACTCGTAACAGTATCTGTCTCAAATTCAGTGCCAGTTCGTACTCTTACTTTCTTAGTATTTGTCTCATATTCGGTGACAGTTCATACTCTTAATTTCTTAGTATCTGTCTTCTATTAAGGACCAGTTAATCATCTTACTTTCTTAGTATCTGTCTACTATTCAGTGACAGTTCATACTCTTACTTTCTTAGTATCTGTCTCATATTCATTGCCAGTTAAAACACTCCCACGTTCTTAGTATCTGTTTCATGTTCAGTGACAGTTAAAACTCTTTTACGTCATTAGTATCAGTTTGATGGTCAGTACCAGTCTCAACACTAGAAATGGAATGGAAATAAGATGTTATCAAAAATCAATCTTAGAGAAAGACAAAATCTTAAAGTTGAATGAAAATATGCCCCAATGAATTCAAATAAATTTCGGAATAATATTCAACAAGTTACTTCGAAACAAAATGTGATAACTTTTACCTGTACACCGCTCGTAGTTTCTTTGCATTTTCTGGAGAGTGATCTACCAGTCCTCCGGGACCTATGCCGAAATGGAATGCACACGGAAGTCCGCAAAACTTTCTCCACGCGTTGTAACCAGGCACACCATGATCACGACTTCTCTGAATGTTCAAGGATATAAGGTCCAGACTACGGCCATGCATATCTTTGAAAAGGTTGTCTCGTACAGCGGTCACTACTTTCTCGTCTGCTTTACTAAGTGGTGCCTGCGATAAGCCCAAACCAACATAGGAGACACCCCTACCCTCTTTAGAAAATGCCAGAGTCGGTTTGTTAAACATATCTTCACTCCTAAACGTAAGTGCAGCCTTCTCAGTCAAGAAAGGAACCGTATCCTGCAGGAGAGTGTGCGCAAAGCGAAATGGGGCAACTGCAAATTCATTGGCGATGGTGGGGTCTATGTCGTCATCATACACTTTGGCATATCCGTGTTTTAATGGTCTGAGACCATATTGGAGAACACGATCTGGACCAAGTATGTACTGCAGCCAATAGGCGTACGTAATATGCTGAAGCTGGCCAATCACAATCTTTCTTGTCTCTGAATAAATATCGTCGTCATTCCACAGAGGATTCAGTTTTCCAAGAATGAATGCTATGCGATTGTGCTCTCTCAGAAACATGACCTGGACAGATGTCAATCCAGGCATGACATGAATGCGAAAATCGCCTGCAAGTAAAGTTCAGTAGTTTAATTAAAGAAATTGAAGTAGCGATTCCAGCACTAATTTAACACCGAATTCGAAAATTTGATATTTTAGATATATATCAACATGTTCTCCCATTCAACGGGAAAATACATAATATGTAAGTAAGGCACGTCCTTTTTCTTCTTAAGTCGAATAGATTTTAGACCAATTCATCCGACATTTCCTTTCTTGTCTTTTTTATTTTCAGAAAGGAACAAATTTAGAATAAATAGAAAAAACAATGAAATTACGCACATCCATAAAATAAAAGTAAGTTAATATATATTGGTCATACGTCAGATTGTGCAAACAATCTAACAATTACAAACAAACTATTCAAGTCATTGTAAAAATAAGATACCAATATCTAGGAAGTAGCGGAAAAGTTTAAAGAACTTATTTAGGCCGAAAATGTTTTTGAAAAATGAAGAGAGCATCATACGTTTAGCCTTCCACTATATATTATAAACTACAAACATGAAATGTTTATGCAGAATCACAATATTTATTCATTATATCACAAACATCACATATATCTGACAGTTTATTTGTACATTTCTTGCTAGACTGACTCACCTTTGTAACATATTTTCCCACTTTAAAATACTTCTTTCAAGTTTATATGAGATAACCTACTATTTAATCTATTAATAAAAAGCTTTGCTAGTACATGGAGGAAACAAATACATTCAGGACAATCTGAGTTGCCTTTAAGATAGTTTCATTAAATTTCATATTAATATTTAAGTTTTCTATTGACTATTGGTCAAACTAAGCCTATAAATTGTTTAGTCTTCTTCACTGAAACAAAACACGAGTAACTGATTCTAACACTGACAAAAACTTAGTACATCATTATTCGATATGTACGCCAAACTATACACAATCTCTTGAAATGCATTTCCATGAATTTGACATTATCAATAAGTACATGTAATGAGAATTATTAAATAATTACATAGCTGGCGTTTCACATGATATCTAATACTACTTTCGATATACTTTATAATTTTACGACTCTGTAGCTTCAAATGGTAAACTTGTAAAATTCAAAAGGTTTTTTACTTTCGTGATATATAGTGAAAATGTAAAAGGAACGTACATTATTCTGAATTAAAACCCAAATAATCCAACCGTTCTATCGCGTGCCCTAATGCATCAAGTTCCAAAGGAATTAGAACGTGATAATGTCCAAATAGCCTTGATTATGGCGATGTGTTATCAGTATTTCGATGCATCACTATAATCCAAAATATCATGTCTGTATTCAGTGATTAATATTTTGAGTAAATGAATCCACCCAAATATATAATAAAAATGAGCACAAGAATAAAACTCATTCCGCTTCAGATACAAAGGCTAGGATAAATACTTTTTCAAGTCATAAAAAGCTAAGACATAATAATACAGTCATGATGATGGTCAGTTTTATTCCTCAAACAATCAAAGTTGTCGGCATATTTAGAAATTTCCAAGTGAAAACTTCATATCCTACATTCAGAAAGAAGTAAACATGTTTACTTTAATCTGATAATGGTCTTAATTAAATCCACAATCACAGAGAAATATTTTGGGTATTTATGATGTTATTTACATCCTTAAAGTCATAGTTCAGGTACACTATTAACTTGACTTAGACAAGTTTAATTGCAAAATACAGATAGTTTTAGGTATAACTGTATTATATATTAATTGATAATATAGTTTTATTTAAGTCATTTTGGTTTATGTCATTTGTATTTTCTTTAAATTTAGTGGCTTTCTTGTGTTTTAGTAAAAGTACTTGTACAATACGTGAATAATATTTCATTCATAAGTCAAGGCAGTTCACTAAGTTCACGTCAACAACCATTTCGGCCAAGTACTCCATGGATTAGTTTCATTGTAGCTCCTGAAAACATTACATGATACTAGGAGTGTATTTCTGCTATAGAAGAATCATATCCGCTCTAGTTGTTAACTGGATCTATAAGCTGAGAAGTTCTGAACATAACTCTTAAATTATGTGATTCTGGTTATGTTGATTTGATGCCCATATAGAGATTAAATAAGAGAGCTAAAATACCACAGTAAGATTTTCCAGTTATATGCCAGTTTTGAGGAAATCGTGGTTTATTTATAATATTGAAATAAATTTATTTGCCTATTTATAACTGTGATTCTTCATTGGTGCGAGCATAGCACATGATCACATTGAGACCTTCATTTTGAACGCTTTTTTGATAGTTTCCTGATTAATGTGAAACTGATTGAACGAGTTTGGATAATGCCATACGAATTCATGCACTGTGTTATTTTTAATTCTTTCACTTTTTATATTATATTTTAGAAAAACAAATGTATATTGTGAAATATTTAATAGTTTGGGGATTATTTCTTTGTCTCGCTTATTAGCCCTTGAACGAAACAATCTACATAACATATAATCATTAAGAAAAGCCAACACACAATACAAATTAAATATAAATACAAATAAATAGTTTTATAAGTTTTACATAAATGACAATAATGAAGTCAAATAGTCACCACTTCCTTAATGACATATTAATGATATTCGAACTCTAACACCTTTATTAATCAGATGGATACCAGATCTAACATTGACTATAAACATTTCTATCTAACAACACACAACGGCCCTTTCTCTCTCACAACACACAATACTTGTAACTCTTTCTATCTTAAAACACACAATGACGGTAACCCTTTCTATTTCACAACACACAATGATTCTAACCCTTTTGTTATCTCACAACACACAGTTGATATAATCCGTCTCTATTTCACAACCCACAATGAATGTAACCATTACTATCTCACAACACAGTAACTATAACTCTTGAATCTCATAACACATTATGACTTTAAACGTTTTAAATCTCACAATGTACAACAAATTTAACGCTTTCTATCTCGCAAAATATAATGACTCTTACCTTTTTGAATCTCACAACACACATTTACTGTATCCATTTCTATACCATAACACAAAGTGAATGCAACCCTTTTAATCTCACAGCATACAATGACTGTAGCCCATTCAATCTCACAACACAATAACTGTAACTCCTTTTATCTCACAACACAGAATGATTTTAACCCTTTCTCTTTCACAACACACAATGATTGTAACCCTTTCTATCTCACAGCATACAATGACTGTAACTCTTTCTACCTCACAACACAGTATGATTCTAACCCTTTCTACCTCACAACACACTATGATTCTAACCCTTTCTATCTCACAACACACAGTAACTGTAACCCTTTCTACCTCACAACACAGTATGATTCTAACCCTTTCTACTTCACAACACACTATGATTCTAACCCTTTCTATCTCACAACACACAGTAAATGTAACCCTTTCTACCTCACAACACACTATGAATCTAATCCTTTCTATCTCACAACACACAGTAAACGTAACCCTTTCTACCTCACAACACACTATGATTCTAACCCTTTCTACCTCACAAGTGCTGGATAGTCAATAGATCTAGCTTTCATCCAAAGGAAATATATATCATTCAAATTCAATAAACAAAATCTAAATATATTGCAAGGAGAAAACAAATACGATTTATAAAATAATTGAAAATGAACTGCAAGTGAGCGCTAGTTAATAATGTTGGTGAGAGAAAGAGAGAGAGAGAGAAAAGAGAGAGATACAGAGAGAGAGAGAGATACAGAGAAAGAAAGAGAGAGAGATCTGAAGTTGTGTGAACTAGTAAACTTTTGTATTATGTACTTCATAAACAGTCCCATCAGTTCATGGGCGCACGCGTATAGGCGCAAAGGGACGGAGGCTCTTGCCACCCCTACGCCACTTCGGATTTCACCTCTAAATATGTTTATGCCTGCATCTTTAAAAATGCAATTGCTGACCATTGCATGCTTGACCTCCGCCTAAAAATAATCCTGCGGGTACCCCTGTATTAGTGTCATGTTGTTCATAGTGTTATGCATCTTTAATTCGCATTGATTGTTACTTATATGTATATAAAACAAATTTCATTGTATGTTGTTGGTAATGAACCATTGTATCTCCTTGTCCAAAACCACATTTTTTTTCTCAGAGCGACGATTATTATCTTAACCTGAGTCAATGCCATCTAGTTTAGTATAAAGTTATACTTGACTACGCGATTTCCGTCATGTGCCTTATAGGAACAAACCTTCTATTCCTTGGGAAACAATAAATATATTTTTCCTCCGCCGGACTTTTGTTTTACATCTTAGTTCGTCATAGAGCTGATGTTTTTCTGAAAGTCTATTATTCGTGTTTTAATATCTGAGCAGGATCGAGTTATCATTGTTGTGTAAAGCATTTGATTTTGGAATTATTTAAATTATTTTTATTCTCTGGAAATTCAGAAGTGCTCTGACAACATGTTTGGAAATAGAGAGTTGAATTTACAGTCAAATTTCAAATAACGATTGAATTCTTAGATTGTATTATTGTGATCCAGCAAAACACTGCTGGCACGTCAACACTTTACGAGCCATCACATACACGTCAACACTTTCAGCGTTGGGTTTACGTTGGACTTCTACTAATATTTATTCAGTACCTTTATTATTAGGACTTGTGTCTGTAATTCTATGCATTTTGGGATTTAATTTATTTTTATTTTCAAATTGTATTCTAGGAAAAAAAATATTTGTTGGACTGTATAAAGCTTGTTTCTTTTCATTATTTTCTGTTACTTAAGAGCATAGACTTGTAACAATAGAGCCAATGCCCAACGATATTAATCAGAGTTAAGTAAACATATTGACAGCGTCTTTATACTGCAAATAAATACCCTCATTAGATCAACTACTTCTACCTAAGGTTAAATAAAAATGACTATGGAGACGGAAAATACTGACCACGCTTTAAATCCGATGGCCACCGGAAACCAACAATGTCTGCAACCTTTTCTCGAGAACTAGTAAATGTTGTTCCCATTCAAGGAATAGAGTATGTAATCCAAATTAAGTAAAGCAAATGCGTACACACCCAAATATTTAAATTTAAAGGAGAATACAATAAATAAACATCATTTATAATCATACTGAAAATTGATACTAGTGATCGCTAGATGTTTCAGTTGGTGCGAGAGAGAGATAGAGAGAAAGAAAGAGAGAGAGGGAGGACAAACAGACCTTCGATAGAATGTAGCAGTCAACAACATTTCTTTCACGTAATCCGTTCAGTTGTACCCATCCAGAACAGCATTGCGTTATGACGTTTCTAGGATAGCAAATTAATCGTTGTCTTTTTGGAGATATTATCTAAGACCGATGGGACACAATACCCTTGCAGCATTACTGACAATAACACAACTGTAATCTTATAAAGCATATTTCTGGCTAATTTTTCCATAATGGTGTCTTCCTTTCTCGCTGATTATTGCATAATTCGTGCGGTTATATCAATATTTCGTTGTGGTCTGTGGCTAGATGAAATTAAATCTTCTTTAACAACCTTAGTTTTGACGACTGAAGAACGAGAATCATCCCATGTAAGCACGTGCGTCCGATGCTATAAGGCAGCGTGTTCCACTAGTTTAGGTTTCCTTCACAAAGTAATCGGCAAAAGAAGTGCTCCATAAAACGTTGAAATATGTTTTGTTTCCATTTTTATTGCATTGTGTTATTTATATAATACCACAGTATGAATGATCTGCAAATCTCTAAGCATGTAATAACAAGATAAATGGACTCGGTATAAAATAAATATAGGGCCATCGTTCATTTGGCATAGAATGTCCTGGCTAGGTTAAGCATCCTTAGCAACTTGCCCTCGGAATAATAATTTTTAATACTAAATCAATAGCCTATACCAATTGACCATAAATGAGTAAAATATTTACATTTGCCTTGTATTAAAAACACGTGTCCCCTTTCAGTGAAATATCTACCTAAGGCGATGGAAACGCAGAAACACTAACCACTTCATAGATATGATGGACAGCATATAAAACTCACTACCAAATAGACTTGATCTTCAATGGCTGTGCAATGATCGAACCAGCGCCAAAAGATGCTCACCTGACAACTACTGAATGAGTGGTTAATTAAATTTAATTATTTTCATTAAATAACTACGAAGAGAGAAGAAAATATGTCAACAGCATTTCGGGCCAAAATTATGGCATATGGTCATGACAACAACATTGACAGTATGTGAATTCAAACATTCAATTACATTCTACTTAATTTCTGATGACATCTAAGTTTACCATTTGCCCTATTAATATTAACATATTCCAATATTTCTTCACGGAGTACAACTGATCATCATTGTCGTAGAAAAATACGGAACTACAAGAACTTAACAAATGTGAGAAAGTAATATTAAATAGCAAGGAACCTCACAGGCAAGAAGTCATAAATGATGTTAAATAGAAAGGAACCCCACAATTAAGAAGTCGTAAAGTGATATTTTTAATAAGGAACCTCACAGGCACAAAGTCAAAAAAGTGATATTAAATAGCGACGAACCTCACAGGCAGAATGTCACAAAGTGATTTCATATAGTAAGTAACCTCACAGGCAGAACGTCTTAAAGTGATATTAAATAGCGAAGAACCTCACAGGCAGAAAGTCATAAAGTGATATTATAAAGAAAGGAACCTCACAGGCCGAGAGTCATAAAGTGATATGAAATATCAAGGAACCACACGCAGAAAGTAATCCAGTGATAATAAATAGCAAGAAACCTCACAAGCAGGAGGTGATGAAGGGATATTAAATAGTAAGGAAACTTACAGGCATAGAGTTATAAAGTGATATTAAATAACAAGAAACCCCACATGCAGAAAGTCATAAAGAGTTATTACAAAGGAACGAATCTCACAAGCTGCGAATCGTAAAGTGATGCTAAATATCAAGAAACCACCTAGGTGGAAAGTCATAAAGTGATATTAAAAAGCAAGGAACCTTACAGCCAGAGATTCATAAAGTGATATTAAAAAGCAGGGGAACTCACAATCAGAGAGTTATAAAGTTTAAAAAGTGATGTCGAAAAGCAAGGAACGTCATACGCAGAGAATCTTAAAGTGATTTTAAATGGCAAGGAATCACGCAGACAGAGACTGATAAGGTCATATATAATATCTAGAAACCAAACAGGCAGAGAATCATAAAGTAATATTATTTAGCATGGAAACACACAGGTAGAAAGTAATAAAGTGATATTCAATAGCATGTAACACTACATGTAGAAAGTCATATGGTGATACTAATTAGCAAGAAACCTCACATCAGAGAATCATTACGTGATATTAAATAGCAAGGAAACTCACCGGCGGTACGTCTGAAAGTGATATTTAAAACCAACGACCCGAACAGGCAGAGAGTCATAAAGAGATGTCAAAAAGCAAACAGCTAGACAGGCAGAGAGTAATATAGTGAAATTAAATGAAAAAGAACCTCACAGGCAGAGATTCATAAAGTAATATGAAATAGCGGGAACCTCAAATTTCAGAGAATCATAAAGTGGTACTAAATACCAAGGAACCATACAGGCAGAGAGTAAAAAGTGTTATAAAATAGTCAAGAACAACACAAGCAGAGAATCATAAAGTGATATTAAATGGCAAGAAACCTCAGACGCAGAAAATCATAAAGTGATCTTAAAAAGCAAGGAAACACACAGGCACAAAGTCATAAAGTGATATTAAAAAGGAAAGAACCTCACAGGCAGAGAATCATAAAGCGATATTAAATACCACTAAGCCTCACAGGCAGAGAGCCATCAATTTCATATTAAATAGCAAGGAAACCCACAGGCCGAAAGTCACGAAGTGATATTAAATAGCACGGACCTTCACAGGCCGAAAGTCACGAAGTGATAGCACGGACCCTCACAGGCCGAAAGTTATAAAGTGATTAGAAATAGTGATCTATTAAATAGCAAGGAGCTTCACAGACAGAGAGTCATAAAGCGATATTAAATATCAAGGAACCTTGCAAGCATACGGCATAAAGTGATTTTAAATAACAAGAAACTGTACAGGCATATAATCATACGTTGGTATTAAATCGCAAGTAGTCACAGAGGCAGATAATAATAAAGTAATATTAAATAGCAAAGAAACTAACAGGCAGATAATTTTAAAATGATATTAAAAAGCAAGGAACCTCAACGACAGAGAGTCATGAAGTGATATTAAAATTGCAAGGTACCAAACGGGCAATGAGTAATAAAGTGATTTTAAATGGCAAGGAACCTCACATGCATAATGTCATAAAGTGACGTTAAAGAGCAAAGAAACTCAGTGGCAGAGAGTCATACAGTGATTTTAAATAACATGAAACCACACAGGCAGAACGTTATCAAGTGATATTAAATATCAATGAACCAAAAAGGCAGAAAGTCTTAGACTGATATTAAATATCAAGGAACCACATAGGCAGAAAGGAATAAAGTTATATTAAATAGCAAGGAAATTCACAGGCAGAGAATCATAACATGATAATAAATAGCAAGGAACCACACAGGCAGAGAGTAATAAAGTTGTATTAAATATCAAGAACTACACAGGCAGAGAATAATAATGTGATATTAAATGGCAAATAAAACAGGCATTGAGTCATAAAGTGATTTCAAATGGTGAAGACTCCAACAAGCAGAAAGTCACAAAGTGATGTTAAATTACAAAGACACTCAGAGGCAGAGAGCCATAAGATGATTTTCTAATGCAAGGACCCACATATGCAGAAGGTCATCAAGTGATATTAAGTATCAATTATCCATACAGGCAGAAATTCATAGAGTGATATTAAACAGCAAAGAACCACACCGGCAGAGAGTCATAAAGTGATATCAAATAGCATGAAACCTCACAGTCAGACGTCATAAAGTGATATTAAATAGCATGAAACCTCACAGTCAGACGTTATAAAGTAATATTAAATAGCAAGGAATCTCACAGGCAGAAAGTAATAAAGTGATGTTTAATAGCAAAGAATCTTACAGACAGAAAGTCATAAAATTATTTTAAAAAGTAAAGAACCCCATAAACTATATTAAATAACGAGGAACATCAGAGGCAGACACTTACAATGTGATATTAAATAGCAAGGAATCTCACAGGCAGAAATCTTTAAAGTGATATTAAATATCAGGAAGTGATACTAATTAGCAAGAAACCTCACAGGCGGGACGTCATGAAGTGATATTAAGTACCAAAGTATCCCACACACCGAAAGCTTTAATGTGATATTAAATAGAAATGAACCTCATAGGCCGAAAGTCATTAACTGGTATTAAACAGCAAGGAACTTACAGGCATAAAATCATAAAGTGATATTAAATAGCAAGGAACATACAGGCCGAAAGTCATAAAGTAATATTAAATAGCAAGGAACTTACAGGCATAAAGTCATAAAGTCATATTAAATAGCAAGGAACTTACAGGCCGAAAGTCATAAAGTAATATTAAATAGCAAGGAACTTACAGGCATAAAGTCATAAGGTGGTGTTAAATAGCAAGGAACCTGACGGCATAAGTCATAAAGTGGTATTAAATAGCAAGGAACGAACCTGACAGGCATAAAGTCATAAAGTGATATTAAATAGCAAGGAACTTACAGGCCGAAAGTCGTAAAGTAATATTAAGTAGCAAGGAACTTACAGGCATAAAGTCATAAAGTGATATTAAATAGCAAGGAACTTACAGGCCGAAAGTCATAAAGTAATATTAAATAGCAAGGAACCTGACAGGCATAAAGTCATAAAGTGATATTAGAAAGCAAGGCGCTTACAGGCAGAAAGTCATAAATGTATATTAAATAGCAAGGAACCTGACAGGCAGAAAGTCATAAAGTGATATTAAATAGCAAGGAACCTGACAGGCAGAAAGTCATAAAGTGATTTGAAATAGCAAGGAACCATACAGGCAGAAAGTCATAACGTGATTCTGAACAGCAAGGAACCGCACAGGCAGGAAGTCATAAAGTGATTCGAAATAGCAAGGAACCACACAAGCAGAAAGTCATAGTTCGATTTGAAACCGTGGCGGCAAGGAACCACGTAAACAAAGAGGTGTAAGAATACCTATAATGGTCTTAGCGTTCTGTTATTTACACTATCCTCCGAATCCTTTCGGTAAAACGGTGTGGAGAAAAACTAGTCGCTTGTAGTTTGGAAACAGATAAAATAAAACAGCTAGAAATATAAACACATTTGCGTTCGCAGAGGTACAATCTACTCATTATTATTGACGTTCCGTACTGTAATAAAAGTTGTAAGCTGCAATTACACCAATTCTATATTTAAATTGCAACCTACTAATTTTTTTCTTTGGTGTATAGACACAAAATGTATGTATGTATGCATGTATGTATGTAGACAAAAACTATAACCCAATCCAGTATATACATCACAAAGCCTACATACGGTCCTACTGACCTGATTTCATGCAGTAATGCTCTTCAGATTCCACCTGACAACTTCGCGTGTCACTGGAGCCAGGTGGAGGAAATAGACCATTCGGAGTCATTCGTAACATCCCTAAAGTAGAAACGTTGCATCATTCAATAAGGAAGCATGGTTAATCCGGTAGTTTTGGAGCGTGAACATCTTGTCGGATTGCTCAGGGGTCAGAAAAAGGCAGTTTTGATTAGATTGGTTGAGTAAAAACAATGTGTAGATTTGATAAAAATTTAGCTTACCAAATCCTTTTATATTTGATCGATTTATCCACATATTCTCTATACTAAATATGGTCATAATCCAGTATATTTGCATTTAAAATATATTTTAAATCCACAGAAATTCAAGCTTGGTGCAATTAGATAAACAAATAGTTGTGTAAGTGCTTAAACAACGACGCAAATTTTAATTGTTATTAAAAAGAACAAATCATTGTCGAGAAAAAGAGAGCGGTGTTCTTTTGCACAAACAATCTCTAATATATATATAATCGAGTACACACTTGCAGTTGTAATATATCATTCATGGGTTATAGGGTACACGTTATGAACTGCAATATATATATATATATATATATATATATATATATATATATATATATATATATATATATATATATATATATATATATATATATATAACCAGGTACACTTCATAAACTATAACATATTTAATCGGGTACACATTCAAACTTAATTTACAAGAACTAGATTCCCCTCCATATTCTGCTAGTATCACTACTTATCATAATACTACTACTGTTACCAGGTATTTATTATAGGTATTACTAATAGTAATAGTAGTGGTAGTAGTAGTATCATTAATATTGATATCAAAAAGTGTCAACCTCTTTCAAAAGCACGAATGGTCTTGCTGTCCTCTGGTGTTTGGCCGTAGAGAAAAGATGCATCGAGGAAGGAAGTCGCTTGGTTCACCTGATTTCTATAACCTAAAATGTTCATTTAACAAGAATAACAGTGTTACTATAGAAAAGTATCATGAGCTAATGCGAGAAAAATGCATTAAAAAGAGTTGTTAATCTGTTCCTAATTTCATTATTTCAATCCAACTTTTTAAAGACATTTCATTACCTATGCACTAAGAATTGAACAAAATATTTAGATCTGTGCTGAAAACGAATCAACAACAAATTTTGTAGACTGATATATCTCATCTGGTTCGTCGGTACACAATTAAAATATCATGGCATACCCACATGTGGAGGAATTCACTGATAAGGTGTCATGACAACACATAAATGGTGACGAAGAAACCATGTTACACGTAATTTAAAAACTAATAAAATAACAATAAAATGAAATATTCAATAAAGCATGCAGATTTCATTCATTTCACTTCTATATGCCTTTTGAATGTGGTAATATCAAATATATGGTTATTGCTGGCTTTGCGGTTGCTCTTGAGAGAGCTTCGATTTTTGTAGCCAGTGAAGTCTATTATTTGTCTGGAATAATGATTCTTGTTAGGCCTTTAGTTCGTTCCATATAGCACCGTTAATTTTATCCGATCTGTAGCTCAGAAACGTTTTTGTTCAGCGGTTTAAATCTAGCAAAAAGTATCTAATTCGTTTCACACGAAATATTTAAAACTAATTAGCTACATTTAATGACGCTGACCTGAAAATGTATTAAGTTACAGATAGGATTAAAGTCAGCATACTGTGTGTAGTTTCTAGCATGATATCAAATAGTTCAACTTGGTGTGCACGTGTACAAGTTATTTTGTATAGAGTGTTATCAAAGCTTGAAAGACCTTAAGATGCTTTTTGAGTGAATTATTTTCTTATTTTTATATGTTGTTTTTGTTGATGTGTGATTTTGTATAAACTCCGTCAGGCATTACAAACGATAACAGAGGTTCCTTTTTGATAAAAGTAGTTCCTAGTTCGGGGACACCATAACTGAGACGACCGGACTGTGACAACCAGACTGAGATAAGTAAAGTAAGGATAGCAAAACAAATAAGAAAATGCCGTCTGATATAGCTGCACACATAAAAAATTTCCAGTCGCTGGTTACGACAATATGTTTTATCTTATGTCACTTGTTTCGGCTCGAATAAACAGTAACACAAAAAAGAGTAAAAACGACAAGCTTTGAAAAAATACAGTAATTTATTTCCCTAGAAAAATTCTGTAAAAAGGAAAAAATGTGAAATTACGGTTTTATAGAATCAAATCCAAAAATAATCCAAGAATAATCCAAGAATAAAATTTTAGTAGTCCTAATAACATACTGTTCTACTGATTTCACGTTCGAATCCCGACGAAGAATCCAAGATGGAAGGCGATGACGTATGCTGCAATCTGTAGTGTTGAAATCTACAATACCTTGTAGAAACAAGAATTATCACTCCGGTTTCTGATAGCTGAATAAACTTTTATAAAATACTGTCCTTGTTCCACAATATTACATGAGCACATGCATTTTCCAGAAAAATAACAGAATTAATCATTTTGAATCCAAGTAATTTGAAATAACTCCAACCAAGTAATTTGAAAATAACTCTAAACAGCACAACATAAAAATAACAGTTTAACAGCCCAGCTTTTACTGAGATTAATTCTCCAAAACATGGGTCATATGGTCTATCTAAAATGTAAACATGGGGTCACGTGATCATCTTCTGGAAGGTTATAGAAGCAAGTACTTGTTACAGATTACGTTTACCCAGTGTGACCCTGATGAAAACCAATCATTTTTACTCTAAGAAATAAAAAATATATTTTTTTTTACATCTTAAAGACAAATTCCCATCATGACTTTGGAAACAACAAATCGTTTTAAAATAAAATAAAACTTGTTTACGAAGGTTACTACAAATTATAAAACAAGGTCATGCTTTAGATCAACTCCTGGTGTTTATAAACTAACAGTCAAGGTCAAACTATTTTCTAAAAAAAGTATCATCTCTAGTGAACAAATTTACATTACAATATCATGTAATAAAAAATAACTTTTTTTTTAAAACTGACAAACAATTAAATTGAAATAAATATATATTAAATCAGATATAATTAAATCAAATATACATAACATTTATATCTACTGTGCTTGAGAATCCACCATGATGTCAGCGTTGAACATTTAACATAAAATATTTCACATATTGGCTTTTGAGTACACTCATACAATCTCAGCACCTGTAAACCCCTTTCCTAAATCCACGTCCAATCAAAACTATAAATCTCTTGTGTATCTCTGTAGACACGATACATTTCATGTCAGACTTGAAACGTGTGTCTAAAGAGCAGATTTTATCAGCTACTTGAAGTAAATTACTGCTAGTTTCTTTTTATGGTAAGTATTTTGCATTAAAGCCGCTGTTTTGCACATTCTGTCGATCAACAATAAGTCCTAACCCTTGTATACACAAGCGGAAATTGTACAATGCTCTCTTGCTTGATATACGATTCCCAGATTACAGTCATGTAATTTTGTTACTCCGACGTCAACAGTTCAGTAGGTTCGAAGTTCTGTCTTTTATTATAGTCAAATTTTCATGCATGATGTTTAGAATGACGGTCTTATAAGAATATAATACCCCTTAGTAAATGCAAAGAAACGGCCCACTATTTTGCATTCTGTAATAGTAGTTCAATGCAATGCGCTTAAATAAAAAAATACTGTATTTTCAACCTGCAGGTTAAATGACAAAATACCGTAGCCATCAGAGAGTGAATAGTCAGGAAGTTACGTGGTCTTACCGAATCTGCACAAATCATCTCTCGCAGGTAGATTGCGCACAAAGTTCATACAGTCATTTGGGAAATGCAAATCACCTTTCGGAATATAAATTGGAAAACATTCAGGTCTAGGAAAAGAGAAAAAGAACATTAAGGCAAATAAGCATTAACAGGAAATAAAGTATATTATATATATATATATATATATATATATATATATATATATATATAGAGAGAGAGAGAGAGAGAGAGAGAGAGAGAGAGAGAGAGAGAGAGAGAGAGAAAGAAGGAGAGAGAGAGAGAAAGAAGGAGAGAGAGAGAGAAAGAGTATTGTCAATACAAGTTCAATCCACATGTAGATAGAAGTAAATGCAGGATCAATTGATATATGGGGACAAATCACAACACTATATATTGAGATATAGGCTGAAATCAATACAGGATCAATCTATATATTAATATAAGTCAACACAGGATCAATATATATATATATATATATATATATATATATATATATATATATATATATATATATATATATATATATATATATATATATAGAGAGAGAGAGAGAGAGAGAGAGAGAGAGAGAGAGAGAGAGACAGACAGACAGACAGACAGACAGACAGAGAGACAGACAGACAGACATAAGTCAATTGGGGATCGATCGATAAATATTTAGCTAGATGTCAATACAGCATCAATCAATATATAGACAAAAATCAATATGAGATTAATCGATATCTACAAAGGTTCAAACAGATGTCTGCATATGTAAATAACGTATAGATACGGAGAACAACTTTTATCGAGTACTTTAAATTCACACATCATAAACGCGACATAAAATGTAAACACTAGCATTTATATGACTGTATTTTCAAAACAAAACAAGGTTATTTGATATCAAAATAAGACCAGCATTTATCAAAAGTTTTCTATAAAGGCAACTTCATAGTTAATTTCGTCTTTCATGTTATGTGTTAAGACATGAGTAACGATCCATCTTTATGGCGATGTATACAGAGATTTAAAGCGGCAATGAGTAACTAAAACCTGAAATGATGTTTTTTTTGATGAATTATTTGAATCAGATATTCGGTCAGAAACTCTTTTAAATCTGACTACTTGACGGCGAATTTGACGCTTTGATCGTGAGAAAAAATCATACATTAAGTAAAAAAATTGACGCTTTGATCGTGAGAAAAACTCAGTAAGTCGAAAATTTGAATCACTCATTTACTGTTATGATATTTTGTCAAAAACACGTTATAATTCTTCTAGAGTTACCTACAGAAAAACGGAACAATATTGTAGACGTGGCAAGCTTGTCTTAGTGAAATGGTAACTACTAAATTAAATTACAATTGATCATAGCTGTTAAAATTCCAGAATTGCCTTAATGGTATCATGACCATTGCCTCTATTTGCTAGAATTCCATTAGTGATGTCATGACCACTACATAAATCGTCTTTAATTCCCTTAGTGGTGTTATGACCACTACCTCTATTGTCTAGAATCCCCTTAGTGGTGTTATGACCACTACCTCTATTTGCTAGAATTCCATTAGTGATGTCATGACCACTACATAAATCATCTTTAATTCCCTTAGTGGTGTTATGACCACTACCTCTAATGTCTAGAATCCCCTTAGTGGTGTCATGACCACTACCTCTATTGTCTAGAATCCTCTTAGTGGTGCTGTCATGACCACTACCTCTAATGTCTAGAATCCTCTTAGTGGTGTCATGACCACTACCTCTATTGTCTAGATTTTCCTTACTGGTTTCATCACCACTACTTCTATTGTATAGAATTCCCATACTGGTGTCATTATCACTACCTCTATCGTCTAGAATTCCCTTATTGGTGTTATGACTACTACGTGTATTGTCTAGATTTCTCTTACTGGTGTCATCACCGCTAGATCTATTGTCGAGAATTTCATTAGTGATGTTATGACCAATACGTCTTTCGTCCAGAATTCCATTATTGATGGTATGGCCACTACATCTATTGTTATTTATATTTAATTTAATTTTTTGTTTGTTTGGTTTTAAAATATTATTCCATTATATGCTATGGTAATGTAACAATGCAGGCTGGATTTGACTTTGTCCAAAATTGGGTTCAATTCTGCTTGACGTGGTTAATTTTTTTAAATTTCATTTTGTGTCTTAAAATTTCATTTTGTGTAAACAACCTATACATGGCTAAAAAAATTATATGTGTATGGGCTTAATATCAGGATCATAATTAATAGAAGAAGTAAATATGTTTAGTTGGGTCTAGGTCTTGGAATTTCCTAAGTGAATTATACATAATCCATGTTATTGCTTAGTAAACATCGGTGTAATTCTAGAATGATATTTACCATTAGTAATTTTTTATTATTATAGAAAATGCTAATTTTGATCTGAGGTCAAGTAGAGAACTCAGTATATTGTAAATGTGATGACTTTTCATTCGAGCTTTAACATCTAGCACTTTCAAGTTGTACATTATATGTTGTGACCTGTAGCTTTGGCTGGATTCTTTTTGTTCAAATTATCGAATTCGAAGTGATTTTCTCTACAAATACAAAAGCACTCTGATAACATTCTTGGATAAAGACATTTACTGGAATCCAGACAGAATTCAAACCTGGAATTATGTTACTGTGATTCAATAGAAGACTACTGACACATCAGCACTCTATAAGCTATAAGAGACACGTCATCGCCTTCAGTTTTTGTATTTATTCGGGACTTGTAATGAGTTTTATTCAGGACTTTAAATTATTAGGTCTTGTGTCTGTAATGTTTGGAATAATTTGCGATTTAATTCGCAATACCGAAAATTTATTTCTCTTTTTCACTTTTTATTCTAGGGATATAAATTATATTTGTTAAATTTTACGAAGCGTGCTATCTTTCGTTCTTTTCCGTTACTTATTTTAAGAGCATAGACTCGTAACACAAAATTGGGCGCTCGTCCCTGTGATAACAATTTCGCTAAAATATTTCAAAACACTTTTTTTTTAAAATTTTTGTTTCACCTTTTTTGACATTTTCTAAATTCTAGGTATTATTGCACATTTTAAATCTTTATAGAAGCAAACAAGCTTTTTGCAACGTCATCTAAAGTGGAGATCTTTATTTCAAATCCTACCCAGGAACAGTTAGACTCTTTGAAGAAAGATTAATTCGTTCGGCTTGCCAGATAAATGATCTTTCTGAGGCAAACGCTTTAATGATGCAAGAAATCAAAATTATTTTGGTCCAATATTTGGTGGAAAAGAGTGTTGTGGATAAAAGTGCATTGGATTTGATTAGTAAACCTTTATCAGATTCTAGCCTAAAAGTAAAGAAATAATAATCAAAATACAAGATGGAATTAGAGTTAAGAATACTTGATCTTCAGAACGAGAAAGAAGAACAACAAATGCAATTGAAGAAAGAGGAAAAACAAATATAAATGCAATTAGATGAAGATAAAAGAAAGAGGAAAATGCAATTGGGGAAAGAGGAGAAGCAAAAGCAATTAGATAAAGAGGAAGGAGAGAGGAAAATGTAGTTGGAGAAAGAGGAAAGGAGAAACAAATGCAAATGCAATTGAAGAAAGAGGAGCAACAGAGACAAATGCAAATGCAAAGAAGAAAGAGAAGAAAGGGAATATCAGTTTAGATTAAAAGAATCAGAGCTGACAAGTGAAAAGCACAACCCCACTTTACATACAAGTTCAAGTTTTGATGTTGCTAAGAATATTAGGCTAGTACCCCTTTTAGAGAAAAAGAAGTAGATAAACATTTTCCTCATTTTGAAAATATTGCAGAAAATTTGAAATGGTCACGAGAACATTGGACTCTATTATTACAAAGTGCACTCTTTGGCAAATTCCGAGACATCTATGCTTCTCTGTCAGTACAGCAATATGCTGGCTATGATCTGGATAAGGAATGAATCTTAAAAGGTTATGAGTTAGTCCCTGAGGGTGATCAACTAAAATGTAGGAACTATGAAGAAGAAGAAACTGGACAAACTCATGTCGGATTTGCAAGAGATAAAGAGCAGTTATTTGATAGGTGGTGCTTAGCCAAGAAAGTTGACCAAGATTATACATATCTCAGACAACTCATATTTCTTGAAGAGTTCAAGAACTGTGTCCATATTGACGTTAAGACTTATCTTGATGAGTACAAGGTCGACAGTTTAGAAAATGTTGCTCGTACAGCTAACGAGTATTCCGTACCTCATAAAGTTTATTTTGTCGGTAAGTCTTCCACTCAGCACTCTTTACTTGTAAAAATATATTTCAGCCTAAAAGGAGCCGTTCCAAATCTCAATCTGGCACAGCTTTTATAAATCAAGTTTTTGATAAGATTGATCGGAAGTAATTATCTCTTCGTTGGTGTACCTATGGCAAGAAGAAAGTATACGTTATTTCTGATTTCTACAAATTGAAAAATTAGCAATAAAATCAAGACAGACCTATTCCAGATGTACTTTTATCTATGAGGTCAAGGTCACATTCGTGTATTGAAAGCAATACCTTTTTGGGTCCAATAAACCCCAATCTAATTTTAATATGGAGAATTATGAACCATTCCTGTCAAAGGGTTCCATATTACGCATTGGCCAATAATATCCCTATTAACAATTAAAGGGACCCATGAGCTTCTCGTGATCTTTTATTATCAGGTACTTCGCGTGTTTCTGAGAAGTCTTCTTCTAATGAGTGTTCTTATTCAGGAAGTTCCTCTCCAATGTGTAATTTATCATCAGACTTAGCCTCAGGACTCGTGACAGTCGGAACAATGTCCTCTTTCTCCATTGACGGCATTCAGTTATTACATGGCAGTGACCTAGCTGGATGTAAGGGTGTGGTTAATCCACTTGTAATTGACAAGCCTTGTTTCGATCAGAAAGTCGATCCTATTAAACAGGAAATCCCTGATTTATACCAAGCTTGTGCAGTCACTAAAGCTATGACAAAGAACGCTCTTGAGAATGATATTGAACAGGACATTAATCCTTTAACTGACACACGTCTTGGTCAGGCTTTTGATGAAGTCACTTTTACTCCTTGTTTGGATCAATCAGTGGGTATTGATCACAATGATCCTCTTTTAACTACTCGTTCTCTTTATTGTAATAAGGGTAACAAGCAACAATCACTTGTCTTCAAACAAGAAAAAAGATCCTGAGATCTCCCGTTTGTTTCAAATGGCCATAAGTGAAACTGAAGCTACTAAAGTGCCTGTCTGTTATTTTATCAACAATGGGATTCTTATGAGAAAATAGACCTCCCAAGGTACTAGCTGGTGATGAGTGGTCAGTGAACTATCAAATAGTAGTTCTAAAATCATTCAGACAGAAAAGTCTTGGTCTGGCCCACGAAACTCCTTTTGCTGGTCATTTAGAGATTAATAAAACTTATCACAAGATCTTGAATCACTTCTATTGGCCCACAATTAAAAGTGATGTTTGCGAATACTTCAGATCTTGTCACACTTGTCATTTAACACAGTAATGGTAGATTTTGATTTTCCGTTACCTAAGACAAAGTCAGGCATCCAATACTAGTTGATTATAATGTGTGTGTCAACTAGATTCCCTGAGGCGAATCCTTTGAGGAGTCTTAAAAGTAAAACAATAATAAAATCTTTGATAAAGGATTTTTTTTACTCAACTTTGCCTTCGAAAATCTGTCCAATCTGATGAAGAGTCAAATTTTATGTCTGGAAGTTTCCAGCCAATTATGCATGGATTAAGCATCCATCAGTTTAAATCAAAAAGTGAAATTAAAGTACGACATAGCTGTAATGGAGCAAACTTTTCAGTCTGGAGATAGATTTCTATCTCTCATGTTCATTCCTCAAAACTTTCTTCGGATTACAAAGTTATGAAGAAAATGAATGAGTTAAATTTGTATAATAGTACTTCTGGAATGCAAATGTATTAAAGGAGTACCAGTAATTTGATAGAGATTGCCAGGTTAATAATGCAAATTATTTAGTTACACATGTCAAACACACTGAGGATTTAAGCGATGGAATGCAATCGGACTGTAATGATTTGGGAGTAACACATTTTTAGAATTCATAAATTATGAATAATCTGGACCAGAAACTCTTACATTTACAGCAACAGGAAAAGAATGAACTGAAACAGTTTTTGCTTGAATATGAACGCTTATTTCCAAATGTTCCTCCAAGAACAAATATAATCTACCATAACATTGAAATGGTAAATTCCACACCTGTAAAACAACACCCATACAGAACGAACCCTCTCAAACAGGAATATTTGAAAAAAGAAATTCAGTATTTGCTGGAAAATGATTTGATTGAGTCGAGTAAAAGTGACTAGAATTCACCATGTATGCTTGTTCCAAAACCAGATGATACGTTCCACATGTGCACCGATTATAGACGGGTGAACAGTGTCACTGAAAGAAATTAATTTAAATGACCAAGAATCAATGACAACATTGATAAAATTGGAAATGCAAAGTATGTCACCAAATTTGACCTTCAGAAAGGATTTTGGCAAATTCCACTGACGGAAAGGGCACAGGAAATTTCGGCATTCGTGACTCTAGATGGACTTATCAATATAAAGTGATGCCGTTTTGGATGAAAGGTTCGCCTAGTACTTTTCAACGTTTGAGGAAGATGAGTTCATCTGGTCTAGATAATTGTGACGCTTACATCGATGATGGCATCATCTACAGCGACACCTGAAAAGATCATTTAGCGACAATTCGGAAATTCTTTGATAGACTCACTCATGCAAACTTGATAATTAATTTATCTAAAGGTGAGTTGTCCGTGCTTGTGTAACATTTCTAGAATATAGTGTGGGGTACGGAAAAGTTAAACCAACAGATGTTAAGATCAAGCCTATCTCTGAAACCCCTGTGCCTATCAGAAAAAGGCAACTGATGAGATTTTTGGGTATAGCTGTATACTATCGGACATTTTGTTCCAATTTTTCTTTAATTGCTGAACCCCTGACAAATATCATGAGCATGAAAACCAAGTTTTATTGGTCCGATAAATGTAAGGAGGCTGGCTTTTGATAAGTTAAAGGTCATATATAAGAGTGCACCAGTTCTTACAGCTCCAAATTTCAGTCAATCCTTTCAACTGTCTGTTGATGCAAGTGATCTTGATGTTGGAGCAGTATTGATTCAAGATAACAAAAAATGGTGTAGATAGTCCCGTGTTTAATTTTTCTTTTCTAAGAAATTAAATGAGCACCAGAGAGATTATTCCGCAATCGAGAAGGAATGTTTGGCTTTGATATTGGCATTAGAACACCTTCAAGTCTACATTAGTTCAGCTTCTCCTCCGATTATAGTGTTTAGTGATCACAACCCTCTTACTTTCATCGGCAAGACGAAAAAGATAACTCAGAGATTATTAATGTGCAGTTTGATGGTGCTGGGATATCATATTGACATCAGGTACGTTATGGGAAAAGACAATTTAATAGCAGATACACTTTCGCGTGTATAGAAATAAATTGTTTCATGCATACTATGTGTCATTTATAAGATTGCACATATTTTTCTACCACATGTATATTTGACTTAGAGTGAAAAGCTTTATTGCGTAAACTTTCTTTTTCTCTATGAGGGGAGTTGCTATGTATATTTAATTTATTTGTTTTTTTCTTAGTTTTAATTTTTTAAACTTTCATTACATGCTATTGCTATGTAACATTGTATGCTCGATTTGACCTAGTCCAAAACTGAGTTCATTTCTACTTGACCTGATTATTTCTTTTGTTATTTCATTTTATGCAAACAACTTACACATTGCTAAATTATTCTCTCTGTGTATGGACTTATTATCAGGATCGTAATTAATAGAAGAAGTAAATATGTTTTTTGGGTCTAAGTTTTCGAATTTCTTATGTGAATTACACATAATCCAGGTCATTGTTTTGTAAACATCTGGATCATTCTAGAAGGTTATCTTCCATTAGTCATATTTTTCTTTCAGAAAATGCTAATTGTGATCTGATGTCAAGTAGAGAACTATATATATATATATTCTAACAGTGATAACTTTTCATTTGAACTTTAGCATCTAGCACTTCCAAGTTGTGTATTAAATGTTGAGACCAGTAGTTTTGGGCTGGATTCCTATTGGTTGAAATTCTAGAATAAAATAATTCACTGGAATCGATACTGAATTCAAAACTAGAATTATATTACTGTGATTCAACAAAAAACTGTTGACACATCAGCACTCTATAAACTATAATAGTCACGTCATCGCCTTCAGTTTTTAGATTTCTTTGGGAGTTGTACTGAGTATTATTCAGGACTTAAATTATTCGGACTTGTGTCTGTAATTATTGGAATAAATTGTGATTAATTCACAATACCGTAAGTCACATTTTCTCATTTTCACTTTGTATTCTATGGAAATAAGCTATATTTGCTATAGTTGACAAAACTTGTCGTCATTCACCGTTTTGGTTATTTTAAGAACATAGACTCGTAGCACTAGATTGCACTCAGTGATGTCATGACCACTACCACTATCGTCTTTACTTCCCTTAGTGGTGTCATGACCACTACCACTATCGTCTTTACTTCCCTTAGTGGTGTCATGACCACTACCACTATCGTCTAGATTTCCCTTAGTAGTGTCATGACCACTACTTCTATCATCTAGAATTCATTTCTTGGCATCATGACCACTCCCTCTATTGTTTATAATTCCCTCAATGACATCATGACCACTACCTCTGTTGTCTAGAATTCCTTTACTGATATCATCACCAATACCTTCATTGTCTAGAATCCCTTTAGTGTGCATTACGACCACTACCTCTATTGACAAGTACGAAGTGTCTGAACCAATATTAACCAAATTAGAGGCTTGTGACGATTTGCGACAGTGTTGCTTAAATTCTAGACACAAAAAAAACGACGAAAACGCTTTACAATTTGTTACTTTTATCACAGATTATGAAGTATTTGATGTACGTATAAATATATTAAAATGTAAGAATGGTACCTTTTCTCCAACAGTTTTTCAGAAATATTACAGCACATTATGGAGGAATCGCCAGCCCCTGGAAGAAAGAAGGGTGAAATAAAATTCATAGAAATAACACATATAGTTGCTGTAAGAAAAATTTGTATTTTTTATTTCTTCTGTTGAAAACCGTTCTTTTTCCGTCATCCTAACCAGCCTGACCTCATGTATAATTTAAAAAGTATTACGGATTATACCTGTACAAAATATCTTGCTAATTGAGAGAGAGAGAGAGAGAGAGAGAGAGAGAGACAGACAGACAGACAGAAGTGCTATCCATGTATCGTACAGGAGAAAATACATTGTTTAACTGTCTGAAAGGTAACTTATCTGCCCTTATCTTGCGCATGTGAAAATGTGTACAGAATGGACTCTTTAGTACAGATTAAAAGCTTTAACTCGAATAAGGCGGTATACCTTTCAATCCGGCGGTATCCACGACATCGTGGTCAACCATTTGACCCCATTGCATGACGTATAAACTGAGGTCCCTTTCCCTTAGAGGGCAGCAGGGATCTTGTCTATGAACAATATTGCTGACCATCCGGGCACTTGGGAGAGGGTGTCCGTCCACACTTAATTGGCGAGGTATGGATACACCTTTAGAAAGAAACATTACAGTAGTGGTGGTGGTGATGGAGGTATTTGGAAAAAGAAGGAGGAGAAGGGAACGCTATTCCATTCCAGAAAAGCTTTAAACCAAAGTATGTCTCAAACAGCATGCGAGGCGAATTGTACAAACACGAGAAGAAAACTTGTATTTGACGGGAAAAAACAACAGATGACCTACTGTAATTTGGTGGAATTTAGCATATTTGGAGATATTTTTTATAGAGAGAAACATATGATGAATAGTTGAAAAGTCATAAGGTCTTGAAGACTGTAGCTTAGTATTCATGGTGGTATACTGGAAACGCTAAAATATCGTCAGAGGAGTTTGACTCTTAACTTTACTTTTTGTACGCGTATACAGAGGCAACATGAGTCTGAAAATAAATACGCTTCCTGATATTACGCTTTCTCACCTATGTTATACGGAACTGCGTTGAACGTATCCAGCGTTCTAAGTATCAAACGTTCTAAGCATCAAGCATTGTATGTATCAAGCATTCTCACTATCACGCGTTCTAATTATCAGGCGTTCTAAGTATCAAGCACTCTAAGTATCAAGTGTGTCATAAGAGGATTATAGAAAGGCATATTGCAGACACTTTCTACCACATGAATGCTAAATGTAAGGGAAGGATGACGTGTAACAAATTAAATTGACAAATGGGTTTAGGTTCCGAATTAAGTCTTTAGGGTAAGGTGTTTAGTGTCCCTGGCTTGAAGCATAATTGATTTTTTATTAGAATCCATTTTGTTAACGGTTACACGGATGGATGAAGCAAGGTGAATTGGAGTTTTAACATCGTAAAACGCCTAAGATAAGTCTATGTAGAGAACATTGTTGCACAGTTTTGAAATAAGTGTCACAAAATGAAGATTTCCAGAAATCGTTATTAATAAGAGCGGAATAAAGAGAATTATTTTAACTTTGATGTGCGAGTATTAATAACGGTAGTTAGATAAATTTAATCATGAATAACAAAGCTACATTCAATCGTTTAAGTATTCTCCCTCAGAAAATTAATCAGTCAAGTTTCTTAGCTCCGAGGAAAAATTCTCATTAAAATTGTCAAAGGGACGGGTATCTAGAAGCTTGATGGACACCGAAACGTAAAGGTATAGAGAGGTTATGCTACGTAGATGCGACATAATCTAAAAAGCATAAGGAATTTGTACTAATATCTTGCAATTTACGTGATAAGAGTTCGCAATTATTTGCTTGAATTTATTTATTTTAAATTAATCCATCAATTGTCTCTGATGAGTTCTGAAGTTAATTCTTTAAATTCTTTAGTTTTGAATGGTATATGACTCGTTCATTCTAAGAATTCCATACGATATTTTGTTGAAAGAATCTTGAAATAATTGTTTAATTTATTCGTTGCTATGGAACGCGAATCGCGTAGTTTAGCAATTGATATTACTATGTCTGGATATGTTATGCAAATGAATTGTTAGTTGGCAAATATTGTAGTTAAAACACGAAATGAATTTCATTGATTCATTGGTATAAAAAGATGTGAATGATTTTAGCCGAGAAATCGAGCGCCTTCCGGTTGAAGAATTAACCCAGTCAATGATCTGTAATTCATAGCAGGGTGTGCGGTTTATTGTGTCTAGCTTATGTTAGATCAGTTAAGGATACTAAATAGTCAGTTTGGGAGAGACTTTAATCTTCAGTTACTAGTGTTTGTATTCATATATCAGTCTGCGGACTGACCCATATCAGCCTTCGTTTCTGTTAATTACGATATGACGATATCTGACGTAAAATTTGTTTGACTCTTGAAAAAGAAAGCTGACAAATATTTAGATTGTCTAGTGTTTATTTTAAAAGGTAAATGGTTCCATATATACACTTATAGTGTTGGCAAAGGGAACACAGCATTGAATTACGGTTGATGACCTGGAAGCCAGAAGAAGCAGGAGAGAGAGAAAGAGAAATGTATATGTGGACTCCAACCTGCCACCAATGTTGAGTTTAGAGTGACCGGCAAACAACCAGTAATGCAAGCATGCTGGATGATTAAGTTTGACCGTTCACTTGATTTCATGATGGAATTTGTCTTATCCGTATACAAAGAAAGACTAATGCATTTGTATATACCTGGTAATTATTTCTATGTGAAGTGTATGCTTCAAATATCATATTCCGCTTTATTTTGTTTATATAACTGATTAAATTGTTACATTTTAATACTGGACCCGTGTTGTTCTATTCAATAATCTGCTTATATCTCTGTTTATTCCATCACATTCATATGTATTTTATTATTTTACCTGGCAATACCACCATGGTCAATCATCCTTCAACAGAACAAACACCACTTAGCATTATTATTTCCCCTATATTATTACTATTATTATTATTATTATTATTATTATTATTATTATTATTATTATTAGTAACAGCAGCAGTGGCAGTAGTAGTAGTAGTAACAACAATAGCAGCAGTGCAATACATCAATCTATTTTAAAGGTCTCACCATCCAGGTATGCTGGAGGTAGAAATCTCCCCTCCGCTCTGCCCGCCATCCCCCAAAGTGGAAATTTTAGATTGTTGCATTCCCCAGTCAACCTTCTATATCGTTCTCCGGGAAAACATTTGACGGTCCTAGGTGTACATCTCAATCTTATCAACTTGAGCCAGATATCAACAATTCTCGGACAGGCCGCAAGTTTTTCGATGGATGCGTCGAAACTTAAATGCGAAGAAGAGTAACATGTGAGAGCACTGAAAAAATAACTTTTGAAATTTCAGCAGGTCCGATTATTATACATATTTACAACACCTGTGGTTCTAACCACTGCGATGATACGTAAGCTAAATTTATTAGACATGCGTTAAAACATTTGACCGTGAAATTATTAACATACATGATTGTTATTTCTATATTTTTTGCCGGTGTTCTCAATGTATCGACAGAGAGAATGGTTAGTTCTGTCTGTGTTCTCAGTTCTTGGATCCATTATCTTTCTTGGTAGTAAATGGGTTTTGGATGAGACTTATAATGTGAAGACGAAGGTTTAGTTTACATTAACCCAGGATATCTTACCACGGTATTAATAATGTTATTATACTGTGTGTTCTGACAAAGGTATCAGTTCCAGTTTACGAGAACACTATTAATTTTGGGTGGTGGGCATTCCATAAGTACTAGGTCTACATCTCAGAAGGAAGACATAATAACGACTGATTACTAATATGTATGAGAGACAGAGAAAGAGATGACATTCTTGATACAAGAAATGACACTTTTAAGCTCGGCTACTGGAACCCATGGTGACGAAATGTACTGACAATTTTGATGATAATGGAAGAACATTTAAATGACAATAAAATCAATATTTAAGTGCCTAATATATTCAATAACCGACTTGGAAGACAGCTCAATTTATATAGAAAAACAATTAAAATACACTCGATACATTTCAAACAGGCATAACCGACTTTGATGTGCAGGCATATTTGTCAACCAATTCAGCATTTAACAATGTATTTCAGAAAGATAAAAACATAAATAAAAATTAATTAAACAACCAAACTCAAAGGACTTTTAACTCTTTCTATATTTAAGACCCCAGTCAAATAAAACATCGGAACACAATTTTGCAATAAAAGAATTCCAATTTATGATAAGAATGGTTCAGCAAAAGCTGGCAAAGAAATCCAATTTAGGATAAGAATGGTTCAGCAAACACTGGTAAAAATGACCAGTAGATATTTCAGAATTCGGAAAGGAAATATTGTGTGTTGGTCAAGATGATTCCCTGATACTCACTTTGCCTTTCATGTCCATATTATGACGTCATTATATCAGTGATGTCAACACTTATGAAATGAAACTAAATGTATTTGCTAGATGTAAACATTCTGGAATGGGCTCAGGTTTTGCTTCATCACACTAACCCTGTTTAATATCTGCAAAACTATGTGTAGTTCCAGTCTTTCCAGGCTGAGATGTCTGTTGAGTTTAGTATATGATGTATATCTATATTGTGAGTTTAATTTTTGTCCTTGATTGTAGATTGTAACATCTGTAAACAATATATTACGTAGCTATTATTTGTCCATGACTGTAGATTTTGTTGTAAGATAATGATTCTATAAATAGTTTGTTTACTTGCTTTTGGTTTCCTGGCCCAGCCTTGATAATCAACGTCTTTTAAGGTAATTTTCGACTAGTCTGATAGAGTATTGCAACATATGTCACGTGGGAGATGTATTGCGACATATCATGTGGGAGGAATTGTGATATAGTTGTAATAGAGTAATGACGATGTTTATAAGAAGAAAAGTGAACAATATTTCATATTCCAATTTCTACTGTTATTTTATGTTCAGTTCGCTTCGCTTAGTTCTGATTTGAGGATACGTTAATTAAATTGTTTTTCAAATACATCAAGAATATTGGCACTTCAGAACATTCAAGGAATTGATACATAAGCACATTCAAGACCTGGAATTAATTTATGGAACACTCCATTCTTTGGACTTGTGATGGAACGTTTGAATTATGTTGGACTTAATTCACAATACTGTAGCTTCCTCTTAAATTTTCATCATTTTGTGCTTAAAATTTATAATTATTTGTCAAATTCTACACAACGTGTTTCATTTGCTAAAACTAAAACCAGAGCAAAAGCTTTGATAAATTTCTTTACACGTTTAAGCTGTACAAAATCTGTTCAATTTGATCAAGGGTACATTTTTGTGTAAATGAGGATGTTCATTTACAGTTGTTCTTTTTGGTTAGGATATCAGTTCAGGAATCAGTAGAGTTTATTCCTTTTGTACTAGTAGTAACACACTGCCCATGGACTATTAAGGTTTTTAAAAAATAAACGTTTTTCGACAGAAGGTCTAGCGACTAATCTTGTTGATTCTGTGTCTGATTTCAAATGTCAGGTGGAGTTTAACATTGCAGGAATACAGCATTAACATTAGGCACATTAAGGGCGAAGATTTTAACAGGCTTTCTCACGTGTATAGAAGTACTATATTGCTTTATTTTGCACATATTTGGTGTCATTTATAATATATCTTCTTATGTAATTTTGACTAGTATGTTATCATATGTATATTTCAATAATCTGTAAAAGGGCTCCGTTTTTCTTTATGATTTGAGATGTTATTTATATGTGTGTTGTGTGTGTAATTATTGCCTATGATTGTAGATTGCAATGATGATGTATAAAAAACAAATTACACATCCAGCTTTTGTCAGTGATTGTAGTCGGATTATAAACGCAGCCTTGAGTTAATTTTCTATTGGTTTGATTCAGTATTGCGGGATACATAACGTGCAGATGTATTGTGACACATATCACGTGGGAATAAAATGCGAAAGAGCCTAATAAAGTCTTGGAGTTGTGTATAAGGAGATAATTGACTAATTATTCTTATTTCAGTGTCTGTTGTTATTTGACGTATTTGCGTAATTTAATTAATAGTTCTTGCTATCATGGTTTGATACCGGTCTTTCTGTTCTCAAATGTGTCTTTTTCCTTTGCAGCAGTTTTGAATATCTCTTCGCGCACTTGTAATACACAACACAATGGAGAATGTTACTTTGGGCACAAAGATAATATTTTAATGGAAAATAGATTCATGCAGAGTATTGTCTTTTGATCAATGAACTGGAAATGTGCATAAAACATGCATATCACGTGCCCTCGTTTAAGATAAAATGTCTTTGTTTTCCACGACTTATTTGATGATTGAACCTGTATAAAGAATATATTCTGAACGTTTCTTACTTGACGGCTGTACTTTTCTGAATGTATTTGGAACATATTAAACACCTGTAAATATGTCCCATCCCCAAACGTCTGTATCTCGGCTAAATGCGTAGCATAGGGCGTTATGGTACATTTTATGCCATGTGAAATACGTAAAATAACTAATTTTAGCCAGTATAATTTACCCAATATTTTTTTCCGGAATTTCACTGAACGATCTCATGAAATTTTAATGCCGCAAATTAAAAAGCTTAAATATCAGCACGAATCAACCTAAGCTCTGAAAAAATACGTCGCTGCTTTGTGAATGTCGCTTTCTGACATTACAATAGTTCGTAGCTGTGACAACAGGACAGGTTACAGTATAAAATGCACATAACACATACCTTCTGGTCAGTTCTGTAGTTGAGAAATCAATGATGATTCCTGTATCAATATCTGGAACTGTGCCATGTTTCAGTTGCTTGAAAGCAGCATAATGCTGATGGTAGGTCCATGCTGGTGTCGTTGCCGGTGCTTCATCTACTCCTATTAAATGAGAAGGAATAGACTAGATTAAAATGCAAATAAACTAAGGGCATTCGCATAGTAAGTTTCAACGTAAATGGATTATAGAGGATGGCGTCAGGACACATCTATCATACAGATAATGTAGCCCAAATTTCACTTAAGTTCAGCTTTATAAATTTAAGTAATACGTTATCTTGCAATTTTACATTTCGCAGAAGCCATTGTGGTCAAGAAACTGTAATTTGTAGAGACGAAAATGATGATGCACTTCTCTATGTCTCTCCTGCAACGACATGTGGAAATTTTAGAATGATATGCCAAGATGAAATGTTAGGACCGCCACTGACATAAAATCAAAGCGTCAAATGGTTATGTCTTTCCATTTTAGTTATTCTAACAGGTTTGGTGTAGTTTCACATGGTTTTGTCTTTCCTTTCTAGTTATTCTAAACGATTTAGTGTAGTTCCACATAGTTTTGTATTTCCATTTTAGTTATTTTAACAGGTTTAGTGAAGATTTCGGGACCTATGCAGGATGGTAAAAATTAAGTCGAACACCGGGAGAGAGAGAGAGAGAGAAGGGGGGGGGGAGAGATTTATGGCCTGTAGAAATGTTAATTAAAGCAGACTAATGACTTAGATCAACTGTAAATATATTCGAATAGTTGAATTACCTCTTGTTGGTTAGTCATTTTGTTTAGTTTCTGAGTCATAGTTATTTACATGCGCCGGTACTTGAATAACGGAGCGTTCAGTGTTTTTAGTGCTCTACTTTCTTCATTAAAGCCATCTTTCATTTTAAAATCATAATAATGTCTTATACTGATTTGATAAATGTGAATTAAAATAAGAAAACAACCAGCTAATCAATATGCCAAGGTGATTGTGAATAGCTACAAAAGGCACAGAACTACAACTTGTAGCGGACACACACGGCAGTGATGTGAGTTCATTCAGTCACTCGGTCAATACTTATTTGCATGTAGTCAGTCTGTTCAAGGAGCGAATGTAATAAAAAATAAAATATATGTATAGTATGTACGCTGTATCAATGATACGTCAAGCCACGTTTATTTTTAATGAAGAATTTATTCATCTCGAGGTATATCACTGATACACCTTATATACTATAGACATGTATGTATGTATGTATGTATGTATGTATGTATGTATGTATGTATGTAACATGTTTTTTAAAGTGTTGGTATAAAGCACATGTGTCAAACTCAAGGCCCGCGGGCCACATCAGGCCCGGCGTACAATTAATCCGGCCCGAGAGAGAATTTTAGGCAAAAATATTTTTTAATGGCCCTGCGATATAAAGTGCAAATCAAATTCCCTAATTAGCAGCCTTGCCAAACATCCAGCTCTGACAAATTGGCATAAGAGCGAAAATGGGTATGCCAATAATTTTTTATTATTAAAACTTTTTTCTGTTTTAATTTATATTAATGTTTAAAAAAGGTTTAATTTTCCGCTTATTGAATGTTTATCCTGTTCGGCCCGCAACCTTACGTGTGATTTGAGTTTTGGCCCGCTGAGCGATTGAGTTTGACACCCCTGGTATAAAGCAATATGATATACCAATACTGTTGTTGTATCAACTTATGATTCGTCCATGGCGCAATAATACACATACATAAAATTTCTTGGAACTGAATGCTGTCGGGTCTGTTCCCGTAGATCAATGATGAATTTCCACTCATTAATCATTAGTGACGTATGAAAATAACGATAAAAAGTAATAATAATCCCTGTTTTCTAAATGAATTTAATATGGTACACAATTTAATCGCAATCCTTTCTTTTTCCGTTTGCCCCTCCCCTCTCATGCACAAGGGACAAAATATGCAGAAATATGTAGTGAGAGAAAATTAAATTGGGCTGGATAAGAAACCTTGAAACAAAAATTTCACCAAGTATCGTTCTTCCTTACGGTATGTTTACATTTCCCTTGGGACCACTCTAAAGTGTTTATATGGGCAATGATGCATAAAATACAATTGTCGGTCGACACAGTAAGGTAAATGTAATGTACTTAAGGCTTTGTTCGTGTTTCTTAAACCTATTATAAGGTTCTAAAAATCGATCATTACTAATTAAATATGAAATTATCAAAGGCCGCCCCCTTCTCTCTCTCTCTCTCTCTCTCTCTCTCTCTCTCTCTCTCTCTGTGTGCTGACCATCGTATCAAGATAATAGCAAAAATCCACGTAAAGACGAGAATAGAGGATTTTCTCTTGCATAATGCCAGACCGTCTCGGGACCTATGAAAAATGATGGTAAATGTTAAGTTAAACCGACCAGAGAGAGAGAGAGAGAGAGAGAGAGAGAGAACGTTTATGGTCGGCAGTAATGTTAATTAGAGCAGACTAATGAATTTGAACAACTTTAAATACATTAAAATATTCTAATTACTTCTTGTCGGTTAGACGCTTGCTTCGATTCTTTTCCACGCTAATTTCATTGCGCATTTACATCAATGCATTGATGAGTGTTCATTATTCAAGAATATATGCGTCTGTAGGCCTAGTACTCTACTTTCTTCTCTAAAATCATCTTTCATGTATAAGTTTAACTTATATTGATTTAATCAATGTGAATAACATAATGGAATTCTAAAATGCAAACAATCAACTTATCAATATGAAAAGGTGATTGTATCAATCGTTGTATACATTTTTCATTAAAACGAGACTCGGTTAACCTTTTAATGAAACATTTAAATTCTCATGGTATATCATTGATATAGCGTACATACCATATATATATATATATATATATATATATATATATATATATATATATATATATATATATATATATATATATATATATATATATATATATATATGTGTGTGTGTGTGTGTGTGTGTGTGTGTGTGTGTGTGTGTGTGTGCTTGCGTGGCGTGTGTGCGTGAGTGCAACATTAAGTATGCAAAAGACGATCCTATTAAAAAGGAAGACTTGATTTTTATCAGGATTGTGCAATTACAAGAGCTATGGCAAAACAAAGCTCTTGAGAATGATGCAATCTGGAAATTATTCCTTTGGCTGAAATTTGTACTGGACAGGCTGTTGATGAGGTCACGTTTACTCCTTGTTTGGATCAATCAAAAAGTATTGATCACAGTGACCTTCTTTTAACTACTCATTATCTTTATTCTAATCAGGGTGACAAACGACAATCACTTTGCGTCGAACAAGAAAAAGATCACGAAGACTCCTGCTTATTTCAGAGGGCGGTTAGTGAAACTGAATCCACAGAAGTACCTGTCTGTTAATTTGTTAAAAATAAGTGAAAATGGAGACTACCTGAGGTTCAAGCAGGTAATGAATGTTCCGAAATGGTATAGACAAGAAATTATTAGTCTGGCCCATGAAACTCCTTGGGCTGGTTATTCAGGTATCCATACGATGTATTACAAGATCTTGAATCCTTTTTTAGTGGCCAAATTTAAACGTGATGCTTGTAAATCCTGTAGACCTTGTCACTCTTGTCAAATGGTAGGAAACCCCAATCAGAAGATACCTAAGGCTCCTCGGCAGCCTATTCTTATATTTGATGAACCATTTAGCAGAATAATGGTAGATTATGTCGGTCACTTACCTAAGATATATTGGGGCAACCAAAACTTGTTGACCATCATGTGTGGGTCCACAAGATTTCCAGAGGCAATTCCTTTGAGGAATATTAAAACTAAAACAATAGTTAAATATTTGATAAAATTGTTTACTCAGTTTGTCCTTACAAAATATGTTCAATCTGATCAAGGGTCATATTTAATGTATAGAATTTTCCAGCAAGTTATGCATGAATTCAAATCAAGCAATCCAATCTTCTTCCTATCAACTTGAAAGCCAAATGGCTTTAAAAAGATTTCATCAAACACTGATTCGGTCACATTGCTTTGATACTGGAAAAGACTGGGACAAATGTATTCATTTACTGTTATTTTCTGTTAGAAAATCAGTTCGGGAATCTCTATGATTCAGTCCATATAAATGAGGTTTTGTACTTCTTGTATGTAGATCATTGAAATTGTTAACGAGAAACTTCTTTCTATGAAGGCAGAGAAAATAATCTTCTCGATTATGTTCCCAATTTTAAATGCAAGTTATCAAATTTTAGGTGCCCTCGAAAATGAACAAATCCGGCTTCGGTTTAAACAAATCGATATCATGATGAACAAATCTGTTATCGGGATAAACAAAAAAGTATTAAATCTGCTATTGTTACTAATGCTGCTCAGCATGTTGGTGAATTAGGCACAACAATCACAAGTACCTGAATTTAAAGTTCATACCCGTAGTGGTGAATTAAAAGATCACGTGACAATTATCCCACCCACATACAAATCAGACAAAGATCCTGTTAACAACTGTTAACAATTATGTTTCCTGTGTTCACATTGATGTTACCACGCTTTGGCCACTCCGGGGTCAAAGCAGTTATTGCTGTTAATGCGCATTTGTTTATGCCCCTTAGTCGCCATAAGGATGGATTTAACACCACAACACTGTGATTCACAGCGATGCCCGTATAATCCTGAACCGTAGCAACGCCAGTGCAATCAATGACGAAATTAATGACGGTGTAACTGTGGTGGGATCAGTGAAAAACCACAGCGGATAATCATGCCAGAACCAGGTAAAAACAGTCTCAAATTCAGAGCTGAACTGTACAACGAAAGATGAAAGTCCCTTATATCAACTACGGGGACTTTGAGTGTGTCAACGTTGAAGTGAAAGATGCAAACGCGTCCAACAACGCGTGATGGTCACTTGATAATGCAAACAGTAGCCAAGGCATCACAATCACCAATAAGCGTGATCCCCAAATTATGGAAAAATACATGACCTTGAGGCTGGGTCAACTGCAGTTCTTTCATTCGTTACAGTTTTTGAATTCGTCCTTGGACAAGTTAGTGAACAATACGACGGGGGAAAGCTTCATAATTACACGTAGACAGTGTGCCCTTTACTCTGGCCACCCAAACATCGACCCACTGGCTAGAAAATGTGTATATTTGTACGAGTACATGAGTGACTAGGACAAATTTGCTAAAACTCAGTTGTCACAGACTGAAGAGTTTCATTCATCGCTATCGCGTGAAGGTCTTTCAGATAAAGATTATGCGCACTCAAACAAGGTTTTGTAAGCATTCGAACATGGGTGACTATCACGGTCTGTATCTGCGCACTAATGTGTAGTTGCTCGCTTATGTGCTTCAGAAATTTCGCGACACTGCTATGCATTTGCATAAGTTAAATTCTGTACATTACTTTTCGTTGCCGGGAATCGCTATGGGTGTGATTTTATCAAAGACAAAAATCTAGTTGAAATTCCTCACTGGTATTGACAAGTATTTGTCTATCGAGCGCTTTATTCGCTGAGGGATTTATATGGCCAATCACAGATATGCTCGCGCAATCGACCCAAACATGTCCCCTCTGCCCCAACAGATGTATCATATAACTAGATCCCAATAATCTTAATGACTGGCAATAATAATCCGAGATAAACTGACATACAAAACATATTAACGACTGCAATAGCATAGAAACTTCGCAGATTTCAATGAGGTTGACCTAAAATGTCTAGAACAGTCACATGATGTACACAACGATTATCCACTGACGCCAGAGGCGTTGTCGTTCCCTAATACATTCTTGGCACTATATGAATAAATGACCGTTGATGAATCTGGACGTAAATATAGTGAAAGTACCAAACTTGTTCCAAGTTTTAGAACAAAAAGACAATTATTTGTTACACATGCCAAATCTACAGTTGTATCTGCGATTGGGTACGCATGTAACCAAGATCCACGATTGCTTGAACTTTGACAGAATGCTTAGATGGCACGGTGTATATACAAAATGAAAATGGATATGCGCACAGTGACAACAAATGAGTTTGAGAAAGAATTATTGAAACTTATGAATAATACCGTGTTCGACAAAAGTATCGATAATGTTACTATTGATCTTCTAAAGGAATAAGACGCAGCTGAATTATGACGCGGTCGCTTGCCATAATCTAACTAATACATTGTACTACTTTTTCCCCGTAGACCTGTCCTTTCCACATCATCAAATTCTTTTTAGATCAATAAAGACACACGAAACTGTTTTATTTACTTCAATTATTTTTTAATTAAAAAAATTAATTTAAAAATGTGCTGTACTATTAATCTTCTTAAATCCAAATTGTGTGTCAGCAATAGTATCATATGTAATTGCCACATAATAAGAGTATTTGATTTAATATGCAAAGTCAAACTTTCCTATGCAGCTAAGCAATGGTATCCCTCACCAGGTGGATCATCGTTTTTAAAACATTGGTATAAGTAGAGCCATGCTCCAGTTTGAAGGATAAATGCCGCCGCTAGTATCATATTGAATAGTTTCAGCAAGCAATTTGATAAAGGTGGTGGAAACGACTCAGTAATGTATTTATTCAAAAATGTGTGAAAGACTGGTGCGATATTCATTTTAAATTTTTCAAAGCTGAATTAAATTCTTCAGTTGTAATAGGAATATCGAGCTCTGCAAATATAGGTTTGCTTAAATTCTCATTTGTGTCCTGGTCTTGTATGTTTTACTCTACTCTAATTGACCTGTATTTTTTTCTGACAAAGGCAGTTGCAAATTTCTTAAAACCTCATCGAAATCTCAACCACATTTCGAATGATTATTAAGTAGTTTCCTTCTTTTAAAAGGTTACAACAACTCACGGGGATTTCCTTTCGTAAATCCAGTAATTGTGCCCTCTTTCACTATTGTAAAGTCACTTATTTGATCGGCGGAGCATTTTGTATTCCTTTTTCTTCATTATATATTGGATTTGAAAGAACCGTAATTAATCAAAGTACTTTCATACGGTTTCCTCTTTTCTCTACATCTACCATAAAAACATTATCTTTAGTACATACATTAAATTTCCCATCCTGAAAATGAATCGGTTTTTTTTCTTTCAAAATATCCGTTTGGATTGTTGGTAATAAAGCACGTGAATGCTTCATCTTTTTCATGAACTGATGTTTCGTAAATGAGTCCAACAGTATTTAAGTAGTCTTCAAGTTCTTCTGGGTCTCATTCTACGTCAGCATGGAATGCTGTCTTCAGATCGGGATTCCATTTGTGTTGTAACATTGTAAATTTAATAGAATTCAGCTGACCAGTTGCGGTTTTTAACGGACTATGACGAAACTGTTATACATTTATGTAACATGAAGCTTTTAAGGAAGGAGAAATAATCCTCAGAAGTCAAAACATAATTGTACATTTTCCGATGATGCGATGCATGCGAACTGACCCTTATCTGCATCGGAGTTCGTATGCCAGTGCTTTGCCGTAAGTCTGGTACGTGATTTCCAAAACTGTTACTGTCTTGGTAATGATTAGTACATGGGATCAGAGTGTCGGTGGAATTCACCTCGTCATGCTTTATGAAAGTAGAATTATTTTCTAAGTAATTCGCCCTTACCCCTGCCCTACTACGAAGATTGCCCGTACTAAAACAGCTCCAGTATGCGTGTAATGATTGATTTCAATTTGTATTTTACCAGTTAAATTGAAATTAAAATTATGAATTGTGATTGTTCAAGTGGAATATTGACACCATCTTTAAAACCGAAATATCTATTTTCAGTTTTTATTCAGACAACGTAATAAAATTGGCTTTGACCAACTTGTATACCATTTTCATAACTTTTCTTTACATGTAATATAATGCCACCACTGACACGTTTTACTTTTTCCGGAACGAATTTCTGTGGGAAATTATAAACATTTGAGCATTTTTAGCAGTATTTATGGTCTAATTTCGAAAGAAATGCATGAAACTAATGCGATTCTTTTTTCCTCTGTAAGCCTTTCTACATTCCATGTCAATATTTTAACCAATCCGTTTTTCTCTTCGCTCACCTAATCTGACTGCATCTCTAGAATAACCGGTCTCTGCCCATCCTCTTCAACGTAGTCATCGTGCAGATTATATACGTTGTGTCCTCTGTTTGTTGTGTTCTTTTTGTTTACCCATTACTTACCTAAGTATGGACTTCGAAATGAATAATATCGAACTACCATTTGACAGGGACGCTTACAATAATTTATTATCGATGTTTAAATCGATAACATCCAATTAAAACGAGATCACTCTTAGAATGATACCTTTTGCGGTAAACAATCCTTGGACAATCCTTGATGCCACCAAAATGATAATTTGATGATGGTTTGCTCTCTCTCACTTCTAGTCTGAACGCATCTTTTTTAATGACCGGTTCTTTCTTATCATCCTTTTCAGCGTGGTAATGGTGCAGTTTATGTACGTTGCGTCCTCTGTTTGGCTATGGTTGTGTTATTTTTTTTGCCGTTATTTACCTAATTATAGACATCTACAGGAATAGTATCCAAATAAAATGAGATAACTTGTTGACCAACGCCATTTTCCATACACTATCCGACAAACTACTTTTAAAGTCACTAAGTCCCTTTTAGTACGTATACTCAGCACGAAGATAATCATCGATGCTATGAAATGAATAACCCGTGGATGTTAAACAGCTTGATTACTTTTACTTTTGATATTCCTGAAAAGTTGAATGAGATGGAAAAGAATATTTTAGTGTCAAACGTTGACGTTAATTTACCGCTGATTCAGTCATGCCCGATCACAAGTTCAAGTAAGCTAAAATGTTTGATTTCATCGAATTTAAAAATTGTTGGTTCTAAATTTTACTTCTTTTACTCACCAATTTTAAAGAGGTATTCATTAAAAGTCTGCACTCTTCTATACGTCACCTCCGCAGCGTGTATTGCTCCTGAGATAATCTTATACAGCTGTTCGTCGGAGTATTCCGCCCATTGTTTACAGGAGCATGCTATTTGTACCTTATCCAGAGACAGGAGAATAAGCAGTACCGAAATTGACCAGAGACCCATCCTATGCAACGTAGACCGTCTCACTGGATTGTCTATCCGTTTATTTGCAACTACTGGTAATAAAATATCGGCACTGTCTGTGTCAATCATCCAGATAAAATGAAAATTTCACGACGATTGGTCAACGCGTTAGCTTGATGAATGTTTTCAGGTACCGCAGGAGGTGATAGGCTGGGTTACACATGACAAAAATTTAATACAGGTATAACATTTGGAAAATACGGTTCAAGCTGGTGATAGATGAAATTGCAAATGACCAGCTTCATCAAGACACAAGTAGAAATGCGGTAATGCACATATTTGTGATGTTAATTTCTAGTACATTTTATGTAATGTTGTTGGGAATAGATTAACTAGCGCTGGCACACGGACATACATCACACACAAATATAAATAAGAATTATCATGTTATGCAAATCAGATATTGACTAACGAAGTCTGATTTTAATGAAATTGTTTTTGTTTTTTTTAAATAACTCTTCATTTCCGTTTGTTATTCGGTCGCAATAAGACTTTTGTAAGATAATGCGAATCGAAACAGTATTTCATGAAAGGATACTTAAATCAAAGTTACTCTTTGATTTGAAAAACTTTCTAGACTTAAAACAATTTTATATAAATATGTATCACAGTAACATATTCAAACGTGAGATAGGCAGCGACATATATTTTCCCTTTAATGTAGGTGCAAAGTATACCTTTTCTTCATAAGTACAGTTTTCAAAACATATTTCTTCACATGCTTTCAACCGGATGGAGAAAATATGAAGCTTCCGAATGACGATGTATGCGTCTAAGGCACGTCATTTGTCCCTTATATACTACGTAGTATCAAAATTTGACACAAATATGATTTTCCTTTTTGTCATCGTTATGCACTTTGTAGTTTTTTTTTAATTGGGTTTTGCATTTTTGATCATTTTATTTAGCAAATGGTCCTGATTTTCAAAATCTATCCCTATCAGATATTGTTTAGTCAGACTGGTGGAGCAGACACTGATGTAAGACGACGAAACGAGTATGTGCCATAGGAAAGACCGCAAGATTTAATATTCTGTCCAAAAAGACCATTTTTCAGTATTGGCTGTTTCAAAAGTCTCGAAACGTTTCATTCTTAATTATCCCTTAGAGCACTCTGTCAAGCAGGCACTGACTGTCTTTGTCCCAGGCATCGCGAACTACATATTTAGTAAATGATTTTATGTCTGAAAGATGTGCTAACATCAATCAAAAATGGAATGCAATTACGTGTTCATTGTCCAGATGTCGAAATTTTTCCGACCTACTTACGGTCTGAGAACAAGGGACGGAAAAAATAGCTGTGGAAATACTGAGACAGAGACAGAGATGGATTAGGGATCGGTAGAGTGAATGCACAAACAGTATTTTTATTTAAATTATAAGTACCTCTGTTAATATGCTCTCAATAGAACAACATCCGCATGCATAAAAATGCATTTTAGTGGGCCTGATATAATTTGCCTGGTCGGTGTCTGCCTAGAAGCTAAAACAATGAGCAGCTGACCAGGAAATCTGAGACACTAGGTAGGTTTTTGTAGAAATGCCTCTTCCAATTAAGTTAACTTCATGCGTTTCAAAGTTCCCATAGTCAGTCTAAACGGAACGATTTGTTATATGTGCAAATAAACGATGCTAGGTAATTCAATTGTGTGCATAACGACCCAAAAATACCTTGTCACGTTCTTACCATTCCTTTAAGTTTTTTAAATTGTCCTTAAAATAACGTATAAGCTAAACTACACAATAAATCATTATTGTAGATCACGTGTAAGCTTACAACACACTAATTAGATTCGACTGATCACAGATACGCTTACCATACATTACAATTATTCTTGTAGATCATGTGTAAGCTTACAACACAGTAAATTGTTCACATTGATCGTGTATAAGCTTACGTGCAGTAAAATGATTCTTGTAGATCACGTGAAAGCTTACAACACAGTAAATAGTTCATATGGAAAGCAAATAAGCTGGAAACATTAAATGGTTCCTATCACACATTAAATGAATCTTCTAGACCATGTAGAAGCTTACCACGCAGTGAATGGTTCCTATAATATAAATTTCTTTGTTGTTGTTGTTGTTGTTCTAGGGTTTAACGCCATTTTTCAGCACAAGATAGGCTATACATGGCGGCCAGTATTAATGGTGGAGGAAGAACCCTGGAAAACCCAGGGAAGAACCACCGACCCACGAGAAGCTCCTGGCAGGCTTTCCCACGTACGCACGCTAGCCGAGCCTTGGACTCGAACACACGCAGGCAGAGGTGAGATGACAGTGATCCGGAACGGTGGGCGCTTTAGACCACTCGGCCACTCGGGGCCCCTATAATAGAAATGCATTGCGAATAAATGTGTTGTCATTAACTTGTCGAAATAGGTTGACGCGATTAATCGCAGAGCATTTTAAACTTGGTCAAACAAAATCGCAAAATAATTGTCTGTACCTATACTTTTTTAATTTATAATTATCAAAATAGGCTGCGGAATCATTATAAGGTGTTGGACTTTAAGTATCTTCAGTTTCATTATAATCGACATAAACTGGAGTAAAATACTAAATACAAAACTTAAGTTGCAGTACTTTAATTGTTACGAACCAGCAGTTAAAACAGTTTTTCGAGCAAGAAACAAACGAGCAAATGAACCGAAGGAGAAACAAAGAATTGAACGACTGCAACACACGCAAAAGACCCATTGTATTTACTCAACGTATATGCGTGGGTTCCACGTTTGACACATTTGACACGCCAGTTTATCATTTTGAAATACTCGATGATAATATTATCATGTCTTTTAGGATTTACACAAGCGATTATACGTTCCGTTTGTTTTGTTGTTGGTTTTGTTTTGCATAATTCTCTTTGTGGTAATTAAAAAGTTAAAGAGATAAAGTATTTCAAAGTAAATTGAAATATAAATTCGTATGTGGTTGGTCACAGTTTTAAAGTATATATCTACGAATACCTTCGTTCCAAACACAAACCAGGTACATATGATAAAAACTGATGAAATATAAATAGACTTACGATAGTGTATGCTGATGCTTCGAATAAAATGAAACTAATAAAATTAACGCACAATGTATCCTGCTGATACAAACCATATTATTTGTTTGATCGTATTGGCACAAGTCAAACGCTGAAGGAAGCTACCGTATTGGCAGTGGGGAGAATGATGAAGATATCGTATTGTGTTATGTGTATTTAATTTAATTGTTTGTTTGTTGTGGGTTTTTTATATAAAAAAACACACTATTTCACTACCTTCTATTGAAATGTAACATTGTATGCTGGACTTGACGTTGTCCTCAATGAGTTCATTTCTGCTTGACCTGATTAATTTGACATTTTTAATATCATTTTATGTAAACAAATAATACATAGGTAAATTATTTTTTGTGTGTATGAGCTTAATATTAGGATCTTTATTAAGAGAAGAAGTACATATGTTTATTTGAGTCAGGGTTTTAGACTTTCCTAAGTTAATTTTACAGGATATGGTTTCGATTTTGTAAATATCCAGATCATTCTAGAAGTTTTTCTTTTCCATTAGTAATGTTGTTTTTTTATAGAAAATTTTAATTGTGACCCGAAGTCAAGTTTGCAAACTGTATAATCACGTAATTTTGAGGACTTGATCATTGTACTTTAGCATCTAGCACTTTCAAATTGTATTATATTGTGAGCAGTTGGGCTGAATTTTATTTTGCTCAAATCATTGAATTCAAGTGATCGTTTTCTCTGAAAATACAACAGTGCTCTGATAAAATTCTTGGATAGAGGCTTTCACTGGAATTCATACTGAATTCAAACCTGGAATTATATTACTGCGATTCAACAAAAGACTATTGACAGATCAAAACGCTATAAGCTATAACAGACACGTCATCGCCTTCAATTATTGGATATCTTTGGGATTTGTACTGGTTTTATTCAGGACTTTAAATTATTAAGACTTGTGTCTGTAATTCTTTGATTATTTTGATATTTAACTCGCAATAATGTAAGTTCTTTTTATTCTTCTCATTGTCACTTTTGTATTCTAGGGAAATAAATTATTTGTTAAATTTGACAAAGTTTGTTGTCTTTCACTTTTTATGTTACTTATTTTAAGAGCACAGATTAATAACAATTGTAGAGGTCAAATGCTGAATGACGGCCCTTTTTGCCAGCGGGCAAATGCTGACGGAAGCTGGATTAAAACATTGTTTTTTCTTTTCCTTTTGTAAAATATATATTTTAAATGATATGCCTTTTTAATTTTGTAAGGTTTCTAAAGCACTGAATAGATCCAGTGGATCCAATTAATATAGTATAAAAAGTCATATTGCAAATTTATTTTAAAAAATAATTTACTAAATACTTACGTGGATATAGACGGTGGCTAGCGCAATAAAAGCGACACTGAAAAAAAATATGTGATGTTCAGGATACGTATAATATAACACGGATATAACAAAATCACCTGACGGAAATTTTCTCATTAACTATTCTAATCATATTCGCCTGTATATATTGTCATATTATAAATTCTGTGATAGTGGTGAACAAACGTGGATCGGTTAAGCTGCCATTTCAGCAGATATATTTTCTCGCAGAAGGTTAGCACAAGAGAATAAGGAAGAAGTACTAGAATGTCTTATATCCTGTCGTATACCATTTAATCAGGTATAATTACCACTGAATTCTCAAATACGAAATGCCGATTTTATTGTATCATCTTTTATATCACTGACTGAATATGACTTTATATTTTTTTTAAATGTTAATTTTCAAAATGTAGCACTGTAAATTACCTGGCTAATAATCTAGGTCAACAGTTAAGGTCAGGATGACATCTCACCATCAGTTAGTTAAGATGGATGTATCAAGTCGTATGCCCTAATCTTTGTCACACACTAACGCACATTGTAATTTACTTGACAGTTATGTATTTGGTTTATGGAAGAGATTGAGTGCCGTCTTTAAATTTGTTACATGGCGTATTTTGCGTAATCACCTTTCCATCTCTGTCATTTTCTTCGAATATTAAGACAGTCTCATTCAAGCATACAGGACGTACCTGTATTAGTGGTATCATTGTTTAGTATAATGCAGCTTAATTATATTGGTATTCCAACAGGAGATACTTCAGTACAGGTCATTAAACTTTGATCTTGCATACAAAATACAAATGATTTCAAATTGGCATGTAGGGTAATATACTATAAAGTTTGTTGCAATAAAAACGCTGGGTTTCTAGCACGAAGAAAATTATAAAGAAAAACAATAAAGTTGGATGGCCTCATTAAACGACGCTTATTAAATGCGTGTCATTAGACTTCTGCTACAGCTGCAAAAGGTTCTAAAAAAGTGACAGTTTTGCCCCACCCACCCCCCCCCTTTATATTGAAATAATAAATATATATTTGACTATACTTAAACGTTTATTTATTTTTCGTTACGCTATGCATCCATCCCAATAAATGTATGTGCATAATTTATATCTGTGCAATCTCCAAAGTCATCATATTTATTTAAATATATTTGTACACGCAATACAAAATACAAGATTATTACTTCCAAACCATGCACAAACACTACAAGATTATTACTGTAAAACCATGTACAAGCAGTACAAGATTATTACTGCCAAACCATGTACCAGCAGTACCAGATTATTACTGTCAAACCATAAACGATTATTTATTTGTCGTTATGCTATGCAACCATGCAAGGAAATGTATGTGCTTAACTTATATCTGTGCCATCTCCACAGTCTTCATATGTATTTAAATATATTTGTAGACGCAATACAAAATACAAGATTATTACTGTCAAACCATGTACAACCATTACCAGATTATTTGTGTAAAACCATGTACAAGCAGTATAAAGTTATTACTGCCAAACCATGTACAAGCAATACAAGATTATTACTGTAGAACCATTAACAAGCAGTACACGATTATTACAGCCAAACCATGTACAAGCAGTACAAGATTATTACTGTCAAACCATGTACAAGCAGTACAAGATTATTACTGTCAAACCCTGAACAGGTAATACAAGATTATTGCTGTAAAACCATGTACAAAGAGTACACGATTATTACTGTAAAACCCTGAACAAGTAATACAAGATTATTACTGTAAAACCACGTACAACCAGTACAAGATTATTACTGTCAAACCACGAACAGGCAATACAAGAGTATTACTGTAAAACCATGTACAGGCATTACAAAATTATTACTGTCGAACCATGTATAAGCAATACCAGATTAATACTGTAAAACCATGTACAAGCAGTACCAGTTTATTACTGTCAAACCACGAACAGGCAATACAAGAGTATTACTGTAAAACCATGTACAGGCATTACAAGATTATTACTGTCGAACCATGTATAAGCAGTACAAGATAGTTACTGTAAAACCATGTACAGGCAATACCAGATTAATACTGTAAAACCATGTACAAGCAGTACAAGATTATTACAGTCAAACCATGTACATGCAGTACAAGATTATTACAGTCAAACCATGTACATGCAGTACAAGATAGTTACTGTAAAACCATGAACAGGCAGTACAAGATTATTACAGTCAAACCATGTACAGGCAGTACAAGATTATTACTGTAAAACCATGTACAAGCAGTACAAGATTATTACTGTCAAACCATGAACAGGCAGTACAAGATTATTACTGTCAAACCATGAACAGGCAGTACAAGATTATTACTGTAAAACCATGTACAAGCAGTACAAGATTATTACTGTAAAACCATGTACAAGCAGTACAAGATTATTACTGTCAAACCATGTACAAGCAGTACAAGATTATTACAGTCAAACCATGTACAGGCAGTACAAGATTATTACTGTCAAACCATGAACAGGCAGTACAAGATTATTACAGTCAAACCATGTACATGCAGTACAAGATTATTACTGTAAAACCATGTACAGGCAGTACAAGAATATTACTGTCGAACCATGAACAGGCAGTACAAGATTATTACAGTCAAACCATGTACAAGCAGTACAAGATTATTACTGTAAAACCATGTACAAGCAGTACAAGATTATTACTGTCAAACCATGAACAGGCAGTACAAGATTATTACTGTCAAACCACGAACAGGCAATACAAGACTATTACTGTAAAACCATGTATAAGCAGTACAAGTGTATTACTGTCAAACCATGTACAAGCAGTACAAGATTATTGCTTTCATACCATGTACAAGCTGAACACGATTATTACTGTCATACCATGTACAAGCAGTACACAATTATCACTGTGAAACCATGTACAAGCAGTACAAGATTATTACTGCCAAACCATGTACAAGCAGTACAAGATTATTACTGTAAGACCGTGTACAGGCAGTACAAGGTTTATCAAATGTATATTGTTACTCCCAAACGATGCTTTCTGATGCTAAATAAAAGATTCGCATTTCTTCTTTGTCTGACCATAAGTATAAATTATCAATTTATGATTATATACAAAACGAGCTATTGATGCTATTGATTGATAAACTTATTTTTAATTGATAAGTATTTTCGGACAAATGAGAAATGGCAGCATTTATGTTTCGATCCTTGATACTCTATAAATAACATTGTTGCGAATCGATGGTCTTAGACTAAGTAACATAAAGAACCGAAACCACGTAGTTTATTTAAATCAACAAATAAATGTATTTCTCTAAGTTACAAAGCGAAAATTTAAGAGGAACTTATGGCATTGTGAATTAAATCCCAAATAGATTTCAAAGTAATATCACAATTCCAAAAGGATTTAGAACGTTCCGGATGAATTCCAATATTTAATACGCTGATGTACCAATCGTCTTGAAAGGGTCATGTACAATAGTCTTGATGTATCAGAACGATATAATCCAGAATATCTTTGAATGAATTCACATAAATTCTAAAATAGTGTTTTGTCCAACATTACAATAAGCGCCTTGCAATTCCAGTCAATAATTTTCATTAATAAGTTCTCACTGTAAACTGCCGCATTGATTGCAAAATTGTTAAAGTTACGCTAAAAATCCAAATTAGATACACGCACATAAGAAAACATTTCAAACTTTGACCTTTCACCTCCACCAACCGCATCTGTTCCAAACCTTTTGAAACTGTACAATTTATAAACGAAATGTCAGGATTAACTGTGGTGAATTTCATGTTCTTCTATGTCAGCATAGCATTGGTTGGGTTGCTATGTTGAGAAAATGCAATGAACATTTATAAAATTGCTCACTTTTCATAATTGGGGGGGGGGGCCTGGGCTTTTATAGAAGTTTATCTACTAATAAATACTGTTCTTTGGAGTAAAAAAGAAACTTGAAACTTATTCAAAAGGACTGTTTCAGCTAAACAACCAAAATTAAATCATACAATAATAATACCTATGTGGTTTTTATGGCGGCGCTAAAAACATATTAGGAACTTCTGAGAGAGTGACAGGTGTAAAGTGAAGTTGTTCACATTTGCAACATGCACAATGGAGATAATGCTGGTATACCGCTATGTTACTTTCATGTACTTTAGCTTAAACATCACTGGATATTGTCCTTATTAAATCTGTAGATGATCTAAGCACACAGTTAATTAAATGACTACTCCTTTGTTTGTGCCCCAAACAAACAACATGAATTAGGATAAAGTATTATGCATGTAGCAGTTATTGAAATATGGACAACACATTTTACCAGACTAGACAGTACCATTTTCTGAAAGTGTAATAAATGAATTACCAAATATATACAGTCTAACAAAACCTCTCGGCTCTTGTTTTACTAATTTACCTCGAAAGTATAGGAAGTGAAAATGAGCAAGATGAGCTAGCAGTGTTTTTATAGATGCACATCTGAATTAAGGCCAAACTGTATACGCTATAATACAAATTCCACCCATCAATCATACACCAAAATAAAGGGAATTATATGTTCTTTTAACAATGCATACGATACAAAAGTGTTTTTTTTTTAACGAGGCAGTACAACCAGTGAAGAAAACATGGGAAATTCTTTTTCTTTACAAATCTATCCATGCGTAAAATACGAAACTGTAGAGCGCCACCTAACTGAAGCTAGAACTTCAACAAAAAATAATCAGTAAACAACTTTTCTAAGAAATGGTAAAAGTCAGGTGGCCCATGACTAATCTACTCTTAATCGCGGAAAAAGGACAGTCACACAATACAAATTAAATATACATACTCAATCGCGGAAAAAGGACAATCACACAATACAAATTAAATATACATATTATAATAGTGGCAAAAAGACATTAAAAAATGATTGTGTTCTTATATGGCTCTATATGGGTAGAAATGACTATATTGCGCAATAAATCCTTTTTTGGATTTATACGGTAAAAAGGCTGTGCTGCGTAGTGATCATGTGTCTTCAAACACTTGAAATATCCAACTCAAGTATCTTGACATGTTAATTTCTAGACCAATGAAGAATAAACACGGATGGTCTAAACTGGTAAAAATTACCCTTAACTTCCTTTCCGCGGATGTATTCTCACAAAGGGGACGAATTCTTAAAACACAAGCGTTGATTTTCTTGTATCATATCGTATAACATCGAGCCTGTCTTTATATTCAAGCAAACTATTTTTATTTTCAATACGTAACACCAATCAGGAAATGGATCTACGTCATCCCTCAGTAATTAAATCTTACAAAAAGTTCATTAAGATTGATGTTATTTCTTGAATGTCATGCGGTCCGTTTAACAGCTCCGAATATTAAATTTATCTGGCAAAGTTAGGAAAATGATGCTCTCTAAGGCTGTGTATTTTTTCATATTTGTTAAATGTTCATAAATTTGTACCAGACCTATACATCAAAGTCATACATCAGTCACTTTAACATTCTGGAAATAAGAATATCAGTATTAACATTTCATTATATTTGTAATGCAGTTCATGAAAGTGCAAATGTTGGGTAGGGAACCTTAAATCTAATGAAGCTCAACAAGTAACAACACTATAGCAAAAGGAATTCAGGAATTCCCTGAACAAACGCGGTCAAATACGTGTCTTTGCTGGTGCCAATAGGAATCAGTGCTTTAACTGATCAGCGTAAACCTGTCTTCCTAGATAAATTCTGCGTCCTGTCCAATAATATCATCTCTAAGCAAATATTCCTCTTAAGTCTCCAAATGTATTTTGATAGTGCCCAATGTGTACAAACTGATTTTATTCGAGATATATGGAATTTACTTCAGAAGCACGTGCTCACAAATCTCCTTTTGGACTTCATTAACCAGTCAATTATCCCTTACAAATCTTAACTGAAACGATTCGTCAACATGATAACATTTCAAACGTAAGACACTGCCTGACGCGACAGAATCAATAGAGATAGAGATTTATTTAGGTTTAGAGACTAACAAACACATATTTGCCATTCTACTCTGCTCTGCATTGCGAAGAATAATTATGAACGCAAATCAGTCAATTTTATGGCATTCCCATGAATACTAAAGCCGTGGCTAGATGTTATTCATTGTCAAAAATGTGGTCAGCAGTGTAACGACCTTCTTCGACAGGTGATCACATCATACATTTTAAACGTTGCCAACGACTTTCAGTGGTACGTGCTTGACAACTTTGGACTTGATCTACGCATGGAACTTAATCAAAGTAAAGACGGGTCACAGTTACTAACACTCACAACTGATCTTGAATGTAGATTGGACAAAACACAATTTCCCCATTTTCAAATCTATTCATTCCAGTTTCTCGTTCTTGCAGCTCGAACTTAATTCTTGACCTGAAGACCAAATATTTGTCAAAAGCAAAATTTCCCAGATCAGCTCCTACCAAATTTTGTACCAATAAGACCCCATTTTGAAAGTAAAGTCATTATCATAAAAGACCAGTATTGTTATAATAATTTTTTATTTTCTTTATCTCTTTTTCTATTTCTATTCGAAAGATTTAAATATAGATTTATGTTTAACATTTATGTCCCAATTTTCATGCATGTACTTCCTAATAAGTAATTAATGGAAATTCCATTTTTTCCCTCCCCATCTGCATGAGTTGCATAACTGTCATAAGGTTCTTGAATGTTTTCCCAAATCTTTGTACATTGTTAAGCTTCTATATTTAAGTCTTGTTTTCTATGCTTGCAAATGAAATCTCCTAAGGTGGTAAAAAAGATTGATTGATTGATTGATTGATTGATTGATTGATTGATTGATTGATTGATTGATACGCTAAATCAGAGCGCCCAATGCCAAACTATGAAAACTAAATGCGTGTCATTAGTCTGGTGCTACTTCAATACAGAATTCAGAATAAGTTTTGTCTATAAAAATTCATTGTCGAATAAATAATGAAAGTGTATATAGCGAAAGAGAGAGAGAGAGGGAGGGAGAGGGAGAGAGAATTAGAAATATACACCACACAGAACGGAAAGTGCTATCACTGGATTCATATAGAAGAATACTTAATAATAGTAGGCAGAATTAGTATTTTAATGCAAGTAATACTATCATACAGGTTAGAGAATTTTTAATTCGTACTCTTTGGAGATTCGAACACAGGTCCTCGAGTAAACGACACCCATCACCATGCCTGCACACACTAGCCCATATTCCCTCACGACTGAGCACACATCACCAAAAAATGATGTTACTCAATCAGTGTGTTATTAGACAGTTACCGATATTATGGGACCCGTTCGGTCCGACTAATCTTCTACTTGTTTGTTGAATATTTCAACGAGGAATGTGATTAGGTCCCTAACGACGTCCTTCACTTGCGTGGGATAAATGGATTTTACCAAAAGAACTTCCCAGCTATATCCTGACCCAATTGCTTGTCTTGGGACAATTATGCTGTGAAACAACATAAGGTATTGTTTGGGAAACACATCCATAGATTACAGAACTGTCAGTGGGTAATGTATTGTTCATAGTTTGATGGTTCGCGTTTCCGAAGACTTATTCGTTGTCATAAAAACGATTTTCCAAAAAACATTCGGTAACAATAACAACATTAATTGCACTAACGCCAGTGAAAACAACAATTCTTCCCATCACAGTAGCAGCCATCTTTTTCGAATTCCAACGCTTCAACGTGTCCAGGGTAGAAGTCACCCTAGAACGGAGTACGTTATGTACCAGACCGTTTTAACTTAACATTGCACAGATTTTCTTTAGACCGTACTTGACTTGGTGTGTGTACAATACCGTGTGTATTTTCTAACTCAACAAAGTCCTAGAATTCCCTTAATGTATTGGCATGCTTTGATCGTGAGTACTAGAGAGAAGATGATAAATTAGAAAGACGGTTTTGTAATAATATGGCTGGATCTTTTCTTTAGCTCAAAATCGTAGAATGGATCAATGAAAAGAATAGCAATGTCTTATATCATTAGAATTGAAGGCTGGCTCCTCAATATTGTCGTCATTAGAAATATGTTCATTTTATTGCTTTTGGTGTTTGCATTTTTGTCTGTTACAGAAGCAAATTTATTCTTACTATTAAACATGCTGATTTTGAAACCATTGAAATTATCTAGTTTTCTATACAAATAAAAATTTTCTATTAAGCTTTGCAAAAATAAAATAATGTTTTCTTTCATTTCCACGTACCAGATCTGAGTGATTCACGTCCCGTACCTAGTTTAAGCTATAGTTTAGTGTGTGAGTATCTTTGTGCAATGTCATCCCCATTATTTTATATGATACCCTTTTCTTTTGAAAGCGTGTGTGGGGTGTTTAGAACTCAGTTAGGCGTTTTGAATAGCATGCATGCGGTATTTCATAGCACTCGAAACGTTAGTGTTGAATAGTAATCAAAAAGCGGGTTCTGGATTGCATCTCCCTGGTATTACATCAAACCCCAACCCCAACCCCCACATATATGTATGTAGTATATCTTTAACAGTTCGTAAACTTTGCCTGGGATTGTATGGGTGTGTTTGTGGACAATATGTGTGATATGACGAATTGTCAAGGCGTGTGTAGCATTGTAAATAAAAATTAGCATTGTCATTCCCGTTTGTCCCCATAACTATTTTGTCTGCAATATTATGTATATTTAATTTATATCATGAGCTTAAACTCTTCCGTGACTGAGGATAGAGGCTTGGCCTCCAGTACTATTATCATGGTTATAAATGGTAAACAATATGTTTCCTAATATTTAAGTTCAAAGCCCGACCATGGTTACGAATTATTGATTTCTTTTATTACAAATCATTAGTTTTCCAGAAAATAATACTGCGTCATAAGTCAGGTGACAGTTTATATATAAAGAGAACAAGTATTCATTCCTGTTTTATATGTCTTTGGGGATCTATGATCAGAGTGTTTAGTTGTGTTCAGATAAAACATTAGAGGAATCGTTTACTGAAATTATTCATCAGACCTACAAACTGTTCATTGACATTTTTTTTTACTAAAACACTACTTTGGGATTATTTTGAATTCCTTCAAAGACAGGATTATATCATTGTGATACATCAAGACGATCAAAACTATTGAAATCGTTTCTGAACATTGCATTTTTTACATTGATAAGACATTTATGAATATTAGCGATTTAATTCACAAAAATGCAAGTTCCACTTAAATTTTCAGATTGTAGCTTAGCAAAACAAATTTATTTGTTGATTTTACTAAACTTGATGGTTTCGCTTCTTTCATTACATATTTTATGACCTTGAGTTTTAACACTATAAATATTTTTGTCATTCTAAATTCGTATGCCCCCATAATAATGTTACCAAGTTAAACCTATGCTCAAATTGAACATCAGATTTTCCTTGCCCGAATATCGTCTCATACAACAAACTACTGCAGGCATTTGTAATGCCGTATTACCAACTTATTTCTGTTTCTCACTTTTCAAATAGAAACTGTCTACGGACAGTATCGATAAACTCATAATCAAATACAGAACTCAGTGAGTTTTCCATGATTTGAAATTTCTCACGCAACTGATTCTAGCTAATTACCTATAGTCAATTATACGAATAATAAGTAGTGACTGTTCAAATTCAAAGGCACTTAACATTATGCAGAAATTCACCTGTATCTAGAATATCAAAGACTTTTTCCATTTGCATAAACTTACAAAATCATTCTCAGCAGGGGCGGATTAAGGCTCACTGGTGCCCTAAGCACTGACAAATCTTGGTGCCCCCCTCCTTTCCACGTACACCTGGGAAGATAACCCTACTGTGCACCATGATCAAGAAACAGAACATTATGATCAATTTGCACTAGTTTTATCAATTATTTTTTACAAATCTTCATTCGTTTGTTTTTCTTTTCACCCTTTTCTCAACTTTGTGGTGCCCCCTTTGGCCCTGGCGCCCTAAGCACGTGCTTAGTCTGCTTAACGGTTAATACGCCCCTGATTCTCAGTCATGAATAACACGAATCCTTGAAACAAAACACTTTGTTCAGTATAGACTTTCCTGGTTTCAGCTTTGAAATAACAATGCGAATGCTGTGCGGCTAGCAAAGGGAATACCTTATGAATCTTGATTAACCATCTAACACTTTTGGTAATAATTATGTGTTGATACGCCTCTCCGATTGCCCCAATGTTTAAAACTCAGATCATTGTATGTATGTATCCTGTGTAGCAAATTGTATTTCAGATACACACGTACACATGTAAAAACAAAGAGTAGCGTGAGAGCCTCAAAAACAAAAGAAATACATCGATGTCATCAAGCTTTTAATTCCAGCTTGCTATATTGTGGTTCAAACAACAGAATATTTAAATTGTTTGTCACAACCTCGATCATTATCCTATAGATCTGTGGACGTAGCTTAACTAGACTAGTTTTCCCGGATGTTCATTATATCGATAAAACTTGCAAACATGAATGCTTACGTTTATTCACTGTCACGTGATTAATTTGATTCATGTGGATTGACTCGTGAGATTTTGATGTACCACTAATAATACGTGCAAATGGAATATTGCGTAACCTTCCATCTCAAATACCCAACTCACAAAATTACTATCTTCTACCTGCCAGATATCGTCAAGTCTTGTTGCAATGTGTAGCTGCAGACTGCACACAGGCGGCTCAGGGGATAGGGCTGCTTTTTACGGGAGTGAAGCTACAGTGGAACTCGGCATCTCCCGGGTGATGAGTGGCCCTTGTTAACATTACACTGCTCGCCTCTTTAGCATCAGGAATGCGTTTTAAACGGTGCCCTAAGCAATGCTTGCTTTCACCTAACCCTGGTCAGCATTCCACGGCTGATAGGGATCCCACTGTAGCGGTTTAAACCGTCACAAGAAGACGTAAGTGACGCTTCTCACCAGCCGTACATGGAAAAATCACATACTAATGGACAGTACATAGCTCTTGTTGGTAGAGAACTGGCTAATTTAACATCAGTAAGTGAATCTCGCCAGCTGAGGAATTACAACTAATCGAAGTAGGAGCCACCGTCTGGAGCTGCCGAAGTAAGTAACATCGACTTGAAGCTGGTGATGGGTTTGCCCAAGTCACAGCCAGTTTGCAAGGTCCCAAATTGTTGGAATGACAGACTAATGCAAATTAGAATCGCAGTCTGCTAACAACGAGATGCAACTATCATCAGTGTATATGCGCAAGGAAACTTTTATGTACAGCCTACCATCACCAAACCTCACCTGCAGTGGACACGTTCACCTATTACTGAATTGCTGAAGCAAGTGTCGCATTTACCAGAGGACGCCCAAAAAGTCAGGCGCGTTTGAGGTACTTATTGAAAGACCGGTTTTTTATAGATACTTCCCGCGATTGACCCCCAAAAACAACTGCGCTAAATCAGTTAAACGCAAATATAGTTACTAATGCATTACCTTTAATCTAGTCGTAGAAATCGCAATAACTCGTAATGTTCTTTATTTTGACAGTTTGCGAAGTGTACAAAAAAAAAACGTTTTTCCTAAGATCAGAACAGATGTAAATATTCAGCTTACATAATGCTGGCATATTTCCTATGAAGTTGTATTACGTTCTTTCAATTCCATCCTGCTCTGATTATTCCTGTATTATGTGACTTTGTTCGTATCTGTTCTATTATGTTCAGAAAATGTATCGATAAAACATAGAAAGAAAAAGTGTCGATTGTGAGGATGACAATAAGATCTAAAGACAATGACGTAAACCAAAACAAATTATGTTGTGGATTGAATATTTATTTTTTAGTCGAATAATTAGGCAGACGGTCTGAACTGCCGGTATTCTTAAGCAGTTAGGTACTACCATCATGTGAAAATGTTACTACCTATCTACTTGCACTAGTGCACAAATATATATGTATGTATGGATGGATGGATGGATGGATGGGTGGGTGGGTGGGTGGGTGGGTGGGTGGATGGATGTGTGTGTGTGTGTGTGTGTAGGTATGAAAGGTAGATATGTATGTATATATGTGTATGTATGTATGTATGTATGTATGTATGTATGTTTCTACAGAACGATAGAGAAATGGAAGAACAGACAGAAATGTGAACTGAAGTATAAACTGATCAATAGCTTGCTTAATTTATGGTTCTATGGGTCAACCAAAATATCCTGAATTAAACTATCATCTCTCGTTATGATCGACAACAACGCAGTAGAGGAACCTTGTGTTTAATATGAGTAATAACCAAATCACCTAAAATGAAGGTCAGTAATAACCACTTTTGGGTAAAAACAACATCATTATGACCCAATATTCCGACAAACTGTATCTTTGAATTATCCATGTTATATTATAAGGAGTTATTCGAATATTTCAGTACAAAATGGTAATGCATGCAAAGAGGAACTATTCCAAATTTAGAACTAATCTCAAATAAAAAGTAAAATATATCGACGGAATTAAAACTGATAATTGGCATGACGACATGAACTGCAAGCTCTGTATAGAACATTTCTTTTACTGCAAAACTATATTTTTATGACGTGTAAATGTTTCTATATTGTCATCAAATACACTACAACAGTGGATTAATGAAACAAGAAGGCATGCAAGCTTTGATTCAACTGCATTATCATTCATTAAAATATGGTGGGCATATATCCTTTTACTCTTTTGGTGCAAATTTCAAGCTAACCTTTCTAAAGAAGAATATTTTAGCGTAAATAATGTTTTACAAAATCAAAATATTGTTCCCGTTGATGACTGGATCTATGATGTAATAGTCCACCAAATATTGACCCAATGCTTTTTATACAAAGACATATACATAGTATGAAAACATAATGGCCAGAATGTCTGAGATCCCCACACTTTCTTAGTATTCAATAATCTTAAGCCCTCCAAAACTCCAGGTTTATGTCCGGAAAGGTACTGCAGTCGACCATCGGATTGCTGTAAAATATTCAGAAATATCATTAACATACAAAGCGTGTTTTATTCGAGTCAGCACAAAGAAGTCATTCAAAGGCTTTATTAAACAAGTTTCTTCCAGACTCGGAACAAAAGATGAATACAAGTTTGTATTTATGAACAAATATATTTGATTAGATTTCCAAACATCTTAACAATATAGTTTGAATTTATTTCATAATTAATTGGAATTTATTAGCATTCGGTTCGATGCATCGAACAACGTTAGTGTAAATGTAAATCGTTTTAGTTCGAGTGTGTGATAAGAATTCACTGCTTGAACACTCACATCAAACAACAGGCCAATCTTCTAAGATTCAGTAGGAATTTAATTACCATAACATAGAAAGAGAGAATGATTATTTATCTGATATACCAAGCCGCCAATAATTATTACAGCTTAAATAACATAACAAAGTATTGCATACTTTTTTCTACTTTTTATATACAAATCTTAGAATATATATATATATATATATATATATATATATATATATATATATATATATATATATATATATATATATATATATATATATATATCACATGATTTATATTGAACCTATATTAAAAAGAAACGTTTGTCATTTAAATACCCACACTTTGCTAGGTAATCGGAATGGATCTATTTGTAGCCGGGTGAGGTGGAAGTGGGTACAAATTAGTCTAGCCAGAGTTGTTGTCTTGATGCTTTCTAACTGGGCTGAAAATGAAAGACGTTTTTATTTCATTAATATCTTTCTTATCATATGAGGTACAAAAAACAGCGGAAGAACAAAGTGTTCATAGAATAAACTAGCCAAAAAGTGTACACATATACATCTTTTGTCATGTGATTTTTAAATTATTAGAGAAAAAAATTATTTTGAAAAATACTATTAAAATTATGAGTCTTGATATGAAAACAAATATTCACATTGATTATACATTTGTATTGTGAGTAGTACTTTCATTCTCTAACAGTCTTCTGTTGTTTTTTTCTCTAATAAACCCTTCATCCGTTTGTTGCTTATTTTAATAATGTTATCCTGAAATTAGTCATGTTTCGTTATCAAAGAACTGAACCTCATTCTTACATGATCAATGAAATTATGAGGCTTTCATTGCACCCTGCAGCAATAGAGACTGTGTATGCATAGTGTGTTATCACTTTTTAAGGTTAAAAACCCATTACATACTGCAGCAATAGAGACTGTGTATGCATAGTGTGTTATCGTTTTTCAAGCTTAATAACCCATCGCACACTGCAGCAATAGAGATTATGTATGCGTATAGCGTTATCGCTTTTTAAGCTTAATAACCCATTGCACACTGCAGCAATAGAGATTATGTATGCATAGTGTGTTATCACTTTTCAACCTTGAGAATCTATTACATACTGCAGCACTGGAGATTATGTATGCATAGTGTATTATCGTTTTCCTAGCTTAAGAATCTATTACACACTGCATCAATAGAGATTATGTATGCATATTGTTTTCATTTTTCAAGCTTAATAACCCATTAAACACTGCATCAATAGAGATTATGTATGCATATTGTTTTCGTTTTTCAAGCTTAATAACCCATTAAACACTGCATCAATAGAGATTATGTATGCATATTGTTTTCGTTTTTCAAGCTTAATAACCCATTAAACACTGCAGGAATGGATTATATTTATGCACAATGTTTAATCGTTTCTACGGCTTAAGAATCCATTGCACACTGGAAGAATGAATTATGTTTATTTAGAGTGTATAATCGTTTCTACGGCTTAAGAATTCATTGCACACTGCAAGAATGAATTATGTTTATTTAGAGTGTGTAATTGTTTCTACAGCTTAAGAACCCAATACACAATGCAGTAACAGAGACAATGTTTATGCACAACGTGTAATCGTTCATATAACTTAAGAATCTATTACACACTGGAAGAATGAATTATGTTTATTTAGAGTGTGTAATTGTTTCTACAGCTTAAGAACCCAATACACACTGCAGTAACAGAGACAATGTTTATGCACAACGTGTAATCGTTCATATAACTTAAGAATATATTGCACACTGCAGGAATGAATTATGTTTATGCAGTGTGAAGTCGTTTCTACGGCTTAAGAATCCCATAACATACTGCATGAACGGAGGTTGTTTATGTTTAATGTGTAATCATTTTACAGTTTTATGACTTCATAAATCATATAAAACAATGTTCAGTTGTTAAAATTACAAACAGTTCAAAGTAAAACAATTAATCTCAATAAAATAAAATATGAACTTTAGCTCAGCCGTGAATTACAAACATTTTCGAAGAACACTAGAAGATGCATGAATACGGAAGTTTTCCTCCCTTTTGTTACTTACTAATAACTTATTGTTTTCTGAGTCTCATGATGATATTTTATCCAGTCAAAACACTTGTTAAAAAGGCTTGGTCAAACTATTTCATGATTCAATTCCAGCTCAAATCAAACAAACTATAAACATAATGTTACTCGGGATCAGGTTACTGTAAAATGGAATAATAGATCTCCTGTATTTTGTCAACAAGTAATGGCAACTATTTAAGTTCATGGTTGCAATGTATTATTTTGAAATGCATTCATTCAACGGTTTAATGTATTTGTGTTGAAACAGTTTTTTAATGTGCGAAATTTGTATTTCGTTTTAAGTCTATCGTGACTACAGTAACATGGAAAAACAAGTTATGTCTGGCCCAGAAATTTTAACGTTTGTATGCATACAACAAATGCTTATAAACATGCATATGTATGTATGTATGTATGTATGTATGTATGTATGTATGTATGTATGTATGTATGTATGTATGTATGTATGTGTGTGTGTATGTATTATGATTCTGAATTCTTGTGTCTACATGTTGCTTCGTTCGATAGAGATTTACCAGGAGTAAAGCCCGTGTCTTTAAATCCATTTTCAAAGTAGAATCTGTCTCCTCTTTTCAGATTGGAAAATTGTTGTGAAATAATGCAGCTAAAAAGTGGCCCTACAACACCACCTGGCATGGGCGTCTCTGAAAGACCTCCAGGGAAAAGATCAATATCGTCTGGATGACTGAAATGCCGTCAAAAAATATATTACCATCCGCAGATATATGGGGGTGGGTGGTATGACTGTCCGTCTATCCGTCTGTGTACGTCGGATTGACACATGTCAGGTCTATTCAGACATATGCACACCAAATCCGGCATAAAGAGAAGCATATAGCTGATTACCTTTTAAACTTATTGAAAGGATTGAAATAGAAATCAATATACAATCTCTATAGACAGGTATTTCGCACATTCATAAAAATCAATATACAAACTCTATAGATGGGTATTTCAAGATACCATCCGTAAAGACAGTGTTATGTGTATTTGATTTAATTTATTTCTTTGTTTGTTAGTTTGTTAGTTTTTTTTAATTTCCTATACTTGTAATTGTAATACAACTTTATTTACTGGAATAGAGCTCAGTTCTGACTGATTTGTGTTTACATTTTGGACGTAAACAACTTTATAGAAACATTGTATCTAATGCTGACCTAGTTCCTGACCTTGTATAAATACCTGACTAAAGAGCTTGTATCTTGACTTTTATTAATAAGTGAAAACCTGTCTATTGGGTATAGAGTTTGTATCTTGATTTTTATCAATGTGTTCCTGACCTTGATTCAGAACCAGTGATAGTGTGTGTGTGTGTGTGTGTGTTTGTGTGTGTGTAATTTGGATTTTTAACGTAGCCTTAACAATTTTTCAGTCATATCGCTACGATGTTTGCAGTGTGGCAGTTTATAGTGATGTCTAGCAGTGGGGCATCATGCTGCAGACATGTAGCATGATGTCCCACCCAGTCACATTATCCAGACAGTCCTAACACGCACATCTTAATGCTGAGCGCCAAGCGAGTCAGCAAATAGTACAATTTTTATAAGTCTTTGATATGAATTGGCCGGGGATCAAACCCACGACCTCACGACTTTATAGAAACATTGTATTTAATTCTAACTTAGTTCCTGACTTTGATTCAAAACCAGTGATAGTTTGCAGTAAACAACTTTTTATAGCTTTTTTTTTTATTCTTTCTCAGAGTAAGATTTATAAAAGGAAATCGAGGCCATACTTGGAGTACGTGACAAGTAACATGTAGCAATTGTTACAAACTCTGGTTTTTCCATGGATTGACCCACATCTGGGCATCTGTTTGGCGTTGTAACTAGATTTATTGTTGATGTTTTGAGAAATAATAGTATATTCCCCTTAACACTGGAGCCATCCATGCGTTCTACATTGTGACCAGTTGTGGGCTAAGTATTTTGTTTTCTTCAATTTATTTGGATTTCAAGTTTGTTTCTCCCTGGAAATACTAGTGCTCTAAATTAATTCTTTGACAAGGACATTTATCGAAATTTATACAGAATTCAAATTGGAAAATTATTTTCTGTGATTCAACAAGGAACTTTTGACACATCAGTACGACGCTGACCACAATATACGTCATCACCTTCCATTTTGGATTTTATCGGGATTCGAACTCAGTTTCATGAAGACATTTTGTTTCTAGGATTTCTATTTTTTAATTCATTGATTATTTTTGGATTTGATTCGTAAAGCCGTAAGTTCTTTTCCTTTCCTTTAGCTTGTTTTTCTAGGGAAATACATTATTTGTTAAATTTTATAAAGCTTGTTGTCTTCTCTTTTTTCTTGTTACGTTTTGTAGGAGCCTAAACACGTAACAATAGGTATTTCACACATTTATAGAAATGAAGATACAAACTCTATACTCTGTGGACAGGTATTTCACACATTAATATAAATCTAGATACAAACTCTATAGACAGGTATATCACACATTGATATAAATCACGATACAAACTATATACTCAATAGAAGGTTTTCACATATTGATCAAAGACAAGATACAAACTCTACAGACAGGTATTTCAGACTGTGATAGAAATCAAGATACATACTCTATAGACAGGCATTTCACACATTGATAGGAAATCAATATACAAACTTTATACACAGGTATTTCACACCCAAACAGAAATCAAGATACAAATTCTATAGACAGGTATCTCACACATTAATAGAAATAAAGAAACAAACTCTATAGACAGGTGTTTTATAAATTCGTAGAAATCAAGATTCAAACTCTATAAAAATCAAGATGGAAACTCTGTGTACAAGTACTTCTCACATTAATAGAAATAAAAATACAAACTCTATAGAAATGAAGATACAAGCCCTATAGACCGGTATTTCACACATTAATATAGATCAAGATAAAAATTCCATTAACAGGAATTTCACACATTTCAAGCAAAACACTTATAAAGTGAACACTTATAAATTGAAATCAAACTATCACGCAAAACAAAAGTATAAAACTTTTACCTTTTATCCATCACAAAAATGAAAGAATAAATTAATATTCAATGAAAGTTTTGTTGTATTTATGGACAATTCACGGAGTTCTCGTTAAAAGACAATATTTCTTTTTCTGATTGTAGCATGTATGATAAAACTAATATTTATATGTGTGTGTGGGGGGGGTGTATTTTCAAAAAGGTGCATTACATGTTTTTTAAAAAAATGTACATTAAAGGGTTTATATATTTTCAAAAATGTACATTACATGGTTTAAAAAACATGCAGATGCAGACGGTTGCCGGGGTCGGATATTGCAATATAACGCTTAAAACATGTCAAAGAAAATTATAGGCAATTCGTTTGGATAGATGTTTTAAGAATCATAAATTTCTTATATTATACAGTATCAGTGTTGCCTTCGACAATCTTGGAAGTTTCAAAAATAATGGAACAGTAAAGTGATGATGATAAACTTAAAGAATTTAAAATTATATAAGACTTTTGATACTGTGACCATGTGACCACTGCGGTAGAGACTCAAATAATACTTCAAGTATGAACAAAAGTTCTTGTTGCAGATGAATTCAAAATGTTATAACTCTCTTTAATTCTTACCACCCGATTGATGGTCAGTGCATATATTTACAATTCGTACAATCTAGGAAGAATAAATAGTTTAAGTGAAATCAGGGAATGCTGGATTAAAATTCATTTTCTGTCAATACCTTGAAATCAAAGCTAATGGATCAGATTTTACCTGTACACCGCTCGTAGCTTCTCCGCATTTTCTGTCAATACCTTGAAATCAAAGCTAATGGATCAGATTTTACCTGTACACCACTCGTAGTTTCTCTGCATTTTCTGTCAATACCTTGAAATCAAAGCTAATGGATCAGATTTTACCTGTACACCGCTCGTAGTTTCTCTGCATTTTCTGGGCTGTGATCTACCAGTCCTCCAGTGTCTTGGCCGAAATGGAACGCATACGGAAGTCCACAAAATTTTCTCCACGCGTTGTAACCAGGCACGCCATGATCACGACTTCGCTGGATGTTCAGGGATATAAGGTCTAGGCTATGGCCATCCATATCTTTGAAAAGGTTGTCTCTAACAGCGGTCACTACTTTTTCATCTGCTTTGCTTAGTGGTGCCTGAGATAAGCCAAATCCAACATACGATACGCCCATACCATTCTTTGAAAATGCCAGAGTTGGTCTGTTGAACATATCATCACTCCTAAAGAAAAGTGCCGCTTGATCATTTACGTAAGGAACTGTGTCCGACAGGAGAGTGTGTGCAAAACGAAATGCGGCCACTGCAAATCCATTGGCGACGGTGGGGTCTATTTCGTCATCGTAAACATTGGCATATCCGTGTTTTGATACTTTGAGACCATACTGGAGAACTCGATCTGGACCAACAATGTAGGGCAGCCAATAGGCGTACGTAATATGTTGAATCTGACCAATCACAATCTTTCTTGCCTCTAAATAAATGTCTTCATCAGACCATAGAGGATTCAGTTTTCCAAGAATGAGTGCTATGCGGTTGTGCTCCCTGAGAAACATGACCTGAACTGATGTTAAGCCAGGCATGACATGGATGCGAAAATCGCCTGCAAGTAAATTTAAGCAGAGCAATCAAGAAAAGAACAGGAACTTCCAGTATTAGTTTGCTTCGAAATCTTAAAACTGTTTGTTTAAATTCAACATATATTTTGGGAAAGGGTAATATCTGTTTCACATAAGTGTTATAACAAGGAAACAAAAGAATTGTTCTGCATGTTTCAAGCGAAGGAATTTCATGCAAATTCATACAGCGAGTCTTGGTTTATTTTTCACTTTCAGAAAGCAAACACTACACATGAAAGAGGAAAAAAACACCTTCCTCACGCATATACACATACACACACATAAAGACAACTGGCCTTAAATGAAATGACATAAGCAATCAATAAGATGCATTCAATTGAAGCAATTAGCATACTGTATCAATGATGTTGTTGTTGTTGGGTTTAACGCCATTTTTCAGCACACGATAGGCTATACATGGCGGCCAGTATTAAGGGTGGAGGAAGAACCCGGGAAAACCGCGGAAAGAACCACTGACCCACGAGAAGCTACTGGCAAGCTTTCTCACATACCCACATTGGCTGAATCCGAGACTCGAACCAGCGCAGACAGAGGTGAGATGGCAGTGATCCGTAACGGAGAGCGCTTTAGACCACTCGGCCACTCGGGGCCCCTGTATCAATGAAGTAGCAGCCGTTTTTACGGACGTTATTTATACTAGTATCAATGAAGAAGCAGACGTGTTGACGGACGTTATTTATAATAGTATCAATGAAGCAGCAGACGTTTTGACGGACGTTATTTATACCAGTATCAATAAAGCAGCAGACGTTTTGACGGACGTTATTTATACTAGTATCAATGAAGGAGTAGACGTTTTTACGGAAGTTATTTATAATAGTATCAATGAAGTAGCAGGCGTTTTTACGTACGTTATTTATACTAGTATCAATGAAGTAGCAGACGTTTTAACGGACGTTATTTATACTAGCATCAATGAAGCATCAGACGACTTTACAGCCGTTATTTAAGTCCTTCGAAAAAAATCTTGTTAGACTTTTTTATCTTTGTAATGTATTTCTCTACTTTAAAATACCTTCCTTAAATTTTAGATGAAGGTTTCAAATTTTAAGGATGAATATGACTAGTGAGGAAATGTAAACCCTTTAGAATAATTTGCATTTCCATGTACACTAGTTCTGGTAAATGGCATTCAATTTTGAAATTTTCTATACAACACTGCTCTAGACTAAGTCATTTATAATTAAAGTTTCTTTGTTGAAGCAAGACATGAGGAACTGATTCCTTCTCTGAGTGACAAATAAATAAATAAATATATATATATATATATATATATATATATATATATATATATATATATATATATATATATATATATATATATCATTATGTAACATTTTTATTACCAGAACGTAATACATCATTTTTACGTAAAAATCTTAACCTAAAATTTGCTATATTTTTTGTCATGGATAGGAGCAAATGAAAAGATTTATTAAATGGTCCTTGAGAACCATGATGTTTCATTTGATAGCGATATATATATAATATTTATTCATTTCTCCTGGTCAGGACGTCACTGACTTGTATGCTACCTCATAACGTTCAGTTCATGGCCTAGTGCAGTTGAAATGTCATATGTACAATTATACACGTTACTTGTTTCTCTAAATCAAATGGTTATGCAAGACAAAGACTTTGTTTACATGACTATGATGTTGTATAAGCATAGACTTTGTTTCCATGAATACAATCGTGATGGGCCTGTAACCTATCGTATTGGTCTTTGCTTGATTAACAAACATTATTTTCATTTCAATAAAGGTAAGTAATTGTATTAAAGTCCATCAGACATTTCCCCGCAATATTTTATTATATGCATTCAAACGTTCTGTTTTATTTCGATGACACGTCAGTTTTCTTTCTCTTCTTTTACAACAAATATATAGGAAGACACGATACGCTTTATTTGGGAGAAGTGTACAACTTACTCCATTAAACAATGATTCAAAATTACACCAAGAGCAGATGAAATGTTAGTAAAGATAATTAATAAACATAACACAAGATGGTATATAAATTGGTGTCAAACAGATGCAGAAAGGAACCTAGCAGAACGAGAGCCGTAATGATCTCTGCGTTCTGTTATTTATATATTCCTCGCTAATCATTTCAATAAAACATTTACGGATACAAGCAACCTCGTGCTCTTCAGAACCAAATAAAAACAGTAAGAAATAATGTACTTACGGTCCCAAATTATGTGACATGAAAACATTATCAAGCAAGCAAATATTAACATATATAATTTTCTTAAAACTACACACTTTAAATGAGATTTCATACGTGGCGTAAAGTTGCACGTGCCTATAGCTTTGTACCACTTCTACTATAGAAATGACCTAAAACTAACAGATTTAACTGATACTAAGATTATGTATGGATAAAATGACATGACGGTAGAATTTGAACATGTATGTATATGTTTATGTGCGTGGATAAAATATATATATATATATATATCCCAAAATGTACTTTCAGTCTCACTAACCTGATTTCATGCAGTATATACATCACAAAACGTACTTCCGGTCCCAAGGACCTGATTTTATACAGTATATACATCACAAAACATTTCCGGTTCCACTGACCTGGTTTCATGCAGTACATACATAAAAAACATACTACCGGTGCCACTGACCCGATTTCATGCAGTAATGCTTCGGCGAATCGAGTTGACAACTTCGAGTGTCCGTGGATCCAGGCGGGGGAAAAAGACCAGACGGCGATATTCGTAACATGCCTAAAATATTGCATTACTTCATTAGACAAAGAAGCATGACTAATGCAAAATCACTTGGAGCATAAAAAAATATATGGCCAGAATACGTAGTGAGTCTAAAAAGAAAAACACATTTTGAGTAGATTAGTTTCACTGAAACATTTGCACGGATATAACGACATCTCAGCGTAGCAAGTTTTGTATTGGATAGTTTTCTCGACCTGTTTTCAGTTCATAATGGTGTTTTAATTTAGCATAATGAAAATAAACAAACTTCTTCGATCAAAAGAATTTTTCCTCTGGTACATATTGACCATTAAACAATTATAGTATCGCTACAAAAACGGCAATGATATTAAAGATGCCAAAAAACAAAGCAGTGCGGCAAAATAGTAGTGTATCTTCCATTCTTTTGCAGATACAATACGTTTTAATTCTAGTCAGACCAGGAAAATTATCCCTCCAGTATATTTTTCTAATTTACATTTTAACACTTAGTACAATTATTACAGCTCCTCCTCCTTCTTCCAATATTGCTGCTACCATCGCCACTACTACCACCACCACTACTATTACTACTACTACAAAAAACTAATTATTATTATTATTTATTATTGTGGTTCTTCTTGTTCTCGTTGTAGTCACCATCCAAAATGTACCAACCTCTTTCAAAAGCACGAATGGTCTTGCTGTCCGCTGGTGTTTGGCCATAGAGAAAAGATGCATCGAGGAAGGAAGTCGCTTGGTTCACCTGATTTCTATGACCTAAAATGTCAATTTTACAAGAATAACAATGGTACTTTAGAAAAGTATCAAGAGTGAATGCGCCAAAAAATACATTAAAGAAATTTTACAAAATAACAGAAATGAAACTGAAAAGAATTTTGAATGAAGACTGAGAAGTAGATATATGCTAGCTCTACTTAGATATAACTCCTTGATGTGGGGATTTCAACCAATTCAATTTCATGATTGTAGACACGAAAGTGTCAATTACCACAACGATGTTCTTTTGCCGGTAGTTAGGACAGTGCAGTATTTATAGATCCTTTGATACACTTGGTCAGTTGCCACATGGGATTTCACACAGGTGATACAGTGTAGGTTAATTGGTCATTTGCCGCATTGGAATTTATTACCTTACAATCTGACTTAATAGCGCACCTAAGCTTTCCCATCCCAGTGTACTATTCTGGTCTCCTTCCTAATGTACTATTCTAATCCACTTCCCAACGTAATATTCTGGTCTACATCCCAGTTTATTATAGTAGCTAGACTTGGGGTACTAATGGTTATATATATGGCTCACAGTGAGCCAGTTTCTGGGTCTATTCTGGAATGTGATCCGTCGTTGAGTATCACTAGGTTAGAGCTGTATACCCATTCCTCAATTAATTTTCCTTTTATTGTTTTGGCGAACTCACCCCCATCTTTTACTGTGGGTGTTAAAATCTCAACAAATTATGTACTCGTTGCCACTACTGCTAGACATTTGGGCATACATTTGTGTAGGGACTGGGTGATTTCCTCTCCGGTCATAAATATTGAAAACCTCGAGCAAAAAATGTCCCGTGTGGATACTTACAGAATGGTACTCAAGTGTTTTCAGTGTGTTGTTACTAATTTGTTTTATTGTGTAATTGGCAATGAATCGCCGACGTAAATGGCTAGTCCCCTTCCCTTCATACCATTGTCTCTATTGTGAAAATTGCCAGTAGTAATCCTGGGATTTTCTGGATATGTCTGGTAGCACGCACCTTTATATGTGATTCTTGCAAGCAGACTATGTCTGGTTTGATAGTTTATTTTGTTTCGTTTGATTATTAATTCAGGGTTTTGCTGCAATAGTTCTCGCCAGTTTCAGTGATAGTTTCTTTAGTTGATTATTAATTCAGGGCTATTCTTCAATAGTCCTAGACAGTACCACTGATATTTTATTTATTTAGTTTGATTATTAATTCAGGGCTATTCTTCAATAGTCCTAGACAGTACCACTGATATTTTATTTATTTAGTTTGATTATTAATTCAGGGCTATTCTTCAATAGTCCTAGACAGTACCACTGATATTTTCTTTATTTAGTTTGATTATTAATTCAGGGCTATTCTTCAATAGTCCTAGACAGTACCACTGATATTTTCTTTATTTAGTTTGATTATTAATTCAGGGCTATTCTTCAATAGTCCTAGACAGTACCACTGATATTTTATTTATTTAGTTTGGTTATTAATTCAGGGCTATTCTTCAATAGTCCTAGACAGTACCACTGATGTTTTCTTTATTTAGTTTGATTATTAATTCAGGGCTATTCTTCAATAGTCCTAGACAGTACCACTGATGTTTTCTTTATTTAGTTTGATTATTAATTCAGGGCTATTCTTCAATAGTCCTAGACAGTACCACTGATGTTTTCTTTATTTAGTTTGATTATTAATTCAGGACTATTCTGAAGTAGTCCTCGGCAGTTCCATTGATATTTTATTTAGTTTCATTATTAATTCAGGGCTATTTTTCAACAGTCATCGGCAGTCACATTGATAGCTTCTTTAGTTTCATTATTAATTCAGGGCTATTCTTTAACAGTCCTCGGCAGTCACATTGATAATTCCTTTATTTAGTTTGATTCTTTTTTCATGGCTATTCTATTATATTGGCTTCCCTTTTCAGCAACTCTTCCCTTATTTCAGTGTTTCCTTTTTGGTTGTGTCTTCTATGTATTTTGAAGACATTTTTGTGGATGGAATATTTTGAGGGAATATTCAGGTCTTTCGTCTGCTTATTTCCTGAATTGATATTATTCTTGTTCCTGTCGAGATTCCTAAGTATTTGCTGCCTGAATTGATATCCTTCTTGTTCCTGTCGAGATTCCTAAGTATTTGCTGCCTGAATTGATATCCTTCTTGTTCCTGTCGAGATTCCTAAGTATTTGCTGCCTGAATTGATATCCTTCTTGTTCCTGTCGAGATTCCTAAGTATTTGCTGCCTGAATTGATATCCTTCTTGTTCCTGTCGAGATTCCTAAGTATTTGCTGCCTGAATTGATATCCTTCTTGTTCCTGTTGAGATTCCTAAGTACTTGCTGCCTGAATTGATATCCTTCTTGTTCCTGTCGAGATTCCTAAGTATTTGCTGCCTGAATTGATATCCCTCTTGTTCCTGTCGAGATTCCTAAGTATTTGCTGCCTGAATTGATATCCTTCTTGTTCCTGTCGAGATTCCTAAGTATTTGCTGCCTGAATTGCATGAGCTGGTGTTGAGATATATGTGTCTTGACACAGCTACTTTAATGATGTGACCAATGCGATCTAGCTCCATGTACTTAGCGGCTTGTTGGAGCATGCTGCATTTGACTATGATATAATGACGTCTTGGTCTAATTATTCTCAATTCGCCTCCTTGCGCTTTGGATAGGTTTGTTGCAATGCTCGTAGTGCTTTTGTTGAATACCTGAATGTTGTCACTGCTGATGTGTGCGGTATGCTCTTTTATGTGGTATTTGGTATTGTGACATTTTAGTTTGCTTGATCCCTCTGTCTTTTCTTTTTTTTGTGGGGGGTTGCTTCTATTGGAGCTATCAGTAGCCGTCATTTCATTGGTTTGCTGGTATCGAATTTTCATACCTTTTCCTTGTTCCGCTTGGTTGCCTTGGACTTTTCCCCTTGGTTGGACTTGTCATCTGTTTTAGTCGATCTGGCTTTGGATTGACCATTTTGGGAAGTTTATCCTTTCCCTTTGTACACGGCTAGTTCATGAGTGATTATCGGTACAGGGTTATTTCTCTTGGATCTGCCTAAGTAGGGGTAGAATTGTTCTATTTCAACTATCTAAGATATCTGTGAGTCGGTGCTCTTTGGAAGGTCCAGGTGTTTAACTGTTGTGGATCCTTTCTTGTTTCGATAACTTTTCTTTGGGTTTCAGTAGGTTATTCTTCTGTGGGGTTTCTGAAGATGCTGCTATTGAAGGGATTTTAGGTGAAGTGGTGTTCTTGAAAGCCAGTCCTATATTGTCGAGCACGTGATTCTGTTACGTCATATGTTACGTGCCTGTTACGGTATGCCTTCATGAAGGTGAGTGAAAACGTCTAATACAGAAGCACACTTTGATTTTAAGAACTTAAAACAGCCACATAATATTCTTGTATAAAATCAATATAATAAAAATTACGCTATATTATACGCTGAAGAATAAAGAAAACGATTATGTATATGTTCACTTTGCATGTGCAATAAAATAAAATATTATAGTGGCCACTACGTTTCTTGTAACTAATGTACTATGTTTTACCGAATCGGCAGAAATCATCTTTAGAAGGTAGATTCCGTACAAAGTTCATGCAGTTACTTTCGAAACGCAGGTCACCTGGCGGAATATGAATCGGAAAACACTCGGGTCTGCAAAATGAAAGAAAACCTAACAAGACGTATTCAACAAAAAATGAATACATGGGTTCGTAGATAAATATATTCAAACAGACGTCGACAAATGTCACAAAACCTACGGGTACGTAGCATTTTTTTTATCGCGTATTGTAAATAAATAATCATCATATTGTATAATGTACGCATTCCACTTTCTACACAAGTATTTCCAAAAAACCGGATAGAAACTGAGTCGTTTGAATTTAAATAAGATTAGAATTCATCACAAAGTGACATCATAATAAACGACAACTTTTGTTTCATCCTGGCTGCTGGCTACCCAGTTGTATTTACCTGTTTACGGACAATTATTCGAAGTATCATTTCTAGCCATTTTGGCATTAATACTGGCCGCCATGTATAGCCTATCTTGTGCTGAAAAATGGCGTTAAACCCTATAACAACAACATAACAACTAGCCATGTTGGTAACGTTTTTAGACAATCTTTCAGACACTATTATCATTGAGTATCTGACTGCAATAAATCTTGACACTCTGATACTGAAGAAAAAACTGGACAATAGACAGAAAATAATGAACAGTTTTCAAACAATTTTAAGTAATCGCATACTTCATGACCAATTTGATAACTGTATAATAATGTATTACTACGATATATGATTAAAGTATTACTACGGTATATGATTGATACATTAAGTATTATTACCATATATGACTAATACATTAAGTCTTACTACGATACATGATTGATACATTAAGTACTACTACGATATATCATTAATGCATTAAGTATTACTACGATATATGACAATGAATGCATTAAATGAGGTAAGCATACACACCTTTTTTCCAACAGTTTCTCTGAGATATTGCAACACATGATGCTGGAGTCGCTTACCCCTGAAATCCGAGATGAAATAAAACCCACAGAATGACACATATAGTCATTATTACTAAAATTGGCAATTGTTTTATCTAGTCATTAGTACCAAAAAAAAATTAATCGTTTCGTCTGTAGATATTGGTACAATATTTTGTCATCTATATTTTCCAAATGTAAAGCATTACATCCTCAAAAGACAGGAAACGGCTTAAAGCAGGTTTTCACGTAAAAGAAGACACTGCATTAATATGATTTGTTTTTTATGAAGGCATCATATATAAAATGTTAAGATCTGTATTTCATAAGGTAAAGTGAATTTTTTTTTTACATTCTCGAAATCTGAGACATGGACCTGATTTAGTCAAATGTTCGAAATAAGTAAATGGATACCTACTTATGGTATTTCTGAAAATGGGCATTTCATTCAAGAAAAATAAATTTCGACATTATTTAAATTATATCAAAGAATTTATTTTTCTATATTATAGAGCTTGCAATTTTTTCATATATGTTTCCCTATTTCCACTGAAAGTAAGAACATATGTCGTTTCTGCAACATACACAATAGAAACATATCACACGTTGAACTTCGATATATTTCAGTAAAAATTTGACAGGTATCATAATGTTCAGTCTTTTAATTCTTGTCGGATCACATATTTACCGCATGGATGTATTTAATTCATGTATTTAATTGATTTTAATCACCTTCAGATAGGCAGACAATTACTCGTTGTCATGTTGCTCTCCTTCTGTCATCAAATAATGTTGTTATAATTTATCCGTCTTACTCCAAACTCTTAACTTCCGTATTAAGATGACCACGTTCCTATTATCAGAATAAATCATTGTACAACAGGATATTCGTACTTTTTCTCAAAACACTACACTCCCCAATAAAGGTAGCTTACAAGGTCCGCGTAGTTTATAATGCCCTGCAGTTCCAAAGAAAAAAGGTGCCTGCATGTGTAAGGCAGAGTTGTAATTATACAACGATCGTACAAATAGCATTATATCACTTAGTGTACTATCCAGAACAAGTATACATATTCATTTACACAGCAATAAAGTAAGAAAGAAATTACAGCATAAACTATTTGACACCTAACAATGGATTTAGTCATATATATATCCAAACTCAATTTTACATTGTGTAATTTTAGTTCAGTTTTTGCCATCCACTGGCAAGTTGTAGCTTTAAAAAAAAACAACTATATATTGATGTGTCATATACTGGCTGGTTACAACGACAAAAATACTATACAACTTCTGTGTTCTTGTTACGACTCATTGATAATAATCTAACAGAATAATAGTTGTCGACAGTTTCATAATATTATTGCAATCCAAATAATGAGCATTTTCTATTTCCACCGAACAGTCCAAACAAAATGTTTTCCTCTCAAATAATATATAATTAAACACATCTGCAGACTTATAACAGGAACACAAGAAATGAGGATGAATCCAAAATCGGAATGCATCAGATTTCTGTTCTTTCCTTATATGCATCTTCTTTTGCGACTGTTTCACAATATACCCCACGTGAAGAATCTTACTACTCATCTTGTCTTGCCTATTCAGTTCACTTAGCCCAGCCAATCGGAAGTTACTGAATTCTTCTATAATCGCCTAAACCCCATCAGCCAATGAAAACTAAGCCAAAGACGTCATTCATTCTTAGTACTAAGCTTGTATGTAATTTTATGCTTTTTAAAACTCCGGTCGCGTAGGCAAAAGCTAACTAAGGATATTCTGTTCGATTTACAACCATGAATAAAATAACAAAAATATTAAATACAATCAACTACCAAGAGTTACAAAAAAATATAGATATATGTAACAGTTTAATACCGGCTAGCTTTAGCTGTAAAATACAATATACATTTTATTTTCATATACTGGTTTTTTGTTATAACGATAAAATACACTATTCATTTATGTGTCATAAAATGGCTCCTTGTACCGATAATATACGCTTTTCATTTACTTGTATGATTGGAAAGCAACTGGGTATAAAGTAAAAAGTTATGTTGATCTTGTCACTGTCAACCCCATTCATTATACTGTCAACCCCTTTCACTATACTGTCAAACTCATTCATTATACTGACAACCCCATTCATTATACTGTCAACCCTAGTAATTATACTGTCAACTCTAGTAATTAGACTGTCAATCCTATTCATTATTCTGTCAACCCCATTTGTTATACTGTCAGCACTATTCATGATGCTACAAAACCCATTCATTATATAAAAACACTGGCACAATATATTAATCAAGATATCTCTAAATCTATATTAGGTACCGTGAAAACAGTGGCAGTTTATGACTGCATCGTTTGATATACTATATATTTCTAATTCTGTGTGCAAATGGCAGATTTATAATACGGAACTTGAAACATGTGTGTAAATAGGAATATACCTACAATGACATCATTCAGTAAGACACGTATAAATAAGAATATTGATTAAGCTTATGTTGTTACACTAAACGTGCTCATCTAGTGAGTCGGACTGTGACCGTATGTGGTTATCCTATTTACCATATGTGGTTGTCCTATTTACCATATGTGGTTATCCTATTTACATTATTGGTTATCCTTTTTACCTTATGTGGTTATCCTATTTACTTTATGTGGTTATCCTATTTACTTTATGTGGTTATCCTATTTACCTTTTATGGCCATCCTATTTACCATATGTGGTTATCCTATTTACCATATGTGGTTATCCTATTTACTTTATGTGGTTATTCTATTTGCCATATGTGGTTATCCTATTTCCTATTTACTTTATATGGTTATCCTATTTACCTTATGTTGTTATCATAAACGTACTGATCTATACATGCATGCGGCAGGTCTTAGTCTACCCTCCAATGCAATTGGTAAAGTTTTATAATCGGGTAAGACAACATACCTTTTAATCCGGCGGTATCCACGATATCATGATCAACCATTTGACCCCATTGCATGACGTATAAACTGAGGTCCCTTTCAATTAGAGGGCAGCACGGATCTTGTCTATGCACAATATTGCTGACCATTCGGGCACTGGGAAGAGGATGTCCATCCACACTTAATTGGCGGGGTATGGATACACCTTTAATAAAAAAAACATTACAGTAGTAGTGGTGGCGGCGACGGAGGTACTTGTAAAGAATAAGGGGAGGAGAAGAGAATGCAATTCCATGCCAAAGGAGTTGAAAACCAAAAATATTTTGAAACAACGTTTGGGGCAAACCGTCAAAATTCAGATATAAAATACATTCTGTCAAATAGTGAAACTGAATTAAAATAGCATAATATCCAAGAAAACGAAATATTTCAATTGGAAAATCCCCAAACTAGGTTGGTAGATTATAATCGAATAAATCTACAAACAACCATGATACAGGCAATAGTTTGACTCCAGCATTGTAAAAAAGTAGAAAGTGTTAAAAGTTGAAATGCAAACTATTGCTCTGCCCTGATGTTGAATGACAAACAATATATGCAGTTGTGGACATGGAAGCTTCTTCTGGTACGATACGATAACATGCTGAGATAACCTAGACATTAAAGGACTAGTCCATGCGGAACAGGAAAGCTGTAAATGAACCTCTGAAAAATGGGAGATAGAAAGGGTAAGCTGCTAATGAATAAGTAGGAGCTCTGGAAATGAAACCTACACTCTGGCGCATTAAAACCCGGTGATTGACGGAGTTATAGAAAGTCTGACATAATATACTCCAGTGGATATACTTACTATTTTCAAGGCGAGTTACTGGAATTTCAATAAATTCTCAGCCTACGTTTCATCACTGTTACTCTAGTACGAGAGTTAGGACGACACGAGTCAGAATACCAGCTAACGTAGACCTCTGCTAGTTTTCTGATTAATGACCTGATGTTCGTGGACGAGATGAAGCTCTAAATATAGTGTGGTAAAACGACTCCATACTATAGATAAGGACGCTTGCTCAAAGAATAGAGATTCAAGAAGAGCTTGACTATAAGTATCCAGCGAGGCATAATGGACAAATACAGAGGACATCCAAATAGCGGTTTAAGATATGATCGCATTACAAACATTAGTGCGCAAGGGACAGTTTTATGCACACTTTTAATGTTGTATACACCTGCCTAATATAAAAATTCATTAAAAATAAATTACATTAGTTAGATCAAAAAGATCCATATTTTTGGATAGGTATAATATAGCAAAACAAAAGAATATCATTCACCTGACCTGACAATTCAGTGGAAATTCATAGAATTAAAGGTTTAAGCACCCCACCCCCCAAATCAATACATGCATTTTTCATGTCCGCAGGCCATTTTTTACAACACATGATCCTCACAGTGCAAACACACGCTCTTTCCCTTGCTGATAATTATTAAAACCATTGTGTACTTAATAGCTTGTTGCAATTCACAACAGTTTTCATCCAGGCAGTTTATGAGATATTCTACTTGCCTTGAACCAACGTGTCAACTGCTATAAGTGGCTACCTCTGCACCCTAGCCGACTATATCCTGTGCAGTGCCTTCATGAGGTGTGCATGCCCCACATCAATTTCAGTAACAATACAAGCCAGAAAGACCAAATTCACAAATATGTCCATATCTTTCATTATTATAATAATAGCAAAAAATCGTCATACCATAGCCTTTAAGACATTTGCCTTGGGCCAGCTTAAGAAACTATCCCCTGTCACCTTAAGGAAGAGACAGATTACAAATACTATGTGGTTCTTGACTAAGGCAGCATGGTACAAGACAAGAGTATGGGTATTATTGAAACTTCGAAAACACCAGCAATCAATACCGAAACTGATTTCAGAACGAGATACAGAGACGGTAATGTGGATAGCAACAACATGGAGCTGAAATATCGAAACATAGAGAATAGGAAGCTTTGATTTATATCCATGGTCGATGTCAAAATATGGCTGATGTACGCTGGCTTTACCTTCCCGTTTGAATCTCCGAAAGAGGAAATGTATGTCAGGGAATTAAGCAGAATTTTCAGCCTTTTTTCAGTTCCAAGACCTTGTCAAACAACAAATAAAACAGTGGGTGCGAGCATGCAAAATGCACAGTAAAGAATAGAATAAAAGAAAATGACACTTCATAAGCAGTTTATAATGGGAACATATTTCTATTAAGGATAACTGGACATGGAAACATGCAACAACTAAAGAAAGAAAGAAAGGAATTAAAGAAACGGACAAATTGCTCTAAAAAGTGCAGGTCTAGACACTCCATGTTAATAACGCAAATGTAAACCCATCAAAACTAGTCACAAATCCACAGAGTGAAGGTGACACGTGACACATCGTATTACTGAGCGTGAATGTGAGTATCAAAATCGGTACGACTATCCAGAAGTCTTCTATAAAATATGGGCATGAGTGAGCAAATAATTAAATAATTAAGAACAACGCAACTACAATCCTTTTTTTATTGCAACAGCCAGACCCACAACATGCTGCAGCATAAGACTTCAGACATACGGCACTAGGGAATCAGAAACAAAGACCAAGACAAATCAGTGATCGTGCCAATTTTAGTGGGACCACTGGAAGTAATGGCTAGTAAAATTTGAAATGGCCTCACAAATCTTTTGATCAGCCCTTAAATCATGTCTGTTATAGAAAGATGCTCTGAATAGTAATATAAATGCAGAATGATCGTAAGGTCTAATATAATGGAAAACGGTCTGATTTCAGGAGAATATACCAACAAAGCAATATAAAATAATAATAATAATAATAATAATAATAATAATGATAATAATAATAATAATAATAATATTAATAATAGGGTTTCACTACCGAGTGCCACAAACCACCTTCATGAGTCTGGCTTGAATCCCGTGCTTCCCCTATGTAAAAAGACAACAGTCATTGTCAGCTGAAAGGTTCTTAAACCCGCAAATACAACAATAATATCACTCTAATAACCTAATGGCCACACACGGTGACAATCTAATAAGTTCACACCTGTACGATTTTCTTTTGTCATATCTGTTTCATTCATTAGCAATAATTTCCAAGCTGAATATTTAGTACTTTACGCAACAGTTATAGTACGATGCGTCAATTTTTGAAAAATATTTAAAAGGTGTTACCGTCCAGGTATGCTGGTGGTACAAATCTCCTCTCCTCTCTGTTCGACATTCCCCACAATGGATACTTTAGATTATTGCATTCACCCGTCAACCTCCTGTATCGTTCTCCTGGAAAGCATCTGACGATCCTAGGTTGGCATACTGAACTTATCAACTTATCCCAGATTTCAACAATTCTTGGACAGGCCTGGATCTTGTCGATGGGCGCGTTGAAACTTAAATCCAAATAACAATACCATGTAAATGCACGTACAAAATATTTGTAATGTCTCCTCGATCCCGAATTTTTTCTTTCTAGAAGGCAGTCAAAGCTATATTACTTTATTATACATTTTCAGAGCACCTGATGGTAAGATCCACTACAATGATATGTGAAGTCTATGTATTGGACATATGTGAAAATGTTGCTAACATCGTTCACATACATGAGTTCTTTTAAGAGTTCGAGTTGTTTATGCTGGTGTTCTCAATGTATCGACAAAGAGTTCGAGTTATTTATGATGTGTTCTCGATGTATCTAGAAAGAGACGTGGTTAATAACCCATGAGAATTTAGAAATACCGAAAAGTATTGTGTGCAGGTTCCTTTAATACTTCACAAATCAAAGAAAATCATCAGCAAAACACATCAAATTCTATTGTCACTTTGTCCCAATCAAACTTTTGTGATTCCAACCATAAATAATCTCTTTTAATGTATTCATAAAGGATTTTTATACTCCGACTCCACCACCACCACACCCTTTTCCCCAATCCAACTCCACCACCATTATACTCTTTTCCACACTCCGACTCCACCACCACCACCTCTCTTTTTCCCACTCCGACTCCACCACCACCACACGCTTTTCTATCACCTGAAGTTTCACAAACGTTGACAATAATGTAGCTTTTCAACCATGTGATATTTTGGTTGTGTTATTTTATAACCATAACGAATGGTTCTAGCATTTCCTTTAGTGATAGATGGATCTTTTTAAGATGCTTTGAATTTCTGGGAATATACGATAATCCAATAATCATAAGGGTTGTTTCCAGTACCTCTTTAAGTGGATGATGGATTTTGAAAGCTGCATTGACTTTCTGTGAACAGATGGAAGTTTAGTCTACATTGAACCGAGAACCCAATAACCATGATGATTAGTTAACACTATAAATAACTTTGTTCTACTGTAAACAAAGGCCAATATTTCAAGTTCAATTTTTTTATAAAAAAGCAAGAACTATATATTTGGTGCTGCGCATACAAAACTCAATTGCTCCACATCTACGAAGGAAGACATAATAACGACTGATTACCCTATATCGCATAGAGATAGAGAAGTGTCCTTTTCTCTATGGTCACTCACTTCTATGTTTGGCTATAGGAAGAATGAAAGAAAATGTTGTTTAATAATTTTGAAAGAGCTCATCAATTAAAAGGCAGTTACTGGTACATTTCGACTTAGTGCTTTTGATTCTGGCCAAATCAACCAAATCGTCATTTAATATATAAATAGATAAGTAAATAAATAATGAAAACGGCAGGCGAAATCATGTACCTTTTAAATCTTTCTTATATTTACGAGACCAATCAGATAAGGAAACAAATGAGAAGATTTCTTAAAATAATATTTCATCATCCAAAACAATGTTTCAATTAAGAATTCCAAAGTGGGCTAAGAATGAATCAGCACGAAATGGCAATGGCGGTGAGTAGATAAGAAAGAATTTCCAAAGATAATAGGTATTGCTCCTAAATAATCTCTATTTGAAAACTGTATCGTTGTTGAAGATGAATTTCATTTTAGATTATATTATTGAAACCAAGGCCCCAACGCTTGACAGGCTTGAGGAAGCTGCTCCTGAATTTTGTGCTGCTTTTAATAATAAATGTGCTTTTTGACTATCTACGTTCATCATTCACTGGTTGTCGTCAACTTCGTTACTGTGTTACGTGTTTAGGCAAACAAGAAAAAAGTGAAGACAACAAGCTTTGTAAAATTTGACAAATAACTTATTTCCCTATTTAAACAAGATAAAAAATAAGAAAAAGAATTTACGGTTTTAAGAATCTAAGAAGAAAAAGATCCAAGAAAAAAAAATCCATGAATTAAAAATAAAAATTCTTAGTAATAAAATGTTCTAATGAATTTGAGTTTGAGTCCCGACGAAAATCCAAAATGGAATGCCGTGAGGAATGCCGTAGTCAGTATAGTACTGAAGTGTCAACATTGTTGAAACACAGAAAAAAATATTCCAGTTTTGAATTCCGAACAAAATTTCAATAAATATGTTTGTCCGAGAATTCTGTATGAGCACTTAAATATTCACAGGAAAAAGAATTAATAATTCCATAAAATAAAATTTCAGCTCAAACTGGTCACAATGGAAAACAACACCTTAATGTCTAAGTGTTTTAAAGCCCAAATAAGTTATTATCATAAAACATCACTATTAAATCTGGCTACTGCGCAATTCCGGTAAAACCAGAATTTCGAAATAACAACGTAGAGGCTATTTACATGTCTAAAGCCACATACTCCCAGTACAACCTCGATTTCACTCATAACTCCCACACTAAGAATGAATTTAAAAAAAAAAAAAGCCTTTTAAAAACGTTGTTTACTTCCAGTCATGAAATAAGTTCAGGAACTAGTGAGCTTTGGGATACAATGTTCTAATATTAGGTTTTCGAAAAACTGAACTGAATTTCTGAAAAATATCAAATCGAGAAAATCAAATTACATTACAATAGCATGTACTGGAATAAAAAAATTAAAACTAACAAACAAACAACTAAATTAAATCAAATACAAATTAGATATACATAACAGTTTTGTTCATCATACATAGACTGTGTTCGTCTATATTGGTGTGTTCATCAAGCACTGGCTGTCTTCGCCTACCTCAGTGTGTTCATCAAGCACTGGCTGTCTTCGTCTACCTCATTGTGTTCATCAAGCACTATCTGTCTTTGTCTATCTCATTGTGTTCATCAAGCATTGACTGTCTAAGTCTATCTTATTATGTTCATCAGGCATTGACTGTCTTCGTCTACCTCAGTGTGTTCATCAAGCACTGGCTGTCTTCGTCTACCTCATTGTGTTCATCAAGCATTGACTGTCTAAGTCTATCTTATTATGTTCATCAGGCATTGACTGTCTTCGTCTACCTCAGTGTGTTCATAAAGCACTGGCTGTCTTCGTCTACCTCACTGTGTTCATCAAACACTGACTGTCTTCGTCTATCTTATTGTGTTCATCATGCATTTACTGTCTTCGTCTACTTCAATGTGTTCATCAAGCACTGGCTGTCTTCGTCTACCTCACTGTGTTCATCAAGCATTGACTGTCTTCGTCTACCTCAGTGTGCTCATCAAGCACTGGCTGTCTTCGTCTACCTCAGTGTGTTCATCAAGCACTGGCTGATTTCGTCTACCTCATTGTGTTCATCAAGCATTGACTGTCTTCGTCTACCCCAGTGTGTTCATCAAGCATTGGCTGTCTTCGTCCACATTATTTTGTTCATCATGTATTGACTGTCATCGGTCTACACCATTGTGCTCATCAGGCATTGACTGTCTTCGTCTACATTATCAGTGGTGTCAGAAAGCATCTTAACACTGCTAAGCGAGAACGCCGTAAGGCTCAGCATCATTTGTTGTTATCTGGTCTTATTATTCATAAGCAAATATAAGAAGCCGCTCAGAAGAAAGTCACAAACAAAGTTTACGCAGCGAAATCAACTTACTTCAGTCCTAAGGTCAATGAAAGCTCTAGCAGCAGGGAGCCATTCTGTATTACCATATCTGTCTACTTCTTTTTCCAGAAAAGGAGGTACTATCTCTTGAAATTTCTTAAAACATTAAAAGTAGGACAGTGTTTTCCTTTGCCAGCTCTAATTCTTTTAAACGAATTTAAAATTCCCTTTCATCCTTCTCTTACTGTAAATGCGTTTGCTCTTTTCGTAACTGCATTTGGCTTTCTCTCTCCTCATTCTCTTTTTGCAACTCTATTCGTCTTACTTCCATCTCTCTTTCAACTTGTATCTATTCTATCTGAAACCAAACCTGTCTTATGTCTAATTCCAACCTTTTTATTAGCTCTACTTTCAGTTTTAAAATGTTTTACCACTCCTGGGTAAAATTCTAAAACATATTCTCTACTTTTCATGATATTGTAGAAAACGCTTGCCGATTTCACTAAAGATTTCAAAATTGTAAAATTATATTTGGGATTTTAAAAATTCAAACACATGGGGAATTCAAATTTCAAGAAACAAAGATTTCTGAAATATTTAAACAAAATTCATATATCCAAGGACGAGCAAGCCAATTTCTTTGTTACGTGTTTGGGTTCTCATAAACGGTAACAAGAAAAAATTAAAGACAACAAGCTTTGGAAAATTTATAAAGGTGTGTGTATATATGTATATATATATATGTGTGTGTGTGTGTGTGTGTGTGTGTGTGTGTGTGTGTGTGTGTTTATAATTCTCTATAATTAATTCTATATACCTTGATTTCTTTCATAGGAAACCGGAATGACTGTGTAGAAAAATGAGAATTAATTACTAGGTTGTCATGCGAGTGTGAATGCTACACACGAGCGCATTTAACACCGATTGAGTAGCATCATTCTTTTGGTGATGATTGCTTCGTCGTGAGTGAATACGGGCTCGTGTGTGTAGGCAAGGCGATCGGTGCCGGTTACTCATGGGTCTAGGATGGAATCTCCGTAGATTACGAATTAAAATTATATGGAGTATGCGCATTTGGTTATAGTTCCCCGTTTTAAGGAATTCTTATATTTGTGTGATTACTTGTGTGATTATTGGAATTCGGCGCAATGGAAATATTCCTAGCCTAAAATAATTAGCCAATTATTAGGAGTAAACGTCACGGAGTGAAGTGTTAGTGAGTTTCCATGATGCCATGGTTCACTAGTAGTGAATTCGGGCCAAAATCGAATGAATGTCCCGGTCATAAGATAGTCTGTATTAAAATCTAGTGGTGTACATTGGTGGTGGACTACAGTGGCAGTATTTACGGTAGGAAACCGGTAAATTAGACAAGGGAATAAATAAGAAGGGACTTGGCAGATACCGTTTATGTCACCATGGGGGCAAATGTGGTGCAGTTATATTGGCGTAATGTGTCTAGAGAGCATGCGTTGACTGGCCTAAGGTGGCAGAGTTAAAATAGTTCCCAGTGTTAGCGGGTACTCGTATATTTGCTAAGGCATGAACGGTTGGCGCTACGGAAACATGATGAAGATAAAACATGCAGATGTGCGGTTGATATATATTTGGCAGGTTGTTTTATCTGTGGTTTTACATTAATTAGAGTAAAATTTAGGTATAGAACGGACACGTACATGATATCAACATTTATGCATTGAATGGGCATCGAACTGTGTCTGCTCGATACAACAAAATAGAATGCAGGGCGAGAGTATGTAAATATCCAGTTTTAAAAATATCTCCCTCTATATATCTATATATAGTTCCCAGCTTGTCGTTGTTTGCAAATCTGTATGGCAAATCAATATATGTTTCTATGTTTAAATGTCCTTTCCACCTAATTCATGATATAAACCACCACAAAAATAGTTTTGTCACAAATATGAAATTTGTTGAAGAAACGTCCATGCATAATGTTCTGTTAATAATTTCAATTATTTAGAAAGCGCATACAACATGCATTTGACATTAAGATCTGGATGGGGTAAATATAATTCGTCTTCTAAGACTCATTTTAAAACATTCACCAGGTATATGAATATATTTGGAAGTGTCTTAATTTATAGCTTCACCACAACGACAGGCATTGCGTAAATATTTATTAATACATCTCAAGCCGAAGAAAACAGATCAGCAAACCACTTCCCAAAGCGAACGAATCTCGGCAAAGTAGACAGGTTGTGAGGGTACTACATATAAGGGATGTAATCATTCCTGCCTGCATGTATGCAGTAGCAGCGTGAAATTAAGGGCAACCTCACAACGTTACATTTTGTTCTTATGAAATGCGTGAAATACTGATTTCTATTTTTGCAATATTATGGGACAATCATAATGTTAATACCAGTAATTAACACTAATTTAATATTCTCCAGTACAGTAATTAATCTGCTGAACTGCATTTCCAAGTTATTGATTGATATCGAGATACCAAACATTTGGTTCTTTAAAACTAATGTTTACAATAAACGATTGGCATGGTAGATTCCATCGTGTCTGTATCGAAGATGCTTCCAGACATAACGACGTTTAGCAACTTGGAAAACAGGTCAGTTTACAACAACAATAAAACCCACCATCGGGTCAGTTCTGTCGATGCAAAATCAATGATGATTCCTTCGTCCACATCGGCAGCGGTACCACGTTTCAGATTCTGGAAAGCTGCGTAATGTTGGTGGTAAGTCCATGGTCCTTGCGATGCCGGTGGCTGATCTATTCCTATTAGATAAAAAAAATGTGCATTCAAGTAAAACTGTATGAAAATATTTTTATTCTTTATTAAGTTTCAAAAGACGTTAATTGTTAGGCGATATCCTTGGAACACATCTACCATGAAAAGAATCTGGCCCCAATGTCAAAATATTTACATAGCTCCTTCATACTTCGTGATATCGTACAAATCGTCTGTGAGATATATGAAGGCCATGAAAGGCCTTAATCACTGATGGGTCCAGAGTGTAAATATGCGAATTATCAGTTCAACTGCCATATGGTTTGCAATTAAATCCAGTACGTTAGTTATGGTAAAAAAATGCATGCGTATCGTTTTTTACACTGTGGACTGCTAAAGCAAGTGCTACAAAATGTGCTTTGCAAAGCCTATAAGTTAAAATTCTTCACCTTGGTTGTTTTCATTTGCTCGTGAAACGATGGTCATTTTTCCGTATGACTGAGTCGAAAGGCGCTTTAGGGAAGACAAAATGAGATGTCACCTTCGATGCACCTCTGCTCCAGTGATACGTAGACATTATAAATGTATTTCAATGCGGTGGACTTAATATGCACCGAATATAAAACGTTAGTAGCAATGCGGTAGTCCTATTTATAAGAGAGATGCATTGAAGATAAAATGTTAGTTCCACCACATTAAATATAATAACTCGACTTGTCTTTATTGTTTCATCGTAGCTTTTATAACAGATGGATTTTTTTCTTTCATCTTCCTCTACAAGATTGTTGCCACGGACAGTCTGGACCTTCCACTATCACCCATTCCTATATCTCAAACACATTTACAGTTGTGTCACATTCATTAATAGCTTTCTAATGCCCTGAATCTTTACTGGACATGTGTCACACCAATGACTATGCTGAGGCGGAATATTTGGAGACTTGTCTAATTCAATGAATATGCTGATACATAAATCTTTACCAGATACCCGTCAAACCAATGACCATGGTGATGCCCTGTATCTTTACTGGATACCTGTCAAACCAATGAATATACTGATGTCTGAATCTTTACTGGATACGTGTCAAACCAATGACCATGCTGATGCCCTGTATCTTTACTGGATACCTGTCAAACCAATGAATAAATCGATGCTTAAATCTTTACTGGATACCTGTCAAACCAATGAATAAATCGAGCTTAAATCTTTACTGGATACCTGTCAAACCAATGAATATACTGATGCCCTCAATCTTTACTGGATACCTGTCAAACCAAAGATTATGATGATGTTCTGAATCTTTACTGAATACCTATACTGATGCCTGAATCATCACTGGATACCTGTCAAACCAATGCCTATGCTGATGCCCTCACTCTTTACTGAATACCTGCCAAACCAATGATTATGCTGGTGCCCGAATATATACTGGATACCTGTCAAATCAAATTACTGTGCTGATGTCCTGAATCTTTACTGGAAATCCGTCAAACCAAGGAATATGCTGATGTCCTTAACCTTTACTGGATACCTGTCAAACCAATGAATATGCTGATGCCCTCAATCTTTACTGGATACCTGTCAAACCAATGAATATACTGATGCCCTCAATCTTTACTGGATACCTGTCAAACCAAAGATTATGATGATGTCCTGAATCTTTACTGAATACCTATACTGATGCCTGAATCATTACTGGATGCCTGTCAAACCAATGCCTATGCTGATGCCCTCACTCTTTACTGAATACCTGCCAAACCAATGATTATGCTGGTGCCCGAATACATACTGGATACCTGTCAAATCAAATTACTGTGCTGATGTCCTGAATCTTTACTGGAAATCCGTCAAACCAAGGAATATGCTGATGTCCTTAACCTTTACTGGATACCTGTCAAATCAATTACTATGCTGATATCCTCGATATTTACTGGATACCTGTCAAATCAATTACTATGCTGATACCCTCAATTTTTGCTGGATACCTGTCAAATCAATGATTATGCTGAAGTCCTGAACCTTTACTGGATACATGTCAAATCAATGACTATGCTGATATCCTCGATATTTACTGGATACCTGTCAAATCAATGACTATGCTGATGCCCTCTATCTTTAATGGATACCTGTCAAACTAATGCCTATGCTGATACCATCAATCTTTACTGAATACCTGTCAAATCAATTACTATGATGATGCCTAAAACTGGTTTGGTCTCGTTTACTCTGGTTCAGTCTGTAATGTGTACAGAAGCAACATGCGGATGTTTGGAGAAAAAAATCTTGAAATGTTTTTTCACTGTGATACACAGACAAAACTACATATGTATTATGTTCCGAGCGGGTGGAAAGAATAAGTTTAATACCGCGTAGGAATTTCGAGGCCATGAGGCGGAAATTCTGTTCCAACACCATATCAAATGAGCTGCCCCTTTTTGAAACAAAACACTTATGTTGTTTTACATAACCCCCTTTTATTCAACCATTATTTAAAAATAATTATTGGATACTTCTTAACAAATTAATAAGGCAATTGAAGTTTTATACAACACGCATCATGTACATGTATTTAACCGTAGTTAAACCTATACAAACATTGCAGTCGCGTCATTGGTCTGTCTGTATTTTAGAAATGGAGTTACCCTTTAGCTTTAATTTTTTAAAACTGTTGTATGGGGCATAGACTGATTTAATTTGCAATCATAGGCAAGTGAATTGTTCCCTTGCTTCTCAGATGGAATATATATTTTTGGACCGGTAAGTGGCCCGTATTGTTACATTCCGTTTGCTAGGTATACACTCTACTTCCAACCAAATTTCAGGACAAATTTAATATTCTAACAGTTATTAAATCCATTCAATTTTAGACAGAAAGTTCATTAAATTTACGTACATTCGAACTCCTTTACTTTTATGCTTCCCATTCATAAAAGAAATTGCTGACGAGTTAAATTTAATGCAATAATTAAACAGAATTAAGAAATCAAAGATAAGTTCTCTTTCTAACATGCGGACTGGACTTTTAATATTCATTTGAATATTATTTAGAAAGAAAATTCTAAACAATATCGCATTATTGATATTTTTTCTTCTCTTTTTTTCTACTTGAACAGTCGCATGAATTAAATATGTAAACATACATTTCTTTCCTTGTCCCCCAGTAATCAAACCAACGCTGTACGTAACGGGTGTAATACTTTTAATTTGTGTCACAATCAAAACAGCTGCTGCTCTCTCTGATAATTCTACATTTATGCTGCTAAATATTGTCAGATTTATCCTCTTATGTACTGAACAAATTCGATTCTTCGGTGATTTTAACAAACAAAGTACAAGTCCCTCTATTTAATGTACACCTGAAATGACAATTCAGCAGGCCATATTTTTGAAACTCTGAGATTTTATTTGATTTTTTGAAAACTTGGTACTTTAGATGATTCTTGAATATATCTTGGGAATTAAATATCACTTTGCACACCAGCTTCTTCAAGAGAACTCATGGTCAAACGTTCTTCCCAAGATGATATTGCCTACCTCAGCAACCTCTAATTTATCGGCTTGGGTACTGTGTAATGCACCTATGCTGCCCTTAGGCCTACGGTACTCTCCAATTATACCCAAACGCAAAAAGCAGCCATTTTTCATCAAATAATAACTGCATTTCATAAAATTGTTTGCATTTTCGAATATATTTAAAATGTTTAGCAAAACAGCATTCACATTATTTTATAAGCGGACTATTATTTAATATTTTTACTTGTAAAAGTAGTTCCAGGCTGGATGTGCGACACAGAAATTCTAGGTGAGCGATAGGGGATGTGCGATAAGGAATTACAGAATGAACATCTGTATCGAATGCCATATCATCCATGTAAGATTAAAAACGATTTCAAATTGCCTCAGTATGAGTAACCTAATCCATATACTAATCGGTGTATTAAAGCTGATTCTTACTAATAATATACCTTCGGAAGAAGACTGCATGAAATCAGACTTGTAGCCTGAGTACGAACACTTAAGGGTCAAACACAGGTTGAACTATTTCTATTCTTAAATTGTCTTCACTCTTCTCAGCTGAATGAGTTCAAGTAGGGTTGGAAGATCGAAATGACGACAAAAAATCTACAAGAAATCTACATGGCTTGAAGATGTCATGCGTAAGTAATTCAGCATCGAATCAGGCCCGACACGTCGACGCCTCAAAATATGGTTTTCAGTTTCTGAGATGGTTTTCAGTCTCTTTGTATTTCTGTGCTTTAACTATTATGAAAAAAAAACTGTAAAACCAGTGCAAATACTGGATATATTACTTGGTGCACGATCAACCATTTTGAAACTTATTGAATCAAATCAACGTTATCAACTTCATCACAATGAGTTATTGAAATAGAATGTTTTGACAAGCTTCTTATACAACAAATTACATTTGTATCCTGCCTGCGAAATTCTCTCTCTCTCTCTCTCTCCACTCCATTTCGACTGTCCCTGTTTAGCTCAAAACCATTGTTTTCGTTACCTTTAATTTTTCTTTTATTCCGAGCCTGCAAAGGTGTGACTTTTTTGCATGTAAATAATATAGGGTCGCTTACTTTTATTTACCTATTTATGGACTTAATTGGAAACAACACTCAAATAAAAGTGCTCATTTCAACCCCATTTGTCTCAAATATGGCAATACAATATATTTAAGCCAACCAGGTGAGTCCCGTATATTACCTTTGAACAGAAAGGCAAACAATAATTGATGCCACAAAACGATAATTTGAGGACGGAAACAGCCTGGTCCCATTTTCTTCGAGCACAAGAAAGACAATATTTTTTTATTTTGATATTGTTAAAGCACAAAGAGAATATAAAATAATCTAATAGAGTCAGAAAATTACCAGTTGACATAAATTTACTGCTGATGCACTCGTCCAAACTCATATCAAGTTAAATAAAATGTTTAATTTTATATAATTTAAACATTGATGATTCTAAATTATACCTATTTTACTCACCAATGTTGAAGAGGTGTTCATTCAAAGTCATGACGCGTCTATAGGTCAACTCTGCATTGTGTACGGCTTTTGAAATAAGCTTATAAAGCTGTTCGTCAGTATATTCCTTCCATTGTTTACAGGAGCATGCTATTTGTACCTTATCCAGAGACAGGAGAATAAGCAATACCGAAATTGACCAGAGTCCCATGGTATGCGATGTATACCGTCTCACTGGAACGTCTGTCTACTTGTCTACTTCTTGGCAACTACTGGTAATCATTTGTACCAATCATCCGGGGAAATGAGAATTGGAAAATGATTGGTTTAAATTTTAACTGCATGTTTTGCATATAAATTGTGTGCTTTGCAGGTAATGGAAGTGTGATAGATTGAGGTACAAATGACAGAATTTCTAAACAGGTAAAAAAAATTAAACATACGCTCTTAACAGATAGAAGATGGATATGTATGAGTATTCCAGATGATCAGAAATGAAAATGAAGTAAAAAGTTTTGGTACTGTGCATGTTTGTTACTGTATGCTAATTTATTGTAATTTTAATTATTCTGGTTGTAAATAGAATGAATAGATGAACCCAAACATTTGTATTACAGCGCCGTTAAAAACGGAGCAACACACATTCAAACATATGCACAGTTGCACACGCGACCACAATCGGAAACATAAATTGATAATTGAGAATTGTCATGAATGAAAATAGACTAAGGTAATATGACTTCATTGAAACATTTAAAAGAAATTGATCTTCCATCCAGTTATTGTTTTATTATGTTTTTTCAGTAGCTGTACGACTTCCTTAAAAGAATGCGTGTCGATATGTGTATTCCTGCATACATACGCTGCACACGGTAGATAGCCTTCGAGTGAAAATTATTTGGTATAAGTAGCTATATATGAATACCCAACACAAGGTAGATAGCCTTCGAGTGTGGAAACTATTTTGTATAAATATATATCCGAGTGCATATTCAACAAGAGATGCGGTGGCTTAGTGGATAGCGTGCCAAGCTCGCGACTGAAAATGAATTGGTTTGAATTCCAACAACGGATCAGCGCAGATTGCTTTACATTGTTTGTACCTGGGAAATGCAATTTACTACGTTTGCCTCCTTAACCAAATAACCTATTTGTATTTGTAATACGAAACGTGGGAGGATTTGAATACCTAACTCGTGTTGGTAGACAAAGACAAAGAAGCGAAAAACAGACCAGTATTATGAGAAGGAAGTCAACAATATTTCGTTCGGTACTGATGCGAGGTTAGTCCTAAAGGGAGTAGTTCTGCATTACATTCCTCAGACACTTCCTGGTTGATGGAACACATTAATGTCAAAATTGTAGTAGAGTCTTCAAATTATATATGTATGTTCAAATACGATCTCGTTTTGTTAAGTACTTTAAGGAATTCGCGCCTGAATTATATCAATCGATGTTTTATGTATACTGAATATATATTTTAAACTTAACCATTTTCCATGATCGTAAGAAGTATGCAGAATATTTACATAGCAAACTTTGTGCATGATTGTAAGATGTAAAAAAGATGTTTACAACCATCTGAGTTCAAGGTTTGTCTCGTTTACAATTAGTTTGGAATGTTCCTTTGGATTGATTCATATTATAAGATGGTGTAGGTCACCAAAAAATGTGAATAAATAGGGATTCGGTAAACAAATAATTTCTTTTATGTTTATATAAGTTCCTAGGAATCCGTTGATAAGAATTTATACTTGTGATTTCATTTGAGAGAGCAATTATTCATTTAAAATATTAAATGGAATTTCTAAAGTGCTCATTGACTTTGAATAATACATTCCTTTGGATCTTTGTTACTATTATAAAAAAAACACCCTGATTGCATCATTGTGGTATATCAGGGCATTCAAGACTATTCAAATTCATTCATAACGTTCTATATTTTTGGATTTGTGATGGGACATTTATGACTACTTGGAATTTAATTCGCTTAAAGTGTGTGTCGTGAAATTTCATTTATATTGTAGAGAAATAACTGCTGGTTGGTTGTAAATAAATTGTTGGTTTCTCCTCTTTCTATTTCATAATTTACGACTATGAGTCATCACAGATGAAAGAACAGAATTCTTATTATAGCTTAGAAAGGTAATAGTGCATAAAAACTAACGGTAAGGAATAATTATTGTGTCTTAAACATAAATTCACAGAGACGCATGTAAGGTTAATAGCAGTATGTATTGTCTAAACAAGAATACTCCAATGTTTAGGCTGGACAATGAACAGCACTGAAAGCTACTGCAGTGTATACATCATAAGGTAAAGGTCATTTGTCCTGCCATAGCTTGATCATTTCAATGCATTGACTAAACAGCGAAAATATCTTTTTTCTTGTCAAGCACATAATTCTTAACCACATTGACTACGCGGTTAACACTACTGAGGAAAGTGGCACGCGTCATGGGGTTAAACGTGTTTGTCTTGCCACAGCAGGAGCATTTCACGACCTATGTGTGACGCTAAACAATACTGAGAATAATTGTATTTGTTCTATTCTTAAAATTTGTATGTATATGATTTTATAGAACGTTTTAACTTTCAAACACGAGGGTCGCTTTAAGAATGATTATTTGATGGTTTTTGTCCAATTTAGGAATTCTTCTTTAAAGTTATAAGCTATACACATGTCACTATTACAGTGCAACAGTTTTAACTATATAGTTAAAGAGTACAAGTGCTATCTTTTTACGTCTGTAGGGACTTAAACTATGTAAAGAGACAAAGGTAAAATCCAACAAGCATTATGTGCTATCACCACTGAAGAAGCATTGCTCTAATATCCAAACATTTTACTTCAAGATAAATTCAATGAAAGTGAATGACACAAAAGTCCTTGAAAGTTTCACGTAATCCAACGAAATTATTAAATATCCATGTCCTTGAATATTTTCGCAATGTACATTTTGATTAGAACAAGTGGCTTCTCTGCAGTTTCGACGTTCACAGTATAAATAAATCAAATTTTCTTTCCGATTCATACAAGCCTGAAATATAGCTGAGGAATGCGTATTTAATTCCTTTATACAGCCACTATATACGCATCAAATAAAAAAATTCTGACTCACTAGAGAAGATTCCATGTATTTAAAACATTTTGTATTAAAATAAACATCATTAAAAAAGCACCGTTGTTAAATCTTGATACAGAATTAATGAGCACCTGTGTTAACTTGATACAAGATTAAATACAGAAGGAAGAAGGCGTATGTCGAATTTTGGAATACAACTGAAAATCCTAAATTGCTCAGAGTAATATTTGCTTAGTATTTATTAGAACTTATGGCACTAAGCTGTGAGAAATCAGCAGATAAAATGCCATCTACTGAATTATTCAGTCTCTTAAATTATTAAACTTATTTTATTTTTCTCATTTCCTTAACTGAATAAAAACTCACAAGCAATCATATATATCATATATTTTACAGGCCGATCAATACTACAGCAGACTATCACATATTGCCTGTAGACGTTGATCAATAAAATAAAGCGTCATCTGGTACCTGCTATGTATATATCTTACACGTTGATCAATAACAAAATAAAGTATACCTGGAAGGTTTTGTTGAAACGGAATTGCAGTTGCTTCTCAGTTTTCCTGTTAACACTGAGACGAGGAAGATTAACAGTGATTTGTACCTTCACAATAAAATTGTCCCAATTTTAACTGATTTTATAAACTGACTGATAAAGTTACCAGTAGGTATCCTGACAGTGATTTGTACCTCTGCAATAAGCGTATCCCAAATTAAAATGATCAAATAGGTATCATGACAGTGATTTGTATCTCCACAATAAGCGTGTCCTATATTCAAATAATAAAAAGGTATCCTTACAGAGATTTGTACCTCAACAACAAGCATGTCTCAAATTCAAACGATCAAATAGGTTTCATGACTGTGATTTGTACCGCCAAACAAAATGTATCCCAATTTTAAAAGATCTTTTTAAACTGACTGATAAAGCTAAGAAAAGGTTTCATAAAAGTGATTTATACCAACATAATAAAAGGGTCCCATATTTAAATGATCAAACAGGTTTCATGACAGTGATTTGTACCTCAGCAATAAGCGTGTCCCAAATTCCAATGAAGAAATAAGTTTCATAAGAGCGATTTGTACTTCCATAATAAGGGTGTCCCTGATTCAAATGATCAGTAGGTATGATGACAGTGATTACCGTCTGTTACGAATATATGGTCTTAAACTAAGTAACAGAAAAGTACCAAAACCATCAAGTATTGTAAAATTCAACAAAAAATTTATTTCCTTAGAATTCAAAGCGAAAATGTAAAAAGAACTAATTTGTATTAAATTCCAAAACGTTCTGAAATTTCTAACACAAGTTCTGAAGGAAATTTTAGTGGTATTTCAAATAAAATCAAACGCTGAATGCGGTGACTTGCCTGTAGTGGCCAGTAGTCTCGAGTGTACTAATAAAATAATGGCCTGAAATAAAATGATGTGCCAGCATTATTTTAACGAATCACAATAATATTTGTTCTAATTTAATGTAATTCCAAGTTAATGTTATTATGGATGAGCACTTTGTATTTCTATAGAACGATAATATGAATAAATAATTCCAGTACAAAATACTATATAAAAACTAAGACAAAAAGATCAAGCCTACTGAGAACAAAAGAGTTCTTTTCTAGAACAATGTAATGTTATTACATTATACTCAAGAACATGATAAATATAATTATCTTGACTCGGACTTAGATGGTAATCTGATTATTTAACCATCACTCAGAGAGACATAAAACAAAGTTTTTCATTTTTTACAGAATAAATAATCAGTGATTTTGGTAAGGTAGAAAATGAACTTGTTTTTTTAACCAGATCAGTCACAATATATAATTTTGTATAACCCAAAGCAATGAATTTTAAAAAATGCAAATCAGATATATTTAATACTACAAAATAAGTGTTTCCAGATTTAAATAATCATGTTAAACAGACTGATGAAGTTAACAATAGGTTTCACAAGGACGAACTATTTAACAAAGTGTAAACTTCGGAGGAAAATAATGTCAATAATATCAAAATTGGCAGTAAATGTAACAGTTGTTGACTATAATGTGTTAGCAAAATCTCATTACTTCTATATCAAATTGATAAGAGCAGAAAAATATGTTAGGTGCACATGATTTGCTTAATCAGCCATTCAACACATGGCCAAAATGCTATCCAAACATTTTAAGCATTATGAAAATAATGCAGCAGAGACACCCAAAGTTCAACAATATTTACAACTAATCAACAATAGGTATCAACAACAAGGGTAATAATTTTGAAACTATATGTACTGATCCAGCGTTAGGAATTAATCATCTCTTGAAGCCATATGTACTGATCCAGCATTAGGAAACATTTATCTATTGAAGCAACATGTACTGATCCAGCATTAGGAAGCATTTATCTGTTGAAACAATTCAATTTAAATGAATGTGACAAAATAAGTATGGTAAAAAAAACATGCAAAGATTATAGAGAGAAGCCACAGAGTTCAAGACAATCAAACCGTAGACACGTGACTATTTGATTTAGATGGTTAAGGAAACAAAATTTAGTTACTTGGTAGTAGTGAATGGGGATATCCTAGCGTCAATGGGACTTAGCATTACAAAACCCCCTGGGACACTCTAGCGTCAATGGGAAATTTAACATTACGGAAAACCCTTGGACACTCTAGCGTCAAGGGGAATTTAACATGGCAATAAATCGTGGGACTGTCTAGCGTCAAGGGAAATTGAACATGGGAATAAATCGTGGGACTGTCTAGCGTCAAGGGAAATTGAACATGGGAATAATTCGTGGGACTGTCTAGCGTCAAGGGAAATTGAACATGGGATTTTTTTTTAAATAAAAAAAATAAAATAAATAAAAATAAAAAAGGGGTAGGCAATTGAAAGTTTATCTCTTTTCGAGAAATGTGGGTGGCCCTGAAAAGGGCCTTTGGGTTTCTTCTTCTTCTTCTTCTAACTCCTTAACTTCTTTATCCATCCCCTTATTTTTTCCATCATTCCTTTCTTCTTCTTCTTCTTTTCTGTTTCCGGTATCCAGTCCGGGTGATCCATGGCTAGGAACTTCTGTTGGATGTTCATCCAGTTAGCGTTTAGTTTCTCTAGTTCTTCCTTTTTCTTTCTATTTTTTTCTTCTTTTCTATCTTTTGCCCACCTGTCCTTTATTTTCTCCACTTCTTCATATATCACCTTTCTCATCTTTTCTTCCCCTTTTTTCAATTGTTCAACACTCCCTTTGACAAAGGGCCACTCTGACCTTTGTTCTATCTCTTCCAAGAACCTTCTTACTTCTTTTACCTTCCCCATGGCCTCTTTTATTGTCCCCACTCTCACATAAGGGGGATTTATCAGCCCTCTCAATCTCTTTACTTCTTCTTCAATTAATCCCTCTATCATCTTTCTGGCTAATTTTAGTTCGTTCACGTAGTGCAGACTTGTTCTTAACTTCCAATCTCTTTTAATCCTTTCAACTCCATATTCACCATCCACCATCCAAAAATAAACATGCCTTAAATCATTAAACAGTTGGGACACTTCCATCTTCCTTTTTAATTCCTTAGAATGGTGCGAACGACGAACTTTGTGGGTTCTTATAGTTAAAGCGCGGACGTGATGGAAAACATCCCCTAAAACAAAATTAATATTACCTAGATCATAACCAAACAACGCGCGGACGTGAAGGAAAACATCCCCTACTTTTCTCATTTCATATGATCTATTATCCACATACCTGAAGCAACAATAAACAAACCCCAAATCTACTATCCACACACGCAAAGCATTAAAATGAAACCCCAAATTTACTATCCACACAAACATACGTGATCACTTACAAAGCCCAATAATCTACTATCCACACAAACGTACGTCAGCTCTTACAAACACATACACTCACAGCACATAAGAGTCAGTGTTTATATTCACACTACTCTACATACACACATTGGCAAATGGATTACTATTTCTTTTCTAGAGATTGGGGTAGCCCTGAAAACGGCTGTTTGTTTTTGAACTCCAGTGACACCTGGTTAATGATGGCACATTCCAGGCCTGGAACCACACACACATCTTCTTCCCCAGTCTCCTTTTACTTTTTTTTCTTGGGAGTGCAGAGGTGGGATAAGTGGCTTCAGAATCCCAATCTTCTGTCTCTGGGATTCTGAAATTTCCTCTCTCCTTTTCCTCCTCTTCCATTTTTCTTCTTTCCTCCTCTTTCATCCTTCCATCTTCTATTATGGCCTCCGCGGCCAGTTCATTTATTATGCGCCTGGCATATTCCAGGTGCATCTGGAGTTCAAGAAGTTTGCTTATTCTGGTATTCATTGTCTTGTTAACGAATGAACAGGGTAGCTAGACTGCCAAGCGAGTTTCAATTTATACTAAAAGCGCGGACGTGATGGAAAACATCCCGTAAAACAAAATTGATCTTACCTAGATCATAACCAAACAACGCGCGGACCTAAAACAAACACTCACTCACTTTTTTATACTACCCATCACTATTCTAAAAAATTTTATTAAACAAATAATATACTATCCACATACGCAAAGCAATCAAATCAAACCCCAACCAAATCTACTCTCCACGCACGTCAAACAACAAAACAAACATGACCATTATCTACTATCCACACAAACACATACACTCACACCACAAAAGAGTCAGTGTTTATATTCACACTACTCTACATACACACATTGGCAAATCGATTATTTCTTTTCTAGAGATTTGGGGTAGCCCTGAAAAGGGCTGGTTTTTTTTGGTTTGCTATGGCAATCTTTTAGTTTCTAAGAATGCGATGTCCTCTGACGATAGACTTTCTGACGATAGGTCTGCTTCTTCGGAAAGAGAAGAAGAACTCTTTGGTGTCGATACGACAATCGACAAAGCCTCTGTCAGGTTCAAGTTGCTGCTGCTGCTGCTGTTGCTGCTCTCTCTGCTGTTTCTGAAGTCTGTACTTCTCTGTCCATTCTTCTTTCTCCCTGTTCACTTCTTCTCTGAAGAGCTCTTCTATCAGGTCTTCAGTGATTTTTAAGATTCTCATATTCTCTATCTCTTCTGGCTTCGGTATCAGACTGTGTCTGACCCTATGCAAATTCACGCAGGCTTCATTTAGCTTAGCTAGTTTGGAGCACATCTTCGTAGGAGGATGAGTCGACAATGGATGGTTAGACTGGAGGCTACCCCCGGCTTTAAAGTGAAAGCGCGGACGTGAAGGAAAACATACCTACACGGTTTTAGAGTCGAAACGTTCAATGAGTGTCATGAGAGGGATAGTAAGAAGTCAAAGAGCATGAATCAAAATTCTTATAGCCAAACAAACGACGAAGGCATTTTTTTTTAAAACACAACATTTTTTTATTCAAAATCACTTAACACTAACAAACAACTCTAACATTTTTTAACAATAACCCAACAATATAACATCAAACATTTTTTTTTCAACTCACACATTCTTTTGGACAAGGCTGACAACGTTGTGAATGAAATTCTGATTTCCACTGTTGGAAGTCATTAGGCCATTGATGGACATTACGTTTCCTAGCTTGAGACAAAAGATAAGCATAATGGTCACAAAACCATTGATCTACTTTCACATCGTTTCTAGAAGAAGAACGAGGATCAAAATGAGTCACTAAATGTTCTAAGGAATAGCCCAGGCTGCGATGATGCAGAAAATACACTCAATATTGTCCACACACCAAGGAATCTGTACCTTGTAATTTCACATTATTGAATCGGGTGGTCTGAGCATTTCTTCTCATAAAGTCAATGATATCGTCTTCCAAAGGGGGCAATCCATACGAATCGAAATATTCCACACATCCTTCTTGAGGAAAGTAGACGGCTACCCAGTGGGTTCCTGGGAGATGACTGTCGTCCGTGTTGATCACATAAGCTAGATGGTCTTCAGGTTTGCAATGAGGGAGTTCATCTTTAGCACAGACGACAGGATTCCAAGAAGCCGTGTACGAACTGTGGTTCAAAAGGTAATAAAGTTCCCAGGTATCCATTGATTTGTGTGGTTTTCTTCTTCTTCTTCTTCTTCTTCTTCTTCTTCTTCTTCTTCTTCTTCTTCTTCTTCTTCTTCTTCTTCTTCTTCACAGGCAATGATAAGTGATCAATTCGATCCTGACTTTTTGCTTGAAAATGTCTGACAAGTAAAAGGCGTTTAGCTCCGACTTCTTACTCTGCTCCAAGAGAGATTCGATGCGACGGCACTCCAGAGACGTTAATGGAGGAGAAGAATGTTTATCCAAGCCTTTATACCACTCGTTCAACACGAATTCCATCTCTATGAGACCCCAAGCTTTGTCCAGATATTCGTCCAATTTTTCTTCTTGACTCAACATTAGACATTTGTCGTGTTGAATTTGACTGGGATGATCGTTGTGATATCCATAGCACTCTTCCTTGATCAATTTTTTCATTATATCTGCCAGGAATGTAGCAAAACAGGAAACTAAATGGGCTTCTTGTTCTGGCCATCTTGACTTCATCATGATAACTTCTTCCCCGGTCTCCTCACATTCCATCTCCAAAGTTTCTCCACTAGGTAAAGAGGGATAACAGTCTTCCATGGCTTCTAATAGTCTAGAATGACTTCTCTCAAACTGTTGATTTCTATGGTATTGTCAAATTCTGCATACAGGAGGACGTTCACTGTGTGATCTGGAGGTGGATTTGCAAACTGAAGTTCCACACGAATCTGACCGGATTTTATAGGGTGGATATGTCCCTCATCGCTGCCTTGGTCTGGAGTGAAATCAAAACCCCACAAAGCATAGCCTCCTGCATAATCGTCGGACGAAATACCGTGACTGGTGTTGGTTCCTAACTGTCCCGTGGCTTCGTACAGGGACAAGTACGATCTCAAATAATTCTTCGCAACACCAAAGTTGGGCTCAAAGGGTCGGGTACACAAGGTCTTGCCGTCGCGACTGACTTCGATCTTGGACACATTGTAATGTTGAAACTCAAAAGGATTTTGATCGTGGGTTCCGTTGAAGGCTGAATTCCTGACGATACCAACAATCAAACCTTTGGGTAACTGTCCTTGGAAAAGATGATCTTCGATCATAGATCGCTGTCCAGCGGGAATGGAGAACGTTTTTACTTCTACGCGTGGTATCGGATACTTGGCGGTCGTTCTGCTCAACGTCTGACTGACGTCGTTTCCCACATTAGGCAACACTTCTACACGACGCACGTAAAGTCGGGCTTCTTGAATGATAGTTTTGTATTCATTGGCATGGGCCATCAAATGGAAAGCGGCACTGCTACGATTCAGTCTCAGACGGATATCCACCCCGTTGAGCAAATACTTTTCTTGTAACCACATGTCCAAATGCAAACGATCCATCAGTTCTAAACTTCGCCCTTGCAGAATTTTCTTACGACGGTCGTTAAACCCCACATTGTGAGGATTGTCATCTTCTGTTAGGATTGTGTCGTTAAACGTGGCTACACCTGCCGTGTCAGGTTTTCATACCACGTAAGCATCCAGATGAGTATTCTTGGAATCTTTTCCGTACGTCAAGAGATTTTCCAGGTAGGCACGATATGGGTAAGTATCCATGTTGCTGCTGACCAGTTTGTTATTCAAGTACAAGTCCACTTCGCTGAACAAGGAATGCATGAAATTGTTGACAGGAGCTACTCTAGCATCGCCTCCTGGATTGGTGTTGTACGTTTTGATCACGTTCACTTTCAAGTACAGGTAACTGGTATTCACATCGATGTAATCTTCGGGCTGTCCTTTGATTTCAAACTCGATGGGAACGGAATCGCTCAAAGAGGAGACGGGATGAAATTCCACCCACTGGGATTCTTGCATGGTCATCATGGTGGGGGGCATGGCAAACAGATCCAGTTCCGACTTGGAACAGGCGCAAGACTCTCGGTGCATCATTTTTTTCTGTTTTTTCAATAATCGAAAACGTCTAAGTCTCGAACGGTTCTTCTTTTCTTTGTCTTTCTAGCTTTAGACGTGTGAAGTCTGGTGAAAGGGTGTTTTCTTCGTCGTCTCTTTCTGCCTTGTTCTTGCTGAATGCCTGACTCGGTAGCGTGCAGGGCATTTATAGGTGTTTGTCGTCGGCCCAAAAGGTCTTTACCCGTTTGCAACAAGACATTTTTGCCTGCCCTCATGAAGGCTTCTTTGGGGTTTTGTTTGTCGATGATGACATTTTGGAGAAATTCTTTGCCTTGCGTCAATGCCGCATCTTTCAAGGCGTGCAATCCGCGTGTCACCATCGGTTTCAACACCGGGGCCACCGAACGAAAGGCTGATTTTAACATATCTCCTAAACCGTGTCCTCGCTGTCGAGCAACCCCTCGGTACACTGGATACATGACTTACGAGTCGTGAGAAAACCGTTTTCGAAAATGGAGTTTCACCGTGACTTTTCCTTTGGTGAATGGAATATTTTGTCCCAGACCTCCTTTTATAGCAATGTTGACCGTGTCCAAATACGACTTACTGACAGGTAAATAGTGAGGATGTACAAATTCGCGGTGAACGTGGTAAGTGTTTCCACCTTCCTCGTCAGCGGTCGTGGCAGAATCCACATTGAAAGGAATGACACGCAGTAACGGCACAGAGGTGTGTCCCACCACGTTATACTCCACCACATCGGAGTACACAAACATCAAATTCAGTCCTTGGTTCAGTTCTACCGGGGCACGAAATAACTTGCTAAAAGACTCGTTGTCGTAAATGATTGGTAATTCCTTTTTCTTGATCATGGCCATTCTCATGTCCATGTCTCCGCCCAACATGTCAAACAATTCAGGACAAAATAAAATGGACACGATTTTACTCCCGTCAAATTTCATCAAGAAGCGACGAGCTGCTTTGTGGTATTCCATGGTGACACTTTTTTGACACTTTCCAAAGCTTTAAGAAACACGACATTAAACCTGGAGGCTATGGTGCTGACTAAATGTTGACCACTAAAATAATAGCCTGGGGGAATGAACAAGTGATAGGTGGTGTACTTTTGATTTTTTGTGCCAGGGATTTTCTTGTCATATTTGCCATAGGTATCCAAGTACTGTTGCAGTGGTTCGTCATGAACTTCCACATCAAAAAAATTTTGATTGGGAAGGACATTGAGGACTAGGGTCGGGTGAATGATTTCTACTAAAGCCACTTCCCAATGGTCTTCGTGATCTAATTTAATGGCCTGAGGTAATTTGGCCGTGTAACAGCACAACGTGTTGTTGGGAAACACCTCCATGGAACTGTCACTGGGTAAGGTTAAGTAAAATTGGTTGTTATTGTTCATAATTCCAGAGTTCTGTGGCTGTCCGAGGGGTTACTGGACGTCAGAGGAGTGTCTCCGCCCAAAATGGGGTTGTTGTTGTTGTTGGAGTGGTGACTGACACTGGCACTGGATACAAGGTTCCCGTTGTTCCCGTTGGAAGAGAATTTCAGGGAAGGATTGGGAAGCAGGTAACCGATGCAACTGCTCAATAAAATGGTCCACAATTGTTTGTCTCCTTGTTGCAAACTCAAATTGGCGATGGTTACCCCGATGACAAAATACACCACGAAGATTTGGCAGAAAAAGACGATTTGCGACACGAAACAACTCGGTCGTTCAGTTAGGTAAGTAACCTTTGTCGAAAGTACGTTTGGTTTTGCCAATGCGTACCCAATCTCCTACGGCCAACACTCCACTTTTCTTGGGGGCAGCCCTCGTCGGGGACGTACCAAACAGGCGCTCAAACACCAACACTTCGTTGTCGGGTGTCACCTCTTGCGGGGCACGTCCGATGCTTCGATGGTAAGATTGGTTGTACGCTTGCACCAGGTGCGGTAAGATGTCCATGTACTTCAGAGTGTAGTGATGCGTAAAATATTTCCATATGCGTTCTTTCAAAGTGCGTTGAAAACGTTCCACGATGCTGGCTTTGGTTTCGGGATTCTCAGTGGTAAAAAAAATGAATGTCACGTTTCTTTAATTCTTTTTGGAAAGCTTGGTTCAGAAATTCTGTACCTTTGTCCGTTTGGTGACGATCGCTTTGTTTCAACACCCGTTGCAGGGCTCGCACTAACTCGCTGCTGGATTTGGAAGTCAAGGGCACGACCCAGGCAAATTTGGAAAAGACGTCGATGACACAAAACAAATATTTGTAGCCACGATTGTAGCTGGCCAAATGAGAGACATCGGCTAAATCGGCTTGCCATTGATGATCGATGCCTTCCACTCGGGTGCGACTTTTGGAAAACTTGCGTCGAATGGGTTTGTGTAAAGTGTAGGTAGCTTGTTCTTGTAACCATCGTTGCACTTGAGGTAAACGGAGACTTTTCAGTCGCGTTTTGGCAGCACGATACAATTTTTGAACTCCTGCGTAACCTGCAGGATGGGAGGGATTGTAGTAAATGCTGGCTAACACTTTTCCATTTGTTGGTTTGTCTGTTAATAAGGCGCACCCACTCTTGGAAGATGCTACTCTTTTTCTCTTGGGGTACTTTCTTGGATTGCAATGTTCTGCGTGTGCGACCGCAATAGGTGTCGAGGAGGAGGATATCGGAACAGGGGATATCGGTTCTTGCTTCACTCCTGTCTTCACTTCTGTCTTCACTTTCTTTTTCTCTTGTGATGAAGAAGGGGTGGTCATCATCTTTTTAATCCATCCAATTCTGGAGGTAGGTGGTGTTGTTAACTTCCGTACTTTTTCTGGTGGAGTTTGAAACCCTTCTTCTTCTCCTTTTTCTGTCTTGGTCACTGGTAGTGGTGGTGGTGGTACTGGTGATGGTGCTGGACTTTTCGTCAAGGTCTTAAAATATTTCAGAGTGGGAAGAGCTGTTTCGTCTAAAGCTTTATGCTGAAAGAGTTGCAGTCGTTGCAAGAGTTGACCGTACTTTTGCGATTTTTCTGTTTCGGACAAATCTTGGCGATCCATCAAGGACTGCAATTCGTGTTGTAACTGGGACATCTCGCTCAGATGGGGATTGGGAGGTAAATGCTGGGTGCGTTGTTCTTGCCAGCGATGGTATTCCATCCATCGTTTGTAAGGCACTAAAGCTAGTTTTCGTCCTTCCATGGGGTTGTCAGGGGTCGATTCTGAGATCTTGGGACTTCCGAAGGCCTTTTTATCTTGCTCCCACCAGTCCTCCCAACATGGTTCCCAAGACTCCTTTCAGCAATGGGCCTAACAAGAGGGGTAAAATGCCTCCACGTTGGACCAACATCTTCTTTTGACGAATGGGAATTTTCTTTTGAACCATTTGGCGAAGAACGTGACGATGTTTGCCTAAGCATTGTTTCTGGTGTTTGGACAAAGGGATCGTGCCTTTCAAGACGTTCAAACAACATTTGCACACGGTATCGATGACCTCATTGGAAGCTGATTGAATAAGTTTTTTTCGTAGGGGTGGAGAAGCTTTGGACAGGACAGATAACATGTCCCCATGTTAGACCAAAACGTGGAGGTAGTCCTTTCCTTTTCTTTCCTTGGGGTTGTTTAGAAGAGGGATGTTTTTTGGAGGGTGACATCTTGGAGTCTTCAGCACCAAAAAACACTGATGCCCTACTTGGTCACACACCTTTTTTTATACTGGAACGCGTCGCCACTGACTGTCTTTACGACGTATCAACTTGAGGACAGGCATGACACGTCGTGCAGGGGTACGCAACGGACTAAATCGAGCCAGTTCCTGCCTGGACAAACCCAGTAAACTTTGTAACATGCCCGATCTTTCTTGGACCTTGATTTTGGCAGAAGGTATTTTGTGAGCCGCGGCCACTGACACTAAATTGGAGGGCCGTATCACTGGAGAAGTTCTTGGGGTCATTAACGGAGACGTTCTTGGTGTGATCAACGTCTCCATGTATTCTTCAGTTCTTGGTGTCATCAACGGGGAAGTGAATGAACCTGAGGCTACCGGAGACGCGGTCACCGCCGTTGCAGGTCGTGGTTTGCGAGTGTAAGGTTGCGTACGGGCCGTAGTGCCTCTCTTGCGACTAGTTTTCTTCTGTGGACTTTTCTTTTTCTGGGGACTTTTTCTGTTTCTTTTTCTGGGGGCTTCTTTTCTTTTTCCGGGGTGGTGACTGGTAAGAGGAGGGTCCCGCCACTAGAGAAGTTCTTGGAGACACGGGTCTTCTTGGGGACTTGGTCTTGACACCGTGGCTCTTTTTCTTCTTCTTGGAGCTTCGTTTGACTTTTTTCTTGGGGAGAAGTTTGGGAGCATTAGGATCCCATCTTAAGAGAGAGCGAATGATGACCCCTCCTAGAGTACCGCTCCCTCCAGGTTTCAAAATGATTTGTTTTTTGGTTTGAGTGTCGATACGAGGATCGGCCAGCTGGTCAAAGCGACTTTGTTTCGATCAAAAAAGCGTTTGGTTTGATGAGGAATCTGAATGATCCCTTGTAGTAATTGACGTGCAGTCACCGTGAACCATCGTAAGACTTTTTTGAGACTAGCTTCTAAGACACGAGCTCGTGTTTGTGGATTTTTTTCTCGACTGATGCCATACAAGGCACGAATCAATTTGACGGGAAGATGCGACTGAAGGGCGTCATGTTCAAACTGTGTGAGACAGACGAAAAGTGTCTGAGGTTTTTATAGATTTTTTTTGTGGAATGAAATCAAGTCGAGGACGGATACGTGTACAGGACAGGCCCTCCGTCTTGGGACCAGTGGTGAAACAAGTGGGTACGAAATCGCAAATCATCGGGGGTCGTAGGTTTCAAATCGACGAGTAAATAGGCGTGTGGAGTTTGAGTGGCATCGTCCTACGCCTGAGTCAGCCAAGGCGTCCCTAACTGTTTGGCTAAGACTTGCACTTGCGATTTATCTCGAGGGCTTTTAAACAAGACCACGTAATGCGCATTGAGACTGATGGTGCGATGGGCTTTACTTTGTTGAAACAAATTTTGGGTGATGTAAACGACACTGGCATTACGGTGATGCCCTTTGCGCGTGAACCACAGTTTAATTTCTTCTTCGTCTTCTCCTAACATATCGTGGAAAATGACCAAATGGGTTTGACGGGAGTCAGAGACGATGCTGTCGTCTTCTTTAGGAATGCCTTCCACAAACACGATGGAATCGCCTATACTTTCTCGCAAGAGGCTGTACGCCGATTGCCACTCTTTCTAACACCACACGATGCGTTGCGGTGGTCGATCGATCAGATGATGTTTATGTTCGATCAAACGTTTGACGAATTAGGTTTTGCCTGAACCGCTAGGTCCAGCAATGAGCATGTTAAAGGGATGGCGAAGATACAAAACCTCCCAACTGGCACGATCTAGGTGTTCGTCGATGACTTTGACAGTAGAGGAAGAGGGAGCAGAGACAGCAGAGGTAGCCATAGTGTTAGGAATGTCACTTGTGACACGAAAACAAATAAGACGAGAGTTTATATACTTTTTTCAGGACACGTTTATTGAATGTTTTAAACATGAATACGAAAGACAAAAATACATAAAAGCCAAAGGCTTAAATACAACGATAAAAGGCACATCAAAACCATCAACGTGGAATAGAAACAAGTGTCTGTACAACATGTTTTGGGTAATGTTCTAACCAGTTCTATAGGGGGTAAGGTCACGCAAGTGTCCTCCCGAAAGGGTCTTTCAGGCATGTCCACGACAGTCCTGTCCTGGGTGACGGGTTCTTCTGGCACTGTCTCTAACACAGGTTGAAAAGTAACTTTTTTCCTTGAACAACTCTCGTGCATGCTGGGCCACTTCTTGGGTCCATGCCTCAAAACCCCCCCTTTTTCCAGTCACGAACATCTGTCCAATGGGGGTGTAAGTCACAAGCTACACATACATCATCATACACGTCTTCGGAAGTTAAAAGTTGACGAATCTTTTTTTCCTGTTGAGGTCGAGAAGTATCCAGATGAAAACGCAAGACTTTAAGCAGAAGGAGTCTTTCGTGACCATTTAAGGCCATTGGGGTGGTAAGTACTGATCGTAAAGAGTCCACAAGGAATCGGCTGGTAAACGAAATCCCAGAAAACAAGTCACTAAGGCACACACCACTTCTCGACCCAAATTGAATGGATACAGTTCTTGTAATAATTGATGGTAATGATCCACGGTTTGAATATGGCCATTGAGTTCCTTCCACGGAATCTGTTCAATTACATGTGATAAAAGTCGTGGCATGGCAGCCTGTTTTTATACTCTCTTTGTTTCGTAAACAATACACGTACTTTCTGGCCAGAGATCTTCGTTCTCCATTGGGGAATCTAAATGTTGCATACTGTAACCTAAACGTCAGAGTTTGTTTAGAAGTTTCCTCTTCCGCTAAGTAGATTCCACGTAAAATATGTTGGTAATCCTTTAACTTGTCTTCCTCAATGCGTTGCACTAGGTGAATCTCAACACGTAGATCATCGGGGGCCTGGAAGTATTGAACAAGGTCTGACCACTGAAACAATTTCTGACGAATCAGTTCTCTTATACCATTCAGGTACCAGTGGTTCAAACACCGGTGACGTAACGGATGCAACTGTTCTTTACGTTTGACTTGTATTTTGACTAGCTCTCGGTAAATCCTTTCTCTCAATTCCACAGGCAAAGCACGAATGTTCTCTTGTAAAGTATCCATGAATAGGTCATACTAAATCCTCTTTTGTCTAACTCAAGAAATGTACCGTTTGCACAGACATGGTTTTACTTCAGTGTCGAATTTAAATCGTTTTGTTACTAATTTACACATTACAATTCGTTCAGAAGTTTCCTCTTTCACTAAGTTCACATTGTGTACAAGATGTTGGTAATTCGTTAACTCTTCCTCTGGAATTCGATGCCGTAAGTTTACAATGTAGTAGATAGAATCATCAATAGCAAACCAATCCTTTTTAAAACTAGGGGATAGTTGATCAATGTCTGTCCAATGGAACACTTTCAACTGGATCAGTCCTTGTATAGCATTCAGGTACCAGTGGTTCAAACACCGGTGACGTAACGGATGCAATTGTTCTTTACGTTTGACTTGTATTTTGACCAGCTCTCGGTAAATCCTTTCTCTCAACTCCACAGGCAAAGCACGAATGTTCTCTTGTAAAGTATCCATAAACAGGTTATGGTAAGTTACTTCAATGTCTCGGTCCCACTAAGGGTAAGTAATGACAATTCGGTGACCATCGAGCATGTTCTAAGTAGGCCGAATCTTGCGGTTCCCAGTGGTGAAGTGACACACCGCAACTGAAGCACTTGACTTTATCCCCTTCGCCCAAGTAGAAAAATCCGGCTCTGGCTAATTCTTTGGGGGTCGGTCCTCCCAGATACTTAGGCCATTTTCCTTTGAACGATTGAAGACGATTTTCAAAGTCGCAGTATTCCGACAAACGCACAGGAAACGAATATTCGTCTTTCACAGGTTCGTTTCGATGAGGGATGGGTGACATGGATAGGAGTTTGCTCAGGGCTGGATGACGTCCGTAGGGGGGTAGACGTGAAGGTGGACATCCACCTTTAAAACGAAACCCAGTAAAGTGTCCAAGAGGACGAGCGGCAACGCTTTCGCATCCCTCAGGTTTGACACGCACATCATCACTTTCCATGATAGGGGTAGTGACACTAAAGTTCCCATGATGCTTTACGGCATCGCTAAGGTCACAACGTACAGCATCGTTCCCATCGCAAGGCTCACAATCGCATTCCACTTCAGAAGCCCCAAACTTGAATTGTGCCTGTCTGAACTTGTTTTGTGTTTCTCTGAAAGTATTCATCTTGTTCGCTTGGTCTTGGTAGTCACAATGAACTATCGATCTTGCCTAGGGTTCCTTTTTATATACAGGCCAATACCGACGTGTCCATACGGCAAAGTAAAGTGGTTGGGAAGTCGCACTCGCTTCTGGTACACGATTTGATAGACTTTTTCCAAGGGTCGACTGACGATGTGGTGAGTGGGTAAACGTACAATCTTGTTGGGCTGATAGGTGGTCACTTTAAAGTGTTCATCTTCTCTAGACTGCAAGGCTTCTTTCAATAACCAAAGTTGACCACTCGACTGGTACGATAATTCAGAGTCAGTCCTTTCACTTTGTACTGCGTGTGCACTTCTCCTTGTTTGTCCCGGTATTCGTAACCGTAATTTTTAGGACCGCCACTGGCGAAACTTAGAATCTTGTCGTCCGGGTGCTCGTCTGTCCAGGCTCCTAAACGGTCTCCTTCGATGTCAGGGTGCTGTTGACTCGAGTGATGGATGTAAATGCAACTGTCCGTGTCAAAGTACAGGACACGTTCCCCTAACAGTTCTAAAGCTTCGTACAATTTTAAGCGAGCGTGAGCTTTCACGTAATCCGCAATGATGAAATTTCCAAAAGGGTCGTCTTGTACAAAGTCCAGATCTTCTTCGTAATTGACCAAGATCAAATCCTCACGAACGACGTCCACGTGTTTCATGTATTTGGTTTTGTCGTGAATCATCTGGAAGTAGCGGGAAGGTTCGGTCAAATATTCCGTCTTGGGTAAACACGGTCGTTGTGCCATTTCACCCCACAAGCAATTTAACATCACTTTGGCAAACGATCGCCCGTCTTCGTTTTTCTCGATGTGATCTAAAGTGATGCCTTCTTGTTCATAGTATTTCTCTTTGGTCTTCGGGAGTGTGACACCAGGAAGGATAGCCGCTGGCTTCTTGCTTCAGTTTCAAAAAGGCATCCACGTAGTCTGCGAAAATGCCTTTCTGCGTGGGGTCACCCTTGTGGTATTGTTGTGTCTTGGGAAAGTGGCACATTTCGCACACTTTTAACAGTTGGTATCCCATGTCCAGAGCTTTGAACAATTCCACGCTGACCCACGTCCCCGTCAAGGCTCGTTCTTCCTGGGTGTGCTGACAAGGTTGGTCTTCGTTGCACGTTTCGGCACAAGTACGGCACAAAGGAAACATCAGTTTGCCTTGGCAATGGTGAGGTAGCACGGGATGGTACAAGTCCGTGGGAGGCAAAACTTTACACTTGATCAAGCCTTCGTATTGTCGAATGTTTTTCAGGTCGATGTGTTCCGTGAACAATTGCGGGTGCCCTGCAGGAAAGCAACAATATTTGCACACGTAGAAATACAGCGAACAAACGTCCAAGTATTTGATTTCTTCTCCTTTCTCTTCGTCGACTTGGTACAGCAAACAGGTGGCACTGGTCCTTCCTCCGTACAAACTATCCCTCGGGTTCAGCGGGTCCATAAACTGGTAACTTTCCACGAGGCGTTTAAACTCGGGATCGGTTTTCAAACGGTGATCGTATTCGTGTTCCCACATTTCCACCACTATCCTTCCTGATCTAACTTTAGACGTCGCTGACAAGTGGCCTGGTACAAGTCTTCCATGGTTCGTTGTAAAAACTGATTTTTAGTGCCGCGATCAGGGTAACAGACGGGACATCCGTGAAATAAGCAACCGTTAAACTCGTACACGATCTTGGGGTTTTCTAAGTCCCAACCATCGACCGAATGCCTTCCGATGGTCTTTTCGACTCCTCCGTTGCGGGCATGCTGAATCCACTTGTCTTCCTTGTCGCACAGGTAATGTAACCAGCGTAGGGCTTTGACCGAGTATTGACGTTTGACATAGTTGGTTGTTTGAGGACTGATGACAGCCACGGTGTTTTCAGGCATGAATCGTTGGCGGTACACTAAGGAACACGCTTTGGCAATGGTGCAAGCTTCTTTCAAAGGATCGACCCCTCCGTGTTCCATGAACAGTTCTCGAAATTTTCCACAGCAACGCCGTAAAATGTCCACGTCGGAACGACAATACTTTAGCATTTCTTCCTGAAAGTCGAAAGGGTCCGAGGCGTGAGCCTGGTACCAAGCGTAGAAAGCTTCTCGTTGTTCGGTACGCATGTTGTCGGGGTCGTAATAGTGAGCCTCAGGCAAATGGGGTAGAACGGCGTGTTGGTTGGCTTCGGTATTGAAAGAGTGAGGAAAGTACCCTTTAGCCATTTCTGTCATTCCAAACGTTTTAGGCATTCGACTCAAAGGCATGGCCAAGTAACTCATCAAATCTTTAAACTGCACTTGTCCCACTTGCATGAAAATGATTTTGGCTCCGTTCAAAGTGACTTTAGGACGTTCGGTGCCATGCTCCGTATAGTATCTGAGAAGAAACTGTCCATCGTATCCGGAGAAATTGTGAGCCATTATCGTGGCATGACGATGACAATCTCCGTAACGTTCGATGTCCTCTTGGCTCCACGTCTTGTCTAAGACCCACTGTGCGAAATCGGCTAGCGTGTTCGGTCCCAAAAAGATTTTTTCACGCCCTCCAGGAATCTTGCTGCAGTGAGGGCAATGACTGAATATAGGTTCTTGAATGCACTTTTCGCACGTTTGATGAGCCACGCAGAAATTAGGAATGTGAAGGCCAGTCTCTTGCATGCATCCGAAATCGAAAAAGATGAAATTGCCTTTTTTATTCTCGTGACCGTCCTCTTTCTCTGGTTGGGGTTGGTATTTTTGCACGTAACATTCGTCTTCCAAGTCCACGATGTGTTGACAAATGTGACATTTTTTCTATCTTGAACACACGTGTGCCTTGGCACTATTGGTACGAATGCCTTGTCCACACGTGGGGCACAATCTCAGCAGATGACAAGCGCATTTCTTCTGTGAACCTTGCATCTTCAAATGTTGTTGGTAACAGGCAGTGCTGACAAACGTGCGCAGACAAGTTGAACAATGCACTGGTTTTTGTCCTTCGCTCTGACAGGATGGAGAGGCCAAACGTCCTGAGCATTTCGATCCACAATGCTTGTGTTGCTCTCGATTGTTATAACCATAGTCACATTTCTCAGAGTAATAACCGTATCCCAGGAATGCGGTGATACTGGTAATGGTATCGAAATATTCATCGTGATGATAGACGTGAATGTATTTTCCATCCTTAAAGTCTTTCCCTCGAAATAAGAGAGGCCCACGCATTTCTTGAGGATGCACTTTCAAGGTGTATCGTGGGGCTAGGGCATCTTGCAATTTTTGCATCTCAGGAATGCCACAGGGTGTGTCTTTGGGCAAGCCAGATTGTTGTAACAGGAGTTCTGTTTCGTTTCGTTGTTTGGCTCGGTCCGATTGGTGAATAGTTTTCCAGGCTCTTTTTCATTCTACCGTGTCGTTCTTGTTGGCATAGGTTCGTCCCACCACGATGGCCCTGGCTAAACACATCTGGTCTTGAGGGTTGTGAATTCGGACGAGACTTGTTTTGGTGCTGCGAAGCTCGTCCACCACTAACATCTTTTTGCGTCCAGTCCCTTGAGGAGGAGAGACGTGGGTCATGTCCAGTGTGGCTTTTCCATCGGTGATGTCAAACTGGTCATTGGATTGTTGTACGTGTTGAATCTTGTCCATGACTTTGGAAGCGGTCAATTCTGCAGGGCTGCTAAACTCGATCCAAACAGGGGATTTCAAACCGTCGTGTTGTATGGAGAGTCTCAAGCGATCGTCTTTTTTGGGTTGACATTGTCGCTTGAGTTTGGTAAGTAAAGAATCCCACACCCCAGTGATGAACCCTTCTGCTTTCTCCAACGGTACTTCGGACTTGAAATCTTTAAACTTCACCGTGTATTTGTAAGCCGTAGTTCTAAATTTTCTAGAGGAGCGCATTTTTGGCTCTCGAATGTCATAGTACTTTTCAGGGTTGACTAAGGGTGGTGAACTTTGTTTAGAGGGTTTGGATTCTGGTTCACTCATGTCCTCTTCAAAATCACTGGCATGAATTTGTGCCAAGATTTCAGCCATGGTACGAGGCGATAGATCACGTTTCTGCCTCTTACTTTCTTCTTCTTTCTTCTCAAATGAATTGGATCGTTTCATCTTGAGTGTAAAATGTCAAATGACTCAAGTTAAAACACCATGGACTAATTTATAGTCATGGCAGACCAGCGTATATAAAAAAGTATTTGTCTTGTCCTTTCACTATTTATTTCACTCTCTAACCGAGCACAACGATGGAAGAGACTCCCCAAATTGAACGTTTCATCAGAGCTTTGCGAGGGGTTATTAGAAAATTCTCTTCAGACCAACCGACGGACTACTCTCCTTCCTTTCGAGATAAAAGTCAAGATACTTGCTATATCTGTCAGAAGAAAGGGCATTGGTCTTCAGAGTGTCCAGACCGTCAAAAAAGAAAAAAAGGGGTTAGAAAAGACAAAAGTCAAGATACCTGTTATTATTGTCAAGAAAAAGGACATTGGTCTCCAGATTGCCCAAAAAAGAAACAAGAGGAGTCAGAAGAAAAGAGGGATTCTTCAGAAGAAGAGAGGGATTCTTCAGAGGAAGAAAGCAGACAGGTAAAGAAAAAGAAACAGGAGAAGAAAAGAAGAAGGGAAGAAAGTGAGGAGGAAGAGGAGGAAAAGAATGTGACGGTGAAGAAATTTAAAAAACAGAGAGACTAAACAATGAGACAGAAGAAGTCTATGAACTTTTTAAAGTGCTCTGTTGTGAATTGTGAATTGGATTGTTAATATTTATAAAAGAATAAATTAAGTATAAAAAGGTAAGTGTCTTTGATTTTAAAAAAGGAACGTACACTCACGCACTCATACACAGACACGTACTATAGGGGTAAAATGGTTTTTTTTTTTTTTTTGAGTTATTGGCAATTGAAAGTCTATCTCTTTTCGAGAGACGTGGGTGGCCCTGAAAAGGGCCTTTCTTGGTGTAGGGGTGAGTTTAAGCAATCAACTTTAACTGCCTTAAGCCTTTGCCACGGCCGAGGCCTACTTCTGGACTGCGTACTGTTGATGATGATGATTTGGTTGAAATCACTAAGGGTGGTACGGTAGGCTTAGTCACAGGGTTGGAGTGTTTAGCTCGGGAAGGTCGTATTCTCTTCGGTCGTAATAAATACATTTGTTTCAGACTTCTTAATGCGCTAAAATGTCTAACAATACCGTGACCGTTTGATTTTCACACCCTTGTTTCTTTGCTGCTGCTTCTTCTTCTTCTTCTTGTTTTTTATTCTTACCTCTTCTTCTTGCTGTTGTTGCTGTAGCAGAAAAGCTTGTTCCGCTTCCTTTTGCTGTTGTATAAATTTCTCCAATTCTTCTTTCTGTCTCTGTCTAAAATTCTCCACGTGCGGTAATGAAGGAGACGAAGGTTCCGGAACAAATTCTTGCGAGGTAAGAAAATCCACAAAATCCCAATTTATCTCTTCTGAAAGTAAGTTCGGGTTCCCTTGGGTGGTCTCCACTGCTGGTGCAGCCCAATTGATCGTTTTCTGAGTTTCCGTCATGTTGAATAACTGTCGCATAGATTGACTGCACACAGGCGCTAGCAAATCTATATAGACCACGTGACGTCACAGACTGCTCTCTTCGGATTGGATGCGGGCTGACTGAATTATGTAACGCGTGTTTGGATTAGTCAATGAACTCAATCCGTTTCAATCCTTCCTCTACCTATAAATAAGCGTAGTTCACTGCATTCATTCACCTGTTCTCGGCGCCTCAAGATGTGGACCGATGTGCACTCTTCAACGCTTGTGTCAACGATGATGTTCCGGACGGACATACCCATGTATGTCCGATCCAACTGGACAATTGTCCATAGGACCGACACGAACCTGTGGATACGTAGGATCTACGTAGAAAGACAAGGATGCCTGAAAAGAGTGTTAGTCTATGGACCTACCATTAGACGAAGCCTATGACGAAGAAGATGTTGCAGATGCCCTTTATGTTAAGGGCATATTATCATAAACCCAAAGGCCCTTTTCAGGGCCACCCACATTTCTCGAAATGAGATAAACTTTCAATTGCCTACCCCTTTTTTTATTTTTATTTATTTTAATTTTTTTATTTAAAAAAAAAATCCCATGTTCAATTTCCCTTGACGCTAGACAGTCCCACGAATTATTCCCATGTTCAATTCCCCTTGACGCTAGACAGTCCCACGATTTGTTCCCATGTTAAATTCCCCTTGACGCTAGAGTGTCCCAGGGTTTTCCGTAATGTTAAATTTCCCATTGACGCTAGAGTGTCCCAGGGGGTTTTGTAATGCTAAGTCCCATTGACGCTAGAATATCCCCATTCACTACTCTTGGTACTTACGCGAGGAAAAGCATTTGTGAAAAAGAAAAATAAATCAAGACAGCCATACCGAATGGCTTGTATCGTCCTTCTGGTGTTCTGATTTGTCTCTGTTTTGTCGCGTCACGCCAAGGCTTCACGTCAGGTTGCAATGATACTGATCATCTGTACCGTCTTACTTCGTGTAGAACTCATGCTTGTCTTCAGCGTATTTCCATGTTAGTGTGCCAATGTCTATAGGTTACTGCATTTGGAAAATACGAACGAGTTTTCCGGATGCAATACTGCACGACCTTGGGAGTGCAGTATATCCGTCCGACAAAACGGGTTCATATTTTCCCATACAAATGCAGTAACCTTTTTACTATATGCTCATTTTCCTATTTTACCTAAGGTTTAATTATATAAACAAACTACACCGCAAGAAACAAAGTAACTGAATGTTTGCCGTATTCCAAACTAAATATACAAGCGAAGATTCATCATTACACAACAACAACATTATTAATGCGCACATAACTCCGCCCAGATAGATTTGATTTTAGTTTCGAAAGAAAGTGGCATTTTGGTCTACTTGAAATTGACATTTGGAGTCAAATGGTGAATGAATGCGTACTGCAGTAACTTTTCCATTTGATATGGACTGAATAGAGTTTGGTATTTTTTCGATTCTACGAAATTTCGTGATTATGGACTGGATTCTTCTGTGCAAATTGTACATGAAATACATCGGATTAAAGCAGTGAGGGAGAAACGTGTTGACATCTTCAAGTATGTTTGTTCTGTCATTGACTATTGAAATAATAATGTGGGGAAAATATGAAATCTTTTAATTGCAATTATCAAAATGATGCTATGGAATTTAATGTTTTTTCATGCTGAGTGCAGTAAGGAGGATATAATTGCGCTTATATTCGATATTGCAGTACAATTTCGAAATCTGTAATCAAGCTTGAGAATTCATGACATGACTCATGTAATTCGGATTTGCACAATAAAGAAAGTACATTTTGAGGAAATTTAGGATGTAAAATTGTAAGTATAATTTTGCCATTCTTATTACCAGCTAAAGGAGACAGTTTATGTCTTGTAACTTGCATCTTATTTGTAGGTACCCAGCAATTTTATGAAATCAGGCGTCTATCGCCAAAATCCGAAACATTATATCAAAAAGGTTCACGAGTAATGAAGCAAAGCAGATGGTATGTGGCAGTCTGCGAAACATCTGCTTTAATTCATTCAGAAACAAATTTAATCAACCAAAACGTAAAACGTCTGCTACATGATTTGTACATGATTTGTCTACAAAGTAGTTTCTAATGCACTATTGGGAACACGTGTCCTGCACGTGTGGGCAATATGAAGGTCTGCAATATTGTAAAATACTGAACGATTCTGACAATGTAATGTTAACGGAGAAACAAATGAGCACATAATAACGTCTCTTACTCTACTCCCAGTCATTGGAAATTCGTCATGGTACGTTACAAGTTCACATTCCTCGGAAAATATATTCAAGAAACACCATGAGCAAGTCTTGAGACACAATAATACTGGGCAGGTTCGAATTAGCAATTTTTTTAAAACAGGCATTCCTCAAAAGTGCCACACAGCATCAATGTCTCTTTCGTAACGTAAGAGCCATGTAGACCTATAAGTGTTTGAAGAACAAAATGTTCTATAACAATTTGAACGCCCTTGTCATTTGATGCAGTAGAATCATTCTATGATGAGAAAAGCCTCACAAAGTGTTCATATATCTGCTCACCAAACCTTTCAGATCTATCAAAGTAGTCCTAGTGACATCCGGCCTTTCAAGTCTGTCAACGTATTCATACCGATAAACATTTTTTCCGCAAATATTTATCATGCATATTGGTAAATTCTCTCTGTATATATCTATTATCATTCATCAGTTAAGCCATTCTATCTGTATAGAGTCAAAAGAATTTAAAGTTGCAATCAACATAATCGTAATTGTAACTTTTTCTGGTCCTTCTTTTATGAAGCTATCGGCTTTGAAAATTGTGCTAGATTATATTTCTCACTGTTGATCGATGCCGCTTTTTCTATTGATTTGATCATTTATTAAAAATAACTTGATAAGTATATAATTTTGTAACCATGCAATTTATGATTCTTCATACACTAGTTATGCGACAATAAACAACGCATATTTAAATACTTGAATACATAACATATGTCACCAAACAATTGGTTTTCATTTCTTGAGAGTTGATTCAAGGTAGAGTCAAAATCCTGATATAATGCATGTAGCTGTTTTAATTATCGAAAATTGTGCTGGATGCTTCTTGTACGATACTTTAATATAGTGCGTGTCATTTTCGCATTCTCAAGTTAAATCATACTCTCAATTGCAATAAATAACATACGGAGCTTGTGTTTCGTATGAAAATATGTCATTTTACAACCGAGCCTTCTTAGGGTACCTAGATTGCAACAACGTCGTTTGTGGTCTAAAATGGTGTTTCACGTGTATTCAATAAATTCAAAATATTTTGACAAGAAAAAGTTTGTATTCTGTTATGTATATTTTATTTAATTATATCTGATCTGACTGTTTGTAAGTTTTAAAATCTTTTTATTTTTTTAAATTTCATTATATGTCAAAATAATGTAAGTCTGATTGTTAGGAACTTAATACTTTTTTTAGAAAATAGTTTGACTTTCACTGTTCGTTTTAGTAAACACCAGGTGTTGACCTAGATCCTAACCTTGCTTCAAAATTAGTAGTAACCACGTAAATAAGTTTTATTTTTATTTTAAAATGATTGGGTGTTGTCGAGGTCATGATGGGACGTCGTGATTTAAGATGTAAACAATTGTTTTCAAATTTTATTTCTTAGAGTAAAATGATTGGTTTTCGTCAGGGTCATGTTAAGCGTACGTGATATAAACACGATCACATGACCATCCCTTTCGATTTTGCAACTTGGGGATTTTTGAAACTGCGATTTAGAATATGACATAACCTTTTTCTGGAGACATGATCTCAGTTGGGCTATTACGCAGGAAAGTGCTGTGACGTTTGGAGTCATTTCAAATTACTTGGATTCAAAAGGATTATTTCTTTTTTTTCTGGAAAATACGTGTGCTCATATGAAATTCTTGAACAAAGACAGCTCTTATAAAAATGTATTCGCATTTCCAAAACAGGAGTGATATTTCTTGTTTCTACAAGGAAGTGTAGATTTCAACACAACACAGGTTACAGCATACGTCATTGTCTTCTATCTTGGATTCTTCGTCGGGACTTGAACTTGAAATCATTAGAATATTTTATTATTAGGACTTCTAAAATTTTACTCGTGGATTATTTCTGGGTTATTTTTATATTTGATTCTTTAAACCGTAAGTTCATTTTTTAAATAATTTTTACAGTATTTTCCCAGGGAAATAAATTATTATATTTTTAAAAGCTTGTTATTTTCAATCTTTCTTGTGTTACTGTTTATTCGAGCCTAAACACGTAACATAAGATATCTTCACTTTCATGCTATCTATAATGACACGAATTTTGAAGAAATATTTTCTTTGAAGTTAATAATACCATCCATCTTTAAAGTTATTAATTGTACAATGTTGAAACATATTTAACATACCGATATATTTTTGGTTCTCTAATTCAGTTAATCTAACATACTTTAATATAGTTTCTCTCTATACTAATCCCCTAATCCCTCTTTTTTAAATTTCTTCACGCATATTAACAGATACATCCAATTCACTTTTCCTTTTAAAGTTCACTATTGTCACCAGACATATGTCATAGAGATTACATGTAATATGTCTTGGTGTTTCCTTGAGTACTCACCGATTTCCTAGAATTTGAGCCCAAGTATTGGTGTTTGCATAAGTACTCACCTATTTCCTAGAGATTAATAAGCATGTCTTGGTTTTTGCATGAGTAATCACTAATTTACTAGGGATAAATATGCATGTATTGGTGTTTGCATGAGTAATCTCCAGTTTCCTAGATATTAGTGTCCATTCTTGGCGTTTGTATGTGTAATCATCAATTTCCTAGAGATTAGTATGCATGCTTTGGTGTGTGCATGAGGAATCACCAATTCATAGAGATTAATAGGTACGTTCTGGTCCTTGCATTCATGGGTTAATTCAAAACAATTCACAAAACTATTATACTTTTTACTTACCCTTCAAGCTCAAAGATCAACATAGGTTTGTTATATTATTTTCCATTCAAAACGTTAGCGCTCTGTCGCTGTTCATCTCAAAGAAATACGAACAAGTTATGTTTCTGTCTTTATTAACTGACCATAATTATAACTCCAAGTACATGATTTCATTTTAACCGATAGATCCATCCTGCACATTATGTGTCCCATACATCTGATTAGGCTGCCCTTCTCTTCTGCATTTCCCCGGAACATCAAGCTTTCCAGAGACTAAAGTCCAGGTCAGGGAACATGCCACAAGGCGTTGGCGGATTCCTGGGGAAAAAGATGAAACAACGCATATTTACTGCATTGAAATCTTTGTTTCTGGCGAATAATTAAAACAAAGAATTTTGGTTACTAATTTTGGATCCGTCATTTACATGATTTTGTATTTCTTCTTCACATTAAACTTCGGTTCGTTCATAAGGGAGAATCGTTGGCGTTACCATCATTTTGGTATGGCACTGTACTTAACCTTATTTGCTAAACTTGTTATACACCTGAGTGCAAATAGAAGGAACTAACTCTCATCAAGTGCTTTAGTGGACTCCCTACTTTAATTGTTTCACTACCTAATTTAAGTTCTCAATCGGAATGGTCAAATAGCAGTTTTATATGAATCCATGTATACAGTCTGACGATCAAATTGAACTGAATGTCGAATCGCAATTTGATATGAGTCCTGCTTCCATAATCTGACAATCAAATTCGAACGGGAGTTAAATTACAATTTAATATGAATGTATGAAGCCATAGTCTGAGGTAAATACGAGACTTGGTATACACCTGCTGATGCACGAGACGTTGCATCCAAATGAGGTAATCCGTATTGCTGATGACTGCCAAGCATATTGAATAATAATGTTTTGGTGACTGTGACCATGTATGTCATTGGGAAGTTCTTCTTATCTTATTTTCGCACAGATAATATTTATGATTCCATGGATATATTTCAAAGTTAATCTCACACTTGAAATAATAGCTAATAAAACATTTCATACGCAGCCAGAACTATTGTAATTTTCTTGCGTACAAAGGTTGGAAAATCTACTCAGATAAGGGAAAGAATCTGCAGCTAAGTAATATATATATATATATATATATATATATATATATATATATATATATATATATATATATATATATATATATATATATATATATATATATATATATATACATACATACTGATTGGCGAATGATGTCTGGGTCCTTGAATACAACGCGTATCATGTAAAAAGCGATGCAGATGATCTGCTCCCGCGTCACCAGCCCATGAAACTATATAACTAAAGATATCGCTCTTTATACCAACGGACAATGACCGTTTCCATGCTACGTACTTATTTCCTGGACTCAGTACACACTATTACCATAAATAATGCTAGGCCTTAAACAGTGGATAATCCAGTAGGGACTTCGGACCTAAGTCAAATCCTCTTTTTAGTCAAAATAAACTCTTTTCAGAGAAACAAACAAAAACTAGCTGTTTTTGTTCAAGTGATACAAGCCATCTCTTTTAAAACCATTCCAGAAAAGTCCTGCAAACCTCGGATTATTAGAATGGTTTTTAATATCACTGATTAAAGGTGTATTTACACTTAACAGCCTCACCACCATTAGTGAATACGTCTTTCCGCAAGTCGCTGATATCGGGACGGAAATTTATCTTCGCAGACTTGTGAGAAATTAAACGTGCATTTTTTGACACAAATATGCTTTGTTTTTCTTGAAATTAAAGACTGAAATATCTGTATGATGTGATCATTTTGATGCTTAGAGGCTGTCTTTATTTCCATTGGTCTGCTTCTTATAACACAGTTGGTTTAAACAGTTTTTATTTACAGAAGTCATCGTGGAAACTATATACAATCAAACAAGAAATAGAGAGGATTGAGTAATAATTCAGGTCTCTCTCTCTCTCTCTCTCTCTCTCTCTCTCTCTCTCTCTCTCTCTCTCTCTCTCTCTCTCCATTAAGAACATTATTCACTTTATAATAAGTCTGACGGGATTAGTGAAGGCATATATTGCAAACATTAAAAAAGCTAATGAGGTATCGTGAGAAAATTAATATCAGACAATAACTTACGAGCGTTTATATCAGAAACATGTTACTGTATACCTACAATTTAACCAATGAGGGTGTTGGCATTGATGAAGTGGGGGTAGATAAAAGACTTTTAACTTCAGCTCGGGTGAAATGTGTTTATAATAATACAATACGTACTGGAAATGTAACAGAGTAAGATGAAGACATAGGTAGTTATCAAGCAAATTATTTAGATGTGATTATATACTCACTTACCGCTTTAAAGATCTCCTCGTTGACCAAAACCGACTGCAGTGGTTTACCCATTAAATAACGAAGTTACATCTGTGACGTGGGGCAATATTTATATTGTTTGGTTTCTAATAATAACATGTTTTGTGCAGTCTAATGGAAAATGCTAAGTGGTTTCTGCTACACCGAGTGAAATTTTGTTGGCAAATGATTTTGCAAATTTAGTCGTTTTATGAACTACAACCAAGTCATCCATGTTTTGTGTGCATAAAAAACGCTAGACATTTGGTGAAATCAAATCCGACCAGACATTTGGGGGAATCAAATCCGTCTATACATGTGATGAAATCAAATCCCTCGTGTGTCCTAAAGCCATGGCATAAGACATTTTTTTAAATAAATTAGTCCGTGCTTGCAGTGCTTTGCTGAAAATATGTCCTGTCTTATCTCTAGCTATGATGTAGATTGTGTTCCCTTCCAGACGATTCTATCTGCTTCCGTTCTGTATTTTTCTATTTCGTCTTTTTCATACTGGGTGCAGGTACTATACCATGCTCCAGTAGAGGTCTTGATTATGGTGAAACAAAGAATTTCTATGACATTCTCGCAATTTTAATTTTCACGCTTCATAGTATATCTAAACTTTTCCATGGTTTTGTAACAATATCCTGTATATGTGTATTCCAAGATAAGGATTCCTTTAAAGTTACGCCCAGGTTGTTTTTAAGAAGTGGCATTCCTTGTAACTATGTTATTCATTAAAAGATGTTACTTCTCTTTCCGATATTTTCTGGATATGGTCATCGATTTGGTTTTTGTTTGGGTTTAAATCATCTGACCATCGATTAAAAATCGATTAGTCCATCAACAGATTTGATTTTCAGTAAGTCTTTGTTTAAACCACCTCCTCAGTCATCGTTAGGTCCTCGACAGCAATTGAAAATGGTGTATCATCAGCAAACAATGAATATCAGTAACAATATCAATACTGTAAATTAAAAATAATAATGATCAAAGTACAGATTCAAAGTTCCACCAACAGCTAATAATCATATTTATTAAATCCCAACTCCTTTGTGGGACTTGTTTTCGAATTTCAAAGTGGTCTAAATATTTCCACTTAAGAAAATACATAGCGAATTTTACTTACATAGCATGTGGCATTCTGAATGGGTCTACCTGGATGTGTGGTAGATGGAAATGGAGACATAGGAGCTTTCCTAGAGTCATCTTCTTGACGGAGTTTAGTTGTGCTGAAAAATACAATAAGCATGGTCTTATCTTCGATGTAGTGGAACCTTTGTAATATGTGAGGACAACTAAACATTGCATGGACTCAGATATGCCTCGCATAACTGCCTGACGGGTCAGGGTCTACACTTATGGCTCGAAATCATATTTAGTTATTGGTGTAGACCCTGGACTGAAATCAAACAAATTTTGTGATTGCGCTTGAGCTCGGGAGCTTGTTTCAGAAATTCACAAAGAATTTAGCATTTGTAACATCACATTTGATTTGCTAAAAATGAAAACAAAGTCCAAAACACAAGCCTGGTTTCGTATTTTTCGAAAATTTCAAAATCAGAAACTTTATCTCAAGCTCAAAAATGATGTCATGTATAATACTTAGAGTACCACCTACTTCATGGAGATATAGCTTTATAGTAAATGGGACCCAAGTTAAGAAAATTATAATGTTCGGTACTTTCCGTATCATTGTAATTAAAGGTATTGACTTTCCAAATTAAGAAAATACAGCGACTGGTGTCTTAGAGCATTATGAGACGGTCTGTCTGCATTTGTCTGTATTAAAACGGGTCAAATCAACACATAGAGCTACATTATGATGTTTTGATGGATATAATAACAGAGAAGATATCATTGGTCTTTCATGTTAAAACCAAAATTTTAACGAATGTATACGGGACATTATTTGCTCTCCTTTGGCTGGGTCACACACACACACACACACACACACACACACACACACACACACAAAGGTGGCAAAGTGGTCTAAGGCGCTAGCCTTTACAGATCACTGACATCTCACCTTTGTCCGTGTGGGTTCCAGTCTTGGTCGCGGCAAACGTGTGTATGTGAGAAAACGTGTCAGTAGCTTTATGTGTGTCTGTGGTTTTTCCAAATTTCTTCTTCAGCCATAGATACTGGCCGCCATGAATAGCATATCATGTGCTGAAAATGTGGTAAAGCACATAACAATTACAATAACAAGCTGGTTGGCTGTTAAATTGAATTTTCCTCAGTTTATGAATTCCTAGTGTGTGTGGGTGTGTGTGTGCGTGTGTGTGTGTGTGTGTGTGTTCGTCCAAGTACTGATTTTTCACAAACATGCACCTTGTAGAAATTACAACAAGATGTTACTCTAAAGAGTTACCGCTCCGTTGGCCTGGTGGTTAGAGCCTCTGGCTCCGATACAGGATGTTGCGAGTTCCACCCACACCGAGTCATACCAAAGACATAAAAATGGTACTAATAGCTGCCTCGCTAGGCGCTCAACATTAAAATGGTAGTGTTAGGACTGGTCAGTCTGGTGTCAGGATCATGTGACTGGTGGAACATGATACTGCTAGACATCACTATAAAATGCCACACTGCAGATATCGTAGCGATATGAAAAATTGTTAAAGGTACCTTAAAAATCCAAATCACACATACCTACACAAACACAGACTCAAAGATTTACCATCGATTGAAAAGGCATTAACATAGAATTATATGCATGAAATTCTAGTGCTGGCTCAAAATATTCCCCCTAATTCACTCACAGCAAGTTCATGGTTACTGTCGTTACCTGTACTGACTCATAATTTGCTGTTAATTTGGTTCAGACACCCAATACTAATCAAAGTTCATGACAATTATGCTAATAAAGATTTTGTTAGATTTTTCATTTGAATATTTTAGTATTACATTAACATCCCACTCATACAGATTATGCTTAAACTTAAATAACCTTAGTATTACATTCATATCCCACATATAGCTAATTTATACTTAAACTTAAATGAGTTTAGTATTACATTCATATCCCACACATAGTGAATTTATACTGAAACTTAAATAACCTTAGTATTACATTCATATCCCACATATAGCCAATTTATACTTAAACTTAAGTGAGTTTAATATCACACTCATATCCCACACATAGTGAATTTATACTTAAACTTAACTGAGTTAAGTATTACATTCACATCCTACACATATTGAACCTATACTGAAACTTAAGTGAGCTTGGTATTACATTCATATCCCACACATAGTGAACTTATACTTCAACTTAAGTTTAACTTGCATCTTTTCTAAAAGAATTTTCTTTATCAGAAAGTCATATTTTTTCTCAGTATGGTGACCAGTCTATACTCCCTCCTCCCCCACCCTCCATCCATTTTATCACTTTGGTTTACATATTAACTACTTCATCTGAATAAAAATAAATGCGTTTTCTTACCTGAAATCCCAACCCATAATCATTGAAAATGTATGTAGAAAGGAGCGACTGTATTAGCGTTTTCAAGACAACAATTCTGCAAATAAATTTGCCAAGTTACTTTGAGATTATGTGTGCATATGTACTTACTAAATATTTTGACCTATTTTATTTACCTTCAGTGAATCCTGTATTTGGGAATGCGTTTTCATAGTAGAATCTGTCACCTTTCTTAAGATTCAAGAATTGTTGTCCGACGATACATCCAAACAATGGTCCAATCACACCGCCCGGAAGCGGTGTCTCTGAAATCCCACCTGGAAAAATATCGATGTCATCGGGATGTCTGAAAAACACAAAAACAGATACATAATAGATATATAATTGTAAATACATTATCAGTGGTAGGTGTGTATAGAAACGTGACCAGAAGACTCAGATGCCGGAGCATATCAAGCATAATAGAAAAACAAAAAATAAAAATTCGATTTATAAAGGGGTATGGCAAGAAATATTGACATTTGAATGACTAATGGAGTGAAAACGGTAGCATGGATATCATTAAATGAGTTCTTTCTAGCAATTTTACAAAAATTATTTATGTGAATGTTTTCTTTTTTCCAACGAATTTATGTAGTGATCTTTCAACCATCAACAGAAGCTCTTTGGGTATTTTGGACAACCCAAGAATCAGTTTTCCTGAAGAATTACACAGTCCCGCCCCCAATATCAATCAGTAATAAATACAACCGTGCTGATATTTGTCAAATTATGGAATAGTTAAATCCGTTGAACTAGCTAATTTAGTAATTTGTATCATTCCACTTTGACTCAGAGTTATTATGTCTAATTGTGTCTAATTATATCTAATGTCTATTTAGTACTTTGTATCTTTCCCTTTTGACTCCAAATTATTATGTCTAATTGTCTGATAAAGAGAATCTAAAGTGCATACGCCACCTGACTGTCTAATCCGGACAAAATTTCCACTGTCATATTTAAGCGACTCCACTGTACCATTTCCCACATTCACTGGCATGTCTACTATTTATCATATTCACTGCGGTTTGTAATATTTACCAAATTCACTGCCGTTTGTACTATTTAGCATATTCATTACCGCTTCTACCATTCACCTTATCCATTGCCGTTTCTGTTATTTATCACAATCACTGCCGTTTCTACCATTTACCATATTCACTGCCGTTTCTACTATTTACCGTATTTACTGCCGTTTCTACAATCTGCTATATTTACTATCGGTCCTATTTTATTTACCATATTCACTGTCATTTATGCTATTTGCCATATTCACTGTTGTTTTTACCATTTACCAAAATCACTACCGCTTCTGTTATTTACCATATTAACTGCCGTTTCTAACGTATACAAAATTCACTGTCATTTCTACTAGTTACCATATTTCTGGCTGTTTCTTCTATTTACCATAATCAATGCCGTTTCTACTAATTATCAAATTCACTACCGTTTCTCCTATTTACTATATTCACTGAATTTCTACCATTTACTCGACAAAGGTAGCAAATAAAGATAAATCGTTTCATTTCGGCAAATGACGAAGTGACGAAAGACATTCTATATAAAGTGCGACTGAATCAACACGCACTGTATGTAGTAAGTAAAGAAAACAATACTCGTTTATTTAAGAGTGGTCGCTCGTGAAACTGATGTACATACCTTTTTAACAATTGATATTTTGGTATACCAAATGGTTCCAGTAATCACAAATCACTAAATATGTAAACGCTAGTGTGTAGTTTTGTGGCGTGACGGGTTTTGTTATGCCGCAACTGAAGTAGGTGTGTTATGGTTGTGTTGGGGTGCTCCCAATATCCTATTTGAATTATTCTAGAAGTCCCACCCAGGCTCGATTTTAGTTGGAAGCTAAATTAGTGAAATATAGATGTAAAGCTATGAGCCTCCAGTCAGCAATGCCGACAGTTAAAAGATTGAATATTCAAAAAGGTGAAATTCAACGAATAACAATGTAATGACAATTCAATAATCAAATGATTAAAATTTCCCAAGTACTCTCCTTCTGTTCATCCCTGTGATAGCCTATTACATTATTTGATTAGTAGTGTGAGATAGCTTTCCATTTGTCCTTGTATTCTACTCATCTGTGTGGTCTACTGTCCTATTCCTCCAATTCATTCTCCTCTTCCTCCAGACTTTCTCCAAATTACTTCTCCTCCTCGGCTTTTCTATATTCCTCCTCCAATTCCTCCTCTTCGACTCATTTTCCTCCTCCTCTTCGACTCCTTCCCCCGACTAGACTTGTCAACTCCGACTGTTCTGCTAGTCTCCTTCCATCTCCCCTCTTAGAGACTCGGGACTCAACTCAACCGGAAGTTCTATCCCCCAAAACGTTTCCTTTATGAAGCTTTGTCTTTCCTTAGAATCTCCTCTCTAAGTTTTACCGCCAAGTTACGAGTGGCTTCCACGGAGTAACCCTATATTGCTCAGCAATCTTCCTAGGCGAGACTAAATTTTCGCTTGCTAGTTAGAAGTTATAATTCGGATCGACATTGTTATGACAATCCCGATTGGAGGTTGCTTTGACCCGATCAAATCAAACTTAGCGGACAATGTGCATCTCGCTGTCTGTTCACGTGGGGACGGATTTAAAACACGCCCCGGTCCCTCGCAGGTTCCTCTGATGTTAGGACTAAGCTGTAACACATAGGTGGGAAGTCGCGCGATCTAGCGCCTGTGCCGATTCAAGATGCCTGTTCGTCTCTCTGGTCACGGTAACCTTGCGTAAGAGATTAACTCTAGTCTTCGGCAATGTTTAGATATCAAAACATGGCTTGTAATAATACCTTAGTTTATACACGACTTACTAACTGAGGCTGAGCAAACGTGACAATTTTCTTGCCCTATTTTGAGATGAATATCTGTTCAATATGAGGTTATATGCATAACACATTTATGGGAAAAGGACTTCGTCATTAATTTGTCCATAAAATTATAGCTTAATGAACACTTAAGAATTCATCAAATTTGAACAGGTTGAATATCATTGACTCCTCTTTTCAATACACACACAAAATGGTTTTCTAGAGAGTGTGTATCAATGTGACTCCTCAATAAATACACAAAGACCTTTCGAGATTTTTTAAACCGATTTAAGATATTAAATAGGTAGCGCAGCCTATCTACTTCGAAACACCGATCTGATCTAAATAAATGTAAAATGCCGAAAGAATTCCTTCGCCAGACCTATTTAATATCTTATTATCAACACCTATGATTTTATAATAATTTTCGTTCTTCGCATACCTATTCGGGTCTTCTTCCGCCAAAGACTTACTAATGTGGGAAGTATCACCACGATTACTTCGAGATTTTTCCTTGTATTCTGACAAGAAACCCTTACTTAATGGTCGAGTTTGTTACTTATTGATTGACATTGGTTATTACGTATGTAATTCAGCCGAACCAAGGTCACCAAAACATCTGATTGGTACTATATAGATTAAACCGCATTTCCGATCAACAAGTACAAAAGTATAACCTAGAAAATGCATAGCTGTAATTCTCACGCAGGTGATATGGGCCAAGCCCGTATTTGTGGTCATAAGCGCCAAAATTTCACCCCAGAACGTGTATAGCTATGACACTCGTTTTACCAATTTCACACTATCATGTCCTGTAACGGTGTGAGGAAGCTATAACGGTCGATAAATCAAACATTTTCTCGCTACGGGCAATATCACTGTATCATCGTAAGTTCAACATTTAAAAATTGTCCGCTTGATGAATTGTTAGAGAAGATGATACATAAGTTTAATAGATGACAGCTGACTGTCAGAAAAAATGGGTTGTTTGTAATAATCATAAAACCTAATGAGTAAGCATTATATTTTACTTCCACGGGCTTTCATTCTTAAGCAGAAGATGATTCTGGCTGCTACTATTGGTTTGAAGCAACTTGAAAATTGTACTGAAGAATAGCATGTGTGGATCTCTCCGAGAGAGAGAGAGAGAGAGATCTAAAGTACATTTGATATGGAATATTATGGTATATAACATAGGTTATTTTATGTTAAAGTCCACCACGACGGCACAAATAATGAGCATCCGTAATGCTGTCTTGTCTATGCCCTTAATTATCAGATATTCCTTGGATGATTTTTCGAAAGAAATAGACTTTGATGCGAGGTAATCAATTATATTTTGGGAAAAGTGTTGAAAAGTCTGGTTTAGAAAGAAAAATAAAACAGTTATAATAATAATAACTTGCCTGATAGGAGGAAGGGACGATTTTATTTCGATACTTCTACTTCTAAACAGATGATCTGGTAAACAATTTATCATATCGGTTGGTATTTCTATAATATGGATGATCACCAATCCTATCGGTTGGTATTTCTATAATATGGATGATCATCAATTATAACCCCAACGTACACTTCACTTTTATCTCCAGTAGTGCTATATATAGTGAAGTGTTTGCATATTAATACAATTACACGTAAAGGCTTGATGATAGCCACGGTCAATATTTTGTTTATATTACACTTACACGTAAAGGCTGGACCATATACACGGTCAATATTTCTTTATAATACACGTGCGCGAAAAGGCTTGGCCAACTCATTTCATATATAACAGGACACTGGACAAGCAGGGCTTGTTCTATTTAACTTTATATTGCTTATAAGTTCAAGTTTCCTTCAAATATTTAACGATTCTTCTCAAACCTAATGACATAATCCCAATTTCATATAGAGAAATCAAAGCCATTAACCGAGTCAATACTTCCCTTCATTCCGCACGAAACTGCTTAAACGATACGATTGTTTAATTTTTCAACTTCAGTTGTTTAAAAACTGTTACTAAGTAAATTCGCTATGCACACAAGGATACGTTTAACATTATAGTCCAAAGCCCAATATAATAAATGCCACGTCAATTACCTATAATAACGTATTGCCAATTCAAACTGTAGCTTCTGACTGGTCTAATGCCACTATGTGCAGTTGAATTTATGGAAAAGTCTGGGTGGACGAGATCTGAACTACAAAGGTTTGTTATGTCAGAAAAAATCCCAATCTCATATTGATAAATCAAAGCTATTGACCGGAATCAATATTTCACTTCATTCCGCCCAAATCAGAAAGATGGTCTCGACACATTAAAAGTTAAAACACCGTTGTAGTTGTTGTTGTTGTTGTTGTTATTGTTGTTGTTGATGTTGCTGTTGTTGATGTTGCTGTTGTAGGGTTTAATGCCATTTTTAGCACAAGATAATCTATACATTGGGTGGAGAAAGAAGCCGGGAAAACCCTGGAGAGAACACGGACCCTCGAGAAGCTATATATATATAATGTGGATGTTTTCATTGTTGCTGTTTTTATTTCTTTTTTAATCTTTTAGGTACATAAAGATGGACTGCATCTAAATTCTTGGAATACGTTTAGATTATCCATGGATATTATCTGCTCAAATTCTATCTTACGCTGGTTGAAACATACACACCATTCGCTTTGTAAAATATCTATATCTTTGTCTATAAATATCTCTACCTAATTATCGTCGTGAATTACAAATCGCATTAGTTAATATTCCCGCCATTCCCAATTTGCTTCTCTCTCAATCAAGCAACACACACACACACACACACACACACACACACACACACACACGGGTATGCCCGCCTCTCCCTCACCCTTAAAAGTGTGAATGAGAAACAACATAAACATTGTCCACAGTAAGTCTTCTACACAGTTGAAGAGTTACAATATATCATATCCTGAAAACGCTTAAATGCTGGAGCTATCGGGGTAATGGCTCATGGGTCCCCACCACGCGTTCATCCTACTGACCTCAATGATACCCAAGTTTCCTGGATTCGATCCTGACACATATAGTCTCGAACGTGACGTGCGATACCATTAAAAACAAGATAATCGATTGTATTATATTGCATTTTAGAATAACCAAAGGCCGAAGAAATTAATTAAAGTCATGTGAGCCTTTGTAGTGTTATTTACCTATTCTCGTTCCATTCATGTACTTTTTTACCCTGACTGATACATTAACCCAAATGTACATTAAAAAAACTTTACGATAACTACCATTACACATGCTTATTAGATAATATGTTAATGTTGATTACAGACACTAATGTTCAAGTTAAATAAACGACAGCTAAAAACAACCACAGTTACATAAACGACATGCTAAATAAATGACAGATAAATCGACAAAAATATAAAAATAACAACAGCTAAATAAACGACAAAACTGGTGTTTTGAATTATCCCTCTGATGTCTTAAGTATTATGGTATCCATTTTCCTCCAATGGCACAACGAAGTTACTGGAGAGCCCCATAAAAGGAATAGATGTCAATGGACTTTTTTATATGGTGTTAATGGGAAGAGAGATGGTGAGAGATTGTGTGTGTGTGTGTGTGTGTGTGTGTGTGTGTGTGTGTGTGTGTGTTTGATTTGTAACGTAGCTTTAACAATTTTTCAGTCATATCTCTACGATGTCTGCAGTGCCGCAGTTTGTAGTGATGTGTAGCACTGGGGCATCATGCCCTTGACATGTGATACCTTACGTTAAAAATCCAAATCACACACATAACACAGTGTCCTGGACACTGAATACTTGACGAGATTCAAGCATTCAACTATATATCCGTTTCATATTCTATACCCTGAAGAGTTTTAATTAATTTAGGAATTCAGACAGTAGGAGATTTAATAGCAACACTGTTTATCTTTTAAATGTAAACACAACCATTGCATGTAAACACTTGCAAATTTGTTTGGCAGTCTTTCTTTTGCTACAAACAAGTACAACCAATTCGTATTGAGCCTCGCAGCAGCGGCCTTCATCATACGAAAGATTTACAAATCCTAGCCACAATATTCACCCTGTCTTGACGTGCTTTCAGATCTTCTTCCCTAGAGTCGATTGAAATGAGATGCATAGCCTTGCATGACCGAGACATTATCACAAGTTAAATTCTGTTCTAAAATTTGGTATATATTGAATACGAATGGGATGTTCAGAAATTTCCGTATAAGGAAACAGACACATTAAGCCTATCATCCAACAAATCATTGGTTTACGACAAACTTCGCAAAGTTTCCAACAGCTTATTACTTCAACCCGTTGGTAAATTAGAGAATATGGTGTTTACGAACATAACCCTGAATTAAACATGATACATACGGGGGAAAAGGTGAATGTTCCGCATGCAAATTTCAACCTAAGCCTCATTTATTAAGCCTTCAGTCCCATGGTTAACCACATAAATGAGTTCTTAGTACCTAAGACTGAAAATCCTCAATGACATTGCAATCTCTTTTAAAAATGTTGAAGGCAATAGCGGTTTGTTGCATGTGCAAATTCAAAGACCTAAAGCAGAATCCCATAGGACTGGAACTAGATACGTTGTATAAATGGCACGTCACGAATGCCAACAAGTCCTTTTTTTATCGAGTTATGTGTCCGCTTCAGCAGTAGACAACTTTTTGAGAATGGAACATTAATCAACCAAAAAAAAAAAAAGAAACTTAATTCCGCGTTTCATAAATATTTGCCGCGCATGCTCTGACCTATGACAATCGGATTACAATCAACATTCAGACAAAGAGGAGATCTGACAGACAGACATTGATAAAAAATTATGTTCTTGTGACCTTCGGAATTCCCTGTCTAATTAGTTTTAGTAGCCATTTGATTTCGTTTCAGTGTTTTCTTTTGCAACAATATACTCCTCAAGACGTTTTTTATTGTTTAATTTCACTTTCAGCAGTAAAAGAGTTTCAATTTGATTGGCAAACCAAGTCAGCAATTCAAAACGTCGCAGTGGCATCTTATGTATTGGTAAGCAGATCTTGATTTTAGTTGCATTCAGACCCATGAACAACTACAATTTTGAATATTTTACTGTATTACAGTCATTATTCCCATAACGAACAACACTTAGAAATTCACACACCTACTTTAGGTTCGTGCAGGACAAAGGTTCTGGTTTCTAATGGACGGTTTGATTCAAGCCAGAAAACCTGCATTAAAGCGTGAATACTTTACACATTTAGAAAATTGTATTTTTTTGTAAAACTTAAATAACCCATATATCTGTTTTTATAGTCGAAGCGGTCAATAGTTTGACAAGATACAATGTACGTTACAACGGATTTAGTGCAACTAAAGGAAGCATGCATGCTCGTCTTTATCATGGGTAGACATTCAGTCTTATTAGTTTATCTGCCTATTGTAGACGAACATTTCATTCCAGCCTGATCAACCCAAATTGTATTATACAATGTACAATGTGTACCTCAATTCTCGTTTACAGCCTGTAAGAAAAAGTGCAGAGTGCCTTCACTAAGATGTATCCAATATCTACATATGTTATCCCATCTTTATTATAAAATCATTTTTTCTCCATTAAGGTGTATAATAAAAAGAGTACTGCATGTATATGGGAAAATATGAACTCGTTTGCTCGGATTAATACTTCACTCCAAAAGGTCGTGTAGAAAATAATCCGAGAAAGAAAAAAAAACTTGTTCACATTTTCCCATACAAATGCAGTAACCTATGATTACCTGTACACTGAACGAAGCTTCCTGACGTTCTCTGCTGAATGATCGACTAGGCCTCCAGGTCCGGTGCCGAAGTGGAAAGCACAAGGCAGATTGCAATGTTTCCTCCATGCATTGTAACCGGGCACTGCATGATCTCTGCTTCGCTGAATGTTCAGCGATATCAGATCAAAACTTTTGCCATTGTGGTCAAGGAACAAGTTATCTCTGACACTGTTCACAATCAAACCGTCAGCTTTACTGGCAGGATGGATGGCTAAGCCGTAACCAACGTAAGAGCAACCTTGAGCCTGGTCTGCAAATATCATACCTGGTCGATTGAATGCCAGCTCGTTTCTAATATGCATACCACTGTCCTTCATAAACAATACTGTATTTTGCAGGAGAGTGTGACCGAACCTAAAAGGTGCAACTCCAAATACGTTCGAGATCGTTGCATCAGTATTCATGTCATAGACTGTGTTATGGCCCTCTGGCTTTGGCGTCAAACCTGTCCTCTTAGCAAATTCGGGTCCAAGAACGTATGGAAGCCAATGTTTGTAGGTGATATGCTGGATCACTCCAACGACAATTTTTCTCGTTTCTTGATATATGTCCTCATCACACCACTTGGGGTTTAGTTGTCCAAGGATTTTGGCGATACGATTGTGCTCTCTAAGGAACAACACTTGCAAAGCTGTCAAACCTGGCATGACGTGTATTCGGAAATCACCTGACGACGACAGAAGAACAATTATGAGAACGTAATGAAGAAAACAATATATTACATTTCTACTGGTCAAATTGGATTCCTCTTGACCATTCGTGCCTGCTGGACAATAAATATCTGAAAATGACTAACCCGCAGGAAAATTTAATTTTTTGTCGAGATCAAAATAATTCATGTTTGTCACTTTTAGAGGACGATAAATATTTTGGACGTGCACAGATAAAGTTAAATAAAGAAGGCGATTTCTAAAAGTTGCAAAAATTAACTAATGCGTGTGTCTATACTGATCAAACTATAAAAGGGACAAAATTTTAAGATTTTAATTTTTTTGACACTCGCTACTAATTTAGCTACAACAATCTCATATACACAAACAAGCTTCACCTGAAATAAAAATTCACTCTTGTGCAATAAATTCGTTAATTAATAAATGAAAATGTAATAAATTTCTGCCAGTCCATTACACTCTATTCTACGCCCTCATATTAAGTGCAAAATAATATTTTTACGTTGATTTTGCTTTTACCTGACTTCATACAGTAATGGCCAGGACGATCTGTTTGACATTGCGTTTCGTCAACAACACCGGGTGGGAAAAGGTCCTGCTCTGTCATTTTCAGAAGTCCTACAATGATTGATACATTAGTTTGTTATATATTAAGAAAAGTGAACTAATGACTATCATGTGTGCCCGTATATGAAGGCGGATCCAACTGCGAAAAGTTTAAACTGAGATCTATCTTTGCATAATCGCCCGCAGATTGCGTTCTACACTCTTCTTTGATTAGAACTAGCAAAGAATAGTGCAGGCATATTATGCGTTGGCAGGTCTGTGTCAACGATGCTCCCAGTTCGTTGCGCTCCATGCACAACAGCAACAGCAACAGGATTTTCCTACTCTTTGTCGTATCATCCTCTTCGAGTTCGTCATCATTTTGTGATGTATTTCTTTTTTAAATTTAAAATCTAAAGTTTCACCAGTACTATTTCTTATACTTTGGACATATTAAGTAAACACTACCGAAAAATACTGAGCCCCTTTTCCTAAGAATATTAATATGAGGTTCATACGTTGCCCATGTAATGATTCACACATGGCACACTACATTATATGTCAGTAGCACTCTAGAATTGTCGATAAGCAGTATTTGATTGACATTTATCGATAGGTAATTGTGAAAGACGTGTGTAAAATAATTGGTTGGATAGTTCAGAGATAATCTTAACAAAAAAAAGAAGAAAAAATATGGAAAGTACTCTATCAAGCTTTCATGACATAGTCTTATAAGAATAGTTATACTCAAACCTAGAGCCAGCGACATCAGAAATGGAAGTTAAGTGAAGAAGACTGGAATAACCGATGCAACAAAACAAAATTTAGGTTTCTTCTCTAATAATATCGTACTACATTTACATTAGATTACTAATACAGTCATATATAACATTTGCTGCTCAGATATTCCAGCTGATGACATATATTCTGGAACTTTTAAAAATTACAAAAATTATATCGACTTAGACAAATATATTGTCCATTTGTTCCATAGACCAAACAGAATAACAAACTGAGAATAAGACTGTTTTAGCTCTGAATTTTCTCACCTTTGCGATGAAAGATGTTGTTCAGGTAAGTTCTTTCCTCTCTTTGATCAGCTCCACTTTCAAGACGTGAAACTTTGTTTAAAATATTGCATGTTTATTGTTTTCTGTAAAATGTCTATATAGTAATGTAGTTTGCACTCTACTTCAAGCTACTGTTTTCAGTAGTAGCTACAATGTTAGTTAGGAACTACTCCCAGAGACATGGGTTTGCCGCGATACATCGTAGAAGATAGCAGTTGTGTATTCTGAACGTGCTTGATTAATTTCTGTGTGTGTAGCTGCTTGTGTCGTCCTGGATTTCATGTCAGATGGGACCCCCAAAATACTTAAACTTTTGCAGTGAGTCAAAAATGGATTTCAGGCACTTGGAAACGGTAACTCTGTGAATCCAGTGGATGGGGCAAAAATAGAAACGGCCTTTTGAGCGCTTTCGGATTGCCACCACGTGTAATGCTCATCATAACAACTTTGGTGCAAAGACGAATGCAGCAATAAAATATCGTCTGGCAATCGGACTTTTTGTTGCCAAAATGCTAAGTGAAAGCATAAATTACCATAGCAAAAGCCAGAAGTACTGACGAAAAGTCCAAAACGTGACTAAAGTCAGTCTTTCAAAGATTTTGATGAAATTTCGAAACTGAACAAGGCATTATGCGTTAAACCTTGATCGGCCAATAGAAATAAACTGCGTCAGCTGCGAAAAACAAGTCATGATTGTCAAGCAAATACACAAAATGTCACAAGTGCAACAAGAAAACACAGTAAAAGTGAAAAAGGCCTTACTAATAGTAAACTGTGCGGACGTTTAAGAAAAATGTACTACTTTGTTATTGTCTATGGCTCATTGAGATTGTTTGATTTCACATTCAGCGAAACGCCAGATCTAGTACATGCAAAAACGTTATTTTTTTATCTCAGTAACTATATACGATGATGATAAGAAGACAGGCCACGCGTTTTTGAACATTTGTGAGACCTCAGACCATTTCATTATTGACACTGAAGCAGGCGCAATAGTTATGCCTGAAACAATTTAAAACTCTCTTCCAATAAAGCCAAAGCAGAGACGACTGCAATCTACGTTTTTCTGCCCTGAGGGAGTCTATAATCTAGAGGCGAGCTTATGACACAAACATTATATAAGGAAATATCATACCGGTTTTGGTTATGCGCCATCAAGGGCCTAAGTGTCACCAATCTCACTGGACACGAAGTTGCGCATGCAAAGGGTCCTGTGAAGAGAGTTGAAGAGCTCGAAATAAACAACCTTTGTGAACCTTGGCCTGCAGAAGTGTGAACCATTAAACATTGTATTCAAACATGATACCATGCCATAGAATATAGCCAGGACCGTACCATTCCATTGTGTCGAAGGTGAATGAATTGACAATATGTAGCAAGAAGGCATCATTGAGAAAGTACATGAGCTCACAGAATGGTGTGCTCCTTTGGACTGGTATCAACTGGAACAAATTTAACAAGGCTATAGAATGGAAATATTTATGCTTCAATCTACATATCACCCAAGCCGACAGGCTCCATGGTCTTCTCCAAACTTGATTCAGAAAGAGAATTCTACCAAACACCTTTACATCCGGAAAATGCAAAATTTACGACCGATATTACACTGTTGGGTCCTTACTACTTTAAACTAGTCGAATTTTGTATAATGTCAGCCCCAGAAACTAACCCTTCCCAACAAAACCAAAACAAAGTCGGAGCTACTGACTGATAATGAATGGAAACGGCCATTGTGAATGATATACTGATTTACGGCTGAATCATGGAGGATCATGACAAACGTCTACATTTGGCACTTGAAACATTCCAAAGGAGTGACTTTAATCTCATCCAAGACGAACATGAATGTTACAAGAACTGAAGTTCTTCGGTCACGTGATCAACTCAGATGACATCCCCAATCTAGCAAAGGTTGCCGCATTGAAAGACCAAGTTTCTCTATCAAATATCAGTGAGATTATCACACCGTGGGCATGATCAACTACCTTGGTAGATTCCTCCCTATTTTTTCTACAAATAATTCGACCAGTTATGATCCTGATTTAAACTGGTTTAATCTTGGAAACTATTGCAATATATATATATATATATATATATATATATATATATATATATATATATATATATATATATATATATATATATATCGCCATTGGTATTACCAAGATTGGCAATTTCCAAGCACTCACACAGCTTCACATATCTGATGAGTCTCTTAAGCTGAGCTTGACCCTGTGTTTCCTGTAAGTCACTAATTCAATTTGCACCATGGACGTGAAATCATAATAATGTGTTTCGCAAAATTATTTCATATTTATAACTTTGCTGTTTAAAATGTATGAATAAACCCAAGGCATTATAAATTGTATATGGTGGTGCTAAGCGCCCTAATCATCCGAATGTACGCTTAGCTGAAGAAACATCTGAGGCATGAACATGTCACTTGTTTCGTGATGGAGCAAGCATCTCACACAAAAGCAAAGATATGCATTGGTCTCCTCGTTCAGATTCAAAATACATATATATAATAGCCACACCGATTTTTTATGCGTTGTATGAAGTGAGCACCCATATGAGATACTCTGTGTATATTTGATTTAATCAAAGGGACGGGAATAAATATATGTTTACATTTATACCTCTTTCATATGCTCGAATTTCGCGAGCATCCTCGTCATTATGTCCATAGAGGAAGGAGGCGTCAAGATAGGACGAGGCTTGATTCAGCTGATTCCGGGGACCTGAGTAAAGGATAAGGTAAATATTTTATATCAATTTGAACCATACCGTTTATAATCACACATGCAAACATAAAATATACAAAATATACCGTATCTCTGGATATTTCGTGGAGATTTCATTTTTTCCATTTTGCCAACAAGAGTGCAATTATCACTATGTCATTTTTGTGTTTGCTTATCCAGATATGGTTTGACATTATATTTGGTTGCTTCGTTCCATTAATAGTTTTTGCTATCTCTGCAGTTGTACACATTATTAAACTATAGCCTAAAGGACCGTTGATTCAACAGTAAAGACAGCTACCGTAATAAAATTATTCTCATATCTTTCTAAAACTATGATGTAATTTATACCCATAATTAGTCAAGAAGATGATGTAGTTATTGTAGTTGTTGTTGATGATGATGATGATGATGATGTTGATGATGATGATGATGAGGAGGAGGAGGAGGACGATGATGATGATCATCATCATCGTCATCATCATCATCATCATCAACAACATCATCATCATCATGATCATGATGATGAATATCGATTATGTTAGGCTCTTGTACAAATTAGGACAATATTTATGTTCCACATTAACCAATTTATGATATTTCGGACATAAATAAAGTCTTTCCATGTAACTAAACATGTAAAGTTATAGGGTCCAATCCCTTGTTGAAAACTAAGTCACGGCATAACTGCACTCAGTATTATTATTCAACACTCAGTATTATTATTCAATTCTTAACTGTCGTCTGCTCTTTTTTGGGAGGCGTATAGGTTGTGGGTGTGGCATATCATCTTAGTGATTTGCAGTCTCAACCGTATACATTTAAATAAAAATTGTAGTAACCAGTTAATATAAGTTTACTTAAGTTTTATGTTTTTTTGGCAGAGTAACAAACGTAGGTCATTTAGTTCAAGGCAATTACATTGAAGTTCCTTGCCAAAGGACACATCATGGTGGCTGACCGGGACCTACTGAATGCTAATATTAAAACTTGCACTGTTTCAGACGAGAGTCAAGGAGGCACCGCGGTTCGTAGCAACGGGTTGAACTCCATGTCAAGCATGACCATCAAGTGATCTTCACTGTGTGTTTTATTTAGAAATAAAATTTAGTGCCACCAATAACTAAGTTCAGAATGAACTGTGTTTTGTAAAAAGAAAATTCAGCACAATATAGGCTATACATGGCGGCCAGTATTAATGGTGTAGGAAGAACCCGGGCAAACCCCAGAAAGAACCACCGACCCACGCGAAGCTACTGGCAAGCTTTCTCACATATCCACATTGGCAGAGCCCGAGACTCGAACCCACGCAGACAGAGGTGAGATGGTAGTGATCCGTGACGGAGAGTGCTTTAGACCACTCGGCCACTCGGGCCCGCCCCCCCCCCCCTCCATACTTGTCAACATATGGATACAACCTATTAATATGACTACACTTTTCTGCATATGGATACAATTATACATACAGTTGTCTGCAAATAGGTACAAATATTCCTACACTTGTCTGCATAAGGATACAATATGCCTACACTTATCTGCGTATGGTACAAATATGTCTACACTTGTCTGCATATGGGTACAATATGCCTACACTTGTCTGCATATGGTACAAATATATCTACACTTGTCTGCATATGGATTCAATATGCCTACACTTGTCTGCATATGGTACAAATATGTCTACACTTGTCTGCATATGGGTACAATATGCCTACACTTGTCTGCATATGGTACAAATATATCTACACTTGTCTGCATATGGATACAAATATGCCTACACTTGTCTACTTTGGTTTAGTTTATGTGCAGTCTTGCTAACAAGCTCCTTAGGAAGGATAGAGATAAATACAGACGAACACAAAGAACATACATATTGCATCCCTAATTAGCTGGTCAGGTTTAACTTGTCTTGTTCGTGCTGTGCCATCACCTCAAACGTACACTAGCATTAGAATTATAAGCGATATTAGCTATTTTTATGGACGTGCTTAGCGATCATGCAAAACAAATAATGAAATACGGTTTTGTATTCTGTAGTCGGAAGATGTAGATATTTTGACGTTTATTAATTTCAAAAGAGCAGTCTTTACATGACACCATCATGCGAAGAGAAATAGGAAGATCAACAAAACGGAAACAGTCAATTTGTATATATTACAATAAGATTAAACACGATGAGATAAGAACGTACCGTACATAATATATTTTAAAAAAAAAAACGGACTTATTGACATTTCTCTCTTTCATTACTATTTGGTTTTCTGTCAATACTAAATAGCTATGCACATTATATTTTACTTGGCGTTTCTCTTTGCTTCTTGACGCTTAACATATACAAGTATCTGACAATAAAATAGACTAAGGTATGTATCATCAATCAGTGCCTTATCACAAACATTATATTCCCTTTCTGTATGAAATTTCCATCATTCATTCTGTTTCATCTTCTGAAATGTCGCTCAATAATGTTCTTAATTTATCGAAATCAACGTTAAAAATAAATTACAAAACCATTAATCAACTATGTATTAAATACGCACGTTGCCAAACAAAGCAAACATTTATCATAACTCACCAAAACCGCACATGTCGTCATGCCCGGCAACTGATCGAACAAAATTCATACATGGATTTGAGAACCGTTCATCGTTTTCCGGTATAGATATAGGGAAACATGCGGATCTGAAAGATAAAATATAATAAAGAAACCAAGATAATACTTTAAACGGTTTTTTCCTTGTCACAGATTTATTTTCAGTTTCTAAATGGTTCCTTGCCTTCACTAAATTATCTTAATAATTGTCTCGAAATATATTTTTCAGAGAAAAATACTCGATGATAGAACAGCATTGTGAATACCCGTAGCTTTAACACATTGAAAGGGCATTCCTAATATGGACAAGGTACGACTATTCTGTGAATCTTACGATGTACTTACGCTTCAAGCACATTCTTGTGTACATTGCATAGATTTTAAAAAATATTTTGTCATTTAAACAAACAACAACAGCAGCTTGAAACAGTGCACGACCTTCTTAAGAATCATTTAAAAGTACCTTGGTCGCTTTAATTATTTCCCAAATCCCTATTTTCTGCTTATAATGATTAAAGATGTGGTACGGAATGCTAAAGTAAGAAAACCTGTTGGAATGTTATTCATTCACGAAGGAAGATACAAGTTGCTTGCAACTTAAAACTGATAAATGCCAAACGTACCTCTGACTAAGCAGTTCTTGTGAAATGTTGCAACACATGATGTTCCCGCCCTCAGCACCTAAATTTGTAATAAAATCAAATACTTCAAAGGATTTGTTAAAATTGCAAGTAATATTTAATACATATAAGCGAAGATCCTAGAGAAGTATTTTCCAGCTGATTATCTGGGTTGAAAGTTCCTGCCACAACCCTACTGTCATAACAGGAAATAATTGTAGATTTGTCTTCGTCTTGTGAGTGATACATCATATTTTACTGGTATATATGTACATAGACATCATCCTGTTTACAGTTTTATCTGTGGCATTTTCATTTACAGGGGAAAAGCAAATACAATTAGAAATGCGTTCATTTTCTAGCAAGTAATAAGCAATCTATCACACTGGCCTCTAATCAATGAAAACAGCTGTAATGTCTAAACTATTTCAATAAACTCAAAGGAAAACAACATTATGACATATGATTTGTCAGGCTGATAAAGCTACATATTTTGTCACGAATGGCGGATTTTTCTTTGTCATTGCAGATTTGTGGTGTCAGTAACATATTCGCTTTTGTCCTTTGAAGCATGTATACGTGTGTGTATGTACCGCTGTCTCCATATACAGCACGACATTTCAAATAGTTCAAGACTAATGCTTCATTGATAGATTAGTGGTGCTTATCATTCATCATTCCGAGAACTAAGGCATCACCATCATTCATTGCTTACCGTATTCGCTACTCTATAAACCTCATCATACTACGAAGAGATTAGACTCGGATCCGCGATCGCACAATTAGACTCGGATCCGCCACAGTATAATTAGTCTTGGATCGGCCATAGCATAAGGCGCCGATAGATTTGGATCTACACAAATCCTCGTACTCGTGCTGTCAAACAAACGGTTAAAACCTTGATGTGCTTGCGCATAATGCGATACCAGAAATAGGACTATATGGTACGCTGCTGGGCTAGAATTATAGACAGAGTAATACGGTCTTCGTAATTCTATATCCTGTAAACTGCTTTTCAAGTTAATGTCGTAAATTGTTATGACTTTAAAACCAAAAATTGCATTTGCTAAAAAATTAAGTGCGGAAAAAAAGAAAAACTTCATCTTCAGTTATAAATTTAAATCGATGAAAAAGGAACATTGAGAAATGAAATGTTAAAATCGCGAAAAAAAAGAAAAAAAGTAAGAGGAATGGAGAGAAACATACGAGACGTAATTCAAGTCATTTTTATATAACAACATCATAAAATATTAACAATATCGCCGTTTCCTACCAACTTTTTCATTCATGCCTGCCGGGAACATATGTTTTCTATTAGTATCAACATTTATTTATGAAGCTGAGAAAGACAGTCTATCAGAGAGTGCTTCAAGAAATAAAAACGATCCCAAATACTAATTTCTAATAAATTAAATTTTATTTTTAAAACAAACGCTCTGGAGTCATTTAATAAAATGAGTACACAGATGTTAAAGAAGCTGTAAAGTCGCATTTTGGGGGATAAAGGTGATAAACTCAATCAACATATGGAGACGATGATAAATATAACAAAAATGTATACTAAACAATCTGTCAGTTAAGCTTCCTGGGAATCAATAATCTGAAGAAAAAAACATTTATTTGAAAATATTTTCCTTCACGAGACGTAGCATGATCCATCTGAAATTGCATACCGAAGTTCAAAGTTAAGGTGGGCATACCTAAGCAAAAGTTCAAACTGCAGGCTAAACTTTGCTGATACAAGCTATTCAAAAGTATGATACATACATATTCAATAGAATAACGTCAAAAGAGCCAAAAACCATTTTCAAATGAAACATTCCTGTTCAGAAACATTATTTTGCCTTCATTTTATAAATTTATATAATGTTAAAACGTTCGAATGTTCGAACTGGATGTAATAAGGCATAGATGACATTGTTACTCGTGAATATGTTATATTTTACAAAGCACAGAAAACATACTGCACTCATCTAAATCCCATATTTGCATAATGTAATGTATATTCCATAGTTGCATTAAATCCCAAAAAATTTTTTAAACCAACAGAATAAACACATTCTCTATAGCCCTTAAATGTTTATACCCATTATCTTATTATCTAAATCAAATCAGTTAGTTAGGTCTATTCTTTTGCATGAAACAGACTACTCGTACCCTCTCTCTCTCTCTCTCTCTCTCTCTCTCTCTCCACCTTTAGTGCGAAACTAGTTGCACAGAATTTTCGGCGTTTGTGTTGTTTTTTATCACAATTCCACCTTTAGTGGACATTTGTGACAAATAATTTTTATTTTTCGTAATTAGGATAAACACAAAAACTTTTTTGAATTTACTAATCTGGGAGTGCACGTCTCCATAAGGCCCCGCCGAACGTTTTGGCCGGTGGAGGAAAATATTGGAAATATAAGAAGGGCAGCAAAGAATTTGAATATTGAATAGTGATCGACTGTAGCCACGTTTTGTTGTTATATACATATTGGTGACTCATGGACGGAAAAATTGTGTAAATTCATGGAGCTCAACTATGGAATGATATTCGGACCAGGAAACAAGTGGGAAAAATTTGACTTTGGTGAGTTCCCAATGTAGTGCAATGATAGAAATGTACAGTTATGAAAGCTGAATAGCTGGACTTAATCAGTCTCTCTTTATTTCATTTATCATCACGAGAGGTAGGGTTAGTGTGGATGTGAGAGTGTGTGCATTCTTAGTGTTATATGTCAATAAATGTAATATTATTCTTGTATTTCGATTGTCTTCGTCTCTTGAGTAACTAACCCTGTCCTACCGCGTGTATTTTACCTCGTGTAGGGGAGTGGTACAAGTCCCTAAACTAAAATAGGCACCGTAATTTCGAAAATATTTGAACACGCAGCGGGAGCTAAGCCTCAAAACTCACAAATCCGAGATTATACTATAGCAAGACAATGGTCAGATTATACTATAGCAAGACAATGATCACAGAGTTACCCAAAGATGGAAACTCCTTTTGATATTTGTTGTTCCAACCTTATTAACTTTAGTAACACACTTTTAAGTTTTAGTAATATGAGTCAAGAGTTTTTGAGTTGCATGTTCAGGCATCTTCTGGAATACATGCTCAAATTGCCCGAGGACACGTGGCTGAAACGTGCTCTCCAACAAATTAATTTCGAAGATTAAAAATGTATCAATTTCTTTAAACAGACACCTTTGTTTTATTATGCTTTGTATAAAATTAAGACTTGCCCTTCTCAATGGCTGTGTCCGTTAGATCATGATCCAACATCTGTCCCCACTGCATGACATATAAACTTAGATCTCTTTCTGCAAGAGGGCAGCACGGGTCCTGCTTGTGAACAACGTTGCTAACATGGCGCGCGCTGGGCAGTGGTTCACCAGACACGCCAACCTGTTTAGGCATGCTTACGCCTGCAATAAAGATTCGTATGGTAAACACATCTGAACAAGACAAACATGCTTCCTTCCAAGCTCACTCTAAGAATAACTAGAATTTTGTCATGGATAATAAAGTAAGGAGACATTTACAACATGGGATTAGGGTCGACGCCAAAAATGAGATAGCGTCGGATGTGGTTGACTCAGTAGTAGAGTCTGCAATCTGAAAAACAGCAAAAGTTGTTTAGTCATTTGAGACAAGCTATAGATTTCCTAACCTGACTACAACAGTGTTATGCTTTAAAACTGAAATTTGGTTCTCAGACCTTTTATTGCTTTAGCTTAATGCCATACTGGGTTTACGTCCAATTAGATTGTCTTCAGAATAGGCTTAAAGTAAGAATTAGTTTATATCCAATTAGAATGACGGTCTTAAAAAGAAGCTTAATGTCAAACTGGGTTTAAATGCAATTAGATTGACGGTATTCCGTATAAATAAGCTTATTATCAGACTCAGTTTTACACACAATTAGATTGCTGGTAATTCTCATAAATAAGCGTTATATCAGACTGGGTTTACGTCCATTTAGACTGATTATCTTTAAATTAAGCTTAATGTCAGACAGGACTTACGTCCAGCTAGATAGATGGTCTTCAAAATAAGCTTAATGTCGGACTTAATTTGATCTTGATGGTCTCCCTCATAAATAAACTTAATACCGGACTGGGTGTACGTCCAATTAGATGACTTGTCTTCCTGATAAATAAGATTAATGTCAGACTATAATTGTGTTCAATTAGATTGATGGTCTTCAAAATAAGCTTAATGTCAGACTATAATTGTGTTCAATTAGATTGATGGTCTTCAAAATAAGCTTAATGTCAGACTATAATTGTGTTCAAGTAGATTGATGGTCTTCAAAATAAGCTTAATGTCATACTATAATTGTGTTCAGTTAGATTGATGGTCTTCAAAATAAGCTTAATGTCAGACTATAATTGTGTTCAATTAGATTGATGGTCTTCAAAATAAGCTTGATGTCAGACTATAATTGTGTTCAATTAGATTGATGGTCTTCAAAATAAGCTTAATGTCAGACTATAATTGTGTTCAATTAGATTGATGGTCTTCAAAATAAGATTCATGTCAGACTATAATTGTGTTCAATTAGATTGATGGTCTTCAAAATAAGATTCATGTCAGACTATAATTGTGTTCAATTAGATTGATGGTCTTCAAAATAAGATTCATGTCAGACTGTAATTGTGTTCAATTAGATTGATGGTCTTCAAAATAAGCTTAATGTCGGACTTAATTTGATCTTGATGGTCTCCCTCATAAATAAACTTAATACCGGACTGGGTGTACGTCCAATTAGATGACTTGTCTTCCTGATAAATAAGCTTAATGTCAGACTATAATTGTGTTCAATTAGATTGATGGTCTTCAAAATATGCTTAATGTCAGACTATAAATGTGTTCAATTAGATTGATGGTCTTAAAAATAAGCTTAATGTCAGACTATAATTGTGTTCAATTAGATTGATGGTCTTCAAAATAAGCTTAATGTCAGACTATAATTGTGTTCAATTAGATTGATGGTCTTCAAAATATGCTTAATGTCAGACTATAATTGTGTTCAATTAGATTGATGGTCTTCAAAATAAGCTTAATGTCAGACTATAATTGTGTTCAATTAGATTGATGGTCTTCAAAATAAGCTTAATGTCAGACTATAATTGTGTTCAATTAGATTGATGGTCTTCAAAATAAGCTTAATGTCAGACTATAATTGTGTTCAATTAGATTGATGGTCTTCAAAATAAGCTTAATATAAAACTATAATTGTGTTCAATTAGATTGATGGTCTTCAAAATAAGCTTAATGTCAGACTATAACTGTGTTCAATTAGATTGATGGTCTTCAAAATAAGCTTAATGTCAGACTATAATTGTGTTCAATTAGATTGATGGTCTTCAAAATAAGATTCATGTCAGACTATAATTGTGTTCAATTAGATTGATGGTCTTCAAAATAAGATTCATGTCAGACTGTAATTGTGTTCAATTAGATTGATGGTCTTCAAAAAAGGATTAATGTCATACTGTAGTTGTGTTCAATTAGAGTGATGGTCTTCAAAATAAGATTAATGTCAGACTCGGCTTACGTCCAATTAGATTGATGGTCTACAAAATAAGATCAAGTGCTAGAACAAACTTTGATTTTAATTCATCGTCTGGACACGCCTGTAGTCTGTGCTAAAGTAAGCTTTCGTTTGGTAAGATCAGTTTTGATTTTTGCGGATCATTTCAAGCTTGGCCTGGTACAACATAATCACATTTATGTCAAAAGCTAAATGAGCTTTTAAGTTTTAAGGGACAATTTCACAAGGGAGTACACGAGTGAGCTGAAGCAATGATTTAAATACCAAATTTTCTGACAGAGTAGGTTAAGAGATATTTTGCTTACATCGTAAAGTTTTAAGAAGTTTGCATCGTGATATTAAACAAGCACCTGATGTTTCAGCTTTTAAAAAAGTATACCACTAAAAATATTTTAATGAACAATCCTAACTTCATGATAGCAAGTTAGTATGTTAACCTTGAATACTAACTTCTCTTATAGTACTATTATTGTACGCAGTAGATATTAACCTAGAATAATTTTATTAACTTCTGTTATATTTGAATTCTTGTATGCTGTCGGTGTTGACTTTGAACAATTTGTATTTACTTGTTATCTTGGAATTCTTGTCTGCGGTAGATACTAACCTTGAATAATGTTACTTTTTATACTTTAATTCTTGTATGCTGTCAACGTTAACTTTTAATAATTTGTAATTACATCTGTTATATTTGAATTCTCGCATGCCGTTGGTGTTAACTTTGAATAAGTTGTAATTATTTCTGGTATATTTGAATTATTGTTATGCAGTAGATGTTAACCTTGCAAATGCTTTACTAATTACATTTTTTAATGGGTTTTTGCATTGTTATCCTGTAAAATAGCTATTAGTCAATTAGTTCATCACATGTAAATAAAGGATATTATTATTGTTATTATTATTATTGTTATTATTATTATTATTATTATTATTATTATTGGTATTATTATTATTATTATTATTATTAGAAATTCGTTATGATCCTGTGCTACCTTATGTTGTTTAGAACTGTGCAAAATTTAAAAGTTCATGAAATTAGTCGGTCACAATTTAGGATGCAATATTTTATTTACTTATTTTATGCTCTTGCGCTTTTATTTCGAACACATCAGACAGTTTAAATTTTACATGTTAGAGGTACAAATATTAGGTTCATGTAAGAAAAGGAAACTATTGCAAAGACATTAAACCCTTTAAAAATACCAAGCTTCGTGTAGTTAGGAAAGCAACCGAAAGCTATACGGGTGAGGTACTGCGAATCTTTCTGGCTCAGTAGACACGAAATAATGACCCTGCGGTGCACAGTTTAGGAGAAGAATTGGTCGTTATATTTTCATCTCTTTACAGCAAACATGAACTGTGGAAGGTCCCGGGTTCGAATCCCGGCCGAGTCATACCAAAGACTTGAAAAATGGTACTAACAGTTGCCTCGCTAAACGCTCAGCATTAAGAGGTTAGTGTTAGGACTGGTAGGCCTGGTGTCAGGATAATGTAACTGGGTGGGTCATCATGCTATATGTCCGCGGCATGGTGCCCCAGTGCTAGACATCACTATAAACTGCCACACTGCTGACATCATAGCGATATGACTGAAATGTTGTTAAAGCTACGTTAAAAATCCAAATCACACACACATACATATTTACATACACACACACGCGCGCGCAAACATTAATAGTAATAGTATGCTCAATAACACGTGCACATGTGCTGAAATGTGAAGACAATGAAAGTCACAGCATTTGTATTTGTAATCTTGCGCTTTACACGTAATGGCGTCTGTTATTATATTTGTATGAATATTCCTACACATTACACGTGATATTTTAAATATTTATTGATGCATGAGTACGAATATATGTATGGCCAACAGGAAGAGCGTTCCTGAGGTAATAAACATTAATTCTAACTGCCCTTACAACAAAATGTTTCATTTGTGTCGAATTTAGCATAACGATTCCATACTGTACACGTTGTTTCGAGCATTCTGTACTTTACTAAGCCACAGTTCTATAATTATATACATTTACTTACGTCGTGATAAAAGGAATATAATGCCTTCGGTTTTATTTTCAAAGTTAGCACATTGCACAGAGGAGGAAAACCCAAAACACCATTCTCGTGTTGTCACACTGATACAAACCCAAAACACCATTCTCGTGTTGTCATGATGATACCAACCCAAAAACACCATGCTCGTGCTGTCACGTTGATACCAACCCCAAAGCACCATTATTGTGTTGTCACACTGATACCAACCCAAAACACCATTCTTGTGTTGTCACAGTGATACCAACCCAAAACACCATTCTAATATTGTCACGATGATACCAATCCAAAACACCATTTTTGTTGGCACGCTGATACCAACCCGAAAAACCATTCTTGTGTCGTCACGCTGATACCAAACCAAAACACCGTTCTCGTATTGTGACGCTGAATTTTACCTCTAAGAACAACATTTAAACTTGCAGCGTGTGTTGTTTATTAATATGTTGCTTTCATCTGACGATATAACATAACAAAAAGGTTCCCTCACGTGAAGAAAGTCACGATAATTAAAGTTCATCAGTACTTAGATACTACTTCGTGTTTTACCAAAATCTAAAAATAATATCCACGTACATTTTCTACAGAACGAGTGTAAGAGAGTCGATCGTGAGAAACATATCAGTTCATATTATGCTTTACACTTTATATTTATTTCTGTTCTCTCGGAAAACTTATCAAAAAATATATAATGGACTGTCATGAGAAATGAATAAGCATTCCGTTACCGTCTTGTAGTTTTGGCTGCAGTTGGTACTGCAAACGTCGTCGTTGTCGTCACTGTTGTCAGTTTAGTCGGCGTTGTTAATAGCGTTGATGTAGTGTGACTGTCAGCGCCCTAGTTTGGTCGTTTAAATCAGTCCTGCTCTTCACTCGTTAAGTTTTATTCAGCAAAAATAAAAAAAAAATCATCTTGCCTAATAGCATTAACAGTCCCGTTTTTTCTAAGACCGCGAACTAAACATATATCAAATACAATAAAGAATACGCTTAGTGTTTTGCCCCCCTCCCCCCCCCCATCCTATGTATAACGTCTACATCGCCAACCGTCAGCGTACTCTAATGTCCCTTTGCAATGGTTAGTATAATCTCTGACACAAGACCATGCATACTATATGCTATCCGTAAAACGTTTGTATTAAACGAATCAATTAAACTATTTTTAATCTATATATTGTTTGCTAGGCATGGCTGGGTACATTTTATCTAAAAACATAAACGAATACGAGGGCAATAAAATGTTTCGCTCACCGTCCATGTACATTGGTGGGAGAAGACGCCTGTGTGGTCGATTCGACCTACCCCAAAGGGGATTGGCCAGGTTGTTGCAGGCCCCGTCAATCCGGCGGTATTTTTCTGAAGGATCACAAGTCTCCTGTCGGCGAATGCACACAGCACCTATCAACTCGTGCCAAATACTGACAACCTGCGGGCACATTGCAAGTTCCACCGGGCTCATTTGTAGGCTGTTAATAATAGTAAAAGTTGTTGTAGCAGAAACTGACTACATCTTGAATTAAATAAATAGTGCAGGTTTTTGTGCAATACTTTGATTCTTTCATGCCAATTTAAAGTAAAAGAAATAGTTGTTTGCTTTTATGTAACATTTTACAGTTAAGTGATGATGCCATAATGAATACTCTTTGCAGATATTTAAAGTGGTAAAATCATTGTTTGGTCCTTTTGTTGTGTATATTTAATTTATGTTTTATGCTACATTATTGATTGTAAGTTGTAAACACAATATTTACGTTGCTAACTTGTGTCCATGATTGTGGGTTTTAAAAATAGTGTGTTTACTGAATTCAGGGCCAAACTTGTTTACAGACAGGCTAGGTTTTTCCGTTGGAAATCTTCACAATCTATTGCGATGTAGGTCAAGTGGTTTGATAAATAATGTATTACTACTGTAGCTGAGTCTGCCAGATATAACTCTAGATGAATTATTTACTTAAATTTTTTGAGTTACTAAAATGCTAAATGGATTAATACAAATTACGTTTCGAATTATTGTGAATTTTAGATGTTCTGGATTGCATCATTGTGATATATCAGGACATTTAATACTATTGGAATTCATTTTGAACATTCTATATTTTTGTTCTTGTGATATGATATTTGGGATTATTTCTAATTTAATTTACAATACTCTGAGTGTCCCATAAACTTTTACTTTGTATTGTAAAGAATCAAATGGTCTGTTGATAATACTTAAAATTGTTGGCTTCGCTTTCTTTCAGTTACATGCTTTGAAACCTTGAGCCGTAACACTTTTGTTAAAAAAAAAAAAAAAACATTTGTCTCCGTGTGCTCTTATTGAAAACAATGTATACCTTAATTAAATACCGGCAATTGTAGGCAGGGGGCATGAATAAAATGTGAGTTGACAATGATAACGTCGTTAAATATACAAACGTACGCCATGGACATTTCCGTAGTGGCATGGTTGACCATGAAACCAGAGTCCACCTGTACGGCGGCCTCAGAATTCAGATGTTGGAAAGCTGCATAGTGCTGGTGATAAGTCTTCGGCTGACTGGGACTGGTGTTCACAGGCTCATCAAAACCTGAAAATATGATTATCAAGCCAACGTTAATGAGAAGCAAAACTAAGCAGCCATTCCGGTAGCGTTTGCAGTTTGTTAAGGTTTGGATTAAAGTTATTATCTTCATATCCGTTGTTTTCACGTGCCGTCACAAAACGCGTGCACTTCTTAGCCATTTGTATTCCCCAGCTGAGTCTACAATAATTTTTCCCATATAATTATGAAGGCAGGTCTCATTTTGTGCGTGAGGATATCCTAATACATCACATTCTGTTGCACATGTCAACCGAAGGGGACCGAATACGTGACTTTTCCCCTTTTTAAAGCAAAACATTGAAATTTCAACCGACTTTATTATTCTTTCATAAATAAATAGATCCATCAATAAACAGACGCAGAAATAAATGGATACACAGAAAGTAGAAATATGTAATGATTTTCAATTTTCATGGGCTGCAACCCAACATTTGGTTACCGCTCAAGTTATTAAGCCAATTATTAAGAACATTCGAGCATATTCGGTTCTGATATTCGACACAAAGTCATGTTCCGTTTGGCACATAGTTGATTTTAATCCACTGAAGATGAAACTTCTTTGAATGGTTATCGCTTTCTTTCAGTATCATCCTATGTCCATCATCTCCACCACAAATACAATATTTGACCATACTAATTAATATTGGTTTGTCAGCTGTCTTTGGCACAAGCACTTGCTTTCGCAAAAAGTATTTGTACGTAGAAATTCTATCATAATACACGTACTATTACATTTTAATTCCGTAATTGATATTGTATCCCGAAGATAATTGTCTGGAAATTCTCTATGAAGATGACAATCTTAGGGACATCATGCAAAATATTTTTTTAAATTCTTAATATTGCCTATTTGTCAGAAATAACTTCATTTCTATATGATGCAATCTGCTTGTTTACGGCTAAACTTTGCTATTCCTTCTTTCGATATAAGCCAGGGAACTTCCAGCTTTATTTTTCTTTCTGTACTATAGAGGAACTTAATTTCAAGTATAATCTGTATACCATTTCGATGAAGCGAATATCATTATCGACAGCTGAATCAGATTTTTATCTTAAATATACGTGATGACTAATGTTGACCAAGGTTTGTTAGGATATCAAAATGGCTGAGCAAGGTGCGCGCGCATTGTAGTATGGGTATCTTCGTACACAATCTTGACGTCTATGAAAATAACATTTAGCGGCTGAAACCCTTGATGAATTCCATCATACTTGGCATGAATCATTGTGAAGTAATTGTATTTCGTTCACCTCATCGACATTTGGGGTTAAGATCACAGTGCAAGATAATTCCTAAAATCATTGATAGGTTTTGTTCATAATTGGACTGAAAATTTACGAAACTGAGGCGATTTCTTCTGTGACACGTCAATTTATAAATTAAATATTTTGGTTTTGCTTCAATTTTCTCATTTGCTGATTTTTCCTAAATTTCCCATTGGATTATGTTCTCTATCATTATGAAGAAACGGCAATTTGCTCTAATTCATTCTTTCGACCATGGGGTCCAGGTGACAGTTGAGACAATTTACGTTAAGGCTTGTTTAGAGTTTTTCATTTGCTTATATTTCCTTATATTTTATGGATTATATTCGTGCCTGGAATGCATCGACATTAAGCTTACGAATAATTCTGTAACACACTTGCTCAGCTTTTTGGCATTTATGGTCTAGATCACATGATTCAGGGAAATGATCCAACTGAGGGTTCATTAGCGACAGATCAGCAAAACTAAAGTGCCATAATATTTATTTAAATGGATAACTACAAATTTTAATGGCGGAGAAAACAAGCTTTAATGTGTTACATATTTTTTTTATACATTCATTTGTCTTATTTTACCTGTTTAGGCGCTAATGAATAGTAGCAAAAAAAGAGCGAAAACAAGTTTTGAAAAATTTAACAAATTATTTTTTTCCTGGAAAAACATTGCAAAATTTCAAAAATAAGAACTTACGGTTTTAATAATCAAATCCAAAAATAATCCAATAATAATCCACAAATTAAATTTTAAACGTCCTAGTAATGACATGAATGCAAGCTCGAGTCCCGACGAAAAAGCCAAGATGGAAGGCGATGACGTATCCTGTAGCCTTTATGGGGCTGTATCGACTACAGTTCTTTTTTAATTCTACAGACAATGATATTCCGGTATTTGAGTTTCCAAATAAAATTTAAATAAATGTCTTTGTCCAAGAATTCTATATGAGCATTCAAATATTTCTAGGAAAAAAAATTAATCTTTTAGAATCCAAATAATTTGAACAACAGTTAACATATAACTCCAAAATGACAACAAAAGAAACCCAATTTACGCCCCAGTGTTTAGAAGCCCAAATGACAGGTCTCTCTCTAAGCAACACTATTAAAACTAACTTATGCGCAATATCAGAAAGCCCAGAATTGCGAAATGAAGGCTGTTTACATATAAAATTTCTTATAGCCCCAGTATGACCTTGATAAAAGACCAATCATTTTACTCTGAGAATAAAATAAATAAATAATTGTTGTTTACTTCTCTCACTGATTTCTTAATCAAGGTCGGGAACTAGGTCAGTTTTAGGTGTTTACAACTGAAGAGTCAAGGTCAAACTATTTTCTGAAAAAGTTCCTACTAAACAAAATTACATTATTTTGACATGTAATGAAATGGAAAAAATATTTTAAAACTTACAAACAATTAAATTAAATCAAATATATATAACAGTTGTTTTTCCAATTTTTAATAAAAATTATATTTTCCCCATTAAAACTTATTTAAATAATCCATTGCACTCTTTACAGATTAACATCTCGTTACAAGACTTGTTTTCAACATGAAGCAGTCAAATTTCATTCCATAAAATGATCGAGAATCAGCACTTTTTGTTTATATTCATTCTCAAAGATAAGTTTCCGTGCTTTTGAACCATCAAAATAATTAAAAATATGTACTTTTAAATTCATTTTTTAAATGGAGAAGATTCACGATTTTTAGAAAATAGTCCAGCAAAGTATTTTCAGCAATATTAAAATGTAAAGGGAACTATGTTAAGAGAACTCAAATCCATACGTTCATCACCCTTAGTATATACAAATTGTTGTCAATTGTAAAATCATAGTCGTTTTAAAGCAATTATTGATAAAATGACATTAGTAGATTCCTCGAGGATTATATGCTATTTATAATGTGTGTGTATGTAAAATCAGTGGTCTGGGGTTTGTGCTGGTTTCGTCTAAGAGCTCACCTATCCTCAACAAATACTCGTTCAATGTTTTCTGCGCCTGTAGGGCCGCCTGTGCTTTCTGAATGGACTGCGAGATGACCTCACGTACTTGTGCCATATTGAGCCTCGCACAAGCCGGTGGAGCCTGGCCCGACACGATGTTGTAATGGAATAGTACAGCTGACCACATCAGTAAAGCGTTCAAGGCTCTATGTGATTCCATCTGAAATAGTATACAGATTATATAAGATAAGCAATACCTGCTGTGATGTTTTACCCCAACCCCTTGTATTATACATGTATTTATAAGTCTGTAAGTGGAGCCAGGTAAGCTTTGTTTTTCCAAGTGCCTAAGTTGGCTAATCTTCTTACGTAACCCAGTCTTTGTTTGAGCTCTTGAGTGGAAATCTGGCGGGAATCTTTGTACATGGGAACACGTGACGTAGACAACTTCAAAGAGCCGGAAGCCGACAATGGTAGGCTGGACAGTACATGGGGACACACAGACTGACATTTTTATGATTGACAGTTCGATCAAATGACCAGAGTCCGTCGCCATCCAATCGGGATGCGTTGTAGGTGGGACTTGATTCGAGAAACTGACATAAGATTTGTACAAGCCTGAAATTCGTCAGTTGGTGTTTAAGAGTCGCAGTGACACACACTCCGTTAGCCATTCGTAAAAATTGGCGGAATTTAGGAAATTCATGAAATAGCTTCGATCAGGAAGCTTTCGGGGGACGAAAGAATTTCAGAGAATTTCGGGGACGAGAGAAGTTCAGAGAATTTCGGGTGACGGTGAGAGATACCGAGTGAATTTCGGGTGACCTCAAGGGATATCGTCAAGGGTTCCGGATACTAGAAGAGGAACCGGAAGTCAAGATAACGGCAAGGAACAAGGATTATAGAAGAGGAAGCGGAAGTGGAGATCACGAAAGGAGAGAAAGACAAGGGAACGAAGAGATTTAGATGAGTAGCACTCAAGAAGGGAAAAATCTCCTCACACTGTGAACTCAAATGATGATCAAAGGGATCATTGGGTGAAAGAGAGACATTGATTACTTTAAATTCTTTTAAATTTCATTTATTAAATTGTTATTGTTTAAATTTCATCTTTGTATTTCTTTTAATTTAACTGTCGGCATTGCTGACTGGGGGCTCGTAGCCATAAATATATTTAGTCAATAAATAATATAGTGTCCAGAATTAACCTTCTGAATAAGGACCAGGGGAACTTCTCATAATTCGTTAAAGTCTATAAGAAGAACCCCACCCCTAGACCACCACACACCCCCACAGTGGGCGCTTCGTCCGGGATATGAATTAGACATATATATTATTTTGGGACTTAAAGTTATTGGTAGAAGTATTAGTGAACAGTGTGAGATATTTTCCATTCTTTGTATTTGAAATTTTGTGATTTTCTCATCTTGTATTTTTATTGTCATATGTGCAGGCTTTGTAGATCTTCCATTCATAGCAGTACGTGTGAAGCAGATATCGAACAAATATCTTACCTGAACGAAACTAGTTGTTGTCGACAGGTAAGTATTTAAACTGGTATTACAAATATCTGTATATTGTTTGAATTTTGAGACAAGGTATCACTTTACATTAGTATAATGGCTACCGAACGACAAATGATAAAGGAATACCGCGCCATGGGGTCGGAAGATCTTGGATACGAGGGAGATCGCCTGGCAACCTTTATAGAAGAAAGGATCAAGGAATGGAAGGCCGAAAAAGCAGCGGAAAGAGAAGCCCAGAGAGAACTAGCCAAGATAGCAGCGGACCAAGAGTTAGCCAAGATAGCAGCGGACCAAGAGTTAGCCAAGATAGCAGCGGACCGAGACGCCCAGAAAGAGCTGGAGCTAGCCAGACTCGCTCACACTCTGGAGATGGAAAAGGTCAGAGTTGAAGCTAGGACCAACGGACGGGACGACGCCAGTACAAGCTCTGGAACAACCGGCCGACCTTCCATCGACCACCGGATAGTCCAGATCAACATGTCACGCTTCAATGATAGGGAGGAGGCTATTGACGATTTTCTCGTCCAGTTTGAGAAACTCGCACGCGCTCATCAGGTCCCTGAACAGCACTGGGCCATTAATGTCTCAGCCTTTTTGCAAGGTGCAGCTCGGGAAGTCTACCACGGCTTAACTGCAGAAGAGGCTGATGACTACACTGCCCTCAAGAAGGCGCTTCTCTGCCATTATCGGCTGACCGCCGAGACTTACCGGAAACTTTTCCGGGACTCGGTGAAAAAGGTAACAGAGACCCACTCTCAATTCCACAACCGTGTTCGAGGTTTATTTGAGAAGTGGATGAAAATGGCCGAAGTCGAACGCACGTACGAAGGGCTACGCGAGGTAATACTCAAGGAACATGTCCTGGGTACTTACCGTCGCGAGTTGACAGTTTTCTTAGCAGAAAGAGAACACCGGACGCTCGAAGAGATCGCTAACATGGCGGAGCGATACGAGCAGGCGCACTCGAAGAGTGGAGGTTCCGGGGTTGCTGACCGACCCCGACCCTCTGAGTCGCGTCGTATGGGGGAGGTTGAGCCGGCTGTCCGTAACCGTCAGGGCGACGGGAAGGTCGGAGGGGCACCTACAGGTAGGGCTGCCGCCTATCGACCTGGACAGGCCTCACCCACGAAACCAGGACTTGCAAGTCGGCGAGGGCCGCCGACATGTTTTAATTGCAAGCGCCTGGGGCATTTTGCCAGGGACTGTCCCAAGGGCAGGCAGACCCAGGTGAATGTCGTAGCTAAGAAGGAATGTGTGCCGGAAGCGAGTCGCAACCCAGCCAACCTTGCGGTCGCAACTGTCAATGGTGAAGGCGCCACCATCTTGTATGACACTGGGTGCAGCGTCCCCGCGCTTGTCGACAAGAAATATGTCAAGCCGGAGGACTATACAGGGGAGGTAATAGAAGTTCAGTACGCGAACTGCGCGCGTGACTCATTACCAGTAGCTGTCATTGACCTCGATTCACCATACGTGAAGGGGAAAATTGAAGCTGCTTGCTTGGAGGGGCTATCACATGACGTCATATTGGGTTGCCGTTATGTGTTACCCCAGCCGAACCCCGAAACCTGTACACCTATGCCAGTGAGTGCTGTTGAAACCAGGGCCATGAGTCGACAGCCGAAACAAAAGCCAATCCAAGTTACATCGACACCGGTTAGTAATGTTATTCCAGCGGAGTTAAGGAAGCTGCAACAGGAGGACGCAACTCTGGCGCAGTTGCACAAACACGCAGAAGCGGGAACAGAAAGGGAAACTCCGAACGGCGCGGTGAAGTTTGTCTACAAGAAGGGAATCTTGTATCGCCACGCCAGGAAACACAACGAACACTTCAAGCAAGTCGTCGTGCCAAAGGAAAAGCGTTGCGAAGTACTGAAACTTGCACACGAGAGTCTCATGGGTGGACACATGGGAATTGCTAAGACGCGTGACCGTCTTGTAAAAGAGTTTTACTGGCCAGGGGTCCAGGGAGACGTAAAACGGTTCTGTCTCTCCTGTGACAAATGCCAGAGAATGGCACCGAAAACGGATCAGCGACCCATCCCTTTGGGGAGTACGCCCCTTATCGATGAACCATTTAGACGTGTTGCCATGGATTTAATCGGACCGATAAAACCCGCGTCTGCGCACGGAAATCGATATATTTTAACGGTTGTCGATTATGCTACACGCTATCCGGAGGCCGTTGCGTTGCGTAACATTGACACGGAAACCGTCGCGGAAGCTCTGTTTGCGATCTGGTCAAGAGTCGGAGTGCCCGACGAGATCTTGACCGATCAAGGAACACAATTTATGAGTCGTGTGATGGCGGAGGTGAATCGTCTCATGTCGATTAAACACCTCACGACTACACCGTATCACCCCCAATGTAACGGATTGGTCGAACGGTTTAATGGGACCTTGAAAAACACGCTCAAGAAATTGTGCGAAGGCCGCCCCAAGGATTGGGACCGGTATATTCCGGCCATGCTTTTTGCATACCGGGAAGTACCGCAAGCGAGTTTGGGGTTCTCTCCCTTTGAACTCTTGTACGGGAGAACCGTACGCGGCCCAATCGCCGTACTGAGACAGCTGTGGACAGACGACCACGCTGTAGAGGAAGTACGCACTACCTACCAGTACGTCGCGGACTTGCGCAACAAACTGGAAGAGGTTTGTTCTCTCGCGCAAGAAAATCTCAAACGAGCTAAGGCGCAACAGGCGAAAAATTACAATAAGCGCGCAAAACCACGTCAGTTTGAGGTAGGGGACAAAGTGTTGTTGTTGTTGCCCCAGGAACACAACAAGTTGCAAGTTTCCTGGAGGGGTCCATACGTCGTCACCAAGAAGGTCGGAGGTCAAACCTACCGGATACAGCTACCGACGAAAGAGAAATTGTACCATGCCAATTTGCTCAAGAGGTACCGGGAAAGGGAGACCGCCAGCGATTTTGTTGTCGCAGCGATAGTCACCGAGGATATCGAAGGCGATACGGAAGGTGCTAACACTGTCCCGAGCTGTCCATTAACGAGGGCCGAGACTCCGTCGGACGTGGAGTGTGACCCCATGTTAACTGAAGGGCAACGGAACGAGATAGAGACCTTGCTGGCCGGATATTCCGACGTGCTAACAGAAAAACCCGGGAGGACGACGCTTGTCGAGTTCGGGTTAAAGATGGTGGACGACCGACCAGTTCAGTGTAAACCCTACCCCTTGCCCCACGCGAAACGACAAGTTGTAAGGGAAGAAATCGAGCAGATGATTGCTCTGGGAGTAATCGAACCTGCCGACTCTCCGTACAGCTCACCAGTAGTCTTAGTGCAGAAGAAGGACGGCACCCATCGGTTCTGCGTCGACTACCGGAAGCTGAATCAGGTGACAGAATTTCAAGTTGAAATGCTACCTGACCCCGAACATATCTTCGCTTCGGTCTCGAAAGCGAAATATTTTTCCAAACTGGATTTGTCCAAGGGGTATTGGCAAATTCCGGTAAGGAAAGAAGACCGACCGAAGCTTGCTTTTGCTACTCCCGACGGGACATACCAATGGTTGGTGATGCCGTTCGGGGTACAAAACGCGCCCAGCGTCTTTACCAGAATGATGCGGAAGTTGTTGGAGCCCTTGCGCGATAGGGGTGTCCACAACTTCATGGATGACCTCTTGTTAGCTACAGAGACATGGGGTGAACACCTCGCTCTGTTAGCTGACGTTTTGGAGCGGCTACGTCAGGAGGGCTTGACAGCCCGCCCTTCCAAATGTCACCTTGGTTTCAGGACATTAGACTATTTAGGACATACCCTGAGCCAAGGCACGCTGTCTCCAGAGAAGTCGAAGGTGGAGCAGTTGAGAAACGCCGCACGCCCCACCACGAAAACGGAAGTGAGGTCATTCCTGGGACTGGCCGGATATTACCGGAGGTATGTCGCTAATTTCAGCGCGATTGCGGGCCCGTTGTCTGACCTAACCAAGAAACGGACCCCGAGTAAGTTCGTTTGGACAGATGCGTGTGAGCACGCATTCCAAACGCTAAAGGATAGACTTACATCCGACGCAGTTGTTCGTCTACCGGACTTGGATAAAGAATTCGTTCTGCGCACCGATGCATGCGACACGGGACTGGGAGCAGTACTGCTCCAGGAGCATGACAAGACGCTTTTTCCTGTCGCATACGGCAGCCGGAAGTTGTCTGCTGCCGAGAAGAATTACTCAGTATCGGAGAGGGAATGTCTCGGAATCGTGTTCGGCATATCACGGTTCGAGCGATACCTATATGGACGTAAGTTCATATTGGAGACCGACCACCAACCACTCGCCTATCTGGCGCAGGCAAAGTTGTCCAATGGTCGATTGATGCGATGGTCGCTGTTTTTACAGCAGTACCAGATGCAGATCAGATACGTGAAAGGATCTGAAAACGTAGGCGCAGATTTCATGAGTAGAAGCGCCGAAATGATATAGATCATTTGTTATATTTTCGTGTTCATACTCAGTTTAGCATTTAGTTCATTTTGCTGATTTTGTTCTTTATATCGTGTAACACTTTTGCTTTTTTAGTTTGAGTGAATAAAATCCTGATTTTATTCTCAAGCGTGGGGGAATGTGATGTTTTACCCCAACCCCTTGTATTATACATGTATTTATAAGTCTGTAAGTGGAGCCAGGTAAGCTTTGTTTTTCCAAGTGCCTAAGTTGGCTAATCCTCTTACGTAACCCAGTCTTTGTTTGAGCTCTTGAGTGGAAATCTGGCGGGAATCTTTGTACATGGGAACACGTGACGTAGACAACTTCAAAGAGCCGGAAGCCGACAATGGTAGGCTGGACAGTACATGGGGACACACAGACTGACATTTTTATGATTGACAGTTCGATCAAATGACCAGAGTCCGTCGCCATCCAATCGGGATGCGTTGTAGGTGGGACTTGATTCGAGAAACTGACATAAGATTTGTACAAGCCTGAAATTCGTCAGTTGGTGTTTAAGAGTCGCAGTGACACACACTCCGTTAGCCATTCGTAAAAATTGGCGGAATTTAGGAAATTCATGAAATAGCTTCGATCAGGAAGCTTTCGGGGGACGAAAGAATTTCAGAGAATTTCGGGGACGAGAGAAGTTCAGAGAATTTCGGGTGACGGTGAGAGATACCGAGTGAATTTCGGGTGACCTCAAGGGATATCGTCAAGGGTTCCGGATACTAGAAGAGGAACCGGAAGTCAAGATAACGGCAAGGAACAAGGATTATAGAAGAGGAAGCGGAAGTGGAGATCACGAAAGGAGAGAAAGACAAGGGAACGAAGAGATTTAGATGAGTAGCACTCAAGAAGGGAAAAATCTCCTCACACTGTGAACTCAAATGATGATCAAAGGGATCATTGGGTGAAAGAGAGACATTGATTACTTTAAATTCTTTTAAATTTCATTTATTAAATTGTTATTGTTTAAATTTCATCTTTGTATTTCTTTTAATTTAACTGTCGGCATTGCTGACTGGGGGCTCGTAGCCATAAATATATTTAGTCAATAAATAATATAGTGTCCAGAATTAACCTTCTGAATAAGGACCAGGGGAACTTCTCATAATTCGTTAAAGTCTATAAGAAGAACCCCACCCCTAGACCACCACACACCCCCACACCTGCCTATTGTATAACACGATTTCGATTATTTTATATTTTGGAAACATTGCCGAAAATACTTCATAAATTAACAAAATACAAAATAAGACCCAATTTAAAACACAAATATTAAATAAAAACTGAAACCTAATAATAAACACCTTGTTATAATACGATGGATATGATAAAATATAATGACACATTATATATTTTAATAACTGAGCGCAATATTGTACAAGAGATACGTCCCTGGCTTACCATCGCAAATTTCCAAGCTTTATTATTTTACATCTTCAGACTCCCTCGCCCTTGACCCATGGCCTCAAACCCCCACCGTTACATTTATTTGTGTCCTCGTTCTATGACTGTATACTTGAAATATATGTATATTTGCCCTCGGTTCTCCTCTCAGGGACCGCGGGAAGGGGGCGTATCCCTCTCGCTAATGCTTATCATATGTATTATGTATATTTAATTTCCATTGTTTGAAAGTTAGTTTTTTTAAAGTTTTTTTTTTATTTCATTACATGCAGTTGAAATGTAACATTCTATGTTGGACTTGACCTTGTCCAAAACTGAGTTCTTTTCTGCTTGACCTGAAATTACTTTTTCTGTAAACAACTAATACATAACTAATTCATTTTCTATGTGTATTGGTTCAAAATCATAATTGTTATTAATAGAAGTAAATATGTTTATTTGGGCATAGATCTGGCTTTTGGAATTTCCTTAGTGTATCTGACATAGTCCAGGTTCTGATTTCTAATAATAAGTAATACTTTTATTTTGTAAACATCAGGATCAGTCTAAAAGGTTATTTTTAATTTGGTAATTTAAAATAAATGCTAATTGTGACCTAAGGTCAAGTAAAGAAGTATATAATCTTTCTACTGAAAGGAAATTTCATTCGTGCTTTAAATTCTAGCACAATCAAGCTGTACTATATGTTGTGCCCATTATTATTTTGAGCTGGAATCTATTTTCTTCAAACTATTGAATTCGAGTGATTATTTTCTCTGGAAATAAGAAAGTGCTCTGATAAAAAATTTGGATAGAGACATTCACTGGAATTTATAGTGCGTTCAAACCTGGAATTATATTACTGTGATTCAATAAAAGACTTGGCACATCAATACTCTACAAGCTATAACAGACACATCAACGCCTTCAACTTTGGAGTTAATTTGGACTTCTACTGAATTTTATTGAGGACTTTAAATTATTATCGTAACACATGGTCATCCGATGTACAAATTCTGTCAATTTTCGCAAAAGGGGTTTATAACGAGAAAAAAAATTACAAACAGGTAGACAAAATGATAAATGGAGAGCCCAAGTTAAACCGTGCTGTTATTTTTCTTTATTACAAGGGCTCCGAGTGGACGAGTCGTTTAAGCTCTCCTTTACTGATCACTGACATCTCACCTTTGTCCTCGTGGGTTCGAATCTCCCGTTGGTCGGTGCTTTTTCCCGGGAATTTCCCAGGTTCTGCCTCCACCCTATATATATATATATATATATATATATATATATATATATATATATATATATATATATATATATATATATATATATATATATATATATAGTGGTCCCCTTTCCTAATTGGTCATAGTTTGGAAGATTCTGGCAGACGACAGAAAGTCAATTTGTAAAATTAATTAGTCACAATGACAGGTGTCTGTCAGGTTTGGTAATGCAGGGCTGTAAACATCTGCCATACTGAACCACAGTTGTGTATAAAATGTGGTCCTATGAAATTTTGCAATATGCTTCTCGCGGTACCAGTTACGAAAGGTATTTTAGAAGTTCGGAATATTTTGCTATAAATTTTTATTTTTTATTTTAACTTTTCAATTAAAAAAATTGATCGATAAAATAATGTTTGTAAATTGATCCTTAGCAGTAGCACTTCAGAGACCGGTAGATATATGCGTGTGAAAGGGGCCCCGAGTGGCCGAGTTGTCTAAAGCGCTCTCAGTTACGGATCACTGTCATCTCACCTCTGTCTGCGTGGGTTCGAGTCTCGGATTCGGCTAATGTGGGTATGTGAGAAAGCTTGCCAGAAGCTTCTCGTGGGTCGGTGGTTCTTTCCGGGGTTTTCCCGGGTTCTTCCTCCACCATTAATACTGGCCGCCATGTATAGTATATCGTGTGCTGAAAAATGGCGTTACACCATACAACAACAACAACAACATATACGTGTGATGCAACATAGGTAAGTGACGTAAAAATGTCGGAAAAGAATGGTTCTGCCACCGGAAAACTTTCGTCTGCTATTGGTGAACAGGTTTTAGTAGTTACGAAAGGTATAATTGATTATATTATCACTGGTAGCTTTTTAATATATTAAAGAATCATTTAAAGCTCGGACCCACATTTGTTTGACGGTTGATGCAGTACAGACTCGGGTTGAAATCGCAAAACAGATGCTAATCAAACATGAAAAGAATGATGAGGGACGTTAGACTGAGATTGTCACCAGTGATGATAAGTCGATTAACTTTTTTTAACACGAATCAAGAGAAAAAATGAAGTATGATTTGGAAACAAAACCAGCAGAGACCAAAAATTGCTGAACGTAGTCGGGCTGTTAAGCAGTGGCTGATTATGGGTAAATGGCGCCCGAGGCGACGATGATGGCCAAAATAGCCCAAATTGGTTTGAGGCCTCCGGGGCAACCGCCCCGTCAGCTCCCCCACGAACCCCCGTTAATACACTACAGCTGTCAAGAGAGCTTTAGTGTGTGTGTGTGTGTGTGTGTGTGATTTGGATTTTTAGCGTAGCTTTGAACACCCTCCATACAGCTCTCATTAAGCTCCAAGTGAGCACTGGCTGAATCACGTGATCAGATATTCGCTGAAGGGCAGATGATAAAAACGTAAGCAGCCATCGGGTTGGTAGTGAATTTTTGCAGTTTTGCAGTGTACGAGCAACAAACTAAAAGGTGTCTAAATGTGGGACTTAATAATTAGCTAATCAGGCTAAACAAGGGAGTAGAAGTGTATGGTGAGTACTTTGAGGGGATGCGCATATGTATTGTTTATTAATGAAGAACTTTACTGTGCAGAGCGCTAATCTTCAGAACCCCTAATATATGGGAAAATGTGAAATTAGTCTACAAATGGGGGAACATAAAGCATGCAGAGGATTAAAAGGTCTATACTCGCCAATAATGAACAGAAATGTTTTAGGAACAGGAAATTTTGAGAGGTTATCTTGTTTGTAACTGAAAAGAAAAATAAATTTTAAAAAACAATAATAATGTTCTGTTAATTCAATTTCATACCGTTCACAGACTTGGAACCACTTCAATGTTAAAGTAGCACTAACCATTATGTAACGGAATCGAAAGCAAACGTTTCAAATACTGCAACTCGTGTGAACCTGGCTTCACGGATGGGATTATACTGACAGAATTAGGTCTGACTAAGAACTAGGAGTAGTTAGAAACTTAAAATATTTTAATTTTAAATAAGATGGTGTTTCCATAGGTTTATAATTGGACTTGAGTTAGTGCCGTGAATCCATTATTAATGCATTAAAAAGTACATAAATAGATCAAAAGCAGTGAACTCCGGTGTGCACGATGTTGTGTCAAGGAATGTACAACAAGGCAACGTATGGTGTACACGATGTTGAGTCAAGGAATGTACAACAAGGAAACGTATGGTGTGCACGATGTTGAGTCAAGGAATGTACAATAAGGCGACTTATGTGCCACCTTATTAAAGATGGTTAAAAAAAAAAAAACTTGAGAATTTCTAGATTCAATCACAATAAGTTGGCTCGAAACCGGCGAAGAACGGGATCATGCAATGAATATAAAAGTAGCAATAATATATGGATATAAAATTCGTTCCAAAAGAGAATCGAAACCTTGCAGCTTGTACCTGTGTCATTCAACTCATGTACTATTTTTCCAGCCGTACCAAACACACCAATGCGATATTGACTTTTGGTTATCTAGGAGATGATCGACCATGGTCTTATTGCGAGTAAACAATAAAATTAAATATGAAATTAAGGATGGCAAAACAAAATACCTGAGCATAGATATAAAATAGAATAACACGAGCCCTCTGTTTGTACAATATAACAATTTAATCTATTACATTAAAAAAATGAAATTGAACATGTTGTGCAAATGATTCACTTGTTCTCGAAGTTATTAAACTACGTGAAATTCAATTTGCCGTTCTGTTATACTTTTAGAACAATTTTCGTCGTATGATCGAGTTACTGATCGAACTCAGATTGCCGGCATGACATCATCACCTTGTGCTTCCTGATCGTTTAAATCACTACTGGTTATTGGTCCTCTCTCTCTCTCACTCTCTCTCTCTCTCCTCGGGTCATCAACATCTTGGTTGCAGACTGGGCTCTGTTTCCGACTGTGCATAGTAAGTGTGGAGCTATCTCCTTATGTTTATCATTAGATTATTTCCCCTGTCTATTCTCTGGATAGGAGTTACTAAAAGTTACACACACCCATTTCATTTGGATAATTTGTTTAACGAGAGAAATTACTAATTAATTTTCTCTGAGTCCCCAAACATTCCCCCCTCAGACCTCCTATATCATGAATTTATTAATGATCCGAAAGGAACAAAATATTAGGAACTTTACAAAACCGTTATAAAAAGGAATTGCAATCATCCGTAACTCAAAATTCTAACGGAAAATTTAACCATTTAATAAAACAAGACTTGAATATAGAAAACTATTTATTTCTGTTATATAGGAATCAGTACTTACCACTAATAAAGTTAAGGACTTCCAATCACAGAATCTGTTAAAACCGGTCTATGGGGCAAAGATCTTTGAAGAAATCATTGTGATTAAAAAATAACATCGGGGACGAATACCGTTATTTATTCATTTCTCCCAAATTTCGCTTAAAAAAAGGGTATTTGTTAAAACGTCCTATTACTGCAAACCCTCAAATGCAAAATGACAAACCTTATTCGCCACAAATAGTCGCAAAATTCTCAAACGTCTTGCCAATTTTGTTAATCTCATTATGAATACAATACCATAAACTTTATGCTATTTGTGGAATTGGAAATCTTTCGTACTTCATAATGATATACTTTGTTGTCTTTTACGACTTTTGTACATTCTAGCATAGTTAATGTATTCTGTCCTAAAAATGTTATATGTATGTGCCCGACTGTTCTAATATTTAAGCACCCAGACGTTCCCATATTTATGTTCCCAAATATTTTAATATGTATGTACCCAAATGTTCTATTATTTACGTACCAAAATGTTCTCATATTTATCACGAATGTTTATTCTTACTCTGATTGTAAACGTTGACCAATAATGTGACGTGTATCTTCAGAGTTTAGCAAAGTCCCTTCATAAAAATGTAGCAGTTAGCTATTATTACGTACCACCTGTGAGAAGCCGGAGATTTACTTTCATTATTAAAAGTTTTGTTTTTCTGGTCCAACTCGCAAAATTTAAATTTTAAAAAGCCTCATTGCAGACATTGAAATGAACTAAAGAAAACTGACTTACTGATTAACTATTAATAAAAGAATATTCGATCTTTATTTATTCGAAATTGCACCAAACAAAATTGACAGCGTACAAAAAGCGGACCCAGAATGCCTAATATAATGACAGCGTACAAAAAGAGGACCCAGAATGCTTAACATAATACAGAATGACAATTAATTTTAAACATACAACACGTTTATATGGGCATAATGAGCAGTTTTGCAATCCGCATGGATTACCACTAGTACATTTTCCACAATACAGGTAAAATTATGTTGATATTTGTGTAGATTTCTTAATTACAAATTATTCATGCTTGTTTAATGAGGCGATAAGCCTATACATCAAACCGGCACTTGTGTTTTTTTTGGCACAAAAATACAATCGACATTTCCGCACCCGATTATCTGTTATAAGTACATCTTTCATCAAAGGCAGTAAGCCGTTGCGTGTCATGTTTGATTTGTGGTATATGACGGAAGGGCCTTGTCTGTCGGGAGTAATGTGTCACGTTATATTTGTTCGCTTTGTCAAATCGTCAGATACTAAATATACACATCATTCACGTGTAATCAAAGGCAATACCTGTACGAAACATATGGTACTTTTTTTAAAGGAAGAATCGCATTGACGGTTACGAACTGTAACAGTATTTATATCGATTGCAAACAGACCATGATGCAATCCGGATTTTTTCTATAAATGAGAAATTCGATTGGAGATGGTCAGTAAAATTATTAAATATATGGCTGGCAATGAAGTACACGGTAAATTTTCATATATAATGCAGACTTTGTTCTGTTTAATTATCTTTCAAAAGATGGCTAGTAGGTTAAGTGAAACTCTCTTGGCTATATTAATATCTATTAGAAATGGGACATTTTTTAAACTTTCACAAACTTAAATGACATCACATTGTCTCTACGTACTGAAAAACCAGATCTAAGAAAGCTCTAATGATAACACAAATGTAAATGGAAACTATTGTGTGAAAGCTCCCAATCAACATACTAAGGAACACAGATATTAATAAAGGAAAATGATATAGCATGACAACATTAATTTATAAATCATATCACTAAAATTGTACATTTATTATAAATAATGTCCAGCACTCTGACGTTGACATGGTAAATAATCTCTTTATTTTTCATCATCCTTTTCCATCTTATTCCACAAAACATATCATGCATTTCACTGACAAAGAATATCTATCTACATTCACCCCAAACCCACCCAACTCCACACACTTACCAAGACCAAAAAGACCCACTACCTATGAAAGGTGCATGAAAAAGACTTTCCGAAATAATTATATTCACTTGTCAATGAGCTCATATCACGAAACATGGCCAAATTATTGTTTTAAACAGCAACATGAGTTAGTGAGAGACAACTGCAACATAAACAACTACCGATAAATTTGTTTCTTCGGGGTTTTTGTTGACTGTTTCACGTGATAAATTGAGCATAACAGAGTCAATCGTTCCGACACTGCTTGTTTACTGTATCTTTCATTAACCGGTCAGTTTTGAACAGATGTAATACAAAAACAATTATTATAATAGCTATTCTCAGCAAAATATCAGAAATTGGCTGTATTGATTGCATTAATTACAATGCACATTTTATTGCATACATCTTTCCTAGTCGCAAAGTACAAATCTTTTAACTTTCAATTTATTTATTTCAACAGCTAGGCGATAAATATGCCTGCCTGTGGTATACATATACATGTATACATATGGCATGCTTATATATTAATAGCCTACGCAATAGACAAAGCTTTCAATCAAACAAATTCCTGTCTTGTGGTAACTTTTACGCCTGTGTAGGAAGGGCCAAAATTAGAATTTGGAGATAGAAAATTATTAGTATTTTGATGGCGAGCAAATGCTAAATTGCAGGCAAAATTCAAGTGAACAAATGGTATATATATATATATATATATATATATATATATATATATATATATATATATATATATATATATATATATATATATATATATATATATAAATGATCTTAAAGGAGTCGACTTAATGTCAGCTAAGTATTCGCTATTTGAAGATTCTTAAAGAGTAAGTCAAAATATCGCCATCACAGGATCCTTTCTTTGAAGATTGTTACAGGATTGTATTATTTACTAGTTGACAAATCGTCAGTTCGAAGATTCTTGCAGAGTATGTTGAAATGTGAACTAGGTATCCGTTGCTTCGTCAAAGATACTCATATATTTGCATGAATCTTCCTTTCCGAATAAGAACAAAAGTTCACATGAAAACATTACTCTTTGGCTGTTTAGCCCCCTCCCCCTTTAATCTGGTATGATTCGTCAATATAATCGCATGAAACTAGTCAAATCTGAATAACAAAGAATACCCATCGTGCAATTTGTTTGTTTACCCAGTTTGCATTCTGTTTGATTATTTAGGTGTGAAAAACAATGTACAGATGATGTTGTGGACAAAACGTATGCATGACTACTGGAAACATTGTCACGATATTATGCAGGCAAGAAAACGGTATGCATTTTGAGCGTTAATGGTTTACTGCCAATGGGAATTCCTTATGGGACTCCTGCCAATGGAAATTCCTTAGGAAGACTCTTTCAGCACGTTTTAAATACGGGAAGAAAAAAAAAAAACATTGTTTTGCTTTTTGATAATTCCTGTAGAAAGGTTTATTTGCAACTGTAGACATTTTAACCATTCCGAATACTGCATCCGATGCACTATAGTAAGAAAATATCATTGTAAACAACTCGACATAATCAACGGTTCTTACCGTGCACCACAATAACATGCTGAAAATCACTTGGAAATTCCAAATGAAACATCAAATTGCACACATGTTGCATCCAAATTGCACCACATAACTGTACTTTAGAAATTTAATATGGAATCAATTCAAATGCAGTTAATGCATTAAATGGATATATATATATATATATATATATATATATATATATATATATATATATATATATATATATATATATATATATATATATATATTTAAAGTAATGATCATATATAATTTCAATCGCTTATCATTTCATACTGATACATGTAAAATGTTTTGTTTGTATGGACCAAACAATGTAATAGAATTCAGACAATTACGGAATGCAAAGGCACTTACCTCAAATCAGTGGCACAGTCTGTTTCTAGACCAAACTGAAACACTTACTGGATTCCGCGTGCTCTCTTGATTCCTTAACCCTGCGTCTAATTTTTTGCTTTAAGCATATATATAGGGAGAAAGGTGCGCAATTTCCTGTGTTTTGTGAGGAAGGTAACATATCTTCTACAAGTATTTTATTGCATAAGATCAAAACAGAGGGATGTTAACATGATTTTGCTTTTGGTGTCACTTTGTCTTTAGAGTTTTATATAGCACACTCATCAGAAAAGGTCTGGAATACAGGTGTTATGTCTAGTGGCATTCCCAACAGCTGAATTATTTTGCATATGAGAAGCAAGAGAAACAAAGAAGGGAGAAAGAAAGAACAAATATAAAGAAAGTGCAACCTGACTAATCCGGGTTGGTATGAAGGATCTTGAAGAGAATCAGAGTGAATGAATGCTCGTGTAATTTGAAACATATCTGATGAAGTTATTCTCAAGGTTTACGAAACTAATCTTTTTGCTGATGTACACATCAGAAGTAGAGAGTGTGTACTTGAATGCAAAGATAGTGTGTACATGAATGTTAAGAAAATGTGTACATGAATGTTAAGAGAGTGTGTACATGAATGTTAAGAAAAAGTGTACATGAATGTTAAGAAAAGGTGTACATTAATGTTAAGAGAGTGTATACATGAATGTTAAGAAAAAAGTGTGCATGAATGTTAAGAGAGTGTATACTTTAAAGTAAAGAAAGTGTGTACATTAATGTTAAGAGAGTAAGAGAGTGTGTACATGAATGTTAACGACAATGATTACAATTACATTTATTATACACTTTAACTGTGCTCATTTGAAGGTTGCAGGTAAACGTTAGTATATGTTTGGAGATGTAACTTGCGAATTTTCAAATAGATATACATGAAACTTGGTATAACTATACATCATGATTTGGTCACATGAAAGTTTTTATAGCTGTACTTCATGATTTGGTGATACAAAACTTTTTATAGCTGCACTTCATGATTTCGTGACATGAAACAAAGTGCAGCTGTGCATCATAATTTTGTGACAAAAAACTTTTTATAGTTGTGCTTCATGATTTGTTGACATGAATCTTGGTATAGTTTAACATCATGATTTGTTGACATTAAACTTGGCATAGCTGTACATCACAATTTGGAGACATGAAACTTGGTATAGTTGTACTTCATGATTTCGTGACATGAAACTTGGTATAATTGTACAGCATGATTTGTTGACATTCAACTTGGTATGGCTGTACTTTATGATTTGTTGACATTCAACTTGGTATGGCTGTACTTCATGATTTGTTGACATGAAACTTGGTAAAGCTGTAGGCTATGATTTGTTGACATGAAAATTGGTATAGTTCTACATCATGATTTAGTGACATGAAACTTGATATAGTTATACTTCATGACTTGGTGACATAAAACTTGGCGTAGCTGTGCATTATGATTTGCTGACATGAAACTTGGTATAGCTGTACATCATGATTTGTTCACATGAAAATTGGTATAGTTGTACTTCAGGATTTGTTGACATGAAACTTGGTATAGTTGTACAGCACGATTTGGTGACATGAAACTTGGTATAGGTGTAGCTCATGATTTGGTGACATCAAACTTCTTATAGTTGTACATCATGATTTGTTGACATGAAACTTAATATAGACGCACATCATGATTTTTTGACATGAAACTTGGTAAAGTTTTACTTCGTCATGTGTTCACATGAAACTTGGCATAGCTGTAGATCATGATTTATTGACATGAAAATTGGTATAGTTCTACTTCATGATTTGTTGACATGAAACTTGGTATAGGTGTAGAGCATGATTTGGTGACAATAAACTTCGTAAAGTTGTACATCATGATCTGTTGAGATGAAAATTGGCATACATTTACATCATGATTTGGTGACATGAAACTTGGTATAGTTGTACATCACGATTTGGTGACATGAAAATTGGCATAGATTTACATCATGATTTGGTGACATGAAACTTCGTATAGTTGTACATCAGAATTTGTTGACATGAAACTTAGTATATTTGTACATCATGATTTTTTGACATTAAACTTGGTATAGGTGTACGTCATGATGTTTTGATAGGAAACTTGGTAACGTTTTACTTCATGATGTGTTGACATGAAACTTTGCATAAATTTAGATCATGATTTGTTGACAGGAAACTTGGTATACCTGTACATTATGATTTGTTGACATGAAACTTGGTATAGCTGTAGATCATGATTTGGTGACATGAAACTTGGTATAGTTGTATTTTACAATTTGGTGACATGAAACGTGGTATAGCTGCAGAACCAATAGTTCTACATCATAATTTAGTGACATGAAACTTAATATAGTTGTACTTCATGATTTGGTGACATGAAACTTCGTATAGTTCTACTTCATCATTTTGTTGACATGAAACTTGGTATAGTTGTACTTCATGATTTGGTGACATGAAACTTCGTATAGTTGTACATCATGATATGGTGACATAAAACTTAGGATAGTTGTACATCATGATTTGTGGACATGAAACGTAGTATATTTGTACAACATGATTTGCTGACATTAAACTTGTTATAGCTGTACATCATGATTTGTTGACATGAAACTTGGCATAGCTGTAGATCATATTTGGTGACATGAAACTTGGTATATTTATACATCATGATTTCGTGACATGAAACTTCGTATAGTTGTACATCATGATTATGTGACATGAAACTTGGTAACGTTGTACTTCATGATTTGTTGACATGAAACTTGAAAAAGCTGTAGATTATAATTTGTTGACATGAATCTTCGTATAGTTGTACATCATGATATGGTGACATGAAACAATATAGTTGTACATCATCATTTATTGACATGAAACTTGGTAACGTTTTACTTCATGATGTGTTGACATAAACTTTGCATAGCTGTAGATCATGTTTGGTGACATGAAACTTAGTATAGTTGTAGATCATGATTTGGTGACATTAAACTTCGTATCGTTGTACATCATGATATGGTGACATAAAACAGTAGAGTTGTACATCATGATTTGTTCACATGAAGCTTAGTATAGCTGTACATCATGATTAGTTGACATGAAACTTGGTAACGTTTTACTTCATGATGTATTGACATGAAACTTAGTAAAGCTGTATGTCATGATTTGGTGACATGAAACTTCGTATAGTTGTACATCATGATATGGTGACATGAAACAGTATAGTTGTACATCATGCTTTGTTGACATTAAACTTGGTATAGCTGTACATCACGATTTGTTGACATGAAACTTGGTAACGTTTTACTTCATGATTTGTTGACATTGAACTTGGTATAGCTGTGCATCATGATTTGTTGACATAAAACTTGGTAACGTTTTACTTCATGATGTGTTGACATGAAACTTGGCATAGCTGTAGATCATGATTTGTTGACCTGAAACTTGGTAACGTTTTACTCCATGATGTGTTGACACGAAACTTGGCATAGCTGTAGATCATGTTTGGTGACGTGAAACTTAGCACAGTTGTAGATCATAATTTGGTGACATTAAACCTTGTATCGTTGTATATCATGATATGGTGACATAAAACAGTATAGTTGTACATCATGATTTGTTCACATGAAGCTTAGTATAGTTGTACATCATAATCAGTTGACATGAAACTTGGTAACGTTTTACTTCATGATGTGTTGACATGAAACTTAGCAAAGCTGTATGTCATGATTTGGTGACATGAAACTTCGTATAGTTGTATATCATGATATGGTGACATGAAACAGTATAGTTGTACATCATGATTTGTTCACATGAAGCTTAGTATAGTTGTACATCATAATCAGTTGACATGAAACTTGGTAACGTTTTACTTCATGATGTGTTGACATGAAACTTAGCAAAGCTGTATGTCATGATTTGGTGACATGAAACTTCGTATAGTTGTATATCATGATATGGTGACATGAAACAGTATAGTTGTACATCATGATTTGTTCACATGAAGCTTAGTATAGTTGTACATCATGCTTTGTTGACATTAAACCTGGTGTAGCTGTACATCACAATTTATTGACATGAAACTTGGTAACGTTTTACTTCATGATGTGTTGACATGAAACTTGGCATAGCTGTAGATCATGATTTGTTGACATTGAACTTGGTATAGCTGTACATCATGATTTCTTGACATAAAACTTGGTAACGTTTTACTTCATGATGTGTTGACATGAAACTTGGCATATCTTTACATCATGATCTGTTGACACGAAACTTAGTATAGTTGTAGATCATGATTTGTTGACATTAATCTTCGTATAGTTGTACATCATGATTTGGTGACATGAAACTTGGTATAGTTGTACTTCATGATTTGTTGACATGAAACTTGATAACGTTTTACTTCATGATGTGTTGACATGAATCTTGGCATAGCTGTAGATCATGATTTATTGACATGAAACTTAGTATAGTTGTAGATCATGATTCGGTGACACGAAACTTCGTATAGTTGTATATCATGATTTGGTGACATGAAACATGGTATAGTTGTACTTCATCATTTGCTGAGATGAAATTTGGTAATGTTTTACTTCATGATGTGTTGACATGAAACTTGGTATTGTTGTAGATCATGATTTGTTGACATGAAACTTGGTATAGTTCTACATCATGATTTATTGACATGAAACTTGGTTAAGGTATATATCATTATCTGGTGTTATTGATTGGCATGTCAATGGAACTACCTGTAAGTCCAGCTCTCAGTTGTACATCATGATATGGTGACATGAAACAGTATAGTTGTAGATCATGATTTGTTCACATAAACCTTAGTATAGTTGTCCATCATGATTTGTTGACATTAAACTTGGTAACATTTTACTACATGATGGACCGCTCCGGTGGCCTAGTGGTTAGAGCGTCCGCCTCGGATGCGGGAGGTCGTGGGTTCGATCCCAGGCCGAGGCATACCAGAGACTTTAAAAATGGTACTAACAGTTGCCTCGCTTGGCGTTCAGCATTAAGAGGTTAGTGTTAGAACTGGTCAGCCTGGTGTCAGGATAATGTGACTGGGTGGGACATCATGCTACATGTCTGCGGCATGATGCCCCAGTGCTAGACATCACTATAAACTGCCACATTGCAGAAATCGTAGCGATATGACTGAAAAATTGTTAAAGCTACGTTAAAAATCAAAATCACATCACATTACTACATGATGAGTTGACATGAAACAGTATACTTGAACATCATGATTTGATGAGATGAAAATTTTTAAAGTTGTACTTCATGATTTGTTGTCATGAAACTTGGTGTAGTTGTACATCATAATTTGTTGACATGAAACTTGGTATAGTTGTTCATCATGATTTGTTAACATGAAACTTGTTATAGCTGTTGATCATGATTTGGTGACATGAAACTTTATATAGTTGTAGATCATGATTTGGTGACATGAAACTTTGTATAGTTGCACATCATGATTTGTTGATATGAAACTTTGCATAGTTCTACGTTATGATTTGTTGATATGAATCTTGGTATAGTTGTACATCATGATTTGGTGACATGAAACTTGGTACAGTTGTACTTCATGATTTGTTGACATGAAGCTTAGTAAAGTTGTACATCATGATTTGGTGACATGAATCTTGGTATAGTTGTACATCATGATTTGGTGACATGAAACTTGGTACAGTTGTACTTCATGATTTGTTGACATGAAGCTTAGTAAAGTTGTACATCATGATTTGGTGACATGAAACTTGGTATAGTTATACTTCATGATTTGTTGACATGAAAGTTGGTAAAATTGTACTTTATGATCTGCTAACATGAAACTTGGTATAGTTGTACTTCATTATTTGTTGACCTGAAACTTGGTAAAGTTGTACATCATGATTTGGTGACATGAAACTTGGTTAAGGTATATATCATTATCTGGTGTTGTTGATTGGCATGTCAATGGAACTATCTGTAAGGCCAGTTCTCAGTTCTCAGGTAAACATTATGTTTCGTGTCCAAACTGTCACCTAGAAACCTTTGCTAAAGATCCCGGAATTTAAACGTTTTCTTATGTAAAATCATAGGTTGGGGATCAATCAGGTACATATCATCTGTATAAATAGCATTTTCGTATCCCTAAGATCTACGTTATGTGTAAAGTTTACTTTCCTTTTGTGTCATAAATCATAACTTTGGAACGTATCATTTTTTTTAAATTGCAATTTCGTTAAAGTTTAGATTAGCGTTATCTATTTTTGGATCTCCGCTATACCTCACACAATTTCAAGGATAGTGAGATAAAAACATATTGTATTCATGTACCATGACACAAGTTAATGCCACAAAAATATTTTTATGTTCCAATTTAAAGGTCAATGCTTTTTTTCATGGTTAGGCTGAAGTTCAGAAGCTGTTCAAGTAATGACAATAAAATAATTTGTACGGTTTGTCTTGTACCACTAAGAAGATACCAGTTGCAAAGTTAAGGTAACAGTAGTCTAAAGGTTACTTTCTTGTGACGTCTTGGCTGTAACTTCAAGCCATTAAGAGAAGTATTAGCCGACACTGAACAGTTTTTCATACTTACGTTTTGGACTTTCATACTGTTAGCCATACGGTTATGGTCAAATTCCAATATGCATATATTTCTTGCCATGTCTTGACCTAAAAAAAACAGACCATATTCAGGGAGATGAAACTGACTATGCTAATATCCCTGATAATCTGACAGCCTTTCATGTATCACTTGCATGGTTCTATATTTAATGTTAGCATGTTCTTTCTGTATATAGGCTGTATTCCTGAAGCTGTTTAAGGTATTAGTAAGAGTGTATGTAATTGATAAATAGAAAGTATTTTGCACAACATATTCTGTTTTTTCTTAAGGTCAAGGTCAAAGCTAGGAACACTTCTATTGTCTTGTTAAGTTATGATATGACAATTGATGCATTCTTTTACAATGATCTTTAAAAAAATATGCATATTCTGTTAACACATTGTCATTCCATCCTTCTATTAACATTTGATTGTCTATCTCATAACAATGTGGAAGCTGGAGAGATTTCATGAAATTCTGCCCATGTATGTATCATAATTAAACGGTGTACATACGAGAAACAGACCCAACCCACCCACACTTACCCCCGTAAATAGGCTATGTTCACAGGAAGGGATAAAACATTGTTATTATGTGATCTTATTTTGTGCTTGTTCCGGAGAAAACCAGCCATTCTTTGAATATGAGCACTTGTTTCCAGATGCTCCTACACATATAAAATCTACCATTAAATTTATAGTGTAGATTCCGCGCCTGTGAGACAGCATCCGTACAGGATGAACCCTAATGTTTCAATAAGAAATTCAGTATTGGCTAGAGAATGATTTCAACAGAACCTAGTTGAAGTGACTGGAGTTCACCATCCATTCTTGTATCGAAACCAAATAATACTTTCCGCGTGTGCGCTGACTATAGAAAGCGAATAGCATGACCTAAACAGATTAATTTCCGTCGCCAATAATCTATGACTGCATTGACAAATTGGAAATGCAAAAAAGGTTACCAAATTGACCTTTTGAAAGGATTCTGGCAAATTCTACTGACGGAAAGGCCTCAGGAAATGCCGGCATTCGTAGCTCCAGATGGACTTTATCAATACAAAGTCTTGATGTTTGAAATAATTTCTCGCCTTGTACTTTTCAACATTTTAAAGAACTTGATTGCATCTGGTCCAGATAATTGTAATGCTTACATTAATGGAAAGATCACTTAGAGACAATGCGGACATTCTTCGACAGACACACTGATGTAAATTTTACAGTTAGTTTAAACAAAAGTGAGTTTGCTGTGTTTGTGTTACATTTCTAGGACATATCGTGGGACATGGACAAGTTAAACCTATAGGTTCTAATGTCAAGGTTATCTCTGAATTACCTAACCTATGCCTATCAGTAAAAAGCAACTGATGCAATATTTGGGTATGCATGGATACTATCGGAAATTTGTATTCCAATTTTTCCTTAATTGCTGAACCATGAAAAATTCATTAAGTAAGAGAACCAAATTTCATTTGTATGAAAAATGTCAGGAGGTTTTCGATAACTTAAAGGCCATACTTAAGAGTACACCAATTCTTTGAGCTCTAAATTTCAGTAAATCATTTAAAATGTCTGTTGATGTAAGTTATGTTGGGATTGGTGCACTAACGATTCAGGAAGACTAAATGATGTAGATCATCCATCATGTTATGTTTCGGAGAAATTTAACAAGCACCAGATAAATTATTCCACAGTCGAGAAAGAATGTTTGCCTTTGATACTGGATGTACAACACTTTGAAGTGAAAATTAGTTGAGCTTCTTCTCTGAGTGTTGTATTTAGTAACTCCAGCCCCCATACTTCAATGAAAAACAAAAATCAACGGAATTTGATGAGTAATAGTTCATTCTTTTTCTTTATTAGGGGAGCTGTTGTGTATATCTCATTTGCTTTGTTTGGTAATTTTGTATTCATTTTATGCTATGGATAATTGTATTTTTGGATTTGACCTTGTCCAGATCAAGTACATTTTATATCCTACCTGAATCATTGATTATGGGATTAGTTGGAATTTAATTCGCAATCAGTACATTCATTTTCACTTTGTATTTTAAGGGGATACATTATTTGTTGAATTTCACAAAGCTTGGTGATTTTCGCTCATTTCTGTTATTTACTTTAAGAGTCGTAATGTGACGTGCAACATTACGCTGTCTGGGTGTCATACTATAACCGAGGTGATAACACGTCAACATTATTTTGATTTTATAAATAATTCTCACGTATTCATTTATTACTAGGCAGTGACCGATCTGGAGATAATGCCGTGGTTAATCCTATAGTAGCAGACAAGCCTTGATGGGATCAAAAAGTTGGACCTGTTGAGATTGAATCTCTTATATATACATGTTGATGCTAACATAGCTATGGCAAAAGGAGCTCTTTAAAATGATGTTGTTCGGGAAATTCTTCCTTTCGCTGACTAATTCATTGGTCAGATTTTAATAACGACACTGTTGGTCCTGGTTTTGATCAAGCAAGAGGCATTGATCATAGTGACCCTCTTTTTCCTTTTGGGTCTTACAAAGCTGAAGCCACACAAGTCCCAGTCTGTAATTGGAGACCACACGAGTATCTGCTGGTGACGTATGGTTACTGAACTATCAAAATTTCCTCATAAAAGTCATATTTACAGGTGTATCTTAGTCTAGTCTATGAAACTCCCTAGGCTACTTATTTAGGTGTCAATGACAATAATAACAATATCTTGAATCAATTATGTTACATGTTTAGGACATTTGTTGGACACGGTCAAGTCGAAGCTGTAAAAGTTCATGAAAATGCTATCTCTGAACTCCCAGTGTCTGTTAGTAAAAAGTACATGCAATTTTAAGTATGGCTGGATATTATTGGAAACAGTACTCAGTTTTTGTTCCAAAAGTGCTAAATTCCTAGCCAGTTTGTTAAGTCATAGATGCAAGTTTCGTTGGTCTGACAAAAGTTAGGAGGCTTATGAGATATTAAAAGCCATCTGTAAGAGTGCACCAGTTCTTTCAGCTCCAAAGTTAGGTCAATTATTTAAAATGTACGTAGGTGCAAGTGGTGTAGGGGTTGGTGGAAAATTGATTGAAGCTTAAAATATAAGCAAGCATTAGAGAAATTATTCCCAAAATCGAAAAGGAATGGATGACTTTGATACTGGCTTTGCAACACTTTGAAGTATTAGGCTCGCTCATACTCCGATTAATGAATTCTTTGATCACAACCCTCTTACTTTCATTAACAAAATGAAAAAGAAAAATCACAGATTGTTGGGTAGGCGTTTGATGTTGCAGGAATATACCATTTAACATTTGGCACATCAAGCGATTGCAAATGCACTTTCACGTGTATGGAAGTGCGCTTTTGTTTTTTTATGCTATGTCGTAAATTAGTTGATTTTCCACGAAAACCAATTGTAAGATTTCACTGGAATGAAATGCGATACATAATAATGACACTGCCGAGTAGATAACAGGATAACCGTGAAATTTGGAGTCATTCTTAGATGCTTAGGTTGCCGAGTGGTAAAAATGGCGGCCTCCCATTAAAGGCAACTTAAGTTCGAATCTTGAAAAGCACGAGTTATTTGTTTCTTACTGTTCCATTTTCTTTTCTATTTTGAAGGTTAATTATGTAACTGTTTATATGTTCTGTTTGAATAATCATAAAATACAGCAGGTCATGAACGGTAAACCGCGGACATTACGCGGGATCCAGTAAGACATCTGCTACTACAGCCTGTTATATATTACATCTTGCTAGCCAATATGTTTGAGCATAAAATAAAAATAAAAACGTGTTTTTTTACAAGTGAATAATGGATATATTTCATCTCGTGGATGAAATACTGAGGTTTTGTTCCACTTGTGGAAACTCAATGAAATATATCCACTGGTTTCAAATAAACGTCCTCTCTTCAATCTTGTTATCTATTATATGGAATCTGCATCAATCGTTGAGCGTATCTTTGCAAGAAAATTAATGCAAATTTAAATTGATTATTCCTGCACGTATGATTCATGGAGACAATCTAAACGATATGCATGTCAGTTGATATAAAGTATACACCATTAACTATCTTTCATCGCTGTGCAGTGAGGGTCAGTTGTTACAATGTATACATCAACTGTCCCTTATCGCTGTGCAGTGAGGGTCAGCTGATACAATTAACACAGAGACTGTGCACTATGTATCAACCGTTCCGTATGGAGGCAATTATTTTTGGAAGCGGATTTCCATCCGTCCTTGCATCTTAGTGTAGTCTATTTATTTGTGTGGATTTAGCAAGGGAGATAATTCATGCACTATTTGCGAAGCTGAACGATGTATGGCGAATAAGTAATATTTACGAAGATAGGTTACTGTATTTTAATAGTTGTTGTTCAGTTAGTGCCCAGATATGAATAATTTAAAAGTAAGTTTGATCCTTACTCTGACAGGGGTCGTCTTAACTTCATTATGTTACGCTCTTCCAGGATGGATGCTTTTTGAGTTTACCAGCACGAAGGAAGATGTTCAGCTTGGTCTCTGGTACTATTGTTTGAAATATACAGTTTGCGACACCTGGCGAAATGCCGTAGAAAAGAATATCATGCCTGACGCCAGTCACTTCAGCCAAGAAGAGGAAATTCTCATGTGTAAGTGAGCAAATTGTTTTGGATATGCTGGTGGATAAATGGTAGTCCTAGTTTCCTTAGTCCTACCACAGGAGTCTGACGTTTTATCAATAAAGTACGGCGAAATCTCTGACAGTATGAAATCCCCTTATCGGTAATATAAATAAACACAAGGAGTGCAAGTGTGACCACAACCCTTCGCTCGATTCGACTTTTTCTCACGCGTCTTTTGTCGCTTCAGAATCGCAAGAAGACTGAAAAACTACAGAGTGAGAGCTGTGCTCATCAGGGAGATGCTTTTTGCAGATGACGCAGCTCTTGTGACCCACACCGAGGAAGCCCTCCAGAGACTGGGAGACCGTTTTGCTGATGCCTGCATGCAGTTTGGTCTCACCATCAGCTTGGAAAAAACAAATGTCAGCGTGCAAGATACCACCATTGCCCCTTCCATCAAAATCACCCTGGAAGCAGTCAACAACTTTACCTACCTGGGGTCAATCATCAGCAACACTCTCTCGCTTGATATGGAGCTGGACAGAAGGCTTGGAAAGGCAAACACCATCATGGCACAACTAACGAAGAGGATGTGGGAAAACAACGCACTGACAGAGCACACTAAGGTCCAAGTCTACCAGGCCTGCGTTCTCAGCACCCTTCTATATGGAAGTGAGATCTGGAGTACCTACATGAGGCAAGAACACTGGCTCAACTCCTTCCATATATGGTGCCTAAAACGCATCCTGAAAATCAGCTGGCAAGACCGTGTTCCACACAGCGAGATCCTTCAGCGTGCAAGTACCCAGCATGTACTCCCTGCTGAGCAAACGTCGCCTTCGATGGCTGGGACACGTCTGACGCATGGAGGATGGAAGGCTGCCAAAGGACATCCTATATGGACAGCTGGCCACTGGCATGAGAAGAGTCAGCTACCCCTCACTCCGTTTCAAGGATGTATGCAAGAGGGACATGAAGGCATGCAACATTTCACTCAATGGCTGGGAAGAGCTGGCCAAGGATTGAGACACCTGGAGACTGATGTTAAACAATGGCATATCAGTCGCTGATGTGAGGAGAGGCCAGTTGGCAGCGGAGAAACGTGAGAGAAAGAAGAAGAATGTGGCAGCAACCACAGTAACTCAGACTTCCCAGTATGTCGGCACCAACTGCAATAGGGACTGTCACTCACGTATAGGCCTGCACAGCCACAGCAGACAATGCCTACAGAGACAGACAACACCCTAAGGGTGCTATTCGCATGGTCTCTTGAGACTGAGTTGCCAATGATGATATTTACTGTGCTGTCTTTATCCTGGCGGAATGAAAATATGACACTATCATTAATGGACGCATCTTCATGTTCTGTTGACATGCATTTGAATTTGTTGCAAATCGATGGTAGTCGCAATGTTCAGAAGTAGGTTTGTGTGACGGATATGTTTCTTGAATGAAACGAAACGTTGCTTTACATTTCCAATAAGCATAATATAATTTTATTCATTTCATTAAAGAATAATATTTCAATTTAACCCGATTTCGGCATTCCCAGCTTTCATCGCTTTCCAGTCAACTGAAATGTAGGCCAATGAATTTATTAAGCTCTAACACAATAAAATAAATTGGCATGGTTACACTAACCTCACCGTGTCCATCATGAAAGATAACGCGATACTCTTGCCATGACCTCTTTTCTGTATAAGGCTTGCCAGACCATATTTGGATATTCTATGCTATATTATTATCAATCAAGTGGTGAGTAATGGCTTCTTGGTGGAATTTCAAACTTGCCAATAAACCATATTTACTTTTAATGCTCAGAATTTCTGACTCAAACCGCACCATATTTTTACTACAATTTGTTTATGTTTCCATATAAGGCCCCATTGTCCTTATATGGCACACAAACAAACGAGGCTGAGAACGGAAGTAATTTTTATTTGAACTAATGTGGCAGACGATCTAATAAAAAATATTGGATAAGAAAGGTAAACAAGAGTTTACAACAATTTCTACAATGATTTGCGATTCTTCTGGTATTAAATAAGAGGACTACTCAATTTATTTCATTATGTGCAAGGAATATGTTCAAATTGTTGATATTAGGCTAAAAGAGTGCCGGGTTTGAATCACACCCTGCCTGCTCGACACATATGTGCTCATGTTAGTGCCCCGTCCACAAGGTTGGAGTATGGGGTACTAATATTAGTACTAGGTACCAACCATGCAGTCTTTTTGGAAGTGACCAGAGGTCAGATGTTTAAAAATTACATTGACGTATGATATAAGGAAGATGCCCATCTTGACCACCTAATGACCACAGTTGAGGTGAAATGAGGTTAAGAATAAGGACCACCTAATGACCACAGTTGAGGTGAAATGAGGTTAAGAATAAGGACCACCTAATGACACAGTTGAGGTGAAATGAGGTTAAGAATAAGGAATGGTTATTTAGAATATGTGGTAAAAAGCATACATAGTGATTTGCAATGGCTCATTTCGTTTTTGCGCGTTTTTTTATTTAGAAGAGGGGTTGGCATGTTCATTGTTTCCTTTTACCCTGATTTGTGCATTGGAGACCCCCAAATATAATGTTTGACCCCCAGTTCTGATAACAAGAGGAGTTTTGACTCTCAATCTTGAACCACAAAGGGATACAATGATATTTAAATAAGTATATTTCAGGAAATTAACCTCTAATTCACAGAGATTATCTTTGTGCTGTAGTATATATATAGATAATACTTAAAAACTAAATCTATGTATGTATTTTGATATGTATCTCTTCTTTCCTTTGTAGTTAACTTCACGTATACAGCATTTGTGGTGAACCAAATTGAGATGACTCTGTCCTTAGTGAGTGGTATGATTGGGCTAGCCGTCTGTTACAAGATTTTCAAGCACGGCCGGCTGCAGCAGGGGAGCTATTCATTGTATAGATACTTAAGGACACTGGTTGCAGTTGGTCTTGTTGCCAATTTAATTGCTGGTAAGATATAGAGCAGGTATAGTTTGATTGAAAAAGGTAATTCCTTTCTGATGATACTAATAATATGATCAGAGCATGTGTTTTAGCTCACCTGGCCCAAGGCCAGTATGGTTAAATGTTGTATTCCATCAGATCTCAGCATTGCATTATTGTGGTTTAAATATATTTTATTTCATAAAATTGGAATTGTTGATTACAAGAGATATAGAAGTTTAAGATTAAAATGGAAGCCAATGGCTAAAGTTATCAAAATCAAAATTATTAAAATGTATCATAATTTTTCGTACATATCACTTTGTATTTTTCGAAAACTCAAAAATTATCGGACGTAAAATTTCTACTAAGAAGATTTGTGTTTGCAAAAAAGATCAAAAATACCATATTGCCATTTTGTTTTCACAGAAATTAATAATTGTTGGTGAGAAAATACGATTGATGCATAAGCTCTCTTATTGTCATTACAATATCTACTGGTGTTTATTAAGAAATGGACAAAGTACTGCACAGACCATACCTTCAAATATTATCATTAATTAGTTATACTTATTATGTCTGTCACCGTAACAAAACACCACATGCATTTTAAAGTTCGGAGGCCTTTTGATGTTTTCTTATCCAACAAAATTTACATCTCGGTATGTGCAAGTGAAGACCAAAGACCATTGGTCAACTAGTCTTTTTGTTTCATTATAGACATACAAACATAGAATTTAAAAACCTTGTCATTTTCTGTTGTAAATTTGAAATTCATGGACTCCGTTAAATCGATTTGTATATACACTGTAATAGACCTGGGGGCTTTAAAGCTGTAATATGATGGGTTTTTTTGCTGTGTCATAAATTTAACATGTTGTTCATGTCAATGAAGATATAAACTGCTGAAAGAATGAATTTAAACGTTGTAATGTATTAGAAATGTTCAGATTGCAACTTACTTTGATATCTGTATTAAACCATTCATGTTTATGTCAGGTGTGATTGCTGGTCATGTGGTAACAAATGTCATTGTGTTCAACCTTGCACATTGTTAAATACTCACAAAATCTTTTGGAGTCTTATTTTATAGAATTTGTCACACCCAAAAATATGTTTATGACACTTAAATTCCCATCCAAATCATCATTTGAATAGCACTAAGCTCGATGGCTCCAACAGCTGACATCACGAACATACGTCTGCACGCAAGATGGCTGACACTAGATCACATGACTGGTTCCACACAGTAAATTTATAAAGTTCACATTTTTTATTAAATTTCACTTGTTGATTGTAAGTGCAGGCCTTCTTTTATACTAGTATAAGTATGTTTTGAATATTTAATAGTGTATTCTTCATTTTTATGCAGGTCAATATATTTTCAGTGTTATCAGTGTTCATTGGTAGTTGTGTACTCTTCACTCAAGCTTAACAGTCTTGGTTACTTCATGAACTTTGACGTTTGACAGACACGACATAATATGCAATGTTTATATATTTGCTAATGTAAACAGACAAGTGATGATTGTTAAATTGTATATTAACCCTCAGTTTGTGTCGCTGGTTGTAGAGTATCTGTTTGGTACCATCAGACCTGTTCGGCGTCCCAAACTAGCAATGATTGGTTAAATTTACGTCACATGACTATTTTCCAAAGAGTATAAATAGGAGTGAAATTCGAAATTCGGCAGATAGCTGTCAACATTAGCGCCTCGATCAACATCTCTTCACCAAATAAAAATAACACTGTATAGAGGTAGTTATAATTACAGCTTTATTGAATGACATTAAAAAGCTGATAGATACTTATAAAAATAAGGCAAGTCTACAAATTTTAATTTCTTTATTCTCAAAAATAGACTGGAATTACATATATATAGTACAATAATAGGAATTAGTTCAGTTCACTGCTATTGATTCAAGGTTAATATAAAAGTAATATTGTGCCACATAAATAAGCAGCTATCTACTGCCACACTAAGAATTTAGGGATAACTTTCAAAATACTTACTCCGTGGGTCATCCATTTTTTGCTGAATGATTACGTTAAGGTTATGATTTTTTTTTGTTGTTGTAGTGTTTAATGCCATTTTTCAGCACATGATAGGCTATACATGGTGGCCAGTATTAATGGTGGAAGAAGAACCCGGGAAAACCCCAGAAAGAACCACCGACCCACAAGAAGCTACTGGCAAGCTTTCTCACATACCCACATTGGCTGAATCCGAGACTCGAACCCACGCAGACAGAGGTGAGATGGCAGTGATCCATAACGGAGAGCGCTTTAGACCACTCGGCCACTCTGGGCCCCTTAAAGTTATGAAGACCAGCATGTTATAGCATTTGTGTATTGCATATGTTACACGTAATCAAACACATACATTCATGTTTTAGTCATATTTCTTGTATTAAGCATCTTATCACAATTTCATAGTCAAATTAAAAAGGTCCGACTTTGACAGTTCGTTAAATTTATTATTACATTTATTCAAGTTATTCCATACCCCCACCCCCAGTCAGTTGCAATACATATGCTATCTTTTAAGTGCTTGTTCTGTTTTGAATTGGATATAATTAACCTTTTATTGCAAATCTATTCTACAATATACCCCTTTATTATCTTTTTTGGAGAGTTCGAATAACTAGTAATGCCAGGGCTGAGCAAATTTTTTTTTAACCACTAGTCCAGGACAAGTGGTTTCAGAAAATTCACTAGTCCCACCTTTCTCTTCACTAGTCCCACCTTACTCTTCACTAGTGCCACCTTACTTTTCACGGCTTCCAAAATGGGAATCACTTGCCGAGATTTGATGAGACATATGTACTTAATCCATAGAAAAAAACAAATGAAATAATGTACAACATAATTATTCCTTAAAAGAAGTTAACTTGTCAAAAACATTGGTTGTTATACATTTGGCTTCTTCAGGTTCATGTATATATGTTTTTAGCTGATGGATTTGAAAATATGTCCATGTATATGTCTGCCACATGCACCAGCACTAAACCAGAAGTTGATAGCTGTGTCTGGGTTAAAGTCCTTAAACTCTGGTCCATTTGCAGAAATGTTCATTTGCATTTGCAAACTCTTTTGGTTTAAGGAATTCCTTAAAGAAGTCTTGATTAAGTTTATTGAACTAAATCATAGTTCACACTGCAGGGCATGCAAGTACTTGGCATCTTTTATTACAGGAAAGCAAGAGAAGTAATTTGTGTGTGGGTGTGTGATTTGGATTTTTAACAGCTTTAATGATTTTTCAGTCATATCACTCTGATGTCTGCAATGTCGCAGTTTATAGTGATGTCTAGGACTGTGGCATCATGCCGCAGACATGTAGCATGATGTCCCACCCAGTCACATTATCCTGACACCAGGCCAACCAATCATAACACTAACCTCTTAATGCTGAGCGCCAAGCGAGGCAGCTGTTAGTACCATTTTTGTAAGTCTTTTATATGACTTGGCTGGGGATCGAACCCATGACCTCCCACATCCGAGGCAGATGCTCTAACCACTAGGCCACCAGAGCGGTTGGAAGTAATTTGTGATAAGGACTATTTCGAACCACACATTATGGTTCTTCCCCTTGCAACACAAAACTTTGTAACATAAATAAGTTATTATAATAATAATAGTAATGAGTTTATTTAACATAGTGGGTTGTGTGACCCTCAGCATATTTACAGAGTACATATACACACAATAATAATAATAATAATGATAGTAATAAAAATTAAAGAAATGCATTGGTATTAAGTTGCACTTAGACATAATAATCAGAAAGAGTCATTGTTATATACAGTAAATAAAATGTTGGGACAACAAAGTGGAAAGTTTGAGCATTTAGTTTAAGTAATAATATATTTGTCTAATTGAATAGGTTCTACTTCTCATCCGTTGAATTTGATTATAACTGAATGCATTTATGTGTTGTTTTCACAGATATCGCAATTGCATATGCATATACTTACAATACAACATGCATGTACACCTTGCATGGCCATTTTGTTCCCTAACAACATCAGTCATCTCATTTAATCAACATAAAATTCAGATTTAATTGTCAATAAGGTCATCAACAAAATGATACGTAGATTATACTTGAAATTAAATGCCCCTGTAGCACAAAAAACTAAATAAAGCTGGAAGGTCCCTGATTTATATCAAAAGACAGAATTAAGAAGTTGAACTGCAATCATGCCTATTGCTATCAAATAGAAAGACAGTTATTTCTGTTTTGAAAAAATATTTTGTATGATGTCCCCAATATTGTCATCTCGAAAGAGTATATCCAGACAATAACTTTCAGGATACAGTATCCAATGGCCTAATCGTTAGAGCATCCACTTCGGATGTGGGATGTCATGGGTTTGAACCCTAGCCGAATCATACCAAGGTCTTATAAAAATGGTACTAGCAGCTGCCTCACTTGGCTCTCAGCATTAAGAGGTTAAGTGTTGGGACTGGTCGGCCTGGTGTCAAGATAATGTGACTGGGTGTTACTGTCATGACTGGTCAGCTTGGTGTCAGGATAATGTGACTGGGTGTTACTGTCATGACTGGTCAGCTTGGTGTCAGGATAATGTGACTGGGTGTTACTGTCATGACTGGTCGGCCTGGTGTCAGGATAATGTGACTGGGTGTTACTGTCATGACTGGTCGGCCTGGTGTCAGGATAATGTGACTGGGTGGGACATGCAAGATACCCCAGTGCTAGACGTCGCAATTAGCTGCCACACTGCAGTCATGATATGACTGAAAAAGTTGTTAAAGCTTCATAAAAAATCAAAACACTCACACTCAGGATACAATATCAATTACGGAACTAAAGTATCATAGCATGTATATTATGCCAGAATGTTTATGTACAAATAATGCAAAAGCAAATGCTTGTACCAAGGGCAACTGACAAACCAATTTTAATTGGTAGAGTGGCACACAAAAAAGGGTAACTTATTACCCTTGGATTTCAATCCAACCCCGAAAGCCCTATTCAGGTGAAAACTATGGCCCTGAAAAGACCTCGATCGGCATGCTTCTGCTTGAACTAATGGTGTTGCAAAACCCAGACTGATATCACTAAATGTGTAAACATATCTGGTCATCTTAGGAATATTTAGGGTGGTGTAAACATATATAGTCATCTTAGGAATATTTAGGGTGGTGTAAACATATATAGTCATCTTAGGAATATTTAGGGTGGTGTAAACATTTATAGTCATCTTAGGAATATTTAGGGTGGTGTAAACATATATAGTCATCTTAGGAATATTTAAGGTGGTGTAAGCATATATAGTCATCTTAGGAATATTTAAGGTGGTGTAAACATATATAGTCATCTTAGGAATATTAGGGTGGTGTAAACATATATAGTCATCTTAGGAATAATTAGGGTGGTGTAAGCATATATAGTCATCTTAGGAATATTTAAGGTGGTGTAAACATATATAGTCATCTTAGGAATATTAGGGTGGTGTAAACATTTATAGTCATCTTAGGAATATTTAGGGTGGTGTAAACATATATAGTCATCTTAGGAATATTAGGGTGGTGTAAACATATATAGTCATCTTAGGAATAATTAGGGTGGTGTAAACATATATAGTCATCTTAGGAATATTTAGGGGTGTGTAAACATATATAGTCATCTTAGGAATATTAGGGTGGTGTAAACATTTATAGTCATCTTAGGAATAATTCGGGTGGTGTAAACATATATAGTCATCTTAGGAATATTAGGGTGGTGTAAACATATATAGTCATCTTAGGAATATTTAGGGGTGTGTAAACATATATAGTCATCTTAGGAATATTAGGGTGGTGTAAAAATGTATAGTCATCTTAGGAATAATTAGGGTGGTGTAAACATTTATAGTCATCTTAGGAATATTTAGGGTGGTGTAAACATTTATAGTCATCTTAGGAATAATTAGGGTGGTGTAAACATTTATAGTCATCTTAAGAATATTTAGGGTGGTGTAAACATTTATAGACATCTTAGGAATATTTGGGGTGGTGTAAACATTTATAGACATCTTAGGAATATTTACGGGTGTGTAAACATATATAGTCATCTTAGGAATATTAGGGTGGTGTAAAAATGTATAGTCATCTTAGGAATAATTAGGGTGGTGTAAACATTTATAGTCATCTTAGGAATATTTAGGGTGGTGTAAACATTTATAGTCATCTTAGGAATAATTAGGGTGGTGTAAACATTTATAGTCATCTTAAGAATATTTAGGCTGGTGTAAACATTTATAGACATCTTAGGAATATTTTGGGTGGTGTAAACATTTATAGTCATCTTAGGAATAATTAGGTTGGTGTAAACATTTATAGTCATCTTAGGAATATTTAGGCTAGTGTAAACATTTATAGACATCTTAGGAATATTTGGGGTGGTGTAAATATTTATAGTCATCTTAGGAATAATTAGGGTGGTGTAAACATTTATAGTCATCTTAGAATATTTAGGGGTGTGTAAACATATATAATCATTGTAGGAATATTTAGGGTGGTGTAAACATATATAGTCATCTTAGAAATAATTAGGATGGTGTAAACATATATAGTCATCTTAGGCATATTTAGGGTGGTGTAAAATTGTATAGTCATCTTAGGAATATTTCCCAAAATAAATATTTATAATTTTTGTACAATATATTTCAGCTGTGCTGATTCTGTTACCAATGGGACGATTTGCGAATGAGTTATTTCACTACTACCAATTCCATACAGTACTTGGAATCAGATTTGGATTTCCATATGCTTTGCTTCTTGGAGGGATTGGAGGTGTGTGCTTCTCGATTTCTACATTGCTCCTAATTTTTAGTCTTATTAGGCAACAATACAGAAGAGAAGTGGTCAGTATGCAACTGACCACACAACAGATACCAATGATGATTATTCAGACTGCAGCAGTGGCTGAGCAGACAGAAAGGGGATACTACCCAGTTAGTGAACCTCCTCCTTACTGCCCACCTCCAAACTATCCTGGAAATCAAGGGAACCCTACTGAGGATCGAGCCCCAATGCTGCCCCAGAAGCAACATATTTAATTTTTTTCTTCTTTTTCTTTGGCATGATTAAACAAAGCTGGTTGTAAAGAGTCATTTGTGGTTGTGTGAAAAAAAACAGGACTGTTAAAAGCCAGTTGTAAAGATTCAGTGTTGGTTGTGTCAATAATAGCATAATGAGAAACGACGAGAATCCTTCAACAAGATATAATACAGTTCATGTGTATGTCAGTTTTTGGATATTTATAACATTGGTATGTTACATGTCCATTTCTGACATTTCTGTATTTAGCTGTATTGACCCATCATGCTACATTAAGCATTACTTCCAAAATATGGATCAGCATGAATATGCTTCCAGTACAAAAATGGCAGGATCCACATTTCCTGCGAGTCTGTGGACATTAGTGCAAAGGTTGCCATAAGAAAGAAATGATCATCATTATAGCCCATTATTTTAGTGGTTAGAGTATCCGCATTGGAAGCGTGAGGTTGTGGGTTCGATCCAAAGCCGAGTCATACCAAAGGCTTAAAAAAATGGTACTGACAGCTGCCTTACTAGGTGCTCAGCATTAAGAGGTTAGTGTTAGGGTTGTTTGGTCTGGTGTCAGGATAATGTGACTGGGTGGGACATCATACTACATGTCTGCGGCACGATGCCCCAGTGCTAGACATCACTATTAACTGCCACACTGCAGACATCGTAGTGATATGACTGAATTGTTTTTAAAACTATGTTAAAAGTCCTTATCACACACACACACACACACATTATTTTAAACCACAGGAACAAATATTTTACCCAATTCATAACCGAAACACTTAAAAGACAGTCAGTGGTGTATTTTTAACTTCATTACATGGTTGAATAGTTGGCAGAGAATAGGATCAAGTTAAAGTGTGAAAAGTGGAAATTAAATAATGCAGGTCAGCGATGAGTCAGTAATTTTTATGGCATTGTAACTCATCTGGAATGCCTCTTGAATTTATCTCCAGAGCTTTATTTTTATGCCCAACTGGGATAACTGAAGGGCACATATATTTTTGCTGATATCCATCAATAGTTCTGTACCTCTCCACATCAATATTCATCAATGGTAAGTCTGTATAACCACCTGTCCACACGTCTTTATGTCCATATAACATCTAATTCTGAATCAGCTATTCAGTTTTTCAGACTTTATCAGTCTATGATGTGATTAGTATTCTAGCCATTATCTGATTATAGCAGGTTGTTAAACTTTTTGCAACTATTAGACTTGTGGTAGAAAAAATGTAGCAGGCACATCTGCATTGATATGAAAATGGCCCAATAAGGCAATTATAGTTATTTTTCATGTACACAATTTGAACCTTTTTGATCATCCAGACCATCCTGAGTTGTCTCCCTCATCATGTCCTTGGAGAAAGGCACTTTTCTCACACCCTTGTTTGTACGATCATGTTTTGCATTGTAGGACAACTGGATGATATCTATAGTATCACATGACTGCTGTCTTTCATCACATGACCTTCTACTGCAAGCATAGTGCCCACAGTGTGACAAAACTATCTGGTTTGCATCATTGTCAGAGAATTTTATCACAGTAATCAGGATAGACTTGTTTGCAACACATTTACATACTAAATGGAGCAGTGGTTGAAATTACACACTAATCGATCTGCCTGTACAGTTTCTTTATTTGGATTTCAAATTGAAAAGACCATTGCTGTAACTGTTCTTTCTACTACATTAATATTCTCATTATTGTTTATAAAGGATGAATAAATTTTAGATCAAAGCTAAATCATTTATTTTTTGTTTGCGTCCTAACTGTTAATCTTATGGGTAAGTTTAAAATGTGGTCACTGTGTTTTGCCATTGGCAGTCTCAACCTCTGTTCTATCAATGCCAGTATGTGTTGTGTTTTGCCATTGGCAGTCTCAACCTCTGTTCTGTCAATGCCAGTATGTGTTGTGTTTTGCCATTAACAGACTGAACCAGTTTTTTTTAATGCCAGTGTGAGTTTAAATATTGTTAAACTTAATTTTTCTGTGCAAACCTGACTTTTTTGCATTTCATCTTGAGGTGTGGACATTATCAATGTTTGTTTTGCTTTTTGAAGTTTCACTCAGTATTCACAATACACCATTATGACCCTCAATTTTATTTCAGGAAAGTGAGAAAAAGTCCTTAAATTATTTATCAGTGTTATGTAGGAAAATTCCACACTTGGGTTGAAAATTTTCAATCAGTCACTCTGCCGATCATTATTTCTATTGCAAAATTCTAAACCTTAGGTGCATTTTTCCTATCCAACCTCTGGGTGAAGTTTTCCTATCCAAGACTAATAATTTACTCAAAGTGCCATTAAATGAAAATACAACCAGCCATCACAATTTGCCTGATTCCATGTATTATTTTGACCGTACAGTGTATTCTTGTTAAATGTATTTTTCATTGTTACACTTATTTGTTTTTGGAAATGTTTGGTTTTCACAAGAAAATTTTTATACTATCAACTTTATGTGTAAATAGCAAAGAATTAACCTATGAGCGGGGAACTACTATTTCTCTTTTCCATATTTGATTGGTTACCTATCATTAGCACTTATGGATTTTTATAAGTGTGACACATCGTGACACATCCACAGTACTATCATGAACTAATTATAAAACTTGAGCTCCAGTTAGATATAAAAAAGCAACTTTCAGCTTTGGTCGAGAAACATGGATGTATTTTCAGCATCCAGAAAATGAAACTACTCCGAGGCCCTCGGATACTCATGCCTAAAGATCAAGATAAAATTCCCAGACTGTATATCAATGTGAAGGCATACAGTTGGGAAGGCAGAGGTTTGTGTCACAATTACTTGGATTCACCACATGAGCAGTATTGTTACTTGCAAGTAGCCTCATTTCAGCAACAAGTCTCGGGAACAGTATTAATAAGCAAATGAGACTGACTATTTTAATTTTTTCTGGATGGGGCCAAGATTTTCAAAATAATGGTAAAGTTAAATCGGCTTGTTGACCAGGATGATTTAAAGTTTGGGTAAGTGATTTCTTTCAAAGTCAGTTGCCCAAAGCCTGTGTCTGATCACTGTATAGTCACAACACCTGGTGATAAGAGCTTGAGGCGGACATCACTAAGCTGGGTCACAGCTGGAGTCAGCTCGAGAGAATGGCACAGAACAGGAGTCTCTGGTGATCTTTTGTGAGTGGCCATATAGGCCTTGCAGGGTGACGGGCAAAACTGAACTGAACTGAATAAATTGATCAAGTGTGTTCTTAAAATATTGAAATGTTATTAAGAAGAGCAGTCTGTTTAATGAAATAATTTTTTGAAAATATGGTTCATTTAACTAAAGGGAATGACTGAAATTAATATTTGGGACACTTTCTTCCTCTTTTATTGTTATAGCACTAAATTGAATTGACCCCAATTATGAGATGAGATGAGAGAGAGAGAGATATGAGAGAGAGAGATGAAGGCATAGCAGAATTTTACATTTTCTAATGTTAGTGAACTTGTATAAAATATTTGCTTTCCGTATAGCCTCCATAGAGTTTTAAATATTCAGTATATACCAAAATTTAACTTGTCACAATAATGCTTATAAGTTATGAGATAAAATCTCATTTTTTTTTTGGCATGTTCATTGCCTACAAGATTTATAAAGATCATATTTGTAACTATTTAATACGTTTTCCAATGTCTACATTGCAATTGCTACCTGAAGTCAGTTGTTTACTTATGCTTTTTTGGGGAACAGGTAGTAATCAGACTTTGGTACACCAAGCAGTAGTCAGACTTTGGTGATGCTGGACACCAAGCACTAGTCAGACTTTGGTAATGCTGGACATCAGGCAGTAGTCAGACTTTGGTGATGCTGGACATCAGGCAGTAGTCAGACTTTGGTAATGCTGGACATCAGGCAGTAGTCAGACTTTGGTAATGCTGGACACCAAGCAGTAGTCAGACTTTGGTAATGCTGGACACCAAGCAGTAGTCAGACTTTGGTAATGCTGGACACCAAGCAGTAGTCAGACTTTGTGATGCTGGACACCAAGCAGTAGTCAGACTTTGGTAATGCTGGACACCAAGCAGTAGTCAGACTTTGGTAATGCTGGACACCTAGCAGTAGTCAGACTTTGGTAATGCTGGACACCAAGCAGTAGTCAGACTTTGGTAATGCTGGACACCAAGCAGTAGTCAGACTTTGGTAATGCTGGACACCAAGCAGTAGTCAGACTTTGTGATGCTGGACACCAAGCAGTAGTCAGACTTTGGTAATGCTGGACACCTAGCAGTAGTCAGACTTTGGTAATGCTGGACACCAAGCAGTAGTCAGACTTTGGTAATGCTGGACACCAAGCAGTAGTCAGACTTTGGTAATGCTGGACACCTAGCAGTAGTCAGACTTTGGTAATGCTGGACACCAAGCAGTAGTCAGACTTTGGTAATGCTGGACACCTAGCAGTAGTCAGACTTTGGTAATGCTGGACACCTAGCAGTAGTCAGACTTTGGTAATGCTGGACACCAAGCAGTAGTCAGACTTTGGTAATGCTGGACACCAAGCAGTAGTCAGACTTTGGTAATGCTGGACACCAAGCAGTAGTCAGACTTTGGTAATGCTGGACACCTAGCAGTAGTCAGACTTTGGTAATGCTGGACACCAAGCACTAGTCAGACTTTGGTAATGCTGGACATCAGGCAGTAGTCAGACTTTGGTAATGCTGGACACCAAGCAGTAGTCAGACTTTGGTAATGCTGGACATCAGGCAGTAGTCAGACTTTGGTAATGCTGGACATCAAGCAGTAGTCAGACTTTGTGATGCTGGACACAACAATTTAGGAAGATAAACCATTCCAAATAAATGTAAACAATAAGCACAAGATAAATATAAAATGTGAAGGTCCTTACAGACCTGTCAAAGAATTTACAGTCACGTCAAAGGACCTTACCATCATGTCACAATCCACTACTTGTATTATAGTACTCATTACTTCACTGAGTCACCGAAAACTGTGACTTCTCTATGTGCTAATGTATTTTGACTTGAATTTGTATTTACTTAAATTCCAGTGCAAAGGATAACAGTACTATGGTATAGAAGCTGTACTCTCATGTAAACATGAGAACATAAATAAGTATGAATGGACTGTGGCCATTTGACCTAGTTTGTGGATATGGATTATGATCATTTAACCTAGTTTATAGATATGGATTGTGGTCATTTGACCTAGTTTGTGGATATGGATTGTGATCATTTAACCTAGTTTATGGATATGTATTGTGATCATTTGACCTAGTTTCTGGATATGGATTGTGATCATTTAACCTAGTTTATGGATATGTATTGTGGTCATTTGACCTAGTTTGTGGATATGGATTGTGATCATTTAACCTAGTTTATGGATATGGATTGTGATCATTTGATTTAGTTTATGGATATGGATTTTGATCATTTGACCTAGTTTATGGATATGGATTTTGATCATTTGACCTGGTATATGGATGTGGACTCTGCTCATTTACCCTAGTTTATGGATATGGATTTTGATCATTTTACCTAGTTCTGTGGATATATCTTGAGAATAAATTGAGTTATGCCACTTTGACAACTTTGGAATTTTTTATTACTAATAAATTTAACCACCTTGAGATGTGTTTATATATCTTGACCATGTGAGAGACATCTAGGTTATGTCCTCTTCTTTCCAAGATATCTGGTTGAGTGTCAAATTTCATGACAAAGGAAATTATATTACACTTACAAATATACTGCAGCTATACTAACTCAAACATGAAAAAATAGTTTTGTTTCTGAATTTGGTATGGTGTTAGACCAACAAATAGGTCTCTGTTGTTTTTTTTTTTGACAGCGTAGAACAAAGAAATAAAAAGTGGAGACCTACTTGTTGGTCTCGTATGGTGGAGTTTCTCAGCAATATCGGAGATGGTTTTAGTACTCAGTAGTTAATGAGACAAAATGGAATCCAAGAAATTCTTTTCGGCCAGCAGAGCACCAGTGCCATCTTCTTGGGGTGGGATGCAGGTCCTTTTCAATTAATGGATCATTTGATTATACATCCACAGTCAACTCTCATGATAAAGACAGTCATTATAATGGAATATTCATTTTCGACAAACTATCGGTCGAAGCGAAAGTACTCATAATTTTATTTGAGTTCCAACATCGACATTAATATTTTTATAATGTGTCAAATTACCTATATCAATTGACCATTACAATTACACTGTTCCATGGTTTGAAACCCATGGACCACATATTCATTCTTATTGCAGGGCTGTATTATTCAATAAGCAAGTAATAACAGGTAGTGGGGTTTCTGGGTTTTTTTGCCCTAACAAATACAAAGTTATCATTTTGCCACCACCCCCAAGGACACCCCGTGCCAGTGCTTGGCTCAGTGTTATCATTGTGGTGACTGCGCTTATGGCTGCTCACGCGAAAGTATTTGTTTGGATGATTTTTAGGGTTACTTTGCCAGAAACACTCACTATCTGTTACTACAAGAAATTGCTATCATCGGAGATAAAGTTTAGATAAAATTTATACTTTATAAAAATTGTTAAACAGCTTCGCCTATTGTTAATGTCTCAACGGTAGATATAAATATTTCATTGTCATGATGGTAAAGATAAAACATAGTTCGCTAACTTACTATTCGACGACATTCAAATAAATCTTTCATTGCTATTTTATTAAGTGTATATTTTCTGTTAGGAGAATGTGCTTTTGATCGAGCTATTGTTATTTTTGTGTATATTTGTTTACTGATAGGATCATGGAAGTTTATATATCTTTCTGATAACACCGATCTTAATTGTTCTAATTACATGTATCTAAAATATTCACTGCTGTCAAATGTAAAAGGTGAAAGTTTATCAAATTTACCAAAATGTATTCTGGAAGTTTCATTAGCTATTTCATCTGTCAATGGCTTATTGTCAGCTTATAAGATTTTTAACTTCACTGTTACTGCTATCTGTCACTGTAAATGTTTTAAACATTATTTACTATTTTTAGATAACATTTCGTACCCTATCAGTACAGTTCTAGAAATCAGACATCAATATGTCAAGATCCCATTAATGTGTTTGATACTGAACCAAGTGTTAGTGTACCTATTCCGTTTTCACAATACCGTTTGTGATCAAAGTTTGACAGACTGCGTTTAACAATAATGTCAGTTTCTAGTTTGTGATGATTCGTTCTAATTGCCATTGTTCTGATGAAACTAGAATTCCATCAAGCACATATTTATAATCGTTGAAATTCATTTGCGATTTAACATATCGTTATGGTGTGTCTTTTGCTTTTTGGTTACTTTGTTGCTAGCTAATCCAACTGCCTAGATTTTACTTCATAGTCCAACAAGCTTGAATATTACAATAAAGTTTGTTTCATCTTTAAATTTTCTGATTACATTCTTATTTGTGTTATCCTGAAACCCGCTGTCACAAGGATAATCTGAGAGATCAAACAGTTGCAGATTATCATAAATTTCTTGATAAGTATCCTCACATGTTGTTTCATAACTAACAAGTCTGTGTCAGTAAACAATAATTTACTTGACCGCCGTTGCATCTTGACAAAATTATAATGAAAATCGTACATGAATCATTTTGATAAATCAAGTATGGCAGCACCAGCATAAATTGGCTTATTCAACTTAAAATTTTGATTTTCTTCATTGTACAAGGTTTCAATTGAATATTTTCATGCTGACAAAATCATCATCGGTGACAAGTTTGTTTCGTCGATCAACACCATTAACAATTTCGATATTGACACGTATATTGGATATTCTCCATTATCTTTCCAAAGACTGAATTGTTCATTAACTTGAAAAAGTTTTTCGCAAAGTCGATAATTGCAATAGTTCTGCTGCTAGTGTTTGAGTCATTATAACCTTTCATCCACGGCATCTGATTAAATTGTAATACATGATGAACTTTCCATAAAATCAAATCCGGATCTACTGCTTGCTACAGGTTTGTGTAATGAATAACGTAATTACACTTATCCAACAAATTAGGTACTATCTTTCAGAACATCGAGTTCTTTCTATCGATGGGTATCGTTTGCTGATTATCAGATAATAAACTATAGTCGATCGACATTGACTCAAAACGGATAAGACATTGACTCAAAACGGATAATCATTGTGTAAATCAGGTAATGAAATCGGATAATCCAAAATCCTTTATCGTCTTATTGAGATCAGTGACGTTGTACGTGCCCTGTGGTATTTTAAGCAATGTCCAGGCGCCCGTATTAAGCGTAAAATTATCGCTGATGCCTGTTTTGGCATTAGCCATGGAATATCATGATGTGGCCGAAATTGATCTGAATTCGTATTGTCGTGCAGGATCAAGTACGATTGGTGAATTATAATTGACAGCAAAGTTTACGCTGACGGTGGTTAATTGTGAGGAATCAAGTCGTAGTGTTGGTGACTCATCTTTTATTTTTTACGGTAAGATAAAATATTTGACCTGTTAAAAGAAGATCGCTATGTAAACTCTCATATTCGGAAGATGTCAATGATCTATTTGCGCGAAGATGATAAAGTATGTCCAAGATTTCATTGTCGAATTCCGTACTTGTATTTCCTGCTTCTTTCGATGATATCAACAACATCAGTCGGTCAACCATTTCACGTGTCAACGTAACTACTCTGACACTATATCCACGCCGCTGGTCTATACGTTCTTCGTCAATTCATTTTAGCAAATGTGTTTAACCCTTTTCTACCATCTGTAAAACCTTCCTCGTAATTTTTTTTATTTTAATAGCATGTATTTAAGATCCAGCAATAATACCGCTTCGGTAATCGTTATACATTTCTAATATTTATTCTGTATTAGTCGTGTATATTTCTTCTGTTACTTTCACAATTTAACTTTAATTTTTCGATTAAATCATCAACAATATTTCGTGTTAAACTAACAATCTCGTTACCTTTAAAATTTCTGATATAATTAGAATGAAATATATCGTATTCAGTATCAGTAATTTTATTGTGTATTTTAAAGAAATCCAATTATCTGTGATAATTCTATGGTTGAGATATTTTTTATCTTTCATTTGAGTTATTTCTTCTTCATCTATTTTTTTCTAATAATTTTTTTTATGGTTTAGCTTGTTCAATAATTATTTTACAGCAGTTTCTGCTTCAGCTTGTTGTCGCTCTTCTAGCAAACCTAACAAACCTTTTTCTTTTAACTTTGTTAGTTCATCTTCGGATAACGTTGACGTATCAGGTTACTTACCAAGTACTGCTTCGGTAACCGGTCTGAAAAGTTTCTCAGTTTCTTCAGCGTTGCTACTAGTCCCTGTCGTTCTTGCTGTACGTTTTTCTTAAACGCAGATCTCGTCGCAGCAAATTTCTTTAAGAAATCAATCTTTGCTCTGTCCTTAGTTATCATTAAGTCTGATAAAATTGTTACAGAAGTCGGTCAATACAACAACGAAACATCTTCGCCGGATCTCGCGTTAGTTTACCAAACAAGAAAAAGTTACATTTGTCATTGGTTGCCTCATGGTAAAGCTCAATAAATTTATCTTTGGTCACATCTCCGCATTGTTCGTTTGCAATAGTCCGCACGTCAACATTGTCAAGTCCGGGAAATATAATACAACAACCCGTATTTCGTCAGATAAAACTGTCGACGTTATAAAAACCAGTGCGAGATACACCTCATTACTATTTCCTGTTTCGCGACAATGAAAACTAAGATGTTATTTTATTTATTTCGCTGTTATTAAACGGAATATAGTCAAAAACAATTATTTTCTGTTCATGTGAATCAAGTTAGTTTATCGGAATTAAATCTTCCGGTTGCCTGATCCTGAAGATATCTTCTCCAGTAACAAATTAATCGGCCGCTCCGGTGGCATAGTGTTTTCAGCCTCCGCCTCGGAAGCGGGAGGTCGTGGGTTTGAACCCCGGCCGAGTCATACAAAGATTTGCCAAAAATTGATACTAACAGCTGCGTCGCTAGGCGCTCAGCATTAATAGATTAGTGTTATTACTGGTCGGCCTGGTGTCAGGATAATGTGACTAGGTGGGATATCATGCTGCATGTCTGCGGCATGATGCCCCAGTGCTAGACATCACTATAGACCGCCACAATGCAGACATCGTAGCGTTATAAATGAAATATTGATAACGCTACGTTAAAAATCCTAATCACACACACACGCACGCACACCAAATTCACCACGCATCGTTTTATTGTAATTGTTTAATAAATCGTATACATCGTGCTGTCGATTAATCGTGTAAATGTACACCCGATCGTAATTAAATCCGTCATTGAGCAATAAATTCATCAACAAGTTTGTTTTGCCAGATCCTGTCCAACCCACGATCAGATAAAGACAATCGGGCATTTCCTTGTTGTGTATGTGCTTGATCCATCGCTCGGTATCAAAGTTTAATATTGACATCTTTGGTTTATATTAGTCCGTCAAACAAACTGTATGCATGATAATAAGAAAAGGGTTATGACACGAAATTAGGAACAACATTAACCGGCTCAGTATCTTCTGTTACGGTGACGACAAAGGGAACTGTGGATTTATCGGGTTGTCTTAAGAAAGCCAGCGATACAATGGCGGGCAATTTGTCGCTGTCAAACCAACGTGTACTAGGACTTGAAACAGCATACCCACCAGTAAATGTAAACGAAATGCAGGCAGTAAGTTATGTTCTGTTGAAAAACGTTGACGATAACTAATTAGCTAAGACCGGCGGAACAGTGACCGGTAACATTGATATTGCAGGTAAATAAAAATCATAAATTTAGAAACTGCAAATCCACCTGCAACGTTAAATTTAAGTCAAGCTGTAACCTGGTTGCAATTAAAATACATTGATAATATCAAATTGTCAACGACTGGCGGTACCATTAACGGCAACATTAATATGTCCAGTAAAAAGATTATCAGAATTAAACAAGATTTTCCACCAGCAAATGTAAACACAAGTCAAGCAGCAGCTGATGTCAGTCTCCGATTCATCTGAAAAGAAAGTCGGAGTTACAATGACTGGTAACTTGGTAATGAGCAATAACGCGAAAGTAACTGGATTATCAACAAACTCACCTGTGGCTGATGATATTGATGCAATAAGTTATGCTCCGTTGAAAGGCGCAATAACACCGTATTTGCATTTGTCTAGTCGATCAATGACATGTTCGATTGATATGAGTGGCAAGTTAATTTACAATACATAACTTGACAATATAACGCTGGACAACGACGAGTGGCTAACCAGCGTTTAATTTGTCAAAACCAATTTCGTCAAACTAAACGGAGACAGTGTCTGGCACGTTAAATATGGGCGTCAACAAAGTAAAATCATCTACTGCTCCTGCCGCCGACGAAGATTTAGCGAACAAAAAAATATGTTGATGGGAGTAAAACTTCGGCAATTATAGCTGTATCTTCTGCAGTTGATGCCACGTACGTTAAGAAAACCGAAGATGGAATACCAGGTCCTAATGACAAAGGGCAACAACAAAATAACAACAAATTATACTCCGGTTAATCCAGCCGACCTAACAAATGAATCATACGTCGATAGTGTTTCTGGTGGCAGAGTAAAACGAACCAAAACCAATGTTGAATATATTCCAACACTTATTGAAGCATCTGATAGTCGAGTTGGGTTTGTAAGTGCGCCTACGCAATATCCCGGATCCAAATCATGATTTCCTTTTGAGTTTTGTCGTTGTTGGTGGACAAGAATAGACAACAAACGGTGAAACTTTGATCAAATTTAAATGTTCGGTTCCAATAAAGATCTGGCAGTTTCATTTGTGAGGACGATTAAATTCTGGTGTTGGGCGTATTTATAACTAGCGTCTGGAGGGATCTGCTAATATAATATGGACAACGTTGTACAACACAACTAACACGTATTTTTTTCAACAGCAGGTTGTTGTTTTTTATAACAACTGTAAACATTATCGTTAATTGCGTTTACGTAAAATATCAGTATTTTCGATTACACGTTGTCGCTGCAGAAAGTCCGTATTCTGGTCTGACTGCGTTACAAATATACATACTCGATGATCAAATTTAATTGTTGGCAGTCAAATTTAATCTGACGCTTTAAAATAAATATGAAAACAGACCCAGTAATTATAAATGTCGCGAAAGAGTTTTCTGATAATATTTTTAATCCAGCCAAGGAGGTTTCTACAAGAGATATTAGCGATAAATCAGCTGTGCTAAACGAAATTAGCAAAAGGAAAATTGAGCACTGGATTTAATAAATGCCACTGACTGAAAATTGACGGAAAAAGTAAGATAATTTCCTACGTGTTATGCACATGCGTGAACCACAACTGAAAGACGCAGTAAAAGATTTTGATACAATAAGCAAATACTGTCATCCTGATGATTGTCGTGAAGAACAAGAGCGAGTTGAAAGCTTGCTTACAAAATATTGCTCGAGCTTAACAAGGAAAATAAAGACATGATTAATAAATCGGATTTGATAAAAGCACGAGCACATGACGGAAGAAAGACAAAAGAAACCCGAATAGAAAATGCTCATAATCGACTTAATAGATTGGCAGAATAAAAAACACAAGATTAAATAAACAAAAAACTCAGAGATAATTTCCTAAAACGAGAAATATTTAAACAACTCGGCATATATTACCACGATAAACAAACGATTATACCAATGTTACATGAGAGACCTGAATTTGGTCCTATTATTATCAATAAATCACTGAACCTAGTTGAAGACCTCAACGCTGAAGTTAGCTAGAGACTTTTTTGAAAGCAATCGAATCAACAAAATGCATGTACAATCTGATTCTGACTACGACATTAGTAAAGCAGGTGGTGTTCCACTGCCATCATTCCAACGCTCAAGTCAATTAATACTGCAAGATTATTACAACGAAAATATACACACAACCCTACAAAAAAATTAATGGAGCAACTAATTTATTTTGTCAGACAAAATATCACAAACAAAAACGAGATAAAGCAAGTTATGTTATCAAATTTCATACCGGCGTACGCAATTATCAGACAACATTTTGTTCTTAACAATTTTTTAAGGTAAATGAAATCAGCCTGGTTATTGGTTTTATCGATGAAACAGAAAGCGACTATGCCATTTTGGTAATTAAAATAAAGCTTTACTGGCGTGATGCAGTAAAGTACGACAAATTTAACTAGCACATTTTGGTTAAAGAAAAGCGAAGTGTTAACAGATGAGCGATATAAGGATACTTTGTCTGATGTCTATGACAAGTACAGATATTTTCTAGCAAATCCTGCCAATGATGAGTTTCGTAAGTTTCTTTATTCAGTTGGTACTACAACTTTTACTGTGACGTAAAATGATAAGAAGAAAAAGCAAATCATACATTTCAATCATGTGTCGGAAGATATTCCGAAAACCGAACTTGATGCGTTAATGCGATTCTATAAATACAACCATTAAAAGCTTTGGTGCGTAAAACGATGTTATAAATATTAAAGCAGAATCGTACGAGCAATATCGTACATTCCGTTGGCGATGACCGGACCTGGTATTATCACAAGCGGAGCAGCATTAAATCCGTTCTTTCTGATAATATCCGGCGTTTGTGTTTCTCTTGCCACAGCGTGTAAGCAAATATAGCCTTGATTTGAAACTAAAAAAGTGCTAGTACAACCGCCAGTGTGACTTAGGAAAAAGTTGCTTGATCAAATACGATCTTATTTGCGTGGAGCTAAATACCATATGACGATTTAATACGAGAATTCCGTATCATTGACAGTATGTTAACTGATATCTTGTCAATGAGAACCGGCAAATACGAAAACCGTTATTAAAAGAAAAAAAACATCAAGTAGAATGTATCAGCAACAATCAAGCTGAACTTGATAAGGTTATTTAATTTTTTTCTAAACTTTAAAATTATCATTCATTAATTATATCTACCAATAAAAAATATTTCCGATGATAGTGATTTACAGTAGTAACAGATAGTGGGTGTTTCTGGCGAAGTAACCCTAAAAATCACCCAAACAAATAATTTCGCGTGAGCGGCCATAAGTGCAGGCACCACAATAGTAACCGTCTGCCAGGCAGTAACAAGGGGTGTCGTCAGGGGTGGCGACAAAATGGCGACTTTGTATTTGCTTGGATCATTTTTAGGGTTACTGCGCCAGAAACCCCACTATCTATTACTACTAAGCACAGTAGGCGCTGTGTCTATCGCCTACAAACACCGTGTTGATGAAAAGTCTTTACAGGTGCCTTAGGGCCTAAAAGGGCCTTAATCCGGCCCTGCCTATTTGTCAAGGTATTTAGTATTATGAGTTTTATTTACCGGTAAGTCGTTGATTGGACTTGGCTCAAATTTTTTATCTGCCATTAGATCAAGCGGCCTACCTTCATCCTCCACAATATTAGCCGTACAATCCTTAGCCCATCAGCCATCAGACAGACTGCAACATGGGCCAGTCGAACAACGCTCTCTACTGCGGCCGAGTTTGACCACACGTTAGACTTAGAATATTCTTGTTGATGATCGCATACAGCAAGCTAGCGGTATTTTATTTCTGATCTGTCGTTTAAGATCATTCGAATAAATCTGTCAAGATAAATTACTAATAACTGATGTGATAAATGGTTGAAGTGAGTGTGCATCAAAGTTTACAACTATAGCAGAACCCTCCGCGAAAAATGACTCGACTTTTCAGTTTCTTTGCCAGTATGGAAAGCCGCCATGAATATTTATTAGTATACTGTTAATTATTTATGAAAATTACAGGTTTGGAGTTGTTTTGTGGGGTTTAACGCCACTTTTCAGCACATGACAGGGTACGCATGACGGCCAGAACTTTGGAAGACCCCAGAAAGAACCACCGACCCACGGGAAACTACATGCAGCCTTTATCACATAGCTACACTGATTGAGCCGAGGCTCGAACTCACGCAGACAGAGGCGAGATGTGTGAAAAGGCTAGCTCCTTAGACAATACGGCCACCAGATCACAAATATCCTTCCTTTTTCTCTTTTTAATATTGCATGCTATATGTACCTCAAGAAAAAAGACAACTCAATCGTGCCGAAGAAGGCCTCTGCGGCAAAACTCGGCATAACGCCGACATTGCTTGAAACCGAGCTCATTCCAGATCAGGGGGAAGTTCCAAGGTTTCTTGACTCCAGCCCCGGCTACCCCCCTCCCAAAGCACACACACACACACACACACAAACGTAGTTACTCGAAATTTCACTATTGCTTTATTTTATTTTTCACGTTTATTATTCTTGCGTTTCTTTATTGGGTATTATGCACACTTTGAGTAAATAGACACGCAGACTTTTGCTTTGGTGCCCGTTCGAGGAAAGTCAGGGCCCTTTTGAATTTTTTTTTCTTTTTACCGCCTTATTACTTAACATGATCCGAACCGGAAGCTGGTCGTGTGACGAGAGTTTAATGCATAATATGTAAATGGTTCTCCGAGTCCACTCATGCTCAGGAACATTGTCAAGGAATTTAAACCATCTGGCCTTTGTACTTACGCATACATGAACATTACAAACCACGTACAAGTTTCATAAAGACCCTTCCCCATCTAAGAACATGGTCTATTTATCGCAGTCCCAGGTCCATCCATCCGAGTCCCAGTTCCCACTCGGGTAACCAGCAAATGATTTTCTGTTCATTTTAATTAAATGGAGGAAAGCCTGCCTGTTTCTGCTTCATAAGATCCTCAAATTGTGCCATTTTCAGCAAGGCATATCGATGCAAGATCAGCACATGAATTGCAAATATAAATACGGACAGAAAGCCCGATTTGTGACTTTTTATATATTTATGTTTTATGGTGTTTTTTTTAGATCCCAAGTATTTATTTCAGCCTCCATGCGCCATAAAAAGCACTGATCATTATGTCAATACACTGTCAATATGGCTACCGACAACATCATTATGGAAGGGACTGATATGACTACCGACAACATGGCTACTGACAACATCATTCTGGAAGGGACTGATATGACTACCGACAAAATGGCTACCGACATCATTCTGGAAAGGACCACTGATATGGCTACCGACAACATCATTCTGGAAGGGACTGATATGGCTACCGACAACATGGCTACCGACAACATCATTCTGGAAGGGACTGATATGGCTACCGACAACATGGCTACCGACAACATCATTCTGGAAGGGACTGATATGGCTACCGACAACATGGCTACCGACAACATCATTCTGGAAGGGACTGATATGGCTACCGACAACATCATTCTAGAAGGGACCACTGATATGGCTACCGACAACGTCATGCAGGAAAGGTCTATTTTAAAACTTTGGTACGTGAATATCTGTGCGGGAAAAATGAACTAGAATTATATTTTAGTGGACATGGGCTAACTGCCTGAAGTCGATACTTGCAAAACAAGTCGCTGCCTATCTAAAACCATAATCTTCATTTGATTCTCATGATTCCTTAATCAAAAAGATCAATCCGCGTCAAAACCTTAGTCGTTCATGATTATTCTCGAGGAGTCAGCCTCAAAAACAAACCAAAAAAGCAGTAGTACCTGTGCACCCGCACGCTGCATGCTTTGTATAGCAGGTTCCATGTAATTTGCTCGGAAATATGTCGAGCTCAAGTACAGAAAAACAGGAATGGCGGTGTGTCTGGGCAGTGAACTTTGTTCCAAATTCCTAGATGGTCGGCACAGTATAACCTTTAATGTTGCTGATGTGCCGTTAAATATCAGTGAATCTAATTCAGCGGAGTTGAGAGGCAAACAATCTCTCACTGCATGTATCTCTATCCTCAGATACGAATTTCGCTGTGGTTAAGTGGTCAGCATGTTGGGTTCGCGAACAGAAGGGTTAGAGTTCGAATCCTACCAACAGATCAGGCGGAATAGGCTACCATTGTGTATTCCAGAGCAATGCACTTTAATCCACCTGCCTCAGAACTAACAATCTTCAAATCTCGAATTCGGACGATTGTCTGACTTTAATATTGATTATGCGTCCATAAGCAATGAACCCTTGAAATATTATGGCAATGAATGCGTTAGATCATGGAAAATACACGCTTTTTGTGAAAGGATGTTATTTGGCAGGAGGTACGACACATCAAAACTTTACAGGTTATATCGTACCGACGTAAAAAGAGGGACATACCTTACCAAATGACACACCACAATGATGGAAATCAAACTCGTTACCTTCTGGTAACGTTTCTAACGCCTTGACCACTCGGTCGCTGAAGGAAATTATACGTAAATATTAACCGCTTCGGTGGCCTAGTGGTTAAAGCGTCCGCCACGGATGCGGGAGGTCACAGATCGAACCCCAACCGAATCATACCAAAGACATAAAATAATAGTAACAGCTGCCTCGCTAGGCGCTCAGCATTAAGAGGTTAGTGTTATGACTGGTATGTCAAGTGTCAGGATAATGAGACATGTCTGCGCACGATGTATAGTGCTAGGCATCACTATAAACTGTCCTACTGTAGACATCGTAGCGATATGACTAAACTTTTTTTTAAAGCTACGTTTAAAATCCAGATCACACACACACACACGAACGTAAATATTATATTTGTTTTATTTCATATTTTTTTCAGCAAAAGTAGCTTTGTGAGATGTACTAAAATATTCGAAAACAAGCATCAAAGTACCATATTTCATTATTACAAGGCAACGAGTGAACACAATTAAGAGGATGTGAAGCCTGTTGCCAACACAAGCAAGGTGTGCGTTTTCATGCGGAAATAAATAATGTAGACCTTCTTATCCTATGGAAGAATTAGGAATACTTTCTACAAGCATGAGATACAACAAGATCGTTATCAACATGCCATATTTTACCTTTGTCTGAAATTCCTCTTTCGCACAAAAACGGAACTGAATGCCTACAACACGTAAGGAATGAAATGTTTATAAGCAAATTAAAGTGTGTGCTTCAAAACGAATATATCTTGTCACGAACATCCTTTATTATGAAAATATATTTTTTTTGTCAAAGTCCTTCATTGCCATGTTCTGTAGAAATCGATGCCATTTTCATATAAAATAACCATTCTTTTAAATTTGCAGCATCTTGATGACTCAATTTTTTTAACGGAGATCCGGCAGAATATCCATATTGCGAAAATTAAGAATGCATCACGTATTTCTAGCTGTCACCCGTATTTACTCATACATGCTTTAACTTTAAATGTGAGGAAACGCTTCCACTTAAAGAACTAGTTCCTGCAGTTTTTCCCTTAGAATTTGATACCTTTTCATGTTTTGAATCGTATGACTTTGATTTGTGGAGTAACTTTGACCTTTGACCTTCTTTGTGCGCCTCATTATCTGAACTCATGGTTTTCCCATCATTTGTCGGCCTAAGCTCGCGCTGATCGTCCCATAAAGTATCGTCTGGAATCTCTATGGCAACCCCCTCACAATCAAGCTCCTCCGAGTCATTATCACTTTGACCAATGTTCTCAAGAGGCTTGCATGCCTCAATACTTTGAAGCCAATTTTGACACTTCCTATTATTGTCTTCGCGTATTACGCGTTCGTCCATTATTTGAGGCTTTCTAAATCCGAGGTCTCCAGGCTTTGTGTCTGCCAGTGAAACCGCCAGTGTTCCCTCTGGAAGGTCGGCCTCCTCTATGGTAAACTGGCTCCGTGTTCTGTGTATCTTTGCACGAAGTCTTTTAGTTTTTCCAGTTTTATTCGATGTCAGACTGTCAGCATTTAGGCATCCACCTGAGCTTTTGGCAATTTTTTGAATGTCAGCCAAGTCTGCCTCGTTAATGTTACTAAGGCTTTGTGTTTGGATCACAAAATCCTGCCAGCATGGCGGTTTTGGAGGCTTGACCGCGACAACAGATGACATGGATATAGGTCTCATCGTGTGTCTATGCATTGTAAGCAGTCCATGTGCTTGTAAAAATGATGGTACAACACAGAACCGGGATCCAAGAAAAAATACATATGGAAATCTCACCTTCACAAAGGAAGGATATAGTTGAATATCAAATCAAATGAACAACACGTTAGCTATTAAAGCTTGTTCAATGATAATTATCCAAAAAATTTAATAAAATTTTTAATATAACTATTAATGTTTTATTGCACAGTGTTCATAAAAGTGTATATTTTCAACACCAGACAAGACTGAAGATCTGCATCAATTTGGACACAGATATACACACCAGTATCACTGCAGGAAGTACGCAGAAACTTCGTAGAAAGTTCCCCTACACAATGTATAGTGCCTAGGTGAGAGACGCAGGATTATTTGCATAGATGGCCGTCAGGTAGCTAGTTCGACCTGAGATTCTTGGATCTTTCCTTAACGAGATGATACTGTTGAGGTCAGAACTTCCAGAAACGTTTGTCTGAAGAAAGTAGAACCAAAGCCTGCGGATTACATTACCTGCAAGGATGAAAATTAAACGGATGATTAAACAGTGTCATTTCTACTTGACATAGAGAACAAGATAGATAGACAGATAGGCAGACAGATAGATTGATAGATATATAGATAAACAGATTCACATCTATTTATAGATCAGTATATATGCACATCGTCAAGTAAAGAAAGAAATGGTTTACATAAATAATATATACCCAAGCTGAAGTTCAACATTTTCTCTTTCTCGAGAAATTTATTTTGCGAAATTTTGTCTTCTCAAAAAATCACAGCTTTAACATGAGTGACAATTCTCCAGCAAAGTATGTTCTATTTATAAATTGCATTGAGAGAGAGAGAGAGTGGTGTTGTAGACTGAACGCGCTGGTTATCACGTATCATCATTTTATCGCTGACTTAAATGGCTATCCCCCATTTATAACGTATTTGTGCTATTTCTGATATTTTAATTGTCCAAACAAATTAGTATGATGATGGATAACCGTCATTTGTATCCTAGTAGTAATGTTGAGTAAAAGCTGTTTGACTACTTTCTTCATATCGGTAAATCAAGTACGAACAAGAGTGCTAGAATAACACTTTTACACTTGTGTGCCCCTACCAGTCTCAAAACTACCCCAAACTTAGAGCTCTGACTCGAGACTCCAAATCTGAAGCCATCCTTCAGCCCTTTTAATTTATAATCATGAGATGATTGTGGTTCTTCTTCAAAGAGTAAAGTTATAGATTTACAACTTTTATCATAATATTAAACTTAGTGCAGGCCTACCAAGCCCAAACTATAATTTTTTCCAATATATAGGAAAGTATTGCTACTAAGTTTCTTTTATATTTTGCAACATTGATAATCACGCCTATGTCATTAATCTATTAAATCCCGAGACGAGTATAGTTGGTATGATTGCCTTTAACTGTAGTTCCAGTTTCATGTTTCTTTTTTAAACATATTTGTATTTTGAGATGACATTTCATTCGGCTCAGGTTAGAACTCGGTCTCTGTCCCTTAAGTGCTAATGAACGTTAAGGTTTTAATTCCGGGTGCAAACCACTTTATATTCCAAAATACTATTCTTACAGTATTTTGAAAAATACTGTGTTTAAAAAAAGGTTAAAACATCTACATGCAGATAAAAAATTAAAAAATTAAAACATTTTATCTTTGATTTCAAGTTTAGAGTGGTAGAACAGTACTTAATAGTATTTTACAAACAAATGACGTCACAGCGCCACCACGGTGGTGGTGAAATGCATAATGTGATGGTTATATAAAGAGCTATACAACGTTCGTTTTTGCAAGGATTTATTTTGAATTTTAAATCCACATCACTGCATTTTCAACAATAATTCAGCTGTAATACATGTCCATCAAGGAATGCACAATAATCATTCATTTCTTACATAACTAACAACACTTGATCCAGCTCTGTATTTATCTCCGCTGTACGCAAATTCGACTTTTTCACCAGCTGGATAATGGCGCTATATCAAGCAAGAAACTGCTAACAATGGTGCACTATAAAACCGCACACTGCCTAGAGACAAAATAACTTTGTTAAATGTTTTGCAAAAAGCTTTCTCAGCGGATCTGAAATTTGGTAAATTGGGAACGGCTTTCAAGTGCCTGAGATGTACTGTAAATTAGAGGCCTTAATTAGCGCCTTGCAGTAACAGTTGTGCGATCCAATAAATATATAGCCTTTTCTTAGTAATTCCTCTAATGACGCAGACTATGATTTCCGGCCATAATATTTGCATTGCCAAGATAGCACAACACCACCGTATCTGCCAGAGTAATAGTTCATCTAAAGTGCGAACTAACACGAGTTTCTGGTACAAAAATATAAGTGTGTATGTGATTTGGATTTTTAACGTAGCTCTAACTGCAGTGTGGCAGTTTATAGTGATGACTACCACTGGGGCATCATGCCGCAGACATGTAGCATGCTGTCCCACCCAGTCGCATTATCCTGATACCAGACCGACCAGTCCTAACACTAACCTCTTAATGGTGAGCGCCAAGCGAGGCAGCTGTAGTTCCATTTAAAAAGTCTTTGGTATGACTCGGCTGGGGATCGAACCCACGACCTCCCACATCCGATGCGGACGCTCTAAGCACTAGGCCACCGGATATATATAGGGCGTATGCAATAAACTGACAAAGAACAGTGCGAAACTAGTATCTAACTAGCCTGAGCACGTTCGACTCCTTAATTAGTCTTTTAAAAAGGCAAATACAAAAAATAGACAAGACAAACAATAAAACAGAAAAACGGTTATGTTTGCGAAACTTTAAATGGCTGTTTCTACAGGAATTAAACCTTTTAACTGTATTATGTTGCAACTAGTTTATTTCAGCTTGCTGCTGATACCGGAAAATATTTGTATACAAATACAATCCAGTATCAGCAACAAGCCGAACTAAACTAGTTGAAATATAATAAAGTTAAATGGTTTAATTCCTGTAGAAACAGTCGCGTAAGGTTTCGCAAAGATAACCTTTTTTCTGTTTTATTCGTTTGTCTTGTCTGTTTTGTATTTGCCTTTCAAAAAGACTCATTAAAGATTCGAAAGCGCTCAGGCTAGTTAGATACAAGTTTTGCGCTTTTCTTTGCCAGTTTATATATATATATATATATATATATATATATATATATATATATATATATAGCCATTAAAATCCCATGCCGCCATTACGTGAAAAAAGTCGCATATGCCAAGTCATCCGAAGAATACCGAATTTTTGAAAACATATTAGTCCTAAACATCTTTGGGTTCCATTAAAACCACATAATATCGACGTTTCATCTCATTATGAGGCATCCCTCGAACTGAGATATTGAGATACCTTGTCATCTTCCACGTGTGTAATAATTATTCATGTGATGATCGGCAACATCTGTGGTTCCACTGATTTCATTTGAAAGCTGGCACATTAATATTATGTGATAACGTCACCGTTATAAACGTAAGAAGCTAACGCCACGCTATGTCGAATTTTCTTCAGCATAAGTTGACCCTTCATTGTATATTCTAGCGCCCTAGATGATCACCAATATTAACCCGAGTCTTATTTTTTTTTTCTCGCATGCACGCTCTTTTTACCCCCACTTTATATTTATATTCTGGCGTTCCTTCGCGAGCCACGTGCAAACGTTGTTGTTTGTATCAGATTAGTCACTAATGCTGTGATGTGATACATTCAACAAATTCCGTTAGCAACAGAGTTTGTCGAATGTATCACATCACTTTTATTTAGAGCGAACCTGAAAAAGATCGGAATTACGAGCGTCTTCGTTGACAGAATTAAGGGTGGTACCTCGTCATTCTAAACTGATAATTTGAACGTGGTTTAGACCTAACATCTTGATTATTTCATGGAACGGTTTGTGACAGGCAGCTCTTTTAACAAATCATTTCCTTCTTTTCAAACTTTAGTTAAATTGGAAGAATGGTGAAATTTATGAAATACAGCGTCATTGGGGCTTTCAGTTGGGAGGGAACTGACACAGGAACTGGAAGGTACACTAGGTAAGAAGGTGACTTGGGGTTATCCCATCGACCTTATTTTCAGGGGAATTTCTCATTCGCTACGGAAGAAATAGTTGCAGGAAATACAGCCTAATGAAACCAATATGTCAATCTTTTCATCTGAACTATAATACCCATATTATGAGTAAAATGTTGACATCTGTGATGTAATACCCATACTGAGTAAAATGTTGACATCTGTACTGTAGGCCTAATGGGTTGTTTTCACTGACGTCACGCTAAAGTAAACAATTTCCCAAAATGCAACGCGATTAAACAAACGCCGCCATTTTGAGCCCCAACAAATCGATTTTGACCTTGATAATTATGATGGAGAAGACAACAAAAAAAGCTACGATCAATGCTAATTACCTCGATTCACTTGTGTGAGATGTTCGTGAGAGATACATCCAGAAAATTGCTAAAATACAGATTGATCCATATAAACTGTCTGCTGTAGCTTTTAGCGAATTATTAGTAAAATGTTGACATCTGAGCTGTAATAACCATATTATGAGTAAAATAACATCTGTGCTGTAATACACATATTATAAATAAAATGCTGACGTATGTCCCTAGGAAAAAAAATTAATATTCATGACGGGGGAATAAAGTTTTCATCGTCCTACCTACGCACATCTCTTCCAACCTGATTCCACTTACACGATCTACCCAACACGGCACGCAAGATCTCTGATGTGACAGAAATACCTACATGCGCGCTGTGAAAACATACTTTAACGTCAAAATGCAATGCTTACACTAACACTTTATCAAATACGTGCTTGTAAAACATCTGTTTCGTTTTATTGCTTTATATTGTGAATGCATGAACAATGCATCAACAAATGAATCCATAAACCAGGACTGACACAAATACTTGGAATGAAAAAGAAAGCTCCTGAAATGCTTATACATATTTTTTAAGAGAACACTATATATTATCCCAATGACCGCTCCGGTGAACTAGTGGTTATAGCGTCCGCTTCGGATGCGAGAGATCGTGGGTTCGAACCCAAGCCAAGTCATACCAAAAACTTATGAAAATGTTACAAGCAGTTGCCTTGCTTGGCACTAAGCATTAAGAGGATAGTGCTTTGACTGTTCGGCCTGCTGTCAGGATTATGTACTGGGTGCGACATCATCTGCATGATGCCCCAGTGCTATAAACTGTCACAGTGCAAATATCGTACCGATATGACTGAAAAATTGTTAATCTACGTTAAAAATCCAAATCACACATACACACACACAGTTCACCTTGATAATAAATTTGTTATGGTTATGGATAGCGATGCAAAATATGCGAAGTATTTCAAGAAAGCCAGTTTTTATGGGAAAAATGCAAAACAACAACAGCAATACAACACCAAGACTTTGACTCATCCATTCAGATGCAAGGAGTCTAGGATGACTTAAGCACGTCACTTGGACTCTTAAGTTCTTAACCCGAGGGCGGTAACTCCAAACTGTTCACATCTCTTTTTGTCCTGTCCTCGTGCTCTTAAAAGCTGAACACTTTGAAGATTAGTCCCCTAAACAACATGCGCAAGCATTACAAATTTCAAATAATTTTTTTCGCATAAAATCGAGTATACTCTATAAGAAGCAAAGTGACAACGCATTAGAAAAAAAGTAGGAAAAGAGGGCGCAAGATTCAAAACAGAATTTTTACCGCGTATCCATCCACGAAATCAATCCAAATGAAAGATTTTTTTCTTCTCTTTTTTTCACACTTAAGCTCTACTGGGCGAAATGAATTTCGAGGAATTGAAGATAAGACCGCATATTCCTTTTAACTGTCCAGCGTTGAAACCATCTCGAATATTCTTCAGCAACAGCTAGATTTTCAAATTAGCTGATGTGGTACACATAATGAATGTCATTGTGAAGTGTCGAATTTCGAATTGCGGTGACCTTTAAAGTTGAATGCATTGAGCATTAAAATAATATCGCATTTAAGCCGGAAAAGACTTTGTGAAGGGTCACTTTGACCTTTCTTCGTTCATCTCCCCCCCCCCCCATGTCAGTGTAAACTTCAATGGGCAGCATTCCAACTCAGTGAAATTGACCGGGGTATCTTAACCGATTCGGCCCCGATCCCGTCTGTAGGCGTGATGAGGCTGTACCCTACTTCCAAGCTCTGCAGCATCAAGGTCATTTAAGATACACCAACGTGGGTGGTATTAAAAAAAAGCAGACAGATATAGCTCTAAAATGACCAGGTTTTTTAAAATCCAAAATTTGCTCGAGGTAGGAATGCTATTTTGTGTCCGGATTTTAGACCTTTTGGCCTCAGAACTAAGGCATACCGGTCTTAACTGCACACAGACAGGTGATGCTTTGCAAAAACTAGGATACGGTGGGCATTTGGAATAAATTGCGTTTTCCATACGAAAATGATGGGTCCATTAAGCAAAAAATAAAAAAAAAATAAAAAAATCCAACTTTTACCCGTCTGCTCATGCGCAAGCAAAATAACCAATGAAAAAGGATGTTTCTAATACAACTAGGCTTTAGTCTCATGGAAAATCTGTTGAAAGCCGATGTATTACGATGTATTCAGAAATAGCCCCCCAAATGTCTTTCCTACGCATATTTCCGGCAAAAACGACAAAAACCTCTGAGGCCGAACGAGTTAACACGGTCCTTAGAACGTAAACATTTGAGCTACCAACCTTAACCGCTTGGTAGAAACCTATGTCCACTTATCATTTTTTCAAAGGGAAATTGTTACGCACTGTCGTTCACAGATTCCGAGATGTCTAAACCTGATGAAAGGAATTATTTCTTTGGGAAAAATTAGGGACCGCTGCCTACGATTGGGCAGAATAAATTAAGGCATACACTTTAGAAGCAATCAGACTTTAAAGTCACGACCTTAGTCGAAATTCTTTAGTCTGAAAACTTCTTGGAAGAGTTATAGTAGTCGACTCCGTGGAAGCCTAAATATAATAGTGCTTTCCTCGTTAAACAAGAAAGGGACCAGGTGGCCGTATTGTAAAAAGACAGGTTTTAGTGTTAGGACGCACAAGTTCTGAAAGAGAACAGCAATAAGTTTTCTGGGAGAGAGACGGGACAGTGTGAAGTGAGAAGTCCGAAGAAAGAAGGACGAGGTTAGAATAAAAGGACCAGGAAGTCCATGAAGGGGCAAAGCATAGAGCTTAGGAAGGATGAACTAGGAGACCTTGATATACGGTCAAGAGAGGAAGGTGATGCAGATTACTCGTGGACATTGCGGTCTTTTCACATCTCGTTATGATGATGAAATAAATCAAAATTGGACACTCCTGTTAAATTCTATTGATATAATCTAACTTGAATTGGAATTGCCGTTATTAATTTGTTCTAATTAAATTTGTTATTTTTTTTTTGTCAAAGGGGGCTCATATTGCTTTATTTCTTCCCAGTATTCTCGCTCAGTTCTCTGTTGAAATTATATTCTTCTTTCACTCCCGCCAGGTTATAATATCGAGGGAGGTCAAGAGCACAGTTTGCATTTAGATCCAAATGGATATCAATAGAGACCGATTAGTGAAATTTCCATTCTGATACAGCCAGCCAACTGTAGAGGAGTAGAGATAATGTTTTCAAGATCTAACTTTTCATTGGGGGGGGGGGGGGTGTAGAAATGGCAATATTTTCAGGACGGCTGATGTTGAAGCCATACTGGACATCAGATTGGCGACATTTCATTTTTAAGTCTTGTAGTGCTAGTATGATGATATATTCAGGATGAGTAGCAATAACAAGATTCTCAAGATGGCCACTGTGGTAGCCATATTGGACGTCACATTATCATCATGTTCTTAGTAAAACCCCGTGTTAATATGACTACCTCTTCAGAAGGAGTAGTGATAACACGATTTTCAAGATGGCCGATGTGGCGGAATTATTGGACGTGCGAGCAGTACCATTTTCATCAGGGACCAATTAGGCCATGGGATGAGTGTGTGTGAAATTTCATAGCAATCTTTCAAGTAGATTAGGAGAAGTATTTAAAAACAAACTTGTGCTAACTGATGGACAACAGACCATCCAACACTTATGTCATTACAACCATAATTACGTTTCAAAAAACTTACGTAAGCGACAAAAGTTATTGTGAACATCAGGTTTCAGATTATACATGTAACGGTTGCTAGGAAACTGTAACATGTAAATACAATCTGCGGAGCAAGAGATATATAACGCGGCCAATTTGATTAAAATCTCGAGGTATTTATAATAAAATGGAGTGCAAAAGATCAGAGAAAAGTCAGACAAAAAAGAACGTGTATGCCACTTCTATGTGTATGTACCTCTTCTGCCTACAGTGATTTCAAATGTGAACACACACCTCAGATTTCATGACTGATGATGAGTTTATGATCACTGTGACCTACTTTGGTCAACAGTAGCATAATTGTAGAAAGACAACATACCATGAAACGATAAACTCGATGGGTTTGGTGAACAGTCACTTGGAATTTCAGACATGCGATAGGAAACAATACAATCAGACATATATGTACACCTAATGGTTTCTGGCGTACTGTGCCATAGGAATTACGACCGCTGGATAAAGCTAACGACAGTATATTCCAGAAAATCTTTTTGCAGGGGTGCCGGACCTAAATGTGCCTGCTAACATTAAAAATAACAATTTCCACTGATTAGTTTTTGAGTGGATCCCTGTTCCAATATCTGACTTGAGAAGGCCCCGTATCTGACAAGATGGAATATTTTAAAGAATTTCTCGTTCTTTAAAGATCACGCATTTTGTTTTAAACCGCCGTTTTTAATGATTCGGGCATAAAATAAGCATTCAGAAAAAGCTGAAAAGCGACACATCGCATTTAAATGGATTTTTGTAGAGAACATCATCCTCTTTAAAAGTGATGGGTGCTTAGAAAACTGTTATTCAATCAGTAAACCTTTTTCTCAATCTGTTTTCAAAGACAGTCCAATAGTGCATGTCACACTGGTCTAATTACTTTCAGCGTGTTCGGTACACTATCTTACTAGAGATGTCCTTTCTC